>VSMA01000016.1:0-1386616 GCA_009194965.1 Coniochaeta sp. 2T2.1
TCCGGAGCACCACGACCAGAACCGCTATGCCCTGAAGCACCCAGAGCTCGATAAGGAACTTCCTCACCGCGTGGCCCTCCATCGTATATTCAGGCTTGGCCGATATGCATGGGAATCGAGCGTGTCAGCTAGCTAGGCAAAGGAACGCCAGCTACTAGTATTAACTGAGAATCCGATATATAAAGAAGGACAAAGCAGGTTTCAAGAGGGGACGGCCGAGAAGTGAATGCAACACAACTGCCGACTTAATATGCATTGGGCCTTATCAGACCATCGTGAAGATTACTAGCAGGTCATCCGAGGAGTCTAGACTAGCGGCAGGGCCGTGCCGCAATCGTGGTCTCTGGCAGAGCACTGGGAAATCCTCCCAAGGCTAAGGCCCGGGTCCTTAGCGTGACTGCCCAGACTAGGACAACTCCACAGCGAATCTCCCCATACCCACAAGCTCTTGGGGGACATACAGATAATAAGGGGGCAGAAAACGTTGAAAGGGGAGTAGGAAAAGCGGGGATTCTACAGCTGATAGGGGGGTAGGGAAACCCGTGCCCGCAGCTGCTAGGCATATGCCGACAGGGTACTTCAAAGCTATCGCAAATATAGCGTATATGCTTAACTACGCCTTTCGCTCAGATCTTATACTTATAACTGGCGGGCTGCCGCGCCGGTTACGTTACTCGCTTGCGTTCGGAAAACCGGCGGGCCGTTCGGGGTAAACCCTCACTCGCGCCCTGGTCTCCGGTGCGCCTATTCAGGACTTTACTAGAGGGTGGTAGTAGTATAGGGGGTGGTTAAGCTCGTAGGTACCTTTTTGAGCATACGCCATTGATAAGAATTCCTCGCCCCCCGTTAGTACCCAAAAATCCACTTTTCCTGCCCCCTGTCAATTTTTCCTGCCCCCCCGGCATCTACAACCCCTTCTACCTTAGTGAGTGTTGGGCAAGACGCGTTGAAGATCACTGGTGCCTCTTCGGCATCTGGGCGAACATGCAATGTTTTGAAACACTTCCCCGAGACAAGTGTCTCCCCACCGCACCAGCGCGCCGGGAATGTTCCTACAGGTTGGTAATGAGTGGGGGCAATTGCCCAAGAGCATTCGCTAATATAACTACTGCCGTATTCAGGGTGTCAGCCCTCCAGAACAAATCAGTTGCTGTGTGCCAAGTGTGTTTCCAACCCCCGGGGCCATCCTGGATGACGTGCATGCTACGATGATCGGCTGGGTGTCAATCTTTACCATCCCCGATTTTCTAGTCAAGAACAGGGGCTCAGGGGGCGGGAGAACATATCCGGTAAGGCTTCAGGGAAACCCCTGTCCCAATCGTTGCTCTTCTCTAACCCGGGATGCCTCATTTAGACATGGAATCCGCAGACAGCCCTGGCTGGCACAAGTCACAGCAGCCGGCGCCAATCCTCGATGCTGCCGTGCTTAGTACTTTTTTTGCGGTCATGGGGATTTGCTGACAGGCTTTGTGGATTTAACGCTACACAGCAGCTGACTGGCCTCATGGTCGCAGTGCAAGTAGATGTGTCCATGAGGACTGCTCGCAATACAACTTACAACTTGAAGTCAGGTACCTACACCTGGTGACTGTTTCACGGAACCGAACCATGGACCACACCAAGTTCCAACGGTCGGCAGTTCCAGTGTCGGTGCAACCTCGCACAATCCAGATCCCTGGGTTTCGAGGACTGTAGGATTTTACGCTCCACGTGCTACCCCGGAAAGGGTGTTCTTTTGCAGCTCTGCGTTCCCCGCAAATACGTGTAGGCCGGGTCAGTGGCCACCGACCCCTGAATCCCCATTTGGCACTTTCCTGGCGCTGATCCTGGAACATTTTGTTTGTTTTCTTTTCCGCAACCAAAGAAGCATCTCCTCATCCATCCCAGTAGGGCTCAACGACGCCACGCCGCCAAGAAGCTAACCTGGAGGGATTTGAGGACGGGAGATGCCGTGATAATAAAAGGTCTACTATTCTGCTGTCAACAAGGCAATCCTAATCCTCGGGCCGAGAGGAACCTCGACCCCTTTCTTGCTGACATCTTGGCCCTTTTTACCGCTTCTCATCCGCGGGTACAGGGAAGGGCGTATTGGAGATCGACAATGACCTCGGTTAATGGCTTAAACCAATAGCAGCAAACCATTCCGGACGCATGCATAAGCCCAGCAGCTCGCTCAGGAGTCAAGACCCGCTGTCTCATCTGGGATCAACTCAACGACCTGAGGTCAGGCCGGCCCCCTCGCCGTTAACGACATTGGACTAATGAAGTGAGCTCCACGCGACAAGCGAGCTACACGACACGGGCAGGACCCCAACGGACATGGAACCAGCCCACGACGGGATGGCGGAATCATGACATAGTACAGCTGACGGTTGGCCAACCTCGCCGCACCGGCCGCACCGTCAAATCTCTTTCGTCCTCGACCTGCACCACCTCCGCTGGTATTCAAGCCCCTTTCCCGAGTCAACGTACGATTGCGCCCCGGACGAGCCTATCGACATAGCTTGGATCGAGGATGAAAATTGGGAGTGGTCTGAATAACCGCGCCGATGTGTCTGACTTGCCTGAGGTGTGCGGCTACCTCTTGTGGTGGCGACACCAGGGCCTACATGTTCCCACGTAAACCGGAAGACAACCAGCACTTTGTCTGTAGTCTGTAATGAGAAAGCCATATCGGCATTGAACCTCATTGGAATATGTGAGTACTTGTTGGATAGGGCCGCTGCCATTGTTCGTAATTAGTATCAGCAAGATCAGGACTCCACCTGGTATCGAGCTTGGTGTCGCCAGGCATGAGGTTTGCAAATGATCCATTCTTAATAAGGCAGCCCTCCCTGACAAGCACCCAGTCGGGGTTCAGCCGATCGTCTTCATTATAAGAGCACCGACCCCTTCGGACGAGATAGAGCTGGTGTGCATAGTTGCAAAGCTTTTGGGCGTGGCGAAGTACACTACTGACAGTCGCCACCGTCTTCCTGTTCAGAATCTGATATTCGAACCCGTTCTCATCGCCATAGGTCAAGTCAAGATCCGACCATTCGGTCTCAGCTGATAGGTCCTCCCGCCTACTTCAGCCAAGCTGGAATAGCTCTTGGTGATAACGATAAAGAAGCCTCAAGCACTTTCAGATAACGGTACGATAACAATAAAGACGACGGTACCGACGAAGCCGGCGATATCAAGACCGTCGTACCCGTACCGAAAAGGGTAACGGTTATAGTTAAGAAGCGTCTAATTACAAAGGGCTTATATTATATCGATGCTAAGGGGCGGGAGGTCGATACCAAGAGGTCCGATTAGAGGAGAGTAAGTAACGGGTACAAGCTCTAAAGCAAGAAATATACCTATTTTACTAAATCATTTCTTAGCTAAAAAGCGGTAATAGCCCAGCAATATAAAGGCTTTAGAAGGTTCTAATATAACGTATTCACAAAGCCTGCTAAGATATTTAAACATACCCTTTTTGGCAAGTACAGCAGAATGTCAGATCACAAGTATAGAGGCGTCTCCAGGAGCGTGCGACACGCTTAAACTTGGCAAACCCAGGAGGAGTTGGCGTAGCCGGACATGGGTTGATGCGATGCGATCTGACCTACCAGATCACTGAAATCTACTTAGCGAGGTAAAATATGGAAAGAAAAAGCTACACGTCGTGGAGTGGCGGCTCCTGACCGCGTGGATATCATGTGAATTATCTAGCATAGGACAGTCAATGACATCGGGGAAGACTACTCCTCCAGAGTGCCATTCTTATCCACCTCCGTTGCCTGCGATCCTAGCTGCTCCGTCTCCTCCACGTCCAGCGCCTCCTTCTCCTCACCCGTTTCGTCCTCCAATACCTCCAGGTCATCTTCCTCCTCCTCCTCAACGAGATGCTGATACGGACGCGTGACCCACTTCCCCATGCCGAAGTGGTAGGCAAGCATTTCCTTAGGTGGCTCGTCGAAGTAGTAGTCCTCCTCGTCCATGCGTTGCCTAAGAGCGTAGCAGTCCTTCAGCCACTCCACAGACAGAATGTGAGCTCCACACTCCTCGCCCCTGGCGACGTCGATGGTGCAGTTGTTGTAGGCGGCCTTGCTAGTAATGACGTGAGTGATGTCCGGAGAGTTATACATGAAGCACTCCTTAGCTCCCAGTTCCTTAAACATCTCGCGGAGCTTGGTGCGAGGGTACTTGTGTCCGAAGAAACCGGCATAGTTGACCACACAACCCGCGAGGGGCTGGTTCGGCTTCTCATCTGCGGTCTTCTCCTTTGTGTTCTCCTGATTCGGATCAGTCTTGGGGTTTGTCGGAGCAGTGCGAGAACCAGGCATGGTCCTGTGGCCGCCGGCAACCCCCTCTCGAGCAGGAGAACATGAAGACATCGTATCGCTGACTGGACGACGAGGCGTAGATAACAGGCGATGGAGTTGTGAGGTGACCTTGAATGGCGGTCAGCGAGTGCCAGGCGAATATGAGCATCAACGGATAACGAGTGGTGACGTAAAGTGAGCCTCGCTGCGACGCGTAACAAAAATCGAGCTGCGAAGGGGGGAGGGTAACAGCTCGTACTTTTGTTGAAAAGAGTGATGCTTCAGAGACCCGAATCAATCGTTGAGAAACACCGAATGTCCTGACCTTCTCAGTTGGGGGGGACAGGACGCAACCTGAAGAAATAAGGGAAAACGGGGAATCGAAGATGTCCGCATGAAGATAAACAGTCGCTGGTCAAACGCTGGAATTGCTAATTGTGCGCAAGTTCACTACCTGCAAATGTGGGACCAAGGAGATAGTGAAGGTTTGCATCAAGTCGTCGGTGGAGAACCGGTGATGTGGTGTTTGAGACGCCGGACTTGTTGTATTAGAGAAAGTAAAGTGAAACTCCCGCTAACGAGCCTTATCGACATACCTCCCCAGCTAAACGACATATACACTGGGAGAGAATGACTCTCCCAGGCATGATGCGACCTCGTGCTGCGTAGGGACCCCCGGGAAGACCGAAGAACTAATTATTGACCGCGATGAATATCTGACTTGTTCCAGTCGGCGATTGAAATGACGACAGCTCAGGTCCAGATTCGGCCTTGAACTCTAGTAACATCCGGATCTCTGAGGCAAGCGGTTGCGACAAACATCTCGGTGCTTGCAGAAAGAACGCGCGTTTCAGACCAACTCAACGAATCTACTACTCCTCCTTCTCTTCCTCACCTCTCGCCATCCTCACGCTCCTCACCCTCCTCTCCGTCACCCTCCGCCTCCTTGCCATCCACATCCTGAGCAGTTTCCTCCATCCTCATCCTCACCATCCGCCTCCTCACCCCCCTTCTCCTCCCTGATCTCCTCGATCTCCTCACCCTTCCCCTCTTCTTCCATGCCTTCCTCGACCTGCTGATTCCTCTTACTACGAGTCAACATTGCCGTTAGAGCCACCATCCCCCCCTCGTCTCCTTCGTAGCATCCAGTCTCCTGCGTAACTCTTCGTGCGAGAGGAGGTGCTGGTATGGACGAATGCGCCATCCTCCCAGAATATAGTTCGCGCTCATGATGGTCGGTGCCTCCCTGAAGTAATAGGCTCGCTCGTCCATGCGTCTCTTGCGAGCATAGCAGTCCTTCAGCCAGTCTACCTGGACAATATGGGCGCGGCCTAGTCCGCCATGATCAGTCTCCGCCAAGACCACATCGCCGTAGGCCTGGTTGTAGGCGGCACGACTGGCAACGACGTGAGTAAGAGCAGCGTGAATTCCACCATCACCACCCGGGTCCAAGATCCACGTTCTCGCATCCCCTCCTTTGAGTTCCTTCACCATGTCCCATAGAACTTCGCGAGGGTAGTTGCGTCCGAAGCTACCGCAGAATTCGATCTCGCACCCCTCAAGCGGCAGTTTACTCTCCTCCTCCTCAGCCTCTTCCTCTTCAGCGTCCTCATCTTCATCGTCCCCATCTTCATCGCTCTCATCTTCATCGCCCTCATCTTCAGCCTCCTCCTCTTCAGACACCTCCTCCTCGAAACCGAACTGCGAATCAAATACTTCATCGAGAGAGTCTGTCCCGCCAGTATCCGTCCGGTCAGCATCGGAATTAACGGCAGACGAGGCGGGGGCCGTAGCCGTAGCATCTTCGGCCTTGGCCGGAGCTGTGACTGGAACGGAAGCCATCTTGAAGCTGCGAATGGTTAGTTAGTTAATGTAAGATATGTGTAACGTAGCGGCGTGTAGCGAGAGGTTAACTTAAAGATCCGTTCGCTCAAGATGCCGCGAAGATTGTTTGATTTCAGAAAGAGCCTCTGTGGCACTGCAGCTCAATCGTTCGGGTTGTCAGAGCTGTCAAGAAACCTGGTACCAAGCGAGCTGTTTGGTGTGAGTCCAATTCGCGAGCTGAGTGAAGTTAGCAAACTCACCAAGCAAGGGCGACCGGGCTAAAAGGGAAATACATTTACCAAAGTCCGGTGATAGGTTGGGAAAACGACGTGGCCAGATGAGCGATAGATAGCCTAGAACTTCGCAGGTGGATCGAAGTGGCTAGACAAGGTGGTGGTCCTAATCTATCTGGGTGAGGCAGGTTTTGGCGTTCTCAAGAAACTTGCGCCTTCCCTGGATGAGGCAGGAATTTCAAAGTCGAACAGCTGTAAACTTGCAGGCCAGGCCAGTAAGGTACCCTTAGTAGATCAGGTTTCGTCAAAGAGGTGCTGGTATAGCACAGTCCTGGGACCACACGTTTGTAGATGGTCGACGAACTAAGGTAGGTACCGACCTTGGTTGTGACTGCTTTACCAGAGCAGAAAGCAGTACTGTACTTACACTGCCTGTACGACACTATGTCTGGTAAGAAAGAAGCCAAACTGAACCAAGTCTGTATTTTGGAAGAATATTGCAAGAGATGGTTTGAATAAATACACCTTTCAAGCAGGCAGAGTATTCTTCCGTCGGTACTCCAACTTCCGCCTCTCCTCGCGGTCAAAGATATCGACCTTAGCAGTCTTGAACTTCCGCGTCGGCGTCCGCTTGGCGAACAACCAGTCCAGCTCCTCGTACGTCCTCCCCTTCGTCTCGGGCAGGCGGAAGAAAGCCCACAAGAAGACGAGAAAAGCCGTGGATCCCCAGACAAAACCGGTGTAGCCCTATTGCATTTGCACTCGTCAGTAAGGGTCTCTCTCCTTCAGCAACAGAGAAGTCAAGATGATATAAAGGGGAAAGAGAGAGGGGGGGAAACGAACCTTCAGATCCCACTGCTGCGGGTTCATGAAATACGGCTGCAACACGCCCGCTATCACGGAACAGATGTAATACGCGTTCCGCGCGAGACAGACAGTCTTCTGCCGCAGTCTCGTCGAGCCTACCTCGGCGGGTAAGGACCACCCCAGTTGTCCCGCCGAGAGCTGGAAGCAGAACGTCCAGGCGAGCGTCAGCACGGCTTGCGCCATGCCGATCGACTCCCGGTCCGTCCAGATGTTGAGGATACCGATGATGAAGAGGATCATGGACATGGTGAACATGCCCACTATGTAGATGTTGCGGCGGCCGAAGTAGGGCATGAGGCAAAACCAGTTGACCAGCGTACCGAACAGCGCCATCGCCGTTCCGCCCGTGTTGAGCTTGTACGTTGTGTCGGTCGACAGCCCGACTTGCTGAAAGAAATAGGTCGAGTTGTACGCGAAGCTGGAGCCCGAGAGGACCTGCCCGGCGAAGGCGACGCAGGCTATTTCGGTGCGCCGGCGCTCGACGCCGCGGAAGCAGTCGAGGTAGGATGTGCCGGACGTGAGCTCTTCTTCGAGCTCGTTGGTGTGGATGATGTCGGCCAGCGTGGCTTTGATGTTGACGCCTTTGGCGCCGTGGCGGTAGAGACGGCTGAGGGAGCGCTCGGCTTCCTCTATCCTGCCTTTGCGGACGAGGTGCCATGGGGATTCGGGCGCGAAGAAGAGGGCTGGGATTAACTGTGTGATGTTAGCAGGGGTTGATGTTTGGGGAGAACAGGGGGGGATGGAGGGCTTACGAATGCGGGCCACATCCACTGCAGCGCAAAGGGGATACGGTACGCCCACTCGTCAGGGCGGTTGACGAGTCCCGCCAGCACACCGGCCGCGATGAGCTGGCCGATGATGAAGCACATGTTGGTGTACGAGGTCAAATAAACCCGCAACGCCATGGGCAGCACCTCGGACGCGTAAGCCGGTGCGGAAGAGGCAAATATGCCCCACGGTATACCGCAGAGGAGCTCGCCGACCATCAGCACGATGATGTTGGGCGCCAGGAAGGTCATGAAGATGGTGGCAGAAAGCACCATCAAGGCCCCAAGCAGTACGCGTTTCTGGCCAAAGATGTTGACCAGGTACCCGTTCAGCATGACGCCGAAGAAGCAGCCCACACCGGATGAGTTGCCCAGACCGGCCTGCCAGGGAGCGCTGAGCTGGTGCTGGCCGTGGATGTCGACGAACTGGCCGTACTTGGCGGCGAACTGGGGGTAGGCGAAGAAGTTGCCTATCAGGATTGTGTCGTAGCCTTCCATGATCTAGGTTTACAGCATTAGCCTGTGCTCTGGCGGTGGTCATGGAAGAGGGGGTGTACGTACAACACACATAGACACCATCAAACACCAAAAGATGGCCATGGGGCAGGACTTGATAGCCTCCCACAAGCTGAGCGAGTGCTCAATCTCAATGTGCTCTCGTGCCCGGACCTCGAGCAGGTCCGGCTTGAGGGTGCCATCGTTCTGGAGACTGCTGGAGTGCTCCAGCTGAGTGGCAGTCGAGTGGTCGAGCTTCTCGTCCATCTCAATGTCTGAGACGTCGGAGCCTGATAGGAGCGAGTGCAGTTCTTCTCGGTCAGAGTCTGAGGCCGATGACCGCCGTGATGAGATCTGCCGGAATTGGACTCCATCTCTCGAGGAGGAGGCCATGATGTCCCCTCTTTATATATGCTCCGTCTCAAGTTAGAGTTCACCTGATGTTGGTCTTGGTCTCACTCGGAGCGAAACCGAGACTAAGGCTGGAAGAGGGGGATCCTGCCCCAGTACCACCATCGGCCGGTGCCTTGCTGGAGGACGGCCACCCCGTGTAAGTCGCCCCTTGTCGGCGATGCGGTAGCCCAATTGGCCAGACCACCTTGGAGACGCACGCGAGGCGGGTATCGGTGGATTCTACTTGATGAAGTCTGGGGAAGTGCGGGGGTGGGTTTATTTCTCCGCCATGCAGCAGTAAGGTGTGTTTCCGTGTGGGGGACTAGACAGCAATGGCGTCGTTTGAGGCAAGATATTCCGATGTGATGTGGGATGCAAAATGCCGATGCAGGTTCACTAGAAAATGCCAAGCGGAATGTTCAAAGCGACGCTGAGAGACTGGAAAGAGAAAAGCAACGTCAGCATGCATTGTCGTCGTTCCTGCCGACAGTGAGAAAATGTCACGGGGTCAGCAAGCTTGGCTGAGGGTCTCAGGCGCAGGGGGCGGCTTATCTAATCGCTCATTGGTCAAAAGTCGGACTCTTTCATGCGGTTAGAGTCCTGACCAATAGCAACAACTTCATCCCGACAACTTTAAGACAGCCAAGGCCGCCCTAACTTTGCGAACCGTCAATCAAAAGCCGCTTCTGTCCGTTGCAGGATGCCGTAGCGTCGACAAATGTCATGGCAGCAAAGGCGACCATGCCGCATCACGAAGGTGAGGATGTCCGTCGGTTTTGCATGTCGGGTTTGACGATGCCGAGGTGGCCCAAAGGCAGGAATCTCCGCCGCTAGAGTCGGCTTTGGGCCGCGGGCATTGGCGGGTTTGTCGCGTCACACGGCGCTGGAACCGGGAATGGAGATGCGGGATTGATGCTGTGCCATTTGACAATGCGGTGGCACTTGTCATTACGTGGAGGCCGCGGAGTATCGCGAGATCGGCATATCAGCAGGAGCTGGGGTAAGCTGCCCTTACTTAAGGCCCGTCATCAAAGTTGATGTATTGTGGCCCGTGGCAGACAGACACTCTTGCCATCGTCAGAGCCTGCCCGTCCTTGAAGTCACCATGGCACCATCAACGTACGGTGTCCGAGCGGCAGCATGGTCAGCCTTGGTTGGCATCGTTGTGGCCGTCAACAACGGACTTGCCAGGACACCACAGCTCGGATGGGTAAGCTTTCTCAGATCAGTGGCATGACCTTTGCTAACAGCGTTGGCAGAATAACTGGAACTCCCTCGGCTGCGACGTCTCGGAGGAACTGCTGCTCGAGACATCACAAAAGCTTCTAGATCTCGGCCTGCGAGACGTCGGGTACAACTACGTTGTCCTCGACGACTGCTGGTCCGATGGCCGTGACGCTGATGGCTACCTTGTCGCCGACAAGATCAGATTTCCCCGCGGCATGAAGTTCGTGGCGGACTCCATCCACGAGAAAGGCCTGCTGTACGGCATGTACTCCAGCGCAGGAGAGTACACATGCGCTCGATATGGTACGTTCACCACCCCTACCAATTATCCACTCATACCTTACTAACTGACCTTCAGCCGGCTCTCTCGACCACGAAGAACACGACGCCCAATCCTTCGCCTCCTGGGAAGTCGACTACCTCAAGTACGACAACTGCTATTCAATGGGCCGCCACGGCACCCCCAAGATCTCCTACGATCGCTACGACGTCATGGCCAGAGCCCTCAACGCCACGGGACGTCCGATGCTCTATTCCCTGTGCAACTGGGGCGAGGACCTCACACACACGTGGGGCATGTCCTTCGCCAACTCGTGGCGCATGTCGGGCGACATCTACGACTCCTTCTCCCGCCCAGATGTGCTCTGCAGCTGCGATGACCCGAGAGATCCGCACTGCATTGCGCCGGGTTCGCACTGCTCAGTGTTGAATATACTCAACAAAGTCGCGCCGTACACAGACCGCGGCCAGCCCGGTGGGTGGAATGACCTTGACATGCTCGAGGTTGGACTGGGTGGTATGACGGATGATGAGTACAAGGCTCACTTCTCCATGTGGGCGCTTGTGAAATCACCGCTGCTCATTGGTGCTGATATCAGGCATTTGCCCGCATCTGCTCTGACGATTCTGAATAACCCGGCCATTATCGCCATCAACCAGGACCCGGCTGGAAGGTCTGCTCACCGCATTGACATCAACCTCGATGTGAAAAAGGACAAGTACGGCATCGGCGAGGCGCACGTGTGGTCCGGTCCTCTGGCCAACGGCGATCAGGTCGTTGCTTTTCTCAATGCTGCGGACGAAGAATTGAAAATGGAGGCTAGTCTGGCCGAGATCTTTGTGGACGACGGCCCGGAGGGGTCAGCCCCGCAGGTGAAGCTGAACTGGGAGGTTTACGATCTCTGGGCTGGACGCATGAGTGAAAAGGTGGCGCAGAAGCTGATTGATGCCAGCGAGTCGGGTGTGGGTATCGAAGAGGCGCAGAAGGCGGCGAAGTGGTACAATACTACTGAGCTTAGCTATGCTGATGGTCTTAACGCGGTGGACAGCAGGCTATTTGGTGTTAAGATTGGGGAGGTCAAGGCCCATGGGACGTTGAAGGCTACTGTCAAGAGGCATAGTGTGGAGGTGTTCAGGTTGAGGAGTAAGGAGGGCGAGATTAAGAGGTACTCTGTTCATAGGGAGCTGTGAGAGAGGGCAGGCAGCTTAGGCTGTAGAGCACGTTGTTGGAGATTGGCACATAGATGCCTACCTATACAGTACGTTAGATTGTAAGACAGGTGGATATACGTGTTCCAGATCCCTCCAAACTCGATGTCTAGTGCTCCTCTTCCCCACACACATGCGTACCAAGACGGGCACCACTAGTGCTAAGGCAGCCGCAGGTGAAGCTATGGAAGCGGGGAAAGCTCCGAATTCCACAACTTCACCTCCTCCCTCCCCTTGCACAAACATGAGGCACTCAACTGCATGTGCCGCATGTCGGTGAGATCGCCCGTCTTACAATCATGTAACAGCTTCTAACCATCTTACCAGTAACCGCCGGCGGAAATGCCTCGTCCCACCAGACGGAGGCATCTGCGCCTACTGCTCAGACCAGAACATAGCCTGCCTCCGCGCCGGCTCCATCCACCGACCGGGCAGCGGCGGCAGGATCCGGCCTCGTCCCTCAACCATCACCTCCCATAAACAATCACAACCACAACCAAATCACCCCCTTTCTCTTTCTCCCCGACGATCATCACCAGCAGACATCCCCGACAAAGCCCTCACCTTCGACCTAGTAGAGCTGTACTTCACCTACATCCACGACCAGTTCCACTCCCTCTTCCACCGGCCCTCCTTCATCCTCGACCTCCACCGGGGATGTGCTCCCCCCGTCATCGTGTACGCCATGTTGGCGCTGTCGGCGCGGTTCTCTACTCATCCGTTTTTCGACGGGATCCCCCCCACCATGAGGGGGGAGCACTTCGCCTTCAAGAGTAACGCGCTGCTCAACCTCAGGGAGATCTCTGTGACCACCATCCAGGCCTGTGTCTTGCTGGGCGCGGCGGCGATTGTGGAGGGCGAGGCGGCGGCCGAGAGCGTGTTTTACGCGGCGGCGGCGAGGATTGCGAATTATCTCGACTTGCCTAACTTGCCGGTGGAGAGCGTGTTGGAGAGGGAGGTTAACCTCAGGGGTGAGCATTTTACTTTCTAACAACTACAATGTCAGTGACTAACAACGAGGCAGTGTACTGGACCCTCTGCATGATAGACGTCTGGTCATCAGCAGGGATCAACCTTCCCCGCGAGATGACGCGGCGCGACAACGTGCCCTACCCGATGGACGAGGCCGTCTTCCTCTCCCTAACCTCCAGTAGCCCAGACCCAGCCACTTCCAACAGAGAATCCTCCCTCCTGGCGCAAATGATAAAACTCAACGGCATCCTCCTCTCGATAAACGACGCGATCAAGACGCTCACCTCCCCAGAAGGGGACGCAGCCAACTTCTCCTCCTCCACCGTTCCCACGCTCTCCGCCCGTCTCGAGGTCTGGGAGGCCGCCCTTCCCCCGAACCTGCGCGACACACCCGAGAACCTGCATTTTCACGCTTCTCAAGGTCTGGGTCGGATATTCGTGGCCATCTACCTAGGGTACTACCACTTCGGCCAGCTGCTGTTCTACCCTTCCCTTGACGAGCTGCAGCGGCAATCCCATCCGTCATCCTCTCCCACCTCCCCAACACCCTCCCAACCCCACGCCTCGTCCTACGCAAAGAGATGCAAACACTTCGCCTCCTCCCTCTCCCGCATCGTCTCCACCGCCAATGCCACGCCCGGCTGCGACGTGCGGTACAACATGGTGGGGCACATCACCGTCGTCTCGTCGTCGGTGTTCATCCACACCCTCCTGTTCTCCTCGTCCCAACCCGAACTCGATGCGGCGAGACGGCAGTTGGAGCAGAACTTCGAGGTGCTGACGGGACTGAGGACGTACTGGCCTATGCTGGAGGTGTGTTTCGCTCGGCTGAGGACGTTTCACGCGCTGTGCAGAAGCAGTATGGATACTAGCTTTAGGATGGATCGGTGGATGGTTAGGTTTCTGACGGAGTTTGCTAGGCCTGTCGGGGAGGGGGAGAGGGAGGGGGAGTTGGGGGTTGGGGAGGGGTGGTGGGAGGTGGAAAGGGAGGGGTAGGGGTTGAGAGGATGGTGGTGTATAGGGTAAGTTCTGTGTGTTTATATCTGAGATGTCCTGAGTGAGACGGGACAAGTACGACGGATTCAGCGTGGCATGTCCTGGGGTGAGTTGAGACGGTTGCGATGCCTCTATACCTATTGGGGTTGTTGTCGGACTGAAACAGGATTCCTATGACTTACATGGATGGATATCATGGAAAAGAGATGAGAGGCACGGCTAACGAATCCGGACTTTTGAGACATACACCGAGATTGAGGAAGACGGCTAGCTCTGAATGCAAATGCCATCTTCGAAAACGGGAATCTTGAACACGGTCGCTGTCCGACCCAGGCCATGAGTGTCGAGACAGGTCTCACACATTCAGCTGCGAGGCGTTCTCACTGGCACGCATCTCACTCACAACCTGTTCTCGTCCTTGATGCACACAATCCACAACAACCAGATTGCAGATTCCATGTCTCCTAGCTGCAGATAAATGTGCATTAGCACCAACTCGCAATCTGGGGAAAAAGTTCCCTGCATTTCTTGAAATGCATCTCTTCGTGATGCTATCCATGCGTGCCGTTGCTGGGACAGGTGCACAATGATGTAATGGACCGTGCTGTGGAGTCTCACATGCAAGGCGACTCAGGCAACTGTTAGTAGGAGAGGTTGGGAGGTACTTGCCCTTGTATGCGTCGTACATGTAAAGCGAAGTACTTCTGCCATTGTCGTGTTAGACATCACTCCACCCCGCACGCGGTCATCTGCACAGCGTCATCTCAAGATCGAGACAGGAAGGTACGCCGGATGCCATCACGAGCTTGAAGAAACAGGTGAAGAATATTAATAACACAGGAAGGCACGCAGCAGAGGCTTTTGTGGCGTCCATGTGGCAGTAACGAGAAACCGAAAAACAATTGCTCTTTCCACATCTGCATTCAGAGAGTTTCTAGAACCCTTCGCAGTTTCCCCAGCCGCGATTCGCGCCCCGCAAACAGATCGCATCGCACTCTCCCGATTTCACACTGCGTCACCCCACCTGGGATTCGGAACTTCCACCTTCTCTCCATATCCGTCATTCAACGATTTTACACAACACTCCGTGTAACCGAACAACCTTAAGAAGACCAACATCGATTCAACCTCCAACGTCTTGACCTCTTCTTTGTCTTCCGGATCTCTACCTCTACCAACGTCCACACAATCACAAACACAATCACAATGTCTGCCGCCGTAGACTCCAGCCCGACGCCTCACACGCCTCCCCCGCCAAACGCCAAACGGCCAAAGGGTGAGTAGTAGCCACATCCCCTATCCAAACCCTGCACACAGCGAACGCAAGAAGAGTCCTCTACCATGAGGTCATCTTCAGCTTACCTCACATCTCCCCGTTCCACATCTCCCTCCCCTTCTCTGTCCACGACTGACAACAGCAGGCATCCTCAAGAACTCCTACCAACGCTCACCCCCTCCCGCACCACCCGCCATCCCCTCCCCGGAAGTCGTCAACCTCAACGACCCCAAGGAGATCACCATAGCCAAC
Organism: Coniochaeta sp. 2T2.1; assembly: GCA_009194965.1. Lineage (NCBI taxonomy): Eukaryota > Fungi > Ascomycota > Sordariomycetes > Coniochaetales > Coniochaetaceae > Coniochaeta > Coniochaeta sp. 2T2.1. The sequence continues at coordinate 15,083 of VSMA01000016.1, forward strand.
ACGCACTACAACGCCGGCCACCGCCGCTCCTCCTCCGCCACCTCCCGCCCGGGCGTTGCCTCCCGCCGTCAATCATCCCGCACGCCCTCGGCGGCCGGAGATGAAAACGACTCCAACATGCGCCTCAAGTGGGACGAGGCGAACCTCTACCTCACCGAGCAGGAGCGCACCTCGACCATGAAGATCACGGAGCCCAAGACTCCATACGCGAAGCACTACGACCCCATGGAGGACCCCAGCGATGACGAAGTCGAACGTCTAGTTACCCCCATGGACGTGGACGAGCTAGACCGCATCGACGGCGTCGAGGGCGCGCACCACGGCAGCCACCATAAGAAGCCCCCTCGGGGAGGAGAGGATGAGATCCCCGGTTTGAGTCTGGGCGAGCCGGAGGAGGCGGTCCCCGAGCACGAGTTTGAGAAGAGGCCTAGGGCGGTCCACGTCAACAGCAGCGGGAGTGGGCATGGGGAGGAGGAGGACGACGAGACGGCGGGCATGACGCCCGAGGAGAGGGAGAAGCACCGCCGGTTCGAGGAGATGAGGAAGAAGCACTATGAGATGAAGAATGTGGCCAAGTTCTTGGGACACCCGGAGGAGCTGGTTGATCCTGAGGAGGATGAGGAGGATGATGCAGGAGTGCCGCCTGTGCCGAGGGGTTGAGGGGAGAAAGGGAAGAGTGCATTTTGCAGAGAGGGCATGGAGGGTAAGGAGGGACGGTTGGCGGAGGAGGGGATTTGCATCGCTACAACGGACATGATGGGTGGTGGATTACTCGTTACGGGTGAATATGATACCTCTCGCTTTGCTTTTGGAGTTTGGGAGGGTTTGACTTGAGTGGAGGACTTAATACCTGTCACGGTACACCTTGCTTGGTCTTTGGCGCGGTCATTCATGCTTTGAACCAGCGCGGCTGCCAGGTAGAACAACTCAATGCTAAGCGTTACCAGTAGATGCGGCCGCTTTTTATTTGCTTGTTTATCTTGAACTGAACTCGCCCCGGGTATGTAGTATGTGTCCTCGACACTCGTGTATAACGCCAACAACCGCAACCATCCGCATGTATTTATAGCAGCCCCTTCCTAGCAAGTTCGATCTTCCTCTCCGCCTCGCCGGCCTTGAACCCCCCCTTCGACACGCATATCCTCTGCCCCTCCGCCAACTCGAACTTATCCTCGTGCGACTCCCACGCGCAGGGGCAGTGGTGCGGGTAGTGGACGCATGCTGCAGCTTTGTTAGCCCCACTGTGTCCCCTTTCTCCCTCTTAACTACCTCGACGCCCCGTAGTCGTTCAGGGGGGGGGGGGGGGGACAAACCTAGAGTATCTGGACACAGGTACTTGTCGCAGTGCGACTGCTCGTGACGGGCGCGGTACATGGACGCATCGCTGGGCACGTTCTGGGGCTGCTGCTGCTGGTGCTGGCCGCCGCCCTGGAACATCTGCTCGAAGAAGTTGAATTGTGCGCTGACACTGGCGGTCATGAGGGCGAGGAGGAGGAGGGGGAGGGATAGAAGGCGCATTGTGGGTGGTGGACTGGGTGTGATTTCGTAGAGTCCGTAGAAGTGGTAGATAGCGTGGTGCGAATAGTAAAGAGGAGGGAGAGTAGCGAAAGCCTGTGTTAATCGATTGCAATGGTCTTTTGACTTACTGTGGTATTGAATTGGCCAGCTCAGCTAGATTCCGTCATGTTAAAGATGCCAAGTGGTGGCAGCGGGATCGCTTATCTTATCGGTTGCTGCAAGGTCCAGATGACTAAGCCGAAAACTTCCAACATCCGAGCTCTCAAGCGCAGCCGAATTAGATCTCAAGCTTTCCTGGTAGGAGACGTGACCGAACTCCCTCACCACAACCGATTGCCTCAACAGGCACTCCCCCAATACCGGTTCAATGCAGCTCATATCCCTGCGGCGGCCCATACAGGCCGCCGCCCTCAACAGCTGCAGACCGCAGGCCGCGTCCGCACCGACATCCTCCCTCGCCGACCGGTTCGCGCTCCTCCGCCTCGATGTCGGCTACTCCAGCACCGGCATCAGCGGACGGAGATGGGCCGCCGTCAAGTCCCAGGGCGCCTACAAGCTGAAGAACAAGAAGACGATACCCAAGAAGCTGGGAGCGAAGAGGACGGGCGGTACGTCTTTACCCCCTTCCCCCTTTCGACCTCCATCTCCCTGATTATCTTCACTAACGCGTCGTCGTCGTAAACAGACCAATACGTAATCCCAGGCAACATCCTCTACAAGCAGCGCGGCACGATATGGCACGCCGGCGAGAACACCATCCTCGGCCGCGACCACACGATCCACGCCTCCGTGGCCGGATACGTCAAGTACTACAGAGATCCCGCCCGCCACCCGACGCGGCAGTACATCGGCGTCGTTTTCAACAAGGAGGACAAGCTTCCTTACCCCCCCAACGCCCCACGCGTGCGCAGGCTGGCCATGGTCGCAGTCCAGCGCAAGACGGAGCAGGCCCCAACGCCGACGCTCAGCGCGAGCGGTATCCCGCTTAAGGTGGTCCGCAAGGCCGTCCTGCCCGAGCCAGTCGCTGCTAAAGCCCCCGAACCTACAGCCGCAGCAAACACACCTGCCTCGGCTACTCCGGCCGAAGTGAAAGCCGTCAAGCGCACCCAGCGCCAAACAGCCAAGAAGCGCAAGCAAGAGCTGGCCGCTCTGCGCCTGGCGCAGCGCAAGATGCAGAAGGAGACGCGCGTCCTCCACCTGCAGTCCGACTACAGCTACCGCGAGCACAACTGGGAGATCGGCCGGCTCGTGGGAGGCGTGGGCCGCGTCCAGGGCGCTGCCAAGACGCAGAGCCGGCATGCTAGGTTGAGGCTGCGCAGGAGGAAGAAGCAAATCGTTTTCGGCACGCGGAAGGCGGAGCAGAGGAGGAGACGGGAGAGGAGGTTGGAGGTTATTCAGCGGGCGAGGGAGAAGAAGGAACAGAGGGCGAGGGAGGAGGCGAAGGGTGTTGGGAAGGGGAAGAAGGAGGGGAAGGGTGAGAAGACTGTGGCGTAGCGGGGAGGTAAAAGGGAGAGGAGATGGAGTGTTGCTGAATAGGAAGGGGTAGTGGAGGAAGGTTATTGTACTATATGATTCGTTTGGTTGTATATGGCGTGTAATAGTACTCGTCGGAAATGGAACTTGTTGGTCAAGGTCCGCGCGCTCCTTTTGTGAACTATCGATGTCCAGCACCTGGCTCCTGCTTTTCGTCCAAGACTGGGAGCTCCGGGACGTAGGCAAGTGCGTCCCCTTTGACTCACCGATACCTGGCTAATAATGGTTCATCTGCAGGTATACGTGATATCGGCAGAAGCTGAATACGTGGCGATCCCTCGACCTCGAACTTGTCTTCCTTCCCTCCGCTAAGTTAGAGGTGCGATATTCGGACACTCGTCAAGTGAGCTGCAGTCAACGCCCCTCTGCTCAAGCTCAGTATCCAAGCATAAGGGCGGTGGTTCTCGATCCCGAACCGGGAGACAGCCGGAACTGTTGCCACTCCGAGCCGAGTTCGGGTGTCCATTCTACGGTTGCTCAACTCCATGCGTTCCGAGTTCTGTCGGCCTTGTATGCAAGGTGCGATAAAATGGTTGGACGAGCCTGGTGCGAAGGTGAGTGTCCGCTTGATTCTCAACTTCCTATGGCTAATCACGGTTGCATTTGGTGTTGACCGTTGGTTGAACTGCATATCCGGCGTCCAATCGCTGGGCTTTCGGGATGCTCTCACATATGCACTTTGGCGCTGGCAACTCTCCTCGGCCGTCTATATTTTATCGCCCCTCCTACAACGTCCATTCTCTCGGTTTATCTTCTCTTCTTTTTTCTGTTTCGCTACCCCCTTGTCTTGTCTCCTTAATTTCCCATTCTAGATCATCTTTTTTCCCCTACTATACCGACAGCCGGCAACATGCGGTTGGTCAACACCAGGACGCTGGAGCTCGTTGACTTTATAGGCGACATGGGCACGTGTCCTCGGTATGCCATTTTATCTCACACATGGAGTGATGATGAAGTCACCTACCAGGACATGACAACCGACAGAGAAGCGGCCACCCTCGAGAAGGGCTATTCCAAGATCGTGGCGGCCTGCAGGCAGGCGCGGAGACAGGTGCAAGAGCCCACCCAAGAGTTGGAGAATTCGGAGAGTGTCGAAACAGTCGAAGTCGTCGAACTTGTTGACGATACTGAGGACACCGAAGATGTCCTAGATGTTGATGATCCCAGGGACCCCAATGTTCATGATCTCGAGAACACCGTCGACGCCAAAGTGTCGGATGTTGAAGAGGCCGATGATGTTCAATATGTTGACGAACCCCTCGACTGGATCTGGATCGACACATGTTGCATCGACAAATCAAGCAGGGCCGAGCTCTCGGAAGCGATCAATTCCATGTATCTCTGGTACAGCCACTCCAACGTGTGCTTCGCTTTCCTCTCCGATGTCCATTGCCGTGTCGACATGGCGCAATTCTCCGGAAGTCGCTGGTTCACGAGGGGCTCGACCCTCCAAGAATTACTTGCACCGGCGACCGGCGCGTTTTATAGCTCAACCTGGGAGTTTATGGAACTAGATACGACAGAGCGACCGAGATTATCAGCAGGACCGGGATTGCACTCGACTTTACCATCAAATAGAAGTCCCCCCGAGAGGCGAGTATCGCGCAGAGAATGTCATGGGCTTCCAGACGTGAGACAACCCCTAAGGAAGACATTGCATACAGTCTCCTGGGTATATTCGGAGTAAGCATGCCCTTGATCTACGGCGAAGGTGGGATCAAAGCCTTCGTCAGATTACAAGAAGAGATCATGAAAGACTCAAGCGACCAGTCGATATTCGCCTTCGGATGGGGCCAAGAACAGTACGGCGCAAACCTCCACCTCGCAACTTATCGGTATGCATTCGCCAACTGCGGTAATATCGAGACCTGCTCGGTGGATGCACCCGAGGTCGAGTTGGTGGCGACACGCCAGGGTGTTACTCTCGAATGCCCTATCTTGCGGCGTCTCTGTGAGGAGACAGCCAAATCAAAGTACCCCTTCCCATGGAGGTACTACTTACCTATCAAATGTCGTCCAGTTGACGACATTTGCAGTCTCTTGGCTATACCGGTCGACAGGATTTCAACAACGTCACAAGAATACCACCGACGAGACGGCACGGTAATCTTGGTTCCGAGAGAAACTTGGGATCGGCGAGCCATCGCCCGCCGGTACATGTGCCTCCGACGAAGAGGCCTTTCATCAGACTACCGGGTAGCGTATGATACCAAGCTCGTTCTACACCATATTGCACCTGGGTTCGAACTCGTTGACACGTGGCTGCACCAACAGTGGCGGCGCCCAAGCCCTGCAAAGTACCAACCGGTCGCCCAGTGGACAAGAGCGGTCTGGGATTGCAAGGCTGACTTCGGCTGCGCACAGCTCAGTTGGAGTGCACAGCGTGACGACGTATCTACCTCTACAGCTGATCAATCCTGGCCTGACGTGCTTCTTTTGATCAAACCTCGCACAAAGAAGGTTGAGCTCACTCCTTACCCCACGGGTAGCTCTCTGGCCGAGATAGCTGCGAAACATGACCCGGGGCCCCTGTCTGGTCTACGTAGGGATCTTGCGTGGAACACAGGGAAAATGTATGTCGGATCCCGATACATAACGGCTGCGATTCGAGAAACCATCTCTCCTCCCGTCGTTCGACACGATTCAGAAAACTTAGTCGTGGTAGACATTATCATCTCGTCAAGTCCAGCCTGGTCAGTGGACGCCTCTCTGCGAGACATCTACGGCCTCGAACTCGTGCGGAATCAGGCTGGCTCTGGGGAGATCGGGCTGGCAACGCAAGAAGATTGATCTTAGACTCCATGTCTCGATACCCGCCGGCTTCCATGGTGGAATGAGACACTCCAGTCCTGTTGGCACGCTTCTCTCCTACAACAACGGTCCTCCGCTTGGATGAGGAATACTGCTCTAAGAACACCCGGGAGGCTTCGAAGACCTACCTAATACCCAAGGTAAGGAACAGCATCCAGGCTTCATCTTGCTTCTCCGCTTACACAGTTTGCAGCTATCGAGCATTACGATATTACATTTCCCTCAGCTCAGAAGGCAACTTCACTAGATGGTAAAGATCTGACAAAGTTTGTGCGGTCAAGGGGAGACCTCCCGATGAACGAGTGTCTAGTGTGCTGCTTCGAAAGGACAGTGGTGGTTCCAACTCTTACTCCCGATATTTTAGGACGAACCAATAATAGATACTACCTGTTGAGATATCTCGCCAGACGCAGTGCCCGGGGTGGAAGCCAAGGGGGTCACGTGACTGAGGGATGGCAGGAGGTGTAGATACCCTCACTCTCAGACCCCTGCGCCTCCCCGGCTTCCACCCAGATAAAAACAACAATACAGCCACCACTTGAACCACAACTTGCAGCGCAGCCTACAGAAGCCTGCGCCCCGTGGACTAAGTACCGGTACCTGTGAATCCAACACTACCTGTACGCATACCCCTCCAAGGAAGCCCTTCCATCACCATGGACCGATCCGGTCACACCTTTTATAGAAGAGGTCGCGAGGAGTGATCCCTCGCATATCTCTTACCCCCTCTAACCCGTGGTGTTAGACCTTTACCAGCCGCCTTCAACCAGTTTCCTTCCCCTTCACCTGCCCCTCCCCTCTGCAGTGTGGGCGCAATAATCGCCCAACTCAGCGCTTTCAATCCCCCCTCAAGCACACTGAAGCACCTGTCATCCTCTCCCGCAAAGACCTGCTTCGTCTGGGCGATGTCGCAGTTCTCGGCGAAGTACAGCTCCAGCAGCTCGCCGGCGTTGGCCTCGTAAATAAATGAGAGCGGCGCGACTTCGCCGAAGTTGGCGCACCCCTGGGGTGAGACGCCTTCGAACAGCACGGCGCCTGGTTCCTCCGGGCATTCGACGTTGGTCTCGAAGACGTAGAGCTGCCAGGAGGCGGCGGCCAGCTGTGGACGGGGACGCACTTCATGGTGATTGATGCTGGGGGAACGATGTTGTATCTGTTTCGGGTTGTTCCGGTATAAGAATGCTTAGGTTGCTGGAGTGTTGAAAGCTGTGGAATGAAATGATTCTGAATTGAGGAAAGAGGTTCAGACGGCCCTTCTTATACTTTTCTGAGTATTGTCTCGTAAGGGGAGGCACTTCGTCGTGTTCTGGGTTGGGGACACAAGTTCTCGGCCTCCGAATCATAATGCCTAAAGCATGTAGGATCGCCGAGCACATAGGAACAGACGCCGGTAGGTTGGGTGTACCTTCCCGATTATGTCTTCGAGAGTAGATGGTGACGATGCCATGGCCGTTTTTATAACGCTCAGTAGGCATAAAACCACTGGCAGACGATGGTTTTACGAGCAACCAGAACAAACACAGTCATATCCACAGATGCCCTGCTTGGCACAGCAACCACTACCAGATGTGTTGCTACACGCAGATAGGATCGACAGCATCACCAAACCTGTCAGCTTACCCTCTAGACAGAGGGTTTTAGGTTTAGGTTGGGTTATCCCTATACGTCGGCCTGAACAGCACGCCCGCGAAGAGGCTGGCTGCATACACGACTTGACCGTCATCTGAGTGATTTCACACGTCCATCCGCTTCACCGCTGCGGAGATGGCGTCATTCGAGCCTAGGAAATATGATTCGTGGTCAGGTTACTTGCAGGGTGGACAATGGAGTCTTGCCGTCCTGGGAGTCTATCGCCCTCGGAGCTGATATTGTGGAGGGAGCTACCACGGAGGGCTCCTTTACGAGCCACCATCTCTGCAGCGACTAGGGTCGAAGAAACCTTACAGTCCTTACAGTTCCCATCATTATTCGGTGTTCCTCCTCTTCCTTCAGCTATCTCGTCCAATGAACAGCACAGGCTTCCGTGCGTAAGATGAGCCCGTAAGATACAGAGGAATAGGTAATCTACGTTGTGAATACTTCATGACTTTATGTTCACATGCCTCTGTGCATGGCGGAGGCGGCTGAAAGGCTATTTTCAGGCTACCGATAGATGTTTGGGTAAGGTATTTCTGGACGAGTGGTCTATCGATACCAGTGATGTTGGAAGCCTTGGTAGGAACCATCGCGAGAAGTCTTATCGAGCTCTTGTCGCGTCTCCGATGAGTTCACTCTGTGGGAATATCTTCCAGAGACGAGACTTTTCCTCATATTCACCGGAATCTTCAGTGTGTTAGAGTCATCAGATAAACCAACTATACCATGAGTTCACGATGAATCGATCATGCTCGTCGTGACACTCATACATGGCTTAGGGATATTGCAAGAGTATTGCCGTTTTCCAACTTTGGATGCGATAACACCAAGCTCAAGGATAACTGGACGGACACTCTCCTTAAAAGAAACTGGAATTTCTCAGCTCACGCTCTATCCACAAGGCAGCTCGCGGTCCGAATTTGAAGTTGCTGAGCAACATCTATGTCTATGCCATAGACGTCTAAATCTGGTCATCAGGAAACCATACGTCGAGGCTCGATATTCCACATTCTCGGCTGAACTCTATGGCATGCGGCTGTCATCACATCTACCATCGTGATTATATTGAGAACCGTCTCTGGCTTAAGACCGAAGGGGTCATTCCAGAGCGCCGCCATAGAGCGAAAGATCGAAACGTCGATGCGAGACGGCCTCAACACAAAGTCCCAACCTCGCCATATCTAATGTTCTTCAGCATCCGATCCTTGTGGTGGGAAATACTCTTATGCAAAGTGTGAGCCGGGCTCCCGGATCTCCGATAGCCTGGTGAGCTTCGGCTCTCGCCGCCGCACGGGAGTGGTGGATTTGGTCGATGCGACCCTGACCCTGGCCCGTCCCGATGCACGACCTCCGCTCCGGCTGCCCCGATGATGGCGGTGGATGCATCAAAATCGACTCGTCACTTCGTCACCGGCGCGATGGATTGTCATGACAGACATAAAAGAGCAGACGCGTCCATGTTGGCCCAGGGGAATGGCCCGAACTCGTCTCGTGTACTCTGCAAGGAGTCGTTGTTCTCGTTATGGCGGTTCTACCAGGCATTATTGGTGCTGCCCTGCTCCTGGCCTCCTCTGCTGTTGCGGTTGACACTTCGTCCGATATCGCGTATGCGACTTACATCAACTTTGCGACAACTGACATTCTGAGCGGAGATGACGGGCTGCCGCCTCACCCTCTTCAGGGACTGCCGTACGGCTACCCTACGTACCCCATCACTGTCGACGGCAACGGAAGAGAGCAGGTCGAGGCCCACCTGACCTTCTTCGAAGGCAAATACTGGATGCACGCTGCTACCTGGGGCTGTGGAGGGTCGCTCTTTGTCTATTCCCACGTGCTCACCGACCGCAGCTATCCCCCGATTCCCGTATACCCGCGTGGCGATTACGGGGAGGATGGCAACTGCGGCATCAAGACCTACTCGTCCATCGACTTCACCAACTGGGTTCAGGAGGACTTCTACCAACCGTCCATCACCGTGGCCAACGTGACCAAGCCCGTAGTCCGCTACAGCAATGCGACGCAGAAGTACGTCATGTACATGGGCGGCAACGGCTTCAACAACTTCTTCTACGCCACCTCAGACTCTCCCGCCGGACCATGGAGCAACCCGCCCTCCGTCATGCAAGGCACCAACATCAACCACGACTTCGACGTCGCCGTGGGGCCCGACGGCACGCACTACATGGTCAGCGACACCTTCGTCGGCCTCAACACCCGACCGGACCAGTGGAGCGTGCCAATCTGGGACATCTGGATCCACGAGCTCGCGCCGAACCTCACGGCAACAATCGACTCGACAGCCGTCCGCATTCGCACGGCCCAGCAGCTCCAAGCCCAAAACCTCACCCTCGAAGCGGTGGGGTTCTTCTACCACGACGGATACTACTACATCAACTTCGGCTTCACCTGCCAGAACTGCGCGGGGTACATCTACAACTACTACGCCACGGACCCCCTGGGCCCTTACACCGACGGCGGGTTCATCAGCGACGACGGCTGTAGCGGGCAGAACAAGGGCGCCAACGTGCTGCCCTCGCCGGAGGGGCCGATCGTACTGGCGGGCAACCTGGGGTATCGCACGGGACCGACGGATGTCGTCTTCGACGGCCAACTGTGGCATGCCGACAACCACCAGGCCGCGTCGAGCACGTACTTCTTCCCCATCGAGTTCAACGCCGATCACACCATCAAAAAGTTCACTTGTCCCACTACCATCAAGGTTCCGCTGGCGACGAACGTGACCACATCCCAACCACCACCAACTCCCTACCGGCTGGATTGCAGAGTCCGCAACTGGCAGTCCATCCAAGCAATCTACGACACGCCCAAGACAGGCACGACACTTGAATTCGACGTCTGGCAGAGGACGGATAATCTCGGTCCCACGACGAACGCGGGCCCGGTGCTGGATGGTTTCCTGAAAGTGACGCTGGACTTCGCCGCCGGCTCGAGCCAGAGTTTCTCGTGGGTGCCGAGTAACATCTCCTGGGCGCCGACGAAGATCAGTATGGACATAGGGGGAAAGCAGTTGGCCAAGATCACGCTGACGACAAATGCGACGAATGGGTGTTATGGTACGCTTGCTGAGCCGAGGGTTGAGAAGTCTGCGAGGTATGGGAAGGTCGTTAACGGGGCGTTTACCGAGTCGACTGGTGCCCAGTTGTATGTTTACCAGTTTTGATGACGCGTCGGAAGTGGCAGAGCAGCTGTTTGCTTTGGAGTTAAGGGCACAGACTTTCAATGAAGAGCAAAAATGTTCTTGTAAGACTTCTCGGTTAGATGCAAAAAGTTGAAGGAACCTGGTAAAAAGTGCAAAAGAGAAACTCGGATACGGGGAGTCGAACCCCGGGCTGATGAGTGAGAGTCATCGATGTTACCGCTACACCATACCCGATTGGTTATCGAATGTGGTTCCGATTTGGATGCAAGTCCGTTCCGCTAGTGGGGCTTATGCTCCTGCCAACTCTTGTGTCAACACAACTTTGAAGTGGTCTTACATCACCACCAATTAGCGCCGCGCAGCTCCTTTAACCTTTGGTCCCATTGCTATCTGTCGTTACATTTCGTTCCTTCTCGCGGGTTTTGACTTTTTCTTTCCTTTGTTTCGGCTTCTAGTATGCGCCAGATGGGTCCCCGCGCTGGTTCCGGGTGATTGTCCGGCGCCGGCGTGGCCGGGCCCCGGTAGCACCTTCCAATTAATTTCACTTCACCTTCACCTCCACGGTCCTGAAATTATGAAAGCTGAGCTGAATCCCCGAGCTTTTAGTTTTATTTCTAACCTCCATCCCACCCACTGCCAACAAAGTTCCGAATCCCATCTCCATCATCAACCATGACCACGGAGAAGGACAAGCCGATGGCGGTATTGACGGAGGGGCTCGGAAGGCAAGACTATCCCTTGAAACTCGTATATGGCATCCTATTGTCTTCTTAATACTGACGAGACCAATACAGTCTCTTCATCGAGGGCAAATACTCCGACCTGACCGTCGCTTGCGGCCAGAGTAGCTACCGAACTCACAACGCCGTGCTCTCCACCCAGTCTCCTTTCTTCGCTAAGGCCTGTGATGGCAGCTTCAAGGTGAGTGGGATTTGGTTTCGATATCGAAATCCGAATTATAATCCGAGGCAGCAAGCTGACGGAGGCTGTCCTTCCAGGAAGCAAGCACCGGCGTGATCGAACTCACTGAGGACGACCCGGAGGCGGTCAGGATGATGATGCACTACTTCTACCATCACGACTACCCACACGTCACCTTGCATCAAGCCAATGACGCGGGCAAGAAGGACCCATGCCGAACTCGAACCTCGTCATCCACTCCCGCGTGTACGCCTTAGGCGAGAAGTGTGCCGTCGAGGGACTGATGGCCGTCGCCCTCGCCAAGTTCGTCTCCGAAGCAAAGGTGCACTGGGAGAGCAAGGACTTCCTGCAGGCCGTCGAGTACATCTACAGCGCGACTCCGGAGCACGATCGCGGCTTGAGGGACGCGGTGAAGGACGTCTTCTATAAGAATCGCTGGGATCTGATGCACAATGAGGACGCCAAGAGGTGCCTCCGCGAAGTCCCGGATCTGGCGTATGATGTCTTCATTCACACCTGCAAGGTTTCACACAGCGAGTTGGAACGGTGGGATGTTGGCAGTGACGCATACTAGGACTGGAGGAGATGTTGGGAGGAGGAGACGGGGAGGAGAAAGATGAACTTTGACGCCAATTCCCGTTCGCGTTTGGACGACTGAAACCAACAAACCAATCAGAATAAAACAAGCTTTCCCCGCTGCCTGTCCCTTGGCACTCCTCTCACCGTGACAGGGTGACCGCTTAGCGGCATGTTTGGGGGCGTGGTGTGACTACTAACTTATTTGGTCTCATATCAATCGAACGCCGAACGGTCGTTCACGTCCTAATACGAGCAAACGCTGCGATCCTCCGACATTTGGGCTATAAATCTTGCGCCATGGCGTCGTCTTGCTTTCTTATCTTTCCCTGTGACAACTTTACCTTCGTCTCAGTTTCTGCATAACACTTGTGTGCAGGTTGCGGAGGATACCCGAACATGAGCTCAAACACAAAGGCGTCGTCGAACATCACGCTGTTCAGAGGCTGGCTCGACCCCGGCAAACATGTCTGGTCCCCCTTCGTGATCAAAATCGAAGCACGGTTGCGCTTTGCGCGCGTCAAGTACGCGACAGACCGCGGGTCACCATTGCATGCACCAAAGGGAAAGATTCCCTACCTCGAATACCATGGCCAACTTCCCCCAGACGTGGTAGATGCCTCATCCATCCGTTATGACGAGAACTTGGAGCCGATAGTCAGCCTGGCCGACTCGTCACTCATCATCAAGACCCTAACGAAAGCTGGTGTATTGCCGGACCTCAATGCCGGCTTGACGGCCCAGGAGAAGACTCTTGACTTGGGCATTCGGACTATGCTGGAGGACAGGCTTTACTTCTATCATGTAGGTCCTACTTCACGCGGATGCTCTTTTGCCCGTGCTAACATACCGAAAGACGCGAGAGAGATGGATCGACAACTACTACACCATGCGCGACCACGCCCTGTCGGCCATCCCCTACCCTCTTCGGATCATCGTCGGCATCCTGGCTGCCAGGAAGCATTCCGCCATGCTCTACGGCCAGGGCACGCTCCGGTTCACGCAGGAGGAGTTAACGGGTTTCAAGCACGAGATCTGGGGAACGCTTGCTGGACTGTTGCAGGTGCGCAAGACAGAGGCACAGTCTCGGAGCAAAACTGGCCCGTTCTGGGTGCTTGGGGGAGAGGAGCCGACTGAAGCTGATGCTGTGCTGTTTGGGTTTGTTATCACGGTCCTCGTCTCCACTGCGTGAGTGTTGCGCCCATATGCCGAAGATGCGATCTGGTTGTGCTAATATCCCGCAGCGGCCCCGACTCTCAGAAGGTAGTTAAGGGCTACCCAATTCTGGTCGAGTACGCAGAACGGATCCACGACAGATACTTCCCGGGCTATGAGAAAGGGACGATGTTCACCATCGGTTGAATTGGTGCCATGGTCGGCGCTAACACTCGGCCTTTCGGCGGTTCGGTCATCCAGCGACGGGAAGCTGTTGGGGCAACCCACAAACAAGGACGACCACAAGATTGGAGTTATGTAACATGCATGATCTCAGAGACTAATATACGCCACCCTGAAGAGCTGCCATGTTTCCCTACTTTTCTCCTGGGATCGAGAATATCGCCTTGGACTAAAGCACAATATCCATATACAGTCGCTAACAACCCCTCAGATACACTCCGCCCACCGCTTGCTAATGGCATTCCAGTACTGCTCCGGATGCTCCCTCATATGCCCAACGTGGGGCGTACCCTCAAACATCTCCAACTCGACATCATACCCCCTGGTCCTGGCATCAGCCGCCTGCTCCTCAATGTCCTTCCAGAAAATGATATCGTCTCCCTTGGAGTACAGATACAACTTCTTTGCCGTCACAACAGACAGGTTCTCCTGATCATTTATAGCGGCAACACTGAACCTCGCCGCGCTCTGGTTGCCCGTTAACCTCCCAATCCCATGCAGACCGGCCAAGAACACCAACGCCAGCGTCTGCCTGATGAAAAACGGCACCCAAGGGAGGAAGTGCCCCGCCCCGAGCGCCATCGCCCTCGTCCACGGGTAGACGTTCCGGATGAACTCGGGGTTACCGGGCGTCGAGTCCATCACGAGCAGCGCGTACGGCATCATGACGCCGAACCGCGCCTTGTACGCGTGCAGCGTAGCGGCGAAGTTGATGCCGCCCGTGTTGGACATGCAGACCACCATGACACGCTCGCGCGCGTGCTCCGCCGTGTCGTTGGTGCCGCCGAAGATGGCGTCGACGCAGGGCGCCATGGTGGCCGAGCGCTTGGGCAGGGTTTGGGTGATGGCCTTCAGGATGGGGCCGAAGACGACGACGAGGCGGGCCTGCGGGTAGAGGGCCCGGTAGCCGTCGGTGTACTTGCCCACGTGTTTTGGGTTGCTGTCGCCCCAGCAGTAGAGGACTATGACGGTAGGGGAGGAGGCGGGTATCGATGAGGGCGAGTCGGCAGGCCGGACGTAGATCTGCCGGGTGACTACTTGGTAGTCAGGGAAGTTGGGGTGTGGCTTTTTCTGCTCGGACTTGCTCTGCTCCGTCGTCATTGTGGAGGACGAGTCCGAGAACGCCATGTCTGCCTCTGCCATGTTTGGTGATGGTGAGTCGAAATATTTGGCGATGCTGAGCTGAGTATGTACTTGACAAAACCAAGAATGATTACTGATATATATGTTCACAGCAGGGAATCGAAATTCAACTTTCTCTTGGCAGTGAGAATCTGACTGCGTTCTACACCAGGCACTGATGTGGCAAGTCGGGAGAATATATGGTCAAGTTCGGGGCGTTTGATGCTCCGGAGGATGACGGGATATATTTGAAGCCCTTGAGGGTATCGCAGGATTCGCAGGCTCTGTTGCGAGATCTCAACAAATTTCGCGCTTGGACAACTGCCCCGTACCGAGCCTTTGGCAACCCCCAGTCAGCTAGCATGTGAATCGCGCGCGGCATTGTTCCCACGACTCGTGGAATCGTGGGGGTTGCTGACATGGCTGGATCACGGACCCAACCGGCGACCTTGTAACGAGAAGAGAGTTTGGTCCGTCTTTCGTCCGTCGGTGCAGCATTGCCAATTGGGGCCTTGTGCTATCAGATATCACCAACTTTGGAAGTACTTTCTCCTTTGCATCTCTGTTGTCACCGAGAGTCCGGTTTGATTGGTTACATCGCCAACCTGTCAAAACTGCCGACACGGTCTTTCAACACTCTCAGAGTTCCAGGGAGGATCAAGAGGCTGGACCAATGAAATGTGGTCGCGTGGAGAAGCCGAGGTTCATTTGAACATGACTCCGCTTTCAGGGCTGACGAGTTGAACGCGGAGTTACGAGTTATCTCCAAGCATTGCTACTCCCCTCATTACTAAGGCGTGTGTTGACCACCAACAGGGGGGACGACTTCCACAAGGGGCCGTGGGAGGCTATCTCCATCAGGCAGATCGTATACTTGAACGCCTCCTGAAGTCAGAGTTCCAAGGATTCATATAAGGGGCAGTTTATCCATCTGGAAAACAGATGCCAAGACCTTCGTGAACTCAGAGTCCAGCAAAGACAAGCAGGTCAGCACTCACCATGGCGAGCAAACAGCCATCCGCCCTGGCGGACATCGTGCCCTTCGCAAAGTCCATCGAAGCAACCCGTCTGGACTCGCATACCTACGCCGTGAACCTGCAAGCCTGTTACACCATCGGCACCGTTCCCAACGGCGGCTACGTCTGCTGCACCCTGCTCCAAGCAGCGCACGTCCACCTCTCCCCGCACAACCAGCCGGACACGGTAACAGCACACTTCGAGTTCCTCAACCGCAGCGAGACGGGACCGGCCGTCGTCATAGTCGAGGACATCAAGCTCGGCCGGTCCCTCTCCGTCCTCCACGTAACACTCTACCAACGCGGCCTCCTCCCCCACGCACCGTGGATCACGCCAGGCACGTCCCGCAGGGAAGTCGCTGCCTACGTGACCAACGGCAACATCGCGTCCGAAAGGGGCGTGAGCCTTACCACGTCATTCCTCTCCCCTCCCGTCCCGGCAACCCTCCCTGTCGACCTCCCTTCCCTGGCCAAGGGACAAGACAAGCTCTGGCACCGCATGGATCTGCCTGTCACACCATTCGGTCGGAGCCGCTCCCTCGAGAACGTGGAGTACTACTCTCCCCGCGCCGGGCAGCCGAACCCCGACAGGATCGACATCTGGATGCGCCTCGCCGCGGGAGGGGGTTTCACGAACGCGAGCCTCGCGTACGTGGTCGACGCCTGGCCGTACGTGATCGAGCAGTACCGACCGAAATCCCCGGGGACGGTACCTTTTCCACACGACGTGCCGTTCTGGTATCCCACTGTCGCTTTGAACCTGGAGGTGAAGAAGGCGCTACCTGCTGAGGGGGTGGAGTGGTTGTTCATGCGGGAGACGGCCAAAATGATCAGGAACGGGAGGTTTGACCTCGAGGTCACCGTGCTGGATGCCAAGGGGGAGTTGGTGGCGGTTGCGACGCATGTTGCTATGATTGTCGGTGCCGAGCGGAACCATGCTGCGAGGTCCGATGGGAAAGGCAAGGAGAAGGGGAACGGGAAGGGGAAGCTCTGAGGAAGGAAGTGGGATGTGCCTGGCAGTCTGACCATAAGGGGAGTCTGACCATAATGGGTTTCGGCGAGTCATACTGTCACGTACGACCATAGATACTGGAGAACTCGGGATCCCGTCCGCTCTCCCATTTAGCCAGTAATCGTCAGACTAGTACTCGGGTGGGTGACCACCGGGGAATCCCTGATGTTGTACGTTTTTGCTCTTTTGTTTTGCCACTTTGCGCTGTGGACATATTTGCAGAATTGGACGAAGGGAAACGTTGTCAGGGGAGGTAGTCAGAGAGAGTTGCCGGGGAGAGTTGTCGGGGAGAGTTGTCGGGGAGAGTTGTCAGAGGACCCAGCAACTGGGCATGGAGCTGTTGCTGGGCATGGAGCTGTTGCTGGATGGCACTCTCTTTTATGGCACTGGGATGGCAGTCGACTCGTTGGCAGTCAAGTTAAGGTTGACTGTACGTCTGAACATCAGGCGTCGCCAGAGGAATAAACCGACATAATCAGGGGACAGGGACTATACGTCCGAACATCAGGCGTCACGATGAGATGCCGAGACCGACGAGTAATCAGACGAATGAAGTAATGAATGTCATTCCTAGTGTCCGGGGCAGAACCCTGTATCATCGCTATTGCTTCCTAGGCGTCATGAAATATGCGTGCTTGTGTATATAAACAGCTGAACCAAAAACGAGTATCGTACAGACGGAGTAGTCTAATAAGGCTTTTGCCCGACACTGCGACATTGTTAGTAGACACTCTTGGAGAACTATCGGAGATGCTTATTAACTTACACATTGCCCGCAGGATCGTAATGAGCGACGACGTAGGTCCAGCCGTTGGAACCCTTGGCCACGGCGAGGCCGACCTTCTTGGTGTTCTTCCACATCGCTTGAGCTGAAGAAGATTGTTAGCAACCAGTACCATAACATGATTCTGTATCGACACGAGGAACTTACTGTAATGACCGTAGCCGGCAAAGTTGCCCTGGGGAATGACCTCGCCCTTGTACACGGACGCCTCGTTCATCCACGCCTGCGCCGCGGCGGCCTGCGGCGGCGCGGTGCTCCCGTACTGGGCGTATAGGTTCTCGCCGGACTGGCAGTGGGCGAAGTTGCCCGAGGCGGCGATCTTGTTGGCGCACTGCTGGGCCGAAGTGACGAGGGCGTTGTCCCAGGTCAGGAGAGGAAGGGACTTGGCCTTGCGGCCCTTGTTGTGGATGTCGAGGGCGCTCTGCTGGTCGGCGGTGAGCGCGGAGGTGGCCGACACGAAGCAGAGAGCGGCTGTCAGAGCCGTGGTGATGGAGAAACGCATCTTGGTCGGGTTGGAGTGTGGAAGTAGAGTCTAGAGATAGGAACTCTTGTTGTGGTAAGGAGTGACCTTGTATTGGTGATTGAAGGAGAGTATGTTCGAGTGGGATAGACCGATTCGAATTGTGCTGTAAGTGATAGTCCAGACAAGAGACAGGACCCCTCAAGAGGACAGCCTCCTTATATAGACGACGTTTTGATTCATACTGAGCATTCTCAGGTATGGCCACATTCCGTTGCTTGATTCGGTGGAGCGGGCTCCATGCCTGGGCTGCGAGGCAAGACAGACACTTCTACTAGTCTTCAAAGTCAGGTACGTTTACACGGTGTTAGTAGGATCATGCACGCTACGTTACGGGTTTACAAGCCCCACAAGAATAGGAAGTGGCAATGAAGTAGCTTCTCACCAAACTTGGCCCTAGAGTACATAATCTGGTGATAGCTTCAGCTCGGCCCGACCTCATCCTTTAATGGTGAAGAACATGATAGAAACCATCTCCCATTACAACCATTTCGCCATTTTCAGTTCAGCTCCTGAGAACGAAGTCTTCAACACCAATTCCTTCGTGTGTCACCTGCTAAGGTAGGCAATCCAATAACTGATGCTCGGCCTTACCGAAATCTGGCAACATACGACCTCCAAGGTACCGCGCTAACGTGGCAGGCAGGTATACTGTGCATTTGTTGATGTCGTCCGGGATGTTCATGGCCATGGAACTCAGCATCCACCCGAAAATAACCTTTAGATACTTGACATCACGAATTCTCGTTTCATCCAGGAACCAGTGGCGACCACAGCAGCCCCTGGCAGCCCTGTGTCTGTCGTCAGTCAAGCATGCCAACAAGGACGGGATCTCCATGATCTCCTGAAGGTATCAATGGGATCTGGACTCAAATCCGTTGTGGTGCGTGTGGGGAAGGGGTGCACGACTTGAGTCAAAACCCACCACCGTCCAGTGACGAGCCCGAGTCCCCGGGGCAAAGTTCTCGACCTCTCTTGCATGCCGGGTTGAGGGCAAAGCTTAACCCAGCCTAATGCAAGGCACATCGAATCCTCCTGAACTTTGCATCCCACCAGCACCGTTCGAACTCTCTGCGATCTCGCACTGCGACTTCGTCGTATGTTGCCGCGAGAACTCCGGGGAACCGCAGAGAGCATGCATGCAACGGCCAAATTGTGTTTTTATTTCTTCCCATCCACCGAAAGGACATCGAATATACCATCAATCGTCTGAAGGCTCGTTGCCCGGCGGGCCACTGCATACTCGGCCACCTGCAATCTCTGCGGATTTTTGGAGATGGCGGGTTTCAGCTTTGTCTGTCGATAAAATATGCCGCTGTCCCCGCTGGTGGAATGGATGAGACACACCTCTTGACATCAGGGCGCAAGTCGCTGAGATAATGTGGCGCCTGCGCCAATGCCGGACCAGCGAGAAACCGCATTCCAGAGAGAGGTGTTCAGTGAGACATTTGCGCTTCGCAGGGTCATCTCAGGGTTGTCTTGGCGACATCCGGAGTCTAGACGTCGTCATTCCCAGACCTACGCATCATAGCCGCACGTCAGGCATCTGGGCCTTACGAGCCGGCCAGGTGGCGGCGTCCCAGCTTCAAGCGCGAGAGCAAGAGCCAGACCCCGCGAGTTGCTCGGTATGCACTCGGCTATCCGAAGCAAGCACCCGGAGACCGGCTACGGTTGTATGCGTCCATTCCGGCGATGGTGAGGGTCCGGGATCGGGATTATGTATCACTGCCGCAGTAAGAGTGACACCTGCATGAGGCAGGTCTCACGGCCCGTTCCCGAGACTTGTCAGGTGTCGATGGAACTGTCGTACGCTGGGTAGCGGCGTATCTCACGACTTCTCTGTGTTTGGCGGCTCCCCCTTGACCGAAGAAAGCCATGATCGTTGAGGAATACGGCATCGTGCAGTCCGTTCGTGAGTTGAAGATGGAGAGTTAGAGTCTTGAAGGGGCCGCGGAGAAAGATATGCCAAACGGTCAGAATCATTTCCCCGAATGCTACAAAAGGTATCCATTTACCCTTTTGAGGAAAAGGAGGTATTACAGTTCTGTCAACAATGCCGATCCTCTAAGCTTATGTTACGGATATCGCGGGCGGATAGGCGGGTTCTCTCCGTCGTGTTACGATCCTGCACACCTGACTGGATTAGCGTTAGGTTATACGCCCTCTATCAGGTTAGAGTCTCGCCATGTTGCCCTATGTAGAGTCAAAGCCGTAGAGCGGGTGCATGGATGATAAGGTTCTCACAGGTACGGAGTAGATCTGACAAAGCCAAGCCATGTTGGTGAGCTCAACCACTCAGCTTGTCGATGTCTCCCAACGACATCAATAGCCTTATCTTGGTGTAGGCAATCTGCCGTGTCACGACAGAAGGACGGATCCATTGGCCCATCTCCGGGGCTGGTGGGAAAGAAAATGTTTGCTCACTTGTTGTTTGCTCAATTCTGTGCCGCCTCCAGCATGCGACTCCTCTCGAGGCATCACGGGAACCCGACGGAGATGTTGAGGTCCAGGGAAGGGAACTGCGGCCCGCGGCCGCCCGTCGCCTGGCGGGAGGAAGGGATACCACGTCTTGGTCGGTGTTTGTATGGCCTTGCATATCCCGCCCAGACGTATCCAATGCGTATGGCCAATTGCGTATATCAGTGGTATCTCCCCCGCTCATTGTACCACGTCGGATCTGTCAATACCCTCTGACAATCTGAAGAATTGTTGGTACACAACCTAAACGGCACCCGACAAAGACAGTGCCGTCAAGTCTCGAGACCATAACCTCAAGTGGCTGTGCGAAGATGCTGAGTCTATCGCTGCTCGCGGCTGCTGCCATCCTCCTCGTCGCATACCTGCTTAAAGAGGCCCACTATCGGCGTTTCAAACAGTATGCCGTCCTCCCCCAGCTGAAGCCATCGTTCGTGTGGGGTCACATGAAGGCGATACACGAGACCGGCCTTCGTGGACGCCCAGGTCAACACTTTGGTAAGCTCGCCCACCCCTGAAGGTCTCTTAGTGCGTGGAACGGAAGGGACTGACAAAGGACGCGAAGATGACACAATGTTCGACATATGGGAGGAACTGGGCCGTCCGCCCGTCTTCTTCACCGACTTCCGACCGATTCTGTACCCGCTGCTCGTCGTCGCCAACCACGAAGTCGCGGAGCAGATATCCTCGGCTTCGTCCTTGTTCCCGTGGAGCGTGACGAAGTCGCCTACCAACTGGCTGCATATCGAGTTAAACGGGCACAACGGGATGCCCCTACTAGAGGGCACCAAGTGGAAGAGTTCGCGCAAGCGGTTCAATCCGGGCTTCTCGCACCAGCACCTGACGACCCTCCTGCCGCTGATCATGGAAAAGTCGTGGCTGTTCATGAGGAACCTCGACACCTACGCCAGGACCGGGGAGGAGTTCCAGCTCGGCGCGCTCCTGACCAATCTCACGTTCGACATCATCGGCGCCGCGACGCTCGAGGTCGACTTCGGCGCCCAGCTGGACAAGGCCAGCCAGAGCGAGTTCATCCAGGCCTACAAGCGGCTCGTTGCGTCCTTTATCGACCAGGATAACCCTCTCACGGATTATAAGCAGAAGTTGTTCGTCCGCTGGCGATTGGAGAGGAAGGTGAACAGGCTGCTCACCGAGATGATTCGAGGGAAGCTGTCCGAATCCAAACAGCTAGGCCCCGACAAGAAGTCCCGCAGCATTGTGGCACTGGCATCCAAGGACCTCGACACCGTAACGCCTGAAATGCTGACGGTGATAGTCGACTCAGTCAAATCCTTCCTGTTCGCAGGCCACGACACGACCAGCATCCTCCTGCAGTGGGCCTTCTACGAGCTTACTCGTAACCCTGGGGCGATGAAGGCCGTTCGGTCGGAGCTGGATGACATCTTTGGTCCGGACCCGGACCCGACCATAGTGCGAGACAAGCTGCTCTCTGGCGAAGATGACGCCATGGCCCGCATGGTGTACACCTCTGCCGTGATCAAGGAAGTACTGCGGTTGCACCCTCCGGCCGGTAGCGCGCGTTACTCCAAGGCCGGCACCGGGCTGAAGCTGCGCATGCCTAATGGCCAGGGCGTCATAGATGCTGACGGGATGGTGCTGTACATCTGCCACAGCATCATCCAGCGTGACCCGGCAGTGTATGGTGAGACGGCGAACGACTTTCTGCCCGAACGCTGGCTGGGTAACACCGACACCTCGATGCAGACGAACAATCTCGCAGCTGGAGAGAAGACGGGGACTACTGGAGTGCCGGCTTCGGCGTGGCGACCGTTCGAGAGAGGGCCGAGGAACTGTATCGGACAGGAACTGACGAACATCGAGGCGAGGGTCATTCTCGCTTGCGCCGTGAGGAGGTATGACTTCACCAAGGTTGGCCTGGGGGAGCTGGACCTGGACGCAAGCGGCCAGCCGAAGTTGAATGCTAAAGGGGAGTATGAGGTCAAGTCGGAACTGTACAGGGTGAGTGGCTAAGACACAGAATTGCTGATCGCTGGTGGTGCCGGGCTAACGAGATGATAGACGAGAGTTGTGACGGCACGACCGATCGACAATACGGTGATGACGGTCAAGCTCAACCCGAAGGCGTCATTCAATCTGTAAGGTGTCAGAGATCTGGTCGAAGCGCTCCAAGTCATTTGGGACATCGAAGCACCTACCTGCAGTGTGGACGTTCTGCAGAGTTGAAGCAGACAAAGAGAGGGAAGGGTGCACTTGTACCTGGAATGGAGACGATGTCATGAGCGGGTACCGAACCCGATCGCCGAAGTTGTGGAAGCTTTTTGAGGTCATCTCGAGCCCTTGAAGGAATTGGAGCAGCGATCCCTTGGTCTTAGACACACCAGTACACATTGGTTGCACATATGTGGCGACCGTTGGTTCATATGTCATCGTCTTTGGCCGATATTTCTCTTCTGTCATGCTATGTGCATGATGCCTCCTTGCCTGTCCAGCCCGTACCGGTGATGGCCCCGGACTTGGGGCACAGAAGTCGCTGTATCTCGAGCTATCAGACATTTCACTAAGTCCGGTTCTGTATCCGAGGAAAGCCGAGTCGATGGGTAGATGATGCACGTTGCACGGGTATGTGACTGTGAACCTCGCGGCTTCGCAGTTAATCGCTGTCTATTATACAAAGTTACATGGTTTTATACAAGCCGGAGCAGCTTCTTCATACGAGTAGTCTCCTGAGGATCTTCTCCCGTGCAACCCGGCCGGCGACCTCTCCTCCGTGTTGTAGTGATATGGCTCCGACAATGGCGAGCAGTGATGTGTTCAAGACGACGTTGATACCGGATCCTTCGAGGTTCTCGGGCTAGAGAAGCGGCAGTCAGTAGATCTCCGGCGGTGTCTTTCTTATGATGATGCGGGCAAACTCACCATCCTCGGCTTCCACCGCATTACCTCACCCATGCCAACGTCGAGGCCAAGGCGGGCCAGCTTCTCGATCGATATAATGTCTCGCGGCTGTCGGTAGCTGAGCTTGTCGACGTCGGACAGCACAGGATGCTGAAAGGGTTCCCTGTCGAACTCGTCCACCTCGTTCGTTTGCTCGGCCACCTTGGATGTGAGGATCGACTTTGCCGCTTCCAGAGCGAGGATCTGACGGCCTGCATTCTGCTGTTAGCCTCAATCTGGTGAACCCAGGCCAACCAACCGTCCAGTAACCTACCGAAGTATGCCAGCTTTGTGTTGAACCCTCTCCTTCCATAATCAAAAGACTTGTGCGTCACTGCCAGCCACTTGATCTCCTCGGGCAGCATCTTCTCGCCCTCGCGCCCCAGCAACCGGTTGTACATGGCATCCAGCCTCTTGGGGTCCTCGTTAACCTTCCATACTTTCCTCCTGGGGTCCTTGACGACGTTGATGGAGAATCCAGGACCCTTCAACCTCTCGGGCGTGTATGACCACCTTGGCCGTTCGCTTTGCTGCTGTGCATCGACATCGGTCGTGGCTTGGTCTGTTGTCCGGGGGGAGGGTGTGGAGGAGAACGGTCGGAGGGTGGCAGAAGGTGTGCATCTACATTGTCGTAGTGCTCTTGTAGAGCTGGCGAATGCCGATCTGGAGTTGTTCATGGCCATCTAGGTTGTTTGTGACTGTCCAGGCGAGGTTGAAGAGGAGCCGGCGCCGAACTGGTTCCCAATCTCCAAAAGCCAATGGAGCTTCAATGATTTTTCGCGACGGCCGCGTCCGGATAAACTCCGGTGCCAAGACACGCTCGGGCCAAGACGCGCTAGCGCGGTGAGAGATGAGATTACGTTAGCATTGAAATCCACTATGATTGGTCAATGCTTTGCTCCCTTCAGCTCCGTACAGGGGTGCATCATTGAGAGCTTCACATTACAGACATCTCAACTTGCCAACAGTTGCAACTTCCAGGTGTGAAGGGGTACCGTGCTGACTCTGAATACACAACCTCTCAGGGGTCATGGCTTCCATTTTCTTCCATCTGGCACCATGACATCGACAAACATCCTCTTCGGCGCGAAACGCGACCCAACAACCCCAAGCAACCTCTTGGTGGAGAAGCTGGCGTCGATCATCCCCAAGGGCTTCAAGTTCGGCGTCTACCACCTCTCAACACCCCCAACCAAGACCGAAGCTCTCTTCTCCGCTCCTCCAGATGAACGCCCCGACAGAACATACCGGGAGGACCATTTCCTCGCTATTACCGTCGATGTCGAGCCAGAGAACAGCAACGGCCGCCAAGACCAGGACACCGAGCCAAGACGCGTCCTAGTTCTAGGGCTGGAGGTGTTCTTGTTCACCACCGCCTTTTCGACCACGCTCTTCGTCTCGAAGGCCGACTCGACCGGCTATCTCGGCCTCCTGAAGCTGCCGAAGGGCACCCCATCACCCATCCGCGAGATCAGTGCCGCCTTCGTGTCCTTCCTCGTCGAGTACCGCCAACGGAAAAGCATCCAGACAGTCGTCAGCTTGTTCGCCCGAGCACAGTCGCAATACCTGTTTCCGGGCAGCGTGGACAACAAGGGGAAGCATGTGCTTGACGATCGCGGGTTGGTCAAGTGGTGGTGCCGTGTCCTGAACCCTCTCCTAGAGCCCCAGGACAACGAGACACGGCGCGACAGGTCGATGAAATGGGGTGATATCAAGGGATACCTGGTTGTGCCTGGCCTAGATCGCTACGAGACTAGGGCGTTTCTCCCGCGGACAGGCGAAGCTGCGGCGAACTGGACGCTGGGCCATCCCTTGGAGCGGATATCCCACTACACCGAGGAGTACGACTGGGTGCCGCTGAGCTGCCTCATTCCCAAGTTCCCGGACGACCCGAAGTCGAGGTTCCGCGATGAGTTGGATGCTGAGGCCTCAAAGTCGGACCACAATACTGGGACGTGGAAGAGTGTTAAGACGCTGGACCAATTCTGGGAGATGATGGCTTTTCGGCAGGAGTGCTCTAGTGGCCGTCTAACCGGGTTTATATGGGTGGTGTTTGATCCAAAGGGAAGCGAGAACGCTGGTAAAACCCAGAGTCCTGACCAACCGCTTCCAACTCCAGCCTCATCCTTCAACGGAGCACCGACTCTACCGCTGTCATCCACCCCGCCACGCAGGCGTGCCGGAGTTGGTGCAGCAACACCGCAGTCGAGCCCATTGAAGAGGAAAGTGTCGGATTCTGCAAACTCTTCACCCTCTAAACAGAAAAACGATAACGAGACGGAGAAGAAGAAAAAGAAAAAGAAGAAGCTGAAGGGCCCCATCATCGCCCGCCAGCCGAAGATCAAGACCCATCAACGGAACTACCTTCTCAAACGCCCCATATCCACAGCATACTACTACTGGCCTCCCGAGGGCCGCGGCAGCAAAATCGTCGACGAGGACAGCTATAAACGCATTGTCGAACTTCTACTGCACCTCGACTTTGCGACACTGGAAAAAGCATGCGGCAGCACTGCTCGGTGGATCGGTGAGGTCGGCATGGGGGCCAAGTGGGGGGCTGAGATTGTTGGGAGGAGTGAACATCGGACAATAAACCCGCTGGCTGGTGATGTGAAGGCTGCGGCTCCGGTTAATAACCTGGCTGGCTTGATCAAGAGGAAGCGGGCGGATGTTGTCCCCACTGATAATGGTACGGCCTCAAAAGGCGAGTCTGGTGTGCAGGCGCCGGCACCGGTCAATGTTCTTGGCGCAGGGCTGGTGAGAAAGAAGAAGAAGGATGCTGATGCGGTGGAAGCGCCTCGCCTGACGGCTCAGGTGAACACGGCAGCAAACGGCGACACACCTACTGTCAATGTCCTCGGCGCGGGACTGGTGCGGAAGAAACCTAGGATTGCGTGATCCAAGTAGGCGGCTGGTTATATGGTATAGGTCCAAAGTCTGGATGGGTTACGGGGCGTTGTAATTCTTTAAGCTGGCCAGGATAGCCTTCAGTTGCTTCAAGATCAGGTATCGGCTGCAGTATAAGCAAAAGCGTTGGAAAAGGTCCTGCGCATGGCAGGTTCATGATGGCCATTCACTGTTCGACGACGTTGAGGTCCGAAAGTCTCTATCTATCTAAACGCTAGCTCTAATGACAAAAGCAACAGATGGACACAACATATCCGAGACTACCTCTTTCTCTGGCGCTTCGCAGACGGCTCGTCCGACATCTCAACGTCGCGATTGAGCTTCGCCACTTCAGCCCCTGTCCACCTTATCGCCTCTCGTAGCAGCGTCTTCTCGCCAATCCGCACGGCGAGAGCCATGCCTTTCCTCCCAGACGGGTTCTCCGTCCTTTGCACCTGCAGATCCGCCTCCAGTGACGTCGGATACTCGGCTAACCTTAGCTCCATCGCCCTCAGCACGCTCCTGAGGTAAACCTCCTTGCGCGTCTCAGATTCGGACAGCTTGTACGCCATCGAGCCGTCAAATTTCCGGCCAGCCTTGAGGAAGGCCTTGACCTGGTCGGCCAGCTCCTCCGGCAGGCCGTGGAACTCGAGCTTATCGTCCACATGTCCCTCTGCGTCCGGCTCCTCGCTACCCCATTCGATCACAAACCCATCTTCCACCTCCTCCTCGTCCACCTGCGCCGCCACTTTTCCCCACGTATCCTGCGACGCACCTAGCACCTCCATCAGCGCGGCCTCGACCGGCGACCACGACAGCTCAACCACATCCCACCTCCGATGAGCAGCCGTGACATACCCGTACCG
This sequence comes from Coniochaeta sp. 2T2.1, assembly GCA_009194965.1. Classification (NCBI taxonomy): domain Eukaryota; kingdom Fungi; phylum Ascomycota; class Sordariomycetes; order Coniochaetales; family Coniochaetaceae; genus Coniochaeta; species Coniochaeta sp. 2T2.1. The sequence goes on from VSMA01000016.1 coordinate 42,232, forward strand.
CCTGAGCAGCTCGCCATTGGGCAGCGGACCGTAGTAATTCAGTATCTCCTCCCCAGCCCGTATCTTCCTCAGACTCACAGCAGTCAACGCATCTGTCTCATGGTTGATATGCGCGTTAAAGTCGGCATCGGCATTAAGCACATCCGCCATGGGGACCATACCCAGCTCCGTCTTCCCCTCGCGGTCTTCGACCCACTCATCTTCTTCCCCCTCTTCCTCATCCTCGTCCTTCTCGAGGTCAAAAGCGTACGCCATGATGGTACTCCCTATCCTGCCTGCAAGATTCATCAACTCCTCATCCGACGGCGCACCCCCCGAGGGGAAAAAAACCCCCTCATTCCCCCTAACAACGGGTATGATCTTGGCAGCAATCATGTTCTCGGCCTCGGCGGCACCGATGCGCGACACCACCGAACTAGCCTGCAACTCAGCCAGCTCGTCGGCGCTCCAGAACATGGGCGTGTTGAACGTCGTGGGCAGGACGTCGAGGTACGGCTGCCACGACGACCGCGGCGCCTGGAAGTACTCGTACATCATAACGAGAATGAGGCGCGTCCATGAGTCCTGCGACGAAGACGAGGGGCTCTCGTCATCGGCGGAGCCCGACGCGTCCCCTTGCTCCTCTGGGGGCGCAAAGACGTCCGGGAGCTGGGACGGGAGGGCCGAGTTGGCGGTGCAGATGATGCTGTTCCGCGGGATGGTGAAGAGGATTGTGTCGGGCTCTATGTCCGCCGTTGCGACTGTTACGAAGAGTGTTAGTGATATGAGCTAATCTTGTGGAAACGGATGATGCATAAACTCACCGATACCTCGTCCCGCATCACGAGGTCGGAGATCCGCGATCTGGATGTCTTTGTGGAATGTCGCGCCGGGTAGGGACTTGAACCAGCCGAGGAAGGCTCGTGTCCGCTGCTCAAAGTCTTGGTCCGCCATTTAACTCTAACGATGTTTTTTCAGGGATTTTCAAGCTTTTTCTCTGTTGATGAGTTCATCCTTATCAGAAATTTACGACGTTGTGAAAGGTGAGCTAATCGCCCTCCGGACTGGACCCGGTAGTTGATTTGCATGGTCTGTGCGCCCCGAGAACCCTAACCCTGTGTTACCCCTTTGGCCCCTTCTCTGTTGGCTTGGACCAGCAACACACGACCATTCTAGTGAATGTCTGAAGAAATCCAGGAGTTCAACTTGTTAGGTCCTGGGGGACGTCGATTGGCAATTCAAGCGTCTGTGGATATTTGGGAGACATACACATACACAGCCTGCATGCCCACTGCATCCCCCACTTACACGAGCCCCGGTTGACAGACCTGTCGGATATCGTCACATATCTCCAGAGTTCTGTCGTATATGCCGGGACATGCTCCGTCAAATATGTCAATGTCGATTGACAGGAAGTTTCGTCGTCTTGACCGGGAGATGGAGATGCTCCGTCAAATATGCCAGAGCCGATGACAGGCGGGTATGTCACTTCCGTCAATTTTGGCAGAGTCGATGGCAGACTTCGTGTGAGTGACGGCTAAGTATAAGGATCATCGACTGCAAAACAGCAGCGTCAATCCCCAGCTCGTAGTCTTGCGATAAGTGCTATAAAGGTAGGCGCAAGATCGTCTCATGTCGTTCACTGCAACCTATCGTGTTCAGACAAGCAGCTTCCCGCATCGACATCCATCAGCATGCAGTCTCTCAATTTCGTCTTCTTGCTCGGTCTCCTGCAAAGCGCACAATGTGCACCGCAGTCAGCACCCCCCCAAATTCTGCACTGCACTGCACTTGACGGGGCATACTAACTCTGGGCACAGGATCATGTCCCTCGGCCAAAACACGGGACCTGTAGCTGGTGTCACTCCCACCACGCCTGCAAGTGACAGACCAACTGTGCCCCCGGGCGTTGGCGATTTGCGCGGTGACACTGGCCTGCTCGGAGGCAACACGCCTGATCCTCCGCCCAACGCGGACTCGGCCATAGTTCCGAACCCTGAGCTGGTCAATGGGCAGGAGGCTGATGCGAGACTTGGTCTGTTCCTGGACTTCAACAGCGTCGATGCTCCCCAACCCATCAGGGGCGAAGGCGGGCAGACTGACCCCGGTCCGCGTGAGTAGCCGTCTCACATGACGAGGTACGACACCGTTGACGTCTAATACTGACCTTCAACAGGCACTTATGAGTATGAGAAGCTCAACCCGGACACATATGCGCCTCCTGGTACCGATGCGGGCAGCGTGCCCCAGAACATGTGGAACATGGGCATGTCGCATACCGCTTCGGTACCGGCAGGCGGTCAGGCTTCGCTCGCCAGACCAACATTGATGTCCTTCCGGTAATGAAGGAGATGGCCGGCGTCGACATGCGCCTCGCTCCCAACGCCTACCGGGAAGTGCACTGGCACACGGCGAACGAGTAGTCTCTGATGCTCAAGGGCTGCGTCCGTCTTGCCGCCGTGAACGGGGATGGGAAGAACTTCGTCGATGACGTCTGCGGTGGAGACGTGTGGTTCTTCCCCGCCGGCGTACCGCACAGTATCCAAGCATTGGGCGAAGGCGCCGAGTTTCTACTTGTCTTCGATGAGGGTGACTTCGACGAGGACGCCACATTCCTGGCATCGGAGCTGTTTCTCAGAAACCCTATCGAAGTGCTGTCCAAGAACTTCAAAGCCAATGTCTCAGCGTTCGACAACCTCCCCTCTGACCAGCTTTATGTAAGTGACTACACCCCCTTCTTTCACTAAACCCAAACAGCTAACAGCGGACAGATCTTCAACGGCACCCCCGCACCAGCCAACATCTCAGAGCAGGATATCGCCGCCCCGAACGGCACGGTCAAAGACACCCTCTCCTCCTACACCTACCACTGGTCCAAACAGGAACCGCACCTCGCCCCCGGCGGCACCGTCAAGATCATCGACTCCACGACCTTCCCCATCGCCTCCAACTTCGCCGCCGCCCTCGTCGTGATCCATCCGGGCGCCATGCGCGAACTGCACTGGCACACGCCGTCGGACGAGTACGCCTACTTCATCCAGGGCACGGGGCGCATCACCGTCTTCACCGCGCCCGAGGCGTCGCGGACCTTCGACTTCACGCCCAACGGGGTGGGGTACATCCCGCAGGCGGCGAGCCATTACATCGAGAACACGGGCACGGAGGATTTGGTCTACCTCGAGGTGCTGCAGAGCCATAGGTTTACGGACATCAGTGTTGCGCAGTGGCTGGCGCTGTCGCCGAGACAGATGGTGAAGGACACCCTGCACTTGCCGGATGAGGTGATTGATCGGTTGCCGAGGTCGAAGGAGTATGTTATTGCGGGTAACATGAACTTGACAGCTCTTGCTGGTGGGGGGAAGGCGTATATTGAGAGGGAGTAGTGGGTTGTAGTTGATGCATGGTCGTAAGGGGCGTGATTTACGGTATATTTTAGAGGAGGATGTTATGTATGGTTTCTAAGGTAACCTTCCTTGTCTAAAAGACGACGTGTCATAGCTCTTCCCACGGTGCGTCTGTGGAAGAGACTTGCATATTTGACCGACTCGGCTGCGGATGCCACGACCCTGGTACGACGTACGGCAATCCTCACCAAGCAGCCGGTTTGCCAGGCAGGTGCAAGCTTGTCGGCGTCCCTGCTTGATAGGAACGGATGGTGTCTCAGCCGGTCGAGAAGCGCCGACCGCTGGCCAACTTGTTGCTTGTCTACTTTTGCAGAGAGGTTGTTAATCAACAATGCTCAACAACCCTGGCGATACAATACTTACACCGAGTTATCAAGCAAAGCCTCCTATCCCATGCTGCTATCATAATCGCTTCCTCTGTCAATTTTGTTGCTTGCATAGCATACTGCTTGATCACCAACCTTTCTTACAGTATCTGCTTCCCATCCTGCTCCGGCACGCGGCATTCAATAGACTGGTCTTTTCGCCTCAGAAGTGTCACTACGGCTTCAGATCAATCCATCGACCCTTCAAAGCTGACGAAGCTCTACCCCACCGGTAGTGATGCCTTTGCATGGCATAGCCCTCCCACAGCGCCCGCGCCCGGTCAAGGGCCTGTCCCCAAATCTCTGTCGAACGACGTGGACACAGCACAGCAGACGACTGACGATACAGCCAACCTACCGCTGCACGGCTGTAGAATCCGGCTATCGGGGTCTATGGGGAGCCAGCCTCATGACAAAGTCGGAGAGGCTCTCAAGGGTCTCGGAGCACAGTACTACGCAAAGAGAGTGACCACGGAATACTTTGACATGGGTTTAAAATGGCCGACTCCGCCGCCCGACCATTATCGACCGCCCACTCACGTCATCGCGGGCCTGAGCCCTTACCACGATGGACAAAATGAAATTTGCGAGGGCGAGAAGTACGGGGCTTACATCGTCACGAGTAACTGGTTGGCTCATTGCGTGAAGTTCAACCGGCGGATGGACGAGAAGCAGTACGGCTTTGATGAGAAGCCTAGGGTTATGTATAATGAGTACCTCCAGTTTCAGCGCCGGTATCTGAAGAAGCCCGAGCAAGAGGAGGGAGGGTCAAATGCGAGAAGGCGAGAAAGGCAAAACCGGGAGAAGATGGACCGCATGGCGCAGAGCTCCACACCACGAAAGCTCATCGAGGCTATACTCAACGCGGCTGAGGAGGATGTGGCCGCGATCGTGAGCAAGATTCGGACATGTGACAGCCTTGACACTGTAGCTGGGGAGATGATGGGAGAGGGCTTCAACAATAAGGAGGAGGAAGACCGGCAAGGGTCACCCAGGGCCAAGAAGCGGAAGACAAACAAGCCATGGCATGTGTAGGTGTTATTGCTCGATCAGGTCCGCTAGGCACACTGGGTAACAATGCGGTTGTTATGGGACAAGAGGGACCGGGGTAGCTGTTTAGCATAGACCATTCCGACCAGGGCATCTCAGAAGGCTTAGACGGATAGCTTTAGTTGTGAAAAGAATCCACACAAGGCCCTCTTCGTAGTTGAGAACACCCTGCTTGAGAAGCCTCAATGATAGTGTTTGCATTAGCGTGTGCCTGGCTGCAGAGCTCAGTCTCCAGGCTAAGTGTTCGTTGACTGGATATGCTGATACAAGGTATCCAGTCCTCCTTCGTCAGAGTATGTATGTTGCCGGTGAGTTTCTCGACCTCGAGCCCAGGCTCCCTACACTGCCTTGTAAGACGCGGAGCGAGGAGCAGATACTATCTCAGAGTATCTAAATGTTAGAGGTTGTGGCTTGTGGTCGATTGTTTATAGGAAGCAGTCTGTCACTGCCTTGTGGTACTGTTTCATCTCGCTGCGGATAATGTTTGGTTGTTCAAGAATTGTTTACTCCTGTAAACAGAACAAGGGGCGAATGTGATATGCCCACCACACTTCTTTTACAATGGTGCACGGACAGAAACGAAGCGTGACGTGACACGCGCTGTGATTGGTTCTCATCTCCTTAGACTCAATTCACGATCTGGAACAAGCAAGCAAACACCACACTGCCTGCTTCCTCCTTCCTTTTGTTTTGCCGACTATTAATCTTTTGTCTTTGACTTCTTGGATATATCTCCGTGACCCATATCTCCGCGACCCGTATCAGAGTCTGGCCACGTGTGTTTGCGAAAAGATGGAATCCGCAGGCACGCCAGAACAAACGGCGCCAGAAGCACTCCCAGTTGGCCCGGCACTACCCATCCTGTTCGGGCCTAACGGAGCAGCCGCTGCAGCCCCTTTCTCCTTCGACGTGCCACAACCATCCGATGTCACCACAACCGTGTTCGACCCAGATGGAGAGCTCCGCCTGGATATCGGCCCATACAGTCTCCCCGTGCTGTCGTGCGTAGTCTGTCCGCGGACCATCTCGCGTGCCTCCAAGGTCTTCAAGAGGATGCTCTACGGCGGCTTTGCCGAGTCGAATCCAAGGGAGGGCGAGTGGGTGGTCAAGCTGCCCGAAGACGACCCGGATGCCACGACCTTCGTGCTGTACATCCTTCACGGGCACTTCGACAAGATCCCTAAGACATTGACTCAAGACAAGCTGTATCGGGTCACTGTCGTTACTGACAAGTACGATCTCACGTCTTCACTCCGCCCCTGGGCGTCCATGTGGCTCCAGAACCTTGAAGCGCCCGAGTTCAGAAACATGCTCGCCAACGCCCAGCGTATATGGATCGCTTGGGAACTGGGAGACACCGAGCTGTTGAAGTACGAAGCCAACGACCTCCTGCGCCATGCTTCGGAGGAGCTATTCAAGCCTACCCCCCTTAACGCTCCAGGAGCCGACATCTTGAAAAGCCTAGGATTGATTGGTACGCTACAGAATATTCGTAACTAGCAACATAGGACGATTAGAAAAGCTAACACAAGGTTCGATAGAGCCCATGAAGAAAGAAAGAGTACCGGCCATCACAGCTCTCCTCGACCCGGTCAAGGAACTCTTGGACAATCTCTTCGGCGTTGTTGTTTACAACACCGCTGAGAGCCCACGCCAATGCAAAGTCTGGAAGAACACCCACCTGGTAAACGAGGCGCACGCATGCGACGCCATGGTCATGACGAGCACGCTCAATGTCCTCCACACCCGCAAGCTCTACCCGCTGCCTGAGCCCGCTAGTGTAAACTCAACCATCAGCCAGCTGTACAAGCGGCTCGACGCCGCGGCCGTGTCCATCACGCCGCTGCAGACGCGGCCCCGGCGGCGCGTGGGGTCGGCGAGGTCTAACTGCAGGAACAATTGCACCGAACACAGCCCCTGCGAGAAATGCTGCGAGGAGAGCTCCGACCACGCGCAGTGTAGGCCGGGTCCCGAGTTGCTAAGCGCGCTTGCGAAGGCGTACAACTCGACGGCGGTTGTGCTCGAGGAGTGGCACACGGCGCACTTGGATGCTCAGGCGGCGAAGACGAGGTTGCCGGTGTCGGACTAATTGGGAGTTCTCAAGCGGGTGGCGCATTGTGAGGTCCAGCAAGAAGTGACCAAAGGCGGGGTGCAAGGGGGCGGGGAAAGAAGGACTAAGCCGGACTGTATCAAAAAGCGGAAACATGTGCCATCCACGGATGGAGGAGTTGTTAGGATGTTTCATTGAAACCGAGATGCCCGAAGCTCATGCGCGTTGGCACGAGTCGCAGCATTAGCCGGACCCGACCAGGCTGGTGCTTGGGAGACTGATGACTCCGAGAAGGGAGTCAGGGTACCATCCTGCGTGAAGAGGCACCGCTGGTAGTCGTTATTGCAAGTAAACCACCCTTGGGAACCACGCCGGCCATGAGAACTATGAAATAACACGACCAACCCCCCGAAGCTATCACAAGATATCATCAGCGATAACATTCATCATCAACTCATGATTCCGCGAGTAATCAATCTCGACATCCACCACGCAGACCCCCTTATGTGCCAGCGCCCGCTCCATAACCCCCTCCAGCTCCGCCTCGCTCCTGACCTTCAAACCCAACGCCCCAAACGCCTCGGCGTATTTCGCGAAATCCACCCCTCCGAGCTCGATCCCGGCGCTGCGGCCGTACTTATCCACCTCCTGGAACTCGACCATGTTGTACTTCCCGTCGTTCCAGACGAAGTGCGTGACGTCACACCCCTCCTTCACGGCCGTCGCCAGCTCCTGACCCGTAAATAGGAACCCACCATCACCGCTGACGCTGACGACCTTGCGGGAACACGGCGGGTCCTGCGTTAGGGAGGCGGCGATGGCCCAGGGCAGGGCGACACCGAGAGTCTGCTGGGCGTTGGAGACGAGGAAGGTCTTAGGGGAGTAGGAGTAGAAGTAGCGGCTGAAGTAGATGTAGACGCTGCCCACGTCGCAGCACACGGTGGTTGGGGGTGTCCCGGTGTCGGAGGCGGAGGAGTCGATCTTGGACTGCAGGAGGCGGATGAAGTGGAGTGGTTGGACGGGGCCGGAGGGGTTGGTGCCGCAGGCGGCGGTTTCCCAGCTGTGCATTTCGGCGAGGATGGATTTGGCTTGTGGCGTGTCCTGGGGCTTGGCGACGGTCTTGAGGAGGTCGGTGAGGGCTTTGAGGTTGGCGGCGGGGGAGCCGATGAGTTCCAGCTTGGTGTTGTAGTTGTGTGCTATGTCGGCTGGCGTGAAGTCCAGGTGCAGGATGTCGAAACGGTTCTTTGGGTTCCAGCGGTCTGCGTCGTATTCTGCTTGGTCGTAGCCTACTGTGATGACCAGGTCGGCGCGTGCTCTGTCCGGTGTTAGTCACTATGTCTAGGTTTGATGAGTGGGTTACATGGATATGCTTACAGGATCTTATCACCGGGCTGATTCCGGAACAGTCCAACTCGCCCATAGAAGAGACGGACAAGCTCCTTCGATATCGCCCCGGCAGCCTGGAACGTCTCAACGACCGGGATTGGGAACTTGCGCAGAAGTGCATGGACAGCTTGAACCTGCACCGGACTCGAGGCTCGGGCACCAAGGAACAGCACGGGGAACTTGGCGGCCTCGATCAAGTCGGCAGCTTTGCGCAGGGACTCAACAGGAGAGTAGCCGTACTTAGGAGGCTGGAAGGCGCTGGCCGCAAACGCGGGAACTTCAGAGGTGACTCCCGCGGTCATGATATCGATCGGCAAACTGATAGCAGTCGCCCCCTGAGGATACGTCGTCGCAGTACGAAACGCATCCAGCATTAGCTCGCTAACCTGGTCCGGCACAATAACCGAAACAACCTTCTTCGTAACCGGCGATAAGAGCTCAGCAACCCTAAGGCTCTGATGCGTCCTCTTGGACGCCTGGGCCCGCTTGACATCCCCGGCTATGGCAACGACGGGCATGCCCTCGTCGTTGGCCGTCACGAGTCCCGTGACGAGGTTGCTCGTGCCCGGGCCGGAGGTGACTATGCATACGCCCGGCCTGCCCGTGATCTTGCCGACGGCGCCGGCGATGAAGGCGGCGTTCTGCTCGTGGCGGCAGACGACGAGGCGGATCTCGGGGTGGTCCAGGAGGGCGTTGAAGACGGAGTCGATCTTGGCGCCGGGGACGCCGAAGACGTACTTCACGCCCGCTGCGAGGAGGGAGTCGATGACTATCTGGACTGTCTCTGTTTGTGCCATCTTTTTCAGGGGTTATGGGGGTTTGTTGTTGTTCCCGGGACTAAACGGTAGGTATTCGGGAATTGGAGTTTGAGGATGAGATGTCTGAGGGTGTTGCAGGGGGCATGAGTCAGGACATTTATGTTGAAGTATTTCCTCGGAGTGAAAGACAAACGCACTGCTCACACTTTCCTTGGTGAGGAATGATTGAGGAAATAATGCCGATATCAAGGGTGCATGCCGCATCATGATGTTTTGTGAAGCTATTCCCGGGTGGACTCGCACTTTGTGCAACTTGCTGTGCTACGGAATGACGTCCACTATCAATTCCCTTGGCGATATCGGCGCCCCTTAAAGCCGGACCTTCCGGGGCTGTCGCTCAGCTGTTTCCGACCTGCATCATCCGCTCAACGACTCAACTGCCAAGGTAAGGTACCAAGGAACTGGATCCGGGACAGCAACGTTAGGTGCATATCACCTGGTTCACCTCGCATGAAGATACCAGATTTGGCCACTTATAAAGATCAATTGATTGAGATACACTTGTGCTCTTCCGCACGCTCCTAATTCCAGACAAATCAGCGTCACTGCATCACTGCATCGGCAGGCAACCTTCAACATGGCGCCCAACAAGCTATTCCAGTACTCCATCATATCGGCCCTGATGGACGGCGTCGCATCCAAAGGCCTTCCGATAGCCAAACTCCTCACCCACGGCAACCACGGGCTAGGTACATTCCGCTACATGGTCGGCGAGATGATCATCCTCGACGGCAAGCTCTACCAGATGAAGTCAGACGGGACCGCCACACTCATCGAACCCTCGTCATCGCCGGACGTCGTCGCCCCTTTCGCCATGGTCACCCAGTTCGAGGCAACGACAACGACAAGAGCAACCCTGTCTACAAAGGACGATGTCCCCGCTATGCTGAAGCAGCTGCTCCCCAGCTCGCAGAACCACTTCATCGCCGTGCGACTAGACGGGCACTTCCGGTCCGTGACGGTGCGCACGGCATCGGGGCAGACGGAGCCGGGCCAGAGCCTGAGGGACGTGGGCAAAAACCAGGTCAGCCACACGTTCGAGAAGGTAGACGGCACGGTTATCGGGTTTCAGTCGCCGCGGTACATGGAGGGTATCGGCGTGCCGGGGATCCACCTGCATTTCATCACGGCGGACAGGAAGCGCGGGGGTCACATACTGGCCTTGGATACGGGAGGCCACGTCGAGCTGAAGGCCGCTGCGCTTACGAAGCTGCACTTGGAGTTGCCTGTTGGGGACGAGGAGTTCGACAGGGCGGAGCTGGTTAGTGATGCTGCTGGTGTTGCGCAGGTTGAAGGTTAAGAAGAGGTGCGTCAAGAGGGGTGGGAACCAAATGTATGTCTATTGCTTCAGGAACGTCTGGGAGGCTATCATTTACCGCCGTCTAGGTCTATCTAATTCGTCAACACTCGTTTATGCGCTCATTGCATCTTCGCAGCAGGAATGAACTTCCTTAAGCGTCTAGACCCTTGATGATGTCGGTACTGTTGCCGATGAAGCCTGCCATTGTGTCAGTAAGTGGAAGAAGCATGCGACAACTGGGATTTTCTTACCATCGGAGTTGGCATTGTATCTGACCATCTGAGAGGCATATACAGGGCTGGTCGTGGCAGCAATGTCATCAACATAGACCACGTCGTATCCTGTGCGACATTGTTAGCCATTACCGCCTTTCTTCGAGTGAAACTGAGGATGCCGTTGAACTTACCCTTGAAATAGGCGTCGATGAACGTGCCCCATACGCACTGGTCAGCATTGACACAGCCAAAGAAGATGGTCGTGATCCCATTCTCCTGCAGCCACAGGCCGTACGGCGTCTGGGGTCCCCACAGCCCACTCAGCCTGTTCTTGTGGAAGACCAGATCAGTGCCGTTGGCAACACCAGCATCCTTCATCTCGCCCAGAATGCCATACGGCTCGGCATTCCACGCGCCGCGCATGAGCTTCTCTCCAACCTCGATAGTCGTGCCGTTCGGCCCCTCAAGGGTGCCCATGTCCGACCCGAACGTGGCGTTGGCGAAGTCGTCCTTCGCGAACTGCGACTTCGTCGCCGGCGGCAGGGTGAGCAGGTCGTACTCCGTCAGCCCCCAGTTGACCCACGTGACCTTCATGCCGTGCCTGCGAAAGGCGTCGATCATATCGACCGTGGGCGCGACGGCGGCGCGGCCGAGGTCGGCGGCGGGCGACAGCTCCGGGTGCAGGAAGAAGTTCTGCATGTCGATGATGCAGAGCACGCTGCGGCTGAGCTCGATGAGGGCCGACTTGCGCCTGCCGGAGAAGGGGATCAGTTTCGGAGTGGTGACGTGGGAGACCTCGCTGCGGGTGAGGTCGAAGGTGCCGTTGGGCAGCTTGGTCCAGTAGTTGTAGGCGTTGCCCAAGGTCTGGACGGAGTCGTTGAGGCCGATGCTACCGCTGAGGGCGTATGCTTGCCGCGCCTCGATGGGGTTGGCTGATGTTGTGCCCGAGAGGAGGGAGACGGTTAGTGCGAGGGCGGCGAGGAGGGACTTGGAGAACATGATGAGACTGATATCTCGGTTGGACTCCAATGACGAAGGGGGAGGGGGCAAGAGATGGGTGACGAGGTGGGAGCTGGGGTAGATGGGATTTGGCTGTCTCTTCTGCGTGTATTTTGGCCGCCCGACAGACGTGGATGCCACTTTTTATAGACGTCCATGTCCCGGGGTGCTGGCGACAGTACCGGCCGTCTGGGACCGATGCGAGATCGGCAATCAACATCTTGCTACCGGTTCAGTTTGATCCGATGGCTAACTCTGTCTGCTGGGCAACACACGACTCTTGCAGCTCTAGTTGAGGCCATGTCGTCAATCTTTCTTGTTAGTCTGTGTCTACACAGCAGTTGAGAGTGCGGAAGGCAAAAGATAACGACCATCCAAAACAATCCGGATATGGTTGAAGGTTGCGGGGTAAAGAGGCACTAAATATTGGCGATAAACAGTCGAGAGGCAATTAACTGATAGTCATCCTGCGATGTAACAGGTATTGGCAGCCTCCGGCCCTAATAAGAAGTCGTGATAGTATGGTTTCGAGGGAGTTGTGGTCGGCTAATCGTGGGGGTATGGTTGTCGGCGACAGATAAGAAGAGACCCCGGAGACCGCAAACGGCCCCGTGTTATAGGTCCCGTGCCTTGTCGTCAATCCTTCGCCAACTACCGCTATTCCGGATTGGAGATCGCGGTTCCAAGTTGGCGGTAAATTGGCCTTCAAGTCTTGTTAGTCTCTTCCTTTATCTTTGCGATAATATAGTCCGGGCGGACCTCAGAACCGAGTGGCATTGACGTCACTGCTATGTCTCGGGGACGGGACTGTGGTGGCTTATCTTGACCTCAGGCGTGCAAGGCGAAAGGGAATTCTGGCAGTGTTCGGGATGCAGATTTGTCAAATCTGTTACTATCGTCAGATCATGCGGTAGTCTCCCCTCGGCCCGTCTTTGACCACAGTACATGCGTTTCCAACCAAACTTGCAACTTGTCTGGACTCTCGGACTCTCCAAGATCCAAGAATTGCACAGCCTCTTGCCCAGGTCCCATCCCCAGTTGTTAACCAGTACTAACGTTCTTCGAGACATATCCAAAGCCCGAGAAGCTCTGCACTCAACGACACTTCATCGTCCAATATTCCACCAAGCACAGACAATGCGCCACAGCTAACACAAGCCACGCGGGAACTTTGCTGAACACTCTGACCTAAATCCTGAAGACACGAACAACCGCGTACCCTACTGCATGATATACACCAGCCTAGACAAAACAAGCACCAGACACCAACTGCCTTCGCCGTCCACATCCCCGCTCGGCTGCCGAAATTGAATTAATACTGCGTAGCCCTAGGCCCCGTGCCGTTGTGCCTCAAGCACATCGACTGTCTATCTGCCACAACCCTTTGTCGAAGTATGACTTGAGTATCTCGCACCATAGCCGGCAGGTATTGACGACTTGGACCGTGTTGGGCTGCCAACAGGACACCATCTGCACGTCGAAGGCGTTGGTGCCGCACATGACCATGACGTTGATGTCCTGAGGGACGGAGAGGAGTGGGTATCCAGCATCGCGGCGTCGCGGTATGTTGCGTTGGCCAACTTGGTTGAGTGTTGTTGTTTCCTGCTGGCAGAGATGACCGGGACGTGACTAGCCAAGGTAGAGAGGTCGAAAAGAGGAACTGTGTTTAAAGTCCGGTGGTGGTACGGGTAGTTTTCTTTTGCTGGTGCAGTGATCTTCAGCACTGGATCCGAAGGGGAGAGAGGGCATTGGTTGCATGATGGAGTCTTTGAGTTGCCAAAACTGCCAACAGGTCTCTGCTGGGTCCGACCTTCAGAATTGGAAATTGTAAAAGTCGTATCGCTTTGGTCAAAGATGCAACGCTGAAATGCAGACGCTGGTGATGTGTGGAAATTGCTGCCTTGTCCGCGGTCGTTACATCGGCGAGCCGTTATACGTATCCACTGCGGGCAGTGAAGTATAGGTGTTTCGAGAGGGCCGCCAGTCAATTACTTGATGGACGTCGAATCACAGAGGGTCATCCTCTTCGGCGGGCGCAAAGCCGGACTTCTTAGCCTGGATCTCGAGATGTGACTTGTGCTTCTCATCGATGACAGACCTATCATGACGCCATACCCAGTTGATCTTATCCAGCAATTCCTTCGAAGGATTGCAACCTGTATGATCAGATCGCTTGCCTCCACGGCTTCCTGCGTTGATATCCAAGCTCTTGATACTGTTGCCAAGGCCCCGGATCCTGTCATAGAAATCCTGAAGGGGTCCGGGGCAGTCCTCGGGTTGCGGAAGCGGGAAAAGGTCTGCTTTCGCCAATCCCTTCATGAGGCTTGAGAGTACGACGGCGTCGCATACATTGGCTTCAGAGTATCCGAGTTGTGAGCTGTAGCAGACGCATCGGCGTCTTCTCGGCTCGCCGACACCGAGGAGACTCTGCAGCAGCTGGTTTATCGGACCCAGGAGCGATGTCAGTACCTCCATCCTCTTTTTATGCAATGGTTCTACTGGCGTCAGTACAAACGACCTTGACCGTCTTTGATTTTAACTGACCGACGACATTCATAAGTGCCAGCATCTCGAAGCTATTCAACGGCTGGCCATCCCATCCCGAAACTAGGTCGCCATCTTCGTTCAGCGACCCGTCAAGGAGTAGGTCGTCTAGCATGTCCTCGAGCAATACGCGGTCACCTAGTTCCCAGGCAATCCAAGCAACTTGGGCAGAGTTTGCTGAGTGTTCAACAAAAGCTTTGGTCCATCTCTTTGCCCAGGGACGCAGCGCCTCCGTCAGGTCGTACTTGTTTGACAGAACCGTTATTTTGTAAATCTTCGAATCGACAAGTACGAGTGGGACTTTGTCGAAGCGCCCGTGAATGATGTTCAAGAGAAGAGCGAGAGCCTCCGGGTCATCTTCTGGCAGTTTGACGCGCCAATTGCCAGTCGCTTGTCTCGCTTCGGAGAAACCTCCGTAGAACATGGCCTTGAATACGGGCGATGCTCTGGCCAGAGAGCGTGGGCAGACGACGAAGATTGCATTCTCTGCGCCGACCTCGAGCTGTAACTCTCCATCTGGGTCGAATTGGACTGGCCCACCGCGACCTGGTGTGCTGTCTCCTCGGCCTTTCGTTTCCCCTTTGTTGTCATTCTGCGTGGCGGCATTACGGCTTGTGCGAAGATGAGCTCCTATGGACTAGAAAAGCTGTCAAGAGGTTGGCAAATGAGCTTTGAAGTTGGAAGGTTGAAGTGCTGAACAGTCTGGTTGTTCGTGTTAGTCCGATGTTAGTGGGCCCATGGGGCACGCTAAAGGCGGCCCGGACCCTCGGGTACCCCCCACCTCCAGCCCCTTGCCGGGGCGTCGGGTAGCGTGTCTGGAACTCCACAAAATGCAAGTACCTTCCTCTTCTTCTCCTTTCATGCTTGAAGACGCATCCGTGTTCTCAGCAATCAGCCATCCGTTTTACCGGAACGATCACCTACTTCGCAAAACCCGTTACCCTCTGATCCAAACGAATTCGACAGCACAACTGAGACTCTCTTCGCAGCCCGACCATGGTTCGCGAGGGAACTGGGAAGGAGACGGTTTACTTCGACCGCGATGGCGACCTTCGACTCGAGGTTGGTCCGGAGGAGGCAACTTACGTCGTGTGTTCTCGCACTCTGTCTCGCGCATCGCCCGTCTTCAAGGCGATGCTCTACGGTAGCTTTGCGGAAGCTAAACCTGCGGACCCAAAGAAGACGTGGATCGTCAAGCTCCCCGAAGATGACCCTCCAGCTCTTGCTACGCTGTTGAACATCATGTACGGCGCTTTCGGAAAAGTCCCAAACAATCCGACGGAGCTTGAACTGTACGGCATCACGCTGCTTACGGAAGTACGACCTACTACCCATTATTCGACCTTCGGCTAAGAGCTGGCTAAATGCCGCACGGAGCTGGCCCGACAACTTGTCATCAAGTCCGCATGTGATGTGGATTGCATGGGAACTGGGACACGACGAAACGTTCAAGAAGCATCTTCGCCAGCTTGTTCTGCGTTGCTCCGTCGACGTGAAGGGAAGGCTCGTTGGCGAGGAGAGAACAGATCCAGATCCAGATGGAGTGCTGGAAAGGCTGGATTTAAGGCGTACTTGCTGGTGCCCTGTTCCTCTACTCTCCATGGCCGTTCCATACTGGTTTCTTTTTCGCTTCGTCTAGGATATCCGCTAAACGTGACGCAGACTACCTTCTGAAAACCAGGAGGAGATTTATTCGCGACCTTTTGAGCCTCGTCCACCAACTGCTTATCTTTTACCGGAGGCTCGCAGGGTAGCCTCGCTTTTCCCCTGCGTAGCTCCATTGCACCCTGGCGTAGGAGCAACAGAGAGGGGTCGATTTTCGCTGGCCGACGAGAGATGGATATGCAGAACGACCACTCTTGGAAGCTTCGTTGATGCCTTGTCATCCGCGGGCTTGTTTCCATTGCCCCATCAAGAAGATTACCTTGGAAGTGCCAGGATTTTGTACCACAACCTCGTCCACGAAGGGTCCAGGATAAAATCCATACATATCCCAACCTACATCGAACCACTGGTACAAAGGACCCCGCTGGATATGCCCAGGAGATCCTCCCCTCATTCGGTCTGTAACCCCAAAAAGATGTTACGGGAGAAGATCAATGCCGCTTTCAATGAGTATACCGACTTCGACATTCAGGACGATCACAAGGCTCATATGGAGCGCCAGCGTCAGAAGTCGGGCCTCCTCGAACCCGACTGGGACGAGTAGTTACCCGCACAATACGGCGACCAATCTTTCTCATGGACTCGATTCCTTTTCAAGAGCCATACTCAGGCAGCGATGGTCAGGTTGTTGATAGTGCCAGGGGACTAGCAAAATCTGTCCGAAAGATACCAATGATTGGCGAAGACGAATACCAGGACACGTCGGGAATGCCACGCCGTCTGCCGTTGTCACACTCCATCATTATCGCCAACTGAACGATATCTGAGTCGCCCGTCAGACTGGCAGAACCTGAAGTTCTATTTCACACACCTTTTGATACATGTCAATGAAGTGAACAGCTCTGGGGACCGTCATGCGTGGCATAAAGGCAGCTCCGCCTTCAATTCATGTCTTATACAGTTCGGAAGCCCCAGCGCCAACATCGGACGACAAGGCAGATGATGTCGGAATGGATAAAGAGCACCAGGAAGGCAGGGCAATTGTTTCCTCATTGTGTTTTCTGTTTCCTGCGTTTACAGGAAGCATTGTATCTGATATCAGGGGATGCGGATCCGCACTCGGAAGGAAATGACGCTGTGACGCTCAGTAATCCAAGGCTCCGCATTTGATGTCCTCGCTCACCGTCCTCAGATCGCTGCTAATGCCCGACCAACAACTTCGTCCCCGCATGTGGTCGCCCACAGTCGAACTTGGCAGCCATGGACAACATCATCACCCTGGAGGAGCACTTCATCTCCGATGCCTATCTAGCAACACACCCGCCCTACGCAGGACAACTCCTAGATAAGCTCCGCGATGTCGGCTCGATGCGCCTCGAATATATGAATGCCGGCAACGTCTCGGTACAGGTCATCTCCCACGTCCCAGCGGACATGGATACGGAGGGATGTCGCGCCGCCAACGACGAGCTCGCAGCCGCCATCTCCAAGAACAAGCGACTGGCCGGGTTCGCTGCTCTGCCCATGTCCGATCCAGAAGCAGCATCTTCCGAACTCCGACGGTGAATACAAGACCATCGCTTCGTCGGCGCAATGATAGACAACCACTCCGCCGGGACTTACTACGACGGACAAGCCTACCACGTCTTCTGGTCGACAGCACAAGAGCTAGACGTGCCCATCTACCTCCATCCCACCTGGCCAACAGAAACAATGAAGTCAGCACTCTACACAGGCAACTTCCCACCCTCAGCCGCCACGGGTCTAGGCGCCTCCGCGTTTGGTTGGCACTCCGACGTCGCGCTGCACGTCCTCCGCCTCTTTGCCTCGGGGCTCTTCGACAGGTTCCCCCGCCTGAAGCTCATCATCGGGCACATGGGCGAGATGCTCCCCTTCATGCTGGAGAGGATCGCGCAGCAGTCCGCCAGATGGGGTCACCGAGAGAGGGGGTTTAAGGAGGTCTGGGATGGCAATATCTGGATTACTACAGCGGGAGTGTGGAGCGTGGATCCGATGGCTTGTATTCTAAGGAATACGAAGATCGAGCGGATACTGTATAGTGTGGATTACCCGTTTGAGAGTAATGAGGCTGGGCTTGAATTTTTGGAGAAGTTGAGGAGGTCCGGACTGGTGGACGAGGAGGGGATGGGGAAGATTGTTTCTGGGAATGCGGTTGGGTTGCTTGGACTTAAGGCAAGGAAATAATCACTGGGTAGTCGAGTCTATTGATCAGTTGTGAAAGGGCTGGTTGTCATTCTCAACGACACCTAGCTGATGATCCACTGAGCTGGCAACTAGCCACGTCTATAATCCCTCCATGATCTTTCCCTGACCCCTGGTTCCCATCCTTCCTGTGCCGTATTACGCTCCGTCCTGCCCTATAATCCCACCGCTCCATCGACATCCTCGCCTGATTAACGCCTTAAGCTGTCGTCCTAAAACCCAGGTTTCTGAAGCCGTCTTCTTCATGTCGTTGAGGGAGTCGGTGATAATGCGGGACTGTCCTGGACCCAAAGTTAGCGACTTCTCCCATCATGTCCATCATGTAACCGATATGCACTCGCTATGCAAGCTTCGATGCGACTAAGCATTCTGGTTCATCCAACGGCGGATGAGAAAGGCGAGCAGCTCCCAGAGCTGCATGAGCACATTCGCTGCCTCAGGCTCGTCAACTCCGCCCCGGGAGCTGTCTGCTCGCTGAGCGAGCACGTAGGCCTGCACCATGAAGCGACCAGCGTGGTGCTTGACAGTCCAGTTGCTTTTGTCTGGATTGTCGGCGTTGTACCGGTCCCAGGCAGGCGACGTGGTGCCGAGGGCCCGGTAGGCGCCGAGGGACTCGGCAACCTCGTTGAAATCGGGCCGTGAATATGTTGTGTAGTGTTCCTCAAGATAGTCGTGGGCAAATTCGCCGAACGCGCTGCGGATATATGCGCTCTCGAGGAAGTCGATGAGCTCTGCCATGGTGGCAAAGCCCAGCAGGACACGGAGACGCTCCTGCGTAGGGGCGCTTAGGTCACGTCCAGCAGTTGTGGACAGCATGGTGTCTACGATTGGGTGTCAATGAGTGGTCTTCATCTCGTTAAGCTCTTTGCGGCTGTGACTTACAAATAGCTTGGTTGGTTTCGTGAGAGTCGAAGCGATGTTGGCGATCTAGTCGAAGGCGTCGACTTGTCAGGAAAGGCTCGTTTGACTGTGTCGTAAGAGGGGAGGAGGAAGAAGGGGCTTGGATTATTTGGGCTTTATATAGGAAGCAGATTTGGCGTCAGGTCAGAGGAAGCCCGTGCCAGACAGATGGTGAATGAGCTTATTGTCCTGGGAAGAATTGTTGGGGGATTAGAGCGCGAAGGTTACCGCTTTCGAGAAATTAAATACGATTAACTTGAAGGAAAGCAGAGATACTTAACCTCCTGCTGGAGTCCTTAACAAAGCCTGCGTAGGGGTTTCTGTAGAGTTTTTCAAACCAAAAGCAACCACTTATTCAGTAAAAAAACAAGAGGTCAACAACAATAGCTACTAGATCAAAAGCAGCCGAGATGTGGAGAGGCTTCAGGGTGAATTGATAGTGAAGCGAACAATAGGTTGGGGTAAACTCGGGATCAGTCTTGTCGTTTTCAGTCTTGTGAAATCCGGCATCTAACTCTCTAGATCCTTCGATAGATGTTGACTAAATGCTCAAGCGACGGTGATTACGGTGATTACAGACAACGTATCTTCTGCTATAGAACCCGAAAAATGATAGACACGAGTTCGATTGCTCTGAAGTTCTAATTCGTGCTGCTCAGAGCGCTGTGAGGTGTCGAAGAGCAAGTAGCCAAGTACCGACCTTTAGAACCGGGAGGAGGCCCATTGACACCATGAACAACTCGGAATACCTCTCATCGCTGGTATAAGTTGCTGGTCAGGAGTGGGTGACGTGGTGATAGAGCGGCCATCGTTGGAGTCAGAATGGGAACCGAAAGACTTCTCCAAACCCGTGGCAGGGACCGAGCAGCTAAACTCCTGATTTAAAGAAAAACACTAAGTCAAACAGGCTTGTAGCTTGGGTTGCCCCATTGTTGCTCGTAATGAGGTCAATGTCTGGGCGGATACCGGGGGCGTAATTCTCGTGGTTGTCGCTAAGGTATTCCTCAACCAACTCGCGGAGGCGGCGGTGACGCTGGGTCCGTCGATAAACTCCATCAGCTCTGCGACGGAGCGAAACCCGAGATGCCGGCGAATCATGTCCAGGGTGTAGTCTTCGACATCTGTGGCCAGGTTGACCTATTTTCATGGACGGGTAGAAAACAGAAGAATCTCAAAGGGTTGGTTGGTGACACTCGAGATCTCCGGATTGGTGACGCCCTGAGACTCAGGTTGGCCGCTTGGGCCAGGTCGTATGCGCGTACCACCAAGAGAGCTACATGGTGCTTGATATCCCCGTGTGGCCTTGTCGGGGTTTGGTTGGGTGTGCCGATCGAACTGGGGTCCAAGGGCACGATTGAGGCCGATTGTGGTTATGATCTCGTTGAGGTTGGGACTTGCCTGCGGAGAGTAAGTATGGTTGTCCCGGAGGAAGTCCTCCACGAACTCCTCCCAGGCGGCTTGGATAGCGAAGCGGCAAGCGGGACAGGTTCAGAAGCTGTTAGGTGCAATCCTAAATCGATGTTGGACTAGCTATTGTTGTATGATATTCGGAACAGTCAGGACTGGATGGAGTGTTGAGGTATATATAAGACCTATTTGGTATTGATTGCAGGGCACAAGAAGCGGAAAACTGGGATGATGAATATGAAGTCTGAGCCGAAAGAAGAGTGGAAAGCACCATTCGAAGGCCTCTCTGATGCCTCTCAGTCTCAGACTTTTTATTTGTCTATGGGACCTGGAAGAACCATACGTGTTCTTCCACAAAGTATGCCCACCTTCTGATCGAGAGCGAAGAAGAGGACGATATTTAGCCATGTTGCTAGTTCCACTCACGCCACCGGCGGACTTTGTAGACGAGCACCTCCAGGATATGCATCTTGTTCATTTTCACATCGTCCTCTGATACTCCAACCCAGTTGATATGTTGCGACTCGGAAGAGTCGCACGTTCGAACAATCAACCGAGCCGCATGGTCGGCTATTTCCCAGGAAGGTTTCGCCGGGTCCGGAACCTGTAGGGCTAACTTGCGGTCCCGACAAGTATTGCAACATCGTTGAAATATCATATGCCGTTTTGTGATCGTGAGTGGTTGCCGTGATAGGGAGTACGATTATCGATAAATACATGTAGAGATGTGACCGCCTGATGTCAATTAGAAACGAGACATCCCTAAAGAACCATCGCGTAGCATTCGTGTCATGCTAAGAATTGCCCTTTGTGTAATATACTGTTGCGCTAGAGGATCGCAGGCCCCTGTTGCCAAGCAGTGCGACTACTGTGTTAGACAAGTCCACGAAACGGAACGCTGCGGGAAGCAGATCCATCGGCGCTTGGGTCGAAAATCTGACAACATAAAAGCCAGCAGAGTTTCCATCATCAATTCCAACTTGCCATAAACTAGCATGTCAGCTATCTTCCGCCCGCCAAACAAGTCTCTAATTCAGATTACGTACCTGTTCCAAAAACAACCCAAGCGGTCAATTAACACAGCGGCTACTTATCCAAGAAGGACACTGCAAGTGTCCCCTTTCCGCCCTGCGAACTCAACGACACCGCTTCCCACCCGTCTGCGCAACATCAGCATCTCCCAGGGGACCCGTAGCCCAACGACAGCAATGACTGCCATCACTGCGTTCGACGTTAGCATCGACCTCAACCTCCGAGGTCTCCGCTCTTTGAAGGCCATGCTTACCAAAGCATCTTCGCACCCCGCCGCCGCAACGTCCGCCATGCCCCACCAGGATCTTGCCTTCCAAGTCCAATGCTGCGTCAACCTTGCCGTGGGAGGTCTCGGACTGCTGACCCGCACGCAGCAACAGGTGCCGGTCTGGGGTGGCGAGGCGGCACTGGAAGAGATGATCGCCCGTGTCGACAAGGCCATTGAGCTGCTCGAGAGTGGCGCCAAACCGGAAGACTTGAGCGGCATCGAGGAGAAGGCCCTGGAGGTTACGTACGGGAATGGGCAGACTGCCACTTGGGGAGGCAGGGAGTATGTGCTGGGTTATAGCATCCCTAACTTTATGTTCCACTTGTGCATGGCGTATTCGAGCCTGCAGAGTCAGGGGGTGGATGTCGGGAAGATGGATTATCTGATGCCTTTCATGGCGGGGATGGCGCCTGGTTCTTGAGCGTAGTTGCGGCTGTGGTATTGTAGGAACCCCCAACTGATATTCGGGCTCCCTCCAAGTGCTCGATATGTGACTGGCACTTTCGGCATACCTGAAGATATGACTCATGAGAGTTTTGGAGGATAATGAACAAACACCAAATAAGTTTGGTTGAGAAATATTATTGTATTGTATACGTGTATCTGATGAAGAGATTGTCCACTTCTTTCGTTAAGGGCGTATCGTAACCGAAACTAAAAGCACTTCCAGATGTCATTGAGGGAGCCAGGCCTATGTTATCTCGTCTACATCGGTTCCGTCGTCCTGCATACCACTTCTCCAACTCAGCCGGGCCCTCATCCATTGGAACGTCTGCGGAAGAGTGTCAGTAAGTTTCTGCACCTTGAACAAAAGTTACAAAACCCTCACAGAAAGTAACTTACAGGTATAAAACCAGTCCCGAGGCACTTCAACAACTCGTAAGTGTGCCGAGTGAACGTGGCAAACTCAGCATACACGTCTACGACACTCCCCTGGCCCTGGCCTGAGCTCATCAGCGTGTCGTACACGCGTACAATGAACATCGCCCAGCAGTGGAGACTATCCTGCCTACAAGTGGTACATCCGCAGCGAGCGCGACCTGAGTAGATCTCTCGCATCACATCATCGATTGATGGGACCCAGAGTCCCGTTGCATCGAATGGAATGCAGTCGCGGACAAACTGGCGGAAGGGTCTCTGGATGGTCTCGGAGTACATGTACTGTTTTAGGTGCTGGACGGAGTAGAACCCGAGGAGATTCGTGAGCCACCAGAGATCCTCGTTCTGCCCGTACATGGAACTGTGGTCTGTCAGTTAACTGTCTGTCTGGCTGGTCGGCATGGAAGAACTTACTTGAAATTTTCAAAGTCCATTCTTAGATTGTAATTGCGTGGTGATTATAAATTATAGTTCTTGCTGTTCGTGCGTGCATGACTGGATGGAAGTGGCCGACAGTATCTGTGAGGTAGGGCTTCATGATGCGCCCTGATCTGAATTTATATCGAAGGGCCATTGTATCTTGTGTTGCCGGTCGTACAGAAAGAAATCTGGCAGGCTAGACATGACATATCTGATATCAAGATGGATGAGAAAGAAAGACAATGATTTGCGCCATGACAGAAGGAGAAGATGACCTTTATATACTTGGTATCACCACGCCGTCAACATGTGGTGCTTGTTCTTTGTTAGTGGGAATATCAAGCTGTAGGAACCACCAGGTACCGGTACGTCTGAACATAGAGCAAATACCCTCTCCTGTTTGGAGGGTTACGTGCTGTAAGGTTGTTCAAGTGGTTGGGTCTTATTCTTCTAAGAAGAGGGAGCTCCCAGGTGCGAGAGGGCGTCAGGATATAGCCACTGGTGCCCCTGACGCACGGATCGGGTGCCTCAGCCTGAGACACTCTGGGTGGCCGTCCGAAACACCTGGGTTGCCGCCCCTTGTTCCTACCTCCTAGCTAGATATTCCAACACTGGCAGTTTTATCTTTTTGCCGTGAGAACGCCAGAACAGTAGGCCACTGTTGACTACGTACAGAAGGCCCTCCATCTCGATATATTCCACCCGCCGTCACCCGTGCTCTCCGTCAACGCGAAACCCAGCCCTCCAAGCGGATCGTTACCTTGTTTGTATCGATGAACTGCGCCAGGGCGCGGTTGGGGCTTGCCTTCGTGAAGGCGTCTGCCAGGTTGTCGTTTCCGTTGATCCAACGGACCTCGTGAAGTTCGCGGCGCTCGTAGGACTGCCGTAAAGCCATGATATCGATCATCAGCCTTTTCTCCTTTGTGGTCCCGAGCTTCACGAGGCACTCGTACAGCGAGTACGAGTCGGTACAGACGATCGTCTGCGTTGGTGGGAGGTCGAGGCGTTCAGTGATCATGCGAAGCGTGGAGGCGAGGGCGTAAGCCATATCCACGCCGGCGACCATCCCGTAGATCTCGGAGGCAAGCACGCTCCGGGTGACCCTCTTGCTCTTGGTGCTGCTAAAATGGATGATGTTTCCCGTGAGGGTGAACTCGTTGCGGTCGTTGATCGCGGCTTCGTTGCCGAGTATGATGGTAAATCCGAGTTGGGAGGTCAGGTCCCGATTGTTGGCGAAGGAGCCGTCTACAAAGACGAACAGTCGGGCAGTTGACAGGTCTAGCGGCACAAACGTGAGGCCGCGGTCCTGGAATTCCATCTGCCACTGGATTCTGCGGTTCAGGGCCTTGACGTCGTCTGGGGTGGGCTCCTGGTGTTGGGCTGCGCTAGAGAGGTCGAAGCAGGCCTCCGGTTGACAGATTGAGGCGATGTAGGCGCCGCGGGCTCGCTGCTCAACATACTGTTGCTTGGTGTTGAGTGCGTCTGCGTCAACAGGTTGCAATCGTTTCGCTTGCCCTTTTTGCCGGAGAGTAATCGAGCCGCCGTTGAGGGTGACGATCCCTCCGTTGAACGCGAGCGGCTCGTCCTCGCTGAGCAGCTGCTTGGGTTTTGCGGTGAAGGCGGCCCCCCTGAGCTGCTCGTCCTCGCGTTGGGAGAACGTTGTTGTTGACAAGCCGAGTGTATCGTCAGTCTGCATCCCCACGCAGGCGAAGTCCGGGTTCTCAGGCGTTGATATCAGGAGGCAGGGGTCGTAGGTGGAAGTCATCATCTGGAGCTTCTTTAAATGATGGTTGTGATACGTTGCCCACCAGTGGGTGCCCGCCTCCGCCAGGCCGTATAGGGGCTTGATCACTCGCATCACCGTGCCTTGGGGGTGCATGTGCTTGATCTGGGCAGGTAGGTGGGCGAGGATTGTCCTGTTGAGGGCGGTCTCCGATTGTACGTAGGCCTGCGTTATGTCTCGGAGCCAGGCACACATGCCTCGTTGTAGGAGGGAGGGCACGAGGCAGAGGATTAGTCTCTGGCTTGCCCTCTGGATCGTGGGAGACTGCGTGAGAATTGCCTCCTTCCCATCATCTCCATATCCTTGTACAACGAGCCTCGATTTTTCGTAAGGTGTGGACGTAGTCTTGCCCTTGACTTCGTTGACAATCCTTGACTTGAAGATGCGTACGCCGCCAAATTTCTGTCCGTCGAATGGCACAAACTCAAACACGCCTCGGCCGATGAGACTCTCGATCTCTTGTTGGGCGGACTCCTCGAACGGTCCGCCCGGTGTGGTGATCTTGCCCTGGGCGCGGAGGTCGACGGCGAGTGCGGCGTCTGCGGCTTCCTTGGCTGTAAGGAAGGTCTGTGGGACGTCTGTCTCTTGCAGGAAGGCCACTTGCGGGAGTGGGTGCTTTCTCGGGCGGCCACGTGGGCGTCTGGGCACTTCTGGCATACCGGCGCTCGGTGCAGCAGTCGAGACAATTATCGTTGACTCCTCGGGTGGATCGGTATGTGGTGCCGTGGTCGATGCCGGGCCTCGATCTTCAGGGGTTGGCATCTCCGGTGCATCATCTCCGGGATCTTCGTAGTACGGCTTCACCGTGGTGGACCGGAACGTCTGGGGGCCACGGTCCAGCTCCACGGTGCAGTCCTCTCCGTCCGTAGAGAGCAATTTATAAGGTCCCTGCCATCCCAGCTTCTCTCGCCACACACGGACGAGCGAGTGGATGGGCAGGTGTATTATGCGGGAGGTATCTGGGCCATTCCTCGTTGCGAGGCCATCAGAGATTTGTCTGCGTGCGTGGAGACGTCGGAGCTCTTGGGTGGCCTTGTGGACAGCGTGTGCGCGTTGTTGGATGTCGGGGGACGGTGCCGAGTCCTCTGTCATCCGGGGGTAGGCCCCGAAGACGAGGAGGGTTGGCACGATCCCGTCACGGCCGGCGGTATCGTTGGTTGCCTTGACGGCCATCTGGAGGGCCGCATCTGGGCCAAGGGACGGGGCCTCGGCACGGATGATCTGATACGCCCGCCGCAGTGGTGCATGATATCTCTCGACTTTGCCGATGCTGTTGTGTGCCTCGATCGGCACCTCCTTGATCGAGATCCCCATCTCTCTGGCGTGCTGGCGGAACTCAGCGGAACGGAACTGGGTTCCCGCGTCAGTCACGATCCAGTCAGGGGGTCCTTGGTAGACGTCGATCCAACATAGGCGGAGTGTCTCCCAGACTTGCTTCGCGGTGATGTCCTTAAGGAACCGGGCCGCGTTGAAGGCAGTGGCTGTATCGACGACATGGAGGACTGGTTTGTTGCCGTCGAGGTACATGATATCGATGATGAGCTCGTAGTTGAACTCGCAGTCGTCTCGCAGCGTGAACTTGAATCGAGTTGGTCTCTGAGCGTTCATCTGGCACTGGTGGCACACCTTGGTCAAGAACTCGAGGACCTTGATCTCGACTGGGTGGCCAGCCGCGTGGAGGACCTTGTGGAGGCGGGCAACAGATGGGTGACCGAATCGGCGATGTAGTCGCCGTAGCTCAACTTCGGTGAGGTAGTTGCACGCAAGGGTCTTCTCTTTGCTGACCTGGAGCCAGGCGTGGCCCCATTTGCGTGTGATGGGCACTCTCAGCTCCCCACGACAGAGGACATTGTGCAAGTTGTCGAACGTGATACCCAGGCGGTCCATGTCTTGCAAACACAGGAGAAATGGGGTGTTAGATGGCATCACGTGGAACTCGAGGGGTCCCAGGGGTGTGGGCACAGTGGTGGTGCCGAGGGAGATGAGTGCCTCACCACGGCCGAACCTGACGGTGGCGTTGCCCGCAGTCGACTGGTCAAGCCGGACCTCAGGCATCTCTCTCTGGAGGGCCCTGAACTGGGGTTGGCCAGCTGTCGAGAATACTGCGGCACCGGAGTCGGGCATGATCCCCTGAAAAATCGTTGAAGAGTATCGCCCCTCAAGGGTGAAGGTGTCGTTGGCCGCCCCCTGTTTCTGTTGATGACTTGGCCCATAGGGGTCTTCCCGTGTTAGTCCGTGGCGGACAGACACATCTGCGAGGAGGGTTGTGATCTCGTAGGGGTTGACTGGTTCTCCGTCGGCGAGGAAGGTGGTATAGAACCGTTCGTTGTCGTCGTCAGGGTCGTCATCTTGTTCCTGCCCCTGAAAGAATTGGGCCACGCTGTCGTCATCCGGTTCATCCTCCACACCGATGATACCCTCGTGCCAGGCGAGGAACTGGGCGTACGCGCTGGCTGACTTGTCTCGAGTATTGTCATTGTTCTTGAAGCGGTCGTACGCCTTCCGTCTCTCCTCCGAGGTGTGAGTTGTCGACCAGCATCCGGTCTTGCCACAGACATAGCACTTCTTAGAGGTCGATGGCCTGCTGGGTGTAAAGCCGCAGTTTGGGCGGCTGCCGCCGTACTCGCGGTTGCGCCCCCGGTCACGGCCGAAGCGGTTGTCACGACCTCTGCCATTGTACCGTCGATCGGTCCAGTACTGCTCCGGTGGTAGACCCGCAGTTGCGTCTGCTGCGAACTGTTGGGGAGCCACGGATGTGGCAATGGAGATGGCTGACCGGAGCTGGTTGCACACACCTTCGTACGCAAGTGCCGGGTTGTATAGGCAGAAGGTACATTCCGCCACCCCGCGGCATGCGTTAAGGACTTGCAGCCGCAGTGCATCTGGTTCTTGACTGGTCGTTGGGAGTGCTCGCTGAATCTTGGTGAGCTTGTCAAGCAGTATCTCGAGGGCCTCGGTCTTCGTCTTGCCAGGGTTCTGCTCGATAGTCTGGAGCAGTGTGGTTTCCCGCCACTGCGAGAGGTACATCTGCTTGCTCTCCTCACTCTCGAAGTGCGTCTTCATCATCCGGACCATCGTTGGGAGGTCCCGGGGGCTGTTGGTGTCACACAGTCGATCGTAGTAAAATTGTTGAGCTCTACCCCTTAGCATGGTTGGGAAGGCACTCCCCGCTTGCCATTGTCCAATGCCGACTCGGGTGCAGCAATCCCTGAAGATAACCAGTTTTGTGTCGAGGACGTCGTACATTTCGCCTCCGAACTTCATGTCGTCACTGGTGTAGAGCTTGGCAAGGTCTGTGATCTGTTTCGGGCTTGCCAGGGGACCGGCAGTTGGTTCTTGGGGGAGCAGGACCGGCGGCGGCACCTGGGGTAGCGGTGCCGGCGGTACTGCCGTACCCTGCCAGTGTCCCTGGGTCTGTGGGACCTGCTGGCTGTTGTCCGTAGCTCTCGGGACTTGTAGGAAGGCTGTCGTAGTGGCTGGGGTCGGCTGTGATGTTGAAGGTATGGACGTCTGTTGGCTGACTGCTGGGGGTGCTGGTGGCGTGGTGCTGGGGGTGGGTGTGGTTACTGTCTCCTTCCAGGGGGGCAGTGTGCCCTGGATGTCTTGCACGAACTCACGGTCCGCGAGGTTGAGCCGGAGCTCCTTGTTGGTCTTAGAGACGCGGGTGATATCGTCATCGGACCATTCCTTATACTCCTCCCGTCTTGCCGTTCGCCGCAGTTGGCCATAGATGCGGGTGTCTTCCTCCATCAACACGCCGTTGGCCACGAGGAAGTTCCGTAGCCATGTGCCGATGCGGCGTGGTAGGTTTGCCCACTGCTCATCCGTCCACTCCTCGAACTCGTCTTTGAACTCCTGCCACAAGCATGGTCCCGTGGTGCCGCTGTCCCGCCAGCATTCCACCAGGAACCCGATGTGCGCTGTCGTCTGTCCCTCAGATGGCTCTGGGTTGTTGTCGAAGTCGAGGAGCTTGCCCCAGGCCGAGTGGTCGACCTGCCCTTGCAGCTTCGCGGGTATGGGGAGGATGGCCTGGTTGTGGGCGCTTGAGCTGTGGGAAGACTCTGAGCGGGCGGGACGGTCTCCGCCATCCGGGGTCTCCGAGTCCATCGATCCTTCCGCCGCCATCGTCTCGTTCGTTAGCTATGGTACTGGTGAGGCTTATCACGTCTCGCGGTTGAAGGAAGGTCTCGAAGTTGATGAACTTGGGCCCGCGCGGTCGAGGTCGCGCGTTTCGTTCTTGTTGACTTGATGAGGTCGCGCGCCGAGTCGCGTGACGCCACAGAGGTAGGACCTGGAGTTCTGGTCTGTCGCCTTCTGTGGTTTGAAGCTATCCCGGATCCTGGTCACTTAATCAGCCCTGGGATCCTGATGGCTTCTGGTTGCGTGATGGACGCCCTGCGAGTATTCCTGTCGCAGGATCGAGGCTGTCACCGTCTCTGGATACTTAATCAGCCTACCAGAGCGTGACGAGTCTCGTTAGCACGGTCTCACGGAGTTCGTCGTCTCGGCTGCCGAGCGCGATCTCCGTGTCGCCGTCTCTTCTGTTGTTCCTTGCTGATCTGCGGATTGGCTGATCTGCCTCTGCAGATACAGTGGTGTTTTCTACCACTGATCAGTGTAGGAACCACCAGGTACCGGTACGTCTGAACATAGAGCAAATACCCTCTCCTGTTTGGAGGGTTACGTGCTGTAAGGTTGTTCAAGTGGTTGGGTCTTATTCTTCTAAGAAGAGGGAGCTCCCAGGTGCGAGAGGGCGTCAGGATATAGCCACTGGTGCCCCTGACGCACGGATCGGGTGCCTCAGCCTGAGACACTCTGGGTGGCCGTCCGAAACACCTGGGTTGCCGCCCCTTGTTCCTACCTCCTAGCTAGATATTCCAACACAAGCCTTTGTTATTGACTCCTTCTTATTTGTGTTTGAATGTATCCTGTCACATCTTTTACAACTGATCAATATGTGAGTGGTCAACTTGATAAATGTTTGAGAGGAGTGCCTGTTGATTCCTTCAGACTCACTCACAACAAAGAGGAAACAAACTTGGGAGGCTTAAGTTGCCATTCGGACAAGCGATGTTAATAGACACCGATGGCAAAATAATGGAACGCTTCAATGTCACGAAGTGCAAAGCTCAACAGGTAACCACTTGCACCTCCGTCCATCGCTGCCTCTAGATGGGATCTGAGTCTTGTCCAGAGTTGACTGTAAGCATCCAGTCTCAAACTTTAATTCTTCGGTCTAACTTAGGATCCATGCTCCCAGTTACGCGGTTATGTTTCTCTGACGACGCTGACTCGAGGACAATGTTTGGGCTATAAACTTGCTCAGGGGGGGTCACGGGAGAATACCGTATGATACTGAATACGCACTGGGTGCAAGTCTCGGCGTAAGGCCAGCATAAGTTTACGCATCATTATGGCACAGGGTCTCGGGCGTGAGATTGGAACGGAGTTAAGACATAATCATTATTGCTGACTGAATCATGTCATGAAGTTTCGGTGTTCCTGCTAGGTTCGGTTGAGTCCAGGCTTCATCAAGATGTTAGCAGTCAGCAGATTGGTAACTTGCAGAGGGCATCATATGCCTGGCAGAGAGGCTTGTCCACCGTCGGTGTGCTATAAGTATGTTGCCATCGTAATGCCGGGGCCAGTAAAGCATGGCTACTGGTTTCCACTTCCCTGTGCAATGGCTAACGAGATGTAATATCTGTTGTTTGTAAAATATGAAGGACGTATTTAGGCCAAGAGCACCAGGAGAATGCTATTGGAGCGCGGCCAGGCGGCTCGGAC
Organism: Coniochaeta sp. 2T2.1; assembly: GCA_009194965.1. Classification (NCBI taxonomy): domain Eukaryota; kingdom Fungi; phylum Ascomycota; class Sordariomycetes; order Coniochaetales; family Coniochaetaceae; genus Coniochaeta; species Coniochaeta sp. 2T2.1. The sequence continues at coordinate 72,646 of VSMA01000016.1, forward strand.
TTGTCACCTCACGCCTTTCCGAACGGTGCCAAGATAACATACCAGGAATTAGCGACATCTTGAGATCTTTGTACCTCTACGATTGACTGCAAGATGACTGTTTATCTCCGAACGTGGATCAATGGACCGAAGGAACGCTAAGGGACTAGACGTGTCGTAATTATACGATTACCCGGATGATGACTATTTACCTCCGAATGTCTACACCAAAACGGCTCTGCCCCGGAGTATTGGGTTTAGCGCTTGACATGGTATGATGTCCTCCTCTTAGATTTGGCTAGACGAACGGCGCATATCTGGCTCAAAGCTTTGCAAGAGAAGCCGTGTGTTTTGATGGCTTTAATGCATGATTAACACCTAAAAGCGAAATGTGCAACGCAGTCCCTGACAGCCTGAAAGCTGCTGGGATTCAGCAACTTCCATTTCAGGATACAAGGGTACGTACAATTTCCATTTCAGGGCACAAGGATACTTACCACCCAACGTTGGCGGCGTGGGTTCCACAACTGCCGATCGACGGGACCCACGATAGCCGCGTTAGCGGTTGCGCCCTTAGCTCCCGCACTCCTCCGCACCCCGCATCCGCACCGTGCGCCAACTCTTGTCCAGAGCACGTATAAAATACGAGCCAGCCAGGATAACCCATATCGTGAGGTCTGACGCATGGGGTCTGCCTTAACCCCATTTCTCGAACTCGGGTCCTAGAGACTCGCGCCATCCTGGGCATGTACACGTGTATGGCCCAACGAAGGCCAATCAGACTCACCGCACGCTGCTTGGCGAGGTTCGTGAGTTACATGCGGCCCATGCGGACGCCGATGGAGGCACTTGTTGCGACTCGGAAGCTTTGAAGGATTAGAATAGATCCTGGCGCAAGATTGACTTTGACTTCTTGCGCCGTTGCGCCTCGGGATGCCGATCCCTTGACGCAATGCAACGCCTCAGGATCTTATACCTCGTTATCGCCGCTCTTCCGCGACCCTCCATGGAAAGCTTCCGCGAATGTGCAGGCTCCAGACTATATATATAAGTTTGCTTGAAGCTCCTTTGTCAGGCACTGTCATCGATCCCTCCTTCCTCCCTCTTATCTCATCACTCCACGCCATCTATCGCACCCATCACTCCTAACATAAAACGACGTCTCGTCCATCATGGCTGACTTGATGGTCACTATCCAAGTTCCCAATGGAAAGAAGATTGATTTGCCAACCGGGTTGTTTATCAACAATGAGTTTGTGAAGGGCAATTCGTCGGAGAAGTTGACAAGTATCGACCCCTCGTAGGTAGCTCCGTTATGAAACCCTCCTACCCACATGTTACATATCCAGGTGCTGACTTCAATGTGTAGCACCGAAGAGCCTATTTGCTCCGTCGAGATCGCTACTGCATCCGACATTGATGCCGCCGTCAAAGCCGCCCCTGCAGCCTTCAACAACCCCGACTGGCGAGACCTCACACCGGAGGCACGGAGCAAGCTCCTGCATAAAGTAGTAGACCTCGTCGAGCAACACGCGGACGACCTCTTCGCCATCCAGTCCATGGACGTTGGTAAGCCGTATGCCTTCGCCCGGTTATACGAAAACTTCCATTTGGTGGAGACACTCCGCTACTTCGCCGGCTGGACAGACAAAATTCTAGGACAGACCATCCCCGTCAACAAGGACAAGTTCGCCTACACACTAAGACAACCAGTCGGCGTCTGCGCCGCCATTCTGCCCTGGAACTACCCCCTCACCAACGCCGGCTGGAAGCTAGGGCCCGCTCTCGCTACAGGCAACGTCATCATTCTCAAGCCGTCCGAGTACTCTCCCCTGGGTGCTCTGTACCTTGCCAAACTGTTCAAGGAGGCTGGATTCCCCCCCGGAGTCGTTCAAGTCCTGAACGGATATGGCAAGGACACCGGTGAGCTTCTGAGCACCCATCTGGACATCGACAAGATTTCCTTCACCGGCTCCACCGCCACTGGACGTCGAATCATAAAGGCCGCTGCCGTCAACATGAAGAAGACAACCATCGAGGCGGGCGGCAAATCCGCTTTTATTGTCTTCGACGATGCGGACCTTGAACAAGCAGCCAAGTGGGCGGCGCTCGGGGGTTTCGGCAACGCGGGCCAGATCTGCAGCGCCAATTCCCGGATTCTGGTGCAGGAGGGCGCAGAGCAGAAGTTCCTCGAGGTCTTCTCCAAGATAGCCAAAGGCACCAAGGTTGGCTCCCCGTTCGACGAATCAACACAACAGGGCCCGCAAACATCCAAGATGCAGTACGACAAGGTCCTTGGCTACATCGACATCGCCAAGGAGCAGGGCGCCAAGGTCGTCACCGGCGGCAAGGCCCTCCAGGTGGACGGCGGGAAGGGGTACTACATCGAGCCCACCATCTTCTCGGGCGTCACGAGCGACATGAGGATCTTCCAGGAAGAGGTGTTCGGCCCGGTCCTCGTCGTTAGTACCTTCAAGACGGAGGAAGAGGCCATCGCCCTGGCGAACAACTCGACGTACGGCCTGGCGGCTATGGTCTTCACCGAGAACTTGAAGGTTGCCCACCGGACGGCGGGCAAGCTGCAAGCGGGCACGGTCTGGATCAACGAGAGCAACCAGATAGATTACAAGATCGCTTTTGGTGGCGTGAAGCAGAGTGGTATTGGCAGGGAGCTTGGTGAGCATGCCGTGGATGCGTACCTGGAGGATAAGGTGGTACATCTCAATCTGGGATTGAAGTTGTAATATTGGGTATTCCTCTTACTGCCATGGCTTGTCTGTGAACTCTACATGTTAGAGTGAACAGGCGGTGAACCAGTCATGCGATTGGGCGACAACTGGGCCATGCAAGTCGAGCAGTTGTCTGGGACAGTCCGTTTTGTCAAATATCGTGGTATGATGACACGACTTAATACAGAGCAGATTGAGATCTCGTCACCTCATTACATGATACCTGTGAGGTTATCACGTACCACGTTAACAGGCAAGTCCCCACACACTCCGACCCTGAGCTAACCTGTTGTTTACTTTCCGCTGGTTCTTTCCGTGACACTCTGTTCATAGTCCTGCCATTCTTATGGTTGACTCGTCAGTCACAGTTGCTAACCGTTCCCGTCTGAGGGGTGTCCCGGTAAGCTGGCGGCAATATCCCCTCCAAAGCAGCCTTGATCTGGAGCGCGAGAGTCCGAGAGTGGAAGCGATGCTGCTGGGTGTAGCCGCCCATTGTCCAAAAGTTCTCGACTCGGAGATGGCGCTTCCACAAACCACGTATCTCGCCCTCTTCATCAACGCCCCAAGTGGCGTCAACAGGCAGCTGGGTCTTGAAGATCTCAGCGACAGTCGTACGAGCATCCGCATCCGAAAAGCCTGTGCACCAGACCACGGCATCCGCGTCAACTGTGGTACCATCAGAGAAGTGCAACCCAGCGGCTGTGTAGCCCACCGGCTCGACGCCCGCCTTGACTCCAGCCTTGCCCTCGGACAGGAGGGAAGTGCCCCCGATATCGACGTAGTGGCCGCCAGCGCGCTCGATCAGATTGTGCAACAGGGCGGCATTCGGATGGCGACTATCGTAGACGGGGAAGCCTGCCTTTGCTAGCGCACTGTAGCGCTCAGGCTCCTGCGACGCGAAATGTGTGAACAGGTTCCGCGCCAGCTGGCCATCCACCACGGCAGGTAGAGTCAGAAACATCCTGTCCGCCGCCTCGACGCCGAGATCGTAGGCTCCGAGGCTCATCTTGTCGCAGACGTATTCGACAGGCACGATGTATGTCGGCGAGCGCACGACCATCGTTGGCTTAAGCCCGGCAGCATAGCAGTCCTCCAGCACATCGAACCCGGTGTTGGCGGAGCCGACTATCAGCACAGAGTTGACACCCTGGTTCTTTAGCTGTATCCCATTTCTGAACTGCGCAGAGTGTATATGGATCCCATTGTACAGGTCCTCGTTGGCCATAGGGGGAATATACGGTTCCTGTGATGCGATTCCCGTGGCTTGGACCAGATGTTTGACAACGACAGTGTGCGTGTCTGTCGGAGTGCGGAACTCAATACGCCAACGCTTGTCAGGTAGCTGTGTGGTCAGCGTGATCTCGGCAGATGTGACGACATTGAGGTTGAAAGCCTCCACGTAGCGGCGCACCTGCTCAGCAAGCTCATCCTTGCTGAGATGGTGAGGACTCTGCAGCTCCTTGTCGTAGGTCATGTAAGGCAGCTCGCAGAACGACGTCGGGACATGAAACTTTAGCGAGTCGTAGCGCAGAGCCCAGTTGTCGCCGACGCGGGCGTTGCGCTCGGCCATGATGCTATCCACACCGAGGGCCTTCAGACGCGCTGCCAGGGCTACCGCTGCGTTCCCACCTCCGACGATAAAGACATCCGTGTCAAATAAGTCGCATTTTCCCAGTGCTCGCCCAGGGGTCGTGAGTAGAGCCTGATCCTCATGATGAATGTCCAAGCTGTTGAGAGTGGTGCTTAAGATCCAGATCTTCCATGTGACGGCTTCGTCTGTCTTGACAGGCAGAAGCAACATCCTTCCACTGCACTTAGCTGCAGGCGAAGCAGTCTTGAAGGTGAAACTCAAGTCAATGAATTGCTGTTCGAGGAAAATCATGTCAGTGGAAGCTGTTGTTAGGCGGTAATATCACCAAGAGGGATACAAAAGAATTGGCTCTTGGCTCACCAGAACTGGCGTCGCAGGGATGAAGACGGCATCACCCTCAAGCTCAAACCCGCCAACGAGCTGTCTGAGGCGTGCGGTCTCCAAGAAGCCCGCTGCAATGACGCCAGGGGTGGAGAAGGTCCGTGTATGGTAGGTCATCGACAGCAGATCCTTCCAGTATGCTTGCTCTGGATAGAACAGGCTCTCCAGTCTGTTGGCATCCTTGCGAGCCAGGGCGGCATTGACGTCGTTCAGTACAGCGGGGGCCTGAGTTGTTGGCTCTCCTTTGCCCATGGACGCCGGGTTCACTGTACCCGGGGCACTCGTCGGGACCGGATTCTCGGACATCATCTTCCGCAGGTCGCCCTTGGGTGGGTAGTCGAAACCTTTGACCCAGCCATTGGGCATTGCTTCTGCGCCTATGGTCAGGTAGAGAGATCAGATGAAAGTCTCTGACATGGGAACATATGATTAAGGAACTTACTGGGAGCCATTATTGAAAAGCAACAGAACGGACGATTGGAGCTGGTGTTACACAAAGAATGGTCTCCTGAAAAAGCGGCGGAGATTGTTTGAGTGCAGGAGACCCAGGTGTTTGGGAAAGCGACAGAGATCAACCCTTGACGACTGTCCCCTTGCACTTCGGCTTCTTGCCACACAGCTCGTACCAGGGACTGCCGACGGTCTCAATTTGATGGCCCCTCACAAAAGAAAGATCAATTGGGCAACCATTGTCCTGCGAAGGTCGGCAGCTCTAGCTCTCCCGCGGCACCAATGGGATCGTCCCGATCCCTGACGGGCCGTTATCTTATTGGAGTATTCTTTGCGGCCCAGAGTTTGAGGATGCTACCTCGCACCAACGGTCCAGTTCCGGCCCCAGGGCCCCGAAGAGGTCCAGCCAGTGGTGTGGGATGAGGACGCAACATTGTGGATAAGACATGGGATCATGTTGTATTTGGGGGTGGCATACTGTGACGACCCCTGGCTGCAGGCTAGGGGAAGCCAGTCCGTAGGCTCGTCTTAATCCTCGCCCCCTCATTGAATATGACTTATCATCACATTGTCCTGGGTCCGACGTCGTCTTGCCATTGTCTGCACGAAGTCAGCCGGCGCTGTATTCACATTGGGTCCTGCCACTGCTGTATGAATAGTACATGAACTTGCTTGATCGTGAGATTCATGACAGGTTGGACTGAGCATAAAAGTCTCTTCAGGCAACCCATGTTGATATTCCATCTGCCCAAAGCAATTTTGGCGCCCTTTCGTCGCCGCCGATGAAGGCCCTCTGGCGCTCGGCAAGGCAGCAGACAATATACATACATCATTCACGATCGGTGTCTCCTTGCTAGAGGTTCCCCATGCTATAGCCCTGCGTGTTTGGAGTACCATTTGATTAGGACATGGAGGATATGACTTCCACGAGCTCTCCCCGGACAGGAAGAACAGCACACCGGGCTCGGTAAAGTTTATCACCACGACAGGGGGCGACGAAAGAAAAAGCAATGACGGCAAGCCCGGTCAAAGGTCATGGTTTTGTACCTGACTGGCAATATTCTACTGACCAGGACAAGATCAGCAATCACAGACGTTGGAGATTATTGCAGCACGGTACGAACCGGGTTCTGGACTATGAAACCAGGGCCCCTGTTCAGCATGGGGGCAATGTTCAACACCCTCGATGATCGATGCTCGAATAACTGGACAGCAGGCTTGTGCCGGTTCAGCCAGAAGCAAGTCATGGCTGGCTGGAGCCCTTGAACTTGTTCTGGAAATACCTTGATTTGCACCATATAATAAGAGAACCTCCCGTCCTCTGTCAGTCACCATGTTGTTTCAAGTCATCGACTACTTATTTTACTGCTGCGCTGTCGCCCAGAGAAGAAGAAATTGTATCCCGTATATCGACTGACGGCCATTTCTTGAGAATCTCTTTCCAGATTGACATCGTAACTATTTCTGCGAATTGTGAGTGTCAGCCATGTCACTCCCACCCGAGCAACTGGCCGCCTTGCTTGCTGCACCTGCCCTTGAACCACCACCGGGGATCACGGCGGTGTTCGACAACCCTCCGAACAAGAACTCCCTCGCCTGGTTCGTGACGACGTTCTGCATGGTCATCTCGACCGTCTGTCTCTTCGTCCGACTATACGCCAAGCTATGGGTACTGAGGAAGATTCGAGTTGAAGAGGTCTTGATGACATTGGCATATGTCTGTTGTTCCCTCTCCAGTGCGGTATAGCCCGACTCTTGCTAACTACCTTCAGGGCGCCTATTGGGGCACAGCGTATGCCGGCTACGGCATGATTTACACGCCCGGATACTTCGTCCATCAGTGGAACCTGCGCAACGGGGACCTCATCCGACCGCTATACCTCATTCTCATTTACGGCTGCAGCTACTCCGCCGTCCTCCCTCTGCTAAAAACAGCCATCTTGCTCGACTGGTGCCGCATCTTCGTTGCCACAGACCGGTACAAGAGTTTTTTCTGGTGGGGATGCATGTTCACAGCTGGGGTCCAAGTTACTTGGGGTATTGCTTGCATCATCCTCCTGAACACCCAATGCGTACCGCACTCGGCGATATGGAACTTCTATCTGCCCAGCAAGTGCTACGATCTCAACAAGGTGATGCTCACGTCCGCGTGCGTCCAGGTCTTTACGGACTGGAGTATGGTGCTGCTTCCCCAGCGGACCATCTGGCGTCTCCAGATGAACTGGCAGAGGAAAGTTGGTATCTCCGTCATCTTCGGCGTCGGTTTACTGTCAGTCATCCCGAATCCAGTTGTCCATCTTCAGCGTGTAGGCCTAACACTTGGTTCAGGGCATCTATTTCTGCGAGCCTCCGTCTAGGCACCACCGTTACCTTCGCACACGAGCCCGACACGATGTACTTCATTGCACCTCTGCTTTTCTGGGCATGCGCGGAGATGACTTGCGGTTTCTTCATCCTCTGCGTCCCCTGCCTCCCCAGCATCATCAAGGAGACCGGGCTGTCCTCCAGGATCAAGAATATGCTCGGTATAAGCTCGGACTCCTCCAGCAAGCCCTCGAACCACGACATTGTCACCATCGGAGGCACCGGTCCGTCATCATCCAACAAGAGGTCCAAAGGTGTCAAGAGTCTGAACGATACTTACTTCAAGATTGACGAGGAGGAAGGTGGAGTACCCATGGGCGACCTCCAATCAACGGAGTCGCAGGAACGTCTACATATGCAGGGGGTCTCCAACCACGCGCACGGTGCTATCACACGGACGATGGAAGTCAATGTCAGTTCCGACTCACGATCTGCCCAGTCTGGAAGTGACTCCGGGGACAACTCCATGCCATGGGCTAAGGTCAGATGAGTATACTGAGGTAGCTTTGACGTGACAAGGTGGCAGGCAGTGATACATGACTAGACCTAGTCCTTGGAAATAGAATGGCTTCAATACGTTCCTTGCAAACTTCCTAGAAGCATTCCCAATTCGTCTTATTGCTCGCTTAACCAGAACTGAGTACCTAGGAGGCCGCACTGTCGACCTTAGTCCCATCCAGGTTCTTCACACGCTTCCCATCAATGTACGTCCCTGGGACGAGACTTTTCTGCGGCTTGTCTTCCACCGGAAGCTCACTAAGGAACTGCCAGCGCAGCTTGTCCTTCCAACCCGAGGTGTGCCAATTGTTTACGTTGCCTTCGGGGAAGAACGGGATCGTGCCAAAGAGCGCCGGATCGTGAGCGATCAGCGCAAGTACCCGCTCGTCGGCATCGAGGTCTGACAGCTTCGAAATACTCTGCGCTGCCAGAGGCGGGTCCATGTACCAGGACTCCGGCCCGCTCTGGGGCCGGTAGTACGGTGATGTTCGAGCATTGTCGGGATCGGGATGGCAAGCGGTAAAGAGTGAGCATGGGCATATAGCCGAGCCACGGTCCCTGAAACCAGCCTCTTCCGCATTCAGTGAGGATGGCATCGGGACGTACTTCGTCGGTCTGAAAGATCCGCCGAAGTGGCAGATGTCTCCTCCGAGGAATGCGAATCGCTGCTCTGCCGTGCGTACCAGGGCCGACAGGTGCCCAACAGCATGGCCGGGAGTGTTCAGGATGTAGAGACTGCCATCCCCAAAATAGTCCTGTGCTTGATATCCGCCAACAGTCAAGCCATCGTCGAATGTCACTTCAACCACGTTACGGCCCTTGAATGCGTCCTCAAACACTGGAGATGCTTCCGCCGTTGGATATCCGGGCAGAAACTCCGCCGAGAAGCCAGGGCCGACCACAAGGTCCATGCTCCGTGGGTAAAGGGCCGGGTTTCCCATGTGATCATAATGGTGATGGCTGAGAATGGCTGCCTTTATTTTCCCCAGATCGACACCACCATCCGTCAGAATGTCGCTGAGTTCCCTGTCGACCTTGATTCCGGCGACTTTCTCGTCGATGGACTTGGCAATTGGAGCGGGGAGGTTCCACCAGTCCTTCCGACAACCAAGGTCGAACAGGACCTGCTCTCCTGTTTTCGAGTGAGTGATCAGGAAGGACACCGTTGGCAGGTTGAGGAGCTCATGGCCAGGTATCACCGGCTCGACCAATGTGACTGATGGACAAGTGAGATTGCACGTTGTGTCGATAGCTTGGAGTAAGCATATTTCTCCGTGCTCGGGAAGATATATGCTTGGTGGTGCCAAGGGAGGAATATCTTTGGTGGACATGCTGATTTCAACCAACACGCGACTGGCTTGAATGTGTGTGAGGAATGGGGGGTGTAGGAAGGCACAAGAGGTTGAGAGGCCCTGAAGATCCCCGCACTGGGGTTCAGAATCCGGGACTATTTCTAGGGGACGAAGATGGGGTTTGGGGTTTCACAGAGCGTTATGGTCGAGATCAACCGGTCGATGCAGCGGAAACTAAATCCGAGAGATGCGCTAACGACGAGCTTTGTCTTGGCACCAATGGAGTTGTCAAGGACGAAGCTGGGGTAAAGGGGTCAAGGGGTGACACAGCCCTGTCACATTTGTTCGACGTGGCCTATAGGGTAAGCTGCCATTTATTGACGAACATAGTAATCTAATTACCCACTGCACATCAGCCGAGATATCTAAGGTTTACATCTATACAAGTCCCAGTTGTCGACCAAAGAACAATGATTGGTCGTTCTCGACCCAGCCAACTGCGTCTTCCTTAAACGGGCCGCCAAGTTTTGCACAACACAATCTGGTATCCATCTCTGTGGTGTCTTCTATGAGCCGACTGCCGTTGAGATCATGTGGTATCACAAGACTTGTCTGTTCCGGGTCGTAAGGGTCAAGATCCAGTTCCTGTGCGAAGTAAAGAAAATAAAGCGACCGGTCGTTCTCAATCCAGCCTGAGAGCTTGCTGCCAGCTGGAGATACAGATTCCGGTTCCAAGCCCTCTGCTTCAGACTCTGTTGGTGACTTTGCCAGTTCAAGGAGCCTGAATTCATCCACTGTTCTGGGCCTCGTCTCTGGGGGTTGCTTGCTCCTGCATGGTCGTTAATACCTTGGTCTCGACCCTCCGGTCTCACTTTTTGGCTGGTGCTTACAAAGCGTTCGCTCTGGGGACGACAGTGCAGATACTCCCATAGATGCGGCAGGTTGTGCATGGTGATGCTGTTCGTGTAACGTCACATCGCACTCTTCGTTTGCGGCATTCTAGACAAGCTTTGGATGCTCTTCTGCGTCGGCGGCGGCCCTGTCGACGGTACAATGGCCGGGGGTCTGAGTCCGCCATGATGTCGAGGTGATTTCCGAGCCGGGAAGTATAGTCGCCATAAAAGATAACTTCAGTTTAGGAGCAAACAGTTATATGCGGTCTGAAGAGTAAGGTATGCGAAAACACTTCCTCCGATATTTGGCGTTACAGTGTAATCTGAGTCAGCTTTGATGCAGCGGAAATGGGAAGCGAGTGTATTTGCCGCCACGGGATTGAGATTCCGGGCATGTGGACGTATCGATGCGCCGGGTGCCTACTTGGATTTCCAGGGAACTACGTGATATTCTGTTCCGACTCGTCTCTTTATATTTCCGTGGGAGAAACGCGAGGAGAAATATATTACTGTTTCTGTCGCTCTCTGAAAGTACAGAAATACTGCCGCTGCTTGACGAACCACCTGTTCTTGGTCTCCCACAGCTTGTCGGGTTCCGTCAAAGAGATGTCAAACTTGCGAACCAGTTGAGGTATCAGCTTCGCCATCTCCAACAGACTGATATTCTTTCCCACACAAGTCCGGGATCCCATGCCGAACTAAGAGGGTGTATGTCAGCATCGAACGTTATATAGTCAAGCGGGACACTTACGGCAAAGAAGTAACGGTCCATGCTCAAACTCTTTTCCTTGCTTTCGAGCCAGCGCTCGGGGCGGAACAGATGGGCGTCGTTTCCAAAGACCTGTGTGTTTGCATGAGCAACCCATGAGTTAACTCCTACAGTTGTCTTCCAAGATTGTCAGCACCAGAAACAAGACGGGGTTTTGCCGAGGAGAACACTTACACCTGCAGGGAACGATATCCCTGAGAGGGCCTTGCCTCCGGCTGGAACCACCCGCCCTAGTGGAAGTCCTGTCGCCGGATGCATTCTTAGCGCCTCCTTGATGACCGCCTGAAGATAAGGCATCTGCTGTGACTCAGAAAACGTGACCGGATCCGAGATCTTGCCCTCAGACGACATGCTGGATATCTCGTCTCTCAAGGCCTGCATGGTGTTAGGGTATCGACATAGATGGTATATGATGGACCCAAGGCTGATAGAAGTCGTATCAGAGCCGGCGCCAATATTGGTCATGCAGGACGTAAAGATCTCTTCCTTTGTGATCTTCTGGGGGTCTTCACCGTGGAGCTTCAAGAGATGGCTCAGAAAGTCTCCTCCTCCCTCTTTCCAACCTGGCTCAGCAATGCGGCTGTTCAATACTCGCTGACCGAAGGAGAACATGGCCCCCATTCCCGAACCACTGTTCCCGGAAAGCTTTGCTGCAGCTGTCAAGAGTGCAGTTGCTGGGCGGTGGAAGTCTGGAAACACGCCGACGTATGCGCTGTATGCCAGGTAGTCGCTGATCGCAGCCATGATACCTCCAATGTCATCACCGTTGTCGAGAAAGCCGAATCTTTTGGCAAGCTACAGACTATCAGTATAGATGTCGCAGGGCTGTGGTCCCTCGATATCTACATACCGTGATATGTCCAATAACATCAAATGCGTAGCATTGCAGCCAATGTGCGACGTCAACGCTTTCGCCCAGCTGAGCCGATTTGCGGAGTTTGGACACGAGAAGGTCGGTACACTCGTTGACAAAACCTTCCATCTTAACAAGGGAAGACATGGAGTACAGAGAGGCGACCTTTCTCCTATTCACTGCGTGTCGCTTTGCATTGCGATCACTGAAGAGATCCGGGATGGCGTGCGGATCTGCATTTCCACTGGCGATATACCACTCGCTCTAAGCTAACAGTCAGTTTCGGGTCCGGTATGGCTGTCTGGACTATATAGGACCGACCTTGATAAACTGGCCTCCCAGGCCATAGATCTCGCGAGCAGCATCTGGATCATCGATGCTGTACTCATCGGGAGCGATACGCACAACAGGACCTGCAGTCCGTCCGGTTAGTTAAAGGTCTTTAGTTAGAACAGTGTACGCATTTACCATATCTCGCATGTAATTCGATGTTTGTCTTCTCGAAATGCCCTCGGTAGATCTCGCGAAGCTTCCACAGTTTCGTAAATCGAGCCAAAAACGGCCCGGGGACTTTTCTAAGCGGAGAGAACAAGGCAGCAAGACAGGCATAGGTTACATATGCTGCGACCGCACCGAGACATATGCGAAGAGAGGTTGACATCTTTGCCAATGGATGAAAAGAGTTTGGTGACGAGAACGCCTGTGTTCTCGATTTATCCTGCCACTTGCGTACGATGTATAGCCCAGTGCTGGAGCATGACAACCTGGAACCTCAACATATATGATGATAGCCCGAGCCATTACATGTGGGGTAAACCAACGTAGCTGCCGGCCGAGCTGAAGAGTCCGGAGTCAGAATCTGGGGTAGTTGTGAGATAGTGTGCACCCCGCAAACCGATTACCCCAAGCTATCTCCAAGGGGCCAGACAGCCTGAGACAGAGCACCTTGACTGTCACGCTAAACGCCTCTGACGTCCTTACAAAGTTCTTAGCAATGCTTGAAGCCCACAAAGGCCCCGTGGGGACATTGGCGATCGACCTCATGCCGGTGGTGGGGATCTCTGGATGCCGTGGGAGAAGTATTCCGAGTGTTCCTTCATTCGCTCAAGATACTTTCCGCGGTGTCTATTCTTTCTTTTCGCGGTGCCGGCAACTCCATTCCGCGGTGCCGGTAACTCCATTCCGCGGTGCCCCTTCCTCCTTTCCGCCGTCCCCTTACTCCTTTCCGCGGTCCCCATTACTCGCTAGATAGTTATCAGATGTCAGGAAATATATCCGCGAAGCCGTCTTATCGTACAACAACACCTCCATCCCCGAACCATGTTTAGCAGCTGCTCCACGGATGCTCAAGAATGCTACTGTCGCGACAACACAATGATAATGAGGCCCGTCATCAGGTAATGCCTGTGCTCCGACTCCTCCAGACCATGCCAGGCAGAAAACTGCTTCCAGAAGACCAGCGAGTGTTTTCTACCCAGCAATATCCTGGCCCCAAGTGTTCTCAGAGGAAGAACCACCATCGGCTCCTGCCTGGTACCAAGCCGTCGGGTTCACAGTGTTTTGCTCGACTGTTTGGTCTGAGGGTAGTGCCTCATGGACGCTCGGGTTAGCATTAGCCAGGCCCATTGTGTTGTCAACTGAATCAATGATGCCAGTGTTGTACAGGTTTTGCCAGGCGTCTTCGAGCATCTGCTCGGGGCCAAGCATTGGGAGGTGTCCAATATCGCCACCTTGGCCCATCTGAAGAGTGGTTAAAGCTGGCATAAGGAATAACGGCTGCTCCGCTTCCTCCATGCTCGACGGACCACGGGTATAGCTGCGCCGTTTGCTCCGGCCGTCCCAGCTTTCACCAAACTGGAATGGAGATGCCGAGGATATCCCAACGCTGGGACGCTTGATGCCCAGGTTTCCAAGTGGCCTCGTTGGAGCGGCCATCCTCTGCCACTCAGTCTTGATGGTGATGATCACTTCCAGTGCTCTCTTGGCGTTTCCGTAGGATTGCCCGACTTCCCCTAAGCTCTGGCAGCAAAACTGTAGGTCGTCAAGGGAGGCTTGGGATTCCGGAAAGGGTCTGGTGCAGAAATGATAAATGAGAACCAGTGACGCGGTGAAGATGATGTGCACTAGCTGAACGTTTGACCGGATAAGCGAGTGCTGTTTCTGGTAGCAGCGCAGAGTCTCGGCTGTCTTGTGGGCAGCTGCAATGCATTCAGCGTGCGCTTCGCGCAGTGCAGCTTGCTGTTCGCGTGTGCCGATCGCATCGCTGACGCGGTTCAGTTGAGACGAGAGGTACGGACGGTAGAGCGCGATCAAAGTAGCGTAGTATTGCATGCTGGAATACGCTGGTTAGATTTACGTCGTCCTCGGGAGATATCGGGGGCTGCCACATACTGAAGTTGCAATACTGCTGGCACATACGGCGTGTCTGTCCTTGACGGATCTATCCTCAAAGAAGCAGGCAGTGTTTCTTCCCAGGCTGACAAGCTTTTCCTCATGTCGCTGAGAAACTCCACGAGAGAGGGAAGTTCCATTCTCCTCCCAGAGTACCTTCGCAGTGTCAGTCAGTCGGACTAGCGGGGGAAGGGCAAGGGCGGGAAGTCAACGACTTACAGTCCGGTATTGATGCGTTGCATATGTTCGCATAGCCCGACATTGGCTGCGGTGCAGGCCTCGAGAGGGAGATAGATACCTCCCTCGGGTATTATCGATTGCCCGTTGGCTTTCGGGTATGGGCTCCAGGTCTTCCCGCGTATGTCGTCCAAGACGGCCAGCGGTTTTGCCACCGTAATGTCCGGTATGTCGATACCCCATGGCCGTCCGACGTAAAGCCTCCACATGCTGGCAATACCTTCGTCAATTGTACCACTCGTCGAAAAGGGTCGTAGTCACTCACTTGTCATGTATGAAGACACCCCAGAAGGCCATCTGCCTAATCTCCAGATCATGCGGGCTGAGGAGATGTCTGCCGTTATGTCTGGCGAGGTCCAAGTGGAGGCCAAGATCCGTACTTAGTCTCGAGGCCATGCCTGGTTTTGGAATGTCAGTACCTTATTGCCGGAACAATATGTGTGGGTGTTGAGACGTTATGGCTTACCGCTGTACAGAAACCCTCGTGCATCTCTCGTGAAAGCCGCTTCTGAGGCACTCATTATCACTAGTGCTTGTACAGTGGCAACAGTAGGACTGTCCATTTCAACATCGAGAAGTGCTTTTGCTCGTGCGGAGAAGAATTCTGGAGCGGGCTGTGGCAAGTCTAAGCAGTCGCTGGTTGCGAGACAAGCCCCAACTGCACATCTGTTGTAGTGATGTCAGGCACTGTTTACTTGAGTGATGTTGTGAGGTGAGCGGACTAAGGGAAGATGGGGGGCAAAGTCATCGAACTGATGAAATGACTCACATAGCATTGTTCAATGTCTCCGAGTAATAGGGGCTCGACTTATCCCCCGAAACCCACCGTTGCTTCTCGGCGAAGTATGTGGCCTCGTCCACGACATGGATGGCGGGATCTTCCCAGGAGAAGTAGATCCTCGCCAGATGTACCTCGAGGTCCAGACGTACCTCGTGGTCGAGACCGAGTTGTCTCAATACGGCGCCCCCTTCGGTGGCCACGTGACGGATTGAGGACCGCTGAAGGGAGTGGAAACCGTCGGGATGGACATGAAGATTCGAAGTCGGACCGTAGTAGCGGAGCTGCCCGTCTTCGGCTATCCTGAGGGATCCCATTCGAGCAGCAAGGAAATGGGTGATATCACCTTCATCGTCTGAGACATCTGCTTGACTGCTGTTGAAGTCCATGGCTGGCATCGAACCGACGCTGGGCTCGGACCTGGGCAAACTTGTCGCCCTGAAGGAGTCATCGCCGTGGCTCTGCATGGGGAAAACATTTTGGGCAGACGCCTCGAAGCGGTTGTACTCTCCGGTAGCAACATCGGATGAGGAAAAGCCATGGCCGACGGTGGGACGCTCGGTAACCGGTGGCTTAGTCTCAGACAGAGGCGAAGGGCCATGCGTTGGAGACATGCTTGAACGCCCAGGCTCATTCCCATCCTGACCGTTCTCGGCCCGTTGGCGATCCATCAGTTTGCCGGCAGATTCATCTCGATCCTCCGATGACAGCGTCCCGCTATGGCTTCGCTGGGACCTCGCTGCTCTTGACGAGCGGCTGTTTGGATCGGTTTGCTCAGGAGTAGGTACCTCGATATTATTCTGTCGCAAGACCTCTTCAAGTTGCGCAAGGCGTGCCCTCAGGTTATTGGCATTCTCCTTTGCGGATGCTCTGATGTTATCAGCCAAGTTGACCACGATGTATTGCACCCATACCCTGAGAGAAGAGGGATACACTAACCGTCTCAAATCTGCCTCGGCATTGTAGACACAGTCCAGCTTTGATAGGGCACAGTTCGAGCAAACCTCATTGCCGTCGCACTACAAGAGACCAAGAGAAGGATCGTCAGTCGACCCTCGTAGCAATATGTCGTGCTTGGGTTCGTGGACGGAATAGCTACCTTGATCTTGCGTCGGCGACAGCTCAGACACGCGCTCGAGATATGTTTATTGCCTCCCATCGTCAAGGCCGGGGAGACGAGGTACCACGGTGATCACGCGGCGGTCATCGACGGTCCCGGCGATGACGGAGTGCCGCTTAGTCCTTATTGCAGTTGGCTGGCTATAGAGTAACCGCCGTGCCTCCGGGTGTATTAGGTAACTTCACATGGACTGAAGTAGTTGTCGGGTGATGGTTCATCATTCCTTCCAAACGGCAATCACACCCCGCGATTCGAAGAAGCGGGGATGATAAGGTGCTGACATGGGGAACTGAGGAACTAGCCCGATGTAAGTCTAGCCTGCATTGGCGGGCTTTGCTAACAGAAGGCCTTAATAATTGTGCGGTGGCATGTTAGTGAAGTCGAGCTGCGTGTTTACTTGGCCGATCCAGTGCCATGATACCATCATCACGAGAATTAGCAAACTCTCTTCTCGACCTCACTGTGTATGCGGCAGTTATTACAATTGTTATTCATTTCTCGAAGTCGGGACATGGTTCGGGCCATCATATCTCGTTTTGCACTCTCATTCAGTGGCGCCACACAACCACGCGCGACATACACACAATGCCTCGGATTCAATGTTCTTCTCCATTCTCGTCATGGGTAAACCGTGATGCAGCCGCGTCTTCCTATGTAAATGTTCCAGTGTATAGACATAAAAGCGAGTTCTGAGTGTACAGCTATTTTCAAAATCTTCTTTCGCAGTATCTCCAGGCTGTATGGTTTGTGTGTGGTGTTTTGTTCTCTCCTTTCGTCCAATCCAATCCCTCGTGTCCACCAGGAATTGCAATCCCGAGCGTGGCCCACCACGGAATTATGGAATAACAAGGGGTGCACCACAAGCCATGGAAATACAATCGGCATTGTTCTGGACCGTATTGACACCTTTTGGTTAAGGTAATCACTTACAGATGTCCGAGCCTACGGGGCCCTGACATGTGTGGTGCTTATCTGCTGCCCGCTGCCCTTTGATTCGGCCTACGTCGCCGCTTTACTTCAAACCCAAGTCCATTATTCGGATTCTTGTGTATGTTCTCTATCCTGTAACCTTCATCATGCCGCCAAAGACGATCATCATTGGGGGCGGAGTGGCTGGCATTGCCATGGCCCATGCCCTTAAGTGCAAACTTGGGCACGATGACTTCGAGGTAAGTCAGCCAGCTCCGGAGTTGACAAGTTGACTCTCACTGACTAACTGGGATGGAAAGATCTTTGACAAACGTGAGGGACTTGGAGGGACATGGAGGGCCAACACATATCCTGGATGGCAAGTTTATGTTCTCCTCGTCTTCTAGGTATGTCTCGTAGACTGACTGTGCACGCCAGTGGTTCTGATGTACCCATACATCTGTATTCTTTCAGCTTTAACCTGAATCCTGACTGGACCCAAGCACTGGCCGACCAACGCGAGATTCTCAACTGTAGGAGAACCACTTTCACTCGACCTTGGAACAAGTTGCTAAGGTGTTTGCAGACATCGAGGACACCGTCGACAAATTCGACCTGCGAGGCCACTTTCGATTCAACTTTGAGTGCGTAGCAGCCGAATGGGTTGATGATCACTGGGAAATCCTGCTGGTCAACACGCGGACAGGTCAAAAGTTGATCAGGGATTGCAACATACTCCTCTCGGCTGTGGGTGGCTTCTCACATCCCCGACGTATCGACTTTCCTGGTATGGATCGTTACACACGTAATGTATTTCACACGGCAGAGTGGGATCATTCATTCGACTGGACAGGGAAGCGGGTAGCAGTCATCGGCAACGGTTGCAGTGCCGCCCAGGTTATCCCTTCCATTGCCCCTGACGTGAAAAAGCTCACGCAGTATGCCCGAAGCCCTCAGTGGTACCACCCGCGCCCAAACCGGCCTTTCTCGTGGTTCGATAAGTTTTGCTTCCGCTATGTGCCGCTGTGGCAACGATTGCATAGGCTGGACACATTCCTCAAGACGGACCAACTTGCCTCAATCTACGGTTCGGATGCAAACCAAGTCGAGAAGAGACTGGCTACGGAGGAGGAAGCACGGCGCTACATCTACAGCCAGGTCCCGAAGAAGTATCACGACTTCATCGTGCCAGACTTCCCTCTAGGCTGCAAAAGGAGGATCTACGATCCCGGATACCTCGCATGTCTGCACCGAGACAATGTCGAGCTTCTGCCGGAGGGGATTCGCACGTTCACCGAAACCGGGCTGATTAGCGACACCGGGAAAGAGGAGGACTTCGACGCAGTGATACTGGCCACCGGCTTCAAGGTGCAATCCTTCCTGGACTCCATCAAAGTCACTGGCAAGGCGGGCCAGTCCCTCCACGGCCAGTGGGATAAGCACAGAGGCGCCCAGGCCTATATGGGGACATACGTGCACAACTTCCCAAACTTCGCCATCCTGTAAGCAAACACATCTGGCCATTGATGGCAACTTTGCACTGACACATTCAACTCCCAGATTCGGCCCCAACACTTTTCCTGCGTTCAACTCGGTCATATACACTATCGAAGTACAGGTGGACTATATATCCAAGACCTTGATCGAGCCACTGTTGGACGGATACGCCAAGATCGTCGAAGTCAAGGAGAAAGCCGAAGAGAAGTTCATCGACGATCTGGACGTTGTGCTGGAGCAGACCGTGTTTGCCGCCGGTTGCAGCAACTGGTACATCAACAGCGCCGGTCGGAACTCCGCAGCCTGGCCTGGTCTGGCCGCGAGTTACTGGAAAGCAACGTTCTTCCCGAGGTGGAAGGACTTCTCAACCACAGGCGGATCCAGTATCTATGTTGTTCGTAAGGCTTGGAGGAGGGTTTCAAACGCGTCGTCGGTCTTCTGGCTGTCTTTACTCCTTCTTCTTGCGGTGGTGTTTGTGTTGGAGGCTGATCCTCGCACGGTCAAACAGTTTATGGGGAGTTTGTTGTACCAGGTACAGACAATAAGCCCAGTATCGTGAGTGTTTTGTTATTCTCGGATCAGCCATGGTACAACTAGCTAGTCGTCCACAATGTACGCAGTCCTTATCCACGCGCTCGCGAAAATGCAACGTCTGTCCAGATGCCAATTGTCGCTAGTCAGACGTCGCCTTCATTGTGGTTGATCGTGTGAACCGTTCATGGCTCCAAAAAAACGCTTCCACTTCCATAGTCTGCATACCACAGTATGCCATATGGTTATTAAGGTCAACGACTTTTCCGTTGTTGACTCATCATTGACTACTTTGCTTCCATACTGTGCATATTAACACGAGTATAGCTGTACTGCAGTTCTCATTTTTGAAGAAAGATGTTTATGGACTACATGACACACAGTTTGGAGCGCTTGATCGGCGTCCTGGTAGGCACAAGGCAGTGTGTGAGATACTGAGTCACTCATAGAACTTTTCTCAATTATTTCAGTTACTTGTCTGACTATTGTATGCACCTAGGCTTTCCTCCTGTGTGTCTCCGTCGAACTTGTGGAAGCGGACCCGGGACGGCCTACACCTCGACACACTCAACACTGCCCTCAGAAACACCTTTGCCGTCATTGTGCCTAACAACCGCATTGGCGAGAATACTGTCCTTGACATGGTCCTTTGCAAAGATCAGATCGATTTCCTCGAGAGACTTGCCAGTGGTCTATCCTCAAGGTTAGCAACGGGAAATGATACCTGGGAATGTCGTCCTGCACTTACATCAGGGCACATGAAGTATACGAAGAAGATGGCCAGGAAGCAAGATAGCAGCATCCAGAGCCATATCTTCCAGCCAACCTCCTGTAGAGCTATTCCTCCCGCGAACACCGTGATGAAGCTGAAGATCCACTCGCCGAAAGCTCCCGCAGCGGCGCCCGCGTGCCGAAGACGCAGAGGTGCAATCTGATTGCAGCATTAGCAAATAGCAAGGCAAAACTCCAGCGGATCTAGAATGACATACCTCTGGACCATAGAGCCAAGGGACAGAGATCCATCCATACCCGAAGAAGGCGTTGTAGACAACAATGGCTGCCACCGAGACCCATTGAGTTGCTGTAGTGGGATTCGGCAAGCCGATCATGGCGACAAAGATGACTAGACAAACAGTGAGGGCCGCGGCGGAGTACATCATGATGTTGCGACGACCCCACCGCTCCAAAGTCAGAACCGTTCCGACCGTACTGAGAGCGAATACTGTATTCATGACCGCAGCCAGAAGCTGAGACAGGAAAGGCGATAACCCAATGTTGGAGAATATGATGGTGCTGTAGTAGACGGATACGTTGATGCCTGGGTCATTAGATGTTAGCTTCCTTATTGTCGAGAAGTAGGCTGAAGAGGGCAACAAGAGCAGCAAGACTTACCCATCATCTGCTGGATAGACAGAACAAAGAAGGAGATTCGAATTCGGCGGCCCGCTCGAAGATCGGTGTTGTCCCAGATAAGGTCGATGATTCGTAGGCCGCGCTCGTCCGCTTCTTCAAGCTTGATGCTTGCGAGAATCGATTGCTTCATATCCAGGAGTCTCGGGTCGTCGAGTGGCGAGTCGAGGAGACGAGCCAGTGTGGCATCCCCCTTACTTTCGTAGCCTTTGGCGTAGTACCATCTGGGAGTATCCGGGAGGAGCAGTGTGAGGCCACCAGCTACGAGAGCAAAGACTACTTGCAGTCCGATCGGGAACCTCTGTTCCAGATGAAGCTGGTTAGCAATGGTACTGAGCAGAGTTAGGGTAACAATGGAACACGTACCCAAGAGACCTGGTTGTCCATGCGAGTAAATCCGAAGTCAAGCCAGTAAGCGACTGCTATGCCGGTGATGAGGAACACGCCGGTGACTGCGACGTCAGGCCCACGTTGTGCGTCTTCCATGGCCATTTCAGCTTGGAATGTTGGGATCGAGCATGAAATAAACTAGAAAGAGTTAGTACAACTACCGGTCATGTAGTTCCTGGTGGTCAAAGACCAGTTTCCGAGCGAGAGCGTCCGACTTACTCCTATTCCAAACCCCTGAATCACCGAGATCTGGTTAGCACAGGTCGCGAAACATCTCGAGATGACAGCACTTACACATAAGATACGCCCAACAATCATGTGAGGCACTGACCAAGCCGAAGCTTGGAGCGAGCCACCAACAATGACAAAGGCATTGCCCATCAGAACACATCCGCGGCGTCCAAGAGGCATCCCAATAAAGACAACAACTAACGAACAGACCGCAGCAGCTAGGGTATAAGCAGATGCAATCATCGGAATCACATATGTCCCAGTTGGGTTCTATTCCGGTCAGCCTGTCTGTCCGGCATGTTCTTGTTCAGCAGTGAGAGGCCTTACCCCCATAGCCCGTCGAAATGGCGCGGTATCCTGGACACCACCTAGGACACCGGCATCATATCCATACATAAAGAATGACTGATTGTCACAGGAAGGTCAGCGCTTTTCTTTTGTTGTCCAATGTTGAGGAATCCTTACAATTCCACAAGCGGCAGCCAGAATCCGCTTGATGACCTTGCCCCTGACCTTCGACTCGAACATTGTAACTGATGTCGACGAAGTATGAGTCCCTCAAGATTGGATTGTTGGTGGATGTTGACAAACTAACGGTGATAGCCTCGAATCGTTGACAATGAGGTTACACAAACTGGCCAAAAAGGGGCAGAGGGTTGTTATCTTATGTTGAAGAAATGAGGTGTGGTCTTGTTTCTCCCCTTTTCGCATACCATGGCATCGCTTAGATCAACAAATCATCTCTTGCAAACCTCGACTACAATGCCGACACCACAGTGCCGAGACATGCATTTCCGGGGGAGAATCCAGTTTTGCGGGTTCCCCAGATTCCTCAGACAAGACATTCT
The DNA here is from genome assembly GCA_009194965.1 of Coniochaeta sp. 2T2.1. Taxonomy (NCBI): domain Eukaryota; kingdom Fungi; phylum Ascomycota; class Sordariomycetes; order Coniochaetales; family Coniochaetaceae; genus Coniochaeta; species Coniochaeta sp. 2T2.1. The sequence continues at coordinate 94,787 of VSMA01000016.1, forward strand.
TAGCTTTACCCCAGCTTTAGCTCAGTCAGCCCCCCACGATTGCCTCCACGGAATTGAATCCCGCGAGCCACACTGTCGTTCTGGTGCTCCTTTCCCGATAACGGGTTTCTTAGTTCTCCTTCATTGCCAAGCTCGTTGGGACACTATCCCGCGCATCGACATGGATCAGATGATTGCGGCCTCCTTAAGTGACAGCTGTAATGCCATATGGTGGTCCGGGATAGCGATGGAATCAATCTGTAGCAGAAAGATTCCTCAGCTTCGCCCGCTACCATGTCCCCCAAAGTTGCGATTATCACAGGTGGTGCTTCAGGCATCGGCCTTGAGGTCGCCAAGGTGTTGCACGCCAAGGGCTGGCTGGTCAACATCTTGGACCTGAACGAAGCCGCTGGTCGGGCAGCAGTGCAGGGGAGGACCAACATGCGCTTCATCCGCGTCGATATCAAAGTGTGGTCGTCGCTCTCTTGCGCCTTCGACACCGTCTTTCGTGCCAATGGCAGGCTTGACTTTGTCTTTGCCAATGCTGGAATTGTCGACATGCACAACTTCTTCGCCAAAGTCGACGCGTTGCCGCCGCCAGAGCTCTCGCACAAGAGCATCGACATCAACCTCAGCTCTGCCATAAACACCAGCTACCTCGCGCAGCATTACTTTCGTGTCAACGCGCAGACGGAAGTTGACCCTGTGCTTATTGTTACTGCCAGTATTGCGAGTTTTGTACGTCACATCTCGGGATCATAACTTCCATGCAGCCCTGTAGATGACTAACAAGTAGATTCGTAGTATATCCAAGAATACATCCCTCTTTACACGGCATCCAAGGCAGGCATACTCGCCTTCGTGCGATCCATAGGTCGACCATTCCGTCGCGACGGTATCCGTACCTACGCCGTCTGCCCTGGGCCGGCGAGGACGAACTTGATGTCCGGTAGTGTCTGGGACGACTTTCCCCAGGAGTACCTGACCCCGGTTCAGACCGTTGTTTCAACGGTCGAGATGCTCCTTGCCGGAGGACCATTCGAGGACGCCAATGGAAGAACGGTATCGGGCGAAGACGACAGCGGGCTGGCTGTCGAGGTCTTCGGAGACCAGATCTACTTCAAGGATCAGGCCCCATTCAGCAACGACGGTCTGAGAGCGGTATGTGAAGCTGCTAGTTTGGATCACCAGAAGGCAAATCTGGGTTCGTAGCTGGTCCGTAGGTATTCTCACAGAGAGCCAGATGGACAAATAGTCTTGATCTGGACCCCCTTCATAAATAGCTTAACTCTGCGTTCTGTTCCGTAAGCGGTTACCATCATAACGGGTATCTTCGAGCAGCAAACCGAACTCCTTTATGATACATAACTGGCGCACGCCGGCGCCACCTTGTCCACATTTGTACCTCATGACTTTCGTAAATCCCTTCACCGTTTGCCAGTGTAGTTCTGCCAACTTCCGAAAACCCTGGAATCAGTACCAAGTACAGGATCCGGTCGTGCATGCCTACATGGGCTCGTTTCGAGCCGACATGTAGGGGGCTTAATGCCGCCCCGGGAACGACTGACGGATGAGGTCGGCTAAGTACCTTCAGGCTCCAAGCTTCTCCGCTAGGAGATATTGTTTGCTGGTCAATATAATATCGCCTGTTGTGGATGTTAGTTCCGACGGCAGGTCGCCCAGTGGGTTTTGTCCAGTACTTACAAGACTGGGAGCGACTCTGAGACTCTGAGAGGCGTCGTGCCGGTCCAGCCCAACAGCAGAAAGTTGCTGGAACTGTGTCCCCGTCTGAGACGTCAATGTGTTGACACCCAGGCTCAGATATGCCGTGATCTGTTGCCGCACTGAGGTGGGTAGGCCCAGGCTTTCCATATCTCGCGTGACTCTGTCGACGCAGAAAGATATCACGTAGCAGGGCGCAAATGCGGCTTCGGCGGCGGCCTCAAGTCCCCAGAAACACACGTCGATTCGTCATCAGGCACCGTGCTCACCACGCTCTCGTCACGCTGGGCCTCGATGTCAGTCTTCATCGCCTCCTCACACATCGCCATCTCGTGCTCCTCGATATTTGGGAAGATCCCCGTCCTCGGACTCTGAGTCTCCGACATTCCGGGATGTCCTTGCCTCATCCCCGAGCCCGGTCGGGCGAACGATCGTCGCGAGCTCCTGCCGGTCCCGGAACTGGGTCCGCTCCTCGCCGTGACGTGTCGGAGGGTGGGATCGGTCATGTACGAGCCCGGGGCCAGGAAGCCGGGGTAGAACTGGGCGACGAAGGGTTTTAGGGTCATGAGGCAGGCGCAGGAGATGGCCGTGTTGACCTCGACTGCTGTCCAGAAGTGGAGTGATGCCCCTGAGTAGCCGGCGTCTACTTGTGGTGTTGTCTGGACCTCGACGAGCTTGACGAGACGCATGACGGAGACGAGGATGACGCTGGGTGGTATTGTCAGTTGATCTGTGTCACAGACATTCCGGCATATGCCAGGTACTCACAAGAAACCCAGGGCAAACACTCCCATAACCGCCATCTTCTGCCTCCTGGGCAGCCGTAGTGTAGATAGCACCGGCATCGGCAATAAGACGATGACGATATCCGTACTGATATGCAAGCCGGCGTTTGCCCACCACAAGTTGGGCGGCTGGCAGTACGTCGGCCTTACAAATACTATCCACCAGTTCCAGAATGCTTCGAGTGGAACACATGCCGTGCAGACAGACGCAATCAGCCACACGCCGATGGCCAAGACGATGAAGAGGACGATCTTGATCGCCCGTTTGATCCAGCCGGGGTAGGTGAAGATGCGTTTGTACAGCAGCAGGATGGATATCTTTGTGAAAGTGAGACTCAGGGAGTAGAAGAGAATTCCGTACCACGATGCCTGTCGTCCGTCAAATTAGCTGTCTGCGACTAATACAGGACTGTCTAGTGGGATGGGGTCATACTCTCGTCATCAACGGGATCTGGTAAGGGTTCATATGCCAGGTATGTTTCCCGGCACCGCGAATTGCTTGCTCGATTGAACTTGCAGTCACGCCGGCAGCCCACAGAGCCGCAAAGGCGACACACCAGTCGCTAGGTCCGAAGACCTTCACGATGCGCGTTCTGGTGTAGACGCGGAGGATCACCAAAGTCAAGCCGATCAGCCATGTGATCAAGGCACACGCGATAATGTCTGGCTGCAGCGATCGCCGCGTGTCGTTGGGAATAGGACCCCATCTCGTCGTGTTCCACCCGGACGTGAAGTTTCCGTCGCCCCCTCCAGTAAAATTTCCGCCAAACGTAAAGTTGCTGGGTGGCGGCGGAGGAGCCCCGGTTGTCGACAAGTCGACATGTCTTCCTAATAGCGCCATGAGGTCTGATAACTCTCGCAAGATCCGGCGCTTATCGGCCCATTGTTGAGCAAAAACGAGTGATGCTGTGGCTGAGTTGTTGAGCTGTCGTTGGAGCAAACCTCCGGAAAGGGGTCTCAGACTCAGACAGGAAACCTAGACAGAGCCCGACCTTTAATATCGCGGTGATTGATCTAGCCTCCCTGAAATCTGGGGTTGATGTGACCCTAAACCGATGCCAAGGTGCAAGGCATGCCCTCCGATGCTACCTTGTGCCCTTTTTGCCGGCAGAAAACCCCGGGGAAGGGACTGGTCCATTACGCTATGGTTAATCTAACCGCCTGCGTCAGGAAGGGGTGCGCGGACCAGTGGACCCGAACGGTGTGCCACCGCCATCTCCGGCCACGGAGCGTCGCGCCGTCGACGAAGGGGGCATCAAGATGGCTGGGGGACGAGACCATGGTGGTTGGCCCGGCATACCGAATTAAAGGTGCAACGGGCGGCGGAGGCTAACGGAGCTTATCTGTATCAGTGCGGGGAAATGGCACACTGCAAGGGGTCTGTGGTGCCGTCTCGGTCATTTGGCAGGACGACATTGGATCCCGCTGGCTGTCAAAGTCTGGTCCAGCCTGTCAGAGACTTCCAACTGCGACATTGAAAGACTTGAAGGGGTGAAAATTGCCAGGATTGAACCTGCTTTGCCAAAAAGAGATCCGTGCTCGGCATTTGGTTTGCTAGTGGGAGATCTTGATCTCCGTTGAGCAGGACTCGGAGGTCAAGTTGGCTGAGCTGCGTTGCAGTCGTTTGCACAGCAACGATTATGTTGATGTCATGCCGGCGTTTCAAGCCAGGTCATTCCGGTGTAGGATATAGGGATAGGATTGCAGGACAGACCCCAACTCTGCATACATTTTGGTTCCTTGAAGTTAAGCGTGCATTGACAGAGTTATCCGTCCACCATTATGACATGGATACCACGGCCGGAACGACAATCGTACCGACGGATGAACCCGTCCGTTTGTCGACGTGGTACTCGGTTCGCACGATTCGTATACTGAACATAGGTCAGAGAGAACTTGGTAGCAAGAATCGAACAACGGACGGACATGCGCCTGTTGAAGCTCGTGTTCCGGCTGCCAAGTGCCGTGTAGCTTAATGACCTCCGGGTTGACAAAGTCTGGGGCGTGGTGTGAGAGAGGCTGTTTTTTCCGGCAGACTTTCGACAGTCTGGATTAAGCCGCCCGGAGGCGGCTTCTTGTCCTCTGGCAGCTATGTCCACCCTGGCTGTACGTCGCATATCGTACGCGACTAACGTCCCGTCAAATTCATATAGTCGTTAGAGAAGGCGAGGATTCGTTTCGTTTAGAAGGAAGCCTAGCGGTTGGGGGCGGCGCTATCGCTGACCAGCGCGCAGTTAACCTCAATGAGAACCCTTACACACGGCATCGTAGACATCCAAGCTGCGTTCCCGAAAGTGGAAAGAAGATAACGGTGCGTCTCCGCCTTCAAGGTCAATAACCACTTGGCTCATGATAACTAAAATGTCATCAGTTCAAGCACTTCCAATAGGGCAAATAATCGCGGAACGAGGATTTACCACCTTTGAAAACATGGCCCGGCCAATGGAACGAGATCTGCAGTCTCTATCGAGGAACCAATGTTGAAGTGATAGAGTGCCAGAGGCAGCATCGTACAGAACGCTGGATTTTTGGTGAACCAGCTCATCGGTCTTGCTCGAGGGCTTCGAAGACAGGGTTAGCTGCTTTGAACCGCTCACAGATGGTATGAGGGACTAACTCGCCTGAGACAGCCTGGACAGCTATCCGGATTCTTCCATCTTGAGAAGAAACCAGAGAAGGACCGTCTCCACAAAGTTCGGGCTGAGACTGTTTTCACCGGCAGCCTGCAGAAGTGGCTTTGTTCCCCCATTCAAGGTGAAGGCACACCGGGTCGCTGCTTCCTCGCTTAGCAGATAAAGAACTTTGCCAATCATAGCAAACATCGAACAACAAGTCCAGCGTAGTGTAGTGGTTTAGCATGTCGGGTTTTCAGATCCTCACGATCAAGATTCCCCGGAGACCCGGGTTCAAACCCCGGCGTTGGAAGCTTTCCTTTTTGCTTTTTTTTCGTTCGTGACCACCACCGAGACACGCTCGCATTCTTTTTTGACAGTTGAACAACCATAGATAGTTCGCGGCCACTCCCCGAAGGCTGCCACGAGGAATCTCCGCACTCGGTAGACCATACCGCCTTCGTCACAACCAAACCGTCCAGGACACGCATTGCAGCCGCCCCGTGTCCGGCTTAACGTGTGACATGAGGATGAAGCTGGAGATATCGCCTCTTCGACCGTTCAAAGGCAAAAGGTGAGACCAGTCTTGTCTTGAGAAAGAAACCCTGCAATGTTGAATAATGAAGAGCTCTTGTAGCCACTCGACTACGTCGCGATATCTTGATCAAGGAGTCAAATCGTCCTCGTCAAGTCGTCCTTGTCAAGACTCCAAGCGACTACGCAAGAGTTATGCCTTACTTTGCCCCACCTTTGAGGCTAAAGCAGATAGAGGCCACAGAAACTGAGAAATATAAGGTGCCTAGGGATGACATGAGTGCCAGAAGGAGGATCACGCGTATATCGGTGATCCGCCGTGTAAGTGATATGTTGCCGGGAGATGGAAGGTGGACCGCAGACGTCGTTTCTAGCTTTCGCCAAGCGGAGCCGGCACCTGTCGAGGCCCAAATTCGCAGGCACGTGATTGGTGAAGCTAAATTACGTAGCCCGAACTTCATCCAGGAATTTTGCACCTGCTGCTGCTGGCTGCAAGAACAATCCCGACCATTGAAACAACTGACTCATTTTCTTGGGTGATGCGACGGACCCTGATCTCTCGCTGCCCGACGCTCTTTTCCACGTCACAGCCCAACATCAACCCTCTCACAAGACCAATCGTCCTCCGAAACCAGCTGCGATCCTTTCCACCACCACCACCACCACTGTCGAAGAGGGGCATCATGTCGGACGCCGCACCCACACCCAGCAGCCCCGCGCCGCCCATGGCGGGCAAGTCGACAGAGCACAGGCCGAACAAGAAGCAAGAAAAGAAGGAGTCCAAGGGCAGCAACGAGCAGACCAAGATCCCCAAGGGCACGCGCGACTGGTCGGGGGCAGACATCCAGCTGCGCGACAAGATCTTCAAGGTCGCGGGCGACATCTTCGCCCGCCACGGCGCCCAGCAGCTCGACACCCCCGTCTTCGAGCTCAAGCACATCCTGGCCGGCAAGTACGGCGAGGACAGCAAGCTCATCTACGACCTGGCCGACCAGGGCGGCGAGATCTGCGCGCTGCGGTACGACCTCACGGTGCCGTTTGCGAGGTGGCTTGCCATGAACCGGGATGTGAAGCAGATCAAGCGGTACCACATTGCGAAGGTGTATAGGAGGGATCAGCCGGTATGTTTCCGCTACTGAGGTTGGAACGTGGACGGGAAAAGTTTCAAAGCTAACAGAGATGTGACAAAAACAGGCAGTAGCCCGCGGCCGCATGCGCGAGTTCTACCAGTGCGACTTCGACATCGCGGGCGAGTACGACGCCATGATCCCCGACGCCGAGATCCTGCGCATCATGCGCGAGGTCTTCAAGGGCCTCGGCCTCGGCGACCAGGTGCAGATCAAGCTCAACCACCGCAAGATCCTCGACGGCATGTTCGCCGTCTGCGGCGTCCCGTCCTCCCTGACGCGGTCCATCAGCTCCGCCGTCGACAAGCTCGACAAGTCGCCGTGGGACGAGGTCAAGAAAGAAATGCTCGAGAAGGGGCTGGAGGAAGGCGTGGCGGACAAGATCGGCGTCTACGTCAAGCAGAGCGGCACGCTAAGGGAGACGATCGCGTACGTCAAGGCTCAGCCCGAGCTGTGCGCCGACAAGCTGATCCAGCAGGGGCTGGACGACATGGACCTGCTACAGAAGTACCTCGAAGCTTTCAAGGTCGGTGACAGTGAAGTCACCTTCGACCTCGCTCTCGCACGGGGGCTGGACTACTACACCGGCCTCATCTACGAGGCCGTCATCGAGCTCCCCACCGAGCGGTCGACCGAGACCCGCGTGGGCAGCATCGCTGCCGGAGGGCGGTACGACAACCTCGTCGGCATGTACGACAAGTCCAAGCGGCAGACGCCCTGCATCGGCGTCTCGTTCGGCGTGGACAGGATCTTCACCATCCTCAAGGGGCAGCATCAGGAGAGCGGTCAGCTCCGGGCGCGGAACGTGGAGGCCTACGTCATGACTCTAGGAGGGAAGGAGGGCCTGCTGGTGCAGAGGATGGCTGTCGCGTCGGCGCTGTGGGAGGCGGGCATCAAGGCCGAATTCGCGGCCAAGGTCAAGCCCAAGCTGCCGCAGCAGTTCAAGGGCGCTGAGGATGCGGGCGCGCGGCTGGCTGTTATTGTGGGCGAGGCGGAGGAGGCGGAGGGGAAGGTCAAGGTCAAGATTTTGGGACTGCCGGAGGGTCACCCGGAGAAGGAGGGCAGGTTGGTGAGCAAGGAGGATATGGTTGCTGAGGTCAGGCGGTTGTTAGCGAGTGATGATGAGCTCGCCGGTCAAGTCGGGGGGATCAAGTTGGAGGACAAGGCTTAGAGCGCACTCTGGATTCCTTCTTGAGACGTCCAAGACACATTCTGGCTGGCATTTTGGCATTTGAGGGGGGTGTTTCGGCCTCTGTTTTCGCGCCACGATCGCTTTAACGAGCCTGCTTAGGGGAAGCGTCAGGGTACGGTACTCAAAAGCGCTTAGAGACAACCTATAGAAATAGAGCATGGTTGAGGACAAACGGATTGTTGAACAACATTTGTGACTTCTTGTGGATGTGCCTTACGCAGGCAGACATTATGATCGCTCTCATTCCTCATTTATGGTGTATCTACAGTCGGCCACGCTCTAGGACCCTGACCATCTACTCCCGCCTCAACTACCACCGCCAAACACGATCTCTCGTCATACCGCGTCCGGCAACCTTACCGCGATGTCTCCCGACTGGGTTATGTACCGCACCCAGGGCAGTGAAGGATATTGTAACTATCATTAAAGTCAGCGTCAACCCACATCACACCAGGACACCAGACTGAGTGGCACATACCTTCGGCTCCGTAATCTTCAAATACCTCACCTGAATCCCACTAGTAGTAAAGTAAGGAATCTCAAACTTCACCTGAATAGGCCTCTTCGCCCCCTTCCCGGGCGCCAGCGCACCGCCCATGCTCCCGCCGAACCCACCCGTCATACCGCCGCCATGCTCGTCGTCGCCCCTCACGCTCGGCAAGCCCAGCTCGGCGCGCATGACGAACTCCTTCTGCCCTCCGAACTGCTTGATCTTCCACACGATGGCGCTCTGCTCGGGCGCGTAGTGCACGCTTCCGATGTTCGTCCTGAACCTGGGGGTGTCGGCGTCGTCCGGGACGGGCACGATGATCTCGACGTTGTTCGCCGTGCTGCGGCGCTTGAACTGCGCGCGCGCCTTGAGGGTGTACTCGATCCTGCTGCCGCTGTGGGACTCGACCACGCACTCCACCCAGATCAAAGGCTTCACGGCCGTGTTGAGGCGGTAGCTCATGAGCTCGAACTCGCCGTCGGGCGGGATGAAGGAGATGGTCCTGTCGTTCTCGAAGCGCGACAGCCGCACGCACTGGTGGAATTTCACGTCCTCCATTTCTATCGCTTTTCCCCGCGTTGTCCGCCCCGTCGTCTCGAACATGACCTTGTCGTTCAACCCCAGCCGCAGCTCGGGCATGCCGGAGAGGTAGCACTTCATCTTCACGGCGCCGAGGATCTCGGACCGCAGCACGTTGCCGTTGGCGGCGACGAGCAGGTTGAGCGACTCGATGACGTCGAGGAAGACCTCGTTCTTGCGGTAGCGGATGCCCTCGGACCGCCAGGAGACGGCGTTGGTGACGGCGATGGGCGGGCGGGCCTGCACCTCGAGCTTGTGGGACTCCTGCGTGATGTACTCCTGCAGGATCTTGGATTCTGTGGTTTGCGGGTAGCCGAAGTCCATCATCTCGTCAAGCAGCTCGTATATGACGACGAAGTTGTCGCGGATGGATTCTTCCTCCAGCGCCTTGAAGTACTCGGTGAAGACCTCGACGATCTTGTGCAGAAAGAGGAGGATCTCGGCGGCATTGGTGTTGCGTTTTGTCAGGGCCAGGAGGTACAAGTTGTTGTGTCTGATGTAGAGGTAGTTTATCCCCTCGTGGGAGAAGCAGGGGGGCACGGCCGAGGACTCTTCTTCGGCTTCGCTTAGGAGGACGGGGAACTTTTCGACTGCGGACATGGGGATGTCGCCGCGGTAGTTTCGGGCTAAGAGGGTCTGGAGGGGTGGTTAGAGGGGCCACCTTGTGAAAGAGTGGTAGCGGTACTGACCTTGCCCTTGAGGTCTAGGAAGAAGACGGCCGACGCCATTGTGAGGGTGTGATGGAGGAGTTAAAGGAGGTGATGAGGAGGGGCAGAGAGGGAGGAGAGGTGGCCCAGCGGCCGAGATGATCTGGGGTAGGTGTGGCTCTAGAGCATATGCCAAGTCGCAAGGCACCTGAACAAGCTTTGGTAAGAGAGCTATTGGTGAGAGGATCGCAGCGCAGGTTATTTGTTGAAGCTAATGTTTGATTTCACCGCACAGCATCAACACATTCGTTTGAGGTTGAAGCCACCCACGCGCGAGTAGAGGGAGCACGGGCCACCTTCAATTGGCATCCAGCTGAGCTAATCTCATCGGGCAAAGCCGAAGATCTACCGGAGTTCAGATCCGCTGGAGAAAGTGGGGCGGTCAACAAAATAAAACCATCGCCAATTTTTCGAAATCGAATCCCCTCCTCTTCTCTTTTTCTCTTCAACGCTCCCAATAGACAGTGCAGTCCATCGTTCGCACGACTGGTGCCAGCATTCTGCTGTGTGCCGACTGTGCGTCAGTTGATGAAAGCTAGCGATTTCGAGGAGCGGAGAATGAGGAAATCCATCGGTACCATAAGAGCTGCCCGAGTCTTACCAAAATAGCTTGGTCGGCGTCAGAGGGACCACACATTTAATATCGAGGCGTTGGAATTGATAGCTGGTTGAGGCAGACGAGCTTTGAGCTTCAGAGATGACTGTCGCCTTGGCCCTGCTCTTGATCGACAGCCCAGACTCAAGCAAGAGGCTTGTTCAGACACTCCCTCTCAGATATCCGGCAGCGTCGATCATCAATTCCCGGATGCCCTGCGTGCTAAACACAGCACGTGCTATCGGGCTACCGCTATGCTATCAGAGTAATGATATCTCCCGAATGCCGTTTATCTGAGAGGCCGAGACACTCGAGGATTACGTAATCGCGGTGATGAAGTTCCGCCTTGGTCCATTCCTCTCACGGCTCAACGAGCGGTCACGTTACATGTCCTGATACCAAGATTCACATGCGATTCGAGACCTCAGGGTCCAAGTCTCGCCCAAGTCCAACAACTTGTCTTTGCTCGTAACGAGATGATTTGTCGTCTGGAGTTGAGGATTCAGATATCTTATTTACTAGTGACACTTTATAAATGCATAACTCTTCCAGGTTGTGTTACACGCAATTCTAGACGTGTCGTCGCTGCTTCCCAATATGGTGCACAACTCGTCAAAACGCTCAGGGAAGGCGCCAGTGGCGCGAAAGCAAGTCTTGTGGACCCCTGATTTCTCAACGAATGGCGTCGCCTGCCGTGTTGCGCATGTGATTGTCAAATGACAGCATTGGCCTCACACTGACACGTGCTTGCTGCTTTTCGCTGGCAGTTCTCGCCGGCACCTTCTTGCGGCCCTGCGGGGTGAGGAAAGCTTGCATTTCTTCTGGGGACATTTTCCCGGCCAGACGGTGCCGCTGACGACGTTGAATGAAGAAGGTACTGCCGTCATCACCACGTTTGTTCCTGCCATGTTAAACACCATAAACCGTGCTGTTTCGAATCGTTCCTACTTCTCGCTGTCTTACAATCCCTTCTTCCACTGTGACTCGCATCTGCTCCGCATCATCTCATCGTTTGTCTCAAACCACCCAGGCACGTGGAATATAAGGTACCTACCGGCAACGATAACCGAGAGACTTACAAACTGCTGAGTGCTGACAGCCCGCCCTCGCTCACAAGCCAAACGGCAGGAGGAATCCATCCCAAAAGCGGCCTTTACGGCGTTAGACTTGCCTCGGGCGCTCGTGCTCAGTCTCACCCTCTTCTCCACTTGCACGGGCTCAGTTATCCCATCAGGTGTCGCTTGGCAGCATTTGCCCCCCAAGACCCCCCCAATCCAGAGCTAGCATACGCCCACTGCCGCCATTGAAAGCCCTTCTGGCCCTGAAAGACGGATGAATTCCGAGTTTCAGCACTTGCAGGACACCACTTCTCTCTCCATTGCGACGAATCACTTCAACACAGCGTCAGCTTTGGGCGCAGAAAGCAAGTCGACTGTCAACCAGCCCACTTCACCGGTGTCCGTCGATCATTCTGCATCGTCCAACACTTCTTCATCCTTCATCGGTGGCTGCCATTGTCGCCGTTGCGCAAACCTTCCGCCCTCTTCAACGTAACTGCGACCCCTCTTATTGGCACCAGCGAGTCATTCCCCAACGGTTATTGAGATTTCCATCTTGAAACTGCGAACATTTTGCTAAAGGATCAGCCCTGTTATACCAACCCTGCTTCCATTCAACAACAGCGGCATTCACTCAGGCAAACCAGAAGCTCAGAGCCAAGCCAGCGCGCATTTCTGAGTGCCCATGTATCCATGCGCCATCGCGTAGCAGCGAACACCAACATGGACCAAGAACAATCGCTGCAGCGTCCCTTACACGACGGCTCACCAAGAAGAGCGACGGCGACAACTTCACCGTCACAACCAGACAACATCCTCGCGGGCCCTGAACACCAACCGCCGCCACTGCTCGAGCCTTCTCCCGACGACAACACCGCACTTCAGTTCGGCCACAAGTCATGTCCTCCTCCGGCATACACACAGTCTTTTCCTGATACCCCCAACACGGAACTACCTCCAATACAATCGCAAAGCGATGCCTCTGCGAGTGCGAACCACACACTGCCCTCTCTCTCCTCCGTCACCGGCCCCCAGTTGTACGGTTCGCCTAGGACAGCTGAGCCATCATACTCCCCTGAGCCCTCAGGAGCCACTTCCTGGCCCTCGATGAACCCTTTGACGACATTCTACGCCCCAAGTCATGTCCAAGATTCGCCCCAGCGGATGGACGTCGACGTTGGCAGCAGCGGCAGGGCGAGCAGTGTGAGCCTGGACGACCCGGATGTGCGCATGGCGGCGGAAGCATTAGGTGACTTGCGTGCTGGTACGTCCGAAACAAAGAGCCGTTGCGCAATCTGACATGTGGTCTTCTAACATGCGCCACAGATTTCGTATCCTCACCACCGAAAAGAAATACGCCCCTTCCCTCGACGCCAAACGGCCCAGAACCCCTCTTCTCTCTTCTCACAACCTCCCACCCATTGATAGCAAACACCATCGACACCGCCAGTAAGGCATACACGACCTCGAAGAAGACATACCCCCGCTTCAAGTCGGGAGCCGAGTACGTCGAGGGCTATCTCAGCCCGGTCGCAAACACAGTTGGCAGTGTCGGGCGAGCAACGGGCGTCCATGGTGGAATCAGATGGTTTCTTGGTGCAGGCCGCAGACACGGGTCCTCGTCAGACCAGTTGGAGTCCGGCAGCCGCAAGTCGCAGAAGAGGCGCAAGATGGATAACAAGCAGTCCGGTGAGCAGAGCCAGCAGAGCCTCGATGCTCTAGCGGACAAGGCTGCGGCTGCGCGTCCCATCGCCAACCTCGACTTGTACGACTTCAGCAGGGACAGGCGGAATTCCATAAGTACTGTCGACACACAGGACACCCTGCCGGCATATGACGACACAGGCCGGTCCCCTGCATACAGCGATGCTACCGAACCACAGAATCAGGTCGCCAAGATACCTAATGCTAGCGCAGCGAACGGGCCTTGGCAGCAGCGACTCATCATGTCCACATCCGGCCTGAGTATAGCCATGAGCAAGGAGAGCCTGCGGAGTCTGAAGTACTGTCTGCAGTGGCTGCGGTGGGCGAACGAGCATATCGCAAAGACGATCGCGGCGCTCAAGTCGATCCTACAGCAATATGACGGCTCTTCGAGGACAAATGAGGAGGAGGGAGAAGGGGACCAGGACCAGGAGATGACCAACGCGCCCGAAACCGCCTCGACCGAAGACCGCACCCAACTAGCAGCACGCATAACCGAGCTCAAGGGCGACGTCGTCAAGACACTCCGCGACGTCATCGACACAGTATCCAAGTACGCCGGTGGTGCCCTCCCCGACAACGCGCGCGTGCTTGTCCACCGCCACCTCACGAGCTTACCCCAGCGGTTCCGCGTTGCGACCCTGCAGGATGCGTCTGCCAAGAAGCAGGGCAACGGCGCCGAGGAGCAGGAGGTGCGGGATAGCGCGCAGAGGGTTCTCGTCCTGGCCAAGGAGGGACTGGACATGATGGAGCAAGTCAGCGGTGTGCTGGACGGCACGATCCACAGCGCTGAGGAATGGTGCCAGCGTCTGGGGAAGGGGGATGATGGGAAGAAGGACGAGGCGAGGCCTGCCGATACCAAGGAGAAGAGCGACACGCCTGTTACCGCGCAGCATGTGCCGGGGGCGTTTCCTGCGTTGCCGATCGTCCAATAGACGGGAGCCTACCACAAGGGGGAACTTTACCTATTGACGACACGTCAATCTTGGCTTTCCGCATCGGAGTCTGTTCCGGTCATGGAGCGACGGTCGAGGAGCAACATACCATGGCACGAGACCGGGACGCGAACGAATTTCGACATGAGGGCCAAGCTCCTCACTGATACCCAAAACAACATTGAAGCCTATTTGGCGAAAACTACCCGAACCACTTCCACCCACTGGGGCATACGCCGTCACCTGTTTACGCATGTGTATAAACCACATCGAAAACCTCGGTCGCAGACATGCTTGTTCATCATTCGATTTTACTATCTACTTCATCTATTTACTTTGTTCAAACCTATTGCTTTTCTTTCCTTGCGGTCGGGCACGGGGATGGAGAAACGGACGGACGGGCATCTGGAAATACCTAGCAGCGGCGGCGCGTCTTGATACTTGCTTGTTGGACGGATATATCCTTTGGTTGTTTCACCAGCGAAGGCGCTTGATAGAGTGCAAGCTGGATTAGATGAAAATGGACTTGCTCTTTACCTTGACTCAATCATGTTTTGACTGCAGTCGATCTGTTGGACTGGTCGCAACCTTGAGGGCTGGAACAACGCCTTGCTGCAGGACGGTGTCCCTACTAACACTGGTTGTGAGCTTCTCGAAACATTTCCCCACGAGTAGAAAGCGGCGGCCGTGGGTGGGTGCCGGAAGTCGGCATGCCATGATGCCAATGCAAGGGACAAGCACGACGCAGGTGACACAATTGGCGCCATCGACGGGAACGACGAGATGCTGCGATGTTTGATTTGTAAACCAAAGCACACGCACTTCTAGCACCTGGGCAGATGTAGATAAAGTCTGCCTTCTCCGATCGAGATTGATAGAGAGGTTCGAGACCAACAACATTTACAGATACCCCTCACTTGAACCGCCTCCAACACCAGCCAAACTCAAACACAAACACAAGGGAGAGAGCTATGGGCCGCTTCGACAAGCCCTCGGGTAAGAAGATAGCCGTCATCGGCGGTTCGTCGGGGTATGTGCTTATCCTTACCCCTTACCCTTAACTACCTCCCTACCCTATACACCGTCCCAGCACTAACACCCTCACCCACACCCCAGCATCGGTTACGGCGCAGCCTCCATCCTCCTCGAAGCAGGGGCCCACGTCATCATCATCTCCTCAAGCGAAGAGAAAGTAGAAGACGCCGTCACGCGCCTGAACAGCTACCCCCATGTCTCGGGCAGGGTAGCCGACGTCCGCGACGAGAAGGCGACGACGGAGCTGCTTCTGTCTCTGGCGCCGCTGGACCACGTCGTCTTCTCCAGCGTAGACAGGATTATTAGGGGGAACTTTGCCGACGCGGACTTGGACGAGGCGAGGCATTTGTTTGGGGTCAAGTTTTGGGGGAGTATTGTTGTTGCTAAAGGTGCTGCTTGCCACTCGCACATCCCCCATCATGCATGACGCAAGAAGGAGAAAAAAGAAAGACTGGCCGGCTGACAATAACAACTAAATAGCTCTGGCGAAGCACGACATAGTCACGCCCGGCGGCTCCCTAACCCTAACCTCCGGCGGCGCGGCCCTGCGCCCTCGCAAGGGAGCGGCACTGGGCTCGGCCCTCAACGGCGGGCTGATCACCATCACCCAGGCCCTCGCCGATGAGTTGAAAGACAAGAAGGTCAGGGTCAACACCGTCGTGCCCGGGCTCGTGATCACGGAGCTGTGGGATAAGCAGGGCAAGAGCAAAGAGGAGCAGAAGGAGATCTTCGACAAGGGAGCGAGGGAGCTTAGTGTCGGGTTCGTGGCAACCCCGGAGGATATCGCAGAGGCGTACTTGTACGCGGTGAGGGCGGATTATGCTAATGGGAGTACGATTGTTATTGGTGAGTATAACACCTGTGAGACTGAGAGAAGATGATGCAGGTGGCTTTTGTTGCTGACTATGTGGTTGCAGATGGCGGTGGGCAGTTGAACTGAGAGACTCAAGTCGACGCCAAAGGAACGAAACATCAGGAGAAGAGGAAGGAAGTACACCCAGGAAGAGCAGGAAGACAGGAAGTCGACTATTATTAGCGCTAAACAAACAAATTATGCTATGCTTTTTCCAATCTTCCAATCCCGTTCAGATGCAATCTTGACCTTGAATTAGTTCCCCATGATATCAAACGCCACCCCAACGCGCCCCCATCAATTACTATCCGTAGTATCAAACGGTGCGCCAAACGCAGGTCCATACTCAACCCTACTAGCCTTGCTCTGCTGCTTCCTGATCCTATCCTCAACCCTCGAAAGAGCCCTCGACAGCTCACTGTCCGTATCCCGATCTCCTTCCTCATCAATCACACTGCTCCCGCGTTCCGGATCGGCCTCCGTAGCAGCAGTGCGCACCTTCTCAATCTCATCGGGCGACCTCACCCTCTCCTCTGTCTCTCCCTCTCCCTCCTTCGACACGGCAGTAGCGGCACTCTTCCTCCTCTCCGCCCTCCCCTGCGCAGCCGCCACCGCAGCCTGGACCTTCTCGTGCAGCGCCTTCTCCTGCTCCTCCTGCGTGACAGTGGCGTAGTGACACCGCCTGAACACGCCCAAAGCAGCGAGGAACGTCCCCACCACCTCCCAGGTAAACAACACCGGCAGCGCGATGTGCAGCTGCGGGTTACACCCTCCCGACCAGATATCCGTCAACACCTGATACACGTTATGCGCCGGAAAAGCGTAGCCAATCTTGTAAAACCCGGGGCTCAACTCGAACGGTAGCAGGATAGACGTGACGTTGAATATAATCCATGTGATCAGCGACATGGGCACGAACGGGTGGGCCAGCCAGATGGTGAACGAGTCCAGCGCGAGGAAGTTCACATGAGCAAACAGCCACAGCGCCATCCACGTGAGCACCCACTGGCTGTAATTCACGTGCCACGTCGCTTTAAAAGCCCACATCGCGCCCGCGCCGCACAAGGAACCGATGAAGGTGTACAGCAGCGAGTTGGCGGTGCGGATCATGATGATGCGGTACGGGTTGGCGCGGTTGTAGATCTTGAAGTTGATGTAGAGCGCGTTGATGATGCCCAGGTAAAAGAACTCCTGGATCATGATGAGGATGATGACGATGGTGTTATAGATGGCCCGCGACCCCTGCGTGGTGGGCTGGATGTTGACGCTGTTCAGCGTCCAGGGTTGGGCAAAGGCGGAGAGGGCGGATGGGGTGGTGAGGGAGGGGATTTGAGGGGAGGAGGTGTAGATTATCCGGGCGGTTTGGGAGAGGGTCTGGATGCTGCCTGAGACAGTGGCGTCGACGATCTGGGGGTAGCGGGCTTCGTTCCAGATGTAGGTGAGGACGTTGGAGGGATCGTAGGGGAGGGTCGAGTTGCCAGTGAGGGCGGCCTCGAGTCTCGCTGAGGCACCGGGGGCAATGTAGATGGCTGCCCAGTAGTGGGCCCTGCATACTGCTTCCCTCAGGTCTGCTGGTGTAGGGTAGTCGGCTGGTGAGAACTCGTTCAACGACGGGAACTTCTTGCCCTCCAAGGATGAATACGCCGTCCGGATGGCTTCGGCGATGGAGCCGGTCTGGTTGTCGTAGTTGACGAATACGATGTGGAGGTTATGGACCTTGGTCTCCTGTTTGTAGAGGGAGCCCAGGACCCAGCAGAAGAGGGCGAGGAAGAGGATCTGGAGATAGAGGAAATTCTTTCCTGAAGCCTTGAGGAAGCCATTCCGAGCTTTCTTGAGCTGGGTGTCGGCTCGCATGAGCCTGTTCTCTTTCGCTCTGGGATAGAGCTTTCTTGTGAGGGGACCCATCTTGGAGAGGTATGTGTGAGGTTGAGTATGGAGCTGGGGTTGGAGCTCGGGGTGAACCTCGACTAAGTCTGGAGAACCACTGGACTAGCCTCCCATTTCAGGAGGACTGTTCATCGTATGCTTTATACGATTCTCGCCATGTAGCAGTGTGGACTAATTTCAACGACCATTCATCAGCTCCAATACAGGTGAAGTGGATGACACGGGATGAACTCCGGTGTTTGGAGAGCTTCGCAGGTCTATGACTAAGACCCTCCCTAGCTCCCCATACCTTGACCCCTGTCGATGAGCTGCCATCGGCTAAACCGCCCAGCGAGCGAATCGAAGGCTTCTTTTTCTGTACGCTCAGATCGCGGAATATGCCAAGGCCGAACACCGATCGCAATGCAGCTGAGAGCACAATGATGGCAGCGTGCATTCGCTCTTAAACTTAGAGGCGGCTTTGCGAACAGAATTCAGGCCTGTCCGGGCGACGCCGAAGAGGATCAACCATTCGAGCTTGTAATCCGTCATTATTACCATGATAGGGTCACGAAATACGTAGAGATGTTTCGCGTTTGGATCATCTCCGGGCACTGCGAACTCGGACCGAAGCGGGTGCGGGAGACATGTTGGTCAGCATCCGGATTATCGTTTTGCATGGCCAGGAATAGGAATGACAAAACTTGAAGAACCATCAGAATCCCAGGGAAAGCTTTTCTCAACATGCCATATTCAGATCGGCGAGTGAATTCTTCCATATCATCATTGGAGGTTCAAGAAGAGGAACTGGAACAAAGCAGCGAAACTAACTTACAATGAAATTGTTATTCTGGGACATGCATATCAGGTTGTTAACATTGGTGCCCTGCATCTACAATACACATTCATCTGCACTATCACAGTACAGCCATCGATGAGGTTAAGAGAGGGAGACACTCGTTTATATCTGCATGCTTTGCCCGTCTTTGAGGAGTTATCAATGTGTGAATGTCCTGCTGGAGTTATTGTGACCTCGAGTCTACACCGAATGAGTCACTCCCCAACGATCAACAGATCAACACCACCAGGACTTGGCGACCATGGAGTGGCAGCAGGTTACGAGTCACTGCGGTTGGACTCCGGGCCGTCTTACCGGCGACTTTGTAGCAATCAAGCAGCAATGTGGTGCGAAGCGTAATGTTATTGCGCCGTCCTTGTGGACCATGATATGTGCCCCTTTTTCCCATTGTACGTAGTATACACTATATAGTAACAGCATGGCTAACAATCGACAGAACTCCAGTAGTACCCGCGCAGAGACAATGAATGGCCAGAGCCAACCGGCGTGACTCACTCACCCTGAGTGCTTGAAGTCCCTCTGCACCCGGATACCCTGCAGCGGAATCTCGTCCCCGCTGCTAAGACTATCCTTATCCCCCTTCGAGGAGTTCGCCGGCTTGCTAGTAACCGAATACCCAAACCCGTGTTCCGGCCGCAACCTCGCATCAGCCGCCAACTGCTCCTTCGACTTGCCCGAAGCACCGTCGTCGGGGAGGCGGTAGAAGTCCGCGTCCGTCGTGGTCCCGGGGTTCGACCGGAGCCGGTTGCCGGACACGTTGAGATTCTTGGAGAAGGCAGCCGAGTCGTGCTCGCTGTTGCCGAAGAGGCCGCCCTTGATGCCCACGCCGCGAGCCGCCCACTGGATCACCGGTCGCATGGTCGGGAGACAGGCGGAGACGATGCCGGCCGACATTTCGATTGCTGTCCAGCCGACTGTGGGAGCGAGGGTGTAGGTCGGATCGGTGGGGCTGTAGGAGAAAAGGACGCTGAAGCGGTAGGCCGAGGCGAATACAACGCTGTTGTGCATAGGTCAGAAATTGTGCTTTGCATCAGTGGCACAGCTTTAAGGACTTACAAGAATCCGAGAGAGAACGCCAGTGTAACGGCAATCTTCTCCGTCACCCGCAGCTGCAACGACCAGACCTGCGGGATAGGCAAGCACAGGATAACCAAGTCAGAGATGATAGTAGACGCCGCGTTGGCAATCCACGTGCCGACCTGGTTGATGCAGCGGCCCGGCAGGTCGGGGTACCACAGCTTCTCGACCGGCACGCAGATGAAGATGAAGAGGAAGGTGATGGTGATGACCCAGGCGATGATGAAGGCGCCGATGCCGTACGCCCATTTCTTGAAGTAAGGGAAGTGGAAGATGCGGTAGTACATGAGCAGAATGGCGATCTTGGTCCAGACCAGGTTATAAACATAGAGCACCTCGGCCACGACGAGGAACTTGGCCATCTTCACGATGTCGTCCATGGGCACCTTGTCTGCGTGGATGCCCATTCCGGCGCTGTGCATCGCGAAGATGAAGCCAACAACCAGGAGGTTCCAAGCCTGTAGTTCGAGACATCTGTTAGATCACTGGTACATCTAGTAGAACTGGAAGGGCTGCTGGTGGCATAGTCTTCGAACCTACCATGGAGAATATGATGAAGTAGTCATCCCACCACAGCTTCTGGCCCTTCAGATGCCGGCTGAAGAGCCGGAGACCTATGCACACGACGGCCAGGACGGTCATCGAGGTGACGACTTGCACCGTCCATGGCTGGATGTTGTCCGGATCGTAGCCCTTGAGGCCCTTCATGGTGGTGGTAGCCATTGCACTGGAGCAGACGCGGAATCGAGAGGAATAGAGAGCACAGGTGCTGGAGCAGACGCTTGATGCGGACCCGATACCTTATGAACGACATGCCTCACCCTGGAAGACAAGAAGAAGCTGCGGCTGATTCCATCGCCCTCCCCTGCACGAAAGGATCTGTTGATGAAAGTCACTCTGGTGGTGGGACTTTGTTCAGCTTCGAAGTCTGGAACTGGGATAGTCGACTTGCATCTGCAGATCTTGTTGGACGATGGGCAAGGATACCAGAGGAGGGAGACCCAGATGGCTGAGAATTAGTAGCACATGTCCTTAGCTGTCGATTATTGCCCTCTTGAGCGTAGTGAGACTTAGAACCGTTGTCTCCTTGTGGATCCGGTCGCTACACCGTATCCCGCTGCCGATGTTGTGGAGATGCGCTCCTTTTGTTCGCCGTGGTGTCACGGCCATTGCTACGTAAAAGAAACTGCAAGGTTCCGCTCACACTGCCGTTGTAGCCATTCGGCATCCATTGCTCACGTCCGGGCCCCTGGGCTAGTTCGCCTTATACCTAATCCGTGAGAACTAAAGCAGGGCCAAATGGTGACTATCAGGCCAAGGTCTTGTTGAAACCATAGCTCTCTTGGCGAACTAATAAAACGAACATTTTCGTTCCCTTTCGTGCTTTCTTGTTGGGGAAAAGAGTTCACAAGAGGGTGAGTTCATCCAGCAATCCTCTCCACCCGGTCGCTGCCGCCCTGCCCATCTCCAGCGGCCGAGCGACAACAAGCGCCGGTGCGGCAGCGGGCCGGAGTTGGTAGCCAGGGTAGCGTCAGACTTTTCGTCACGGCAATAAAGCCCCGGGTGGTCAGATCTCTATCTGTCTGTCCCTGGCCCATCGGGTCATCGTATCATATATCATATGTTTCGAGTAATAATATCGACAAGGTCTTGAGTTGTGACAATGCATTGTCACCATACGTACCACCAATTTCTGCAATTCTAGAGTTTTTCAACTTCAGACAATCTCTTTGTAATGCAACAACCTCGAAACCCTTGAGGTGGTTTTGGGGATGAAAAGCCCGCTTTTCGAAGAGCAATTGCTAGGATGCCAGGGATGCGCTATGCTCTACGCTAAGAGCTAGTCCAGGGGAGTCGTCAACCGCTTCATGCGCTGCAACGTCGACAAACCAGGGACCACCAGAACCGAGGTTATGGAGCACTCCACCGGGAGAAGTTGCGAAAAGAAGAAGCAAGTTTCGACTTTCTTGTCATCAGAGATATCCTCGGACTTTGTGGGCGTGATGCGTATCAGTACAACACAAGCAGAGGCAAGTGTTGCTCTTTGCCACCAGATATACCTCAGGGATCTCAAACAGTCCTTCGGACAACATGATCCTCTTGTTTCGCGGGGATGCCGCGCCACTACGGAGAAGAGACAGGATAGGGCCAGGAGGGCATCGTAGTGCATGTTTCTGCAGCGGATCAACACCCCTTTCAAGACATCCCAAGTGGACTTCGATGTCTCTGACCCCATACTCCGTCATAAATCGGCATCCACCAGAGCGCGTATGTAAATGCCTTCCCGCGCCCAGCTTCTTTCGTTCGGTGAAAAGAAGCAACAAACTGTAATCCCATCACCTTTGTACAAATCTCCACGAAATGGCTGCCACAACGACTATCGAAGTCCCGCACCTTGGCGGCATCAAGGCGGGCTACGCCCTCTCTGGCGAGTACGACGCCAAGAAGCCAACCGTCGTGCTGATCAACTCCATGTGCACCACCGTCTCCCTGTTCAAAGCCCAGTTTGAGAGCACAGAGCTCACGAACGCCGTCAACCTCCTAGCCATCGAGCCTCTCGGCCATGGCGCAACCAGCTGCCCGACAGAGCACTTCACCTACTGGGACACGGCCATCATGGCCCTCCAGGTGCTGGACAAGCTCGGAATCCAGAAGGCTTTCGCCCTCGGTACCAGCCAGGGTGGATGGATGGTGGCGCGCATGGCGCTGCTGGCACCTGACAGGGTAGGTTCCACCACTGTTCTAAATTGTCTCATTAACCCCAAAGACGTGGCTGACCGGCATGTTATAGATACTCGGCCTCATGCTGCTGGGCACATCAATGGACTACGAGTCCGCTGACTCGCGCAGCAAGGGGTGCTGGGACCCCAAGACGCTCCTGACCCCTTTCTTTGAGAAGTGGTGCAGCGCCACGCCGACGCCAGACTTCCTCGTCGACGACGTCTGGTGCGGCATGGTTGGCAGCATCGGATTCGGCTCCGGGACGACGCCCGAGATGACGGCTTTCTGGACCGAGACCCTCAAGGCCGTCTACAGGGGCGACGAGGGCAGGAAGAAGCTGAAGATGGCACTGCTCAACCTGCTGGAGAGAGATGGTCTCCTGCTCAGAGTCAGGGATATCGTGTGTCCCGTTGTTTGGCTCCAGGTATGTTTGTCTCTTTTGATGCTCGAGAGGGTAAACACTTCGTGCTAACGTGGCTGGTAGGGTACCGAGGACGTCCCATTTGGAAACACCATCCCGCCAGAGCAGATCAAGCTGTTCACGTCGTCGAAGGAGGCCACGCTGGACTTCGTTGAGGGAGGCGGCCACTACCTCAACGCCACTAACCCCAAGGAAGTCGGAGATGCGCTGCTCAAGATGGTGACCAGGTATAGCTGAGTTGTTTAGAATATTCATGAAAGCAAGCAATGATGATTTGATTACATCTTCGTGGGCGAGTTTATGGCTTCTCTGGAGCTTCTGATGAAAGTAAGCGTGCGGATGGGGCATGAGTCTTGCATTCGGAGCTCCGTATCGTAAGCCTGGGAATTCTTCGGAGCCGTCCTGGTCAGCGGCGTGTCTCGTATTAGGTGAAGTGGTCAGCCTGGATCAGTCGATGATGATCTAGCTGAAGCTTGGAGTTCACTGACGGATATACTTCGACTGCACTGGTCGACAGTAAACATGTTCTAATCATGCCGATTCTCGCGATGCCAAACAAGTTTTAACATTTGCCCGCGGTAATTGCGGGCACATTTGTTAACGATTGCTTCGGCCTTGGCTTCGACATTCTCCACTGGCGATCCAGTTTCGCTTGCCAATTGTGGAATGTCTCTCCTCCCGCTGCTCTGTTCCTTTCGTGATACGCCAGCTCGGTAACCAGATGCCTGCGGTCAGCCTTCAGTCAGTCACTGCTCACCATTGACTGTATCTGATGTTTGTCCCGTACCCCGACTCTTGGCCATGCAAAAACATGGAACTTGTCCATGCGGGGAAGCTGTTTGCGAGTGCCTGAGCAGCATTACCCCGCGAAATGCTACTCGAGATGGCGGACTTGGGAGTCGAACGGTGCCGAGGTCCGTTGTGCGGCGTCAGCAGTTCGCATTCGCAATGCCCGGAGCGGAATGTTCAGACTCGCAATGTTGAAATCGGGATTGGGGAGAGGACATATTTAAGAACCTCGAAGCCATCGCAGCCTTTCGAGCAACGCTGTCCCACACTTCACAACCTTCGCAGGTTGAACCCCTATTTGTTAACACACTCTACACGTTCTGCTGTCGTTCGACCACTAATATTCAGCATCGCAGCACCAATACGAGCATCAGTAAGCAATCAGGGATATACTAGTCCGAGCCTCGCGATACCGAATAAACTTTAGCGACCGTACGAACCGAGCTCAAGATGTCACGCGAACAAGATACGAAGGATTCAGCCGTCCCGTCTGACACGGTGCTCATCGTGGGCGGTGGTCTCGCCGGGCTGGTCGCTGCCTTCGAGCTGACGCGACGCCGCGTTAAGTGCATCATTATCGACCAGGAAAATGCAGCCAATCTTGGTGGACAGGCCTTTTGGTCCCTTGGAGGGCTGTTCTGCGTAGATACGGCGGAGCAGCGGCGCTGGGGCATCAAGGACAGCCGCGAGCTGGCCATGGCCGACTGGATGAACTCGGCGCGGTTCGATAGGGAGCGGGACGATCACTGGCCGCGGCAGTGGGCCGAAGCTTTCGTCAATTTTGCGGCTGATGATATGGAGAAATATGTCAAGGCGCGAGGCATAACCTTCTTACAAGTCGGCTGGGCTGAGAGAGGCGATGGCCGTGCGTCGGGTCATGGTAACTCAGTGCCTCGGTTCCATCTCACTTGGGGCACTGGACCGGAGGTGGTGAGAGTGTTTGCGGAGCCTGTGAAGAGGGCTGCAGAGGAAGGTCTGGTCGAGTTTAAGTTCCGTCATCGTGTCGATGAGCTCATCAAGGACGAGAACGGCCGCGCAATTGGTGTTCGGGGCAAGATCCTCGAATCCAGTGACGGCCTCGCCAGAGGCATGAAATCATCCAGAGTTGAGATCGACAGCTTCGAGTTGTTCGGCAAGGCCATCCTGGTATCATCCGGCGGCATCGGAGGTGACGTCGAGAAAGTCAAGAAAGCCTGGCCGGTCGATAGGTTGGGTCCAAAGGTACCAGAGAACTTTGTCATCGGCGTTCCAGCGCATGTCGACGGGAGGATGCTGGAGATTACAAAACAGGCCGGGGCCAACCTGGTTAATGCTGACCGCATGTGGCACTATACCGAGGGACTGGCGAACTGGGACCCGATATGGCCCAATCACGGTATCCGAGTGCTTCCCGGGCCGTCATCGCTCTGGCTCGACGCCACCGGCAAGCGTTTACCAGCTCCTCTCTTTCCCGGCACCGACACGCTTGCGACTTTGAAGCACATATGCTCGACCGGATACGACTACACGTGGTTTATACTCGACCAGACCATCATAGCCCGCGAATTCGCGTTGTCCGGATCGGAACAGAATCCGGATGTCACGGGCAAGAGCTACCTCCAGCTTCTCACGCGCGTTTTCGGCGGCAAAGGGACGGTTCCGGTGCAGAACTTCCAGAAGCACGGCGCCGATTTCATCGTGAAAGACAACCTCGAGGACCTCGTTGAGGGCATGAACAAGCTGGCTGACACAGTGAACGGTCCGAAACTTGAGATCGCGTTCATCCGGAAACAGATAGAAGACCTGAACCTTCAACTCGCGAACAACTTCACCAAGGATGCGCAGGTCATGCTCGTCGACAACGCCAGGCAGTACACCTACGATAGGTGGACGCGCGTCGCGAAGAAGCACTGTTTGATGGACCCCAAGCACGGCCCTCTGATCGCTGTGCGGATGAACCTCCTCACCAGGAAGACGCTGGGTGGACTCGAGACCGATCTGGAGTCTAAGATCATCAAGCCTGATGGGGAGCGTTTCCCTGGTCTCTATGCGGCTGGAGAGGTGGCTGGGTTTGGCGGCGGAGGTGTACACGGATACTCGTCTCTCGAGGGGACATTCCTCGGCGGCTGTATCTTCTCAGGGCGAGCGGCCGGCATCGCCATGGCGAAGGAAGTGTTGGGCAAGGAGGTGCTTCCGGAAGAGATGAGGGCACCACAGTCGAAGGACTATCTTCGACATGATTCCGGCTTATTTTCTTGAGTTCTGGGATGTCCGCAGCGTCGTTTCGGGCCTCTGAGTTTGGCGCTGACTTGGAGATAGGGGACGGGCCGTCGCTGGACCTGCCTCCGAGGCGCCATGGGATACGGTCCACGGAGGAGAGTCCAACGTATCGATGACCGAGTGAAAGCAACCGCGCTACGAATAATGATGACGTAAAAAAGAATATCGACGTACCAATGCGGCGTGGCACTCATATCTAACTTGTTACTCATTCGTAAGATTTTACTAATAAACGAATCCTCCTCAGTTCATGTGGCACTGTCTCGGTAGCTAACAAACGCCGACGGACATTATTGCGAAGCTCATCAACGGCACAACATTGTCCTACCTCGACATGCGGGGTCCAGAGGCCGTTGTTGATAACGGGATCCTGCCGCCAAGGCATTCCATCCCCATCCATCGACGATGGCGCTAATATTCGCGAGAGAGATGTTGCTATCAGGCTCAACATCCTCGCCTTGCGCGTTTTTGCACCCGAAGGCGGAGGCATGACTCCGTATACTTCAAGACACAAGCCAGACACTCGCACCACTGATACCGCGCGATGGCATTCTTCCGGCTATGGCCTGCCGTCGTGACTGTCTTGGTGGCAAGTGCCCGAGGACAAAACCTCGCAGGACTCACACCGCCCCTCTTCCCATTGCAGCAAGATGCCAACTCGAGCAACTTGTTCCCTATCGCTCCTTGTGGCAACTTTCATCTCGAAGAGGCCACTATTGACGACATGCAGACGGCGGTGCAGAACGGCACATTGACCTCCGTGCAGCTTGTGAGCTGCTACTTGCTGAGGACTCTCCAAGTCGACGAGTATATAAAGTGAGTCTGTCGACTTGGCAAGGTGAGCTCCGTGTTCAGCCCGGGATGATGTTGCCTAACAAGTCGTCAGTTCGATCCTCCAGTTCAACCCGGATGCTCTGGCGATTGCGGCGGCGATGGACGCCGAGCGCAAAGCAGGCAAAGTACGTGGGCCGCTGCACGGGATCCCGTTTACTGTCAAGGACAACATTGCGACCAAGGACAGCATGGAGACCACTGCGGGTAGCTGGGCTCTGGTCGGTAGCATCGTCCCACGCGATGCATTCGTCGTGTCTCGTCTTCGAGCAGCTGGGGCAGTCTTGTTTGGCAAAGCTACTCTGAGCGAGTGGGCAGACATGAGGAGCAACAACTACTCCGAAGGATTCTCAGGCCGTGGAGGCCAGGCAAGAAATCCGTACAACTTGACCTTGAACCCTGGTGGCAGTAGCTCGGGCAGTGCTATTGGAGTTGCGGCCAATGTCATAGCTTTCTCGCCTGGCACCGAGACTGATGGCAGTGGTGCGTATGCCGTTCCCTTGCAAAGCCTGACTGCGGCCAGCTAACACTGCCCAGTCATCAATCCGGCGGAGAGGAATGCCATTGTGGGCTTCAAGCCGACTGTTGGTCTAACGTCCCGAGCCTGGTAAGATACCAATGCCCTGTTTGACCTCCAGGAAGTGTTTCTAACATGGAGAAAGGGTCATTCCCGAGAGTGAGCATCAAGACACAGTAGGAACTTTCGGTCGGACAGTCAGAGACGCGGTATACGCTCTGGACGCAATCTACGGAGCTGACCCACTGGACAACTACACCCTCGCCCAGGTGGGCAAGACACCTGCGGGCGGATACGCTCAGTTCCTGACGGCCAAGGATGCCTTGAACGGAGCCACGTTTGGTATCCCGTGGAACAGCTTCTGGGTATACGCAGACGACGAACAACGTCACGTCCTTGGCGCTCTGCTATGCCTCCTCTCAAGTGCGGGAGCGACCATCATCAACGGCACCGAGATCCTCAACTACGAAACCTTGGTGAGCCCGGATGGTTGGAATTGGGATTACGGTAGCGCACGGGGCTATTCCAACGAGTCCGAGTACACCGTTGTCAAGGTGGACTTTTTACAACAACATCAAACCTACCTTTGGGAACTGGAGAACACCGACATCAGATCACTGGAGGATATCGTGCAATACAACTACGACAACGACGGCAGCGAATGGGGCAACCCTTGGCTCCTCGGCATTCCAGCCTTCTACTCCGGTCAAGACGGCTTCCTAGCGTTGCTCGAGACCAAGGGCGTCAAGGACGAGACCTACTACCAGGCACTTAACTTCAGTCAAACATCAACACGGGTCGGTATCGATACGGCCCTAACATACAACGGCACGCGGCTGTCGGGCCTCTTGGTCCCGCCTGATGTCGGCCAGACGTATCAGATCTCTGCGCAGGCGGGCTATACCATAATCACGCTACCGGCAGGCGTCCACTCCAGTACCGGCATGCCCTTTGGGCTGGCTATCATGCAAACGGCTTGGGGAGAGGCGGGGCTGGTCAGGTGGGGGAGCGCGATTGAGGATCTCCAGCTGAGGTCGGGGATACCGTACAAGAGGACGCTGCCCAAGTGGTATGGGTATCTGCAGAGGAATATCCCTGTATTGAACCTTTAGCGTCTCGTCTCAAAGGCCGCAATGGCACAGGCGTGGCCAGTTGTCGAAATATGGAACGACGCAAGTCGGTAGAGAATGGCTCGCGACACCACAAGTCCAATGCACCACACCACTCCGCGTATTCCACTGGATCCTAAATGAGCATTTGAAGATATCCGATGTTTGCGCCTTCGGCGCGTACTGAGATTCGTTCCACGGCCGATATGGTGGCCGCCCGGGATAGCGGCGTTTGCGGCGCTAAACGAGTGGCCACGACAGGCTGGAAGTTACAGCGCGGCTCTGTGCAGCTACAGTCTCTGACATAGGAGAACATGGACAATGATCTGGCCTGGATATGCGGTCACAACTCCAACATTAAGCTTAACTGTGCCCCTTTGTCATTCTCTGTTCTCTTCCTCCTGTCCGTTGGCGCGAGTTCCGGAGGCTGTGAGGCAACTTTGCGGCACTTTGCCCAACATAGCGGCGACCGACCGGGCAGAAAACATATTCGCAACATGTCTTCGATAAGCGGACCAACGGATCTGCAGCCACGCAAACTTCAAGATGACGAGAAAGAGTTGGTGATGGGTTACGGCGTGGAGGTGGTTCCAGGGCAAAAGCTCCCCGGCTGCTTTTCACATATCCAACACCGCGAGCTTCCGCCGCCTCCCAAAGAACCGAATATATTAGGATTGAGGAGGGTCACCTTCGTCCTCAGCATTGTATTGATCGCAGTGCTCGTTGCGGGAGGAATAGCTGCGGGAATTGAGGCATCGACCGTTGCGCAGTGCAGGGAAGAGTACGTCTCCGCTGACAAACGACCTTAGTTTGGAAGTATGACTCTTTGCCCACCCGAAAATAGAACCAGAAACATCATTTCCACTCCGGACGAGCAAGGAAACGGCACCCTCGCTATCAAGACAGTGACCGTGACAATCGCAGTGCCGGGCTCCGCACCGACGGTAGCAGGAGCTTCTCCGGCACCGGACGACGCCAACAAAGGCACGGCAACAACATCAGGTCTCGTCGTGCCCACAGGGACTTTAGCTCTGAACTGCCCGGAACTCGACCGAGCCGGCCAGCAAACTATCCGCATTGGAACCTACACGTGGTTCTTCAACTCAATGTGCGGGACGGACTTTGCGGGCCACGAAATTGTGGGAATTATCTCTTACTCCCTCAGCAACTGCATCCAGGCTTGCGTTATGTACAACCTCTTTTACGGCGAGAACAACTGTGTTGCGGTTCACTTCGCTGCTGATATGGTTTCTGCTTTGGCATCAAACTTTGTCAACTACTGGTTAAAGAACGGAACGGAGACCAATCTGAGTCAGCGTCAGGGAGATCTTGTTATTACTGCGTTTCTGGCGAACTCGTCCATGGTTGTATGAAGAATGTTATATATGGGGAGGAAGAAATTGACAATGGCGTTCATGGCTCTTCTTGTGACCTGGGGGAGTGGGGAATTGAGGCAGATGTATCTACGTATCCCAATCACACTGGAGGAAAGGGACCATCTGCAATACCTGAAGCGGAAGCTTGAATTACAACAAGACGAAAGCGGACTTGAATGCGCGGCATATTCGAGTAACATGGTCCCGAGCTGGGACTGTACACTTACTTGGTTGACTTCTTGACGACTACCTCAGTTCACTGGGTGACCGGGAATGTGAGGTTTCCCTGAACCATGGAACAGACCGCAGAACCAACATATCGCCGTGGCTGTCCTGGCTTGTGCCTGCGTCTACGATCCTCACCTCCCAGGTTGTCGTTGAGTATTAAACATTGTATCGAATCTATTTAAGTTGGAACACTCCTCACTGGAAAGGAAATGCACATATACTGCAATTGTGGTTGATGTTTAAAAAAGAGTCTACCAGTAGTTATGGGACTTGGGCGTTACGAACCTTATGCCCAGTCCATACCCCCAGATCCATGAAACTGAATGTAGCATGATCGTGCTTCGTGCGTGGGCTGTTGGACAGCATGCGTGTACGCCTGCTCAATCGCCTTGAAAATCTTAGCCGCGTTGCACAAAAGGCAGGGCATATTTGATTGCTGATTCCAAGATCATGTCTGCAGTCTCGACCTTTGATCCGGTATGCAATGGCTACTCGGACTGAGGTACCCGAACAAAGGACCGGAAAGGCACAGCCTCCTTCCGGGGCAGAGCGACATGTAGCGTCTTAATGTCGATCTTGCGTATCGCTCCATTGGAGCCACCCCTGATCCAATCACCCTCCTCGCCTGTCCAGGAAAAGTACATGTTCCCCATCTTCTCCCAGATCTTGCCCCAAACCATTGACGATGTGCTAGGGGCAGCATTGCCGAGCCAACAACTCTCGGAAGTACAACGAGAGGTGCCATCGTGTTCCTTTTCCATTGGATACCAGCAGAAAGGGCAGTCCCGCTCATCCCCGAGCTGGGCAGGTGTTGAGCATCCCGGGCATGGAGCAAACATGAACTTGATATCCGACAAAGACAAGTCCACAATTTTGGTGTCTGCTAAAGTGAAGACGTGGTGATTGCTGCATGTCAGAAAGACCAGGGCCTTGAATTCGTAAGGAGAGGTGAGAGGATACTGCAGGTAAGGGATCTGGATGGAAACCCCATGGCGGCAGTGTCGGCTCTTGAAGCAGAGTTCCCAGAGCTTGACATGGTCAACAGACTGCGGTGCGAAGAATTGAGTTGCTGAAGTTTTGTGATCTTGTCGGGATGTAAAGTTGCGATTTCGAAGAGTGTTGTTGATGATGAGGTGGAAGAATTACAGAACGGAGCTTCGAATTTGTACTCGAAAGGACATGAAGGACTCCAGGACTCGGCTGGACTTTTTGTTTACTATTCAAAGCGAAGCATAAAAACCTTCCTGGCCTTTGTGTCCTGTATTTGTCTTGGATATGAGTCCGAACATGATATGACAAAGGATCTTGCTGAAGGTTTGTGCAATATTGGCGCAAAGGGTAAAGATGTTGGTTACTTTGTCCTTCAGGGCATTGTCACCGGGTTGCTTGCAAGGTGGACAAACTGAACCCGACATAACCTCGACAAGGTTAGGAAGTGAACCGTCCAGACGCAGCGTCATCAGCTCACGTGAACCGTGGAGTGGTCTGACTCATGAATATGAAGAGAATTGATCCAGAGGGAACACATGGGCAAGCCATGTAATACTGGTCCTGAGTCTCGTGGCCGCATTGATGCGACCTGGCCGTTGATTCTAACATCGCCTCCATGACCTCTCGGCCTTTCCTCCGGGACCATCAGTCGAAGTCAAAACTCGACGGGACGTCTGAGCTGGTTGACAAGGGGGCCTCGACTGGGCATGTCTCTTAGGATTAATAACTCATACATGTCACATAGGACGGGCATGTTTCCGCATAGCGACGAGCACGAGATGGCCATATGCGAGGTGGCGATGAAGACGGATATCGAGGCCCAGCGGGACGAGAGCGTAGTCAGTACGGTGCCTGACGACGAGTCGACAGGTGTTAGGGGTGACTTGAGACCGCCGCCGAAGCCGCACTTGCGCCCTGCTACCTGATTTCAAGATAGCGTGCCAGAACACCCGACACCCGAAATACCCTTTCCCATCGTAAGGAGGATAGCGGATCCTCCTGTCGGCCAATGCAATGACCCTAAGCTGCTGGTATGGCATCGTCCGTACTCCCCCGCAGCAACGGACCATAGGGCCTGCTCCAACCGACAAGACCCAAAGCAGATTCAGACATCACATCCACCTCAAAAGGCGATAACTGCACAACACCACCGCCATGATCAGCAGGCGAACAACCAAGAATGGGGGAACCCGCCCAAAGGTCGTTTGTCACCGCCTACCCCGTAAGTGCAGTTAGGAAGCGATGTCTAAGGCCGTGCTAACATTGCGAAATAGACGCAGCCAACCGCATCACTGAGTCCTGTGCTGCAACGTGCCGGTCAGGCAAGGAAAGACGGAAGTGAGTTGCCTTTGGGTCCCGCCATACCTGTAAATGGCCGTGCCGGCGGTCAGTGCTTCAAGCAACAGTCCGTCTATAATGATACTCCGCACTTTTGGCAAGAGACAAACAAGCCCTGGGACAGTTCTTTGAAGATGGGACATGAGGTGCACCCTGAAATACGAGCGAGTACGCGCTATCGACATGTCCGGGTAGCGGTATGGCTGTAAGGCAAACGAATACCAACCGTCAGAGTAACTGCCTTCGCTGTTGGCGATCTGTGTCGCACGTGCTTGAAATCAAAGAAATCTCACTTCTGTTGACAACCAGCTTTCCGGAGGCTTCCAGGAGAGTTCCTTACTTCCTTGGTCTCAGTAGCCTACTCCAGACAACTTGGTCCCGTTTGTGCCGGATCTTGTCGAGCACTTCAAGCTAGTTCGGCGCATTCTGAGCCACAAATCATATATCTTCCCTCTCGTCCTCCATCAGCAACCTTCCAACTCGTAGGTTATCCTGAGCAACTTCAGTGTCTGGAGTGACTCGCTTGGCTTTTCTGAGCAATCCAGGGTCTCAACCACTAACTGCCTTCAGGGCACGCGAGACATCATCCAAGATGCCGAGTACCACGGACAACAAGATGTACGTCATCCAGGACGTGCCAGGCAAGGGCAAAGGCTTCATCGCCAGCCAGAAAATTCCCATGGGCACCCGCATTCTGTGCGAAGAACACCTCATCACATTCCCAGAGACTGGCAACGAGGCAGACATCAAGACTACGATCGCCCGTCAAGTCAATGCCCTCCCCCAGGATCAGCAGGACATGTTCCTTTCGATGCCCAACATCCACCCGTACAAGACCGACACCGAGCGGTACTTCGGCATCGTCCGCACCGTCTCACTGCCCATCGAGGACGCTAAAGGCCAAAATCCCGCGGGAGCTATCTTCGTGGAGGCTTGCCGGATCAACCACGCCTGCGACAACAACGCCCAGAAGGGCTGGAACGCCAACATCGAGCGGTTCACTGTCCACGCTCTGAGAGACATCGAGAAGGACGAGGAGATCACGGTGTACTACCTCGGAAAGGTCACGAAGCGCGAGACCAGACAGGCGGTTCTCAAGGAGCGGTTCGGATTCGTCTGTACCTGCCGTCTCTGCTCTTTGCCTCCCGAGGAGAGCCATGAGAGTGACAAGAGGCTGGAAGAGATTCTTCGCTTGGATCGGGCCATTGAACAAGGTGGCTTGAAGGGCATCCTCTCACGTCCACTGCAGACCCTCCGTTACGTGGAGCGAATCGTCCAGCTATACAAGGAAGACAACCCCCACGACGCCGGCCTGCCGAGGGCATACATTGATGCCGCCCAGATCTTCATCGCCAACGGAGACTTGGCGAGAGGCAAGGTCATGATGGAGAGGGCAGTGGCGGGATGGGTTGTCAGTGGCGGCGATGACTGCACGCAGGTGATGGAGAACAAGCCATTCATCTACGAGCCCTCGAAGCATCCTCTCTTCGGGTACAACGACACCTGGCGGACAGCTGTGGGTGATGTTCCCGCCGACCTCAACGAGAACGATTTCGAAGACTGGCTCTGGCGACGGGACAAGCCCAAGCCAGCACACCCCTCGGGAACAGTGTCTCCTCTGCGCAATCGAACGCCATTCCCTAGCTTCCAGGAGCTTCCTGACGACAAGGGTATTGATCCGAGATATTTCGGGCAGCCTAACGAGGAAGGCGTCTACGAGCAGACGCGTCACTGGTGCTTCCTGGGCGAGATCGTGAATCACTTCACCGAGAGGCGACTGCAGCTCGAGCTCAAGGACGTCGCCGGCAGGATGGCCCACCTGATCTATGTTACAGTGCAGCTGGAAGGGGAACTCGGCGCTGCTCTGGCTGAGACCGGGCACACCGTGGCAGTTCTCTACGCGAAGTGCCATCACTGGAAGATGGGACCTCTGGAGAGTATCATTCTCGAACAAGCTGACAAGCTCAAGGGAAGTCCAGTTGCCTCCCTTATATTTGCTCTTCGAGACTAACTAAGTATGCACAGATCGTCCCCGCGTCGCTGGACGCTCTGCTCACGCTGAGTGACGAGTTCGAGGAGCTCGCGTCGGTGCAAGAGGGAACGCGGATGTGCCACGGCTGCGGCAAGAAAGGGACGTCGATGCAGTGGTGCGGGAGGTGCCTGACCTTCTGGTATTGTAGTAAAGTGAGTTGCCGACGGAGGAGTTTCCCTGTGATGAACAGATGTTAACGGATGGTTTGAACAGGCTTGCCAGGAGATGGGGTGGAAGAACAAGGGGCACAAGAACATCTGCAGGCTCGTCAAGGACGCTGACTTCTTGGGACTGATGAAGCTGAATTCGGCGGAGTTCAGCGGGAAGGTTAGATTTCATCTTGGTACCTCTGGGGCGTGAAGGAAGATGCCGTGCTGAGGTAGAGAGCCGTCGGTAATGAGGCATCGTCTGGAAGTTGACAAGGAGGACAGGCAACTAGTTCACGGTGTCGTGTTTGGGGGATACCATAGCCCTCGGGGTTTCGGTGTTCATGGAAGTGTACCTGTCAGCAATGGTGCTTACGAATAGGGGCTTCGTACGCCTTGATTCCCGGTTGAATTAGAACCGTCGGTATTGACCTGCAAAAGCAGCGGACCACTTCGCTTCGTCATGATCCCGTTCTCGCGGGTACTTCACGGCCACCCTGGGCCTATTGAACGCAATGGCTTTAGGGAAATGATACAATCTTGTTTGCAGCGGTTCTTCCTCTTGTGAAGTTGAACAACTGTCGGTCCGAGAGTGTGATGGTAAGCGCGCCGCAGTACCGACAGCCTGGAACTGGCGCATGGGCGCTCTGCTCAGGGGGCTTGGGAACGTACTTGTTCTGCAGCACTGTGCTATGAATGGCTTGACTTGGCTTCTCCTACCAAAAGGACGGTCCCTGGATTGTTTCATCTGCGGAATTTGCGCACTGGTATTGTGTCTGTAGCCAGGAAAGCAGACCACCGACACAGACTGACACCGCTTGACTTGGGTTGCTACAACCGCAGGATACATATTGCAGTTCAGAGAAGTCTACCGTCATTTTGTCGCCTATAGCAGGTAGGGTAGGAAGCTCATTCAGCAAAGTCCTGGAAGTGACTTGCTCACATAGTGGTCCAAGTTGACCATGGACACATATTTTGATGGTGACTGAAGCTTCATGATCAGAATACCCAACTTGAATAGTCTGATGATCATACCTCTCTTATTTGGTCGGACTGAGGTTTTGGTCGTGATGGGGGCCACACACTGCAAAGAAGACGCAATGAGCCATAGCCAACCGGTCCATATGCAAGACTTTTGGCAGAAAGCGCAGTTTCCCTGCGATCGGCGCATCGGTGTCGAATCAAGAGTGAATGGGCGCGTGGTTGAGCCTGTCTCTGCCGAGTAATGGAAGACAACTCAGCGAGCCCCTGCATTCGTCGAGTCCATGTCGCAAAGTGTCTATCTGCATCACATGATTGCCCTTGCAAGCGGGAAGGTTGACAACGAGCACCTGTGGCGTTGTCAGAAGCATATGTTCGCTGCGTCTTCAAGTTTGACAAGCATTGGGAAATACTGCAACATTGGAATCCGTGAAGACACAAGCTGTCAATCCTGCAGCAGTGCACGGAACTCGAAGCACCAACAGCAATAGTAACGACCCAACCTAGAACGCCGGATACTGATAGTACGACTGTCAGGATCTCGATACCACCACGTCTAAACAACGCAGCATCCCGAAATAGCAATCTCGAGTTCCACAACTGAACCTCTGTAGTAAAAACAACCCGGGTATGTTCTGCTAATGTGGTTTCCTCCAACTCGGGCCGACGAGTCTGTGTACTTGCGGTCTTTCGGTCGGAACAAGGAGGCTTTCGCTCCTGCACACTAGCGCTGCAAAGTGTCGCAGGCGCTCAATCGACAAACGGATGTGAGCGCTTGGTTGTTGGTTCCAGAAATTAAATGTTTGCCTCAAAGTATTCGGAGTATGGAATGCCAGTGAAGTGTTTCTGTGCATGTGTGTTGGCTGATTCAGGTCCCCAAGAAGCGCGCTTCAGCACATTTGGGAATTGGTGCCAACAGATGCGTCTGCCATGACATCTGTTGATGTCTCCTCGGTAGAGTGTTATCTCGCATTTTCAGAAAGACTGCATTCTGGCGTATGTGCTTGCATGATACTAGCGGTGTGTTCAAGCAGACGAACCAGCCCGTGGAGATAGTTATCAAGACTGTGGAAAGTATCAAGTCCCGCGAGACTTTTGCCGGCCTTGAAGGCATTGCCAAGTTCACGGTGTAAGTGGTAGGTCCAGGGGCTTTTGAAATTGGCTCGTCTTGACAAAAGCCTACTTACACATTGACCTCTTCAGCCTCTGCAAACAGAAGGAAACCCCCTTCATGACCGGCAGCTCTCTTAGGTCATATCACAATATACCGGTATGTCTTTGAATGGTTAGGTACAAGGGGTTTACAGCTTCATCATCGACTTGTCCCCACACAACATACCGCATTCCGTCTCGTTATAAAGGCAGCATTGGGCCACGACAGAGAAAATAAGTCGCCTGACTGATCCAATGCGACATATCTCGTCGTGGGCCAGAGACTCCATCGAATCAAGGCCAGCGGGCCAAGTTACTGCAGAAGCAACACAGCCAGTCAGGCCGCGATAAGGGGTGTGGCTCGGATGGTAACTTAGGCTGTCAGTCGAGGTGGGACAAGCGACGACCATCCCGATGTTTGAGGATCGACAGACGGCTGAAACATATCAGTCCAGGGCAGTTTAGGATGTCTGGCGTCTGCGAGGCCTTCACCGCTGAATCACTGCTTTGCCTGCTCGGCATTTCAATTTCGCTGACGTTGAGCAGAAAGAACAAGCTTTCCGTTTGATCCTTCGCGCTTGATGAAGCGCGTCTAACTGCTCATCTTCCGAACGTTAGCCAAGGGTTGGAGATATCGGCCGGCCAATCCACGGGTGAGATTTGTGGATCTTCCCCAGGCCGACTTGGGGCCCACTGAGAGGGCATCGCAAGTACAGCAGCAACTCCTCAGGGCAGTCCTGGGCCTTCTGACTTCAAAAGTGACAGATGAATGGCCCATTTCCGCAAGCGCTGGTGCGGAAGGACAGGGCTTTTCTTTTCTCTGAAAAGGAAGAGGAGCACAACCTTGCCTGGTGTCCGGTACGAAGCATCACCATAAATAAAGTTATCTTATAGGCCGGGACGACCCGACGGACTGGCTTCCGTGGGGCATTCTGTGCGTTAGCGCAATCGTCTCATTGGTTCATCACAATCCACTTGCAATCTGGTCTGCGAAAAGACCAATCACATATCGCAGATTGCATGCGTCGACAGGCCACGGCGCTAACCCGCATGACGGTTGATCTGATCCCGCGTCCCCAGTCAGCTCTTGCTGTCTCCCCTTTTCCCTCTCCCCTCTTGCCAGCTCTCTCGCTCTCAGAGGCAGGGGGAGGGGTCACCCGGTTGTCCCACTGGTCTCTTCCCCGCTCTTCAGACCGATAAAAACATCACAGACAGCACAAGCTCGTACAAGGGCCGGTGTTTGAAGATGGACAAGCTTCTCTACTAGCCCCCAATTACTAGCCCTCAAGATCTGGTATATGTTGTGGTCGTCTTCTCTTTTGTCTCTCACTTGATATCAGAACCGTAACAGCCTGAACGAGTAACTCTCTGCTCACTATGTTCCGAACTGAAGGCCGAGTTAATACACGATGTCGACTCCCACCCCTGTTCTCATGGAACGATTAAGCGCCTGCATCCAGTGGTGCTATTGGCTCCCTGGGGTCTGATTGTCTCCTGGTCCGCCAGTCACTGGACTTCAGCGCTCAGCGACATTGGCCTGGAGCCGTGCAGGCCAGTCCGCGATGCTGGTGGCATGCAAGAGCACCAACACAAACAGCGCCCCATCCTCGGCGGCTCGGCCACGGTTTCGATGCCTGACCCCGTGGAGAGTGATCCTAAACGGGTTATCTCATATACGGTGCGCTGGCTGCCCAAAAATATCCCCCTCCTCTCCTCCTCAGTTCTCTTGGCCTTCCTTAGTCGCTTCTTTAGCCTCCTGTCGATTTCCTCCCAACACCAATCCCTCCTTCGCAATCTTTTAA
The DNA here is from genome assembly GCA_009194965.1 of Coniochaeta sp. 2T2.1. Taxonomy (NCBI): domain Eukaryota; kingdom Fungi; phylum Ascomycota; class Sordariomycetes; order Coniochaetales; family Coniochaetaceae; genus Coniochaeta; species Coniochaeta sp. 2T2.1. The sequence goes on from VSMA01000016.1 coordinate 133,188, forward strand.
TTCTCAGGAAGACGAGCTGTTTATTTTGCGGGTTTGACGAAGAGGTCGCGCCATTTTCTGTTACAGTTTGGGTTATTGGGACAATTCTTTCTTGGATGCAGCTCGTTAGAGGCCACTTGTTGCTACACCTGCGTCGCTGCGCTGTGCCAGTCGTAGGCAATCGTTGGGCCAGCGGCATCGCGAGTAGGCGAGATGCGGATCGCATGTCTTCAGTTCTCTCCCCAAGTCGGCGATATCGACAATAACCTCAACCGCGCCGATGCTGTCCTTAATAAAGCAAAACCCGAGGAGCTGGAAGCCTTGGATTTGCTCGTCCTTCCTGAGATGGCATTTAGCGGTATGTATTCTGTCGACCGGCACAGCTGGGGCGTTTCCCAGTATCACAACCACTCCCCAACGTTTTGCGCAATTTTCTTTTGGGGGGGATTGAGAAATGTCTGTGACACCTCGTACTGACGCGTATGCCGATCAGGATACAACTTCAAGTCGCTCCAACAGATACACCCATTCTTAGAACCGTTCGGGTTCTGGTATCAGCTCCCTGTGGGCTCGCACCACGGCGCTCAAGTTTAACACCAAAGTCATTGTCGGCTATCCCGAAAAGGTCGACATGAGGGACAAATGGCCAGCGTCACCCGAATACTATGACTCGGCCATTATGGTCAATGGTGACGGCGAGAATGTTCTCAACTACAGGAAGCGCTTCTTGTACAAAACCGACGAGACATGGGCTCTGGAAGGCGACGGCGGTTTCCATCAGGCCGAGATTCCTGGCTTGGGGAAGACTGTTGTCGGCATGTGTATGGACTTGAAGTAAGTCGATAACGGCTATTCATCTCTTGCAAAGACCATAACTAACCGAAGTCAGTCCCTACCGGTTCGAGAGTCCTTGGAACGCATTTGAGTTCGGCTTTCATGCACTCGAAGTCGAGCCTGATCTGGTTATCGTCAACATGTCCTGGGTCACTCGGCAGGACCACCGAGAATTCAGTCGCATGCTTGCCGAGCCAGATATGGAGACACTAACCTACTGGGTCCAGCGGCTAGAACCGCTCATCAGTGCTGAGCTCGAGAAGGAAATCATCGTGGTCTTTTGCAACCGATGCGGCCAAGAGGACGAGGCTTTGTACGCTGGTACCAGTGCCATAATTGGCATCAAGGGCGGCGAAGTCAACGTGTACGCCTTGGCCGGCCGAGGGACAAAGGAGTTCCTCATGGCCGATACGAACAACCCTCCCTTCGCAAAGCTCGTCCAGAGTGTGGATGAACAAGAGATTGAAGGCGTGGCCGCCAGCACGACGAACACCTTGAAGACCTCGCCTGGATTGTCGAGGCCCGCAGCGACACCTGCGCCTCCTCCGGCTCGCAGTGCAACGGCAAATGTGACGGCTAGCAACATACAACCAGCCAGCAGCATTGCGCCTCCTCGAGGTGGACCGCCGCCGCCGCCCATTGTCACCAACACCGCAATGTTACCCGGCAACAGCATTGCACCTCCGAGGGGCGGACAGCCTACTCCGAAACGCGAGCGGCCTTCTCCTAAAATCCAGATTCCGGACTTTGGCACTCATCCCTTTAGCAGCCCCAGCAGCAGCAGCCGCAGCCGACCTGGCACAGTCCCCGAGTCTCCCGTCACGATCCCAACACCGGAAGCACCGAGTCCAACACCTTTGGCTATCCGACCGAAACTGATCATTCCTGAGACGGCCTCGGCATTTGGAGACTTCCGGAAGCCATCGCCTTATCCTCATGACGACTTCCTTCTCCGCCAGCACCGTTTCTTCGGCAGGCATAGCCAAGCTCTCACTCCTGTCCCACCCGAACAAGATCCTGCGCAGGCGAGATACTACTGGCGACCCTCTGACACCCTCCTCAACGCTCCCTTCAACATGAACTGGGCGTCCAGCCCCGACTCTGATAACGGTCCCAAAGTCAACGATCTTGGCCCCCTGACTCCATATCCCGGCTCCGACATCCCAAACCTCTCCCGGACGGCGAAGCACAACGCGAAAGCAAAAGACGCCGCTAAAGCGAAGCCAGCAATGTCAGGCAGACCCGAACCCTCTCCTGAGCATACCAGGACTAATTCTAATTCTTCATCCACGGGTACGCCTACCAATACTGCTGGGTCGAGTCACGGGCAGAAGAAAGCTGATAGCCTAGAGACATCGAGGAAGGTAGCTCAGCCCCAGCGAGCATCATCGCCGAAGCAGCGAAGCGCAAAGCCGAGAAACGAGCCTCGAAGCAATTCGAAGGCAGCCCCGAAGCAAAGCAGTAACTCCCCACCTCGGAGGGAGTGGGCAGCGACGCCTGTCGACCGAGTTGGGTCTGTTGCCGACACCCGTCCGTCCTGGATGGACAATGTGAGGAATGTCGAGCGAGTGAAAGAGCGTCCAGAATCTCCCAAGGCTCGACACACCAGCCGCAGCAGGGCACGTGCTGGATCTGGGGCAGTTGAACATGGCGGCTATGTGCGACGAGGTTCGGATGCGCCCGTCAATGGCGTTCAATCAGTCAGGACCAGGACACGCAGCGGATCGTCTCGGCCACCCAGTCGCAGAGGCCGGACATCGCAGGATGGGGACGATATTGACCGCCCTGGCTCCCGTGCAGCAAAGCACGTTGTCAATGGGGATGAGCCTGCTCGGCCTGAGTCACGTGCAACAACCCGTCAACTCGTTAATGGCGATGCAGGAGGCCTGACCAGGACATCCAGTGTGATCAAGCACTCTACCGAGAAGTCCAACCCTGAGATGGCTGGAGTCACACTCCCGAAGTTAGCCATGCGTGCACAGAGTCCCGGTGGCAGGTTCGACGAGACGCGCCCGATCAGCCGTGGTCGGCAGCGATGGTTGGCCAGGGATCCACCACCTCCATACAGTGAGACGGAGAACAACCGTCTTGTCCAAGCTGCGGTTGTCCAACCTCAAGCTCAACCACAACCACAACAACAACAGGCGACCAACACCCCTCCTATGCCCCGCCAGGTCAGCATTACACGGATGCAGTCCGCGAGCGGACTTGCCGGCGTCCGTTTCGCTACTCCGGATGACGAGATCGTCGCTATCGAGGAGTACATCGACCCGATCTGCAATATGCACAGCAAGCGCGCCGCCTCAACCAGCGCCATCAGCCACAGGATACCCTCAATCGCAGATGGTAGAGCCATCGTCGGCATGCTAGCCGGCCTCCCACCTCCTCCTCCGGTCCCTGTGCTGGGTCTTGATGATGGTTCCGACAACCGTGGTGTCACCGTCTTCCGGACACCTTCCGTCTTAGGTGGGTCCATCAAGACAACCATCATCGACGTGCCTCACTCACGCACCGAGTCCGGTGTGTCAGTCATGACTCCGCCTCTCAGCGCCATCAGCGCCAGGTCCGGGTTCATGTCGCCCACTTCGCCGACGACCAACGCGACATCCGACAACAACACTCCCTCAACGCCGAAATTCGACCTCACGCCCAGGGCCATGGCAATCGCGCAATTCACACATGCGGCAAAGCGCATCGACACGCCCTTCCCTCCGCTGGCATGCATCCACTGCACCCACGAAAAGCACGTGGTCGAGCCGCCGCTCAAGACCGGTCCTCTGGAACGCGTCAAAGACGTGGAAGGTGACCACCCTCGGCCGCGCCCCTTTGGATCAGCAGTCGCTGACTCGCTGCCCAAGCGAAGTTCCTGGTAACCTGTTCTTCCTGACGGGCCAGCCATCTCCTTCCTTGATCTTCTAGCCTTGCTTTGCAGCATCCATCTCGACATTCCACTGCTCTTCTGCTGAAGTTTTCTGTTTCTTTCAAAGATTGCTCCTCTACCTCAGCGGGTTTTTGTTAATATTGGAAGGGTAAAAGACCGGTAGAAATGTTTACGGTCCAGACTCATGATTCATGTTGACTGCGAGCGAAGCGTCCAGCATTGCCATGCATTTTATACCATTTCCTTGTTATCTATTTGGAAGTTAGCGTTGCTTTTTTCTTCATATTTCTTCACTGATATACCATCTCCCCACGCCTCTCCTGCGAAGGCTGGGGTTTGGCATAGTTATCACTGCTTTTGGTATGTCTTGTGGGATCAGACACAGCGGGGAGTTCGGGAAAGGCTTTTGGGTACAGGCTGGAGGTGCAACTACCACAATCGATTGATCTAACCACACATATGAATGTCTTCTTCGCCAGTGCAGTCGTGCGTGTCACGACATCGAAGGTCCATGAACGGGTTGCGTCTGCGTTTGATGGCATGCCGATCATCCTCATCTGATATTGGAAACGGCAGCCCTGATTGGATGAATTGAGGCTGACCAAGGCCAAATGACGCAGCACCAGTTATGCTTCAGTGCAAGTCAGACGCCGCACCACTTACCACAAGCTTTTGGGAAGTGTGAATCAAAACAAGTTCCTGATAGAAAGGACGTCACACCTGTCGCTGAAGAACTCAGGAACAATATATAGGTTCAGCCCACGGTCGATTTAACTAACCCAAACTTCCCAACTGCATTAGCACACCTGCACGATTCACACTAGCAGCCCTACCGACCTTACCCAACAAAGTGACCATCCCGCATTATTAGCACGATCATTTCACGATGTCTCAAGGCGCCAAATCGGTCATGTCGAACGACATGAAGGAGCTCACGGAAGGAAAGGAGCAGATCTCCTCGACAATTCGAGGACACAAGGCGAACCTATCCAACCCCAGTTAGTCCACCCCCCGTCGAGTAATCTTGAAAGAACGTGCAAGACTAACAGCCGGCACAAGACACAAGCGAAGCATCAAAGAAGAATAGCCAGCAGGTCATCGACAACCTCGGTGGCGACGATACCCTGGAGGCGCACCGTGAGAAGCCGATCAGCAAATCTGCTGCTGATAACCTGGAGGGCACCAGGGCGGCGGCGGGCTGAGTGCGTGTTGATATCATAAGGGGCGAGGAGGTTGCCCGTTACGAGCTTGAAGAACCTGTATGATATACGCTTTGAGTTAAATTGACAGATGAATGTTCTGTAGATACTAAAATTATACGACACCCAGACCTGGACTGTTCCTCGTTCTTCGAACAATGACATGGGAGCCCTGGCTCGTGATACTCACGGCGATCCGCTGATGTCCAGGGTTAGGGTTTATCAGGAGGTCCATTCCCTGTTGAGGTCTGTAATGTAAATTCATTGATAGAAAACTACAGCCAAGATATTTCTCGTTAGGCAACTTAAACAGGTGAATGGCCAATTGATGACCAACAAGACAGCTGGCGGTCCATGGGAAGTGTATCGCTTAAGTCGGACCAACATTGAACACTGTTGGGAGGGAACCCACTTGTGGATTGCACCTTGGGAATCCAACTTCAACCATACAACATCTCCTTTCGCTTCTTAAACAGCAGATATCGCCGTCCCAAAACCGACCATGGCTCGAGCAAATACGAACTCCCTTCCAACAGCCCGAAACTGTGCCCGTCGCCCGTAGATATGTCTCTCACCTTACGTAAATACGTAAGCACTAAGGTCAATGTCTTGGCTCGATGCTAGTCCTACGGTATACAACCACATCGACGGGATTATCGAGTTATAGAGAACAGCAAAGCCGACGTGACGGCTGAGAGGTCGAATCTGCAACAAAGCTTATGCTGATCAAGGCCGAATGCTTGATGTTTTACGCTGCGCCCCGCCACAGTGAAAGCCTGTGCAGGCATTCTGCTGAGGATGAGAAGGTGTTTACTTCTTTTCTTATCCCATGTTACGGACTGGGACATTGCCATAAGGTTGAACCTATAAAGGACATGGCGGCCATGGCTACCGGACACGATGGGCACCCAGCATTCCGAGTCTTTCAACGAGCATAGCAACAGTGGTAATCTGCCGCTTTCACGACCTCCGACATGTCCGACACACCTACTCTCACCGAGGTCAATGACAACTTCAACACGTCGCCTCTGGGGCCCCGTGTGTCCCGCTCGGTCCTCACAGCAGACGCCGCCGTCCTGCTCCCATTACTAGACCAGCAACCGTCGCTCCTAATCTACACGCGATCCAGTCCTCACTTCGCCGCCCTGCGACAGGTGAACAACACAGCTATAGCAACCCAACCTCTCGCCCTAGTCCGCCCACGCTCCGAAGACGAGGTAATCGCCATCATCCGCTTCTGCAGCTCCCACAAGGTACCCCTCGCCGTCCGCACCGGCGGCCACGACCAATGGGGCCGCTCACTCGTAGCCGACGGCGTAGTTCTCGACATGCGCTCCTTCGACACAATCGACATCCCCGCGCACCGAATGTCGGCACGGATCGGCGGCGGAGTACTAGGCGGACAACTGCAGAAGTACCTCGATGCCCGAAACCTGTGCACGCCGACCGGCTTCTGCGGTACGGCCGGGTACGTCGGATGGGCGGCCGGCGGTGGGTACGGTGTTCTCCAGGGCGCGTACGGGATGGGCGCTGACCAGATACTTGGCGCACGGCTGGTGACGGCCGACGGGAGGGTTGTTGACACCGACGTCGACCACGAGTTGTTATGGGCCGTACGCGGCGCTGGGACGGGGAATTTCGGTGTCGTGGTGGAGGTCAGGGTCAAGGTGTACCCGCGACCGAGGGTGCTCGGCGGGTTTCTGGCCTTCCCTCTCGCTGAGTTGGGTCAAGTATTTGCCGGCCTTGAGGAGATGTGTCAGACCGACTTCCCGGACGCGTTCTCGGGGGACTTCCTGATCGTGCGGATGCCGCATGTCGGTCCGGTGCTCATGACTATGTTCAGCTGGGCGGCGAAGAATGACGCCGAGTTCAAGGCCGGTGAAGAGTACCTGAAGAAGTTCAGCAAACTCGGCACGGTGATAGTGAACACCGTGAGCGAGAGTGAGTACCTCCAGAGCCATGCCCCTGGACTGTCTGCGATTGCGATAGCTAACCCATCCAGCAACACCATCCGGCTTTACCGCCGCCCTGGACGCAACGAACTCGACCCCGCAGCCCTACCACTACCTCTCCCGCAACGTCACCAGCATCTCACCTGAACTAGCCGCCATCCTCGCCGCACACCCGCCACCACTGGACTTCTGCACCATAGTCATCCACAACGCCCACGGCGCCGCCATCAAGCCAAACCCAGAAGCATGCTTCGCCAACCGCGTACCTCACATCGTGCTCGGCATCGGCGGCGGGTTGAAGCCCGGGATGTCCCCTTCCGACCCGGACATGCAGACCGTCGTGCAGTGGGCCGAGAGGCTCGGAGCGGCTATAACGGGCGCCGGCTTGGCGCATGATATGGGGTATATGAACTTCACGCCGCCCGAGGAGTGCGATACGGATAAGTTCTATGGCGTGAAGACGGCGGAGGCGTTGAGGGCGCTGAAGAAGAAGTATGATGGGGGCAATGTGTTTGCGCAGGCTTATCCTAGCCTCGCTTGAGGCGTGTCAAAGTTGCTAAGTACGATAGACACTAGGCAATCATAGACTTAGACCCTTCCAAACGTGGCGTTCCGATGCACTCCGGGTTTCCATCCGTGCCTGCGGAGATGTCCCTGCTCAGCACTAAGTCGAGCTTGTCAGAAAGCGGCCGGACGCGCCTGGTGTCGGGATCCTGATGCAGAGCGATCATTGTCAACTAGGTAAGTAGATATTGCTTCGTGGCTGTGACGGGCCAAAGGAGACATTATGATGCGGCAGCGCGCGCCTCCTCCTCATAGGTGTACCCAGCGAATGACTGTGTAAGTCCAGTCTAACAAGCGCCGTATCGGAGCGGAGTCTGCTTGAAGCTCGATCAGTACTCTTCGGCTGGTAACCGAATGAAAAGGAAAACTTCCTCTACTGCCGGTGGGGGAAGGATTTATGCTTTGCGTCTCCGATGGTCCCCAGCTGCGGTGCAGTAGAGGAAGTATGTCTTTTCGTCTCCGATGATTCCGCGCTGCACCAGATAACCCCATAAAGATCTGTCGAGTCCGAGACGACATGGATGGAGTGAACAATAAGCACGTGACTAGGAGTGAGAAGGAAAGAGCAAGTATAAAACGACAAACATCCCTCACCCGCCATATCCGAGCATGTCATGCCAGAGTAACTGTTGATCACTAGCAACTCGCTGGCATAGTCACCCACCATAGCCCCATTCGCCACCCTCAACACCCTCCCCCGGACCTCCAACCCCTACGCAACCCAGCCTCGCGCCCGCAAGATCTATGCAACCGCTGCCGTCGCCGGGCTGGAACTCCATGTCCCAGACGACATGCAGTTCGGCTTCAAGAACAAGTCCCCCGAGTACCTCGCCAAGTTTCCCCGAGGTAAGATCCCCACCCTCGAAGTGATCGGGTCGGACTTCCGCCTCAGCGAATCGAAGGCCATCTGTTTCTACCTCGCCGAGAACGCCGTCAGCCCAGAGCTCCGAAAACAGCTGTTAGGCGACACCGTCGAGGAGAGATGCAAGATCCAAGAGTGGATCTGGTTCGGCAAGCCCAGTTCGATCGCGCAGTAGTGTCATTGATATCCTGGCGCTGGCCGGTTGTGCCCATCGAGCCGGAGGCCAACACGGAGTTCACGAGGGGGGAGGAGATCAAGAGGTGGTTGGAGTATATGGAGGGTCATCTGAAGGGGAGGAAGTGGTTCGCTGGTGGTGACGATGCGGGACCGAGTCTGGCGGATTTAACCATTGGGAGAAGCCTGGATGTGGGATTGATGTTGTATATTGATGATGACATGAGGGTGAAGTACCCCGAGGTGATGGGGTTTTATAGGAGGTTGATGGCTGTTCCTGGGTTGGGTGAGGTGTTTAAACTGCCGGAGTTGAAGAAGAGGCAGGAAGTGCCGGAGGAGTTGGGGAAGGGGATCTATGTCATGGAGGTCTGAGGATTTGTGACGGTTTGGTGTGTTAGGACTGAGAAGAGTTGATCCGAATACACAGAACTGTTCTTCAGAGACAGGACTGATATGCGGGATGGTGATGGTCTCTGAAGACAACAAGGAGAGAAGGGCGCCGTCAAGTAGCCGGCGAAAGGAAGCATGGAGACTTCTCTTCCATCATTGCCTGACCGCTCGTTGGCATTTCGTTACCTCACACGGGATGATCGTCACCAGTGCGTCCACAAGCTATCGTCGCGTCGACATAATAAACCGGCGAAGTTGCCGAGGACGATGCGCGCCATCAGCCCTGCCAAGATTTGCCCAGCTTCAAAGCATGAGGTGGGTTAGTTCAAGCTTCTTTTCTGGCCAATCATGTTCCTGGAAGCGTGTCAGCAACCCCGCTAGCACATGCAGAGCCACTGAGTCTGGAACTCTGCCACCACCATCAATATGCTCCGAAGAGGCCTTCATTGGACGGCCAGTGACAGACTCACGCTTTTGGCATGCGCTTCTTGGCCGATTTTGGAGCTGGCATTTGGACTTCTGCATGGGGAGCTGACCGTGGCGGGAGGGCTTCAAGTGAAGCGCAGGGCAGTTGCTCGTCTCCTCGGTGGACGGTATCGGGCAGAAAAGCAAGCACTCCTTGTTGAAGAGAAAAAGTTGTCGACCGATGGAGACGCTTCAACCTAGATGATATCCTGCCGTTCCGGTAATGGTATCGGATGCCTCAAGCCAAGTCCCGTCTCCTTTGTCCATATGAAGGTGAGCACACCCTTGGCCGATTCAGCCAGCCTCCCTCCTTGTCCTCCCCGCATCTGGGCTTGCGCAACCTCTCAGACGACACGAACTGAATCGGACTTCTAGTGGCACCGCCTTCAGATGTCCCAGAATGGCTATTCGTGGCGCCTGCAGGTGGAGAGCCGATGGCTGTCATAAAACCGTTGTGGTGTCCCGGTTCAAGAAGTCTAGACTGAGATATCCCTTGAGTGTCGGATCTCCTGATCATATTCTCTTGATCCTGATTCCCGAAAGATAGTCTTCTCGTTCTCGACGCATCAACGTAACATCCGACTGCGCATAGGTATTCTGGACAAATGCGTCTTTCTATACCCATATTGGTCGCTGCGAGCGGCTTCGTGGAGGCGAGCTGGATCAAGCTGCCCGGCTACCGAAACCTTGTTGGAAGAGGATCGTTTCCACCGCCGCGACAGACCGCACCCGTGAAAATTTATGGAGTCAAAGGCTGGACGCCGAAACCAACGCCTGCTCCAGGCTCGGTATCCGAATCCGATGCTGTTCTCGAGTTGTTGAGGGCAAAGCGTCAGGAGACCAGCTATAGCTGGGAAGATGACACAACTTGCGGCTGGACGTCTGGCGAAGCTTGTAAGTGCTCTGATTCCTCGCATCTCGGTCACCTCTGAGCATACTGAACTTCCCCAGCCGCGCCCTTCACATGCGAACCCGGAGCTTCCTGCCGCACAAATGACGCGAACGTTGTCGGATGCGTGTCAGGAACAGCCGAACTCTTTTTCACAGTGTGTCTCGACATGCAAGCCTACGAACAAGGCGCATGCGCAAGTATCGGACCACAGACAGGTTGTTGGTATGTCTTCCGGCCCTGACAACACTGCCAACAGAACTGCAGCTAACAAATCAGCCAAACATCCGGCTTCGGCGCGTGCGGGACCTACCTTTGGACAGGCACGCCGGTGCGGTCGATGTATAGGTGTTTCCCCACGCCGACGATCATATCCATGAACGACGAGCCGCAAGAAGTCATCGATGCCTCCCTGAGCACGACATCCACCACAACATCCAGCTCCACCTCCACAAGCAGCACCCCACCACAAACCACCGTCCCAGACAATGGCGACGAGGACAAATCATCCACCCCCGTCGGCGCAATAGTAGGCGGTGTAGTAGGCGGCGTCGCGGCCCTCGCCATCCTAGCCGGAGTCGCAGCGTGGATAATCCTGCGCCGCAAGCGCGCCGCCAAAAGCCCACAAGCCTACAACGCCGTCTCCCCAGACCCAAATAACCCGCCACCCATGGCCACCCACCAAGCACCACAACAGTATCCCGGTGGAGGAGGGTATACCACTGTCCCCGGCGGCACAGCGAGCACGTACCCGCCTACATCGCCCTATCCGACCTCGGTGTCGACCGCCACAGCGTATGATCAGAGACAGTCGTACTATGACCCGAACAAGTCGCCTGGACAGGTGAGTCGGACGACGTATCCTGCCCCAAGTCCGCCGGTGCCGGTTGCTGGGCCGTATAACCCTCAGCACTCGGTTATGAGCGAGTTGGAGTCGTCTGCTAGGTCGGGAACGCGGGAGAATCCGGTTGAGATTGGGGATAAGTGAGGAGTTGAGGCTAGTAGGTATGATAGTCTTTGGTTTGAAGGTGTTTGGGAGCGTTTTGACAGTTTACACATTGGTGGTTGGCTGCGGTAACAAATGATAATGTCTGGCGAGTTGACGTGTATCTGGACTCCCAGCGTTCTTGGATTTGCATGTACACGACGTGTCATATGTCCTTCTTGAAGAATTGATCTTGGTTGGTAAATGGATCAAGAAACAATTTTGACCGCAGAAGAGAGACTGCCAGTTGATCACATGACAAAGCTCTATATCGTTCGCTCCTTCCGAACCTTTGCTTCTCCAAATTTCTGTGACGAATGACGACGCCACATTAAGCGAGGAGCGTCACCAACAAAGCGAGTCCGACATGTCGTGAAGGCAAGTGCAAACCTCCATCGCACCTGCGTCCGCATCCAATATCAGCCAGATGTCCAAAAGCGTCCAGGCTCTCAGACTTTCAACCCTTCAGCGTCTCCAACTCAACCTTTCCACCTTTCCACCTCTCCACCTCAACCCCGACCCAGATCTCGCCTTCTCACCTCTTCAACCAATGCATATTAACAGGCGTCAACGGCTCCTTACCGCCCAAAACAGCCATGATATTCCTCATACTCAGCTCCTCAAACCCGACATGCGTCTCCACCGTGCCACCAGCATTATGACACGTCAACATGACCCTCCCCGGGTTCTTCCCCTCCAACCCTGCCATGCCGAGCAACCTCTCGTTAATCCTCGGTTCGTCAGCATGTACATCCAGCGCAGCAGCGTGTATATGTCCTCTCTCCAGCGCGTCCGCGAGGGCCTCCTCCTCAACCAGAGAGCCGCGGGCTATGTTAACAAAGCGTGACCCGGGGCGGAAGTGGGCTAAGGCCTGGGCGGTGATGAGTGGTTTCCCGTCCGCTGATGCGGGAGTGCAGAGGACGACACAGTCGCTCGCGGTAAGCAGGGAGGGGAGGGTGTCGTGAAACGTGGCGCCGAGCTCGGCTTCGAGCGCGGGAGACTTGCGGATCACGTCGTGGTAATGCACCTTCATGCCGAAAGCCGGACAACCGAGCTTGGCTGCTATGTGCTGCCCTATGTTTCCCATGCCGATCAGGCCTAGGGTGTGGTTGCGCAGCGTGTGCGATGCAGCCGTCGCTTGGGCGTGGCAGGCCTGGAATGTGCGGTGGGCCGACGTCGCGTCCTTGGTGAGGAAGAAGGGCAGGGTCGCGGCGCCCATGCACCAGGGGAGATGGCGAAATGTGGATATCACCATCGCCACGGCGAAGTCGGCTACTGCTTCCGCCGCTGCGAGGCCGGAGTTGCAGTATACGATGCCTTGCAGAAGCCACGAGTTAGCAAGCAATTCGACTGGCTGGCGGAACCGTTACAACGACAAGAGCGCTCACCTTTCTCGCCCAGCAGCTTCGTGTCAGCCCAGTCGAACCCGGCTCCAGCGCTGGCGAACACCCTGACCGAGTCCGGCAGCAACCCGATCAGCTCCGCGTCCCACCGGCCCATCTCGCCGCCAGTACCCCAGAACGGCCGGAATATGGCGTGGAAGTCGCCCCAGCGCCGCTCTTTCAGCGCTTTGACAAACTCAGTCCGCTCCCTTTCCGGTGCGCTGGGCCGTATGACGCGAAATGCCGTGCTGAATTCCTCGTATGTGTCCGGGTTGTACTTGATCGGGTCGCCGATGTGTAGCACGATTGGCCTCGGTTCAAGCCGGGTTTGCGGCACGGGAGTTGATCGCGGTGGCAGGATTACTGTCGTCCCGTTCGGCGTCAGGCTCGGTATCGGAGGGTGGACGGGCGACGTTGACCGCGGCGAGCTGCCCGGCACCGGCGTGCTCCCAGGCATTGGCGTATTTGTCGGCTCCGCCATCTCTGAGATACGCAATTGGCGGTGGGATGTTGTGCGATTGTCTCAATGTCTTCCTAACAAAGAGGAGAAAGACGAGCACCGGACTACTGGCAGGGGCACAACAAGTGGGAGTACAGCAGCAGATATACCGTCTCACGGGCGCCAAGCCTTTTATCCGGTGGTCCAGGTTGGCCGTCGCACCATCAGCCATGGGATCTGGTGATGCGAACCGGAGCAGATGCGAAACCGGCACGGCTGAACAGCGGCAATGCACGAATCCTGGTCGCGGAGCTGGAGCTGCATGCAGGACGAAGGAAGATAAGGATGTCGAGCTTCAGTTTGGGCCGACTACGCCTTGCTTGTATGCACATTGTACAGCGGCCCAGCGGCTACGAGGGGCTGGTTCCGTGGACGAGGCCATTTGGCGGTCTGGCTTTCTCTGTGATGAGAGACAAGACTGGGGCGTTCTCCAACCGTCGTCTGATGCTGCCGATGGATCGATCAAGGGGACCGGTGTGGGGACCCCTGTCCAAGATATGACGCCTGTTCCCCCACCCCCCACGTTCGTGATGCGACGATGTCCGTCCGTCTTCCGATGTTCGAGAACTGACACGGAAGCAGGGCCATATCCGCTGGCTGGAAACAGTAATATTCTCCGAGTCCGACAGTGAGGAGCAGCCGCTTGATCGTTTTTTTGAGCCAGAGTTGTCGCAGGGCATTTCAGAATCCAGATAGGAGGTCGTAGATCCGCGAGGACGAGTGCTGTATTAATAACCCTAACCCGGACAACGCCGTCCTCTGTCACCCAGGCTGGTATAAGTGACTCTCTCTGGCTAAGTCTTGTCTGCAAGTCCGCTGTGAGACCGAAAATAAACCGAGTTTAACCTAATGTACATCCTGCTCGGGTTCCGAGGGTTTGGAATATGATGCTACGGTGATGCGAATTCAAGGCAATGTTCAAGGTCGTCCGTCACCTTCACCACCTTCACACTGTACACGGGTACAGCGTTTGCCGCCGATACTCATGATGACTCGGGGGCCTCAAACTCGGGAATCGCTGGACTTCTGTAATATAATACAATTCGGGTACGGCTCAGCTAAGGTAGGTGTTATGGTATCCTTGCAAGTCCAATCAGGGCAGACTACAACCGGTTGATCCCTCGACAGACCCAAGCGAAAAAGTGAGAGCGCCGCCAAATAACGTACTGCCCTATTCGGCAGATTGCATGACAACTCTTCCCTCATCGCGGCCGCATACACCTGTACTCGAACAGATGTGCTCAGCTCGACGCAAGTTCCATCCTTATCCGGCATCTGTTCTCCCCCTGTCCTCGCCAAAAGTCTCATCGAAACTACACTCCAACCTCTAACGTGCCACTACTCGGACTCGGAGTCGTCAGACTCATACTCAGCCTCTCAGACCTCGCCAACAAACCCCGACCCATTCCAGACCACCGTTACATCATCCGCAGCAGCCGCCAATCTGGCGCTCCCGCCCTCGCCACTGTAGGCTATCTCCTCCATACCCTCAAAAAGTACCTGCCTAAATTCGAGCTCCTCAAACTCATCGTCGTCTTCAGGAGGATAGCACACCCCAGCCTTGTAACTTATGCCCCACTCGCGCAAGTCCGTATGATTGGCGACAGACTTGAGAAAGGGACTCCAGATCTCGACTCGGTCTTTCACCTTGTTGGACAGGTCGATGAGGTGAACCTTTCTGAATTGCATCACACGGAGAGTGGTACTAAACTTGGAGACAATGCTCACAAGCGTCTCCGGAGGAACCATGACGTTGTCCAGATGAAGTCGCTCAAGTCGTGGAAAATGAACTGCATCAGGTACATTATCGCTTCTTGCACTGCCCATTCTTCCCATTTCCCGATCGCTGTGTGGAAGTTGGGCACCGTGTTGTCGACCAAGCCACGACAACGAGTGGTAGGCATCAAAGACAGTTCCGTACTCATTCCACCTCAACCGGAGATCGGTAAGATTTGTCGCCAAGAAGAGGTACGCCTGTAATCTGGGTGCGTTGTTCGGTGTCGGATAGATTTCGTAGTGCGAGTACAGGTATAAGCACAGCTCGAGCTTGGCTAGGGAGGTTAGAATGTCTGCTATAGCGGCCGCCATAAACCCGGGGGCTGGCATGTAGAAGGCCATGTCGGTCAGGCAATATGCGCGCCTGTTGTGAACGACCTCGAGACTTCTTGGACGTACACCACTCCTTGCTAGTGCAGACAGCGTGAACCAAAACACGTCGTTGTTGAAATCCTCTTCGGGAGGTGGGCAATCTTGCTCGACCCATGATCCGCTCCAAGACATGACAGGTATCTGGCCAGCTAGAAGTGTGGTACTGTTTTTGGGCCCTGCGAAGTCGCGTTGCTGGATGGTCTTGATGTTGCTTAGACGACTCAAGATAATAATCAGACGGGAACTTCCAGGGACAAGACCACGCCATGGCTGGAGTCTTCGACAATCGTCATAGCTACGGCGCGAACTGCCTCCAGAGGTACTAACCCACCCATCGTCAGATTCATTCTCAGATCCTGCATCAGAGGCTGCATCAGAACCTGTACCAGATACTGCACTAGATTCTGCATCAGACTTTGTGTGACGCTGTGTCTGGAAGCCTCCGTCGGCATCGCCGTCACTATCGGTAATGATGTCCAAGCCGACGCCGTTTTCTCCATCAGATACTCTATCAGACGCGCCGTTAGAATCGCGATTGGAGTCGCCGACGGAATCATCAGGAGGGCCTCCGCCGCACCCATAGCAGCCACAACGATGCTCGGCTTCGTATAGCACCTCCCTTTCCGTGGCCAGTATGAGATGCTCCAGCGCCTTCGAGAAGATGGGATGTCTTGAAACCTCATCGAGTATCTGACGGCTGCGCTTGTTCAGCATGAGGAACTGCTTCGTCTTGAAGAACCGACGGACGAAGAGATCGAAGACGGCTCGCTCAACAACTTTGCCCGTCAAGCGCAGCGAACCGACGTCCTCGACTGGCAGGTATGAGGCAATCTCCTGGATCAGCTCGAGCGGGAGCTTGGTGAGAGGGAACTTGAGAGGTCGGATCTTGTACCGCCGTGTGCTGGTGAAGCCGAAGGCGAGCAGGCATGATGTGTGGTTGAATGGACAGATGAATGGCTTGGAGGGCCGCATGGTGTTGATGTCGCCGGTGAGAGCGTAGATGACGAAGGGGAAGTAACGAAATGATCGAATGGATGTGCTGATAGTAAAAGGCCGAGGTTGAAGATTTGGAATTGTTGAGGATTTGGAATTGTTGAGAAGGTTGAACGTGATGATGGTTGGCGGCGGAACTTGGAGATGACGGGTGGTTGAGGTGAAGGAGATTGGTGACTGGCGTGGAGAAGTCAGAAACACCAAATACTTTTGGATTTGAATTTTGTCAAAAGACTGATCTGAGTGGGGAAGAAGAAAGGCTAGAATTTGAAAGATTCCGTCTGGTTTCCAGGTAAGTGGTCGACGTGCGGAAGGTACGTCCCTCAGAGTCGCGCTTTCCCGCCGGTAACCCGGTTTGCAAATCCGCCTGCGCTTGCCTGAGTGACTTGCCTCGACCTGACCTGAGAAGGGCTCCTTCCCCGACTTCGAAGTCAAAACTTCCAATCCCACTGGTCTGTGCAGCCCGGGCCTCTACCTTACCACGCACTACGGGTGCATTATTTATCCGTTCATACTTGATCAAAGCTCTTTCATGAGGCCGACACTCAGACAAAGCATAAGCCTTTATCAAGCTCTACAGGGCGGACATATGTCATATAGAAGTGGACATTCGTGGTGTCGCTGTGCTCGTCTATGATATTTGTATGCGCTTGTGGATCCATTATCCATGACGCAAAGACAACCATCACACGGCGAAGCCTTAATCTAGATGCAAATAAGCTATGGACGCGCTGTTCTTCATGGCACTGGCTACAAGCTATACACCCCTTCTTCCTCAATAAGAGTCATTGCCATGGAGGCTCCCATCCACTTGATCAACGACTCTTCATCCTTTCATAATGCAAGTTCCCCGACCAGTTCTCGTCCTGTACCCAAGTGATGAAAGTCTCGTGGGCAAGATCTATCCCCGTGTACATGAAAGAGACCTTAAGATAGTGCGGTGGAGGATTAGCGTTAGCGAGCACTGCCAGTACCAGCGTATAGAAATGGTCGGTGAATTCGGAATGGTGTACGCCGTCCCTAGCTGGCTGCTGCTTTAGGTGATCACCGAGCCAGCCAGCTCCACGGAATGGAAAGACTGTCGGCCAGCTGCTCCAGTGCGGCCTTCGCATCGTCGCCCGAATAGTGTACTTGTTTCTCTGAGCCGTCCTTCGCGGCAGAGAAGTAGACCGATTGTATGAAGGCGGGATAGTGGAGATGGAAATCCTCGCTTCCAGGAACCAGCTGTAAGGAATATGCCATAGATGGCTTGCTGATGCAGAACTTCTCCAGATCGAGATGGGCGGCCATGTCCCTCAGAAGGGGACTCCATAAGTCCACCTCGTCTTCGTGGCGGTTATCCGCATCGACAATGGTGACGTCGACCAAGTTCAGGACCCGAAGCGTCGTGCCGAACCATACTCGACCATTCATCCTCTCATGTAACTTACAGTAACAACTGGAATTCACCATTCACGACTTCATCCTGCACCCGCATCGCAGAACTGCAGAAACAACGAATCGTTCCAACCCTGAGAACCTGATGAATTTATGCCGTCCATGGTCGGATATCCAGCTATATACTCTCCAGTGTACACAGTGGAGGATCCAAGGCTCACGAAACAGCACTCAGCAACGGAGATTGCCGAAATCTGAGCAGCGATTGATCACAACAAGCTATACGTTAATTGACAAGAAACCCAGGGACTGGCCCTGGTGCTTGAATTTTCTTGAAGTCCAGTCGAGGAAGATGGTGAAGATTGTATACCGGATCGTCACCCGTCACTGTCACACACACGCACAGCTTGCCAAGACTTTACCCCTTTTCTCCGCTATGCCCAATCAACAACACGACTCACAGACCACAAACTGCCAATCTACCCCAGACACTCAACTTCGTCGCCCCGGCACTACCAGCCACCGCGTTTGACATAAGATCTATCAATCAGAATCTACCCAAGGCACTCAACATCGTAGCTCCCAGCACTGTCAGCCAACGGGATCCAGACATCATACGCATCCCCGCTCGGCTGGAAGTTGCCCTGGTAGCGATTGAAGAGCGGCGACCAGTACAGGATGCCCTGCTGGCCGTTGTCGCACTGGATCACGACCGTGATACCGACGCTGCTGGTGACAGTGTAGCTGGTCTCGACCGTGATGCCGGCGCTGGCGGTGAACAGGTCGAAGAAGCCGGCCTCGAGCCCGAAGCTGGAGCTGATGCCCGTGCTCCTCTCGTCGCCCTGGGTGGTGGTGTACGAGCTGCCGGCCGGGAGGCGGCCGGTGACCTGCTGCCGGGAGTTGGGGGCCGCGACGTTTCTGGTCACTACCGAGAGCGTGGCGCTGTTGTCCTATGGTGTTTGGTGTATGTGTTAGTAACTTTTGGGGGTTGCGGATCAGGAAGAGAGTTGGAGAGAAAGTAAAAGAAACATACACCCGGCTGCTGTCTCTTGCGCAGTTCCTCCTCAATGCTGGTCCCGTTGAAGCCGACTTGGATGGCGTTTCCGGTGCGCAACCCGGCGGCGGCCGGGTTGAACAAGGGGTCGTTCCAGGCCTGGATCTGGTACAGGCCGTCGGCCGAGTTCGAGGCGCCTCCGGCCTGCTGAGAGATCATGCAGGTAGTCCGGATTGCGTTGTAGTTCTCGTAGGCCAGGGAGTTGGGCATGGGGGGAGCACCGTCGACCCTGTTGCACATGAGGACTTCGCAGTTGATGTCGTGGTTGAGGGCCCAGGCTTTCCGACACTGCTGGCCCTCCGGGGGAGAAGTAGTGCCGATTCCGCTCGGCCAGCCTAGAACGTCGGCGAGGACGTCGCAGTCGTTGAGGTTGGGGAATCTGGCACCGTCGCATTGAATCGTTGGCTGTTGAGTCTGACGAGGTGTCAGGGCAGCGGCGCTGGCGAGACTGGCGTACGCCAGAGACAGGAGAGGCTTGGAGTAGTGCATGGTGATGTGCTTTTTGCATCTAGAGTGACGAGAGATGTTGAAAGTAGGCTGATGGATCTCGCTACCTGCGGAGTCCGTCTCACTAAATTTCAGCCTTGGCTCTTTGCCAGGCGACTACGTTGTATTCGCATGGCTGCTCCCCAATAGGCAATATCTTTACGACGTACAACCTACAACAGAACGGCCACACAATGCCGGGGAGGACGGGAATCCAGTCTGGCCATCAGTCGCCTCGCGTCTCCAGCGCCAAGTTCTCATCGACCTGACGCCGTCAATGGCCGTGTTCAGTTTCCCTGGCATCTTCCACTCCCCGAGAGGCGTGTCTAATGTCCAGTCCGACACTGTCCTGCTTGCAGCTTCAGAAGTCTGCAACGTACTGGGATCTTGAGGGGTTGGTTGTCTAGTCCATCTAGCGCTCTGAACTCTTACAAAACATGATATGAAGCTTCCCAGTTTCGCCAGCAGGATGACGGGTATCATTCGTCGTCCGTATCCTCGTCCTCCGAGTCGTCGTCCGCATCCTCCTGTTCCGAATCCTCCATTTCGGAGTCCCCCATCCGCGGAAGCACGATAACCTCTGCTAAATCCTCCAGACACTGCTTCATGTCGGACGGAGCGTGAAACTTCCAAGCGCAGGTACGATATCTAGCTCCTCCGCGTATGTGAAAATAAGAACCATCATGGGCTGAGATGCCCGCGTCTTCCAGGCTGAAGCTCTCCAGATTTGCCTGAATAGCGAGGAACTTCAAGAAGCGAGACCACACATGTTCCTCGCCCTCTGCGGCCTGGTACTCCGTTGTGATGCTGATATCCTTCATGCCGAGCTTCCTCAGCTTGTCGGATAGCCTGTGAATGAGACCGACGAGGACATCGTGAGGCACCATTGCTCCAACGATCTGGAGGTGCTCGAGATGGACGAACTTGATGGGCTGTGGGAATTTGCGGAAGCAAAAGCCGTATGCCGGGTCTTGGTCAGCCGCAAGCCACCGGAGGAGTTGTTCCATGTGATGCTCTTGAGATCGTCTGAGTCCCAGCCTTAGCCACTCGAGATTTGGCGTCATACTTAAGAACCACAGCAAGAAGGGCGAAAGGTTGACTGATCCTGCGCCGCGGCGTATATCTTGGCGTATATCTTCATAGTGGGATGGTACTTGCGGGTACAGATGTAAGTCGAGGTGGAGCTTCTTCAAGTTGTGGAGAACTGGGCCGAGGTTCTTGATGCGCAGCGTGGCGGGTTTGAAGAAGGCCAGATCCGACAGAGCCCAAGAAGGATGTCCTATGATAACCTCGATAAGATCAGGCCGCGCGTTGGCATCGGCAAGTGATTCCAGGACGTCGTTGAAGGCTTCTCCCACGATGTAGTCGTAGAGGCCATCTCTATGTCGTCGTCCGTTGGTGGTGACATTCTTCATCTCGGCGAGTAGGTTTCCGATGGCCTGGAGAGATGCGTCGGTCCCGTAGCTGTGCATGACTTGTACATCATCCCATGGACCCATGTATGCCGCCGTGGGAGACTCGGAATACTGCGAAGTGCTGAAGTCGCGGATGCTGATGGTCTTGAGCTTTGGTAGCTTCGCAAAGGCCTCTGTCAACAGGGCAACGCTGTGGTCTGTCCCCAGGAGACGTTGCTGGCGGGCACGGAATAGTTGCAATTGCTGCATGGAGTTGCACGTTGCGGGGACTTTATGTTTAAACTCCATGAATGCCAGGCGAGAGTGCTCCAATCCCAAAGCAACGTGCTCTAGGCTTTGGGAGACCTTAGGGTGTCCGGACATATCGACAAGAGCCTGGAGACTGGCGTCATGTATATCGAATTGTTTCTCGCGAAAACAGTTTCGGAAGAACGACTCTCTGAGCAGATGATCCATGGAATGGCATGTTAGTCGAAGGGAAGAGAAGTCCGGGGTCGGTAGATAGGAGGCTATGTGGTCGGCGATCTCGACAGGGAGGGCTACAATTCTGGGCGTCGTCGCCAGACCGGATGCCGTTTGGTCGGATGTCGATATGGTGGGTGTCATTTCGTTGGACGGTGTCAGATCGGACGCCCCCTGGCTAGATGTCGTCCAGTGTGATGTTGTCTGGCTGGACGCCGTCTTGCCCCATGCCATCTCCAGGGATGGTATCTGGTCGCTCATCGTGGAATATTGACCTTGGCTTGCCCTTCGAAAGGAGGAAGCTGTTTCCAAAAGAAGAGAGCTGGATACAGGATATCCAGGTATGAGGCTGAGGAGAAGGTCGTTTGTTGATGGGGAGGTTGAGAATCCAAAAAGGGTGGAGAGGAGTTGGTTCGCCGGTTCGGTAGAATAAATAGAATATGGGAAGGAAGGCGAGACCAAAGTGACTTTTGACAGTGACCCAAAATAATCAGTGAAGTGAGGCTGGCCTCCGGGCTTTCACTTCTCCAAGTCAGGCCGGTTTTGGCTCACTTCACTTTTACTTCACCAACCTGAACCGCTTCAACATCCCTCCCCACAAAAAGTTCCTCGCTTGCCCCTTCCACTTCCTCAGCAACCCGTAAAACTTTCAACCACACTACCGTCCCTTACTCTATCTCCAGCATCCACCCTTGCTCAAACGCAATCTTTCACGATGCCGAGCTCCCCAGAACCCGACAAGATGGAGGCAGAAAACGCCTCTCATCTGCTTCGACTGCCCATGGAGATGAAGGAGGAAATCACTTCTTTCCTACCCGCGAAGGACGTCGGCTCACTTCGCCAAGCCTGCCGACTGATCAACTTCGAACTGTGAAATCAGTTCCAGCTTCGCTTCTTCCAGACGAGGCAGGTTCTTCTGCCGAGCCCAGATAATTTGCAGACGTTCGCCGACATCACCGAACACCCAACCCTGCACTCCATGATGCAGAATGTCGTCTTAGTCGCCGACCCGGACATCTTCAATGTTGCGAAGTGGCAAGCCCCGGTTACTTTCTACAGGGACGGCCCACGACTGCCTGGCATGCCCCGGCGCTATCCAACTTCCGTGTCAGACCTATACCCAGACGGCTATGGTCCTGCGGCCCATGATGATCGGGTTACCCTTGCCCGCGCCTTCAGGAATCTCCCCAACCTCAAAACAGTACAGATTCGCACCGTCAAGGGCGAGGCTAACTCACTGGATTGGCACCGAACACATAATGTGGAACGTGAGCGCCGCGTCGAAGACTTGTTGCTTCACTTGTTCCCGTTGGCAGTGGCTGCTCTCACCGACGCAGACGCCCGTCCCGAATGCCTCGAGATTTTCTTCGGGCAGGCCTTTGACCAAGGGAGCTTGCCGGACTTTGCCTTCCACATCCCAGGACCGTTGCAGTCGAATGTTGCTGCGATGCTGTCTCGCTTGCAAAGGCTCGAATTCAGCTTTGGCGGACGATTCCAGACAGAGGAGAATGCACCTTGCCTGCTCAACTTCCTCTCGCTCGCCACTCAGTTGGTCAGTTTGACCATGGACTTCTACCGCTGCTCTCCAGAGGACGTATCGCGTCGCGTTATCGAGTAGCTGGGTCGGACGCCAGATCCGAAGCAGCCTGTCAGTCCTGTGCCAGGCCTGGGAGTCACCAATCCGGCTCAATTTGCGCATCTACAGGAACTGAGACTTCGGGAATTGAGTGCCACGCCAGTGGCTATGCTCAACGTCCTGATCAAGCTCGGCTCCCAGCTCCATACACTCGAACTGTACCTGCACAGTCTCGTGGATGATGAGAACGAGATCGACGACCGCGTCGACATCTGGACCCCATTCCTCCGGTCTATTGCGCAACACTGCAGTTTGAAGGAATTCGAGATCCGCACTCCGCATACTACATATCCTAATTCAGGATGGAGGCAGCGCAGTGATAGGGAGTTCGCATTTCCTCTGATCTACTTCCGAAGCCAACAAAACAGAGACAGCGGGGCCGAAGCTTGCAACTTCAAGCACTTCTCCGGGCTCGACGTCAGCGCAGACATCGAGGCCCTAGCCGACATCCTGTACACCCCATGGCCGGAGGAGGACGACTGGCTCCGGGATGATCAGGATTCCTGGGGCGACCCTCTTTCTGACGGGGGTGACGGAGAGGATGACGGAGAAGATGACAGTGAGGATGACAATGAGGATGACAGCGAGGATGGAGACGAAGATGGAAATGGAGACGGAGATGCCGATGTTGATGGCGACGGTGATGAGAGCAGTGATGATAGCGACTAGCGGCCATACGGATCACCAAAGAGGTTAGCTAGGGAGCGGATGGATAGTCAGTAGCGGCGAGAAGCGGGCGCTGTGTACCAGAATGAAGACGGCGAGGGAGAGGCTTTGCAACCAGAGAGGAACGCGACCCCATGCTCAAGACGTTTGGCATGGCGGAGGAGAAACATCAGCTTTGATAAAACAAGGAACCTTCAGGCATAATGCATCTCTGACGGAAAGGAGAAAGCAGGAGACTTCGAGAAACACTGATTGATGGGAAGTTGTTCATAGTCGAGAACTGCACGGCATATCAATGAAACTCCTGCCTATCAACAGCCATGATTTCTGTGATGTCAAGGCGGCTATGATGAGCTGCATGTGCGCATATTGAAGTTGCTATGTTGAAGTCGAAGTTGATGCTCAAGTTGACGTTGGAAGTTGAACTTGGCGTTGTCCAAACAGGCTTAGGCTCAATAGAACTAGGCCAGCCTTCTATTGGCCAGAGTAAATGAGCACCTGCAAGAATAAGTGGGGCCGCAAGCAACGTGAGCCATCAAGGTCATGCGCGAACTTCTCGATCAAACGTTTCACTCCGGCAAACTCACCATTATCAACTTCAACTCAGCTGCCTCATTGCTTTTCGCAGGCACTCATCTACACACTGGTCCACTAAACCAGGCCGTGCCCCATTATCAAGGCTCAACACAACTCACCAGTCCCGCCTCTGCATCTACAAACCCATATCGACAACATCAACACTCGACCTCCCTTCATCACCATCACATCCGTCCGATAATGGATTCCCCCCCACCCCGCCGCCGACCACCAATCCACTCCCTCAACCTCCGCTACCTCCTCATCGCCCCCGTCCTCCTCGCCATCGCCACCTTCGTCCTTCTCTTCCAGCATGGCGAGAGCATCAACATCCCCTTCCTCTGGTCGCAATGCCACGCCCGCTCGCGGCTGCCCTGGCTGTCCCACATCCCCCTCCTCGGTTCCCCGGCCTGTTTCCTGGTGTCCTTCTTCCAGGAAGCCGTCGCTTCGAGCCGGGGGTTCGCCATCATGGCTGCTTGCCTGAGTTTTATCGCGGGACTGCTGACGGTTAGCACCGTCGAGAGCGCGAGGGTGTGTAACGGCCCCGCGGTGTTGATTGCTTACCCGACGGGGGCGTGGGTGGTGTTTAACCTCTTGGGGGGCGCTGTGGTGTGGGAGTTGGTGATCTTGCCGGCTTTTTTCGTTAGGAGTAGGCAGATTATTCTGGCTAGACGGGAGGGGGCTGGGACAAGCAGTCCGGGGGCCGGGGGAGGAGGGGGGATGGTTGATGCCAGCCACCCGGATTTGGGGGAGGGGATGAGGCATTTGAGCAGCGCGGCGGAGGCGGTTGCTATTCCTGTCGCGGTGGCGGTGGGCTGTGTCCTGCCGTCAGTGTTGATGTTGGTGCTCGACAGTCCGGTTGCGGTGGTGGTGTGGATCTTCTTCCCGCTGTGGGTGAGCTTGGTGCGGCAGGGCGTCAGGGCCGGGTTGGTGAGGTGGAAGAGGGATAGGCTGGGCGCGAGTCTGCATTTGGAGAGGAGCAGGTTGTGGACGGGCGTTACGTATGGGATACCGGTGCTGTGCTCTGTGCTGGCGCACGTGTGGTTGCTGTACAGTCTGCTCGCGCGGCACGACGATCGGAAGGAGATGACGAGGGCGACAACGAAGTTTATCGAGATCGATGTCGGTTTTATCGGGCTGACGGTTCTGTATTGGTTGTTTGTCGAGGCTGGGTGGAGGGTGGCGGCTGTTATGCTGGCTGCGTCGGTGCTGCTGGGAC
This sequence comes from Coniochaeta sp. 2T2.1, assembly GCA_009194965.1. Lineage (NCBI taxonomy): Eukaryota > Fungi > Ascomycota > Sordariomycetes > Coniochaetales > Coniochaetaceae > Coniochaeta > Coniochaeta sp. 2T2.1. Next base: position 158,275 of record VSMA01000016.1, read on the forward strand.
CCGGCGCGGGGGTTTGTCTGGCTTGGGTTTATCGGGAGGGAATGGTCGATCCCGATCGGAGCGTGAAGGTTGTGGCTGTCGGTGCGAGGACTACCGATGCGGAGCCGAGCGAGGAGACACCGCTTTTGCGGTAGAACCGTCACAGGTGGTGGCACTGGTGGAGATGGTGGATGGTCAGGGTGGTTTGGCGTGCCGGATGGTGGTTTGTGTGCGAATGTTGCATCTGCCGGCGTGGCGTTAATTGAACGTCGGACTCGAGTGTCGTGGGGCTGCTAAGCTATTGTGCAGCGTACCTCTTTCTGGGGTTGAGCAGGGGGATGTCATGCAGGAATAGTATTTTGATACGTTGCCGCCTACCGTATTTTAATACGTGGTCGCCTACAAGGCCTATCCAGCTCATTGCAATACCTTGGAACACAAACCGTCTAATAAAGGTCGATACGTCTATATTGCAACCCGAAGCGACTAGAACAATAAAAGACACAGAACTGTATTCCGAACTGATCAATCGTCAACTACTTTTAGTATCTTAAGCTTCACAATACCCACGAACTTCCATGCTCTCACTGCACAGCCTTCTTGATCGCCTCCTCGAGGTTCTCATCGTGCAGTCCGAGACTCTCCAGCTTCTTCAACTCCGCCTTATCCACCTTGTCGTGGAAATCCCCGCCGTGCCCTTCCAAGAAGTGCGTGACGAAGAACTTGACAAACGGCGCCACACCATCGCCCTGGCTAATCTTCACCTCGGCCTCCTCCAACACCTCCTTCACGTCCCTCTCCTGCACGTCCCACTCCTTGTCCGTCGTGCCCGTGGCGCGCTGCACGGCCTCGAGCACCTCCCGCTGCGACAGGTTCCACGACGGCGCGTACACGGCCTTATTCTTGTACCGCGCGAGATCGACCTCGGGCAGTCCCAGCGCGGCCGCGAGCGCCTCGCCCGTGTGGGCGATGGTCGCCGCGTCGACCTTGCCGTTCGCGCCCTTCCAGAGCGTCGCCTTGCGCGCCTTGGCGTCGATCCCCCACAGTCCCTGCCCGAGGCCTGCGTCGAGCCAGGGGCCGACGGCGACGGAGACCCAGCTGCTCACGCCGAGCTTCTCAATAAGGTCGCGCACGCGCTTCTTGGCGATCAGGAGGCCGTTTTCCTCCGTCAACTTGCCGGCGAAGGGGTCCGGGCCGAACTCGGAGGGGAAGACGTAAGGCACGCCGACCTTGGCTGCGGCGCGGATGGCCGGTTCCTGGAGCTCGACGAGGTGGGATAGGGGCGGCATCAGGACGAGGACGTCCTGGCCCTTGAGGACGTCGGCGAGGAAGGTCTCGTCTTCGAGGTCGCCCTTTTTGACGATGACGCCGGCGGGGAAGGTGCTGGTCGCGTCTGGGCGTTGGATGGCGGTGATGGTGTGCACGCCCTGCGCGAGGAGGGAGGCGAGGGTTGGTTTGCCTAGCTGTCCGCTGGCGCCGGTGATGGCGATTTTGCGTCCTTGGGGAGATACCATTTTTGCTGTTGGACTTGATGGAAGATGTAGACGGATGAGAGGATGTACTGATATCAGTTTGAAGTTAATGTCTGGTCTGGATGTGTATTGGAAGTGAACACTTGTAAGATGTGGTGAGTGTGATTCTGTCTCGACTTCATGGCTACGAGGGGACGACACGGCCGGTATTTATTATGTTTCAGGGGATGTGCTCATCAGTCGTGCGTCCACGATGCATTTCCAATCCCATGGGGGTTATGTCGCAAGTCGGCTAAGTCTAGGCGTGGGAGCCTGCTTTGTCAATTGCATTTAGAATCATGAATATTTTCGTTTGAGTTCTATTTTACCCTCAGCTTCAATGCAGGTCCCCTGTCACCGCTTGGATCTCCAAGGGATGCGTCAGCAACAAAGCTGGTTAAACAGTGAAAGACTTACTCAGCGCGCTGAGCTGAAATCGACCCCTTCGCGCGCCCTTGTTTCAACCTGCGGCTGCGGGCGTCCTGGTTAGGTTGGCAGCTTATGCAAGCAGGATTCGCTAAGACTTAGAGGGTGTACACATTGCATTGGGCGATACTAAAGGTCTGTCATTGGACGAGATGACCGCCGGAAATGCAAGCTTCGGAGATATGCAGGTGCGGCCTAAGTCTACTGTTGCTTACAAGCTCCCAGCTTATTTACAATCCTCCAAAGACGCAACCGCATTTGGGGGAAAATCTTAATGCCACAGCTTACAGGCAAGCGAGCTCATACATGTCTGTGGTATATGAGACCTATGGGTTGCTAATCTGAATGTCTGCGATGCATGTCCACCAGTCTACTAATCACAAAATCTAACTCTCCGACTTGTTCAAAGCCACTTGCGATTCGTCATGGGGAAACGTCTTCTTCCGCACGGAGTTTACGCTCCTCTGCCTGTATTCTTCAACGATAGCGATGAGTTGGGCAAGCATATCCTATCCCTTGTGGCTAAAGCTGCAGTGACTTCAGTCCAGAGTTTGCTAACATCCAGCCACCGCAGACTTGGAAGCCTACGTTAGGCACGCTGTCTGTAAGATGTCTCTACCTTCCTCTGTTTGTTACCGTGCACTGTTAACAAATGACAGACGTAGCCAAACCGGGCGTCATCCCCGTCATCTCCGCCACAATGGGCGAAGCCGCACATCTTGTCCGTCCCTCTCTACCTACAACTTTATGCCAGGTTGGACCGTGTACCCCAGTTCTCCAGGTACCTAACGCACAACCAGGACCGCGAAGAGCGCACCCGCCTAATCAAAGCGACGCGCTCCGCCCTCGACGACAACGGCCTGCGCCAGACTCCCATCGTAGCGGGCGTGGGCGCACCCAGCACGCGGGAGACCATCGCCCTCGCAAAAGACGCGGCCGCCGCCGGCGCCGACTTCGTGCTCGTTATTGCGCCGGGGTACTTCGCGGCCGCGTTGAGGGCGCGCCCGGGCGCTGTGAAGCGGTTTTTTGTTGATGTGGCTGGGGAGTCGCCGGTGCCTGTGTACGTACCGTTGCCCTAGAGAAGAAAATGCCGTGGCCGGAACTGATCCGTGTGTCAAAGAGTAATCTACAACTACCCCCTCATCGCAGGCGGGATTGATTTGTCTAGTGACGACGTGGTGGATATCGCGACGGCTGCGCCGAATGTCTGCGGCGTGATGCTTGCGTATAGTTGCCCTCTCCCTTGGAATTTTGTTCGAGCGTTGCTAATAATCATCATTTTATAGTTGTGGCAACGTAGGCAAAGTCTCAAGAATAACAACTCTCCTCCCCGAGTCCTTCAAGACAATCGCGGGCTTCATCGACTTCCTGCTCCCGTCTGTTATCGTCGGGTCGGCGGGCGTCATCAGTCCCTTGCCGAATCTCGTGCCGGTGAGTACTTAGATGCCCGTTAGATTTCCTGGTTAACTAAACTGGTTGCAGGATTTCGCCATGTCCTTCTGGCGAAGCACCCAGAACCTGGACACCGCAACAGACAGGACACGAGCCAGACGGTTGCAGGAGAAGGCGTCCTTGGCTGAAGCTGAGATGTTGACTGGTGGCGTGAGTATCTTACCCTTACCTAACCTAACCTTATGATTTTATTCCCCGTAGTCTATGGGGCGCAACTTAAGGTACCTTACTGACCTGTGGACTCTACCTACCTTAGGTGGCCGGCTTAAAATACCTGCTCAACGAGAAGTTCGGATATCCCGCCGCGCCTAGACTGCCGCTGCTGCCGTTGGACGAGGATGCGGCGGCCAGGCTCTCTGGGGGGAAACACCTTCAGGCGCTTTTGGAGGAGCAGAAGACGATGAAGTGAGTTGATTGTGCGGGGGACGCGGAGGGGTGGATTGTGACCGTTGCTATGTAAACTGGCAATGAGTATCTGCTGCGAGCGTGTGAAGAGGCGATGTGTTCGCGGTGCCGTCCACGAGGTTGGTACATGTGTGGCGAGGATATACATCTGGGATCCTGTCACGATATGTTAGGAAAGCTGTCGACTAAGAGTAAGATCAAAAGGTGCGTTACGTCAGGAAGTACCTGGTAAGTTTATAACACGTTGATGTCAAGTCGGTTGTTTATGATCGAAAGCTTGGAGGTGGGGACGACTCTTCATCTCCACATGCCAACTCCCCACACTCTGCATCTCAAACTTAGATTGTTCAACTCTCAATCTCATAAAGTCATTCCCATGGCCGGTCAGCCATGCATCCCTTCGTCATAACGCATCAGCAAAAGCAACAAAAAAAAAAGGAAAGACACGGGGGTCAGCGCCCTGTCAGCCACTAACACCACAAGGACCGGCCCGCTAATGCAGGGGCGGAGAATGGCGACATTGTAGGCTTGAATTGCACCAAAAAGGGGGCGCATTATCGATGACATGGCCCTGTAAGTCAAGATGATGTAGGCACATGGCTTGAGACTGCGGTCAAGGGCATCGAAATCATGATAGGTACCTACCTACAGGTCATTCTTTTTTTTTTTATTGTAAGCTGCTCATAAGCCGGCTGTCATTAAGTCATACGTATCTACATCTTCCCGACACATCCCCGGGGCATTTTTTGGTCCCAAGCCACTTCTCTGGCCATTATCCATCCTAAGCCCTCAACGTCTCCTCATGAGTTAAGGTATCTATCTACAATCACATCTGCATCTCCATCCCCCCATAAGAGGGCATCATATCCCCCGAGTAAGGCATACTGTCCATCCCGAACAAATCGAGCCCGAAATCCAGCCCGTCCAGCGCGCCCTCGAACGCGTTGCTGCCGGACGTGACGTGCGTGGCGACGGACACGGCCGCGGAGCCGTCCATCGGGGTACCGTCGTTATGGTTGTTGTTGGTGGGCGTGGAATCCCGCCTGTGTTGTAAGTTTGTTAGGTTGTGGTTGTGCCCGTGCCCGTGCCCGACGGGGCGGATACCGCCACCTGCTGCTGGTAGGGGCCCCCCGCCGGCCGTTAGGTGCGGTAGATGGGAGGACGGCGATTCAACGCTGTGGATTGCTCCTCCTCCCTGTGATGTGGGTGTTGGCGCGGGTGCCATTAGGGGTGGGAGCATGGCGCCTGAGACGGGGACGGGAGGTAAGGGTTTGGGTGTGTTGAGGGTTAGACCGTCGGCGATGAGTTTTTCTAGGTCGACGAGCTGCGGAACGGTTAGTTCACGTTTGGCAGGCTAAGTGGGAAGGGACAGGAAAACTCACAATACTAGCAGCCGCCGGACCGGCAGTCGACTGCCTCACGATCCTCAGACACACCCGCGCCAGCTCCTCCACGCTCTCCCGCGTCATCGACATCTCCGTCGCGCCGTTCTTAAACCCGTGGTACAGCAGCCTGGCGGTCCCGTACGCGCACACCGGCAGGTCGAGGTCCATGACGGGTATCTCGTTGCCCAGCGCCAGGAGCTGGGCGAACATATCCGCCATCGTCCGCGCGTGGTCGTAGCACTGCCTCCGACAGTGGCTGACGAAGTCCGGGCTCATTTGTGTGATTAGGGAGGGAGGGAGGGCTTCTTTCGTGCCCGTTATCCAGAGCCGGTAGAGATCGCAGTGGCACTGCTGCCACCAGACGTGGGTCATTATGAAGATGCCCAGGCGCGGCGAGTACGCCCGGAGGCGGAGGTTGGCCTCTGACCAGCGGAAGGATAGGGGGAGGCGGGCTTCGAAGGCTTCGAGCTCGGCAGCCAGCTCGGCGCTGCGCTGCGGGAGCTGGGAGAGGGACTCCATCGTCGTGTTGGCGAGGATGGAGGTCGTGTACTGCTGGATCTTGCTGCGGATCCACTGGATGCGGACGTGCAGCGCGAGGAAACCCACGACGTCGGGGAGTGTGCGCTGCAGATCGTCCGGCCCCGGATCTGGTGGTTTTAGGGGCTCTGTCGGTTCGGGGAGGTCGAACTCGAAGTTGCGCTCGTTACAGGGTAATTGTACGTGGACTTGATTTTCCGGGCTGGGCCAGAGGGCAAAGTCGACTTGGCCGCTGGATATGCTCGTGTCGAGCATGTATAGCGACCACATCAGTCTCCGGCGCGACTCTTGTGCTAGGAAGCAGATGGCCGGGTTCTCGTGGTTGAGGCGGAGGGCGGCGGCGAATCGGCACGCTGTGGCGTGCAGCATGAAGGCGCTGGAGAAGCGGCGCGAGAGGATGCGGTGTTTCGTGATTATGACGAGGGCCTGCAACCTCAAGACAGAAGGCTTCTCGAAGTCGCGCATCACCAGCCCCGCCGACTCTTCTATGCACCTGGCGCCGAACTCCTTGGTGCCGGGGCCGATGTCGGTGAACAGCGCCGTGATGCCGATAAGCGCGAGGAGGAGTGGGCGGTCGAGGAGGCCGGCGTGGTACCGCTCCATGAGCGACGCGCGGTGCAGGAAGGAGAACATGGGGATGTGGTGGACGTGGCGGAAGAACTTGTCGAAAGCGCGCAGGGCCAAAGCGTCAAAGCTCTCGTCCGGGCAGAGCATCTCCGCCGCCGCAGAACCCCCCGGACTCCCCATGCTCTGCCCCCGCATCTGACGATCGAAGGAAGCGCGGTTCGCGTCAGGCGTCGTGGCCGGCGAGTTGTTGTTGTTATTGTCATGCGACGCACCACCGCCCTCGGCGAAGGACGTGCTGCCTATCGACCTCTTTCCAGGGCGGTAGACGCACTCGAGCCCCTGGACGCGACAGCGGTCGCACTTGGGCGTCTGGCCGCTGCATCTCGCCTTCTTCGCGTGGCAGCTGAGGCAGGCCTGTCGGACGCGGCGGCGGGGCACGCTGATGCTCGTGGTGCCCGAGGTGCTGACGTCGACGACCTCGATGGCGACGTTCTCGTCGTAGGAGCAGGCGAAGCCGAGGCGCTCGCAGTTGGTGCAGATGCCCTTGCGCCCGTCGCAGCGCACCTTGCGCGCCCGGCATGTCACGCACGTGTGAGAGGTGCGCGGAGGGAGCGGCCGGGGTGAGGCGCTCATGGGGAGCAAACAGGGGGGGTTGTCTTCGACCTTCACATAGAGTCCAGACCCTGAAGGGGAGGGGTGGTAGGTACACTGGTCGAGGTACCGTTGGGTTGGGTGTGACTTGTTTGTCACTCTTGCAGTGTGTGTCTGTGGGGGTACACCACCACTTATGACGTAGCGAAGGGGACTTAAACTAGGTACGCGTCTACTATAATCAGACACGCGAATAGGGGGGCTATTGTTATTGCCAGATGGGATGGTGTCTCATGTTACCGGACTCGGCTGGCAATGGCGACATCTGACGATTGGGGCACAAAGCTCGGGATGGGATGAACGAGTGAGAGTTTTTGGCGTTCTGCGCCAGAGAATTGTCACGCTCGGCAATCAGAGATCAGCAAACGGCTCAACAAAGTGGGCTATTTGGCCCCCGGATGTCGGTCGAACTAGCTTGGCATCTGGCGGGGTAGCTAAAGAGGTGTTTTACCCGCATTGCCCGCTGGTCCCCGGCTGTCGGTCCGCTTGCCAGTTGCTCTCTCATGGTCACCTCCCTCCTCACCTCCTCACCTCCTCACCTCCTCACCTCCTCACCTCCTCACCTCCTCACCTCCTCACCTCCTCACCTCCTCACCTCCTCACCTCCTCACCTCCTCACCTCACTCACCTCATCACGACAAGCAGCTCAAAGGAGTATAAGTATCTGTCTGTATATTGTCGGGGTATCATATTCATCGTCGTCGCTCATATCTATATATCGCAGAATATCCTCCGCTCCATCGCCTAACTTGTACAGGAGAATCGAAAAACATGCTGCTCATCATCATCAAAAAGGGGCTCCAAAACACACCTATCCATCACCAAGACGGATAATCATCCACAAACGCGCCAGGTATCTTAGGTGTCTTCGGGCGCGGCGGCTCGCTGTTCGCCCTGGTCCTCGATGGTGTCCTCGTCGGTGTCTTAGGCGGCGTCTCAGGACCAGGTTGCTCAACAGCAAAATGCTCGTCGGGAACATCCTCGACCGTGACCTTCGGAGGCGCGCGAGGTCCGAGAGGTTTACGCGCCGGTATCTTGACCCCGGAATCGCTCCTGGTCTCGTCTCTGAGGGCGGCCGGGCTGCCATAGCCTCCCATGAACTCGAAGATGTCGACCGTCGGCGTCTTGACCTCGTGCACCGTCTCCAGCAGCGAGCGCTTCGTCGAGATTGAGCCGGTCAGCGTCCTAGACCTGCGGTGGCCCCTGGCCGCTGGGGCGGGTTGCGATGGCTTCAGAGGTGTCCAGACGCTGTATGGTGCTGGGACTTGTGGTTCCGAGGATGCGGATACGGAGGAAATGGATGACAGATCCGCCACTGTTGAGGTACCGGAGGCGCGCAGGCCGGCCTCGCCGGCGAAGGTGGACCAGTCTGCCTTCCAGTCTGCTGGGTGAGCAGGAACGTCTGGCTTGGCGACGTATCGATCGGAGAACAGCGGCAAGGTAGGCTCCGGCAGCTTAACTGGGGACTCCAGCTGTGCGTATGGGTCCGTATCGGAGAGGCTGATGGGTGTGTAGATGTCGTCATCCGGGAGGCTCAGATCGATGTGTTCGGTGATAACGATGCTAGGAGGATGGGACAGTGGGCGCGGTCCGTTGGGCGCGGGGACCTCTGCCAGTCGCTTCTCCGACATCTCACACTTGGCTGTGTTGGTGGATCCGCGGCGGGACACGCTTTCGTCGTCTACCATGGAGCCGAAGGAGCTGATGCGGCAGACGGATGTGGTGGGGGATACCCAAGGGAGGATGAACGGCTCTGCTGCCTTTTCGACGACGGCAAGACAGAAAGTCATTGCAACACTGCAGGAACCCGTTAGCACATTGGCTAACATTGAAGGCCTGAAGGGGGACAGGTGACTTACAAGGCAGTAACGCAAAAGAACAGGTCCAACTGCAAATGCACCTTATCACCACGCTGCCTGGCAAGGGCCACAGCAGTGGCAATAAGTCCAATCGTCCACGCCAACCAGGTAAGTCTCGCGACGATGATCGTCCAAGAGTGCATCGGATGCTGGAACGGCTGCGACCGAATCATGGAGAAGTTCGTCTTTGCCGCCCTGAGGTGGAGGGTTACATATGGGATCGCCAGTATCGACTGTTTCCCCTTGATGTCAGTCGTCTCTTCTCCAAACCACCGCACACGGGCTGGGATAGAGGGGAGGACCTACAGCAAACAGCACGAAACTCTGACTAGGACACTGCCCCACGATGTTGAACCTGTCGCCAAACACCAGACCGGACAGTATTAACCCGCCCGCCGAAGCGAGGAGTTGTGTTACCAGCATGGCGAGGGTAGCGATGGACAGCCACCTCTGCCGGGGCTCGTCGCGGAAGCGCTCAAGGTGGGCGAGCTTGTCGAAGAGGTTACTTGCGTCGCTACTGCTGTGGGAGGACGTGGTGGTCGAGAACTTGGAGACCATGTTCATTACTGGGGTCGACATGGTTCTTGTGGTTGTGGTCAAGCTAGTGGTTGATGATGGGGGGAAAAGGAGGGTTGGTGATGGTATAGGTCGGTAGAGGATGATGGACTTCAAGTGAATGAGTCCCTTTTTCTTGGCGTGATAAAGAGATGGGATGGGAGAGATTCGGCGGTGTTGTTGAAGATGATAGATGGAAGACGAAGAGTTGGAAGAAGGAAAACTCAGAAAATGTCTGGACTTACATCGTGCCTTCTACACCTTTTCAATATGGCCATCGGCGAGGCTGGGTGGTTCATACCTTCCATTAGACCATCACGATGGTGCCTGCCTTCTCGTTCCTGACTTAGGGTCTGGCGGCGTTGGCAGTGACGACTTCCGGATGGCGGGTTCCTGCTTGGTGTCTCAGATCAGCATGGAGTCTCAGTCTGTCTACATTCCAGCCAGATTTACAGTGCGTTTTGATCAATTCCCAAGCATTGCTCGGGGACTAGTGTCGCTAGCCGGGACTTCTTCAGCGTGGAATGTCGCTGGAATGTGGGAGCTGGAATGTGGCCCTGCTACGAGCGAGGCTGGCAGCCATTTGAGGCTTGGACTTGGTGTTTTCAGCCACCTGTGAGGAACACATGCCTGAGCGATTGACATGTGCACACCGGCACAAGCGGATAGACGAGTAACGATCGCGATCGATGTGTGGCGTACGGTCGCTTGAGGTCAAATCTCACAGGTTAGGGGCCAACCACTTATAGTCACGAACAATCCCGTCAAACTAAAGCCAATTGTGCTGAAGGAGAACATAACCTTGCTTTTGCTTTTGAAAAATGCTCAGGTAGGCAAAGCTCCTAGGGTAGGTATCCAAAAGCCTCGAATCCAAAACTCGACTCTGCTATCCGAATCTCATTGACCCAACACCATTACAACTCCTCGCCAACCCTAGCACCCGCATAACCCACCCAGTCCTCCCGCTCATAATACCGGAACACAAGATCATAGTCTTCAAAGTCGTGCACGATCCGGTCGATCCTCCTATACCCCTTAATCTTCTCCATGCGCTGCTTAGCCGCCTCGCCCCACGCCCTCCTCTCATCGTCGTCCTTGTCATATACCGACCTCTTCTGCATTGTTCCTTTGGCCTCGAACAGCGTTACGCTAAATCTACCGGGCTTGAAGATGCCCACGACGTGCTCGATCACGTCGGCCGTCTGACGCGTCTGGTGCTGTCCTCCCGGCACGTTGGTCTCGAACGAAGCGAAAGAGCAGTTGGGCTCCGGCGTTACGTGCACCGTGAAGTAGTGCGCTGCCTTGCTGGCGGGCTTGTCTGAGGAGGCGTCCTTGGTGGGAGAGGTGGCGGGAGCCGGGATGACGCCGTTGGCGGAGAAGCCGCAGGGGGTGAAAAGGTAGGCGTCGATCTTGGCGTCGGGGTAAATGCTCGTCGGGTATACGTCCGACAGACCGCAGTTGTCTGATACCACAGTGCCCAGCGCATGGCCTTCTGTGGTGAGACTCTCGGCGAGGACACGCTCGGCGTCATCGCCGTTGCCGAACACGTCGAACGTGGCGTCATCGGTACCGTTCTGCACGATGTCCAGGCTCTCGTGGGCCTCGCGGCGGGCCTCGTTGATTTTTGCGGTGTGTTTTTCGTTCGCAACGGCAGCGGCGTGCGAGAGATAGAACTGCTTGGCGTTCTCAACATCCAGGTCAGTCATGAGAATTTCAAGCGTCTCGTCGTGTGTCTCTTCCGCCGGAACATCGCCGTTTACTCCGACGATGCCTGTGGGGATCTTCCTCGAGGCAGACGACTTGCGCGTCGGGCTGAGATTGCTCTTCTCCGACACAGGCGTGTCAGGGGGCGTCAGCGTGGTGCCCCCTGGCGACGTGATGTACAGGTACCAGTGGTCGCCGTTCATCTTGCCCACCATATAGGCGCTGCCGCCCTCGAACAGGTCGTCCAGGAAGGTGACCTCCTGCTTCCAGCTGCGGTGCGGTCCCTGTTGCTTGTCCGGGAAGAGGAAGTTCTTACGGCTGTAGAAGACCCTGTAGGGGGTAGCCGCCGCATGCACGTTCTCCAAGCTTTTGGCATTGTGGAAGGGAAAGCCAGCTTCGACTGCCGCAATGTGTAGGAGGCGACGGAGGCCCAGCAGCAGGGTGGTGGTGCCGCATGTCTTCAGGATGAGCTTGTGCGGGAACACGAACATGCTCGACTCGGAGAGCAGATAAGCATCGACATGCTCGGACTTGACGATGGAGAGGACCTGGCAGTTGACAAGGTCAAGCATGCCCTCCCAAATCTTGGAATCGACGGCCTTCAGGCCGCCTTCCTTCGCGCCCGGGGGCAGCGCCTTGTCAGTGGGCGCGAACCACACCTCCAGGAGCTTCTCGGGTCCCTCGAAGGCGTTGGTCGAGTCCAACTCCGCAGCAACCTCATGGTTAATGGTCAGGTGCGGAGTGCCCTCGGACGGTGAGAAGGTATAGTTGGTAGGAACCTCGTGGTTGTTGATCATGTTGGACATGGTGGGTGGTTTCCTAGAAGGGGGGTCGACGGGTCGGTCTGCCGCGGAGCACTAGCTGCCACTCAAACGAGAGCCAAGGGAAGGCGTTCGTCTGAGAGAGTAGGCCCACAGGACGGTTGTCGCCTGTTAGGTGCTGGCGGAGCCAGCTACAATGGTTCGGGGGTTGGTGCTGAACGTCTCACGAGTGGGACGTTAGGGAGGTCTTGCGCGAAGGGGCCCAAAGAACCTTGAGCCCGGAATGTTGGGCTTTTGCTTTGACTTGGCCGTGGTAGGCTATAGAATAGTAATCGCAGGCGGGCCGTTACAACGGTATCGGGCACCCGCGGGGAGTTGGACGGCTACAAGCGAGACTGGGCGTGAGATTGATCAGGTCCGCACGTAAAATGTGTACGAGGGTCGAGGCAGAAAACGTGCTATCGAGGCCTAAAGAGACAAGAGGTCGGGTTAGCACAAGGCCAGATGCAGAGGCTCGCCACACTGGTAGAAAGGACAAGAGCTAACTTTGCTGGCTTGGAGAGGAAGCGAAGTAGGTCGATCGAGTTCATGGAGATCAGAGGAGGACCGCGGGAGAAGAGGGAGTTGCCCAGGGGCGAAGCCAGCAGATAGACCACCAACACGGAAGAGGTATCGAAGTGAGATAGACTATTGGGACATAGAGGGACAAGTGTTTGACATCTCCAGGGTGGAGGAAGGAAGCCTTAGGTTTGCAAGTAAATAGAAGCAGAAGCTGGAAATGCGGACCTGGTATGAATACTGAAGAGGAAGACTGATGATAGATGCTCCCCTGTGGCAAATTGAAGTGTAAATCTCGGGTCGGCACGCCGAGACTTGGCTGTAATCGAAGCTCCAGGCAGATGCCGAGCTTTATAAGAATGGTTCGAGAGTATTGGGTCCGGAAACAACACACTGCGTGGCTATCCAAAATGTAGGTTGGTCGGTGAGAGAATTTAAAAATTTCTGGCTTTAAGATGCGATTTGCGCCAGAAGACTGGAATCACGATGGAGGGGGAATGTGGGGTCAACTCTTGGTCCCTTTCCACTCGCTTGTGAAAGTGACCCCTGTCATGCTGTTAGGCTTGTGGCTGTGACGCAAGCATATTCATTAACAGGAGCAGAAACCAAGGCGGACGCTAAAGTTTAGCACCGAAGCTGTGGAACTTGTCAAAAGCCATGATGGCACAGGCTGTCACGCGAGAACATGACTGGTTTCTTGATGTCTTGCTCAATGTCCCATTGTGCATTGATGATAGCAGCCCGGCGCATCATACGGCATTGTTTGCCGGCTATATGCAGAACGATCATGATAAGGTCTGACCGGGATACACAAGCCGCTGCTCGGGAGCAACCGTGGCGATCTTCCATGCCGACCAGGTTCAACACTTCCAGTTTGCAGGGCGGCCCGTACTCCCTCCCGCTGCGATGACCATGATACGCGGATACGGACGGCAGAAGCATGACCGACTCAGTCTCTGTAACGCTCAGAACCGTGCCTCGGTCTCCTGCCCATCCTGACACAGTTGAGCACTTTGGGCGACCGCCTCGTCATCGCCCTAGCCTTTGATTTCCATCGATGTTGCTCAACTCGCCCGCTGTGACGCTGCAACCAAGTCGTGACGAGCATCCGTCTTGGGTGTGAAGGCGGAGCGTTCTCTCTGGCGCACAATTATCGCGGCGCGGAATCGGCTGATGAGGGATGAATTCGTCACGAGGAGCTCATGATGCTGTAAGTGCCTCCTGAACAGCCGTAATAACATCGGCCGTAATTGTCTTGAACACCGGCGCCAGCGAGCACGCCTGGTACTTCTTTACCAACGACCCAGGCTCCCTCATTTCAGTCGCGTGCTCTTGGTCAGCCGGCGTCGACATATCCTGGCCATTGACAAGCGTCCCAGCAGGATACCTCGGCCGCTTTCCAGTTTCAATCATCATCAGAAACTGCGGGTCGATAGGCACGCTGCCCAGGAACTTGACCCCAAAGTCGTCCGCCATGACGCGCCCTCCATCCTTCATGAAGATGTGCGTGCACTCGCTGCAGTTTGGGCAGACGAAGCCGCTCATGTTCTCCACCACTCCCAAAACTCTAACGCCCGTTTTGGCGCAGAAGTTAAGCTCCTTCTTTACGTCTGCTGTTGCCACTGCTTGCGGTGTTGTGACGACGACAGCTCCGGCTAGCTGGTCTAGTATCGTGTCTTTCAACAGTGTTTCAACAAGCGATATATGCTCATCACTCGTACCGGGTGGTGTATCGATGAGCAGGTAATCGACCTCGCCCCAGAAGACGTCGGTCAGGAACTGCCTGACCATAGCTGTCTTCTTCGGACCGCGCCAGACGACCGCATCGCCTCGTCGAGGTAGTAGAAAGCCGAGACTCATGACGCGGAGAGGTCCAACACCTGCCGCAGCGTCGCCATTGTGCACCGTTATGGGTAGCCAGCCGCCGGGTGTCTGTGTTACTTTCTCGTCTTCGATGGCGAACATGCGCGGGATGGAGGGGCCGGTCAGGTCGATGTCGAGGACGCCGACAGAGTGGCCGGCTAGTGAGAGCGAGAGGGCGAGTTGTGTGGTTACGGAGGACTTGCCGACGCCGCCTTTGCCGGAGAGGACCTATGAGAAAGCAATGTTAGCCTGGATGTGTTTGGAGATTATGTCCAGGGCGGGGAGGTTTGACGCACCAGCACGATGTGCTTAACTTGAGACAGCGACATAGCCGCGTACAGTGTATGTCGTGTCTATTGGGTCAGGTACGTCGCGGTATGGATTGTCGAGTATTCAGTTAGACGTTCGAGTCCGTGTCCAGGTGGTTGTTGTATAATCATTTTCGTGGATGGAGCTTTCTCCGGGGCGATTTGAATCTCGGAGTCTGAATCGGCCTGCTTTATCAGCAGCAAAGTTGCCGTCATTGGAGTGGGGCCGCATCGATCTTGATCAGGGTTAGGGTTCATGCCGGAACCCGTGTAAGTCGCATGCAGTATGAACACCTGCAAAGATCCAGCGAGCTCCAATGTGAGGCACAATTTGAAGAAGTGACGCACGCAGTAGAACTGTAAGATGTTGTTGCATTTCTGAACATCGAAAACAGATGTACATATTGCATTGCAGGGGCAGGAGCATTGGCAGACGTACGCGGCCCGAGCGCTGACATTGCAGAACCGCCAAACATTCAATTTCTTG
Source organism: Coniochaeta sp. 2T2.1 (assembly GCA_009194965.1). Classification (NCBI taxonomy): domain Eukaryota; kingdom Fungi; phylum Ascomycota; class Sordariomycetes; order Coniochaetales; family Coniochaetaceae; genus Coniochaeta; species Coniochaeta sp. 2T2.1. The sequence goes on from VSMA01000016.1 coordinate 173,283, forward strand.
GCAACCATTGCCATCCGGCGTGTCCAGGTTCCAGCATCCAAAAGGAGAAACATTGCATCTCCAACATTCAAGTCCTACAAATCGATTCAGACGGCCACAATACTCGCCAACACGTTCACTTCCTTCGACTGCGCCTCTTCAGTAATACAACCTGTTGGATATATCATACAATACTGCTAGACCATCGCCATCGATCCCAATCGCATCCGCCGTCAACCCTCGAATCGCATCGCGAAGCGAGGAAAGTCTAAAGCTCGCTGGTCTCGGAGGCCACGGAACCCAAGACATGCCACGCCCGGCCGCATCCATATAGCCTTTCGAGTACCACGCTGCATACGACGATGAGAACACCTGTGTCCAACAAGGATGGATGATCCCTGGGGTTCACCATGGACGACCGCGACGCCCGCATCGAGGGAACGGACACCGTCACCCACCAAATCCGACCTCGAACCTCCTCCCCGCGCCTTCATATCCACTAACGGCTCCCCTCGATTACCGGCCGTTTCGGTTGCTTCACCATGGGCTGACGATAATGATGGATTTGGGGATTGGGCTTCTGCAGATAATATCAACAACAGCACTGCCACGAGCACGTCTGGTGTGCATTCCGCGTCTGGTTGGGCTGGAGGATGGGGAGGGACGGGCTCGGATACTCCTGGCTTGCATGGCCACCAACACTTGTCTCCCACGCCGAAAGAGGAGGGCTTTGGATTTGCACAGGCGAGCCCAATTGCGTGGCCTGGCAGCATAGCGTTGTCACCTGGGTACAAGAATGGCAACGGATCTGCGTTTCGACAACCATCCCCGGACCCGTGGGCTTCCGAGTTCGATGACTTCAGGAAGGGGTCAGACGCGCATTCGACTCCGAGTTTTGTACTTGACCGGCCCGCGACGCCGTCATCGCCTGCGAAACAACCCGAGACTGAGGTGGTGCGTGAAGAGTCGGCGTCAGCATGGAATGAAGATGGGCTGAGAGCCGTGGTGGATGAGACGGCTGAGGGGTCAGATGCCATCTCCCGAACCGCGGAAGATGCGGCGCATGGAACCGCAGACACGAAGGAACTACCGGATACACTTGAACCAGAAGGTGCCGACCAGTCGAGACCAAGCACCAGCTCTAAGCCTCGAAGCAGTCACTCCAGGTCCTCGTCGACATCACGGCATGACAGCGACTCTGAAGGAGACAGGCAGGACTCTCCAATAACATCGATCGATGAAGATGCAAGGTCACGAATAGCTCTACCGCCAAGAAAGGTGTCCGGGAGGATCCAGGTGCTTGTCGAGAAGTTCGACGGTCTAGCCAAGGCCGCTTCAGATGAGAACCTGCCCGTCAGACGAGAGTCAACGCCACGGAAAGGAGATGCCTTTGATGCCGGGACTCCATCTGAAGAGGTTGGGGACTTCGGTGATTTTGAGGATGCGGAAGAAGATCCTCCCATGACACCAGTACGGGAATCAAGAACGCCGTCTCCGCGAACTTCACTCGAGCGGACACCGACGCCGCGGGTGCGCGCGCCGGAGACTCCAATTCGTCAAAGGCCAGCTTCAGCCGCCACCGCATCCCCAAATGTCAAGAGCCCGGTCGCTAAACGAGCGCCTGTGCACTTCGACGTGGATCTCTCACAGATTGACGGCTTATTCAACGACCCAAAGCAAGACCCTGTCGTCACCCATGGAACCCTAGATTCTCTCTTACCCGACCACATAATCACCGACAGCTTCAGCGAGATATCGGAGCGCAAAGCCTGGTACCGCATCTCCCGCCAAGGCTCATCACGGATGCACAACTCGGGCGACGCCGAGAGCTACCGCCGCGTAGCATGGCCCACGACCACAGTTCACGAGGAAACGCTGAAGATCGTCCGCCGCTGGATGGAGCAAGACTCGATCACCGGGCGCACGACGCTCGGAGGCAGCGGGAACAGGACAAACATGTTCAACTGGGACTCGGCAGCCGAGCCGGTGGCGTTGGAGCAGATCTTCGCGAAGAGGAGACGGCCGCAGCGGCCGGTGTCCTTGCAGCAGCCGCCTAAGGTAGCTGCTATCATACCCCCGGCGCGTTCGCCGCTTGCAGGGGCAGCTAATGGCGCTGCTGCTCCTCCTAAACAGCGGCCGATGAGCTTGGTTGGTGCTTCTACGGGCGCTTTTGGTTGGAGCACAAGTCCTGTCACCCAACAATCCGCCAAGCAACAACCCAATGCACCTACGACGGCAGTCCAGCCGGAGACACGACCTTTGGATATGCCACCAAAAAAGGTTCTCGACCAGAAACCTGCCCCTCTCAACCCTCCGGCCGCACAAGAAGACGATGATGACGACTGGGGGGAGATGATGTCTTCTCCGCCCGTCAATGCGAAACCGATGACTCTTCCCGGCTTCGGCGGAGCGGTCAGTTTGCTTCCTGATACATCACCATTGCCCGGCGCACCACTGCCACCTTCACACCCACCTCCAACCATCCGCCCAACTGCGGACACGAATCACACCCCTCTACCAGATCTATGGGCACAACCACCACCATCACCACCAATAATACCACCCAACCAAACCGCTACTGTGCAACAGAACCCCGAGCGACTACCCTCCTACTTCGGCCTACCGCCGAAACCTACCGTGACAACTTCTATGCCCGCCAGCAGTGCGGCATTCACGCCGACCACACCTCTGGAAATACTATCGCCTCTCCCTCTAGCTGTCGTGACGCCTATAGAGCCGGCTAAGCCTGCGCTACGTGGGAAGAATGAGATGAAGGAGGACGACCAAGTTCGAGACATCCTCGAGGGGTTACCGGATTTGAGCTACATGTTGAGATGAAGACAAAAGTCCCTGTCACCGCCCGGGTAGTGAAGGACAGGATGAGGGCGAGCACGGCCTTGGAAAACGAATATAAGGCGTAGGAATGATTTTGCATAGGCATTGGCGTTTGGGCAGGTTTTGTTTATCCACTGTACATCAGGACAAGTACTAGGAGTCTTTTGGTTAAGAGCGAAGCAATTTTCAATACCGAGCACTATCTTTTTTGCCCCTCGACATTGTGACGAAGAATAGCCAGTTGTTGACATAACCATCCGCGCTCAGTTACCTGAGGGGTCTGGCATGCTCAACACGGCATGGGAAGCGCAACCCCAGCAGCTGGCGTGGTGAAAAGCACCACCTCCGCAGCTCTCCGCCTCGTCAGCCCAGGCAGCACCCCGTTATCGCCCCGGTTCCACCTCGGCAACTCCTCCCTCGCCGCCGTGTTGGGATCTTGGCCGGCATTGAGCTTGCTGACCAGCGTCGACGAGCGCCCGGCGCCGCAGCCGACGTTGAAGGCCCAGCTCACCAGGGCGCCGTACTGATTCGGATTGAGGGTCACGGACGGGGATATCATGTCTGATATACAACGTTCAGCGATCTGTGCTCTGGAGTTAGCCTGCGATACTGGCGGTGAGGAGGGATAGATAGGTAGGAGATGAACTGACGGCGAGATCATCGAGCAACAACCTCTGTCCGTCGGCTTCCGACAGCGGGATGGGATAGGGAACGTCGGAGCAAGACCTATCGTCGCACAAATGGCCCCATCCAACAGTCGCATGGCCATCGGGATCATCATCTACCATCATCAGCTTCAATATCTCCTCTCGCCATTTCTCTCCACCGTGAAGTCGAACGAAACTCACATATATCCGGAAACCACCCCTCAAACCCCTTAACCAGCTCCAACGTAGCCTGATTAACAACAAACGCACCGCACGGGCCCCCACCCACAGTCGCCGTGCCCGGGACGCAACACTGCACCTCCTCACCACCAGGACAACTCCCCGCGACCGACGTGCCGGAACAACTCCCCCTCGTCTGACAGAACCCCTGTTTCCCACCCGCCGTACAAGTCCCGTAACTACAACACCTCACCCCCTCCGGCCCCCCGCACAGACCGCTCGTACTCGTCCCGCCGTCCGCGGCGCACAGGGAGGTTAGTCCGCACTGGCCCGGCACGTGTGTCGAGCCGACGGAGCAAGAACCGTAGGTGCAGCACTGGATGCTCGCGTCGCCGCCGCAGTAGCCGCCCCAAGTGGTGCCGCCGGAGGAAGTACAAGTGGTGTTGGGCTGGCATAGCCCGGAGAGGGTGGCGACGTTGCAGGAGCCGTAGGTGCAGCACTGGATGTTTGAGCCGCCGACGGGGCAGTGCCCTGCCTCGGGGACGCCGCCTCCCGAGGTGCAGGATGAGGTTGAGATGCACACGCCTGCTTGGCCGGTGGTTATGGTGCAGGTTTGGGGTGTGGCGGTTAGGACGAGGGGGATGAAGAGGAAGAGGAGGGCGGATGCTGAGGAGATTGTTGGATGCATGTTGGGCGGGCTACCTTACGGAGTGCAAGATCCTGATGACGAAGGTCTGTTCCCGTCTCTGGACCACTGTCGAGGATATGTATATATATATATATATATACATATACGGCCGCGAACGCCCATGTTCTGTTGACACACTACACCCAAGCCATGGATACCAGCCCCTGCCATAGGGTCACATCGCAGCCTATGGGGCTGTGAGGATGGTAAGCTTATTTTGAAGCTTCCGTGCCGATTCGTGGTCGGGTTTGTCTATCCACCCTTCCCATTCGCTTGCCTGATTTACTACCCCTGAAGCCACCTTTCTGCACAGCGCGGAGAGTATGGCTCCAGCTGCCCGGGCCGATGAGCTTGTCTTTCTAGCACCTGCGTGGAAGCACTCAAGGCCTGGCCAGAATGCGGTCCCCCAGTGTCCAAGTCCGGAGTGTAACATGGTGTTGCATCTCGGTTGGACAGACAGCTACGGCGGAAGGCAATTGTACCGATGCTTACTCTTTTGGCGAATGGTTTTGCATATGAGTTGGAGTATGTTGCGCTTAAAATAGACATTCATGACCAGGTATTGCCCTTCCCATCTACCGGGTTACCGATTTGAAGGAGCGAGAGTAATCTCGAGAAGACATATCTCGGTGTGCATCGGTGAGGACGGTTAGGATAGAGCAACATGCCTCTGACGGGAGAGCGATCTCGTTCCTCAGATCACGCAATTAGGCTTCTTGCCATTCTTCAATATGCAAACCTAGCTGATGTATGTTACAGCAATCTGTTGTAGCGATGCCACTTACTAGACATCATCCCGTCTGCGTGTTGCTTCATGGTGATGTCACGGATTGAAGCTCACCACAAGTGGTGATTCCGGACAGATATAACAGCACTCGCTGTGAGCCGAAATTCTTCTGCTTCAACCATCAGCAAGAGACCCTCAACTGGCCAATCAAATCAAGATCAGATCTCGAACGTCAACACGCAAAACACAACAACAACCATCACAATGTCGGACCCCAACCCCCAAGGCGGCTCAATCTACGACATGGCCAAGGACGGCACCAAGGGTATGTTGTCCTCCTCCTTCTGCTCCCTCTTCCCCCACCTCTTCTCTCCCTTTCCCTCCATACCTCAGAACTAACATCGCCACAGTCCCCGAAGACGCATCCAAGCCAAACCTAATCCCCTCCAAGGCCCGGCCGGACCAGACCAACGTAGAGAACACGGCCGGCGGCCTCGGCGCCAGCAAGCTGCATATGGCGGCCGACAACGCGACGGCCACGACGGGCTTCGGCGAGACGGTCAGCGCCAGCGGGGGCCAGCTGCCCGACGACATCGGGCAGAAGTATAGTCGGTCTGGCGGCAAGGAGAGGGGCCAGGAGAGTGCTAGTCATGGAGGGCGGAATCATCCTACGCATGGATCGTAGATGGGGTTAGGTGCTGGACTGTTGGGAGAGGGGAAGTGTATAGTAGAGAAAGGTGATAATGTAGGCATGGGACTGGGATCTAAAAGGTCAACAAGCAAAGATTGCTCAACATATTGGATTGTCCTTGGACCAACATTTGGGTGTGATGTCGTTCGCGATGTCGTCCAATGCATCACCCGTCATATCCGTGGTGTATCTTGTCGGAGCCCCAGACTTGCAACGTCTCCGCCAGCCTGCAACAACTTGAGGAGACTTCCTGCTCTCCATACTGCAAGGTAGGCTGATATAAGGTACCCTAAAAGGACATGGAAGGTGGAAAAGATTGAAGGCATATACCTTAGGAATATCGGCAATACGTAACCGTCCGGGAGTAGCCGCTTATCTTATCGCCAGCCGTCCATAACCGATCTATCACAGTACGCTCTTCATCCCGCAGCTCGGCCTCGGCCCGGACTTCTCAGCATCTCATCAACTGGAAAACGCGCGCGGCTCCAGACATCGGGAATCAGAACCATCACATTCGGCGGGGCCCAGTTGCCGACCACAAGCTCCGGGGATGCCAAGCTCGATCCCGGGGGCTTCTTCCGAGATCTTTTTATGGACTTGTGATTCCCCCCAGTTTCCTTGTCCTGCAGTGTGCCGCAGCCGTTGCTACTCTCGACTGTCTCGCTGTCTCGCCTCCCCCGCATTCTCAAAACTCCCACGAGTCAGATGGAGAAGCTTGGTCTATGCGGGGATTTCCTAACGACCCGTAAACGAAAGCAAGAAGCTTCACCGGACCATTACAACCAAAGCAGGGTTGCGGGTTAGTGTCAACGGGTGGTTATTACTAAGTGGATGTTCAGGACTGACTCGGCCAAGAGACTAACACCACAGGTGAGGAGAAGTTTGACACTTCACGGGGCTCCGCGATGACATCTTTGTCTCGAAAGTCGCGCTTCGTTAGTGCTCCCGTTGGCAAGTGCCGCGATACTGTTGCGGTGCCCTTGAGTTGCGGTGCCCTTGAGTGCTCACTGGCTGACGCACTTCCCGCCGCGTTTCCGGTCGTCCTTAGAAGGAGAGCTCTCACGAGACCATGAGCTCCCCTTTTCTGATTGAAGTGTTCGCAGCATACATACATCACCGCATATATGAGCTCCAGCTTCGGCCGCCTGCATTTTCACCCCTGTGCTATTGTGAATCATTCAAGCTACTCGAACACTGACGGTTCTTGATCAGACCACCTCAGAGCCGAGGACTTCTTCATAAGTAAACTTGCTCTCCGTCTATCATCTTCAACATGGCTGTCATCGGCCTGTTGCTCTCCCCATGGGCGCCGGCACTTGTGCTTGCTGGGATAGCATGCTTCTACCTCTTCCCGTACCTTGTCACATATGGGCCCCTGCGCAAGGTTCCTGCCCCTTTCCCTGCCCAGTTCACAAACCTATGGCTGCTCTTTGCAGCTAGGAGAGGCAAGCGATACCTGATCGTGGATGATATGCACAAGAAGCTCGGCCCCGTGGTCCGGATTGCTCCCAACCATGTCAGCGTGGCCGACGACAGTGCCGTCCAGGCCATTCTTGGCCACGGCAATGGCATGTTGAAGTCGTAAGTCAGCTGTCTACTCCCGTTACGGACAACAACCAACTTACACATGCTTCACAGCTCCTTCTATGACGCCTTCGTTAGTATCCAGCGCGGCATCTTCAACACCCGCGACCGGGCCGACCACACCCGCAAGCGCAAGATCATCTCGCACACCTTCTCGCCCAAGTCCGTCGTGCAGTTCGAGCCCTACATCCACGGCAACCTCGAGCTCTTCGTCAAGCAGTGGGACCGTCTCATCGCCGACACCCGCGAGCCGGACAAGGCCGCCCACGTCGACTGCCTGACGTGGTTCAACTTCCTCGCCTTCGACGTCATCGGCGACCTCGCCTTCGGCGCCCCCTTCGGCATGCTCGCCACGGGCGCCGACATCGCCGAGGTGCGCGCCACGCCGGACTCGCCCCCAATGTACGCGCCCGCCATCGAGGTGCTCAATCGCCGCGGCGAGGTGTCCGCCACGCTCGGCTGCCTGCCGGAGCTGAAACCCTACGCCAAGTGGCTGCCGGACGCCTTCTTCACCGAGGGCCTCGAGGCGGTCGAAAACCTCGCCGGCATGGCCATCGCCCGCGTCAAGGCCCGCCTCGACAACCCCCCCTCGGCCGAGAGCAAGGACCTCCTCGCCCGGCTGATGGAAGGCCGCGACGACAAAGGGGAGCCGCTGGGACGCCAGGAGCTGACGGCCGAGGCCCTCACCCAGCTCATAGCGGGGAGCGACACGACCTCCAACTCCTCCTGCGCGCTGCTCTTCCACGCAGCCCGCACCCCGGGCGTTTTGCAGAAACTCCAAGCCGAGCTCGACGCCGCCATCCCCGCTGCCGTAGCGGTGCCCACCTTCGACATGGTCCGCGACCTCCCCTACCTACAAGCGGTAATCAACGAAGCCCTCCGCATCCACTCCACCTCCGCCCTGGGCTTACCTCGACAAATTCCCCCCGACTCTCCCGGGTTGCACCTAAACGGGTACTTCTTCCCCGCCGGAACGGTGCTGAGCGTGCCGACCTATACTTTGCACCACTCCACCGAGATCTGGGGCGCCGACGCGGAGGAGTTCCGGCCGGAGAGGTGGTTAGGGGAGGGTCTGACGACGAGGCAGAAGAACGCGTATAACCCGTTTAGTTACGGCCCCCGGGCGTGCGTAGGGAGAAATGTGGCTGAGATGGAGATGAAGCTTATCGCTGCCACTTGGGTGAGGAGGTACGAGGTGTTTTTGAGGCAGGAGGGGATGGAGACAAGGGAGGGGTTTTTGAGGAAGCCGCTTGGGTTGGAGATTGGGATGAGGCGGCGGGAGGCGAAGGCTTAAGTGTTGGTGTTTGGTTGTAAAGGGATTGGGAGTCGGGTATGGGATTGTTATGAGACTGGAGCGAGTGTAACGGCGTCGTCGGGATTTAAGGGGTCTGGACGAAAAGTAGCATGTCTTGAGGACCCAACAGAGAAGACATAAATATCTCATTCTGCCGACCTTCTACGGTTCACCGGTTCCTCATGTGAGTGTGCCTCCCGCCTCCCTCGGGGAACCAACTTGGTACAAAGTTGAACCAAGACCATCACACCTCCCCAACAGAAGCAAAAGGAGCCCTCCGCCGCTCCAACCCACCACTACTAGCCCGACACCGATCAGCCACGATATCCGTCAAGCTCACCACACTAAGGCTCAACTTCGGCGGCTCGGGGCCATCAAACGTCGCACCACCAATAATAGCCAGATGATCCGGGTACTTGTTAAAAACATGCAGCGCCCGACTATAAGCCGGCCCCTGCGGCGTCCGATGCGCCTCCCACTTGTGCCTATCCCCGCCAAACCGGTTCGTGTACACTGAACTCCTATCCGCATCGCTAACCACGATCGTGCCCAGCTCCCCGCCGACGGGGCTCCACACCACGTACGGCGAGGCGTTGGGCACGAAGGTGTCGTTGATGACGATGGGTATCCCCTCGGCGGAGTCGAATTCCAGGGGAGAGTCGGCGATGCGGTAGTACACGGGGTACTGGGAGCCGTAGGAGGAGGAGTTGCCGACGGGGAACTCGTGGACGAGGATGTACTTGTCGATGGGCGGGATGTGGGCGATGACCGTCATGCCGGGGCGCGCGAGGTAGTCGGCGTAGCGGACGTCGTTTACCACGGGGCCCCAGGTGCGGAGGTCGGTCGAGGTCTGGTGGGCGAGTTTTTGTCCGTGTAAGGGGTCGCGCTGGTCGGAGTAGTAGCAGACTAGTTGGTGGTCGTACACCCTATTCGATATATGTGTTAGTCATTTGGTGAACGGTGGTAAATTGGGTTTCGGGGGGGCCCTTACATCAGAAACGGCTCCCAAACCGGCGTCGCGCCGTTCGTCGTGTTCGGCCTGCCCCCCTCGGCAACGTGGCTCACGAACTCCCACGTCCGCGCCTTGTCGGTGCTAGCATACAGGTCGATCCGAGTGCCGTTGTTACTCCAGCTGTTTCCCGAAGCGAAGATGGTGCCAACATCGAACCCGCCCAACGGCTCGAGCAGCTCCATCAAGGCCGGCTGGGCGGGGAACCCCCACCCGTTGACCTGGTCGGTGATGTTGGAGATCCAGGTCCACGTCGCCCCGCCGTCCTTGCTCGCGAAGACGGGGAAGGAGGCCGGGTTGACGCCCGTCACCGACGAGGTGACGAGGAGGGTGCCGTCTTGCAGCTCGACGTGGCGGGGGTACATCGCCCGCTTACCGGAGGGGGGGTTGTAGATTGTGTTGCGGGCGAAGAGACCGAAGGGTTCGACTGCCTTGGCCGCTGCTGCTGTGGTGAGCAGGGCGGCTGCCACCCAGGAGAGGGTGGGTTGGAGACGCATGGTGGAGGATCACAGCGTTTCGGTGCGGTTGCAGATAGAGAGACAGCTGTTGATCGTCGCAAACCATCTATCTCTCAGACGCATTCCCCGTGGTTTTCTTATGTTGCCTGTCCTCCCTGCTCACAGGTAGGTAGCCTTTTGCTTTCTCCTCCCATACCGCATGGCTAGGTACGTCACAGTTTCTGCAGGCTGATTAGAACGTCGGCTACGAACAACGGCAACTGATCGGGCTGGGACTTACAAAGCGTGAGGCACATCGAAACATGGCCCAAAGAGGCCACTCAGGTAACATTGGACATCGAATTGCTGTCCCCATCTGTGCCAGTGTGTCGGGCTGGTGAGGGCATGTTCGACTATCGTTGTTTTAACCGGCATTAGGGCCGATCAACGAAGGCGACGGGTTCCATGAGAATGATATACATCCAGCGGAGGGAACGGCTATCGCTGGTCGGGATAGACGGCATGATATTCCTAGATCTTCACCATAAGCCACCTAGCTATGCATGCCATATTCCGATTGGCGCGCAAGAGAGGGCTTACCGTCCAGCTTTAAGCGAAGCTTGTTCGTATAAGTCCTGCAAGGTACAGACTGAGTTTACCCGGTGAGGAGGATGTATGCACCCCAGACCGAAGAGTCGGACTAACATCCCCGCATCTCACCACTGCAACGATGCCTCCTCCTCACTCCTCAGCTGAGTCGGCCGAACCATGCAGTGAAGATCTTGATGCGAACTCACATCCCCCTCTGGCATACAGCCTAGCAGCTACAGCTCAGCAGCTCGGGTTGGCTCGCGGCAGGGACAGGAGTGTGTCTGAACAAAACTCGCATTTTTGCTGTGTAACTGCACAACTAAGAGGCTGAAGAACAGATAGGCGAACAGGTTCGAACGAAAAGCAGCAGCAGCAGCAACGTACATCGAAAAGCAGCCAGTTCACAACGTTGCTCAAACCAACAGTAAGCAGCCATACCAAGCAAAGCAAAACAAAACACGCCGGCCATATCCCATTTACCACCCGAAACACCGTAGACGCCCGCCTGCAATTTCTCCGCTCTCCATCTCCAACCTTCCATCTCCAAATGACTCCAACGGGTATTACAGGTTCACACCGAACCAAGCCAAAAAGCAGCAAACCACAGGCAACCACTAGCATGCAGCCACAGGGACTTCCGCCTGCACAACCTCATCCTGCACCTCAGGCAAGGGTGAGGAAGCAGCGACAGGCTCCGCCTCATCTTGCTGGCTACCGCTCTCCCACAGCTCGAAGCTCTCGCCCGTGCCTTCGATGGGCTGCAGCACAGCGGCCTTGGAAGACTCGGTCTCCTTGCCCATCAGTACGTCGATGCTGATCTCCGCTTCGACCTTCAGCTCGGGTGCGAACTGGAAGTCCTCTGCCACGTCGAGAGCAGGGACGGGATCCTCTGCAATGTCGACGGGAGCAACAGGTTCAACAGCGGCAAGCACAGGTTGCTCTTCAGCATCCTCATCTGCAGGCACGATGATGACGCTGCTATCATCGCATCCCTCCGGATAGTAATCAGCAGCATTCAGCTCGCCGAGAGGACCGCGCGTCTTCTCGAAAACCATGTCGTCCGGGTTGACGGGAGCAGCAGTAGCCCTGGTATGAGCAGAAGTAGTCTGGCTCACGTCGTCAACGGGTGCAACATTCTCCTTGTTCCGACCCTCGTCTCTCTCGCGACGCGCCTTGATCTCGCTCTCCTCGTCGCTGCTGATGTCCAAGGTGCAGGTGCTGTGCTGCAGCAGATTGGTCATCTCCTGCTCGGGTGTGTCCTCGTGAATGTCGAAGAACCAAGAAGACTTCATGTCCGACGAGTCGCCGAGTACATCGGGCAGAGCAGAAGACCGGCCGGAGTAGCTGGGGATGGTTCCCTTGAGGGCGGCATCGAGACTGAAAGGGGCGGCGGAGCCGAGGTTGAAGGAGGGGGGTTCCACGCGGCTGAAAGGGCCTGCTGTGCGGCGGCGGGAGAGGATGCCGATACGCTTGGAGCCGCGGGTGGGTGAGCGGCCTGCGGGAGCGGAGAGAGGCGAGGATTTGGCGATGGAGGTGTTAAGCTTGGTTGTGGTTGGGGGCTTGGGGGTGAGGGAGCTGCGGGGACGGGATGAGGGCCTGACTGGGCGGAGGATCTCCCGCGGTGAGGCCTGGAGGGCAGCCGGGAAGGAAGGGGTAGATGCGGCCTTTGTAAGGGTGAAGGGCGATGCCTTGACGAAGTCCTTGGTTGGGAAGAAGGTGTTGTCGGCGCCGCCCTTTGATCTCTTAGAGAAAAGGGTTGGGTCGACGTTCTCGAAGTCGTCTCCTTCGACGGCTTCGGAGGCCTTGCGCTTGCCTGAGACATTGGCGGGAAGGGCTGGATGAGTGTTAGTTGTTGCACTTGGCTCATTGAAATGATTAACACCGAGGTTGAGCTGTAGGCTGATTGCTGACGGTAAGATTCAACCACCGGACAGTCCAACACAACCGTAGCACCAATCCCTCCAAACTAGAAAACACGACATACCATTCTGGCGGTTCTTGAGGCTCGTCAAGGTCTGCAACCGTGCTCCATCCAGCGGAGCAAAGGGTTGGCGGGTGACAGCAGCCATGGTGGTAGTAGTTGAGAGCGCAAGAGGGGTGTCAAGTGGCAAAAGAGATCCTCCAAGCTGCGGCAGCCAAATCAATTGCTGCCCAAGTCGCTGAAGAAGATACAGGCCCGATTCTCCTCTTCCAAGTGAATTAATTGTGTGACGCCCGGAGTCAGAATGTCAAAACAGACACAGATCGTTCACCGGTGTTGAACGAAGACGTGTTGTTTATTTTGCTTCCTGGACGTCGAGAAATAAGACGAAGGGAGTCAGGAAGAGAAGAAACGAGGGGCAGCAATCCGGGGGATATGCGAAATGTGTATTATTTGGGGTATCAGGCCAGTAGCAGGTCGGGATCGGCGGAGACTGAGAGGAGGGTGGTCGCTGTCCAGGAGGCCCAGAGGGAGGAGGAAACTGTGCGACACGGCTTAATGCCTTGTTCTGGTTGGAGCTGAGCTGTCGAATAACCAGTTGGTCCACCTGTGGGATTGCACAGCCAGGGGCGAGTGTCGAAGAGGCAGACAGGGTGTTCCAGGTCTGATGCTGAAGCAAGCCCACGTTGAAGTTGAATGCAGTCTGGGGAAGCGCGCGAGAGTCAAGCAGAGAGAGTGGACAGACAGAGCTCTGACGGCAGAGTACAGAGCTTGACAGGTCGAGGTAAAAGGAGGGATACCAAGGGTATTGAGTGGGATTAACGCGCTCGGAGCTCAGACAGGACTCGCATGAGCGAAAGAGGGCGGATTGTCGTGGTAAAACTCCAACGCGTCGATGCCAAGGACCAATGGAAAAGGGGGGGAGGAGGGGCGAAGGGATCGATTGCCAGCAATGCAGCCACGATGCCAACTTTAGGCCGATGTTAGGGCGATGCAAGTGAAAAAGCAGATGGACACTAACAAGCGTCGCACTTTAGATTCTGTCGCAGGTTTTATGCAAGCAAGGGATGGGGGAATCTGATTTGACCGAGAGAGTTCAAGAGCATGGTAGCCTGCATTTGCCTGCATTTCAGAGACGAGCAGAGTTTAAGAGCTTGCATCTGCCAGGCCCACTCTCATTGGCCGAAGCTCATCTGACGCGTAGCTGACCGACCAATTAGACGCGTCAATGGCACGAGCTGCCAGCACACCGCGTTCTAAGTTGCCCCACTCTGGCTGTTTCTTGCAGGAACAACCAAACCAACTCCACCTCATCTCATGATTGTCATCCCTTGAGTGACAACGCTCTCCCGCCGCATATTACTGACTCTGTCCCAACCTGCAGACGATTGTTTCGTCATCCGACCTCCCAGAGAGCTGGTTGGCCTGTCTCTTCTTTGGAGAAACTGGAGTGCAAGTGCCTCGATGGCTTCAAAAAGAAGGGCAGCCCGAATCACAGCCTGACGTGCGTCTTCAACATGACGCTCAGCCTCCATACACGGGTCGCGCCTCGGGCGGCCACCTTGGTCCTACCATGGCAGAAGAGGAAGGCGTTTTAAAGCCTCCAACAGTCTTCCTCAGACTCAATGCACCACATCCATTGTCATGCTAGTTGCTTCCATTGGCCGTGGTTGCTTCTTGGACGGACTGCCTTCTGGCCGCATTTGGCACGCAATGAGGCCCACGAAACCGGCCGCTTGCCGTCATTGACGATGATCCTGTCGTCGGGCATTGACAACTGTCTCTGGCAAGATTCAGTGGCAAAGAGCTGTGGTGAGACATTGGCTCCGAGTGAATTTCGCTCTTACAGTCACGTGGCATCGGGACATCGTCCGGACCCTGTCTCGGGCACATTTCGACGACATGGACGGCATCTCGGGCTGATCACTGGCTTTCCAATATGTGTTTATCCGAATTTTAGAGATAAACCCACCGCAGTCTCGTTCTTTCGAATGGCGTCGTCAACCGCTTGCACACCTCATTCGCCGCAACTTACACACGGCAGGGAGTTGACCAAGTTGGAAACTCACAATGCCGTCTATACATCGATATTCCCTCGTTCGACCTGCCCCCAGCACAGTGTCTCACGACCAGCTGCTGGCACTCCTTTACACGAGCCGACGACAATCTTTCACCTCGGCCCATTCGCGGTTGGGTGGAAAGAACTCGAGAAGCCAGAAGACGCGGACAGCCGGCGTAGTTCCCGGATATATGAGGTCACAGACGCTGTTTCGTCTGGTCTGACCTTCCGCGAGACATGAACCGTTCAAGCTCCCGGTGCGTTGGATAGCTCGGCTGAGAATGTCAACGGGACTGAAAGCGAGAGGCTTGGGCTGTCTCTAGCGGTGGAGATGTCCGGCAAATGCGTTGACTGTGCCGGAGGGAGAAGAACCACCCGATGTATTTGGAGAATGCGATTGATCGTGTAGCTGAAGTCAGCAGGGGGGGAAACAGTTAAGTCCATGATCGGCTGGTGTCGAAAGATAAAGCATTACGAAGGACGGCATATCCAGGTCACGTGGTTCATTCGGTAGACTTCCAGGCAGCCAGGGCCGTATCCGACATGGGACACGGGAACCGAGCACACAACGGCGGAGCCGGACAAGGCAACGGAGCGGGGTTTCCATCCTTCGGCCGACAAGTTGACTCATTTTATCTGTTCCTGTATGACTCTTTCACACTTTGTCCTTATGCGTTGTGGCAATCGCTTGCTTTTCACTGGTTGCCTTTCTATGCGTCTCATGTTGTCTTCCCCTTTTCGTTGCACCGGTGGGGTCCGTCTGCCTAACCGGTGGACCACCAACAAGGCTCCTACACGGCCTCTGTCGAGGACTATGCCCGTGTTCAACCTTGATATCGACCTATGAGCACGAGATATCCATAATCGATCTTTCTATTTAACTGTCTCGAGCTCCCATCCAGAGTCTCACATCTCTTCCTTCTCTCCTCATCAAAGCATCTCACCTCGGCTCTCTTGCTGTTCTGACAGAGGCACTTCGCACTCTTCCTGACACTTTTGTCCCCGACTTCCCTATGGGATATAACCCGGACTACGATCTTGACGAGAACATCTGTGGAGACGACGACTACGAAGAAGACTACGACGAAGACGAAGAAGACTTTGACGACGACGACGACGACATGGCTCGCACTATGCAAACAGCCCGCAAGTCCACAGGGCAAGATGTCCTCGACGACGAGGACAAACAGGAGGTGGCCGCTCGTCTCACCGAGGAAGACAAACGCAAACGCGAGGAGCTCGAGAAGGCTCCCATGCAAGCTGAGCTGAAGCATCTCGAGAAGCGCTGGACCAAGAAAGGCAAGGGTTACATCACCGAGCCGATTGACGAGGACGTGCCGGAGCAGACGACCAACTGGTACGAGAAGTTCGCTCTCTGCATCACCCGCCAGTATGACAACCAGAACAAATACGTCACCCGCACCACCCTCCAGGTCAACTCCCAGGCCCTCAAGGACATCCTGGCAGATGTCATCGGCAGCTTTCCCGGCCAGTCCTTCCACACCAGCACCGTCGGCATCGACTTCCCCGCCCGCTGTCTCTTCCACTACCGGGACGAGCTCAATGCTGCCCTTGCCGAGGAGGAACCTGGCAGTGACGGTGCCGCTCACCTGCCTATCCTGCTCAACTTCATGGACGAGCACTTCGCCGAGGAGATCAAGGAGGCCAACAACTTCCTCCCGCAGGGCCTCATCACCTACGAGCACCTCTGGACCATTTTTAAGCCGGGCGTCCTCATCTTCGGCTCCCGCAGCGGCCAGCCGTGCGTCTTCAAGCTCACCAACTACGCCTACCAGTGCGGCATGTGTCCTGGTCTGCAGCTGAACCTGCAGTATACCGACTACAATGGCAACGCCTTCGGCACGCGGGGCCACTCGATCCTCATCCCGGCCTTCGGCGGCGCCCAGTCCATCGCGGACCTGAACGCCCTCCCGCTGCACATGCACCCCGACCCGGAGGGCATCCGCACCATGCTCATCGAGCGCGGCCGCCGCTGGGAAGCCCTCGCCGGACAGAACTTCCGCGAGTACAAGGGCGTCGCGCTGGGCGAGCGCTGCTCCCTCTACAACATCGACGGCAGGGTCATGATTGACTGCAAGACGTTCCACCGCATCGAACCCAACCTTCAGTTCAGCGTGTCTGCTTACTCCCATCCCGACGGCAACAACAAGCGCAAGCCGCCCAGCGAGTGGGAGCTCGTGCCCGACGACGCTCTGGAAGTCAAGCCACCTCCTCTCACCGACGAGCAGGCCCTGCTTGCCTCACCCTTGGTGCGGGGGTATGCCTTCACCGAGAAGAAATTCCTCGACTTCTTCGTCGACAAGATCTCGGACATTGAGTGGAACACCTCTTGCTTCGAGCAACTCGGTAAGCCTACCTTTCCCCTCCTATCTATCGCCTGTCCTCTAACCCTCTACAGTCCTGCCATCCCAACAGAAAGAGCTCGTCCAAGCCCTCGTTTCAGAGCACACCCAACGCGTCTCTTCCAGCACGTCCTCCCCCTCCCACTTCGACGACATAGTCAAAGGCAAAGGCCGCGGCTTAATCCTCGTTCTGCACGGCCCTCCGGGAGTCGGAAAGACCCTGACCGCCGAGTGCGTGGCCGAGTTTTCCAAGCGGCCCCTCTACATCGTCTCCTCGGGAGACCTGGGGACGTCCTCCTCGGTCCTCGACGAGCGGCTCTCGCGCACTCTGGACCTCGCATCGACCTGGAAAGCAGTCCTTCTCATCGATGAGGCTGACGTCTTCTTAGAGCGCCGCAGCCTGCACGACATGGAGCGCAACTCGCTCGTGTCTATTTTCCTCCGGACGCTGGAGTACTACTCCGGGATACTGTTCATGACGACCAACCGAGTCGCGACGTTCGACGACGCGTTCAAGAGCAGGATCCACGTGCCGCTGAAGTACGGCAACCTCCCGCAGTCGAGCCGGGTGAAGGTGTGGAAGAACTTCCTCGCAAAGCTGGAGGTCGAGGGCGGGATCGATATCGACGAGGCCGGGTACGAGAAGCTGGCCGAGGGCGAGCTGAACGGGCGGCAGATCAAGAATGTCGTGCGCACGGCGAAGAGTCTGGCGAGTTACAAGAAGAGACGGCTGGATCGGGAGCAGTTGCAGCAGGTCATGGACATCCAAATGGCGTTTGAGGAGGAGCTTAAGGGGGTTGGGGAGGAGGATGTTGATATGGTTGAGCGTTGAGGGTGTTCTATCGGCGAGAGCGGAGATTATTTCGTTTGTCTGGCTGTGTTGTTGACCTTCGTTCGATCTCTGGGGGTGCCCGTTCATGTTGGAAGGACAATCTTGATTCTGGTTTTCTGCAGCGCGACACTCCCTCCTGAGAAGAAGTAAGAGGGTTAGGGTTATACGAGTGTATACGAATGCATTGCATTGCTGCAACACAAGACGATTAATTTGTTGTCTATGAAATAAGATGGTGGTGTTGTATTGTTTAGAGCGGACCACTCATTGCGCATGGTATCCGGCAGTAACCCACTCCTTCCTATCCCTCTCCAACCCCTCGGCATCAATCTCCTGGCTCTGCACCCTCCACTCCGTCGTGACCTGCACATGGATATTGTCATTCCCCTTCACCTCCCTCGCCTCCCTCTCCGCAGAGTCCTTCTTCTTATCATCCCCCCCACTACCACTATCAACAATCTCCTCCTCGCTCCCAAACCGATCATAAAACGTATCCCCGGGTAAACTAAGCGGATGCCTATACTTACTAGTCTTATTCCCCCCTCCTCTCCCCGTCCCCGTCCCCTTCCCGCTAATAGTCGACAACTTAAACCCATTCCCCCCCGTAATCTTCGTCCCGTACAGTGCACCACCACCACGGGCCGCGTACGGGCCCCCAGCAGCCCCCGCGCCCCCCATGGGAGTGCTCTTCTTCCCCCCGCCTCCCGAGAAGCCGTAGCGGTACCGCCTGAAGGCGCGGTTCATGAAGGGGAAGAGAACGGGCACGTTGGAGATGAAGACGGCGACGAAGGACTCGCGGCAGGACCACTCGCCCGCCAACAGAGGGCCGTGGCCGTTGTCGCGGAGGATGTAGGCCGTGCGCAGGCCGCCGAAGACGGCGGTTATGAGGCCGCCGCAGAACATGAACAGGAGCCCGGTTTTCTTGCCGGGGGAGATGCGGGCGGACCAGACCATCTGGGAGTGTGACGCGTTAGCTGTTGTTAAGGCGGAAGGAAAGGAAGAGCGGACTAACCGGTAGGGGGATGGACATGATGTAAAAATCGGTCGCCACGTTGGTAGTCATGACCAGCAGCGCGGGCATCTTAAACACAGCGGGCTGGCAGTGGTCTGTTTTTCACACAACACAACACCCAAACCAGTCAGCCAAGTGTTTCCCTTCCTCATCCCCCGAAAACTCTATCAGATAGAACCAACTTAACTCCAGGATTAGGAAAGATCTGCCAGTTCTTCTCGATGGGGAAGCACCCGAACAGGATGGACAGCATGCCCGCGACGTAGGTGGCGCCGACAAAGACGAAGCCGACGTTGATCTTGAGGGCCATGCGGTCGACGCCCTCGCCCAGGCGGCGGTAGAAGAAGAGCCAGGACAGCTTGAGCATCCACATCAGGCTCGTGTAGGTCACCCATCCGAAGAGCTGCGTCTGCGACTCCTTGACGCGGAGGTGGTACTCGCGGCTTTGCGGGGAGACGGCGGCGCGCTCGGCGTCGGTCATGCTTTGGGGCGGTGGCTGTGTTAGGGCTTGCTTGCTGCTGTCCGAAGAAAGGGGTTGAGAAGAAAGATGACATACCCGCTGTTGGCCAGACCAAGCCACCATGCCCCGACGTAATGTGCTATTGCTGTTTCGGCTGTGTATAAAAGCTATGTGCGTGGGATGTTAGTCTCCCTGACTGTCTGCGGGCAACCCAGGAGGAACACAGTGAACTCACAAGAGCGACGACCATGAGGATGTCGTCAGGGGATACATTCCGCCATCCCGTTATGTGCAGGCGCGCGGCGACACGCCCGGCGACGATGACGATGCAGATGGCCAGGTAAGTCCACGCCTCGATGGTAAAAGACATGCCTGTCTTTCTCTCTCCTTCGGAAGGACTTCAATCCCACGCAGAGGAGAACATAGCCAAGCAAAGGAGAAAGGGTAGTACACGGAGGATGATGTCTCGATCGAGGAGGAGGACCGGGCCAGGAATGTATAGGAGAGGCGGGACAGCCACCGCTGTTAACTTAACCTTTTCTCCCTGCTCCGGCGGAGGTACCAAGTAGGTAAAAGAATCATTGCTTGGGATCTGGGGAGGGTTGCATCAGATCGGCTGAGAGGGGGCATCTTGGTTCCCATCTCTCACTAGTAGCCAATGTTTTCTTTGATGAACCCGAGAGGACGGGACCCGAGACACACAGGAACCAATCGACCCAAGCAGCGAACCCCTAAACTAGTCTACTATACATTTGCTATCTATGTGCCAGGGGCCTAAGAGGTAGATGGTTCCTTACCGAGCATTGTGTGCACGAACTGTCTCACTCTTAATCGATCGAGTTGACGGGGGATGGACGAGGATTGTGATGTACTATATGGAGTTGTGCCATGGCGCAATGGATTTTTTTTTCCCCTGGTGTTGTTCTTATTGTCAATGGAGGATGATGGCCACTCTCATACCACGACCCCTTTCCTCGACATCCCTATAAGTCGTGAGCTGTGGAAATTTGGACCCTGACCAGATTCTCGCCTGCCTGCCTTCTACAGTGCCGGTCCATAATCTAGATACTACCCAAAGGTGTACTTACATAGAAGCCATGACGGCTTTGGGCGTTGGGGGGAGCGGAACGGGAGCGCCCTGTTCGCCATTGCCCAGATCTCTAGAGATCTTCAACGCTTGTTTAGTCTCGTCCTAGTCAATCCCATGATTCCACTAGGCAACGCCCCGGTTTGGCGTCCTGGGTTGACTAGATTCTAGTGTCAAGACGTCATCCCACAAGCCCGGACTTGGGAAATTCCTCCCCAGATATACCACCTTAGCCTGCTGCCCCGTACCTCTATCCTCGCAAGCTCGACGGTTTGCGGAATGGCGTCAACAAAAGCGCCACACCTTATTCTGTCCTGCCAATGCCCCCACAACATGTCTCACTATATCTCTAGTCTACATTGTGTGATAATATTTGGCAATGTTAGTCGGGCAACAGGTCCCGGCAGCAGGTCCGGCAGGTGTACTCTTCTCCACAGATCGACTATCATGTCTCACTCTCTCTATCTCTAGCCTCCCCATATGATATCCACGAGTATCTAAACCCTCTTGCAAGCTAGTAGAGTCTAGTAGGTGTTCATAGGTCTCTAACAAAGATAAGAGATCTCACGAGTCCAGAGTTGGAAAATGTCTCTAGGCACTCTACCTAGTAAATGAGGGCCTGTGTACCGCTTCCAATCCGCGCAGTCCCGGCAACCTGGGAGTCGGCAACGGGGAAAGCAGAAGGAAGGGCCAAGCAGGCGCCACTGAGTCACCAAAGTAGACTAACTATGCAGAAGGTCAAAACACAAGATATCTTTCACATCGGACTAGCTATCTAGCACAAGCGGCTAAGGTAGGCCTGGAGATAGGCATAGGCCACAATAATGAAGGGAGAACAGGAGAAAGCAGAAGGAGGGGAAAAAAGGAAAAAGAACGTACAACAACAGGGATTCCCCGGTGGTCACCCACCCGAGAAATAGTCCGTCGGTTCACTGGCTTGTCTATGGGAGAGAGCGGACGGGATCCCGAATTCTCCAGTACCTATGGTCGTACGTGAAAGTTTCGACGGCGTGGGTTGGGTTATTACAAGGAGGCTGAGGGAACTGAGGGATTGCTCGGTGATAGTGTCCGTGGACCGCGGAACAGCAATCCTGATTCCGCAGCACTGGGCGATGTCTCATCCTTTAACTGAGACACTACTGCAGTAGACACGATTATGAAGGAGGCCAAGTGAACAGTAGCCCGCCTGGAAAGGGCTTGATAGTGCAGAAATTTGTATGCTTGGTATCTAAGGCAATCAATCACCCTTGGACCGTGATACAAGGCCCCTTATCCACCTCCGACATCCGACCAATAATAGCATACCTGCTATTCAACACCGCCATCCTCTGCCTAACCCTCGTCTCACCGGCACCACCGGACAGGCCGCTCAGCTGCTCCTGGAACTCACCAGACCGGCAAGCCAAGTGCAATACCCCCCCAAGCGTCTTGACATCGACATCGACATCAACCGACAATTGCCCCGTCGCGCCTCTACCACCAGGGCGAAGCAGCATCGCGCCAGCCATGACGCCGAGCACGACTAGCATATAACACAACACACCCAAACCAAGAAAAGTACAAACCTTGAATGTCGTTACAGTGATAGCATGGCTGAACGGAACGTTGGCGAGAAAGATGGGGAGGAAGTCGCTCATGATCGTGGTGAGCGACAAGAGCGCGAGTAATATCTGGCGTCGGCGGATGTACGTTATCAGGCCGACGTAGGGGTTCGGCGATAGCGGGAGTAAAATGGAGGCTTTGGCGCTCCTTGGACGTCGGGCCATGTTCCACATGGGCATCATTGTCGCCATCTCTGAGCGGCGGAGGTGTCAGTTCTTTGCGGCGGTATAGAATCGATAGCGTTGGGTGGGAAGAGGGTGCACCTACCGCTGAACAGCGAGCCCCAAGCGAATCCGACGAGGACGCCGAAGAGGGTAAAGAGGAAACGTACGCCGAATTTCTCGGAGTTCATGAACCTCTCGAAACCGGTGTCTGTGTTGGGGTAGAAGAGATACCAAAGGATCATTAGTATCAGACCCGCGAGGAAGAGGCCGAATAATGCCATCTGTCCCGCCAGACCGGATACTTTTCGTCGACGCGGAGTAGGAGTTTGCGCCAAGTCCTTGGTTGTTCCCTGAGGTTTGTCGCGACTTTCGCATTTCGTTTCCGTTTCCGTGCTCGGAGTTGCGACATCGTTGTGGTGAACGAGGACGGCATACTCTCGCTCAGTTGGCGACAGGGCTACATGCCCGAACTGGAATCTGGTCGATGCCAGCGCCTTCCTTGCCTTCTTAACGGAGAATGTCCCATCAGCAGTCTCGACAGGCCTTGACCGCAAAACGGCAGCCAAGAATGGGTTGAGGGATAGACTGGCTATTGCAGATATACTCCTCGGATCAGAAGCGACACCATACCCAGTCCTCCTCCACGTCGCTCCCAGCAGAAGGCAATACGCGAACACAACACAGCCCATGACCCCGAGTACAGCCTGCGTTACGCGTACGACGTTGTCCGAAGCCCGCAGCGTGCCCGTGCAGCTCAGTCTGTAGTCCCGGAGACAGTCGCCCTCAAGACCCATCTTCACCGTCTCCGCGGCAAGCGGACTGAGCAGCGCGGCGATGTACTTCAGCAGTGTCGACAGCGTCACCGACACATGGTCCATGGAGAACGCGTGCGATGCGACGTGGACCAGTCCCGGCACGCCGTCGTAGTGCAAGAGGACAGTCTGCGCCGCGGTGCCACCCGCCGGATGGGCGAGGTAGGCAAAGGGTTCCGGGGTCTTGGTGTCGTGGTCGAGCAGCTTCCAGGGAATGGCGAAG
The DNA here is from genome assembly GCA_009194965.1 of Coniochaeta sp. 2T2.1. Classification (NCBI taxonomy): domain Eukaryota; kingdom Fungi; phylum Ascomycota; class Sordariomycetes; order Coniochaetales; family Coniochaetaceae; genus Coniochaeta; species Coniochaeta sp. 2T2.1. The sequence continues at coordinate 196,480 of VSMA01000016.1, forward strand.
ACAGAGGCCAGGAGGGTCGGCAGGAAGGTGCCGATGAAGTACTCCGTTTCCCAGGATAGGTGGGCATCTGGTCGGTCTGTCTGCGATAGCCATCCGCCAGTGGTGGCTGAGGGAGTAGGCGTGAGCCAACCTGCTGTGGTTGAGGATTGGGTCCCCGGCGGCTCAGTCAACCAGCCACCCGAACTCGAATATGTTGTACTCGGTCCTGTCCCTGTCAACCATCCATCGCTACGTGTACGCGAAGTCGTTTGTTCGCGACAGGGGGTGCTTCCCGCCTGTTTTATACACATTTTGACATCAGACGTAGAGGGTAAGCCGCTTGACACCGCCCCAAACCTCACTGAGAAAGAGGTAGCCACTACATCGGTCTGGACGACAACAACACGGACGTGGTGGTTGGCAGACGTTGTGGCATCGGTTGTCCGAGCTGTTCCGAACGCCAAGCTGGCGGACTCGAGCAAGATGACGAAGGCTGCGATGAGACCAAGCAAGATGAGGAGGGTCGGCCAGCGGAGGGACAGAGGTTTCCACGAATGAGTCGCCTCCTGGTTGTCGTGTGGCTTCTTCCTCTTTGCTTTCACCAAGTACCAGATCATGATACCGGAAACGACAGACGCAATTGGCACAATCGATGCGACGGCGACGACCCATGAGTCGTACGGGATAACGGTGCCACCACTACCCGAAGTGTTGGCGTTGGACGTCATTGCGGGAGTTGAGTGGGATAGAGCGTGGGAGCGTACCTTGTGCAGGAGCTGGGGGAGAACTTACTATGAGAGAACGTATCAGCTCAACTGAACAGTGTTGTGCGGTGCAGGCGGCGGACTTATAACGATCGACTTGACTTGATGTTTTTTCTGTATCGGACTTCCGTGATATAACTCATCCGGGTCCAGAAGGATATGGCTGTGCTTGGTAGCTTCACGGGGGTGCCGAAGCAGAGAGCAGACTTGAGTCCCCATCAGAGCGAGCGAATCGAGGTTCCATACCTTGATTATTGTAAGGTCTGTGGAAGAAATGAAATGCACGGAGGGTGCATATGTATTGTAGAGCCTCGGCCCCTGACCCCTCAAAACGAATAACCTCTCCATGCAATGAGGTGGCAAATCGACGCTCCAAAGCCCAAACGCCCAAGGGTGCCTACCATGTCTGGCTCCCTAGCCATGACCATGTTCCACACGATGCAAGCTGAACGCCTTGTCCTGGAATATGAATATCCTATACCGTCATATGCAAAGCAATGCTGAACCAACGCCATCTCTCGAACTCCAAGTGCTCACTTGAACAGCCTTTTCCCCGGCCTCCTCGTCCCGAACCTCTCCACTCCGCTCTGCTGCTGCTGATGCCACGGATCATGCAGACCTACAGCGCCGCCCTCTTGAGCCAGCTTGTATCGCCGCAATGCCTCGCGCAGATGATCAGGCCGTAGCGGACCTCTCCTATGCCACTTCCGCACCGCCTCGTCGTCGTCCTCGGCAGCGGCAGCAGCAGCAGTGGCCGCAGCTCCGTCGGTGCCCGTAGGCTCCTGCTCTTTACCGGGCGTCGCTTCGGGCGTGAGCAGCCCGTCGTCCACCTGCTTCTCGTCCAGGTTGTCCATCCACTCCCCCTGTATCCGGCGCGCGGACTCGATGATGTCGCCCAGGAAGACTTTTGCCGCCGTCCGCACAGTAAGCACAACGTTTTCGGGTACCGACTGCGAGACAGTTGCGTTGACGAGCTGCAGACTTGTCAGTAAACCCATCATGAAACCAAACATGTCCATGGTCAAGATCTCACCTTCCGAACCGTGGGTTTCTGCAACCCCGACGCCCTCCACGCCGCGTACCGCTCAAACTGCTCAGTAGAGAAGCTCTTAAGCAACATCTGCTTCAACTTCGACTCCTCGGCCTGCTGCTCGGCAGTCGTCTCCTGCACATCAGCCGCGACCTGCACCTCCGCCCGGTCGAGCTCGATATTCTCGTCCTCCTCGTCCGCATTCCCGCCGCCATCACCTGCCCCCGGTGCCTTAGACCTCCCCCTTCCTCCTCCTCCCTCACTAACCGCGCTCCTCGCCGCACTACTGCCCACGACGCTGGGGGTCAGCTCGCGCATGGCGGCGGCCTTCTCGGCCTTGCTCTTCCGGCCGCGCTTCTTCTTGATCTTCTCGGGCGCCGGCGCGCCGCTGACGACGCTGCCCCCACCCATGCCGCTCACGAGGGACATGGAGTCTACCGAGGGCGAGCGGGCGAGGTTGTCGTACTGGGACTCGTCCGGAGGGAAGGAGGTCTGGCGGAGCGGGTGGGTGGCGGAGGTGACGGACATGGTGGAGGCTTTGCGGCGCTTGAGGGAGGGGGTCATGGCGCCGCTGTTGTCGGAGGGCCGATTTTTGCTGCTGCTGAAGGACTGTGAGGGTGGTGGGGAGAGGGCGGTGGGGGAGTAGGAGTATGGTGGTGAGGAGGCCATGGTTGATGTGGTTTGAGAGGGGTTATTGATGGGAGTCAAGGTTCTGATGATCAGGACAAATGTGGCTGTGAAAATGCGTCCTGGTGCTGCAAGCAGGCGACGGCTGGTGTTGGTGTTGAGGTTGGTTTGGTGTCATTGCACGCGATGATGGATGTTCGACTTCGCGTTGAAGGTGTTGGCAGTTTAAGGTTTGTTACGTAAGCGTTCTTGCCCGAGTTGCTTGGCCCAAGCTTAGAGTGGGGCCTCAACCAGAATGTGGGGTAAGTGACTTCCGTCCCAGCCCGGGCTTGTCGCAACGTCCGATTGTTCACTCCGGATTGCTGTTCAAGCTTTGTCCAACAACAAATATCCCAAACCAGAGAGTGAAGCGAATTAAGCAAGATATAACCTGACTCAATGTTTACGCCGTGCGGTCTCCTTACAATGTCTGGAACAGTGCCTACTTAAGGGAACACCGGGCTCCGTAGCTCGGAAGGGATAGACCCTTGACGTCAGCTCCGATAAGATAAAATTTAGCGACCCCTTGCAGCCAGAAGGAAGCAAACGAGCTTGAAAGGCTCCGAAAGCTCCACCTTGGTCACCCATTTCTCCGTCTTTTTGACCCCGTCTGATCTGTCTATGTCTATACACGGGGAAGACCAGATCGATTGCAATTGGGAACCTGTCCCAACACCCAACATGGTTCACTTCGACAACGCCGCCGACGCCGAGAGCAGCGCCTGCAGCTCCGCCTCGCTCAACGGCGACATCACCGCCAAGCGCGTCAAGGAGGCCCGGAAGAAGCGCAAGTCGCACCACCGAGACTCTACGACCGCAACCACGACAACAGATGCAGCCACAGCTGAAGCCGCCGACGGCTCCCTCCCCACCAAGAGGCGGCACAGCGTCAGCAAGCCGGCGCGCGACCTCCGCGACCAGCCGGAGAAGAAGTCCAAGAAGAAGCGGAAGATTGCGTCGACCATAGCCGAGGAGACGGGCGTGGGCGCCGAGACGCGGTCGCCCAGTCCCGTGATCGACTTCGACGGCCTGAGCAGGCCGAGCAAGGGGACGCGGGAGAGGTTGGAGGAGAGCCCCGAGAAGGCGGAGGCGCGGTTGGAGAGGATGGCCGGTGCCGTGAGGACGCTGCTGGAGTGCGTGGGCGAGGACCCGGGCCGGGAGGGTATCCTGGCGACGCCGGAGCGGTATGCGAAGGCCATGCTGTTCTTTACCAAGGGGTATCAGCAGAATGTGGCTGATATTGTCAACGGGGCGATCTTCCAAGAGGGGCACAACGAGATGGTTATTGTTAAGGATATCGACGTCTTTAGCATGTGCGAGCACCACTTGGTGCCTTTTACGGGCAAGGTATGTTACAATCCCCGCCGGGGACATCAATTGAGCAACAGCTGACTGACAACAACAGATGCACATCGGCTACATCCCCAAGAACTCCGTCATCGGGCTCTCGAAGCTGCCCCGCATCGCCGAGATGTTCGCCCGCCGGCTGCAGGTCCAGGAGCGCCTGACGAAGGAGGTCGCCAACGCCATCATGGAAGTCCTGAAACCGCAGGGGGTGGCCGTGGTGATGGAGTCGTCGCACCTGTGCATGGTCATGCGCGGCGTGGAGAAGACGTCGGCCACGACCATCACGAGCTGCGTGCTGGGCTGCTTTGAGAGGAAGGAGAAGACGAGGAACGAGTTCCTCAGTCTCGTCGGCGTCAACCGCCGGTAGTTTTCGCGCACCTCGGGAGACAAGGTGTGGTTTGCTTTTTCAACATAATTGGGTTGGGTAGTTTGGGAATCGGGGTGTTGTTCAACATTTGTGATACCAAAATGGGATCGGCAGGAGATTCAACAGCTGGGGAGCGGACAGTGATTGCATTAGACGGGCATCGCACTCAACTCAACCGGGCATGCATGAATTTGGGCGGCGTTGGGAAATGAGGAAATTCAACATCTGGGACTGGCCGTTAATTTTGGTCTGCAAATGGCGTTATTTTAGGCTCCTTGAATGTTACACTTTGATAAATTGTGTGATGAGCATCTCTCGTTCAGCGTTCACACTTGGTATAACGCGACTTCGTGCTACCAGCCATACACGACTTGACCAAGTCCGTTGACCATGACACCCTTTCACCATGCTGTGACCGCCTCACACTACCCGTCTAACAACCCTCCCAATCTCCCCCCTCTCAACCTGTTCCACCCTCGGCCTCACAACCCTCCACACCTCCTCCGCCACATCCTCCACACTAGCCCCCGCATCAACAACATACAAATCCTCCTCCTCCTGCCTAAACCTAACCTCCCTCACGACCCCTACCATCTCCGGTTCCGGCGCCTTAACTTCAACCTCTACCTCGGTCTCATCCTCTCTCCTCCTCTCCTTCACCAAATCAATCTTCCCCATACTCAAGCCCCAGAACAAATCCCTCACGCGCCTCTGCATCTCGGCCTTCTCGTACAGCTCGCCGCCCCAACCGCCGCGGAGCTTGGCTGTCTCCTCGGAGAGGTCGAGGAAGAGGACTAGGTCCGGGCGGGGTAAGCCGACTTCGGGGGCGCGCGCCCAGGAGAGGGTTAGGGAGGGATTCTGTTTGGCGGCGGAGTAGACTATTCCTGAGTAGTAGTAGCGGTCGCAGAGGACGGTTATGCCGGTGGATAGGAGGTTGGAGATTGTTTTTCTGGTTTGGTGTTAGTATGAGACGAGAGGGATGAAGCGGGAGGAAGAGAAAGACATACGCTGCCTCCCATCTATTAGCGCTAAACAGGAGATGAATGACATGGTCGTCCATCTCCGCCTGACTGCGCAGGTAGGCGTCTATCATCTGGCCGATGGGCGTCGAGCGATCTGTTCATCTATCAGTCCAGATCTCATCTCATGCATGGCTAACCCTAATGAGACGGAAACCTCTCACGTCCGTCACATGCGCCGCATATCAAACTTGCATATGAGCGTAAGCAAGTTAAAGGATGCAAAAACATACCAGGAAACCTCATAACCTTCACCTTCCTCCCCAACTCGACGAAGCGCTGCTCGAGCAGCTTAACCTGCGTCGTCTTGCCGCTCCTGTCCAGGCCCTCGAGGACGATGAGGGCTCCCCTTGCTACTGATGATCCATCTCCTTGCTGCTGCTGCTGGTCCGGTGCGGAGGACATTGCCGCGTCTTCTGCGGTTTGTGTTAATGCTGGCTATACGGAAAAGAGGACATCAATGAGAGCGGGACGAACCTGGTGCACTTGAGCTAGAAGCCATCTCCGACGCCGCGGTGGCTAGGTCCTTGATCGTGGCGGCCATTTATTTACGCTTGGATAGTGGGGGGGCCCTACTCCCGGTTGGTACGGGGTAGATCGTGGGTTGCTTTACGTTTATTTAGTCGGAAGCGGAGGATTGGTGGTGGTGGTGATGTGATGAAGGCCAGGAGGAACCTGGGGCAGGGGCTGATTCTGCAGTACAGGCGCGTCACGGAACTGGTGATTATTGGCGACTGTAAGGCGCTGTGAGGGCTGCAGCACCGGAAGTGGTGGGTGTGGTTGTTGGTGATGCGGTCCCTGGAAAGGGGTGGATGATTGTTGACGACGGTGTCCGGATGTGGAGTCGGTGTCGTTGTTCGGTGTGGGGAGCAGGGAGGAGGAGCTGATGCTTGGTCCTCGGGGATCAGGGTTAGGGTTGATCAGTGCGGGTTGGATGTCAGGGTTAGGGTCGTGGTTAGGTTGGACTGGATCCGAGCTTGTCGTCGAGCGGTCTTGCTTCATCCGACCAGCCAGGTATAAGTCAAGCTGAAATTTCTCGAAGAACTCGAGGCTCCAACACTGGTCGACGGCAATCTCTTTCTCATCCAGCGGTCTGTTCCAGACATACATGTCCGCCCTGATGCTATCCCATATTCCCTCGACTCCCCATGGAAGGTACTGCACCACGACCGTCGTCTTTCTGAAGCAACCCATGTCTCCGTGGGATGGCTCCAGGTTGTAGCGTTGGTCATGCGTCATGGGGGTTGTCGATGGAGCGTCGAGAAGGGACCCCAAGGATTTTCTGTTTCAGTTGCAAAGGTTGCGCGGGTATAGCAGCCGAGTAGCCCAAGTCACTACGGATGGGACATTCCTGGTAGCCAGTGACTCCCGCGGCCTGTAATACGGGCCATGGACGCAGCCCTTCTGGATCACCCGGTACGATCCTAGTCAGTACCGGTATGGAAGTGAGATGGCCGTAGATGAAGATGGGTTGTCGGCCTGGCCGCTGGAGCTCCATGTCGTCGGGTACCGGGATACCTGGTAATGTAGGTATATTGATGAGCATGTGCTTGCTAAGCTTGGAGAGAAAAGGGAGTTGTATAGTGAAATGGAAGAGGATGTTAGACTGCTGGAGCATGGCGAATATCTCGATATTGATAACCGGGTTCCAAAACTTGATGGGTAGAAGAGCTCGATAACATAACATTAGAGTCATGTAGAATGGGTTTGCGAAGTGCCAAAGATGGTAAGAAGAGGAAGAGGGCGGCAAAGTAGAGAATGAATAAGAGAAAGAGGAAAGGGAGTGCAGAGTAAACAATACAACCCGAGAAAGAGCAACATGGCCTACCAGCAAGAAGACAAGAACAGAGTTCCATCGTACTTGACTACAAACATTAGCCATACTCCAATATCATCTCACTGCTTTTCGTGGCTTCTTATCTCATCTGAGGTTCGGTAAGTGCAGGTTGGCAGGTTCAGACCGAGTTCATTTCAAGTCAGACATGAGTGGCCAGCCCTTTCCCAGACAGACTAACCAATGAATACCTGCTCATGTTTGGTACGTGACCAAGGATGATATGGATGAGGTAGGTAGGTGGACTCAAAGATCTTGAACAAGCTTTTCCCTCTCCTCGTGGGTTGAGATGAACAAACTTGAGACCCTCGTTGGCGGCAGCACTCCAGACGTAGCAACAAACCTACCTGCCGCTGTAATGCGAGAATAGGTTTCCTCTTCAGAGTCGTCTAGACGGTGTCTAACTCTGGCAGACTCTGTCCTAACACTGAACGGCTACAGATTCACGGATGAGGATGTCGGGTTCTCGGTTGACTCACAAATGATGATAGACGCATTCGAAGTCCATATCAATCATGTTCTTAACACGGTTATCAGTCTGGGTATCTATCAATCCGGGTATCAATCCATTTTCCTCACCCCCTCCCCATCTTCCACATGTGCGGCCACCTAGCCTTGCCACTTAAACCGACTCTCCCTCAACATCTGCATCAGCCCCATGGGCAACAGTCCCTTATCAACCACATTCAGCCCCCCAAACCGGGCAATCATATCCTTACAAAACAACTGCACGATCCACTTCTCATAGCCGCTCAAGTTGGACCACTCCATCTGCCCAATAACAGCCTTCACCTCCCCCCTCAGCTCGACGTCCCGCTCCGTCGGCTGCGCCATGAGCCGGTTATACGTGTTGCTCAGCAACAGCGACGTCCTCTCCCTGAACCGCGTGAACTCCTCGTACGGCATGAACTCCTGGCCCCCCAGGTCGCCCCACTCCGGTCCCTGGCGGGCAATGACACCCTTTTCCTCGAACCGCTCCTTCGCGCGGCGATACTCGGCCTCTTCGTCCTCTAGGAAGTCGTCGACGAGCGCCTCGGGGTTGGGGATGGTCCGCTCGCGGATGAGGTAGAGCTTCACAAAGGGGTTTTGGAGCCCGAGCCCGCCCATGGCGACGGGGAAGTAGATGTATCCGTCCGGGAGGTCGTTGACGCCGAAGCGGGAGGAGATCATTTGTTTGAGGTGGTCGCCTGCTCTGCCGGACCCCTCGCCAAACAAGGCGGCCTGGATACGTGCGAAAGTGGCCAGCATGCTGTCCACGTGTTGCCTGCCGTAGCAGTTGGCGGGTTTCCCGAAGTTGTTGGTGAAGAAGCGCACGCCGTAGACGTTCCAGGCCTGGATCCAGTCGAACACCGTCTTGCACGCGTCGAGCTGCAGCTTGAGCTCGGCGATGTGCTTGTCCACGTCGGTCTGGTTGATCACGAACCGGCCGTTTTCAGGATCCAGCTTGAGAAACCCCCAGACGACGTCACCCTGAGGTAGCGCGCGTAGTGTAGCCGCGTCCACCTTGCCCTGCTGTCGCGCCATGAACGCCGACCCCGTTTTGTCGGTGTTGAAGTCCAGCCCCACGACGGACGCGAACTCGCGCATGGCGGCCCAGCCGGCGGCGCACTTCTCCGGCTCGCCCCAGAGCCACATGTCGTCGTGCAGCCGGTAGAGGCGGGTGCCCGCAGTCCGGTTTACCGCGAAGTCGAGCACGAACAGCAGGCTCTCGCCCAGGTAGTCGGCCAGCGGCGTGCTAAGCGGCGTGCCCCTCCTGCGCGTCTGCGATTCGGCGTCGGCTGGGTCCTGGGCGAAGCGGAGGGGGGCCTCGAGCACGCGGCGGAAGAAGTCGAGCCACTCCGCGTCGACGCCGAAGAACTCCAGAACGGCGAAGATGCTGCTGTGCGGGATCGAGGGGCCGAACCACTTGAAGTCGGAGCGGATGACGACCATGTCCTTCTGGAGCTTGCGGCGGAGGATGATCTCCGTCTCGATCATGTGCAGCAGCTCTTGAGTGACCTGGACGTGGCCCTTGCGCGTGTCCTCGGGCTTGGTCTTGTCGTCGCCGTAAGATCCGCGCACCTCCTCCATCTCGGCAGGAAGCTGGTCCAGAAACACCTGTTCGGTGAAGAAAGCGTCCCTCTTCCCCTCGACCGTATCCAGGCTCTTAGACGGACCGGTCTGGTTGAGGAAGTAACGCCTCCTCCGCCCATCTTCCCGAGACAACGGCTGGGTATCTGGCTTCCACACACCCTCTGCCTCGACGAACGCCACCAACGCCTCGCGCAGATGAACCGCAAACCGGCGACCGATGTAGTAGATGAAGATGGCGTGCAGGAGGTCCTCGTCGGGATAGAACCTGTACCGGCCGTTGAGGTTGCGGCGCTGCTCGATGATCTGCGGCTCGCCCCAGGACCAGCTGGACCGCGTTGCCATGCGCATGTTGAGCACGTCCGCTATCTCACTAAGCACAACGTCGTTGCCCAAGAAGTCGCGGAGGGTGGCGCGCTTCTCGTCGCTGAGGAGGTCGGAGCGCAACATGCCCTTGATGCAGTTCCTGACCGTGTCCTCGTCGAAGTGGGTGGCCATTCCGATGTTCTGCTTCTGGAAGATCTTCACCGAGTCCAGGAGGTTCTCGTAAGCCCTCCTCACATCCTTGGAGCCCGTGATGAAGATGCCCTCCAGATAGGACTTGATGGCATCCCCATCCGTCACCGTGGGTTTGAAGACATACTCCTCCCACACAGCCCGCTGCTCGTGCATCTCCTTCCTGCCCACGCGCTCAAACTGATCCGCCTCATCCTCGGCCTTGCCGGCCGAAGTCCACTCATTCACCAGCATGCCGTACAGACTCGCAAACTCGTACTTGTTGCTCTGCACCTCCAGGTCGTTCCTCAGAGTCTCCTCGTAGTCGCTAAGGAAGTACTCCGACACGCTGGGGTCTGTCTCGGCCTGTTCGACGAAGCGCTTGAGGTTGTCCAGGGAGACGAGAGGGTTGGCGGTCATGTAGGAGGGGAAGGCGGATACGCCGTCCAGGAGGGCCTTGGCGCGCTTGAGGGTCGAGGTCTCGGAGGCGACGTCCTCGAGCAAGCTGCGCTTGCGGGATTCATAGTCGGTCCGCTGGGTTTGGAGTTGAGAGAGCTTGACGGTGGTGATGGAGGAGAGGGTTTGGGAGAGGATTTGGGAGGAAGCCATGGTGACGGTTGGGGTGGGATGATGTGAGGGGAAAGAGGATGAGGGTGAAGACAGGCAAGGCAGATGAGGCTGGAGATGAGGATGACACTACTCTCCTGAGATACAGGAGGGTGTGGATGAAGAACAGGAAAAGGAGAACGGTTGATGTTGGGAACACCGGATATTTATGTCTGGATACGCTTCTGTAAACAGACACCGCCACTGGCGATCATCAGTTTTGCTTTGATCCTCAATTCGCTTGAAGTGGAAACAGGCCAGGCGGTTAGTGAGTCAATCGGGCAGTTGCTTCTCAAAGAAAGCAGGAACTATGTGCTGTTTTCTCAACTATGAGCAAACGGTAAAGCAGAAATCACAATTGACAGGTGAGAAAGGAGAGCCGGCCTGAGTCACCGGCATCATATTCTGTCGGGCTACCTCATCAGTAACCAAGGAACTCCAGGCATCTGCGCCTCTTACAAGCCATTCAGGGGTTGGATCGGCATCTCTGTGCCGGAGTTGAGGTTGAAAAAGAGTTTCAATCCCGGCCGTGACAGCAGCGGGTTCCATTGATGAAGCAAGATAGCCAGCAGAAGTACCTTATGGTTCTCACAGTGCGGAGAGCTCATGTTGTTTGAACATTGAAGTGGTCGATCTGGCTGCCGTCACTAATCCGATGCTCGGCAACTCCACAGCGGGCGCTAGTGGGACTCCACTTCGGCCCCGCCATGTTCTCTCGCCGGTGGTGTTGATTTTGACGCGACCGCGTTAAGTAATCATCAAACAAACAGCTGCCAGCAAACATCTTGGCAGCATCGCAACAGCCAGAACGAGCGAAAGAGCGGCTTATTCTGCACTCTCCGGGATGATCTAGCTAGCTGTTTTGCTAGATCTTGCTATTCTTTGTTATTCAGCTGCGCATTGCCTCAAGCTCAACCACAACGGAGCTGGGCAAGCTGTTGTTGCCCCCTGGCGAGCTACCTTAGCTTGGGGTGGAGGAGCAAGCATTGAAGCGGTTGCGGCTCGCATAGCGCAAGATGGAGAAGTTCCTAAGGGAATGGCGGCAAGATGCCCTCAATAAGGCCCAGTACGAGTCGGCCATCTTTATCGGCGACAAGCTGTTGGCCATGACCAGTGCGTCCCCTACTCCTCTCATTGCTCCGTCTTTCATTCTCTGACATGGACATTCCCTACAGACGACGATAACGACGCATTCTGGCTAGCACAGGTCCACTTTGCCGCTGGCAGCTACACACGAGCCCAAGTCCTCCTCTCCAAACAAGACCTCATCAGCCGCAACGCATCATGTCGCTACCTCGCCGCCCACTGCCTAATCAAGCAGTCCCGATTCGAAGAAGCCCTCGGCATGCTGGGCGAGCGCAACCCAACCCACCTGATACACAACAGCAGCACCTCTACGAAACGCAAGACGTCTACTCGGCCAAAAGCTACATCCTCCAAACAGCTACCCGTCAGGGAAGATGGGCCAAGCGAAGAAGAGACGTCGACCCGGCGCTACGAGGCGGCCATGTGCTATCTCAGGGGCATCTGCTTCGCGAAGCAGAACGCTTTCGACAGGGCAAAGGAGTGCTATAAGGACGCTGTGCGGATAGACGTGCAGTGCTTCGAGGCCTTCAACCAGCTGATGAAGAACTCGCTCATGTCGCCAGAGGAAGAGGAGACCTTCCTCGAATCCCTCGACTTCGACTCCGTCCGCATACCCTCAACCTCGTCTACCGGAGATACGGACGACGAGCCGGCCGACTACGTCCACATGCTCTACCAGACCCGGCTATCCAAATACCGCAACCCGCGCGCCTTTAACACGGCCATCGAGTCACTATCCACCCACTACGGCCTTGCCGATAACGCCGACCTGCTCCTGGCTCGAGCCGACCTGTTCTACACTCAATGCCGATTCCGCGACGCGCTCGCGATAACCAGCTCCGTTCTCGACAACGACAAGTACAACTTCTCCGTTTACCCCTTACATCTCGCCTGTCTCGCCGAGTTGAAAATGACAAACACCCTCTTCCTCATTGCCCACGACCTAGCCGACAACCACCCAGAAGAACCCTGCACCTGGCTGGCGGTAGGAATCTATTACTTCTCCACGGACAAGATTGCCGAGGCCCGGCGCTACTTCTCCAAAGCAAGCATGATGGACGCGCACTTCGGCCCGGCCTGGATCGGCTTCGCGCACACCTTCGCCGCCGAGGGCGAGCACGACCAGGCCGTGTCCGCCTACTCCACCGCCGCTCGGCTCTTCATGGGCACCCACCTCCCGCAAGTCTTCCTGGGGATGCAGAACCACGCCATGAACAACATGACCGCGGCCGAGGAATTCCTCAAGACGGCCTACGGCCTCTGCAACAGCGACCCCCTGCTGCTCAACGAGATGGGCGTGGTGATGTACCACCAGGACCGGCTCAAGGACGCGGCGTCCATGTTCAAGCAGGCGCTCAAGATAGCGGACGACATCGACTCGGACCCGGCGGCCTGGCTGTCCGCAAGGACGAACCTGGCGCACACCTACCGTCGGCTGCGGATGCACAAGCAGGCCCTCGACGAGTTCGATCGCGTCCTGCGCGACGGAGGAAAAGACAGCAACGTCTTCGCCGCGAAGGGGCTGATCTACCTCGACATGAACCGGCCCGAGGAGGCGGTCAAGGTCCTGCACGAGGCGCTGGCTATTCACCCGCAGGACCCCATCGCGACGGAGCTGCTTAACAAGGCGCTCGAGGAGACAGCGGGGCAGGACGGGGAAGGTGGAGGAGAAGAGGATGATGAGCAGGAGGGGGAGCTGGGGGCTTTTGAGCGGGAGCTGGCGGCGAAGAAGGCGGAGGCTGGGGAGAGGATGGCCGATCGGTTGAGGAATGGGAGGAGGGGGCGGGGGAAGGGGAAGGGGAAGAGGTTGGAGGAGGAGGGAGGGGGTAGTGGGAAGGGGAAGGGGAAGGCGAGGTTGCGGGAGAACCCGTTTACTGCTGGAGGTCCAGCGGGTAGAGAGCAGAGTCTTATGGATATCACGGATGAAGAGGAGGTTAGGTGAATGTGGTATTTGGTATATGGTAGGGCAGGATGGCATTTGGTATGCACGGGCTGGTGATAATGGTCGTTAGGGATCACATGGCAACGGCGTTTGGCGGTCAAAACAGGGACGGTCAGGTATAGGGTAGGCTATCACACACAGGGCAGGATGGTCTCGAGTATCCCGGCATGAGAGGATACTATCATTAGATAATGGCAAAAGAGAGGACGAACAGCATTTATCGAGAAGCCACGATACGCCCCGGTCCAGCATCGTATTTAAGCACCACCCACCGTCCCGTGGTGGTGTCTCACCCCAACCCGTAAGGTCGCCCGCCCTTGTGGTGACCTAATTTTGTTTCGATCCTGGCATTGTATTCACCTGACCAACACCCGGCGGTGGTTGATAAAGCAGATAAGCTTCTCAGCAATCATCAAGCACCTACCACCAAGCCTACCTGGCGCACTGGTAATGATCCAGAGGTAATGCCCTTCACCGGCTCAAGCAGGCGTTTAGCTCCTGGTGTTGGCCAGAACCCCCGTGGTCATCGGTTCGATTCTCTCTCCGAAGCCGAACTTTGCTTTTTGCTTTTTGTATCTCTCTATTCCTTTCTTTTTTGTATTTTTCTGTTCCTTTCTTTATTTGTGAGTACTTTCCTTCTCAGCTCGTGGACGTTGGTGGTGTGGTCTCAGCTCGCATTCGCGTCGATGATTGACCATTGGCTGCTTTGAGTAAGTGCTTTCTTGGGGGGTTGCGTCCCGATTGGGTTTGGGTCGGACTGGAGGGGATATCAATCACGCCGTGTCAGGTTATCGGCGATGGGCTGACAAAACGGGCGTGTGGTTGGGGGGGAGGATATATAGCTTTGTCAATCGCTTCAGCTGAAATGATATCTCACGCAGGTTGAGAAACTGTTGATGATATACTGAACTCTACCCGCACTCTGAAAGCACCACTTTACACTACATCTCCTGACAACCCCATCTTGGACTGTCACCCTTTTGGCTGCCTGCCCATCATAGCAAGCTTATCCAAACCCCTTCTATACATAACCATAACCGAACTATCACATAAAATATACCATCCAAAATGTTCCGCCTCTTCCCCCAACCCCCAGCCTACGCAGAAGACCAGCCCCTGTCACACACAATCCTTACCTGGCACGTCCTCTCGCGCGGCTTCGCGCTCGGCTCTGGGTTCGGTTCCCTCACCTACCTTGTCCGCCGCTACATCCTCAAACCCAACCCTTCCCTATCCCTCCTCCGCAGCTCCGGTACGGGGAGTTTAGTCGGCACGGGTCTGCTAACGCTCGCCCTGCTGGGCCGGATGCGAGGCCGCGACGAGATCGAGTGGAAGGATCGCAGCTGGAGGCTGTTGTGGAATCGGGGCCAGAGGGAGGTGGATGATTTCTGGTTGGGTGGGTTGGTGCTTGGTGGTGGGGTGGTGGCGGTTGCTGCGAGGGGAGGGGCAGAGACAGGGCGAGGGAAAGGGGGAGGAGGGGGGAAAGGGGTATGGACGGTTGTGCAGAGGGGTGTGAGGGGGACGGGGTGGAAGGGGGTTGTGGGGGGGATGGGGTTGGGTGCGTTGGGGGGCATGTTGGTGCAGAGTGGGTGGCGGTATGGGGTTAGGGGAGGGTTTGGGGAGGAGAGGTTGGATGGGAGTGTCGTTTAGCAAGGTTAGGGTGAAGACTGAGACCTTTGCGGACCTGGCGGCCAAGAACAATCTGAAACAAATTGAGCAAGACGGCGGTCCAGAAAGAAATCATTTCCGGTATTTCCTTTGTGGCCATCTTTGTATGAGTGAGTCCCTCACCAGGGGTGTCATTTACGACGACACAACTACCTATCTGGGGTTTCATGTCACCAAAGCTCCACGGGTTTCCGCTTCGGCACCGGCAACTCGCTCCTCCCTGTCGCATCCCCCAGCCTTGAAGTCGGCAGCTCTCCCACTTGTAGTTCGCTCCCGTCAGCCTCGACACTTTCTTCTGCCAACGTAGAACCAGGGATGCCAGCCCCGTCCAGTTCCGGCTTCCCCTGCGCGTCGGGGCCGCCCGGCCGCTCGGCACTTCCCCATCGCCGACGAAACGCCCAGACACCAACCCCGATCAGCAGCAGAGCACCGACGGCGGCCCCAACTCCAACCCCGGCCTTGGCTCCTATCGACAGCCCACGAGCATGCCCCGTTGGCATGGGGTCAACCTCCTCAGACGGCGTGGACGTGCTCGGCCGTCGGGGCTTTGGCGGGTGAGTATGGTTGCCAACGCAGCTATAGCGACCCTTGACGACGGTGCCAGGGAAGTGGTCGTCGAACCAGGAGCAGTCCATGGACGGGCCCCCAGCCAGATCGAAACTGCCCGAGACATCCTCTAGAGAGAAGAGCTCGACGTTGGTGAACTCGCCCCGCATCTGCACCGACAACGCCCTCTTCAACACGTTGGCCGTGAAGTTCAGCAGCTGGGGGTTGCCCCTGACGACGAGGCTCGCCGCCACCGATTCAAGGCGCGGCAGGCCAATGTCAAACAGCAACTGGTTCTCATCGATCGTGAGGGTCCCGTTGACCGAGGAGAGAGACGGAAGTTGAAGCCCCAGGAACGTGTTGTTGGTGAAGTACAGGCCAGCGACAGGGCCGACCGTCTCCTCCAGGGCGGGGAGGTTGAGGGCCGTCAGCTCCCCAAAATGCGCATTACGACTCGACTCATAAGGCTCTCGGCTTGCTTCTACCACACCGATGGATTGGAGTCGCGCAAAAGTCGCCGCCGTTTTGGGGCCATTGCCTGTCACGTTGACTAGCTGCACGGCGACGACTCCCGGCTCAAGGGTCTCAAGGTCGGGGTTGCCGACAACCTGCAACAGCCTCGCGTACTCCATCCTGGTCAGCAAAATGTCACGCAATCCCACGTTCGCCGTCATCTCCACGCCCTCCCGCGCCCATGACATGTTGGAGGACAAGACAGCAGTGCCTGGCTTGGGTGTTGTGTTGTTGAAGTAGAGAAACCTCCCCGGCCTGCCGACATCGAGCCTGCTCTCGACGGCCCTAGTGTTTGACACTCGGACATCATCGACCGTAAGGTTGGGACCGAGGCGGACGTCCAGTCCATCGAGCTGGGCCTCAAGGTACAGCGACTCGAGGAACTCGAGCTTGGGCAGGTCGAGGATAACGGAACCGACAGCGGTATCTGAGCTATCTATGACTCCACCGATCCTGATAGCCCCGGTGACATTACGAAGTGTTGAGCTATGGATGGTCGAGATTGGAGGAATGTCGAAGAGGACGACATCGTCAAGGTCATCAGAAGGAATTGCGTAGATGACCAACTCTACCAAGCCAAGAATAACCTCGATACCGGTAAGGTTGACGTAGCCTAGGTCGTCATCACCCAAGGTGTAAGGGTTGTGGTCGATGCGAAGGGAATGGTTCAGGGTTTTGGCCCCGTTGGCAACCGTTGCGCAATCGGTGAGGGCGGCTTCCAGAGAGCCAGCAGCCGTGACTGTGATGGTGCTTTGAGCGCATGCGGATTCTGTACCATGTCAGCCAAGCCAACGTGCCGGATGTCTAGCATCTAGGCGTGTTAGGACCGAGAAATATGGATGCACGGACGTGGTGGAAGTCCAAAAACCAGACATGGACTCACGCGCAACAACTGTACGACGACAGAGAATCAACGCTGCTATGGCGCTCTTCCTCCACGAATGCACCATACCTAATCACTGCGGTTGACGAGGATGTGAACAGCCCCGACCAGAGTGAAGGCTGGGGCCGTCATTATAAGGGTGTCTCCTCCTCTCGTCTCCTGTCCTCGACGCCACGCAATATGCCAAGTCCAAGCTGAGCATCATTACAACCTTGGCACATAAACTTGGTTCCAGCAACAGAGAGCGACTCGTTATCCGCGGCAGCCTCACGTGGATTTGCCATTGGCCGGCCCTTTTGGGCGAAGCAAAACGCCCCCAGAAGCGGGAGAGCTCGTCCGTGGCGACTCTGAGCAACGTGATGGATGCGTTCCCATCTTTCTTTGGGCCACGTATCAAAGCCGTGGCATTAATGGTAGCGCAGGGAGTTTGGATGGAAGATAGCCTCCTCTATGTCGTGTATATGCTTGCTTCTATAATAACGCATCATGCTAAAACAGATATCACTAACAGCCTAAGTCTACAACTTCTCCTTGGGGCCGAGCAGCTCTTCCACCTTGGCGAACTGGTAGTAGTAGTCCAGACTCTGCGGGTTGGCAAGCGTGCCACTCGCCTTGATCGCCTGGCCGGACACGATCTGCTTGACCGGGAGCTCGACCTTCTTCAAGTTGATCGTTGTCTGTCATCTGATTAGCAAACTCATCTTCAGAAGCGGTCTCAGGGTCACTCACCGGTATCTCGGGCGTCTCAAACACATATCTCGGCACATGCCTCTTCGACAAATCCCGTCGTATATGCTCCTTCACCTCGTTGACCAGCTTCCTGTCAAACTTGTGCCCGGGCTTCATGAGCAGGAAAAGCATAACAGTTTCGTCCTCATCCTGCGGCCTCCTCTGTCCAACACAAAGCGAGTCCTGCACCTTATCCGCAAAATACCTCTCAATAACAGAGTAAATCTCCGCCGACCCAAACCTCACACCGCTCGGGTTGAGCACACCATCCGCCCGCCCAAGGAAGAAAATATTCCCCGTCTTCGGATGCACACAGCAGAAATCGCCGTGCGCCCAGACGTTGTCGAACCGCGCGAAGTACGCGCCGTGGTACTTTGACCCGGGCGTGGCGACGGGCGTCTTGTCGTTCCAGAAGCAGCACGGCACGTTGGGGAAGGAGGCCTTGGCCACCAGCTCGCCGGGCGTGCCGTGTTCGACTTCCTTGCCCGGGCCGTCGGGCTCGAGGGCGTCGTAGATGGCTACGTGGATGCCGAGGGAGGGACCTTGCGTGCCTCCCACGTAGACGGGCGTTAGGGGGTTCATTATGCCGAAGCAGCCGATCTGTTTGCTGTTAGTCCACAGCCGAGGAGTTGGCTAAGGAGGTGGGGGAAACTCACAATATCCGTCCCACCGGAGATATTCGCCAAATGGACGTGCTTCGGAAAGCCCTCATCGTAGAACCACTCGAACAACTGATCGCTCAGCACCATACCCGTGCACGTCACGATCCTCAGACTGCTCAAGTCCGCAATCTCCCTCGGCGCGATCTTGTTCTTCGCCATCTCGCCCATCCACCGGGGACTAATCCCCAACTTGGTGACCTTCTCCTGCTCCATAATCTTGACCAAAATCTTGGGGTCCGGTTGGAACGGACTGCCGTCGTACATCACCGTCCGCCCACCAAACATGAGTATGAACACGTTGGCGACGTACATAATCCACCCGACAGTGGTGTACTGCATCGTCACGTCCTGCGGGCCGAGACCCTCGTGTAGTCTCCCTTCCTTGAAGTAGTTGATCATCCCGGCACCAACAGAGTGCACGATCGCCTTCGGCATTCCCGTCGTGCCGCTCGAGTAGCAGATCAGAAACGGCTCGTGGAAGGGGATCCTCACGAACTGCGGCGTCGGATCCGCCTTCGCCCTGTCGATGAAGGCGTCCCACGTCTCCGCCTTGGGGACGCGGCTGATATCCTTCGCCTCATCGAAGCGTGGAATGACCACCACACCCTGAAACCCCTTACTCTCGCTCAACCCCTCCACCACCTCGGTAATCTTACTCCTCAGATCCACCGTCTTCCCGTTGTACACCGCCGCGTCGTCGAAGAACAGCAGCTTTGGCTCGACCTGCACCGTGCGCTGCAAGATGCCTTTGACGCCCATATCCGTCGAGCTCGAACTGAACACGGCGCCCAGCCAGCCGGTGGCGATCCACACGCACATCGTCTCGACGCTGTTGGCGCCCACCACGACGACCCGGTCTCCCCTGCCGATGCCTCGCGCCTTCATACCGGCAGCCAGTCGGCCGGCTTTCCGCCTCAGCTCGCCCCAGGTGACGTGCCGCGTGGCGCTGCCGCCCTCTCGAACCTCGGTCACGGCAACATCCCCACCCTGTTTGATGCTCTTGTCATTGGAGTACAGCAGGTTCTCAGCGAAGTTGATGGTGACGCCCTCGAACCATTTCGGGACCGCAGAGACGGGTAGGGACTCGTCTACTACCCGCGAGGCGGTGCCGGAGTGGATGAAGTCCGCTGCCTGGAAGACGTCGGCCCAAAACTGTGATCTGTTGGAGAGGGAGTAGGTATGTAGGTCCTCAAATGTGCGGAGGGATAAGGAGCGCTTCTTGTTTATAGACTGGAGGAACTGGTACATCGGTGTTGACTCCGGGGAGGGGTGTTCCCAGAGCTTACGGGGGACTGTGGTTGGGTCCATTGTGCTTTGTTGGGGGTGAGTCCGGCCGAATTGAGCAGAAGAGAGGAGGGAAAGATCAGTTGAAGCCAGGAATGAGACAACAGGCTGCAGATATGAGTGAGGTGAAAGAGTGAAAAGTCAGAAGGGGGCGTCGGGGCTAAACAAATGCAAGAGGGGGAAGTCGTAACCCAGCTCTGTGGACAGTGGCACATGCACCCTTCCCCGACTCTCCGGCGGGTGGATTAGTATCTAAGAGTCCCGCCGGGTCGACATGGTGATTGTCCGGAGCGATTGCGGGTATCTGTGGGTTTCCCCGCGGCGTATCTGCAGCCACGGTGGTAAAACAACCGTATGGGGTTGCGAGAATTGCCGCTTGGGGTAGGGAGAAGCCCCACTTCTCGGGTAAGTATAGCGAATCACAGGGCGCGACTTACAACCCCAGACGGTTATTTTACTGAAGGTGCGGAGAGAGACTGATGCGGAGTACGAGACAACAAGCCTCGGCCCGGTCAGTTGCCTGCGGAGCGGAGTCGGCCTGACTTGTCCGGCCCGCATTTGTGCACTGCATTCATGGATCCGATGTTCTGGCCACTTGCACCCTGAGAGCGTAAGTAAGAGTAAAGTCATAGTGTAAGTCAATAACAGAGAAATTATGTCTCGACATGTAACAGACTGACCATGTAAGTAAGATAACGCCGGGGCACCGAACTGTGAGTCCTTGTGCACTCCGGACTTACATACAACGCCGGAGCGGCGGGAAAAAAAAACCATGCTCCTATAGATAGAGTCTCACCATCCTCCGTCCCAGGTCCTCCTACACTTTCTTATCTTTCTTCGCCTCCTCTTCCTTCTTCCAATCCTCCGCCATCTTCTTCACATCCTCGTTAATCTTCTCAATCGCCTTCCTCGCCCCAGGCCACGCCTTCCTGCCCCTACCCGTATCGAACAACCTGTACACATAAGGCGTGTCGAGCCCGCCCATCACCAAGCTATAGAACTTCCTATCCTGCCACCAGAACTTCCACCCCTCGGCTCCCCAAGAACCCAACCGCTGGTTCACGCCCGTCCCGGCCACGTCGTTGAGCCAGTTATGCGTGTCCCTGGCTAACTTCCACCTGAACCCCGGGTGCGGGATGGGACCCCGATCGATCGACCTGACGACGTAGTCGTATTGCTTGTCGACGTCCCGCCTCATCTCCTCCTTGGTCGGGACGGGCCAGCCGCCCGCCCAGAGGACCGACAGCGCCATATTCTCGAGGTCGACGACCACAAAGGGTGGCTTGATGAAGAGCATCGTCCCGATGAACGCCAGACTTTCTGGGTACTGCTCGGAGATAAACCCGTGGTACAAGCGGGGGAACGTCTCGTCGGGCTCGGCGTACTTGCCCTTCCTCAACCGCGCGAAGCCGTCGGGCGCCATGGACGGGTCGGTAGGGTTCGCGCTCCCCTTGACGAGGGAGAAGTCGTAGTGGTAACCGCTCGCCACGACCACGGCGTCGATGTCGTCCAGCACCGTGCCGTCCGTGAGCCTGACGCTCTTGGGGCCGACGAAG
The DNA here is from genome assembly GCA_009194965.1 of Coniochaeta sp. 2T2.1. NCBI lineage: Eukaryota > Fungi > Ascomycota > Sordariomycetes > Coniochaetales > Coniochaetaceae > Coniochaeta > Coniochaeta sp. 2T2.1. The sequence continues at coordinate 217,526 of VSMA01000016.1, forward strand.
GAGTCGATGCCCTGGACGGACGTGACCTTCCCGCTGGCCATGTTCTCGGCGAGGTTGTTGTCGAACATCGGCACGCGGTGCGGGACGCCCAGTAGTCGTCTCCCTTTGGCGAAAGCCGGGCTGTTCTTTAGTACGGGGAAGCTCTTGAGCGTCAGCGACCTCAGCGCCATGGTGAACAGGTTGGACAAGGTGACGGGCGCCCAACTGGCTAGGCGGCGGATGATCAGCCCCAGGCGGAAGTTGATGTCGTGGTCGAAGGCCTTGCCTTTGAGCGTGCGCGGGAGGACGACGAAGGAACCCCGGTGGCTGAGGTAGACCTTGTTCGCGCCTGCGGCTACGAGGAAGGACTGGATGTCTACTGCCGAGGCGCCGATGCCGACGAGGATGACGTTCTTGCCTTTGTACTGGCTTGCGTCGCGGAACTGGCGGGAGTGGATTAGCGACCCGGTGAATAGCTCGGAGCCCTTGTACTTGGGCATGTTGGGCAGATTGAGCATGCCCGTCACCACGACGACGCGGTCGAAGGAGTGCGTTGTCGTCGGGCTGTCCGCGCCCTGGGAGGGGTCGCGTGTGGTGAATGTCCATTTGTTGGCCGGCTCGTCGCGCTCGACTGAGACGACCTGGGTGTTATACTTGATGTGTCGGTGCAGGTCGAATTTCTTGGCGTAGAGGTCGAGGTATTCCTGGACTTGTGCTGCTGTGGGGTGTGTTTTGGCGTCTGTGACGGTGGTCAGCTGCTGACTTACTGGGGAGCAGCTGGGATCAAGTGCAGGCGGCAAAACTCACAATCTGGGTAAGGGAAGTCGGTAAAGGACGACACCTGCTTGGATGTGTTCTTGGTTGTCATCTCCAGAGCGGCCACCTGGTCTGGATTGGAGGACGGGTGCCAGTTGCCGCCCATATACGCCCATCGCTCGAAGATGGTCACTTCGAGGCCCTGCTCCAGTAGGTTCTTAGCGGCGTTGAGGCCGAAGGCACCGGCTCCGACGACGCAGACATGGTTGCCGGGTTTGCGGGATTCCATTGCGAGATGCAGAAACGACTACCACTCGGTAGCAATGAAGGTACTTGAGAAAACCGAAGCAGGAGAAAGACGACGGGAGGGGCTCGTCATGATTGTGTCAGACGGTGAGTATATATACTGCTGCCTCTTTACTGACATCTACGACTCGACGACTAATCATCCGGAGAGAGGATTCGGGCCCATGCTGACACACACGTCTGCCACGCCGCCTCCGTATAAAGGACCCGAGGATTCGAACGTTGGCAGGATCCAAGATGATAAGCGCGTACCCATCTGCTTATTGGACGCGAAACTCTAAAGCCTGAAAAGCTTCACCGGATGAGGAAATCCCGTCGGCCGCAGGATGCGCATTTTGGGCGTGGTAAGCATAAGACGCGAAGGATCTGTAGGGATTGGTCGCGCCGTAACGTATACTTCGTCTAGAATCCGAACGCCATGCTGTCGGAGGTAGGGAACCATGCATCTAGGTCTATTCCTCTTCGATCCGCACACGACATGAAGACTTTGAGATCAGCCAGAGGGTTTGTCGAAGAGATGGAGATGTAAGGGGAAAGGAAGAGAAGATGCTTTGTCAAGAGCTAGTGAAATGCTGACCTCGTTTACCTGTTCAGGCCTAGTATACCTAGCAGAGACGTATAAGTCCAGAGAGGGTCCTTCCGCTAGGTATGGGAGATATTACAAATGCCATCGACTCGGAAATCAGCACGTACAATAGAGTACTGATATTTCCCCTATAGAGCAACATATCACTCCTCCTTCTCAGCAAACACCTTCTTCCACACCCAGATACTCCTCGAGTTCGTAAAGTGCCTGAACCCTTCAATCCCCCATTCCATTCCTATCCCGCTGCTCTTGTGCCCGCCAAACGGCACATTAGGCGCGACATCAAAGTGCGAGTTGACCCAGACGCTGCCTGCGCTGATCCTCCGCGCCATGCGTTCCGCCTTCTTCACATCCCGGCTCCAGACCGACGTGCCCAGCCCCGTCTCGAGCGCGTTCGCGCGGTCTATCACCTCGTCCTCGGCCGACCACGCCAGCAGCGGCACGATGGGCCCGAACGGCTCCTCGACGACTATCCTGCTATCCTCGGGTGGATTGTCTATGATGGCCGGCTCAACAAAATAACCCTTGCCCGTGGTCCTGACCTTCCCTTCCAGCGCGACCTTCCACCCCTGCCTCCCGATCTCGGAGTACATATCCCTCACCAACTCGAACTGCGCGGCATTCTGGATCGGGCCGACGACGACGCCCTCGTCGAACCCGCCGCCCGTCTTGATGTTGTTCCGCGTAAACTCGACCATCGCATCGCGAAACTCGTCGTAGATGCTCTCGTGCACGTAAATCCGCTTCGCCAGCATGCATATCTGCCCGGAGTTCAGGAACGCCATCGTCGCGATCTTGGGCACGCACTTATCAATGTCGACGTCGCCGCACACGATGGCCGCGTCGTTCCCGCCCAGCTCGAGGACGTACCTCTTCAGCGTCCGCGCGCAGCCGGCCGCCACGCGCTTGCCCGTGGCAATAGACCCCGTGAAGCTGATCATGTCGATGCCGGCGTGACTCGTCATCCACGGGCCCAATTCGTCGTCGCCCGATAAGACCTGAAACACGCCGGGGGGGAAAACGGACATGGCTAGCTCCCCCAGCTTGAGGTCGCAGTAGGGCGTGTAGGGCGAGGGCTTCATGATCACCGTGTTGCCCGTCATCAGCGCGGGTCCGACCTTCCCGAGCCCCAACAAGATCGGCCAGTTCCACGGCACGATGGCGCCGACGACCCCCAAGGGAGGGTGGGTGGAGTAGATCGTGCGTTCGTCGTTGTCGTCCAGTACCTCCTCGGGGACTTGCATGGTGGCAAAAGTACGCAGCCAGTGCAGGGCCATGGTCACCTCGGCGTTGGCGAGGCCGATGGGTTTGCCCTGCTCCATGGTCTGGAGCCTCTCGATGTCGGAGCGGTTGGCTTCGACGACGTCGGCGTACGCGAGGAGCAGGGAGGAGCGCTCCTCGTGGGTGGTCTGCGACCACGTCTTGAAGGCGGCGCGGGCGTGGGCGACGGCGCTGTCGAGGTCTGATTGCCGGGCTACGGGGACCTCGTAGAGGGGCTCGCCGGTGGCTGGGTCGATGGAGTGCCTCGTCGTGGGCGTGGGGACGAACTCGTTGTTGATGATGTTCCCATTGTAGGTCTGTGTTGGTCAGTAACTGCCGGTTTCTAAGGAGAGAAAGAGGTATGCGTACCGTGATGTCGAACTTGGGAGCCATGGTGACAGATGTATGAAGGTGTACTGTTCCAGCAGTAGGAGTGGTCAGGTCTGAGGAGCAAACAGCTGAATCCCGGAAATGGTGGCTAAGGTAGGTTTTTTTTAAACAGCTCTTTAGAAAGCTTTCTGTTGGCGGCCTTCTCAAGCCCCCTTGAGAGCTTCCCCTCATTCGGTTTCCTCCAGTTGTCCCCTAGCGCTTGCAATGCAGAATATGCCATGTAACGGCACAGGGTTGGCGTCCCCGCATCAATACTCCCCGTCCAATCCTGGGAGTACGATGGTGCTCTCGTCGGATCTCTCACGGTACCACTTGTCCTAAGACGCCGACGGACATCTAGCACGGACTACCATGCAACACCATGCAACCATACTAATACAACCAGACCGCGAGAGGTCCAGACCTTTCTGTCGTGGAGGATCGCACATCTTGCAACCTGCGCCGTACACCTACCTCTTCGTGAACAATACAGTCTTTCCTGACCCTGATCATCACTCCTTCGCAGTTTCGTAATTACTATCGCTGTTTACGATATTTAGACATCACCCGAGAACTGCACGCGTAGACGAAGGATTGCATCTCCTTGATATTATTCTACAACTAATTAAAACATGATGACCACTCAAAAGCAACCAAACCACCTTTGCTCCTCACGCTGCCTGCAGTCCAGATTCCACCTTTAACGCCATGCAGTAACAACCAGACCAGACCGCTCAGTAATGCCTCATGTACCATCGTGATACCTTGTTCCCATTCAATTTTTCCAGTCTCCGTTTTCCGAATCTCCAGTCCATTTCCATTCTCCTGAACTGGTAAAACCTTGGTTCAATGCCAAGTCCGTCCCAGTTCCAATAACCTCAAAAGAAAAAAGGCCTAAAGATACGGCATCCACAACGCATCGCACATGGCGAGGTTCATCGGATTCACCGCCTTGGCGATCAGATCGATAACCGTCTGGTTGGCGGGGAGGTTGCCCACGGGCGCCTGAGCGAGCGAGACGGCCTTCTTAACGATCATCTCGCTGTTGGTCTGGACCGTGGTGCGCAGCTGCTCCTCGTTGAGGATGTTGGCCCGGTGGTTCTGCGTGAACCAGAACATGATCTCGTCCCGCACGAACAGCGTCAGCGCGTGCTCGAGCTGGAAGTCCGGTTCCGTGAGGCAGCGCGCGATGGCCATGACGCTGCAGGAGTAGATCCCCTCCGTGGCTAAAGGTCCCATGAGGGTCTGCAGGTTGGGCGTGAGGCGGAAGGGCACGGGCTCTGGGTTGTGGAAGAAGGGCTTCGTGGAGGCGATGGCGGCCATGAGTTCCATGGACCAGATGTTGCCCGAGCCGCGGGCGATGTTGATCTTGTGCGGGTAGCGCTTGTCGATGTGCAGGATGTAGGTCATGAAGGTGAGGGCGGCGAGCTGGTACGAGAAGCGCCGGCGGAAGAGCCAGAACTCGGAGAACTCCGGGTAGGCGGCTTGGAAGTACTCCAGGGCGATGGTGTGCGGCACCCATTTCTCTTGGATGGCGGTCAGGACCTCGAGACGAGCAGTGATAGCTGAGTCGCCGGGTTTCTGAACGGATCGGTCAGTACATGTCGAGCTTGTGGAGGTAGAGGCGTAACTTACCGATCCCTTCGTCTCCATTAGACCACGGAGCTTATCCATGGTAAATAGGACAGGCTCGTCCTTGGGATTGCCGTTCCTCCGACAGTGGTCTTCGTAGATGCCGTGCAGCGTGATACACGAGGTATCCTCCGACACAATCCTTATATGAGGCGCAAGGGGAACCATCAGCGGAAGGGTGAACTGCAGGTCGCGACGCCTGCTCTCCTTCTTACTCCCCAGCGTCTGGTTGAGCTGGCGGAAGAGCTGCACTATCCTCTCTTCGCGCCGACACTGCCTGGCAGCTGGGTGCTGAACAGCAAACGCATGAACACTGCCGTCGTGGCCGCGCATCTTCAGCCGGCGATGCGACCCTATGATCGTCCGGACGAGATCGACGTCAGGCAGGAACCGCTCGATGCGGATGAAGTCCTGGTTCTTATCCTTGTGCTGCAGGTACTGACCGGGAATCTCGACCTCGTCAAACTTGTTGTACCGGAACTCGCTGAGGTGGTGCGAGAAGACCTCCAGCGGGACCTTGCGGTGGCGGCGGTCGAGCTTCTCCTCAAACTTGTCCCGCCACTTGCGGAGCTTGTGGATGTACTCGTACATGGTCGGCTTCACCTTCACGAAGTCGGCCTCGAAAGTCGCTCTGATGTGAACAGGCAAGATTGTCTCTGCGAAACGGGTGATGTTCGTCTCTGTGGCAGCCGGCAACTTGACATCCCGCGCATAGGAAGTTGGCATCCTGCTGACATACGCCAGAGCGTCGTTGAGGAGTGCCACGATGAGACGGTAGGCATCCTCGTCTGGAGGGCACTTGAAGTTCTTCTGGATCTGATCGACCATTGTCTCCATCGACAAAGCGAGAAGCGGGAAGGCCGTCTTGAGGACACTCATGATCTCCTCTGTAAGGTCCCATGGTTGCTTCTTCTGAGTGCCTTGTTGTTGCTGCTCAGGCACCGGCATGCCGTTCGTCGCGGCCGCAGACTGTGCTTGCGCAGCGGCAAGAGCTGGAGTCCCGTTCGGCTCGCCTCCTTCGGTCTTGGGCTGAATGTTACCGTCACCATTGGCTGTCGCAGGCCTTGACGAAGAGCCCTCTGTCTTAGCCTGAGGGGTGTCTTGTCTCGTCTGCTGGGGAGAGCTGCTAGGCTTCCCGGCCTGAGCCTGAGCCTGCGCTGACTGCGCTCGTCGGAGCTTCTCCTTGGCCTCCTTTGCAGCCCGGGCTTCCTGGTTCTTCTTGATAGCCAGCATGTCCTCCCTACTAGTTCGAAGCTGGAAGTAAAGAGCCTGCGGGTAGCTCTTCGCAATCTTGAGCAGGATGGGGTGCACGCGGGGAGCTTCCTTGTGGCCGAGGCCAGTAAGGAGCTGAGGGATGTACGTGATCCAGTACCAGACAGGGATGTCGCCCTTGTAGTCGTCAAAGCCCTCAGCAATGGTGCCCTTCGCATCGTCGAGGCTGAGGAGCCAGAGAATCCGCGCGATGAGCTTCCGGGCTTTGTGGTTCTTGTAGCTCGACGCGGCCTGGAGGTAGCTGGTGAGTGCCTGCTTCGCCGCGCTGACATCCTTGGGATTCTCCTTGAACTGCCGGTCGTTAAAGTAGCCCCATTCGGCCCAGGCCTTTGCCGCAGTGATGTCAAAATATAACGCCGTACCGTACGCTGCGTTGGCCTCCTCCTTCTGGCGCAACTTCTCCAGGAACATGCCCTTGAGGGTGTAGAACTCTGCCTTCTGCGGTGCACTGAAGTAATTCAGATTCGTATTGTTAATAACATCGAGTCCGCTCGACAGCTCGTCCGGGTTCTGATAGTGGCACTTTGCCTGTTCTCTCAGCTTCAAGAACGCTTCCTGGATCTCGATGTTAGGTAGGGTATAAATGCGGCTGAGCTGGCTGATGCAGACATCGGGCAGGTTGTGCTTTCGAGCGACGTGCGCGAAGCGATTGATGATCCAAGCAGTCTCGTGATAGCCACGGTAGGCAAAGGACGCGCCGCTCGTGTTCTGGCCAGCCGGTGGCAGCAACTGCAGGTACGTATTGTTAATAAGACCAAAGATATGCTGCCTCCAGGTAACGAGATCCTGCCAGGCCACGATGTCATCCCAGGTGTTGGGAAGGCGGTCTCTCCAGGCGCCCAACAGCAGTTTCAGCTCTCCGGACTTCGCGTCGAGATTCTCACGGGTCGTGTTGGCAAGGCTGTTACAGATGACAGACGCGTCATGCAGCTCGACCAGTTGCTGGAAATTCTGCAGCAGCGGTATGTGGGCATTGGTGAGACGCTTCGGAAGCTGGTGCCATTTCCGGATCGAAAGCTGGATGGACTCGTCGACCACTCTATTAAACTCTGGTGCGACCTCCGCCTTCGTCGGGCTGTTGTGGTACTTGAGGAGAGCCATGAACGCCTGGAAGAATGACCGTCGGGGTGTAGGAGCGTCCATAACGCCCTTGATGAGCCCGTCGAGCTGGTCCCGGTGTTCCTGAGTCTGCCACATCTCCGTGTTACGCCATGCGCATTCGAGTAACAAATCCTGGTAGTTCTCGTGCTTGGCGAAGTCCTGGAGAATGTCCCACTGCTGAAGCTTTTCCGCGCAAAGCACCCAGTGGTCCTCCCAGAGCATGTACTCGGCCTGAGAGAAAGGTATGACGCCAGTCCGAGCCTTAATCTGGGCAGCTTCGTACATCTTCTGTGCCTTGTCCCACATGCCGTTTTGTTCGTAAGAGAGGGCCGCGTTGGTTTCCACGAACTGGCAGCGACGCCGCCAGGTTCCGTAGAAGAGGTCTTCCTCCGACAGAGCTGCGTACAGCTCGACTAAGGCGTCAAGCGTGCTTTCTCTGGCATTAGCAGAGTCGATTTCTGGCTTGATCGCAGCATTTTCCAGCTGAAACAGGGCAGTGTACCAAGCGTCGTAGGCCTTAGCTTCGAACTTGAGCACATGCGGAGGGATCTTGCAGTCGGGCCAGGCTTTGGCAGCACCGGCGAGGAGCGACTGCACGACGTTGGGGCGCTTGTCCATCTGCCGGGAATGGTACTCCTTCGTAAGGAGTGTGACTAGTCCACGCTCGAGCTCACCACGTTCCTCGCGCAACGTAGCAGACCAGAAAATGGGGAAGAGACAGACCCAGAGCTCGTGGGAGAGGTTGGGGTCGATGTGTTGGAGCTGGGTAAGTGGCTCCAAGACATCTCGGACTCGCACGTCCCCAAGCTCGCTGACGAACCGCCGGTGATTAGCCATGAAGGCCTCGTACCTGTCATCTGCCATCATGTTCGGCTCCCGGGTGTCCTTCGAGTACAATCCGAAGACTTCAGAGGCAGGGAGCACACGGAAGTCCTCCGCGTGCAGTTGCGCAGCAGTATTTGCTTCAACGGATCCAAGGAGTAGTTGCGACGCTTGAGCGAGCCAGTATGTGTCGCCCAGCGTGTCCCAGTTCTGGGACACAATGACATATGCCAGGCGCGCACTGGCCGTCTTGGACAAGCTCTTGTCAAAGATCGACATGAAGCGGTTGCGCATATCCACATCCTGCGCACGGGTGCCGATGAGGAAGGCATGCTCCAGCCTCACCGTCAGCTCGGTCCTGGCGATCTTCGGGTCCTCATAGATGCGAATTACGAGGTCGAGGAACTTCATGAGCATGGTGGGGTCTTGCCTATGCTCGAAAGATAGCATCTTGTGCAGCACGGCCGTCTTCTCCTTAAGTGTGGGCCAGGTGCCGTCCGAGCGGAATATCCACGTCTCAACCATGTCGAGGATCTTCTGGCAGAGCGGGAGGTGAAGGGACTTCTCAACGAGCGTCGCGAGCACACTGAGGAAGGGTCGTCGACTGTCGCCGAGACTGTCCATTCGCAAGGCTGTAATCTCAACGGCCTTCAAGATCAATCCGGTCTGGATCTCCAGGTCGTAAGCGTTCATCTCCGAAGGAGCGTTGGGATCTTGAGGCGGGCGTATGGCGGGGTTGGTCTGAGCATGAGCAAGGGCAGCGTAGTGCGAGACGTGGTCTCGAGCCAGCTTCGATTGCAGCGATCTCATAAGCGCGGGAATGTGCTGGTCGATAACGGTCGGTTTGCGCTGGCTGAGTGACCACAGCACGTTGATGCCGGAGACGTAGTTGCCGGCATTCATACTCTCTGTCGCAATGCCTGATAGGAAGGTGACGATCTCGTACGTCTGTGCTTCCGGCTCCGCTTCAGCGTCCGCATCCTCCATGGGAACATCCTCCGGGATCGACTCGAGGATGCGCTGGACAATCGGCTTGAGATCACGTCCGTCGTCGTACTTCTTATCGGCGCTGTGCAAGCAGTCCTGCAGTTCGGGGTTCTCGGACTTCAGGCACTTCTCCAAAATCTTCTGAATCTGAGTCATGTTCGCCGTGATCCAGTCGTTGGACTTGAAGTTCAGGATGACCCGTACAACTTGGAGTGTATTGATGATGTTAGTGATGAACTTCTCGTCGTAGTGCTCCTTGTCAGAAGGATCAGCCGCGAGGATAGCCGTAGTTTTATCGCTGGCCAACACCACATCCGTGACGTTAGGGAAAAGGTCGAAGTCGAGATCGCCCCAGTACTGAGGCTGAAGGAGGTTGTAAAGCAGCGTCATGGCCTTCTTGCAGAGTTCATGCGACTGCGGCGGCAGTGCTGGACCAGCCGGCGTCGCATCTCGGTGCCTCGTCGAAGGCAACTGATACCGCTCGTTGAGCTGTGCGATGAACTCAACGAGGTACTTAACCATCTTATGGCGGCCAACGGCAGGGATCTGGAACTCGGCCCTCTCCTGGCGCGGAGCAGGCGGCGACGAGTTCTGCAGCTCATCGAGCTTCCGCTTCTTGGCATTTGGAGACTCGGATATCGACCGGTCGGGCTCGCTGCGTTTGCCTTCCACACGCCGCTGCTCCCACTGCCAGACCAGCCACATCATGTTGAGGACCAGCTTCTTGCTCTCGTTCGACGAGTTGACGGGAGCCGCCACCTTACGAAGGCATGTGATGATCAACATAGCGAATTTGTCCCGAGTATCATAGAAGAGGTCGGGGTGCTTGACCAAGAAGTGGAAGATGGATGCCATCTGTTGGACGTTCTGGCTTTCTTCCGCCAGGATCCTCCGAGGTGCAACAGCCCAGACGGCGTTGCGGTCGCTCACGTTGACGTTGCACCGCTTGGGCATAACGGGCGCCATAAGCTCCAAGGCCTGCGTGACTAGAGCGCGACCTTCGGTCTGGTTCGTCCGGAGTAGGGAGAAGTAGATCTGGGTCACGATCTTGGCCGGTGTCTCGTAGTGCGCGATGAAGTATCCTATAACCACATACGCCGCGTGCTTGTTGATGACATCGTCGAGACGGATGTACGTCCACCCAAACTTGATGAAGTCTTTCCTGGCCTCCTGCAGGTAGTTGTGATGATACTTGACAAGCATGGCAGAGAGTTGGAGGACTTCCATGCGAGTGTGGTCGATTCCAGGCTGAAGCAGATCCTCCTGAGGGTCTGCCAGATTAACCTTCCAAATCTTGCTGTTGATGGAGTCAATGACTGTCTTGTCAAGGAGCCTCGCTCGGTTGGGATCCGGCTTGTTCCAGTGGCGCATGACGTCCATGGCGAGGATCGGATTGACCACATTGTGCAACAAGAAGCACTTCGTCTTCTGAGTCGCAGCGCGGCCCGCGTAGATGTCGAGACAACGCAGAATGGTCGTCTTCCAGAACTCCAGAGAGTCGTTGCTGATGATATTTTTGTAGAGATAGTTGAAGAAGTCCGGCGTCGCGCGGAAATCATCAGCAGTGACCGAGTCGACGAGGCTGAAAAGAGCATCAAGATCCTTGGGGTGGTGCTCCAGGGACTTGGTGAAGATGAACATGAGCTGCTCAGCCGCCTGGTCCGCAGGAAGGCGAAGATGTGGCTGCAGTGCGTGGGCCTTCAAGTTACGTTCAAGTTCCTTGCCAACTTGCTTCAACCACTGAATGTGATCACGGTTCTCCAACCATGACGAAGAGCTCTCGTGCTGGCTCATGGCATGGAGAATGTTGATCGTGTTGATGATGGCTGCGAACTTTGTCTCGCCATCTGTGTTTGCAGTCTCGCTGCATGCCTTGATTAGATCCTCCACCTTGCTTCGAGGGGCAGTGTTTCCAGAATTTCCAGCTTCGGAGGCCGCAGCTGGCGTGGCCGGGGCACCTGCCGGTGTCGCTGTCTGCTCAGGAGAAGTGACCAGTCGCTTGACACCGTGGACTCGCAGCGGCTCACTCTCACGATCGCGAAGAACTTGAGCGAAGAACCGTCCATACCGGATGTCGTCGATCTTGCTAGTGAAGAAGTTCCAGTTGTCATCTGGGTACCGGTTGAGATACTTGTAGAGAGGCTTCCGGAAGGGGCTGTGATGCGTTCTGCGCAGTTTGAATTCGAGATCCATCACCATATCGATGATGGGTTCCTTGAAAGCCCTGACACCTTCCGGCAACAGATGGAAGATGTTGAAGACCGCGGCGACCACCTTCATCTGGGGATTCTGCTCGAAGAAGGTGAAGGAGATCTGTTGGAGGACATTTGGCTCTGCTATGACCTTGATATGCTCTAGCAGTCGTGTTCCTATGCCCACCTTGAAGTAGGAGTTGAGCAGACGTAGCAAGCGTGCGAGGTTGTCCAACCCATGCGTACTGAGTTGTTTGGCATTCTGCAAGCTTGCAAGGACCGGCCTAAGGCCCGTTTGCAAGAGCTCCTTCGGCAACTTGGTGGTGTGCGTCAGGACCGCCTTCAAAGCCTCATTCGCTGCTTCGATCGTCGGCTTGGACTCGGAGTACAAGCATTTGAAGAAGACGGACACAATCTTGCTTCGGGTCGGATTCGTCTGTCCATTCATAAAGCTCTCGAATCCCATGGCCGTACTCAAGATCTTGATGCACGACACCCGGAGTCGAACGATGAAATCGTGCGTCCTGAATTCGAGGTTCTTCCCGGCGAGACTTTCGTCGCTCGCATCAGCAAGCGCCAATGACTCCATGAGCAGGCGGTTGAGATGCTCGTCGAAAGTCACAAAGTCAGGCCGGAGCTGCATGTAGTAGGTGACCGCATCGATGTAACCGATCTGTATCGGGAACGGCAACGCCCGTAAGGGCTTAGCATAGATGGGCGTCAAGAGCCGGTCCTTGTACGGTTCGATTAATTCGGGAATGGTAGCGCCTGATGCATCGGCGATGATCTCGAGGGCTTCCTTCGCCATTGCCCGCACGTGGAGGTTCAGATGGGCGAGTTCGCTGTTGAGCAGCATGCACAGTTGCGCAATCCGAGGTTGCTTGGGTTGGGGCTGACCCGGCTGCGCCTGTACAGGGAGGGCGTCCTCCTTCTTGATGTTCTTCGTGATCCGGCGGAGCAAGATCACCAATGTGTCTTGGGCAGACCTTCGCGTCTTCTGGGGTAGGTCCTGAGGCATGTCCTTGATGACATACATGAGCGAACGGATGAACTCCATCTGCTTCGCTGCGACCCAACCATCGCCAAGGTCCATCTCCGTCAGCATGATCTTGATACCGAGTGTTCCTCCAGCTTTGGTGAACCATTCTTCTTCGTAGCAGCCATGGCAGAATGTCGATGCCAAGTTCATGAAGAAAGGCAGACGTGCAGCATGACTGTGGGAAGCGAATATCGTAACGGCGGACCTGTAGATTTCCTTGATGATGCGCTGGGCACCCTCCCGCACCTCGGGATTCTCTGATGCGAGAGACTCAAGGATGGCGTCGGAAATGACACGACTGTCGATGTTCAAGGGGCCTTCACCAGAGATGGGATTGAAGGGGGTGGTTGACCGCTTGAGATCGATGAGAGCTCGCCCAATCTCCAGGACTGTGAAATGCCGGGCCAGGTTGACCAAGAACGCATCCGCATCCTCCTTGAACTCCGGCATGGATTGCGCATACATCATAGCTTTGATGAGCCGCTGCAAGTTCTTGTCCTCGTCGTCCTTCTTCGCGACAGATCGTGTCTTATCCGTCTGTTCAAACATCGAAAAGTCGGCTTCCGGCTTGCGAGTGATGAAGTCCTGTGCCTGCAGACGCACAAGACGAGGAAGGTCGTCGGGGAGGTAATTGTCGACACCAATCCGGAGCTTGATCTGAGCCTTGATGAGCTGCAGAGCCTGCTTTTTGTAGTAGGCGTCGTACTGCTTCGGCATGGCTCCTTTAGAGTTCCTCGGTACCTCCATTAGCTTCTGGATTGCCAGGTCAATGCCCAAATGGGCTGGAAATGCGCGGTCTCGCTTAGAACCAATGAGCCGAACATCAAAGCTGGACTGGTCGTCCACGTACTCCTGGAAAGACACAGGGAGTGCATCGGTCATGAACTTCCGATTCCGGCCACCAAGTTTGCCCAGGATTCTCATCGTCGTGTGGGCGTGGAAGTGGCTGTACGGGTGCGGTTTGAGGTGATCAAACAGCGCAGTCATCAAGTCGTCAATGACGGGTGCCATGATCGGATCCAAGTAATCCGCCGTCAGGTTATCAACGCACAGCTCCAAAGTGCGCAACCCTTGTCCAACAAGCTCGGTTCCAGCACGCAGAGCGACAACCAGGGGCTTCATCAGAAAACTCAGATGGGGCAGGAGGTTACTCAGCCGAGCAGGAACCGTCAGACATAGTTCGACGTACAGGTCTCGTTCTGAGGGCTTACGAGCCGCCATCAGAAGGTTGTTGAGGACGTCGAGCAGCATTTCCAGAAGAGGCAGGATCTGCTTGTAAAGGTGCTCGAACTTACCACCACCAATACTCCTGAATAACGATCTCAGTAGCAGGAAGTAGTTCATGGGCTCCTCCGCCTCGGTAGAGAGCTCGATCGACTTGACCACTATGTCCACCACATGTGGGAGAAGGACCTGCTCATTTTGACTGGCGAAAAGCGTGACTGCCATAAATGCGAGCTTGAAGAGTCTCAGCAATATCGAGGCCTTTTTGACGTCGGCAGAGCCAACATCCTCAATGCGTTCCATCAAAAAGCGTAGCAGCATGCCGCAAAAACTAGGTGAGGTCGCCTCGCTCGCCAAGAAGAACTGGGGTATGTGGAGAAGCGCCGTATGCTCGTGGATCATGTCGTAGAGACGTGGGATCTCCTGCTGAAAGACCTCGTGGAATGTCGCAGGGTCGATACAGTGAAAGACGGTCGCAAAAGTCTCGAGCAGGTCCTTTTCCTCCTTGCTACTGCTGATCATGTAGAAGTTGGCCATGTACTCGACAGGTGATGCGTACTGCGATTCGGTCGCAGGCTTTTCGATCTCGTAGTACCGGAACACGTACGCACCCTCCCGGAAGAGCTTGATGATGATCTGAACCTCCTCGGCTGAGAAACCAAATGATACGTCCTGCCAATGGCCAGGAGCGTGGCTGGGGTCGACAGGAGGGGGCGGGTTGCAAGTTTTCAGCTGATAGAAGGTATTTTTCAAACCTGTCATCAGGTTCTTGAAGAGGAACTTGTTATCCACCACTGGGTCGGCACCGCGGTCGCGGAGGTTGGACGTCTTGATCGGCATGGCGTTGAAAATGTCGATCTCGTCCCACTCCGGAGGATGCTCCTTGTCTGCGAGGTATGTTTCCGGTGCAGCATCAGCAGCCTGCTGGTGGTACTGCTTGGAAAGCTTGACGGCATTCGGATACTGTCGGTTCATGGCGGCAAACTTGTCGCCTATCGCGTTGAGGATCATGAGCAGGTAGTACCGAGCGTCCACCTTGTTCGGCATTTTCGCTATGCATTCAGCCATGTTTAGGAGAAGCTTTGCGCTCATCGTCTGGAAGCTTGTGCCCGGGAAGTTGTCCTGGAGGTTTCGCGTGTACACCTCGACTGTCTTCCGGATCTGGTCTGGTTGGAGATGCTCTCGGACGTGATGGATTAGATCGGCCAACATGCTATAGGCAAGAGGGCGCATTGTCTCGTACACGGTCAAACCGTCGCCGATCAACGTCTTCTCGTCCAGCAACTCGTCGATTTTGGGCAGAAAGATCTTCCTAAAATTGAAGTTGATAATGTGTCGAATAGCAACAAGCAGCTCTTTTCGTGCACTCGATTTCTCCCGGGGACAGTCCTTGAGTAGCCGTACGACAATGTCGGGTAGTGTAGGTAGAAAATCGGTAAGTTGTTGCGAGTATTGCCGAAGTAGATACGCAAGAAAGCTCATAGTCTTCACCTGAGCTGTGATAAACTCTCCAAATGCGGCCCGATTCTTGATGTTTGGGCTGACGCCGGTGAAAATGGTCCCCCGAGCTGCGGCGTCCTTGTGTGCCTGCTCTTGGGCCTTTGCCTGAAGGCAGAGGACCCCCTTAATAAGTGGGACGAACTGCTTGACATTTTGGGCTACTGTCGCCCGGTAGACCTGGAATATTGAGACCACAATTATCGGGCATTCTGAGAGGACCTTGAATGACTGCATGCCCTTGAGAAGGGGACGGCCGGATTGCTGTGACGGGTCGGAGAAGTCCGATCCGGGGGCGACAGGCGAACCCGGCCGTGGCGAAGGCTGGTGCTGCAGGAGCTGCGAGTGTGAGCTACTGGGCGTACCAGGATTGCCTGATGGGTTGGATGTGGTGGAGGTGTGAGGGTGAGTGGTCGATGAGTTGTCCAGCTGCTCTCGCACAACGCGCTCCAACTGCTCGAAGAGTTCCTGGATGAGTGATAGGAAGCTCTGCACCTTGCCGCCCAGCACCTTAGACTGATGTCTCATGATGTCCGATATTATCTTGACACATAGTATCGCATTGTCCTCATTGTCGGTTCGGACCAGGCCCATAAGCAGGTCAACGACCTCCTCGGCATAGGGTTCGAATGGTTCGGGTGGGCTGGGGCTCGTCGGTAGCCGGTGGAATATTTCGAGTATGCAGTTGCGGAGCTTCTGCATGTTCTGTTGCTCTGGCGTATTCGTTTGGAAGACCGCAGGTCCTCTTAGTATGTTTATGAATATGGGCATGGCCTTCTTCAGAAAGAAAGGGTATGATTGACCACTAATGTAGTGGTCGAGTGAGTCTCGAAGCGTTGTCGCAGCCTCGACCTTGGCCCGGAGCTCTGGAGGGGGAACACGTCAGTAGCTACATAGGTACGACAGTAGCCATATGCATGGCCGACAGGATGTATCGGGGTGAGCATCGGGCATGTATAGCTTACCTGTCTCCGGGACGGTCAGGCGCTTCAGCGCATCTTCAAGTATATTTGCTGCCATAGCTGCAACATCTACGGCTGCTTGCTAGGAGAATGCGTTCGTGTGGCTCATGGATGGAAATGTCCGAAGACACAGCTCTAGGTTTCGTTGTTCAGGCGGCGTTGGAAAGCCAAAATGCGCAAAGTTGGTGATGACGCCCGTCTGGCAGAAAAGGACGTGGTTCGGCTTCAGTTCGATGCGCGTCTCAAGCGTGGAGCGCAAGACGGCGGACGAGATGATTGAGCTTGTATAATCGGAGTAACGCGTGTAATTCGTAGGATTAAAATACTCCCGGCTTGAATATGGGAGAAACGCGCAACAAGCGAAGAAACTAGGGGTATCACAACGGAAAATGTCGAGTTGTAGAGTTGAAGAGAAAAGCGCCGCCCGCAATCGCAACCACCTCGAATATCCGCTTGCATGTTGGAGTTTCCAGACGCAATTCAGAAAAATCGCTTGGAGACCGCGAAGCTGGGAGATGCTCCCGCCAAATCACAAATCCGCTAGGCGCTGTATCAACTATATTCCGCGTTAGTGCCATGCAGAATGGTGGGTCGCGGCGCGGTTGGCCCAATTAAACGGCCAGGAATGGAAAGAGGCGTACTGGTAACAAGGGTGTGGCTTGATTCACACCGCTGCGGGAGTGGCTTTAGTAGATCTAATCAATCTAATCTGGCCGATCTTATCGCTTATCGTGACCAGACTTGCATCGGAGAGGCTCCCTGTGTAAGTCCAATGGGCAGGGTGTATTCGCATCTTTGATCACATATTTCAAAATACACGTCTAATGTTCATATGAACCCCTGTTTCTATATATATATAGAGGTCAAACGCATGACAGGTAGAACGGTTTATCACGTCCGATGTTGTGTTTGCATATGCCTCCATATATATCAAGCTCGGCCTCTGCGTCACGAGGACAGCAAAGCATACTTTGCGACGGTCATGCTCATGCGAGACGCGTACGTCAGCATACATGCAGCAGGAACTCAACTCATCTACCGTTGTATTCAAGCTCATCCTCGCATCAGATGAGGTACAAGCCTCAAGTCCGCAAAGCCACAGATCACAGACTCAAAGCAGAAATATATCAGGTAACTTTTGCTTTATATTTGCGGGTTACAATAACCATGCAGAAAGTCATCCTCTCCAACAAAAACTCATCAGACCAGACCGTGAGGTCTCCCCGTCCCAACTTGCCAATCTCAACAATATGTACACGATAAATGGCAGAAGAGTAAAGTTTTATGCCCAACAACATAAGAAAACGCCCCTAGATATGCTTGCCCTAAGTGTTTCTTTCACAGGTATCCCAAGAATCGAAAGATCATATCACTAAGTGATGTCGGTATCCAAACACCAGCAGGATCCAAAATAGTTGGAACTTGCAACGCGCGCTCAGATCAGTCGAACGATTTGGTTATCACTCAGCTAGAGAAGCGAGAGAGGCGACGGCGGACCTTGCCGTTGATCGCCTTGATCTCGAGAATCGTTGACTGGCCAGGCGTGCACTCCATGCCGGTGGCGAGCGCCATGACGGGCGTCCAGGTGCCGCTGCCGCACTGCTGGTAGGAGTTGCCTCCGACGCAGTTCCACAGGCCCTCCGGGTTGCAGGCGGAGCCGGGGGTAGCGGCCGCGCCGGAGCCGGTGTTGCCTGAGCCGGAGTCAGAGCCGCTTGCAGGGGCAGCGCTGGCGGTGGGGGCGGCGGTGCCGACTGGTGAGGTCTTGGCTACGCTGGCGAAGGTGGTGGGTGTGATCTCTGTTGTGGCGGGTGCCTGGGTGGGCTGGACGGCCTGAGAGGTGGGTGCCTTGGTGGGTTGTTCTGCGACAGGGCTGCTGGAAGCCTCGCCGGCGGGGCCCGGGACGGTGAAGAAGACGCCACCTGGGAGAGTAGGCGAGTCCTTGGCGGGGCCGTCGGTAGGTGCTTGGACGGGAGCAACGCTGGTGGGAGCCTGGACAGGGGCAGCGGGGGTAGTCGGCTTGGATGGTCCAGAACCAGAGCCTGAGCCTGAGCCCGACCCAGATCCAACAGGACCGCAGTCGCCGTTCAGACTGACCAGCTCCGTCATATTGAAGTTCTCAACAGAGTTGCCGGGGTTGGGGAAAAGGTAGTCCTTGCCGTCAAGGTTCTGGGTGCTGCAGGTAGTGATGGCAGGAATGTTGGCAACAAGCATGTCCGGAAGAGCGTCGAAGCTGGACTTGTCGCCCTCTCCGCCAGTGATGCTAATGGGGGCGCAGTTCATGTAGAACTCGCGGTTGCCGATCCGGTTGAGCCACGTCCAGGCCAAGGTGCCATTGCCTGTAGGGACATCATCCGGGATCTGGAATCCGTAGGTGAAGGGGTTGATAGCAGTTGCGCTGCCGCCCATGTTACCAGCCTGGTTCTTCGCTGGGCAGCCACCCTGAATCGAATGGATGACCTTCCAGACACTGTCCTTGGTGGGAGCAGTGTCGTAGGTGATAGAAACCTGGCACGAGCCTCCGCCGTGGACAGCCTGGCCGATGAAGGACAGTTCCTGAGGAGAACCCTTGGCCATGGTGGTAGAGCCCTGGGACTGGTAGCTCCCTCCGGTGTTCTGACAAGGGAAGTTACTGCCACTTATCTCCAAGGGGCCTTGCTGGACGCCGGCGAAAGGCTTGGGGCTAGCCATAATCATGTGCGCCGAAGAGAGAGTGGCGAAGCCGCACGCAGCGGCGTATGTCTTTGCGAAGAACATGTTGTCGGTGTAGAGACCGTGGGTTGAGATGCTAAATCGTTCCAGACGAGAAATATCTCAAGAGTAGCTGTGAAGCTGGAGAGTCGTGTGTGACTGTTTATGGGTTCGTGATGAACTCGTGTGTGTCTGTAGGCCAAGAAATTGTTAGATCTCGCGTTCCCCAGTACAACATAACACGAGCTCGTCTTGACGGGCAGATATTCCGTCACTCCAGTGTCTTCTGTAGTGTTCGACTCTGGACAGGTGGGATGTCCACGTCAAGGGGACAGGTTCATCTATCTAGGGAGCATTGGAGACCTACCCTGAAGGGTTGCTAGAGTCTGCTAGGTTTGACTAGCGGTGAGTGTGAAAGAATGTTTTAAGCTGCAAGCTTGTGTGTATGACTTCAAGTTTGAAAGGAAGGTACTGCACCAGGCGCACAGATAGCAAAGGGTGTCAGGAAACGGAAAAGGACTAGCCTTCAAGAGAGTGGAAAGGCAGGTCAAGGACTGTGGACTGTGGACGTGAAGAAACAACGGGAAACATCCTCCCAGTGGGAACGCCGGAAACATCTTATATATCTCCAAGGGAGGACATAGACACATGCCAAGTGGCGATCGAGGGAGCTTGCAGCGCTGCAGGAACAAGCAACGGTCTCGCCTCCATTGGATGGACGGCACGCAGGGTAGAACCAGAAGCAGTCCACTCGGACGTCGGACGTTGCGGAGAACGGCGAGGCGTTGTGGAACAGATCCAGTAGAAGTCAGCCGTTGTGTTCAGTCGACGCGAAGTCGACGCATTGTGGATCGACGGGAGTGACAGGGTGCAAGCCGTCAGTGCCAGTCAAGACATCTGAGGTCGGACGAAGAGCAATGATAGGCTGATGTAATTCTGCGCTTGTGGTTTCGGAGCGGACTAGGAATGGGAGGACATGTCCCGCCGTGTGGGCGAGAAGGGATGGATGGGACCACATGCATCCCTCCGCAGCAAGCGAAGAGACCAAAGCCGCCCCTGACTAGCTACCTAGACCGGTCTTGGTGTTCCTATTGCGTGCATCTCCGCTTTCTCATGGAGGTGCGGGCAGATCCAGCGGCGAATGTCAGGAGAAATCACACCCTGACCCTAAGAAGATGACATCGTGCAGGCCTTCTTTGCAGTTGAGATCCAGAAGCGGGATTTTGGAAATAATTTCGGGTCTGCAACCCAGCCATCCTATATTCGCGACGAGTCGTAGCATCGACCGGATTTGAGACGGCTCCATCTCTAAGTGCGGAATTTGGAAGAATTCACCGCCGAAACGGCTAGAGACATGCAAACACGTTCAGCTGCATTCGCTTCTGCAAAATTCCTTGTTTAGAGAGCGGCCTCCAACCGCGACCACATCTGCCGCCGGAATGGTACTTCGCTAATGCTGGCTGCGGCCATGTCAATTCTTTCTCTGGGATTTTTGCTGCAGCCTGGCTTTCCCGAGGCTAAACATGGGCAGCCACCTCGTCAGGGGTAAGGGGAGATCTCAGGGGTCGCGCTAAGGTTGACAGGGATGTGTCGGCGAGATCTGTCCCAAGATGGGCGAAGGGCGGCCTGTGTGTGGCCCGGGACTTTGCAGGGGTCTTGGAACGTTGAGCATTCAGCCAATGATGTGGCGAGAAACACCTCAGCTGAATTCCATCATGAGGCAGCCATTCTGACTCGCAAGTGCAAATCGCGATGGGTGTTTGAGCTGAGGATACGTAAGTGGCTTCGGAGGTCTGGTCTGTCGGTGAGAATTTCGGTGTAACGAAAGGCGACCAAGAAGTTATGAATCGCGTTGAAGCGCGTTAAGTGGAATTTGTGGATATGCGATGTTTGCTGGAAGCGGTGAAAAAAAACCGACGAGAATTCTCTGAGGTGGGCGGCTTGCGTCACCGTGGGGATTTCCTTGGTGTTGAGAATGCAGAGTCGCTGATTGGTCCAGAACCGTCCCGCACCAGAAGCATGGGTGGCGTTTGCAGGGATGCTTGAATCCGAGCTTGCGGATGCGGAGTGGATAACCCAGCGGAATGGTGAAACAGAAATGCTCAAGGGGGGCTGGAGACCAAGGAGGGGCAACTGTTTCATCTGGACGACGTCCTCGGCGAAGCTGGCATCTCCAGCCTCTCCTTGCCTCCCTTCATTGTGACGGCCGTGCCGACTTCTCCAGTCTTGACAAATTCGCGCTCCCTTCAGCCTATGAGGAATTGAAGCCTGCTAGTCTGGGTTTTCTCAGAAACGCCTCTTGAAAAATAGATTTTATCACATCCTTTCTGTGGTGTTGCCGATGTGCCGAAAGACTTGGGTCGTGTGAAAATGTGTTTTCATCATCGGCTCTGTGAAGACAGTCACTGGTCTTCTTGACTCGATGCAGCGAACATGAGCGCGTAGCGGCATAAAGGAGAATGACGTTTTGGACTTGATCCAATGCTCGCCTGCCATCTGTTGAAGTTTTTCTCGCTGTGGCCAATCTGCGACCTGGTGGCCCGTCCGCAGACCGCTGGTCATATGACCTGGCGCTCTGTCGATGAGAGCGGTGTGTGTCGCGACGCGCGCAATTGCCAATAGTTCTTCCAGAGCTGGCCTGTTCTGGCGGCAGAGACATCACCTGAGTCACTTGACGTACAGGAAGAGTCTCAGATGTCGAGAGCAGCTGTCATTGCGGGTGGTGGCTGGAACAGTTAGCTAGTGCAGGCTTAATGGCAATGATGGAATGGAAACCGCTTAAAATGGATGGAATTCGATGAAGGGATCAAGGATGATGGCGCAGTCATTCCCTGAACCGTGATCTCCGGTGCTCGTGCTCGTGATCGTCTCAAGGGTCCGTCCGGGATGGAAGCTCTGAACGTCTAAGCCTCGCTCTCTTGTCGCAATTACCGTAGTAGGGCCTGAATTATGCCGTGCGTCGCTGCTTTTGCAAATCTTGACAACCATGCCAGGCGACAGGCAAACAGATCTTGTGTGACGGCGGGTGCTCCCTAGGTCAGTGCCCAAACGCTGTTGGTGATGTTGGTGCACGTTGTTGGTGGATGCTGGTTGTTAGTATTGACGACGTCGACTTTGTCGGTGACGGAGTTGAACTGGTCAGAATGTTTTGTTGTCAAGTGACGTCAGAATGAGGTGCAGAGAGAATCAAATCTTGCGGAAAGAGGACGGGAGAGAGTAGATGCTGCACAGTGCAGGTTGATATCGAGTTGGGCATGGTCGACTGTCCTCGTGTCACATCAGGCAAGAGCGCGAGAAGACACCGGTTGCTCCTTCTACTTACACGGGGTTAGGGATAATTCCATATTGGAGACTCTTTGAGACTCTCAACACTACAGCACTGGGACTCTTCGACCGTCAAGGCATGTTAAACAGCTGGGTTCACCTCTAGTCTATGCGTCTACCCTCCCTTGGACGATGTGTCTGGTCGCCCCTAACCCAGGGAACTCCTGCCCATCAACCCCAAGATATCTCTCTATTCACCGCCTTGCTACCCTGGCCATGTATGCGTTCCATCCTGAGTACTATGCCTCCATTACCAAACACCTGAAGGGTGGTCCGAGGGGACGTAGGGCTGCCCGCCTATTATCACAGGAGTGTCAGCAGGGCCGTGTTGGTCGTCCGAGTCGTATTGATCGGCCGGTTGATATCGATCGTCCAGCTCATCTTACGCATCCTGCTCACCGTTGAAGCCAACGCCGTTGCGAGTCCACATCTCCATCTCCTCTCTGCGAAATTCCTCGAGATCCCATCTGCTCTAGGTCAGTATAGCCCTTGCAAATGCGAGTCCATGTTAGATGTACTCACTCCTTGTCTTCAAGTTCCTCCGGGTGCTTAAAGACGTAGACTCCAGCCTCCCGCTCCTCTCCCTCCACGTTGCCCTCGCCCTTAGCGTTGCCAACGTGAGTAAGAAGCTTGACCTTGACTGTCTTGCGAAAGTACTCGGATCCCTCGAAGCCGTCTAGCCTCCTCATATTGGCATTGCTGAGGCCTGTCGCATAGGTGCCGAAGACTTGGTGCTTCTCGTCGGGGATGACGCCAGGGTACGCGGCTCCCTTTACGCGACGGCGACAGTAGCCATGCAAGATGGCGGGCGTGAAGGTGTGTCTCTTCGCAACCTCGTCGGGGATGTTCTTTGTTCCGTAGCAGACGGTGAAGAAGACCTCGGAGGCCATCTGCTGTCGTTAGTATGTTGTCTAATGGTGTATGGCGCTGGAGTCTTGGGAGGATCAACACAAAGAAGCCGGACTCATGTACTCTTGACTCACCAGTGTTCCTAGGAAAATGTTAGTAACCCGAAAAGAAGAGTCGAACCTCAGGATCGGGGCAATTACTCACCATAGAAGAAGGCACGGTGTGTCTCTTTGCCCAACTTGTCTTTGCCCGACTTGGGCTCTGTGGTTGCGGTGTCTGTCATCGTGGCTTTAAAGACGAACAGTCAACGCTGGTAATGGGCTCTGGTGTCGTCAATGTTGCTGGGAAAAGATTGAGTCGCATAAAGAGCGTTAAATAGAATGTTAGCTAGCTTTCACGGACACCTCATAGCTTTGGTATCTTCCGGAACCTTAAGACCACGTAAGGTTTGTTCTTCGAACAGTTGTCACCATCCTGAACGTGGTTGTTAATGATGTGGACAATTGGGACGACGAACTCGGCCAAACTGTTAGTGCACTAACTCAAATTACCCTAACGACAGGCAGCTTGCGGCTTATCGCTTAACAAGCCACTAGATGAAGATGCATATTGGGCGAGTCTTAATCTCACGTAACATGGAGAAGCAACAGTGTCAAAACTCACGGGGCGAAAATAGTTTGTTCCGTTCCGAAAACATCCAATTCCCATCCAACATTATCCCAATCATATCCCATGCAAACAACAACTTCAATCATAGCCAGATGCCGGCTGCCTCCTGGACCGACCGAACCATCTGCGCCGGAGGCGGGCTCCGTCATCGGCCGGCGCCACAAACGGATCTAGTTCAATCCCGACATGCTCCATCCCGTCCATGCCCAGGTACTTCCCGAAGCTATACGTGGCTTTGCTTTGCATCGGATCTCGGCCGCTTCTCCGTTCTCTCTCCCGTTCGGCATAATACTTCACGGCCTGGCCGGCAGCAACATAGGCCAGCAATGATCCCACCGTGGAAGGCAGCCTTGGCAGGAATGGGTTGCGCTCTCGGATATACAGCGCCGTCGCAACGATGACCATGAGGCCGAGTATCGTTATGGTGATGATGAACGCCGTCTCGTCCATGAAAATCCGGATTTCGCCGACGTATCTGGTGCCCGAAAGTTGCGTCGGCGTGGCGGACGGTGCGAAGAGCGAAGAGACATGCGCCCCGATCATGTTGGCCACCAGCGTCTTGTACAGATCCGCCACCGGTCCAAAAGTCGCCTCGGATTCGGGAACGGGCTGCAGCGGATCGAGCAACCTCGTCGTGTTCAGCTTCAGCTTCAGAAGGTAGTTCATCCAGTCTCTGCTGAGCGTGTCGTTGTGCCATCCGTCGTCATCCGCCGGCATCCCCATTGAACTTGTAGGCTTGATGGCAACACCCCTTCCAAACATATCATTCACCCTCTTCAGCACAATCTCTGTCTGGTTCCGCGTATTGTCGTCGATCTCGTCAAAATCACCCACCCGGCTTGCCTCCAGCACGTATCCCCCGGAATCAACCAACACGTCGAACGTTGCGCTCCGCCAGGTTGGAGTGCAGTACATGTGGCTCGCACGTTGACTTCCGTTTCTATCCGTCGGATTGACCCTCATCCAGCTCAGGACCATCTTCTTGTCGCATAATTCACTACCCTCAGGGACGTGCTCGGTGTTGTTGATGTAGAAGTGTTGCGAGTAAAGGCTCGATACCAGCTCCTGCGCCAAGAGACCATCAACAGGTTCCTCAGAAGTGTCAAGCCACCCGCTGTTGTAAAGCCCACGTATCGTGGTGCAGTTGGCGACCGTCCCATTGTCTGTCTTGAATAGGAAGTAGACGGTCTGAGATCTGTCGTCCTTGAGCGAATAGTCCACGTATGGAAATGACTCAGGAGAAGTTGAGAGCGAGGAGCAGGTGACATCGACGCCGAAGCCCTTGGTCTGTGCTCGGTATGTGGACGAACTGTTGTCGCTGGCGTCCAGTGGCGTGTAGAAGGGGAGGTACGCAAACTTCTCATCCGTCCATGCCGTCATCTTCGTACCCGACGACAGATTTGCGGCGGCAACATAGAAATGGTCGAACCCTAGCACAAGGGCAACATCGGTTAGGAACTCTGGCGACGTTATCGACGTCGAGTAGGTCTGTTGGAGGGTTTGATTGTAAGCTACCATAACCGGGGCTTCATTGAATAGGGCACCGAGGGCAACGGCAAGGATGTTCGCCAGCAGAGACACTAGACACAAGCTGGCCAACAGCATATGGCCGTTCCTCAGGGACTGCCAGAGAGATAGCTGCGGCGGGATCGAAGTGTATTGCGCTGAGAAGGCATTGGCTGCGGACTGTCTCCCTTTCCCCAGGTCATGGAACGGCTGGAGAAGGCAGAGCAACCGGTTCAGAAGAACCAAGAATGGCTCAACAAGTGTGGCGAATATGGTCGGGACATAATTCTCCAGCAGCTGAAGGACAGTAAAGTTGTCGCTCGGTCGGGGGAGTCCTTTGTTCTGTCAGTCGGAATGTTGTCAATAAGTCAAAGAGATACTAACCACCAAGTGTCTCCTCTTGATTCTTCAGATAGAGCAGGACGACCATGCCTGCCAACAACGTCACCACGAATGTGATTCCACTGAGAGGCTTGAGAGCTGGAGGTTGCGTAGGGTTCCCCGAAACCGTATCCCGGTTCGGCTCAGGGGTGTTGTTTTGCCCCGACAAACTAGAGTATTCGATATGCAAGCGCTGCCCATCTAGAATTGCGCTTTGCACCAGTTTATACCGGTTTCCTTGAACACTGGTCCGCAGATTCCTGTCGTCGTAGCGGTCTCTTGGAGAGAAGTCTTTCAGGAGAGTATCGCTATTCCCTAGAACGGTGAGAGTTGCTCCGATGGATCCAGGATCGTTGATCAGGATACTCCTAGTCCGACGACTCAGGTACAAGATTGCAGCGACGAGGATGGCGATGAGGAAGAGGAGTATCTCCACGACCAAGGAAAGAGGCCTGCTCACAACCACACCATAGAGCAAGTATTGTACGGTGCTTGTCCTTGCCGGCTGGGATTCATCGGCAGATCGGAGGAGTGAGGGAATAGCTGCTGAAAACAGCTTGCGGTGTGCGTTCGAGAATATGTCTTGCAAGGCCGCTGGAGCCTTGAGGTCCATAACGGAGTAATTCATTCCGCCAACAGCAAATCCCACCATGTTGGTCAGAGGGAAAGCCAAGTTCAGGTCCGCCAACGAAGGGAATTGCTCCACGGTTCGGTCCCTAGGGTAGTCGCGGCGAATTAGCTTTGACGGCGCCCCAGTACCGATGAGGTATTCGAAGGCAGTCGAGTTGAATTCGCTTTCATCCAGTAAATTCGGTTCAACAAGTGGCACGATAGATGCGTCATCCGGTCGTTTGTCCCCTGCGGACACTGTGACCATAACTGACTGCATCCAATATGAAGGTTCGCAAAACAACGCCGTCATATCCTTGGTGTCTTGGGCGATCCAGATGGCGAGGAACTGGTGCGATGCATTTCTGCTGCAGTTGGGGTTCTGTAGATACCAGTTGAGCAGCGGGTTTTCGTGGTAGCCGATATACAGAACTGTGTGGATGACGCCGGTTTCGTTCCCCAACTTCCCCCGTGATGAAGGTTCGAAGGTGTTCCTGCAGCCCTGGCCATTGTCAAAGGTGTAGGAATTATTCACTTCGGTGTTTTTCTCCACGACGGCAGGCCAACACTTCAGGTCTGTGCTGAGGGCAGTTGCAGGAGCGGTCCAGGTCTCATTCGGTCGGCTTGTCGCTTCCTCGTTTAAGGGGAGGAAAGGGATAATCGCATGTGCGGACGTTGTATAACCTGGGTATGGTTCATTGAGCCAAGTAATACCGTAGGCGGCGTTGAGAATCGAGGAGTCCATGGCATCTACTTGTTCGCTTAGTGTTCCTAGTTGTGCGATGTCAGAGACCATCAACTGTTTGGTGACTAGCACCGCCTGTGTTCCGAAGATGGCACTCTGAAGGGGCGTAACAGCCCAAAAGATAAGCATCATTATTGTTCCAGCCAGAAAAACCAACCAATGTCTGCGATGGGAGTTAGAGGCGTTGTGGGTACTATGGGCTGCACTTACTTCTTCCTCCATGCCTTCAGGGGAATGAAAGCCAGGAATTCGAAAGGGTAGTCCAGGAGGACTGTTGACTCGGCAGCTCCACCTTCGCTTCTGGACATCTCAAGCCATGGTTGTATCCTCCTGATGTCGAGGTCGATCCATGTCCAAGTCAAGCTGTAGAGAACTGCGATAGCTGTCGGCCCATAGCGGCTCAGAAGTATTCCAGATGAATCACCCTCTGCACCATAGGTCAGGGACAGACCACCCTCCGCACTGCTCTTTTGCGCAAGTAACTCTATGGTTGCCACTAGAGCAAGAGTCACCAGGATAAACGGTACGAGAATCACCGCTTTCATCGATACCGGCTTCCATGTCCCTATTGCGTTGGTAAGTCAGACTGTCCATCAGTTTAAAACAAGACTTGTCACTTACGTATCTTAGTCTCCTGAGTGACTCTCGTGGTGAAGGCAATGCTTATACCTGAGTAGATGGTCTTTAGCCGTTCCGGCGGCGAGAAGTCGTCCGACCCAGAGTCGGAATGATCAACATCCCGCTGCTGGAAGGAGACTAAGTTCTTGAATGCCTCCATTTCACCAAGTATAATACACCAAAAAGTCCCAGGTAAAGGAGAACTCCCTGCAAGACTTTTTCAAAGGAGAGCGGGAGCAGCTTGGACTTCCAAATGCAAGGTCGACGACCATATAAGAGTGCCATTGTGTGGCTTCGCACCTGAAGCTCCATACAGCTAAATCGGGAGAGCGCATAGTCAAACGCAGGGGACCGACAACCTGCTACCAACATCACCGGCCGCAGTCCGGGGTAGAGATGTCGATCTGCCGGCTAAAGACTTTATTCTGGGCCGTTTTCCGCAGGACGAAGTGCTGTTCGTCGTCTAAGCGCCGCGGGCCGCGCCTCGTGGCCGCTGGGCGGCCATGACAAGCATAGGCCGACCATCAACTTGACCGGGTCCACAGTCTACGGTCAGTCCACGGGGCAAATTTCGGGCTGGGGATTTTCTCAACACTTGTTGATGGTTTTGATCTCAACTGATGGTGGTGGTGATGGTGATGTTGAAGATGGCGGTCGCTGCGTCGCATCAATGTGAAACTCTAGGTAGGGAGAACTGCAGGTCTGTGCCACGATATCGGTGGGAGCCACGGGTTGGAAACTATAGACATAAGCCCCTGAAAATGCCGTCGTCGGAGATCTGAGATCAGATTCTTCGGCACTGTGGCTGGCGGCAATTCGAGCAATGACAATGGATGAAGGAGAGTTGATGTTGAGCTCCCCAGCCAGAGCCAATCAGATGGGTCTCCACAAGCGGGCCGCCTCCGAGATGGATTGCTTGGCTAACGGTTCTTGATACAAAGCTGGCGCACAGTTGTTAGCGCTCTGTATCAACTTCCTTTGCCGCCGCAACTCTTTTGAAATGTTTGCGTCTCTCCGTCAACATCCAGCGCTTACCGTAAAGCGTAGCTACAACACTTAGTACCTAATTTAACTGACGATTCTCGCTGGCACAGGCAAGCTGTCTCCAGGGTCTTGTATTACTTTATGTCCCAATCGGTCAGACTCAGAACTCGAGAGTCGTTGTCGGATTCCATACGCAATTCCCGTTCTTCTCCTGAATCTACCAAGCAGACCAAGCTGGCCTGGGAGACAAGACTGTCACCAACAGGAAAGCCATCCCCCTTCTTCGCACTTCGATATCTCTCTTCTGTTTCTCAGGTTGTGATGCTTGAGGGGCCAGGTTTCGACTTCTATTTACGGAGGTGAGATGTGCCCTCATCGTGACATTAGAGCCGAGGACGACAATCTTGCCCGGCGGATCACCATCCTGGTCATGTTAGACGGCTTGGCTGCAGTGGTTCGCAATGTTGTTTGCCTATTGTGGCTACATTGTCGGAACCCGACTGTGGTACACAATGCGAGCCTCCGCCGTAACGGCGATAGCGGAAAGATCGACTAGCATCCTCATGCGCCAAGTTGGCGTAGTCGGCTACCATGGATTTAAAATAAGGACAATGCCACCGCGCCGTCGCGCGTCTCTTTATTTTCTTGATTGTTGTCTGAGTCACTCCTTTTGCTTTGTTTCTTAGCAATTGTTTTCCGGGTATAATGGGCGAGAAGGGGCAGCACCAAGAGGCGGACATGGGGCCAAGACCTGTGTCGCCTCTAACTCCTTCAGTATCACGCTCCGCCGAGCATCAACAACATTCGCCGGACTCGAGACTGCAGAAAGAGACAGCTGTATCAACGGAGACGAACGTCGAGGGCTTGCAGCAATCATCCTTTCCCCAGCCTCAGAATGGTGTGCCAAACAGGAGGAATCCCTGGTTCTTTGTATACTGGTCGTCGGCCGGGTGGTCGAGAGAAACGACTGCCGTCGTCTGGAGCTTCCTGTTCCAGATTGCAGCCATCATAATCCTCGCCTACATGTCAGACAAGGAGTTAGAGCGATGGAATGGCACTATCACGCTCAACTCGACCATCGCCATCTTCACGACAGCCGCCAAGAGCACGCTCCTGATCGCGGTGGCCGGCTGTCTGAGTCAGTGGAAGTGGTTCCATTTCAAGGAGGAGGCGAGGCCGCTTCGTGATCTGGAGCTCTACGATGAAGCAAGTCGAGGATCCCTCGGCTCCGTCGAGTTCCTATTCCGCCTACGCTGGGGCATTCCCGCGCTCGGGGCGATCATCACTATCCTGGCGCTGGGTATCGACACGTTCTCTCAGCAGATCATCGCGCTGGACACGCGTCCCGTGCCGATCCAGAACAACACCGTGGCTACACTGGCATATGCGCATACCTACAGGACGGATGCGAACTCCAGCGCGTTCGGGGATGAGTGGGATGTCATCGGTACGACGTCTTCGACATCATTGTTTGCACGCACGTACTAACAGATGGCTAGAAACAACTCGCGACAGCGCCATGCAAGCAGCCATCTACAGCGGCCTCTACAACCTAGGCAAAGCTTCCATCGCGAACTGCAGCTCGACCTGCACCTGGCCGGGGCAGTACTACTCGCTAGGCATACGCAACACCTGCGCTAACGTGACGATCGCGACCATGGAGTCAAGAGAGTGCAACACCACTGTGTCCAGCGGAGGGAAGCGATGCAACACGACCACCCCCGGCGGCGTTAAAATCGACACCTACTTCCAGCCCACCAACGTCCAGACCCTCCTCGCCATCGGCGCGTCGCGCGTCGCAGGCACCAGGTCCCCAGTCAGCACGTCGCTGATCAGCAGCGAGCTCATCAGGCTGGCCATCTTCCGCGCGCCGAGCGCGTACAACAACAGGAGCGACATCATCGGCGAGGAGGTGACGGAGTGCAGCCTCAGCCTGGTCGGCGTCTCGGCGTCGAATGTCTCGGCGGCGGGGAGCAACCTGGACTTGAAGGCCGAGTTGTTGGATCTCGGCACCGGCCGGTACGAGGGCAACCGGAGCTTTGTCTTCAGCCGCGAGGGGTTCCCGGACTTGAGGGTGAATACCCTCGACATAGGGTCCTTCCTGGATTTCTTCGAGTCCTCGCTCTTCTCCGGGTCGATGTTCGACGGCTACAGGGACTACGCGCCCGCTGACCTGCGGACCTCCGAGGGCGTGGCGGGCGGGTTCTTCAACGGCAATCCGGCCGATATCCTGGACCGCATGGCGCTCAGCATGACGGACCATATCCGGCTGGGAGTGAACAGGGAGATCTCGGTCGGCGCGGCGTACTTCCCCGTCGTGTTTGTGCGGGTCGTGTGGCCGTGGATCACGCTGAATCTCCTCGCTGAGGCGGCGACGGCGGTTTTGCTACTGCTTACCGTGCTGAAGAGTTGGAGGTTGAGGGAGGTCCCGCTGTGGAAGGAGTCGGGTATCGCGGTGCTGTTGCATAACGTCGTGCTTCCTGACGGGGTGTTGCGGAGCGATTACAAGCGGGCGGAGGATCTGGACGACATAGCTCATAATGTGAGAGTGAAGCTTGAGTGAGTTTCGGAAGGGGTCGTAATAACGAGTCGCGAATTGTAGATATGTACGCTGTATGTCTACATGCCGTGTTGAAGATACCAAATACCACAAGTGCTCCTATTCCTAGGCAGTTCTTTATAACTTCGAGTGCCCTTGTCCCACGGAAACCATACACTTCTCGGCATCTCCCTACCTCGGCACTATAGATTTCGTTCCACATGGCTAAAGACAATTGTTCCTCTCGATAATGAAGTCGAAACCCAACCCCGGAAAGTCCCATGAGTATCGCCCCAAACCCTAAGGCGTGCTACTTGTCATCCGCATTGTTTGCTCAACACGACCAACTGCCAAACAATAGCTCACAGGAGATCTAAATGTCCCAGTTTCGCCGTAGCAAAAGCAGACTCTAGTGCCCCCCTTTCCAATGATCATCCCTCCCGCTTTTCGCGATGGATCTCGACACGCCCAGTCGCCACGACTTATGAGTATAGAGGCGATCTCTATATAGGGGACTTCCTCAAAACTTCATTCCCGCCCAGCACACGGTCTTCCCAACCCAGCAGGACGCGTTGCTCGTGATGAGAAACTCGAAAGATCAGCACATGAACCTCTTCGTTTTAGTCAATGGGGGACGGCGGCGATGACCTTTGCGAACTCGCACCGCTGCAGAGCACCCTCGACTGCAACACCGCCAATTGCACAGACGATCTCGACCTGTCTGGCAACAGTCAACTCCCAGCACTATGAGCCCCCGGAGAAGAAGCAGCGTGGCCATGAGAGTTGCCATCCTCGCCCTCGCCTTCTCAGCCTTGTGGCCGCTGAGGTCTCCGCCCTGGAACTGATCTGAGGAGTCTGACCGCGTTTTCAGATCAGGGTTGACTTGTTGAAGCCCATACGTAACGAGGTTTCCGGCCATCCTCTAGTCGGTGCTAGGAGGATAGAGCACGAAGGTGGAGAAGGTTAAGAGGGATTGGAGGAAAGCTAAAGAGGACCGCCTACATGGAGTTTAACTCTATGTTGCGGCCGGCTAATCAGGACTCGGTCGGTTGGGTAGTGATGCTCCGGGATTTCATTCATGTCATCCTTCGACTACTCAGAGTCTCAGTCAGGCCTCGTTAGTTTTCGCTTGAGCAGAGCGAGGTTGGGAGGAGGTGGTCCTCTAACCAATGCGATGGTATTCAAATCCCTTTCTAATCACGAGTTCCTGACGAACTGTCGAATGATGACCCGAACAAAACCAAAACACACAGGGTACCTAGACGTTCCTCAACGATGCCGCGTTAGCTCGAATATCACAACAGCACGAAGGGTGACGTGGTGAGCTCATGTTCGACATTCTCGCCTTCGTCCAAGGGCACATCACCACGAACAATGGCCTGGCGAAGCCCTAGTTTATAGACGCGAAGGTCAAGACCAGCATCGAAGTTCTTCCGTATATGAAATCCCTGACCAAGAACACAAGCTCGTGAATCTGGCCGGAGTTCAAGAATATGTCCCCGAAATATCCTTCTGTTCAACTTGACTGCTGGGAATAGAAGGATCAAGGGTCTAGGCAGCACGGTGGCCGCCCCCTGCCAGTTGCTGTTGGAATCAAAATAGCTTGTCATGGCCGAGAAAGACTGAGACTCCAGGTCTCTTGAGTTCTCTCCGCCCTAGGAGCGTGGCGAGGATTAGGAACGCCACCAGAGCTTCCTCAACGAACAAGAGTGCCAGAGTTGCCGCAGCTCGCAGCCACTATGTCTACAAACTTGGGTTGGCAAGAGGAGAAAAAGACATAGGAAATGTCGAAGAGTGTTCTTCGTATGCCCCGGTTTAGTCTACCTATGTAGTCAATAGATTCCCCCAGTCCAAGATCGTATACTTGATAAGTATAGTTGTCGAACTTCTTTCGCAGCTCAGAACAACTCAAATCGTAGCTCCGAGACAAGGAAGGTGAGTGATATGACGAAAGTTTATGCAAAGAGGCTCTTCTCCTCACACCTAGGTGAGGAGGCCGCTCTTCACCTGCAGGGGTGTAGCTTAATGCATGTCATCAACCATATACTACGAGAAGAACTCTAAGACGGCGCCGACTAGACTAGCGAGATCCAGTACCACACTCGATGAGAAACCGGATATGCTAAGGCAAGCTACGATCGAGACCATTCCGATCATGCATGATCAAACCACGACCACTCCTCGGACGTGTCCCAGCAGTCCAGGTCCCATTTTTTGTCTCTTCCCATACCTAGTCCAGACACGTCTCCCCGCGGGGGGAGCCCTCTCGATCAGGTAACACGGCAGGTTGGTAGCATGATGACGGTGTGTGTCCGAAACGACGGTAACAGGAGCAAACTCTCCGGCAGGGCACCCTGGAGAAGATAAGATGTTCCGGCATTGTATCATCATCACTCCCCCTCCACCCCACCCAGCGTCTAACAAGCCTCGGTTCGCATAGCAGGACCAGGCTCCTACCGCTGCTGGGACGACGTTGACGAGAACATTGCCGCTTGATGCTACCAGTAATATATCCACTTCGGCACCACTCAACTACCGCTTAATCCCAACAACAACCAGATTCCTCGGACTCTCGCGGTAGTCAAACACGCTCTCGACCCACGCATCCCTCACTACCTCCCCTTGCTCCTTCAGGAACAACCACCGGTCAACAACAATAAGCGACTCGGCCACGCAGGCGCTGAAAGCCATCAGACTCCACACTACAGAGATCTCCCTCTTCCTCGGCTGATACCCCCCCTCATACTCCGCGATCTCCTCGTCCGTGATAGCCCCCATCCGCTCCCGCACCAGATCCGCCTGGGTGGAGTGTATGCCCGTCGTGATCTTGCTTACTGCTCCGCGCACGTAGGCCGAGAAGGAGGTGTAGCAGCTTTTTCGTAGGCTGCCTATGATGACGGGGTTGGTGGAGGTGTTGAAGGGTGTGCTCTCGTCCTCGTCCGTTTTGACGATGCCAATGACGCCCCGATCGAGGAATATCTTTTGCAGCACGGCACGGTAGAAATGCCGTGTAAAGAAATCCTCGCTCTCCTTCTCCGTCCAGTTCTGCGGCGCCTGGCAAGCCATCATCCGCGCCGTGATGTTGAGCCGTATGCCGTGCCCGTCGTATTCCGACAGCCTCTCGCTCATGGGGAATCCTTGTGGGTCGCGGCGCTCCGACTCCCGCACAACGCGGCCGTTGATGGGTTGCAGGCTTGGCCGGTGGAAGGGAGGCTTATAGCTTGGTGGACCGAGTTTCTCGGTCATGAGGTTGTAGCAGCAGCCTACTATCGCGACGGCGTGGATCGTCGGGTTGAGCACGAGCGAGCGAATGCCAAAGTGTGAGAGGTTGCCGCAGGAGTGGATTGAGATGGCCATCATGCGGAGGTCTTCCTTCGATGCCTGCTCGTCGGTCTGCAGTTGGGAGACGACGTCGGTTAGGTCGCCGTTTTCCAGCCTCCCGATGATGTAGTTGATGGAGCCTTTCCCTTCTTCTGGGAGGTAGGTCGTTTGGAGCTCTCTTGTTGGTCGTAGTTCTGTTGCTGCGATGTCCTCTGCGGAGAAGCCGAGTCCTTCGACTGCCTTCTTCAATGCCTCGGGGTCGTTTTGCTGGGCCGGATCTACCCTCGCCAGCGCCTGCATGTAGAGCTTCTTGTTCCGAAGTACTTTCTCCGGCTTGGCGATTCCTGCTTGGAGGTCGAGGTATTTTGCGCCCTCGATGTTGTTCACCCTGCCTTCGACGGCTACAATATGCCTATTGTACGGCTCACTGGCGAGAGCTCTCCCCAAGTAGTTCTGACCACTTCCGAAATCGACAAAGTGGGTTAGTTCTCGGCCAGTCATGCTGGCCACATCGTCTGCCAGCGTGTCGACGTAGTTGGAGAAGCAGGTCACTTCGTGTATCTTCTTCTGCTTCATGCCCAGTATCACCTGCCGTGACAGCTTTGTGTTTTTCGCCGGTGAGAACGATCGGCGCAAGGAAAGTCTCCGTATGTCCTTGGCATACTGGAGGAGAGAGTCTGGTGGTCCGTCCGGACCAGTTGCAACAGTGTCGAGGTCGTCTCTCATGAGCAGATCCAGCAGAACCATGGGCTCGCATGAGACCAAAAACCTCTGCCATTCCTCCGGTAAAGTGGTGTAGAAGAGTCCAGGCTCATTTGTGAAGAAGTCAAGGATATGTACGCCGCCGCAGAGAATGCGGAAGATATCCGAGTTGTCTGCAAAGTGGAGGAGAGATTGGACGTACTCTTCCGTAGAAGAGAACTCGTCTGAGTAAGGCAGATCTTTCTCTGGCCTCATTTTTGTAGAAATATCGCAAGAAAGGAGTGACTGAAGTTAAAAAGAGAATGACTGGGACTCACCTTGAACAGTGGCAGGTGTGTGAAGCCAGAAGTTTCCAGCCAACGAGGCCGGCGATAATTCTCTGGCGCACAACCAAGACGGATGACTAACCACGGCCCCACCCAATTTTTCGACATCCGAGCGGTCGCGCATTCGATTTCGAGATCATCGACGACCGGCAAACACCAGTCTGATCGCATTCAATTGCTGCGTTTCCCGCTGGCCGGCATACCCACGATTGACACAAAACCACTGACACACCAACCGTCAAGATGGTACGCCCTCCCTCTAATCCACTCGAACCACCGTAGTCCCGAGCTAACCACTTCCTCACAGGTGTTCATCCTAGGAGTCAACTTCCAAGAGCAGAAGCTCGTCAAGAAAGCCCTCGAGACCTTCTACGCCCTCGGACCCCAGAAGTCCTCGCGCATCCTCGCCAAGTACTCCATCCACCCGCAGATGAAGGTCGGCTCCCTACCGCAGCGGACCATCACCGCCCTCACGGCCGAGCTGTCGAGCATGACCATCGAGAACGACGCGCGCAAGATCGTGCAGGACAACATCAAGAGGTTACGAGACATCGGCACGGTCAAGGGAAGGAGGCACGCCATGGGACTGCCGGTGCGCGGACAGAGGACAAGGAACCAGATACAGAACGCGAGGAAACTCAACAGGGTGGAGAGGAGAGGTTGAGCGGGGTGGGAAGTTGGTGCGGAGGGTGGTTGTGGATGAGATGAACGATTTGGAGGCATGGCTGGGCTGGGCTGTTCAGAAGGGACGGTCTGGAGCTCGGTCGATATGTGTGGCTATAGAAAGAAGTAAGACGAGCCGACTCCGAGCAGAGCATACAGCATACAGCTGTGAAAATTACCCTGTAACTCTAGATGTACGAATATAAACGTATAAACGCCTACAACATATGGACAACAGACTACAAATCCCCGTCGTCACTAACGCAAGAAAGACACAGTAGCCGCCCTAGGCCGAGGTCACATAACCAGGCAAGTCCCCTTCCATAACCTCCAGCCCCTCCACATCATCCTCCAGCACCGGCTCCCCATTATTCTGCATCTCAGCAGCAACACGATCAACATCCGCCCAAACCCTCAACAAGTTCCCTCCTACCACCTTACTCGCATCCTCATCACTCACACCCCTCCGTAGCAACTCAGCAACCAAATCAGGAAACTTGCTCACATCCTCCAACCCCTTCGGCGTCGTGGGGATACCATCATAATCACTCCCCAGCCCGACATGCTCATACCCAATCTTTTCCCCAATATAAACGATATGATCCACTACCCTCTCCAGCGTGCTCCCCTCGGGCACGAAAGTAGGCAACCCGTCCTCCCGCCCGCTCTCCTTGCAACTCACAAAGTCCGGCGCAAAGTTGACCATGACAAGGCTGTTCCTCTCCTTCACCAACTGCAGGACATGATCCTGCACATTCCTCGGGTGAGGACACACGCTGTACGCCGAGCTGTGGCTGTAAATAACCGGCGCCTTGCTGCCCTCCCACCCGCTCTTGCCGGCACCAAACACATCAACCTGCGTGTCGACGCTGGTGTGTGATAGATCGACAATCATACCGATCCGATTCATCTCGTTAATCAGCTTCCTCCCCTCGGGACTGACACCCCCCCAATACGCGGGCGCCTTGCGAAACGGATCCTCCCACAACGCGGCATCGGCGTATTTATTCCCGCAGTTGTGCGTCAACGTCGCATACCTGACTCCCAAATCATAGTACGCCCGCAGGTTCGTAGCCGAGTTCCCGATCTGATGCAGTCCCTCGATGCCCAGCGGACTAATCAATTTACCGGCTTTAAAGTCCTTGATCGCCCCGGCCGCGGAGGAGCTGGCGCCCATGTGCTCGGGGTAGGACGCCTTGAGCCGGTTGATTAGGTCGATCTGGTGGTACGTAGCCGTCACGGAGCTGGCGTAGACCTCGTCCGAGTAGTCAGTGCCGTTGGGCGGGCAGAGCCAGAAGACGGACCAGAAGGCGCCGCCGTTCTGGCCGGCGCGCAGGCGCGGGATGTCGGCGTGGCCAATGAGGCCGCCCTCGGTCCAGGGCTTGGTGAAGGATTCGTCCTCGATCTTGTTCTTGTAGATTGCGCGGAGGAGGATGGCGAGGTCGTTGTGGCCATCTACGCATTGTCAGTAATAATGTAGTGATGATAAGGGGACTGAGGGAAGGCGTACCAATCAAGGGAGTCTGGGTCAGAATCCTGCTCACGCGGCTCTCGATCGTCTGGGACTGGAGAGAGTGCACGCAGTGGGTGACACTCGCTGGGATCGGGATCCTTTCGAGCAGATCCGGCTTGTAGACCGCACCCAGCGCGGCGGCAGAGAGGAGTATCAATGCGGCTATCCGCTTAATAGGCTTCCCGGCGGTCTTTGGCTTCTCCTGGCCATTTGTGGTGGGCAATGCCCCGTTATCAGACCTACCCATTGTTGTTGCTCTTATCTGGCGCTTGCGGATGTTGGCTGGTGAGCTGTTAGTCGCCATCATAAAGGTGGTATATCTGGCTCTTCATGACCGGGAGGCTACGAGATTGACGGGAATAAAACACTCACTTCTAGTCCAGACTATCGTATCTATATACGTATTTGGGCAAGCATAGCTGTCTAGGAGCGGCTCTGGTATGTCGGAGTTTAGACTTACAGTTAGTGAAGCTATTCGGCTTATTCCACGCCGATTGAGTCAATGGCCTTGATAAGCTCGATAAGCATCACACGGCACAGTGTGGAGTACTTATTATGCACGAGCACTGTGTTTAGACACTGTCTTTCAGGGGTTGGGGCTGAATTCCGTTGTGTGGCTTGGACCCCGTGACTTTAGCGTGCATTCCTTGCTGTCATTGCTCATTGGACGGTGACGTGCGCCTGCCTTCCTGTACGAGGCGTCGATTTGATTGCGATCTCAAAGTTTCGTTTCAGCTTCCGCTTGACAGATTCTTCTGCTCGCATTTCGAATCAGTCGCTTTTGTTACAGTGCATTTACCACGTGAATTGCAATTTCCTCGCCAACGCACCACGTCAACCAACCCCGAAGAAACGGCAGTGACGTTGCGCCCGCCGCCTGGACCGACCTGCCAACTTCTTGCGAATGCCTTCGTCAGCCGCAATCAACAATTCTCACGTCGACCTTTTCTGATACGAATCTACGAATTCAAGAGAATAACGAATACCCACGTGCGAGATAAGAGAGGCTGCAACAATGCCGGGTTTCGCGGACTCGTTCTGGTCGAGCGACTATGCCGCAGGTAAGAGAGAGGAAGAAGCCCCGACTTGAATTAATGACTGTCGCTAACCTTTCTCCAAACGAACAGGTCTTGGGGTCCTGTTTGGCAAGCTCCAGCAGGGCGTCGTCGAGAACCGCCAGGTGCTGACCATTGCTCGAATGCGCGCCGAGGCAGAAGAGATCTACGGACAGAAACTGACCGACATCATACCCTCTGTCGACAAGATACAGGGCGGTTTTGGGAAGGATGATGGCGCAAGCACGCGCAAGGTACGCTTTACTTTAACCAACTTGTCTGGTTCGCATCTGTACTGACTGAGCCTCTAGGCATACGATGGCGTGCGCACCGAGATGGACGAGGCCTCTAAAACCCACAAGAAGATCGCACAGAATATCCGAGACCTGGTTGTCAACCCCTTCTCGCGCTGGTGCGAAGCCCACGAGTCGCGGATACAAGAATCCCAAGACGAGCTACAGTCCAAGATCAAGGCACACGACAAGCAGCAAGAGACTGTGAAGAAGCTACGGACGAACTACTTCAACAAGTGCCGCGTCCTCGAGGACCTCGAGGAGGAGAACAAGCTAGCTTTCCAGGACCCAGAGATGAGCCCAACACCTAAGCAGAGCATACTGCCGATCCCCGAGATCAAGGTTCATCAAGAGGAGGACGATGATGAGGAGTACGAGATCGGCGGCGAGTACTACCAGCAAGAGCAGGTCAAGAAGATAATCAGCCACATGCTCACCACCATTAAGATGGGCGAGACCAAGGTGCCCATTCTGGGGACGTACACCAACACCTCTTCTGGAGCTGATATCGTCGAATACCTTATGCGCAACATGAACACCACCAGTGTCAGCTTTGCCGAGAGCATTGGACAGGACCTGATCACTCATGGCTTCCTCAGGCTTATCGGTAATGTCGGTAACACCTTCGCCAACAGTTCAAAGATGTTCTACCAGTGGCGTCCGAAAGCTTTCCAACTGTCTGGCGTGCCCGAGAAGAAGCCTCTCGGCAGGACGTTCTCCTTACCAGTGAGCCCAGATGGAACCGATTCGCAGGTTGTCGGTGCCGTGAGCGAGGTGCTGTCCGGTTGGGGCGTCCTGCCCAACTCTCGGCCCAACGAGACTCCGTCAGAGCGGATGCGCAGGGAGGCCCGGGAGGCTGACGACAGGTACAAGTCTGGCGTGCGGAAGCTGGACGAGATGCGCTGCAACCTCGAGGAGTCGATCTACCTGCACCTCAAGTTCCTGGAGCGCTGCGAGCTGGACCGCCTGAAGGCCATCAAGACGGTCATTCTGGACTTCTCGGGGACCATTAGCAATGTGATCCCGAGCCTGCAGTCTACCGTTGACAAAATGATGCTGTTCCAGGAGACGGTCCAGCCAGTCGGCGATCTTAGATATCTCCTGGAGAACTACCGGACAGGCAGCTTCGCGCCCAAGGTTGTTGTGTACGAGAACTACTACAACAAGGTCGACGAGCAGACTTTCGGGGTTGACCTAGAAGCGCGCGCTCGGGCAGACAAGAAGCGTGTGCCTGTCATCGTTACTAGCCTTCTGACATACCTTGATCACCACTATCCGGATCTTGAGGGCGACGAGGCCAGGCGCGGCGTGTGGCTCGTCGAAGTCCCACTGACACAGACTCACAAGCTACGAAACAGGCTCAACGACGGAAAGCCTCCGTCCATGGACGTGTTTGCCGAGTTCGATATACCCACTGTTGCGAGCTTGCTGAAGCTGTACTTGCTCGAACTGCCTGGTAAGACCTCCTTCGTACCCTTACCCGTTTCAACTTGCCATTTGCTGACTCATTTGACAGACTCTCTCGTCTCTTCTCACGTCTACGAGATCATCCGCACGATTTACACAACACCAGCAACCGAGAACACGGAAGAAGCCCGCATCTCTGTGCTCCAACAAACCCTCTCCCAGCTGCGTCTAACCAACATCGCCACCCTGGACGCGTGCATGAACCACTTCACCCGCCTAATCGAGCTCACCACAGCAGATGAAGAATACGTCTCCAAGCTCGCCACCGCCCTGGCCTCATGCATTCTGCGTCCACGCACGGAGACCTCCCTCACAATGGAAGAGAAGCACTCCTATCGCCTGATTCGGGACCTCTTCGCCCACAAGGATGCAATCTTCTCCGAGCTGAAGCGCATGTCCACCCTCACACACTCCACCTCCGTGTCTGGTGCCAACCCCAGCGCCGCAGCGCGGGACACACCTAGTCCGGCTGCTACTCAGCCCACCCGCCCTCGCGCCATCTCAACGGACGAATCCAACCGGAAAGCCCACATGGA
Source organism: Coniochaeta sp. 2T2.1 (assembly GCA_009194965.1). Taxonomy (NCBI): domain Eukaryota; kingdom Fungi; phylum Ascomycota; class Sordariomycetes; order Coniochaetales; family Coniochaetaceae; genus Coniochaeta; species Coniochaeta sp. 2T2.1. Next base: position 258,298 of record VSMA01000016.1, read on the forward strand.
AGAGCGCCAGCGCGCCATCCTCGAGAAGGCTTCCGGCTCGCGCAGCCGCGCCACCAGTCCGGCTCCATCGGCCCGCGTCTCACATCGCCGCGACCGCTCCGTCGGTGGGCCTGAGACACGCTTCCCGATCGCTGCTAGTCCCGTCGCTACCCAGCACGACACCACCCGCTCCAGCAGGCAGAGTCTAGGCCCCGTCCTACCCAAGCGGGCCAGTCTCGACGTTCCACCCGAGGTCAGCCTGGGTCTGCCACAAGCCGGCGACAGGCTAGACTCTGCCAACGGTGTCGAAGTCCCAGCCGTCGCCGCTGCGCGAGGCGAGACCGAAGGCGTCGAGAAGCGCAACTCCCTCGGCCGCAACACCGCTCGCTTCGTAGGCGGTCGTCGCGTACCCGTCCATTCTTCTACCAACTCAACTTCCACTGCGAACTACGGCCAGCAGCCAGATGGTGCGGGCGGCCACGGCGTAACCCTCGTCGACGCGCCGATGGATGACTAGGAGCCTCCTGTGGCTGCCGTCGCTGAAGAGTCTCCTCAGCCGGCTGTAGTCGAGGGGTTTCCTGGGGTCCCTGTCACTGAGCAGCCTCCTCCTCCTCCTCCCGCTGTTGGCGATCAACCCTCTCAAACCACCCTCGTCAGGAGGAGGATTCCTACTCTGAACCCTCTTGTCAAAAAACCAGAGATACCGTTCGTCTTCCATGTCTCCTTCCCGACATATAGTGTATACGACCTTCCCTACTACAGTATGCCCGATAAGCCGCCGAGATCCGTTACACCCATCAGATACTGCGTCCCCTTTCCAGACGAACTAGAATATCCCAGGACCACCGCCGCAGAGAGGGAAAGACTTTTCGACTACGGGGCGGTAGAGCGGCGCTACGACCAATGCCCTGTCGAACGAGCTGAGCTTGAAGGGGAGAGGGTTTACAATCTCATATCACGGCGTGGGCGGATGCTGACGCTTGGCCACATGCTTGGTGAGGATGGGAAGCGGCTTGAGCAGGAGCCTCCGCAGCAGCTAGGAGGGGGTGGGAAGCTTTATGTTTTATAGGCGGCATATGAATTGTTGGTCGGAATGGTGCAAGTCACAGGAGCAGGCTTATGGAGGATGGAATCGATCTCTTGAAGGCAGGCATGAGTCCGAGGGCATCTGCTGCATAGGTATGCGCTGGCGGGGGGTTTCGGAAGATGGAACTTGATCCATGTCATTTGAGGTTTGAGGTTCGGTCATCTGGCCTGGGATGGAGCGTCGTTAATGAACTTACTTTGCTGAAGGGATGTACGGATATTAGGGATACGGCCAGGTGTTAGCTATGAGGAATGAGATATCGGTTTCTTTTCATGGGGGATGTTGCTACGGCGAACGATGGCTCATGGCATGTTCCGGATACTTGGTCGCATAAGGTACTCTTATGAAAGTCATATCACAGGCGAAGAACAAGATGTGAGTGGTATGCAAGAGCTAGCCTGCAAGGCCATTGAACTTGTGTATTAGTGAAGTGGATTGCTGATGACGTCCCAGGTGCCGGCTGCCTTTACACACTCTGGAGTCTATCCAACGGCTTGGTGATGCGTAACACACGCACGTCAGTGACATGAGCCCCGGGTGTTGTGACATGGGAAACCCCCTCAGTTACCTGACTGCTCGCATCCCAGGATCATCTGAGAAGGTGAGTTCGAGTTGGACAGGTGGTAAAGCATCGGCAACTTATCCACAGGGCAGGACACCTGTGCGGCAGTCACCGCGGATGCTGTGGAACTGTCAAGCACCAGTCACTGATAAGCGTGTAGTATTCAGCGGTATAAATGGCACGAACATCCTTGTGGCATGAGCAAGCACAGATTCGCCTCTAACTCTCCTGCCCAACAGCCGTACGTACTCACCCTGGCACTTACACCCATTCATTAGACTTACCCGCGAGCCGACACCATCTCGGCAAAGCCACGAACGATCGCGCAAACAATACCAGGCAAACACCACCTAAACCTTCGATTACGAACCTAGGTGATTCCGACCTCCAAGCGTATACCAAGTTGTTAACCGTCCGGCCAACATTCACGAGTAGCGGAACCCCGTCCTGGCTATGGAAGCGAGCCGAGCGAGGTAAGAGAATCATTTCCGATACTCGCCACGTATTCTTTCTTGTGGTTCGAAACTCGCCCATTTAATTCTTTCTTATCGTTCCTGGGCTGGGAGAAAAGTTTAGTTTGACAGCTCTGATATCCAAGCCGTGATTCAGTGGCCACTGTTTACCAAACATTCCCTTATGGCCCAAGTCCCAAAGCTGCTGGCTTGATGGCTCAATGTCACAGGCGTGATTCCCAGTGTCATATCGCCACGAACTCGGGAGTCTAAGATGGCCAGCTCGACATATGCTGGACCACAGCCGTAGTCCACTGGCCATGTTCAGCATACATTCCCTCAGACCACTCCCGACTCGGGAATCAGAGGTGCCAACTCGACAACTCCAATGTCAGAGGCGTGATTCCCGGCTTGTACTTACCACACATTCCCTTATGATAATCCCAACTCGGGAATCAGAGCACCACACATTCCCTCATGTCGTTCTCAACTCGAAATCAGAAGTGGCCGTGGACGCTCGCCACCCATTCCCTCATAACGTACACAACTCTGGAATCAGAGGTGCTAGCTCGACAACTCCAATGTTAGAAGTCAGACGCATGATTCAGTGGTCATGGTCAAGTATATATACGCCCTCAAGCTCTCGGTTCCCCTTCCCCTTCCTCTCACTCTTCCACACACAACCACCTCGAGATCCCCAGCTATAGAGCTTCACAACAACCGGACTTCCCAGTGACATCCCAGCATCAAAGCTTTCACCACCACCATTAATGATCATGCGTTATACGCTTCTCACTTGTCTCCTTTCCCTTCTGCTGCTCGCCTGTTGCGGCGCGAGTGCTAACCCTGACGGACTCGCCCTTAGGGACACCATGGACCTCTCTGAGAAGGCATGGTACCATGTCTTTCCGACTCCCAACTCCGACTTCACCGCTACCAGCTCCTTCGTCATGACAACCCTCAACACCGACCACTTGGAGCACTTGGAACAATCGACTAATGCAGACGACCACTCCATCGTCACTTCATGGACCGTAGAGGCCAACATCGACCAGGTTTCCCGCCTTCTCAATCACCCCGGAATCGACCGAGTTCAGACCATCGATTTGTCCGAGAACATTCACCCACCTCAGGATGCCCATGGATCCCAGAAACGGGATGATCCTGTCGGGTACGCTGTTTCCCCGAAGGAGCATCACCAGCAAGACAAGATCAACGCCGTCGCTGCTTGGTTGAAAGCGCTTACCGGTCAAGAGCCATTTGGACACTTCGAGCTGGACAACTCGTTCGACTTTTGGACACTCGACATGACGGAGGCTCAGCGGGACCAAGCCTTTAAGAATCCCGACATCGAATGGATTGAAGTCGACGAAGTTGGACATACACATGGTAAAGACGTCGCCCGGGACATTCCGGAGAAAGCCTGGTACAATGTCTTCATTACCCCGGACGCCGACTATCTCGCTGCCGGCTCCCTCATTATGGGAACACTCGACACGGATGACTTGCATATGTCTCACCATGGACACGACGGCTCGCACTCCCACAATATCTCATGGACAGTACAGGCCGATAGCAGTCAAGTCGACAAACTGCTCAATCATCCGGGCATTCAAGGGGTCAGGAAGACAGATCCCCTACCCAAACGTGACGATGCCACGCAAAATAGCATTATATCTCCGCAGGACAATCTCAACGATATCCAGCTCAAGGCGATCGCCGAGTACCTGAAGCTGCTAACCCAGAAAGACGTCTGGGACCATCGTGATTTCGACGACTCGTTCGCCTTCTGGACGGCTGACATGACCGCCGACCAGCGTACCCAAGCTTCCAAGTTCCCTGGCATTCGCTCGGTCTACCTTAACAAGCCAATGCAGGAATTCAGCATGCCGGGGCCATCGTCGAAAGAGCGCCGAGATGATGGTTACGAGTATGTTGCCCAGAAGGACGCTCCAACGGAATTGATTCAAGTTGGTCAGCCCAGGTAAGTAGTTTGACCGCCCGCTGGGACTGTTCCCATGACCCGGCGCTTCAGTCTCTAGAGTGCCGCGACTAACAAGGTTCAAATTACCTAGCACCATCCCGGATATCACGAAACTGAGGGACTACGTACACGAGAAACACAGTGGGGACCAGAGCTTTATCTACCACTTTGGAGTGGGCGTTCCCTACGGCTTGATGCGATCAGTAAGCGTCTTGCCTGCTCCCTAACGTAGCTTCATACCTTTGCACTGTTAATACATGGCACAGGAGTTTCCCCATGTGGTTCCGTTCGACCAGCATCTACAGACGGACCAGGCTCACAAGAGGGGCAAGAACCCGTCATACCCGCCTTCAAACCCAGACGGGTTTCACAACATTTGTACCGTAGACAAAGCTATGGGTCAAAAGTACGGTGCCGCCAAAGAGTCAACCCTGGTCGTGGTTCAGAAGTTCGACGACTCAGTACAAGAGTTTTTCGACGCCCTCGTTGAAGTCATCAAGGATCTTCGAGATAAACACCCAGAGCGTCAAAAGAAAAGCGTCGTCATAATAACAGCAGGGAAGCTGCCGGACTCGATGCCTATCGAAGCGCGCATCCAAGGCGCTATGCGCCACATCATGATGAAACTCGACACGCCAATTGTCACCAGTTCCGGAAATGACGCGGATACTCCCGGTCGCTCCGACATAGATCAATGGCCAATGGTATGGGCCAGCAAGGAATTCCCCGTGATTGTCGTGGGTTCCGTCGATGCTGCAGGTCAAAGGGCAGCCGCCTCGCAGGGAGGGCCAAAGTTAACTACTCATGCGATGGGTGTGGATGTTAGTTGTTATTACAATAGCTTGACTGTCCCAGTCACCGACAGGCAGGGTACCTCCTTCTGTAAGTCTTACCTTGTGCCATCTGGCCCGGCTAAGAATCTCGCCCTGCTAACGTCGCTCGTCTGCCGCAGCCGCGCCTATAGTTGCGGGCCAAGTCGCGATCTGCCTCACCTCCGACAACATTAGGCCCAGCATCATCGACACGACGTCCGGCGTCCTGGTTCAAAGCCTTTGGGAGTACATAGGCACGAGCCCGGACAGCGCGTGGGAACGGCAACCGGGTACCCGTTTGCTCTGGAACGGCGCCAAGATTGAAGACTATCCTCTCGACAGCGCCCCCTTCGACAAGACATGCTACGAATTATGGCCCAAGTACTACGTCGAGCGGGACATTCTGCGGGCAATCATCGAGGACGAGTTCTGTCCCGACTTCGTAGAGCACGGCTCCATTTTCAGATTATACAAGCAAGAGATCATGGCCGAAGTGCAGATGTCCATCGATTACCCCTCTAAGGAGCCGCGGACCCAGGACTTCTGTATGCGGTACTTCCTCGGCGAGCTCGTCGACGCCTGCTACCACCCCGACGGCAACCCGGCCAACTACATGGCTGGCGGCGAGGCAAAGCTTGGTGCCGTCGCGTTCAAGATCGAGCCGAAGACCTTCCGGCAGGACCCGGCGAAGGGCGTGGACGGTGGATGCAGCAGCTCTTACAAGTTCGCCTTCAACGAGTACTGGGTCTGGGGCCACGGGTTCGCCAGCGACGACTGGGGCGAGAAACTGAAGCACGAGCTCGGGGGGTGTGCCCTGTTCGGGGGTACCTGGAAGTTCGAGTACGGGCTGGGAGATGACGGGAGGGAGTGGACGGCCACGTTCCGCACTGGTGTGTTCCAGAAACACTGCGTCGGCGATGCCTTCCACACCGCTGGAGGACCTTCGGACAAGTGTTGCAGTGGGACCGGTAAGTAAACTTCCATGTTGGGATGCGATTGGAGCTGGGGGGGGTTATAACAACTCCACTTATTATCAAGGACACCATTTTGGACTGGGGAAGTATATCTACATAGGTAGATTAAATCCGGCCACAGAGGAACATTCTCCGTCATTTCCTAAGTCTTTTTCAAGATAATAACTTAAAATTAACTATGTTATTACCATTTTACGTTAGCGAGGAGGAGTGAGTCACGTGTTTTTAAGTACGTCGGAACTTCTAATGCCTCCCTTCGGTAAGAGTTCACCACTCACTTTCCCTTTTAATCGAACATGATGCTGTTGACTTCCAGGTTTGGAGGTGGACCCATGCTTACGTACTCGAGGCCCACCGCCTTCATTTCTCAGTCTCGACCTCATCTCATAACCTCCAAAGCTACCCTACGTATCTCGTGGTCTACAATCCCATCTAACACAACTACCACAAGCAATGTCTCTATCACCCGACTTGCAAGACGAAATAGAAGCTATAAACTCCATCTACGGCGCCAACACCCTCTCCACCTCCCCCGATGACCCGACCATCTTCATCCTCGCTCTCCCTGACGAGACGGCGGCCTCTCTGCGCTTGCAGTTCTCCGCCGGCTACCCGGACGAGCCGCCCTCCGTTCTGGGCGTGCACAGCGCGGGCGAGCACGGCAAGCGCGGCGCCGCGGCCCGGGACCTCGAGCTCTTCCGGGAGGCCGTGGCGGCCGTCTACGACCCCGGCCAGGTATGCCTCTTCGACGCGGTTGAGAAGCTCAAGGAGCTCCTTTCTGAGTCCTCGGGGGCGGAAGACGAAGGTACCACCTCCTCTGCCTCACATGGCGTAGCACAGCAGCAGCATCACGAGGAGACAGGGGCTGATGATCATGGGGTTGCGAAGGCTGCGCTTCCAGCTGGGGAGTTAGACATGCCGGAGCCGGAGTGGGTGATGTCCGACCCGCTGGTGGAGATGAAGAGTACCTTTATCGCGAGGTGTGCGGCGGTTAAGAGCCCCGATCAGGCGTTCGACAATGTCCAGCATCTATTGGCGACGGACAAGAAGGTGCGGACGGCGACGCACAATATCACGGCGTGGCGCATCAGGGGACCCAATGGGACGTCATTTCAAGATTGTGACGATGACGGGGAGACGGCTGCTGGCGGGAGGCTGCTTCATCTAATGCAATTGATGGACATCTGGGATGCCATGGTCGTTGTCACGCGCTGGTACGGCGGGCAGAAACTGGGACCCAGGCGATTTGCGGTTATTAATACCGTTGCGCGGGATGCGTTTGTGAAGGCTGGCTTGGTGGCTGAGGCGCCGACCACGAAGAAGAAGGGGCACGGCAAGACGTGAGATCTGAGACTTGAGAGAGGATGGTTCTTAATTGCTGCTATGTGCAATTGGGGGACGACAGCTCGCTCGCTTCCAATAGCTTGAGCCTGCCTCCAGCACGCCACCGAACGCACAGGACGACGCGGTCTTGGTGGGATACACTGATCCTCCACTTCTGCCTTCCAAATCCAAGACAGACGACAGGCCATAGGTCCACGACAGCCGGGAGAGTCTGGATCACCCTGCCCAGGACGGATGGTATCCACTCCTCCTCCGCCCTGACCGCAACAAAAATCAGACAACCTCGCGAAACGCCAGCTAAACTCCAACAACTTTTGTCGACATAATACCAACGACAGCTTGCTCAACACCCCAGTTTTGGTACAAAATCAACGCTCCGTTATTCCTCCCTCTTCAACCTGGGCATCACTCCTCCTTAGCCAAAAGCGGCCTCAAAATCTCCAACGCCCGCCGACTCTGCTCGGCACTGAGTATAACCGCACCCGCCCGCGCCGTCGACAGATAACTCAGCTCCGCGCTCTCGCTGATCTGCATCTCCTGCACCAGCTTGCCCGCCACACCGGACACTATCCCCGTGGCCTCGAACGGCAAGCTCACCAGATCCAGGAAGATGGGCACCAAGTTCCCTTCCGTGTCGCCGACCAGACTGTCTCCGAACACAGGCAGCAGATTCCTATCCAGCAGCAAGCTGGGCGCGTCGTCCTGCGCCAGCGTAATGCTCAGGAACTGCGGCTGCGAGACGAGCGCAGAGACGAGCGCGGTGTACAGCTTCGTGTCGACCGTGTCAACCCAACTAGGCGGGTTGTTGTGGCCGTTCCCCGTCATCGTCCGACTCAACCCCGGCCTCTGGTGGCCGTAGCCGGATTTCCTTGGGTTCTCCCGCCCCGAACACTGGATCAGCTGCAGGTCGGGGACGATGTACGGCACCACATCCCTCTTCTTCAGCGTCTCGAACGCCCGGACCTGCAGGTCCGCCACGTTCGTCGGCGGCGGTGTCGAGGGCGGCGGGTGGTCGGAGTGGCTGCTGCTCCCCGCGCTGTGACCGCGGTTGTGCTGAATCTGGCCCGGCGACTTGAAGCTCGACTCGTCCTCCGAGAAGACGAAGCCCCTGGCCAGCAGGGCCGTGACGACGGACTCGCGATCTTTGGTGGGCACGAGGATGAAGTCGGAGTAGTATGTCGTGATGAAGAAGATGGGCACGCCCGCCAGTGCCAGGGGGGACGTGAGGTCCACCACCCTGGAACCGGCGTCCATCCCCGCGCTGATGACGGAGAAGACGGCGTAGCTGTCCTTGGACGTGGAGACGGAGCGGCGCGCATCTTTGGGTAACGAAGCGATGGCCGGGTCGAAGAGGGTCGTTGCCAGCGAGGTGTGGCAGACTATGGAGACCTCGATGGGGGTCACGGAGATGTTGAGGAAGGCGTGGTGGGAGTCTAGCAGCGATAGGGAGTGGAGGGAGGAGTCGAGATCTGAGGACGAAGTGGGCAGGGATGGCGGGAGGAGGGTGCGGAGGATTGCTTGCAGGAAGGTCGGGTAGAGGGATAGGGGGATGTGGATTAGGGCGAAGGTTCCGTCCTGGTGGTAGTGGTTAGTTAGCCGGACGAGGAAAGCATTGGGGGTTAGAGGGGGACGGGGAGGTGGTGAAACTCACGAGGAAGCGGATTTGGGCGTTCATGATGCCGTGTTGGTCGTGGGACGAGAGGCTGCCCCTAGTGCGAGCTCGTCGTCGGCATTACCCCTCGATTTTGTTCTGTTTGGGCGGTTGTTCGCAACAATAGTCCTCAGGTCCGGTAGTCGGAGGTCGTTGTAAGCAGGAGTTGTCTCACGAACGGTTTGCCAAGTTGTGTTGTTGTCAAGACGATTTGAGATAAATTCCGGGTGTGACTCCTAAGAAGATAAAGTGGGAATTGCTGATTGTTATAAATAAGGTTGATAACGCTCTCCTTCTGATCTGATCTTTGACCCCTTTAGAGACAAGACACGGAGAGGACCCGCGTGTTAGTCGCTACCTTAGTCTCCGTTGTGGTGGCGTGCGGCATACAACAACTCCACCGATAGGGCCGTCTCACTTCTCTCAGCTAGTACTGGTGGCAGTGGACGAGGGACTTTAGAAAGCGGAGTAGATGGGCCGGCCGGTTGGTCGGGATGAGATTGATGAGAGACACAGGGAGGTTTAGTACCGGTGTAGCGGGTTTTAAGAAAGGGGAGAAGAAGAGATCATCATGTCATTGTTGGTGGTGTGGCGTGCGGGGGGAGGACGCTATCGAGGCAATCTGAGACAGGAATAGAGATACTAGCGTAAGATGAGGAGGTGGAGGAGGAGGTGGTGGTGGTCTTGATTTCAAGTATTCAGATGTGATGATGACCTTGATGGACAGAAAACCTGGATCCTATTCCAGTCTGACAGGTGTAGTCACGCCAAAGAGGTTGTCATGAACGAGGGGGCAGGAGGGTACATTTAACAAGGTTCTTGGACATTGAGTGCTGCTGTTGTCCTGGTGAGATCAGATGGGAGGGATCAGGGCAGGGTTGTATGCACGACATCGTTCCTAGCTTACCGTACTTGGTGTCATACCTTGGCAATATGCAGTCCGTGTCTCTCGTTGAACAAGTTCGCGATCTTCAAGGCGAAAGAGAAAGGCGGCCAATGTTTCTCGCAAGGCAGAATGCGGCAGCGTAGATAGCTCCGTGCAAGGGTATGCCGAGCTAGACACGCTTTCGGCACGACGTGCAGCTCAAATCATGCAGGTGGCGGGACACAAGTCGTGGGGGCATCTGCACTATGGGCTTTTTCTTCATCGTGGTGCAGCTAGTACAGGTTGAGCTGCAAGTACATCCTCATCAGGGTTGCTAATGCGTGGTACGTATCGCGTTTGTGTAGGACTGTTGCGTTGGGGACGAGAGGGGAAGACGTCTGGTCAGATCACGTCACTGTTCTTCTCTGTGGTAGACTCTGTTGTCTCAAATGCTAGAGTCCCAGCTGACAATCTAGTAGCAAGCTAGAAACAAAAGAAACTCGATAGTAAGGAGAAGGCATTCCGGAGAAGTCGAGTCCAAATGTCTTGGATCAAGTCTGCCCAGGGGATGGAAAGAACGAGGGGTCTGCACCGAAGCTCTCCATTGGGCTTCACCTTGCGGGGAAGACTATGCGGTAAAAGCCTCCAATACCCCTCCCCTTCCCCCCCCTCTTTTCTCTCTCACAGCATCACTGCAGCGCTGCACAACTCATCAGCAACAACTACAATGTCCTGCAGCAGCAGGCTGCATTTCTTCGTTGTCCCTATCAGCAGTGACGTGACGTACCCATTATCAGGAACTTGCATCACGGGCATGCAGAACCTACACACGCCAAGGACGTGGGAGAGCGGGCAACTCAATGTCATCCTCCATCCTCGGTATGTCCTGATCGGTCCCACCCGGGTTCCTCTATCTCTTTTTGCTCCAGCTGGACATCCGTATCGCTGTCGGGAGAGAGTCTCCAAAGATAGCGGGATGTCGACAAGCGAACCCCTTTCAATGGGACCCCAACCCCCAATTGTCACTGTAAGCTTTGCCGAGCTAAGAGAGGACTGACGGTTGATAACGGCGGAGTTACTGAGCGGGAACTCCCACAGGCTTCGCAGTCTTGTGACCTCGAGGGAATATCACATCTCAGAAATCTTGCTGCAGTCAGAACAGAACAGGGCACGGCTGAGATGTTTGCACAACGTCGAACTTGCTGTACAGCCGAACGCATATGGAGAGATGTGCCGCTCGCTCGTCGCACGTCTTGTCTCCATTTTGGTCTGGAATGGTAGACATGTCCGATCGAGAAGAGGAGTGGTTTGTATGCCCTTGTTGTCATGCTGTGCTACCATCCCACCTCTTTGGCCTGCATTAATGGCCTCGTCGAGCTTCATTGACTTGGGAAAGACGGAGCACTCGGCAGTCCGTTTTGTGACTCTCAACTTTCTGCACTTTTGAAGGCCTGTACAACTGTCGTAACGCACTTGATGGCGTGCTCGGTGGCCCGGAAAGTGTTTCTCTTCGGCCCCAGGCTTGAGACATGCGATGGATACCGGGAGTGGATAGTTAGACAGACAGATTCATTCGGACATGCGAGACCGACGCTTCGGTGTTCAGACAGCGGCTTCGCGGCTTATGGGTTGGTTGGTTTTCTGGACTGTTTGGTGACTGTCATAGAAATCACTTGGCGATAGTGGCTCTGTGATAGCGAAATCATGACGTGCCCACGGGTATCTGAGACGTTGACGGCAGCAACGGGTTCCAACAGCCAGCGATCACGAATAAGGAAGGTGAGAGTCAGACGCCATGCAGGAGCGAAAGTTTGTTCAGTGGAGTACGTGGAAGACTTAACTTCCACCTAGGTGAAGGAGAATCCACCTTTCTGTTCACCTTTTTGTTCACCTTCTTGCTCACCTCCTTGTACATATTCTTGTTCACCTTCTTCGCCCTCGCTGGAAGGAACGACCCGAGATCATCTCCAACCAACATTTTCCGCCCATCATACAAAGTTTGTACACTTGACCCCAACAGAGCCCTTTTCAGGGCGGTCACTTTCATTATGCATCTTTTCGTGCTCGCATGTTGGTGAATTGTTACCCCTGGCAGAAATAAGGCACAAAAGCTGCTGAGCTTTACAATAGGGGCTAGGCGACCTCCTTAGCGAACAGACCTAGTAAGAAAACGACGGCGTCGACATCGACACGGTGCTCCAGGGAAGAAAATCCAACAAGTGCTCATCCAGGCCCAGAAGCGCGTCCTCACTTGCATATGTTGGTAGGATATCCGACGGTTGGAGTGGTGGATCGAAACGCCCGTGTACATGCGGGCCTCACCATGTACACCATGTCAGGTATCGATACATCTCACCGGTTCACCTTCCATCTTCCGCATGTCCTCCATCTCTAGGCCACAAACCTGCTTCGCCTGCAACCTCACTTGCCGCTAGGATGAGGAAAGCAGGCTTGTGACTTTCCGGCGATCTCCTAAAACAAGTCTGAGCTCGGGCATGTCTGCAATGACGCCCATATCCATGATTTCCACGCCGCTGAGGGATTCGGGGGCTAGGTCGGCCCCCCCTTCCGAGTCTCTGACCGGCAAAGAGCAGCACTTCCCCCCTTTCTCCCACGATAAATAGGACGCCTGGTTTGTTCCAGAGAGAAGTCCCCTTCCCCCTCAGTTGCCCTTCAAGTCCAACATATCTCGTTACTCTTTCTCAACCAAGAAAAAGCCCATTCATTTCCAAAATCTCCCGGCCCCTCCAACCCTTCGTAACGCAAGATGCGTCTCCTCACCATCCTTACCGTCGCCACCGGCGCCCTGGCCGCTCCGTAAGACCACCTATTTTCATACCACCCCACAAGCCCAGCATAAGGTACTGACCTTATCCTCAAGCGTCACCCCTGACGTCGCCAGGCGCAACGTCGACGCCCACGAGCTGGTAGCCTACAACGCCGGCCGCCGTACCAATGACGCCGCCGCCAGCCCCCAGGGCTGGGTCGAGAAGCGCGCGGGTGTCGACGCCCATGAGATCGTGGCCTACAATGCCGGCCGCCGCACCAACGACGCCGCCGCCAGCCCCCAGGGCTGGGTCGAGAAGCGCGCGGGTGTCGACGCCCATGAGATCGTGGCCTACAATGCCGGCCGTCGCACCAACGACGCCGCCGCCAGCCCCCAGGGCTGGGTCGAGAAGCGCGACGATGACGGGGCGGCCGCCAAGCGGCAGCTCAGCGTCGAGAAGCGCGCGGGTGTTGACGCCCACGAGATCGTGGCCTACAATGCGGGCCGTCGCACCAACGATGCCGCTGCTAGCCCTCAGGGGTGGGTTGAGAAGTGAATTGGGATTCAAGTTTCAGGGGTTTGGACACTATGACTGGGTATCGTATGGCTTTTTACCTTGGGTTATATGAGGATGTTGTTACGTTCTCATATCTTCCACAGTCAAGGTGACGGGAGCTGTGGGGTGAGCGCAAGAGAGTACCAATTACACGACAACTGAAGAATTAAGTCCGCACAAATGGAACACAGTCATTCCACCAGATAAGGATTTATGGTGCTTTGCATGTGACGTTTGATGGTTTCCCAAGAACATGGCGACTTGGAGGAATCGATGGTGCCAGTTGGAAGGAAGTCATTATAACGTTTGATACCCTAACCCTGAGCGGCAGTTTGCTGCAGTAGGTGTCGGTATCTACCAAGGAGAGTCACGGTATGCTTGTACCCGAGTCCAACTCCTATCTACCACAGTAGACGTCTAAACGAATGCCCAAGCAGACTGTCTCCCGGACCGTCCCGACAGTGTGGAACGTTTCGGCCACGATAAGGCGCTGGACCGATCTTCCAGGCGTCTTAAATGCGCCAGACTTCCGTCTCAGGCTCGAAAGTGTTCCAAAGCTCCCACCATCCTCTTCTTCGCAACTTGCGATTGTGCAAATGTTGACAGAGACATCTTCACGTTTGAAAGGGGATGAAGAACCGACTTGCATTCAGAAAAGGAGCGGCCAATGGTATCTCGGCCGAGCAACACGTTGGCTCCTTCCCGGAGTTTTGTTCTTTTCCGTTATGCGCGACTCCGCTTGTACAAAGTTGTGCGAGCGCGGCTGTGGCGGGAGGTGAGCATCTTCAGAGTCATGTTCTTGACGGTCAACGTCGACATGACCTCTTCACCAACCTGAAAGGCTGTCTTTCTGTTATTTCCTGGACTCTTCTTTTCCGACTCCGCTCTTCAATTAACTGACCAACGTGCCCTTACGTCCGAGTGAAAACAGTACAGTACCTCCTAACTACGAGATCGACTGCGTTGAAGATCTCTGGGCGGTAGACTTGGCAGCTCCGACTCGGAGCTTGATTAACATCCAAACCTTCTTTTCCCGCCATTTCAACGAGGTGACCTCCTCGACAACAAGCATAAATGCTACCAGATAAGCTCAACATGGAACCCGATCTCTCGCACAGCATAACGCATCACCCGCATCCCTTCCGCATCGTCTCGCATTCGCAGTCGAACAGCTCCATCCCGCACCCTCCGCGCTCTTCGACCGGCACACCGCTCGCAAGCCAAGGCGCACCGCTCTCCAAGAGCAATGCCGCCACCAGCACCGCCGTCGACTCCGTCCACGACGACAGCGCCGGAGCTGTAGCTCGGCACACATACGACGCCGACGTCGAAGCCGAGTCCCAGACGATCGGCACCTTCCCGTGCACGCCCTCAGAGCATGACCCCTACGGCCTCAGCGCGCGCTACAAGTCCCCCAGCGAGCTAGAGCAGATCAAGGCCAACACTTCCAGGAAACGTGACACCGGAAAGTCGACCCCAGAGAATGGCAGCGCAAAAGACCAATCCACCAGTTACGGCCTGACAGGGACTGGCCTGACCTCCCTCCTCCCCGCCCGCGGCCGCACCGCCCTGCAAGCCCGGCGCGTCACTTCCTTTTACGAAGCCCAGAACGAGACCATCTCCCGCCTCTTAAAATCCGTGGAAGAGCACGTCGCCGAGGCCCGCCAGGAAGCGGGCGACGACCAGCTCAAGTTCCGCATCGCCGTGTGGGGGTCCTTCATCGCCAACGTCGTGCTGGCCATCCTGCAGCTCTACGGCGCCATCGCCTCGGGCTCCCTCTCCCTCTTCACCACCATGGCCGACGCCATCTTCGACCCCCTCTCCAACATCACGCTGATCATGACCAACCGCGCCGTGCGCCGCGTCGACCCCTCCCGCTTCCCCTCGGGCAAGGCCCGCCTCGAGACGGTGGGCAACATCGTCTTCTGCTTCCTCATGACGGCCGTCTCCTTCATCCTCATCGCCTTCTCCATCCGCGACCTCATCGCCCGCCAAGGGTCGACGGAGCTGAACAAGTTCCACCTCCCCTCCGTCGTGGCCGTGAGCGTCGCCTTCGTCACCAAGCTGACCCTCTTCCTCTACACCTGGTCCATCAAGGACCGCTACTCCCAGATCCGCATCCTCTGGCAGGACCACCGCAACGACCTACTCATCAACGGCTTCGGCATCCTCACCTCCGTCGGCGGCAGCAAGCTCGCCTGGTGGCTCGACCCCGCCGGAGCTATCGTGCTCTCCGTCGTCGTGTCCGCCATCTGGCTGCGCACCGCCTTCGCCGAGTTCATGCTCCTCGTCGGCGTTTCGGCTTCCGTCGAGATTCAGCAGCTCATCACGTACGTCTGCCTCACGCACAGCCCCGCGATCAAGCAGATCGACACCGTGCGGGCGTACCACTCCGGGCCCAGGCTGATCGCCGAGGTGGACATCGTCATGGATCCCGAGGCGAGTCTGCAGGCCACGCATGATGTGGCCGAGGAGCTGCAGTTCAAGCTCGAGAGTCTGCCGGATGTGGAGAGGGCGTATGTCCATGTTGACTACGAGACTACGCACAAGCCTGAGCATGCTTTTAAGAAGGATCTGTAGGGCAGGTTCTTTTGATTTTTGGTGGTATTTTAGTATCTGGTAATGACCGTGGTCACGTTTCGTGCGTTGGGACTTAGCGGTGTTTGGGAGGGTAGATATCAATGAAGCGCTGATTATTGTTAGACTGAACCTCTCTCGACCTCATTTAGGCGGCCCGGTATCGTATCTCTTATCATCTACCGACCACCCCATTCCTCCGTGGAGGAGCGAACTAAATCCGCGGTCCCTGCTGCCTACCTACGTAGTGTCTCCCCGGCCACCGAGTTGAGACCGTTTGGCAGGGGTAACACCTCTTGGGGGAGTCGTGGCGCCTCCCTAGATCCTTCGTCGTTTGCGTGCACTTGCCCCTGTCGCATTTCACCACTGTCTTCCATGTGTGGCCGCAGGAGTACGCCGTCTTTCGCTCTGTACACATTGCGCGTTGACGTTTTTATCGCTTCTCCGGGGAACTGGACTTATCCGGAAGTAGGTACTTTATGCCGGTGTCCTGTTATCACACTGTTGCTGTGTTGGCTTGAGCTGTGCTGGTTAAAGTTCTGTATTCTGGCGCGAAGAAGGAAAAGAGGAGAATGTTCGGGGTGCGGGTGTTTGCAAGCCTACCACTCTATATACGTATGGATGCTGGATCAATATTCACCAGCCTAGTCCAGGGACGTCAACGTACTCACCGAGACGGAGGAGGAGAAGTTGAAGCAAGCAGTCTGTGAATTCAGTCGTGATCTACCTTGATACCCTTATTTCCCGATCGCCACCCGTTATGCATGCAGGAAACCACCATAAGACTAAAAGCAAAAGCCACCGCAAATCAAGTAAACTCCCAGCCCAAAACGAATGCCTTAATCCTCGTCAGCAACCTTGTCCGCAACCATCTCCTTCGCCGTGTTGACCACAATCACAGGAGGCCTAGGAGCAGGCTCCTCCATCTCGGCCGGACTCGCCATGCCCGGAATGGGACTCAGGTCCCCGCTCGGCGGCTCGCTCGGGACGGGGATGCGGATGTCCTCCGGCGACCCGGGGACGTGGTTGGGGTCCAGGCCCGCGACGTGGATCTGCTTCGCCTCGTTCTGATACGCGGCGGGGATGATCTCGATGATCTGGTCGCGCGGGAACTTGAGGCTGGGGATGTCCATGGTCGAGCAGTGCATGAGGTAGGCGTAGAGGACGCGCAGGACGGACTCGTGGGCGATGATGAGGAGGTCGTTCTGCTCGCGCTCGAGCTCGAGGATGATGGGCTCGAGACGCACGGCGAGGTCGTGGTACGACTCCGCTCGGGGGTAGCGGTGGTGGTACGGGTCCAGCTCGTGCTTCTCGATCTCCTCGGGGTAGAGGGCGCGGATCATGCGCTCCGACATGTTTTCGCAGACGCCGGGGTTGATCTGGCTCATCTGCGAGCGCTGTCTCACCTTGTAGCCCATTTCCTTGAGCGGCTCGGCCGTCTGGATCGTCCTAAGTCTCGTAGAGGTCCAGACCGTCAGGGGGCGGAGAGGCACGTCTTGTCCGGCCTCTTTGATCAGCGACTGGCGCTCTTGCTCGCGGTGCTTGATGAGCGTGTCCGCCACCTTTTTGGCGTACACATGACCGTCTTCGGAGAGGGGGCCGTCTGCCTTGTATGAGTCCTCGTCCGCGGGGCCGGCTCGGGCGAAGAAGGTTGTCCGAGACTTGATGTGGAGGTTGGTCAAGTAGAATACGATGCGGTGTGAGAGGTAGTTGAAGCTGACATTGTTGTAGAAGAAGGCCTGGCCGGCGTTGATCATCCTGACGTAGTTCAGCTCGTTCTCGTTCATGGTCTCGAACACGGGGATCTTCATGTCGATGCGCTTGAGGTAGAGTTTTGC
This sequence comes from Coniochaeta sp. 2T2.1, assembly GCA_009194965.1. NCBI lineage: Eukaryota > Fungi > Ascomycota > Sordariomycetes > Coniochaetales > Coniochaetaceae > Coniochaeta > Coniochaeta sp. 2T2.1. Next base: position 275,746 of record VSMA01000016.1, read on the forward strand.
GGCCTCGTCAGGGTCCATGCCGACGAACTGGGACTGATATTAGTAAAACCGAGTTCCATTATTGCCACTAAGGGATATCTCACGTCGGGCGAGTTGATCTTGACGTTACGCGCGTTCTCCCTCAAGATGTTCTCATCGTCGACATATGATTCCAGAAATAGAGTCTTAGAACGGATATTAGCCTTCTGTGTTAAAGCTGGGAAAGTAAACCCAGCTGGTACTCACCTGGACGTCATGCCTTGCGAACTCCTTAGCCAGTGCCCGTCGCGAGTTTGCGGTAGGATTTACAGCATCGTAGATGGCCACCTGGCCGTTCTCATGGTTCAACCAGGCGTATATATCCTCGCGGCACTTCTTCAGGATCTTCTGTCGGAGAATGACCGACGACGGGGAGGCATTAGGGAAGAAGTAATCTTCGGGCACTTGACCTCCCTTGCCAACTGTCGCACGACGATAGTCTCCGAGATGAAAGATGCGCGTCTTGACACCAAGCCTGTGGTGGTTTGTGAGGAGCTGTCAGGTCGAGTATAGAGTTGAAGGTCACTTACCAAGCTAGATACCGAGCCATAGACACGCATATGTGACTGGTAGACCGTTAGTATCCGTCCCAAAAGGCCGGTAGACCATCACATTGCACTTACGTCTTTCCGCGAGCGGGTAGTCCGACCATGACGATGGCGATACGGCCGGAGTGGAATAACCTTCCGGACATTGTGCTGTACAGCTGGGCGGGAGCCATATCTCCCTGGTCCTCAGCGACATCGTGAATGCCATCGATGAAGGTGGAGCTCTTGCGGCGATATCGAGGTGCGTTGGCCGCAATTTCGGCCGTCCTGTTCTGGTCAGTCTCGTCCATGTCAAGAGCATCGCCGAGCTCTGGGCGGATAAGAAGGCTTTGGTTCTCCGTCTCTGCCATTTTGATCTGCTGAGGAAACGCCTGATAGACTTCATCGGCTTTCGAATTGGTGATGTAAAGAGGATTTTGGAAGTGATGGGATTGTGGTTGGGAAGGCAAATTTGGGGAGGTGAAGAAAGATTCCCAGATGTTTGGGAATGAATGCAGATTTGGCCAAAGAGGTTGATAAGGAGGTTTCGCTTTCTGTGACTGTGAGGCAGGAGCAAACACTTACAACAAAGTGTCCATGATAGTCTGTTTCTGTCGCAAGGGCGACAAACCATGGGAGTCTGAAACTCGCAGTCCTTATGACACGCGCAGAACCACAAGCTGGCTTTCCTTTTCCAACCCCGAGACAACTCAGTAGCTGTCTAGGTCGTAACAATGACTGATAGGGACCCTTGCCCTGTAGAAAGCGAATATCCGAGTACTCGGTAAACAATAGTCGCCTCAACCCCTAATCATACACAATAGTGCTAGCCGTCCGGGGAGGGGTTGATGCGATAAGAGCTTCACCTGGTGGGAGGTCGAAGAACAAGAACTTCAATGTTCAGGGATATGCGAGAGGATGTTGTTGTGGTGCTGCTTTCCCAAGAATAAGTCGATGTGCCGATTAGAGGAGGAAGTAATAATGGCTTGATGAGTTCAACGGTCGCCGCTTCACCGGAGCTCAGGCCGATTCAAACCGGAACCGCACGTCACACAGTCCGGGTCCAGTAGAAGCTTGAGATTAGGACCTGTGACATCAGCCTTGGACTAGAACTGATGCAAATTGTATGGAGACGTTCTTCAGCGTTCAACCCCCTGATAATCCAAATACTTCTGGCTAGACCTCAAGTTAAAGAATATGCAATGTCCAATATCAAGACAGAGCGGAAGCTTGTGGATCTGTAAAGATAGGCCCATCTTGAACCAGAGCCTCGGATGGGAGGAGCTATCCTGGAGACCTGGTCCGTGCACTGCCTACTCAGACAACGCCCGTTCATTGTCCCACATCACTCACACCAGGGCGTGCACCAAGCCTTCCGATGTTTTTGCATCACGTGATCACTGATGTCAGCAAATCGAGAACTGCGCTAAGAGCGACCAGCAACCAGCCCGAGCTCCGCGAAATTTCTGGTCCGACCGACTTCGAACCTCGTCTCCATTGACGCCAGCTAGCAACAGCCTTGATATCAACAAGACATATTCCGTCTTGTCTCTGATATTTCCGAACATAAGATTCATTATACTCAGGATCCCGACTTCTGTTGTTGTTTAAATCAGCCGCAACAGAGCCTGTGGTCCTCCTTAGGCCCTATCCTCGCCTCGCCCTTTGTGCGCCTCGTCATCGGCTCTCTACATATTCGACCCCTTCCGATCCAACCACCCCCATCCTCACACAATGGACTCGTCAACCTTCGAGCTTCCGCTCCCCTCCGAGTCGAAGTTCTCATTCCTGCGCAACAACCCCATCTACAGCAGCGTCTCTGACCTTCTCCAATCATTCCACGACCGTCGCGCAAAGTTCGGCCTCTCCAACCCCGGAAACTTCGACAATGTCGGCCGTGAGGTGCAGCGCGAGGTCTTCCTCAACAACTACATGTTCCAGGGCATCAGGGCAGAGCTCACAAGGGCTGTGAGCATGTCGCCCATCGTCCAGGTGTCGCATCAGTTTGCCCTCGGCGAGCGATTGAACCCCTACACCTTTGCGGCCTTCTACGGCACCAACTCGGTTCGCGCCCCTTAAATCATTTATTGTGGCTTATTCCGTCTAACTGGTGCATCTTAGTCCTTCCTCCAAGGTACCATCGACAACGATGGCAACCTATCCACCCGCTTCAGCTACCGCACGACGCCCTCATCCATCACAAGAGCCAACTTCTCCATTGCGCCCGGCGGTGGTGGTCAGGATATGGCGCAGTTCGAGCACGAGTACACCGGACGCGACTTCACCGCACACCTCAAGGCCTACAACCCCTCCTTCCTGGAAGGAGGCCTCACCGGAATCTTCATCGGCAGCTACCTCCAGTCCGTCACTCCCAAGCTCTCCCTCGGACTCGAGTCCGTATGGCAGCGCGGTGGCCTTACCCAGGGCCCTGATGTCGGTGTCTCATACGTCGGCCGCTACAAGTCCAACGACTGGATCGCTACTGCCGCCCTCCAATCCCAGGGCGCCCTCAACACCTCGTACTGGAGGCGTATCTCCGACAAGGTCCAGGCTGGCGTTGACATGACCCTCTCCCTGAGCCCCGGCGGTCCCGGCGGAATGATGGGCGGTGGCCTCCAGAAGGATGGCGTCACGACCTTCGGTGCCAAGTACGACTTCACTCTCTCGACTTTCCGCGCTCAGATCGACTCCAAGGGCAAGCTCTCCTGCCTGCTCGAGAAGCGTGTTGGTGGCCCCGTCATGGCCACTTTCGGCGCTGAGGTTGACCACTTCACAGTAAGGACCCAATAAAACACTTGCACGTTGTGAAGCACCTACTGACCAATTTCCAACAGCAACAAGCAAAGATCGGCATGGGCATCTCCATCGAGACCGGCGGCGAGGAGCTCCAGGAGCAACAGCAGGCCACGGGCACCCAGCCCCAAGCCCTGAACATTCCCTTCTAAACGAAGTTCGACATATGCCACTTTTGGCTATGAGATCCGCCCCACTCTCGCATAATCGCCTAATGTAATCCTCTCGAAAGCCGGAGGCCGAGCAACAGCCTCATCCCCACCTCTTTTGGCCCTCTTGGCCCTCTTTCCTGTGTTACTAGCAAATGAGGTTCTGCGGCCTTTGGGCAGAGACGCGTTCGGATCTCGGGAGGGCGTCACTGAACTTGTTGCAGATGCCCCGGTGGGAGCTGGAGCTTTGGACCACATCGCTTCCTATCTTTTTGTTGCTAGACAGGGAGTGGATTTCGGTCTGTGTACTATAAAATGTGTGCCTGAGGTGCTGGGCACACGCATTTGGTGGGAGAGATTTATATCACCGAGCGAAACAGGGGCATCTTTTGGGGGGCCTTCCGGAGTGTTGGAACCTGGCATTTGGGTTGTTGTTAGGGTTGTCTGATAATTGTAGATAAAAACCGGTCAGGCGTGTGTATAGCATAGCATACACGAAATCGTGAGCGTGGAATCAAACTTGAACAGAACCGGGCGGGTACGAGGCGGCTGCCTTCGACCGTTATTGATTGATATTGCACTCCGAGCTATGAGCAACTAAACCATCGAACTTACACCTAGGACTGACGCTCAGATCCTCCATTGTATGGCCTCCTCATCGATATCTTCCCCTTGCAAGTCATATTCATCCATCTCTTGGTCCACATCTTCATCCTCCTCCAGCTCATCTCCATCGCCCTCACTCTCCTCATCATCGTCTTCGTCCTCGTCGTCATCATCCTCATCATCCTCGTCACTCTCAATCAAATCCTTCAAAGTCTCTTCCTTCTCCAGCACCTCCGCGACGCTTTCCTTCCGTCCCTCCGCCTCCCCGACCGTTCCCTCTCCCACATCCACGGCAGCGCTCTGCTCCCTGTTACTACTATTCGGCGCGTCCTCCATCGCCCTGCCGACGACCTGGTACCTCCCATCCTCGGGGTACTCCACGAACCTGACCTCCGCCTTCCCGCCCGCCATCTTCTGCCTTATCCGCAACGTGGCGTTCTTGTTCTTGTCGCTCCTGTCCCTGCCCTTCCGGCCGCCCTTCATCTTCCTCCCCCTGATCTGCTCCCTCTCCTCCGTCGTCAGGCCCAGGTCGGGCAGCGGCACGTTGATGTTCTCCACCACCGCGGCTTTACCCGCAGCCGCCGCGTCCCGCACGATCTTGAGGGCGGGCTCGAACGCAGCGTCCGGCAGGTGCCGCTTGAACCGGATGGCGAGCATCTTGCGCTTCATGATGGCCTTGGCCACGAACCAGAGGACGGGCGGGTACCACCCGCTCTTCTCAAAGTCGCACTCCGGCAGCGGTGTGGCCTCGGCGAAGAGCCGAGCCAGTAAAGGGTCGGAGATGTCGCACACCTGCCAGACCTTGCCGTCCGTGCTGAAGGACGTGCCGTCGAACTCGTGGCCCACGCGGGAGGGATGACGCGAGGGTGTTTCCCTGTTGCTGTCTTTGTCTCCTGGGCCCCCGCCTGGTCCTTCGCCGTCGGCGGCGGAATCGGCCGCTTCCACGGAGTCCTTCCAGTACCGCCCAAAACTGCCGCTGAGGGTTGACACCTCCTTCCGCCTCACGGACTGCCACGTGCCGCCGACGTTACCGACGCGCCGCTTGTGCAGCTTGAAGATGAGGGTCTGGTAGACGCGGTACTTGGGGTCGGAGCGCGGGTCGACGCCGTACTTGACGAGCGAGTCGCGCCAGGGCCCGCCGCGGAACTGGTAGCCCGCGTACTGGATGCAGTGCTTGATGATGTTGCCGCTCTTCGGGAGGGAGGAGACGGCGGAGGAGAGGCGGTTGAACATGCTCCGCCTCGTCCAGACGGGGCGCTCGTTCATGGCGCGCCGGAGCTCGGCCATGACGGCCGCGACGTGCGGGTCCGAGAGGTCCGGAGGGACGCGCGGCCGGGCGGGGGAGGGGAACTCGTTGTACCGGATGAAGTATCCCGGGGCCGGACCTCTCATAGAGGTGTTCACCACGCTCTCGAACTCTTCGGAGAACCTGCTCGAGACGTCGCTTTCGCTCTCGTCATCACTTCCGCCGGATACTGGTCTGGCCTCCTCGCCCAGCCCGTCAACACCGAGGTTTCTGACGAATGGGTTCTGCGTGTAGTTGTACGAATTGGGCATGCCCTGCGGAGCGAAGAAGGGTGGGGGAACAAGGTCGATGTCCGGAGCCTGCGCGGTGCCCACTTCGATCTCGTACTGCCGGAGTTTGGGTATCGAGCCGGGCATGACCTGCGCCACAAAGCGGTTCATGAACTTGCTGTTGCCCATGCTGTACTGGAAGTCAGAGAGGCCACGGTAGCGGTGCGTGTTGTGCACCACTCCTACGGGCTCGAGCGTGTATATGCCCGCGGTGTCGCGCAACTTGCGGCGGAGCAAAGAGGGGGTGTCCAGGTGGGAGTGGGACAGAATGATTTCTGCTCCTGGTGGTATAACTGGTGGAGGGCGGCGGTCCGTCGGGTTGATGAGAGGCTCCTCTGGTATTCTTGGTTGAAGCGTCGCCTGGCTTGGAGCCGCTTGGTTGGCGCCGGCTGCCGGATTTGCGTCTGGCGCTTCATGGCCAGGAGTCTCCTGGGCCGGGGCCTCCTGGTCAAGATTGTCTAGATCGGCCTCCTGAACTGAATGTTCTTGGCTATCACCGTCTTCCGTGTTTCCAGCGTCGGTGGTTGTGTGATCTGGGGTTTCTTGGTTCGTTTCCTCCGGGCCGAGTTCTACCTGGCTTTTCTCCTGGACAAGTGATTCCTCACGAGTTTCATCCGCCGAGCGGCCACCGTCCGGAGTTGCTTTGGTGACGGACTCCTGAAGCTGAACCTCTGTAACTAAGCTCTCTTGAGGTGGCTCTTCCTCCACTGAAGCCTTTTTCACAGGCGGCGCATTATAATACTCGAAAGGCGCGTCGGTACCTCGCTTCCTCTTTCTGCCAGTCCGTTTTGGGATCGTGACCTTGACAATGACATTGTGACTCGCAGCATTATGTGATGTGAGAGGCCTGACTGTCGGGTTGTCTGGCCGGAAGTACAAGGGCACAGATATCTGCGGACTCGCCGAGTCAAGTATCTGAGGGGGATGTTAGTAAATTGCATTGAAAGTTGAGGGCAGCACTGTAATCTACCGTCTGAAATGAATGGCCTCGCCCAAACGTCTTGATCCCTTTGTCGATATCCTTTATGATCATGGGATGCTCTACAGCTCCAAATCTCCTCGGCGGTATTGAGTAGCTGGGGGCTTGTGGTAGGTCCTTCACTCCAGTCTCCTTGCTAGGAGCCGTCGCCCCTGGTGGTTGTGCGAGAGAAGGCATTTCAGCATGCGAGATGTATGGTGCCTAGGTACCTAGCCATTCTACACGAGGGGAAGATTCAAAGACGGAACTTGTAGAGACAGTAATGATAAAATACCTTAGCTGGTTATTGGGAGTGAGAGCAATTTGTGTCCCAGAATAAAATGCAGCCATTGCTTGATCAATGTTGGACATCCAGAAAGGGAAGGAACAGGCCGCTTCTGATTGGCTTTGTTCACGCCAGCTGGCAAAGCTATTTCAACAGTCAGTGCGCGAACCCCGCCAAGTCTCCACTTCGAACCTCACGTTGCCCATCGCGACTTCCTCAACCTGCTAAACAAAAAGGTACAGCAGTTTCCATGAATGGGCTATCAAGGTATCTTATTTGCCAGTATAATGCGATATAGCACGTGGCGCCATTTCACTCCTTCCCATCCAACGTCTTTTGGTGTGCTATTGTTCTTCCAGATTTCTGTCATTGTAAAGCTTGTCTTAGCACTATCGATACGTACCAGCTGTGGCCTTTCTCAGCCTTATCACCTCCGTCTCACCGTGCAAACCTTTAAGCAGCTCTCGTCGTCACCTTGCGGCACAGTCGAGGTCAGGTGCACTTGCTGCAGAAAGCAATTCGAAACTTTGAACGCACCCTTGGTATTGGCTTTTCCTGCAGCAGACCGGGGGTAGGTTCTTCGTCATTCCTCGTCACCGTTTTGCTATCGAGGTGGTTCAGAATTTACCTACAGCAACCCAGCTTAGATCAAATTGATTGCCAGCTGCAACGAATCAGACGGCCGAGGGTTCAGCTGCCCATTATTAGCAGGCACGCCCCGAAACACAGCAACCCCCCTTGCAGATCCCCGTGTCCCACATTCCCTAGCCAACTTCCCGACCTCATCCAAACGACCAAACGGTCCGCACAGAAGCTTCGCTGATGCATATCTGCTATCCTAGAATTGATTGACACGCGACTCTTCCACGAATTGACGACCCGCTTTCGACCTCACCTTCGACTTTAGGCCAGAGGAATTACCGTTCCAACACTTGGCCAACTATCTACGTCAAGGTACCTTTTACCTTTCAAACGGCAGCCCGAGACCGACCTTCCACCCCCGCTTCGCCCGTTGTCTTGGTGTGTTTCGAGCTTGCTTCCACCTCTCTAAACCTTCCCCAATCTTCCTCTGCCACCCAGACAAACAACACGGCCCCTCCGTCTCGACTTCAGCAAACATCGAACTATTCAACATCTGCTTCTTTTCGGGCTGCGCCGTCTTCGGCCAACTTTGGGCGCCGTCATCTGACCGTCCGCCGCCGACAACACCGGACCGTGACTGCGCAGCTTGGGCGCTTCGGATCGGCCCACTGGGAGAGAAGGTCTAACTGTCGTCATCAAAGATGAAGCGCTTCAGTCAGAGAGTAGTAAGTCCAATTCCACCCCTACGCATGTCACCTTCATCGCACAAGCGTTTCGAGAGACGATTCATCGGGATGTGCATCATGCTGACCATGTTGTATGCACAGCTGTCTCGAGGCAAGGATTCGGGCAAGTCGTCTAAGAAGAACAAGGACGGAAAGGACGGCACTCAATCACCCTCCTCGACCAGCTCGTCTAGGGAACAAAACCAGTCGCCCGTTCTGACCCCTCAGTCCTCCGCTTCGACACTCAACGACATCCGTAACAAACCTCTACCCCCGAATAATGCTGGCCTGGGCGGCGACCATGCCACCGCTGGAACCCCTGGTCAGCCCGGTCAGCTCAACATTGGTGGTCAGAATCCCGGAGTGCCGGACAGGTTCAGCAGTATGACCTCACCGCCGCCCAACGCCAACGGCGCCAACACCCCGGCCCGTCACGGCACGCTCCCGCCGACCGTGATTATCAGTCCCAGCGCGCCGGTAAGGGATCATGCCTTCAACAGTGGCCTGGAGAATACTAATGAAGGTTGGATCCAGCAAGTGCCACCTCCCGGCGCCGCCGAGACCATGCCCCACGATCTGGCACCTCCAAAGGCCGGCCAGAAGTCGCTGATATTCGACCGCCTGCACCAGACACCCAAGGACGTCATGCCCGAGGGTATCAAGACACCCAGGCGACAGCATTCGTCCGTGCATTTCGACATATCACAAAACAGGGAACTGGAGAAGCTACCGGGTTTCCACGAAGTGCCGCCAACTCGGAGGCAGGATCTCTTCATGGAGAAGATTGACCAGTGCAACGTCATCTTTGACTTCAACGATGCGAGCGGCGACATGAAGTCCAAGGAGATCAAGCGTCTGGCTCTGCATGAGCTGCTGGACTACGTCGCGAACAACCGCCAGGTCATCACCGAGCCTATGTATCCCCGTGTGGTCGACATGTTCGCAAAGAACCTCTTCCGTCCCATTCCGCCACCGCTCAATCCCCAAGGCGAGGCGTTCGATCCGGAAGAAGACGAGCCGGTCCTAGAAGTCGCGTGGCCTCACATACAAGTGGTGTACGAGTTCTTCCTCCGGTTCATAGAGAGCCAAGATTTCAACACCAACATCGCCAAGGCCTACATAGACCACAGCTTCGTCCTGCAGCTCCTCGAGCTGTTCGACTCGGAGGATCCGCGCGAGAGAGACTTTCTCAAGACCACCCTGCACCGCATATACGGCAAATTCCTGAACCTGCGTTCCTTTATCAGGCGCTCCATCAACAACGTCTTCTTCCAGTTCACCTATGAGACCGAGAGGTTCAATGGCATTGCTGAGCTCCTGGAGATCCTCGGCTCCATTATCAATGGTTTCGCACTACCCCTAAAGGAGGAGCACAAGCTCTTCCTCACGCGGGTTCTGTTGCCGATGCACAAGGTGAAGAGCCTTAGTATGTACCATCCCCAGCTGGCATACTGCATAGTCCAGTTTCTCGAGAAGGATGCGAGTTTGACTGAAGAGGTGAGTTTCCCCCCCTGCTTCAATATTTGGCGACTCTCACAGGCTGACATGCATTAGGTTGTGCTGGGTCTTCTGCGATACTGGCCCAAGGTCAACAGTACGAAGGAGGTGATGTTCCTCAACGAGGTCGAGGACATATTCGAAGTGATGGATCCCGCAGAGTTTGCAAAGGTCCAGGAGCCCTTGTTCCATCAGCTTGCGAAGTCGGTCGCGAGTCCGCATTTCCAGGTCGCAGAGCGAGCTCTGTACTTCTGGAACAATGAGTACTTCTGCAACCTTGTCAGCGATAACGTCGAGATCATCCTCCCCATCATGTTTGCGCCACTTTACGAGAACTCGAAGGGCCACTGGAATCGGTATGTCTACCCCTCAACGCTGAAACCCTGGCAGCGTGGCTAACTGTAACAGCACTATTCACGGCATGGTTTATAACGCCATGAAGTTGTTTATGGAGATCAACCCCCAGCTCTTCGACGACTGCTCCCACGACTACACTGAGCAACAGAACAGCGCCCCGCAGCGGGAGGCGCTCCGCCAGAAGAAATGGGCGGCCATTCAGGAGCAGGCGAACCGGCGCAAGTCTCTCAACGGATCAGCATCGTCCGGCCCTCCCGCGCGGACACATCCCAACCCGATGCCTCGGCTTGATGAGGTCGACCCGGCCACAGAAGACAACCAGAAACGGCTCGACTCTCTCAAGCTGCAGGACGACCGCAGAGAACGTCGGCCGACGATCCACGAGAGACAGAATTCGGTAGGCTCCAACAGAAGTCAGCGGTGATTTTTGCCTTGGTGTCTTTTGATTTTCGCGCAGCAAACCACAACAACCAAAACTCGTTTTTATGCATTTTGCTGCCGCGATGACGTCGCCTGCTTTTTTCGGTGTCCGGGTTTTCACGGTTTCCGCGTGTCATGCAAATCAATCTAGATCTGCTCCTGCGTCAACGCCTTTCTGCCTGCGATTGCTGTTGTTGTTGGTGGTCGTTTGCGGTGTTGGTTTTTCGGTCGGTTCCCTAATAACTCCTCGTCATTCTCCGACCTCTAGGATTCCGATCACAGTTCACTTTTCGATGAGATGTCCATGGGCCCCGACGATATTGCAGATGAGGAGGAGGAGGAGGAAGAGGAAGTGTTTAGCGACACGCGCACAACGGCAGTGGACCGGGTGCTGGACGAAATCACCAGGGAGGATGCAACAAGGAGCCCGAGCTCTTTTGGGGGTGAGCGGGCGCTTTTTAGGTTCTTCAGCTGAGGGGACCATTTCGACACACCTTTTCCCCAGTGCATACCCCCATTTCCAGTTGGCAAAGAGGTTTCATGAAGTGCGGTCAGGAACAGCTGGCTGTCTGCGAGGAGTGGAGGTTATGGTGGAGGATCAAAGGGTCAGATCCTGACTAGGAGTCTTCTTCTGATGACGGTGTTTGTGAGAATAGGAGAGGGAATGGTTGTGACGGAGTAAGCGAGTGAAGTATGGGATGGACACACGAACTTTACGGCGAGAGAAACTTTCACTTTTTCCTGATAGACGAGCAGCAATTCGGCTCCTCCCCTTTTTTTTTCTCTCTTTCACCTTTGCCGTCTGCAGGCGCGGAAAATAACGAGGAGAAAAATGGGACTTATTGAACATTCACTTCGTGTGAATCTTTGAGTGCGTCCTCAAGCTGCCTATATTGGATGACACGTGGGCATGGAGTGTTTATGAGAGCTGGTCGTGTCTTCTTTGCTGGTGGCTCTGAAGGGCATGGGCTGTGGGTAGGCATAGACTGCCTCCGGCTTCGATGCTGAGGGTCTAAACGCATTCTTACTATCTGCCATCTCCGCCCATTGCATACCATGTTCTCATGCCCACCAAATTGCCACCTCCTTTACCAATTCAAACTTCAAGGTGAAGACACCACACCCGCAGCCCTAATCTACCCGCGGCTGTTCCTCACTTGAACACGCCCCTCCCAAACTCAATCCTTGTTTCTCTGTCCCAAGGAAACCGGGTACTTGGAGCGCTCTTCCGGGTAGGAGTGCCTACGAAGTGTTATCACCCTGAAACAGGTAAACAAACAGAGCCAGTTGGCTGCCTCACCATCACCAAGTGAGTATAGATTCTGGTCTGGCAAACACTTTGAAAAGATGCCTAGGATTCGTTATATCTGGTATGGCCTGGTTTGAGGATTCAATAGCAGCATAGTCATACTGCCTTGAGTGACAAAAGAGATGGTCGGATCGAGGAACACCGTCTCCCCCGATATGCAAATGGATTATTACGTGTAATCCTCTGTTGTCGCTGCTGAGATATTTCGTTGGTCTGTCAAGACGGCCAGGCAGTTGAGACTAAAACGAAAACCGGTAGTGACGTGTGATTCTTGCCGTGCCGTCGAGGCAGAGTAGTCGAGCAAATGCTCTTTCATTGCACCATACCTCGCCATATGCTAGTGTAACTCAACAAGTCCAACATGCCCTGCCCTTCACCTTGCCTCAGCATCTCTCACTTCTTCCCCTTCTTCTTCTTCCCCTTCGCGCCCCCTCCACCACCACCGCCCCCAGAAGCCTTCTCGACCTTAACCGCCCCAGCACCACCGACAAGCTCGAGCGTCTCCTCCTCCTTCACGGGCCCACCCTGCGTCGCCTCGGCGGCCCGCTTCTTCCCCTTCTTCCCCTTGGGCCGGTAGGTGCTCCTGTCCCGGAGGGGCAGCCACCTCTCCGGGTCGGGCTTCTTCGACGGGTCGAAGTCCTTGGGCAGCTTGCCGCGGCGCTTCGTCGGTTGCTCGGCCGGCTCGGTCTTGGCCTTTTTCGCTGCTGTTGCGTCCTCGGAGTCCGCGGGGGCGGCGCGCTTCTTCTTGCTGCTGGCTTGTGCGGGGCGTGTGGGGAGGGTTGCCACGCCCGAGGAGAGGAGGGCGGTGACGTCGACGCCGGAGATGAGCTTGTCTACCGGGGAGAGGGCGTCGAGGTGCGGGGATGCTTTGGGGGGGTCGGAGACGGCGAAGGAGGCCACGAGGCCGGCGCGTGCGGCGCGGTCGTCTGGTGTGGCGGATGCGAGACGCTCGAAGGCGGCGCCCGAGACGGAGAGGTCCGAGGCGTTGGAGGAGTGCAGCAGGGCGATGCCTGCTTCCCGCAGGAGAGAATCGGACTGCGATGACGTGGTTGCTGTAGACGAGGTTGACTTCTCCCAGTGTGCGGCGGCCCGTGCTAGTTCGGCGCGGATGGCGGTTTGCCGGCCTTGAAGGCGGTAGAGGGACACGGCGAGAGCGACGAGTCCCGGTGCGAAGCGGACGTCGGCGCGATCCGGGGTGGTGGCTGCTTCGAGGCGCTTGAAGAAGGCTTCGAGGAGAGCCAGGGCCTTGCCGGGTTGTTCGGTCTGGATGTACAGCTGGATGATGGTTAACAGAAGACCAACGTCGTCGGGCCGGCTTTCGAGCATAGGCAGGATACGGCGGAGCGCGTCCTTGCCGGTCTGTAGCTCGGCTTTGGCAGCGGCATGGATAACGCCCAAGGCTGCCTTGTCCGTTGACACTGGCGACGAGGACTCGCCTGCGATGATGTGGCCGGTTGTCTTCTTGACACCGGGGAACTTTTGGCATTGGAGCTCAATGATGTACTTGTTCCGCCTGAGCACGGTGGATTGGTACTCAAATAGCCGGTCGTTGCCGGCGATCTTGGGCACAGCTTGTACCAGCTTTTGCGTGATGTAGGGGTTCCTCTGCGGTTGTAGGACCAGGGCGTTGTTCTGCGCTACCGCCTTGGTTGCAGCATCGGATATTCTGGCAGTCATAGTTAGCAAGCAACACCCCCGTGGACCAGCGTTGGCAATGACCTACTCGTCTAGCACAACAGCATTCTGCAGCGCAGCCGCCTCCTCCAGCTTCCTCAGCTTCGTCGAGACATAAGCCTGCTGCACGATAATAGGCACCAGCTCAGCCTGCTTCTCCTCATCGCCCAGATCCTCCGACGCCTCGCACAGATCGCGCGACCGCTTCAGCAGCATCGCCGCCTTGGCGAAGTCTCCTCTCGCAAGACACCCGCACGCGGCATTATACGCCGTCTCAAAGGCCTCCATCTCCTCGCGGCCGGGCTGCTTCTCGTTCGCAGGCACGAGGTGGCCGTCGCCCCTCCACTCGAGCTGGGCGTCGACCGCCAGCAGGTTGATGCGCAGGTCGTTCTCCTCGCCGACCATGCCCTCGCCCGGGGTGCCCAGCAGCTCCCGGTATATCCTGGCCGCATCGTCGAACTTCTCGGCGCGGTAGGCGACCTGCGCGGCGACGTGCTTGACGCCCCGCGACGACTGCTGCGCCTTCGCGAGGATGGCCTCGGACTCGGGCAGCTGGCCCGTCTTGTAGAGCGCGTAGGCCTTTTCTAGCAGGCACTGGTCCTCGAGGCGGGTGCCGGCGGCGGCGAGGGCGCGCAGGGCGTCGTCGTAGCGGTCGAGCTTGAGGAGGGCGACCACCTTGGTGTGGTGGGCCGTGAGATCGTCGCTGGATTTGACGGACTTGGTGGCTGCGTTGGCAAGGCGGAGGGCTTCTTCGTGGTCTTGGATGCTCGAGCTGCGGAGCAGCGAGTTGAGGGCACTGAGCTCGGCCATGGCGGCGGCGAGGTGGTGGTTGTGGGCGGGATTTGGTGACGCAGGGGCTTATATGCGACTATGCATGCTTTCAAGCGAGCTTTATTTAGACACTGCGCTTGAACTACCTGGATGTAACTTTAGGACGTGTTGTGCCCTTGAGGAACAGTTGGGCTGGCTCTTGTTACGAATGTCGTTCAATTGGTCCTCGGTGAGGGGTCCATTTGGTGGGGAAAAGCTCAAATAATTTTGGTGATACCGTGTGCTTTGCATAATTTTGTGGGGATGCAATTGTGCCGCCATTCCCTGTTCCAGGAGCTTGAGCATGGAGCTCCCACAGCTTCTACATTCGGGGACGATGGGAGCATAGACCGACCAATTATAAAAAAGAGCGGCCGGTTTTGACTGCAATTTTCGGCCTGCAGAAGAGACTGATGAAGTGATTGCTTGAATTCGATATGTATGTACGTACACGGGGTTTACTACTCCTACCAAATAACCCTTACCCCTTAACCCCTTAACCCCTTAACCCCTTAACCCCTTAACCCCTTAACCCCTTAACCCCTTTTATCCTTTCCCGTGAAGATGACAATGGTAATGATGATGCTGTGTGTCCTCATACCCGCCTAGGGTTATGCCAACTCCAATTCGAAACAACTGAACAGTTTACAACCGGCTTGTCAGCCTCGAGATGCAAATAACATGGCGGCTAGCCCGTTCCACCGTCACCCTGACTGCTCTCACTCAGCCTCGTTACCGCCGTAACCAGCTTCTCCCTGTCGGCTACCTCCATGTCGTTGTACCAGACTCTGAGATCATGTAGGTAATCCCTTATTGCCTCCTGCATCTCGACGTCCGGGCCGCCCCTGCCGCCCGGCACCTCGTTGTCGGCGCCGTATACAGCCCAATACGAATCGGAATCGTCCCCATGCTGCTGCCTCAGGGCAAATTCCCTGCCCGGAAGCGAGATGATCTCGAAGTTGCGGAGGACGATGGTGTCGCCCTGCTTGACTGCAGGAAGGTACGCGCTATGCAGTTCTGTGAACTGCACCGCCACGACCTGGTCTGGTGCGATAGATGCATCGGTGACGGTGACCGTCGTGTGGTAATCGCGGTGCTTCGTCCTGTGGGGTTCGGGAGGATCGCAAGCTATCACGGCCAGGATATGCGGGTGGCCCTTCTTATGATGGCGAAGGCTCTTGAGCGGTGTGAACTCAGCGAGTGTTATGCGTAGACGCCTAAGAAGGTCTCGCGAGGTTGTGGCCGAGCTGGCGACGGAGGGCTCCTTTGAACGTGAACGTTTCTTGGAGGGCGACTCTAAAGCCGCCTTGGCGAGGGCGATACTGCTGTCTTCCTCCTCCTCGACTTCTTCATGGGGCGCGGCGGCTTGCGAGGCTGACCGCTGCCGGGTGCGGCGGGGCTCAAGGGGGACTGGCTCGAGCTTCCTCTTGGTCGTGCTGCGCTTCTGGATCGAGGCCTTGGCTAGCTCAATGCTTGGGTCCCGGTTCTCTGTTGCCCGCGTGGTTCGCCTAGGGCCTGATGTTGCTCGCTTTGATGCCTTGACCACATCAGGCGAAGGCTCCTTTGCGCTTTGCTGGGTCGGGTCTTCCTCCCTGGGAGCTACCTCATCGCTCTTGGTTTGCTGACCCCGCGTCCGACGACTCCTAGTGTGTGGCCTGATCAGGACTTCTAGATCCTGCTTCTCTTTGGGGGGAAAAGGATCAGCGGTCACTTCTGGGATATCCTCCGGCAAAGCTTCAGCCTCTGGCATTTGTGCAGGATTCTCCTTGTCAAGAGAAACCATATCTGCCTCTTCAGCCACAACCGCGGTAGTCGGCTCCTGCTCCGACGTTTCTTCTTCACCTACCAGGACTACCTCGTCATCGTCCGGTAGCACTGCAATCGTTGACTTAACCGTCTCTTCTGACATTAGTTGCGGCGGACCACGCTGAGCTTCAGCAGGGGTGTCATCCTGAGCTGCGTCCTCAAGAGAGGGCTTTTCCTGGGCGGGTTCCTCCTGTGCCTCGGTAGTCTCTTCTCCCATCGGTTCTGCGTAATCCGCGTCGACGTCAACCTCTTCGTCAACGATGTTCTCGTCATCATCGCCTGTGAGATCTTCAATCTCCTCATCATCATCTTCACCGTCACTGGCGTTATCTTGTTTGCCGAATTGCGATGCCAGTTCGTCGTCCAATGTGTCTTCCAGTAGAAGCTCCTCCTGAATGGCATCTTCTAGGGACGCAGGCACCAAAGGAGCATCGACTGCAGCATCCTCGACTGCAGCATCCTCATCAGACACAGCCTCATCAGCAGCATCAACCACACTCGGAGTATCCTCAACAAGAGCGTCCTCATGGGCAGCGTCCTCAGCGGCGGCGGCGGCAATAGGAGTGTCCTCGACAGGAGCATCCTCAGCAGAGACATTGTCCACAGGATCGGTTTCAACAACCTGATCCGCCTCTTGCTCCAGCGCCGGAGTCCTGTCAGCAGCCGAGACATCACCACTGCTAGCATGCGAGACAGAAACCCGCCGCCTTGTCTCCTGGACGACGGTGAGTCGCTCATCGCCATGTTGGACGGTCGTCCGAACAATCTCAACTTGCAGCTGGGACGCAATGAGGGTTTCATCGTCCATATCTTCCTCGAGGTCGGCATCATCAACCATGGTCAAGTCTTGGTCTGCTGCAGGAGAAGAAACAGTTTCGTCTTCGGCGGGTGCGTCGGTCATCTCAATAGAGACATCACCCACATCTTCGTCGTCATCGTCGGCCTCACCGTCCCCGTCTTCTTCCGCCGGGATCGAAACCTGCTCCTCCACGTGGACGTGAGATTTGACGATCGTCTCCGTAACTTCAACTGATTCCTCTGCAGCTTCCTCTGCAGCGTCCTCTGCTAGCTGCTCGACTGGCTCCTCTGCTGGCTCTTCCGCCCTCACCTCCGCTGGCTCCTGCGCTGCCTCCTCTGCTGGCTCCTCAGCTGCTGGCTCCTCTGTTGACTCCTCGGCCGGCTCCTCAACTGCTGGCTCCTCGGCGGGTTCCTCAACTGTTGGCTCCTCTGCTGGCTCCTCCGTGCGCTCCTCTTGTGAAGTAGATAGCATCAGGGGCATGTCAGACATGGATGCTTGTGAGAGGAATGACTGGTTTGGTTGAGTATCCATAGGAGTCGGGAGTTGAGCAATGTTCTCTTTCCTAGCCGGCGAAGAGGAGAAAACTTGACTGGCGAACGAGCCTAGGGGAGATGAAGGCGCATCTTGGGGCACGATATCCTTCTCGCCCGAGTCATTGTCCACGTTTTCCGCCGCCCCTTGGCGTTCGGTGGCACCAGGCTCCTCACGGATCTTGAGTGTTTGCTCTGGTTGCGGCGTGCTTTCCTTCGCCGATCCAGTGTTTTCCGGTACAGGCTCAGGCTCCGGTTGATTACCTCCCATCGTAACATCCTCGTTTGTGGTCGGCGTGTTCACCTCCTCGAACAGGCGCTCGACCTCGGCGACGTCCCGCTTACTGAGACCTGTGGACTTCGACCCAGCCTCGCTATCGTCAGCATCTCCAACGGAACTCAGTGGGCGAGAAACAACAGCATCCGGCATTTCCTGGTCCTCAGAAGGGTGTACTGTCTGGGCCCGTAAACCCTCTTCGCCGTCCTTGTCGCTTGGCTCCGGCAACTGTGCGCCTGTTTCTTCTTTTTGACTTTGATAGGAAGCAGAACGCGGAACGCTGGAACCAATGGCAACGCTGGGACCTTCCTCACCTCTCTCGTCTTGCGTGACACTTTCAGGTTTCGTGGTACCGCTGTCGACCACACGCGACTCCGCAGCACCGTTAAAGCTGGGAATTGAGGCTGTGTCGTGGTCTTCATTAGTCACTTCGTGTCGAGTATCCCGCTTGTCGGGAGGTGGTGTCGATGGTAGATGCAGGCCAGCCGACGGCGAGTGGGCATAGGGGCCGACGGCAGTCTCTCCGTACATATGCGACCCAGAGCTCTTTCGTCGGGCTGTATCGCCCTGCGCGGGGTGCTGTTCAGGAGCTGGACTCGGCTCAAGCACGGCATCATGCTGATCTCCGGTATTCAGGTCTTGACGGGTCGGAGTCGGATCTTGTCTTGCTTGTTGAGATGGCCCCGAGTCAGATTTGGCTACTGGCTCGGAAGGCGTAGACACTGGTTTCGGTGCCGGTTTCGCAGGCGGCTCGTCATCATCCGAGTCGGACAGTAGGTCAATGACCACAGGCCCGCTAGTCGCTACAGGCCTACTGTGTGTTGGGGGCAGTGGTGGTAGAGGCTGACCCCTCTGCACCCACATCTGCCGGACATTGTCGTAATATGCGTTGCTGTAGTCTGGACCGTCAGAGCCCTCGCTTTCCGATGAGCCTTCCTCTTCCTCGTAGCTGCCTTGGTCTTCCTCGGCTTCATCATATCCTCCTTCGTCCTCTTCATCAGAGCTTCCTTCCTCGTCCTCTTCCCCATCTTCCTCACTGACGTCTTCTTCATCCTCGTCATTGTCATCCATCCGATCGTTGATCAGCTCATCCTCATCGACTACATCAGGGTTATTGTCCTGAGTGAGGGCCTGCAACTCCGCCTGGTTCTCTTCCTCAGAGAGTTCGTCGTCGTCCTCCTCAGGTATGGCGTATTCGCGCTGGTCGTAATCTCCCTGTTCAATAATCTCGCCCTCTGGACCATATTCGGTATCATCCCTATCTTCCAAGCCAACCTCGTCGTCTAAGTCGTCCTCGACCTCGTCATTTTCAACAAAGTCCTCGCCAGGGACATGGGTATCTTCCTCTTCGTTTGCGTTCTCCGCATCCAAGTCTTCGTCAATGATCTGATGTTCGAGGCCGCCGCCGTAGCTGGAAAAGCCTGGAGGAACTTTGTCGACGTCAATTTCATCACTATGCAACACGTTGCCGCCGGTAGTGATGCGGAAACCCTCGTCAAGGGCATCGGCGCCGAAGTGGCCTCCCTCAACGGGATTGTATTCCCGCCCTTGCGTTGCCATGTCATACTGGCCATTGCCAAACGTCTCGGCGACCGGGGGGTTCAAATCATTGCCGGCATAAGCATATTGGGGTTCCATCTCCATCTCCTGCTCTGCCTGGTCGACATAAGTTTTCATGTCGGCATATTTTGAGGGGTCCGACGGTTCCAGGTGCGATTCCGGATAGACATCTTCGCCAACTCGCTGGGGTGCCGAAGCTGAATGGGACAGCTGCTGCTGCTGCTCCTGTTGCGGCGTGTGCGAGAACCCGAACCTAACTTGATTCGCGAAATCCAGACCGGCAGTGGCACTTGCAGACGAGGCTGTACCGAAGCGTGGATGATCATAGCCTGAATGACTAGGCACGTAATTGCCGAAAAGGGTGTTGCTCCCGAATGGCTTTGGCGGGGCATGGACATTGGGTGTTGCAGGTTGCTTGTCCGGTACCGTTGACTCCAGAGCCGGCGAGGAAAACGCTAACTCTTTCGTCTTGGTTTCTACCACTGCCGGAGTTTTTGGAGATTTGTCAGGTTGGCTTGGCTGACTTTGCTGGTCCCTGTTCGATGCTTCCTGGTGCTTTGATGAGGGCTGCCTTCCTGTGGTGTCATTGGGCGGTACCTCGGTGATTTGACGTTTGACGGGAGAAGGTGCCATCTCAATATCCATCGTCTGAACGCCCTCATCCGCCATCTGCGGCTTTGGCGGGGAGGGCTTGATGATCTCGACCTCCACAGCAGCCTCTGCTGTCGGGGCTGGTGTCTTTGGCTCGGCCTCAGGGGTGGGACTCCGTGATTGGCTTGCATATCTCCAACTGCTGCTATCACGACCGAAACGCGTCCGCTTACGGCCCTTGCCCCTGACGCCGCCGTCGTCCTCGAACTTCTCTTCCGGGTCCTCGAAGAGGGCTCCGTATGACAGTCTCGCCCTCTTCATGAACGCCGGCGAGGGGTATTCGTCGAGTTCCATCGTTATGGGATTGATGATGGGTATAGAAGGCTCTCCGTTAGCAGGAGCTGCTGTCATTTGCGCCTCTTCTGCCGCAGGTGGTGCAGGGGGTTCCGGAACGGGAGCCATTTGTTCGGGTGTCGGATGGTCGATGGTAACCTCCTTCAATTCTCGTGCGTCACCAACCCTGGCCTAGTACGATTAGTTTGAGCCGATGCATCAAGAAATATTGGGGAGTGCATACCTGGAGGGTGAGCTTCTCGCTGAACTGCAGCTCCCAATCGGCCGGAGAGCCGATCCATTCCGCGCCATCAAGGGCAATAGCAACTGGATCGCCAGCGCGTAGGTTTAGAGCCGCGACGGCCTTAGCAGCAGACCCTTGAAACTGTACGCGCCGACGGTGTGCATTTCGGTCTACAAGACGGAAGGCAAGAATTCCGGTGCGAGAGTTGAAGGGCCAGATGATAGTAACCTCTCCGGAAACTGCGCATGATGATTGATTTGGCAGGTCTGGACTGAGTGAGGGAATTGGAGTGAGGCTCTTCCCATCAAGCAGGCTGAAGCCCGCGTCGGTCGAGCTCATTTGGTCTGTTTGATGGGCGAAGGGTGGGAAGATGCGACGTGGTTAGCGACCGTAGGACTGTTGGCGGGTTCAATGGTGAAGTTTGGAGGGAATGGTGCTGTGTCGACCTAAGGGTAAGGAAAATAGAGTAAAGACATTGGTAGATAAAGGTCCAGATTCAGGGTGAAGAAGAGTGAATGGATGTCATGACAAAGGGATCTCAGTTGCAAGTGGAAGCTTTAGACTTAGTTGAGCTGCAGTGGGAAGCTTTTAAGCTGGCGCCCGGCATTTCAGAAGTCGCGATGACGCTCTGGCGGAGCTCTGGTTGCTTTGTCGTAATTGTTCGCTTATTCGTCCAATCGGGAAGGCGGTGAATTTTAGCGCAATTTGGAGCTCCCAGCTAACCCCTGCAAAGAAGAGAAAGGATAGTATCAGGGTTAGGGTCGATCGCGTGCTTTTCGATATTCCATCGCGTCCAAGATATTGTAAATGCTCTCACAACGCGCCTTCCGAAGCCGGAAGCTGTCGCCCAAGTAAAGGAGTGGTTCCATTCTAGCGCAGTGCTTTAGAATTGCTCTGGGTCGTGAAAATTTCTCTTCTGTTATTGTGTTTTCTTCGGTGCATTTACCCTCAGCATTCTATCTCTCATTCCCGGGCTGTGCTTGACCCAGACATGCCATGGGACGATTCGCCGTCAAGACCGTTGCTATTATAGGCGCTGGGCCATGCGGCCTCTCGGCGGCCAAATACCTGCTGGCACAGAAAACCTTCGAGAAGATCCGCGTCTATGAGCAACAGCCGGAAGTTGGCGGAGTGTGGAATTACTGCCCGGACGCTGCTCCGACGAGGCTTGTGCCTCAAGTGAGCACCTCCGTGGAACCAGACCCTCCGGTCCGGGCCCGCCCGACAGTCTACGGAACACCCATGTACGACGTGTTACACACAAACATTCCGTGGCCGCTCATGAAGTATTCCGACCTGGACTTCCCCAACGGCTCGCTCATATTCCCCTCGCGGGAGGATGTGCAGGACTACCTCGTCAAGTACTCCCAGGATATCCGGGACCTTATCAGTTTCAAGTCGCAAGTCAAGAATATTCGCCTTGAACAGGGGAACGGCAAAGATATATGGCACGTTGAGTTGGTGTCTCTTAAGGACGGCTACAGGCAGATTGAAGAGTTCGACGCCGTGGTAGTTGCTTCTGGTCACTACAGTACTATTCATATACCCGACGTCAAGAACATCAGGAAATTCAACGAAGCACATCCCGGGCTCATCATCCACTCCAAATCCTACCGCTCGCCAGACGCCTTCAAAGACAAGAAGGTCATCGTGGTGGGAAACTCGGCCTCAGGCTTGGACATATCAAGTCAGATCAGCCGTGTCTGCAAGAAATCTCTACTATTATCTGTCAGAACAGCAACTCCACCAGAAAGCCTCGCCTGGGCAGGCGCAGAAGAGGTGCCGGTTATCGAAGAGTTTCTCCCTGCGGAGAGAGGAGTACGCTTCGAAGACGGCAGGATCGAGAGAGATATCGATGCCATCGTATACGCAACCGGCTATCTATACACCTTTCCGTTCCTCAAGGGGTTCAAGCCCCCACTGGTCACCGACGGCATGAGAGTGCACGGCGTATACAAGGAATTGTTTCACATCGAGCACCCAACCCTGGTGTTTCCCGGTCTGCCCATTAGAGTGATCCCATTTCCGCTCTCCGAGAGCCAGGCCGCAACCTACTCCAGAGTCTGGGCCAACGAAATCCAGCTGCCCGACAAGGATGAGATGTATAAGTGGGAGAAGGAGCAAGCGCAGAAACGTGGTCCTGCGTTTCACGTTTGGCCCAAGGGTGGTGATGGCGAGTTCATCAATGAGACGCATGCCATGATCATGAACTCGAAAACTCCCGGCAAGGAGCCTCCCTGTTGGAACGACGAGCAGCTGTGGCAGAGGAAGATATACGCTGAGGCCAAGCTCAAGTTCGAGCTAGAAGGCCGGACGGCCAGATCGCTGCAGGAGCTTGGATTTCATTACGACTCTAGTCCCGAGGCTGGTGAGCAGGATGAACTTCTCTGAATATATATCCTGATATATATCCTACCATTTCTGGCACCTCTCGAAACTGCTGATGCGTGTCGACGACACACCACCAATAAAATTTGGCGCTTCAACCGTGCCGCCATCCGGAGTTCTTGGCCCGGCACTCGGCAGGGTCGCCCGGAACGGGGAAAGAGTCTTGGCCCACGCCTTATCGGAGACTTTAAGAGCTTCCTTATCGGTCTTGGTCAACATTTGTCATCGCGGCAGCGTCCGCTCTCCAACAGATGGGTTGGATCCTCCACACTTCATCCCATCGTATCTATCTCGTCCCTATTGGTGCCGTCGCTTCTTGTTCGGATCCTTCTCATGTTCAGCAAGCAGTAAAGGCGGCATAGACTTACGCGCGATAGAATCAATTCCAGTATCAACCATCAGTTATCAGCCGTCAGCAATCATCGACAGACGACAGACGACAGACGACGCCATGGACCCTCATCCGCTCTATCGCCATGGCTCGTTTGCCACAAAGGCGCCCAAGCCACTCGACCTCAGCCATCACTTCTCCGATGTGTCGAAGCATCGTGTACCCAGCAAGATGAAGGAGTACTACAAGTTCTTCGCGATACCCGGTATTGGAAACCTTGCTGGAGGTTAGAAGAGTCCACGAGATCGCCCCAAGTAGTCGATGACGTACTGACTGATAACCGATGTTCAGGTCTACCAAACGTCAGCTTCTTCCCTTTCGACACCCTCGAGGCGCAGGCCGCAAAGCCTGAGAGATGGTCACCGACGCCGAACCATCCGGGTGATTCGGACGAGAGCGTGCTGTCGTCGAAGCTCGCATCAACAAAACTCTCCAGCGACCCCACCGCTGCCACCCACATCGGCGTGCCCAAAGCGATCAAGGAGTCCAACCCCCTCAAGAAAGTCGACCTGGAGTCCGCCCTTCAATATGGTACTGCCGAGGGTTACCCACCGCTGCACTCATGGATAAGACAGTTCACAAGGGAACACTTGCACCCCAATGTGCCGTACGAGGGCGGGCCGGAAGTGATCCTCACCGTCGGCTCCACAGACGGCATGTCCAAATCGCTCGAGCTTTTCATCAACCCCTGGATTCCCGGAAGGGACGATCCGCGCGACAGGCCGGGTCTGCTGTGCGAAAACTTCGTGTACGGCAACGTGCTCACCCAGGCTGCGCCCAAGGGTGTGGCCATCGTGGCCATAGAAGCCGATGCGGGCGGTATGGTCGTGTCCGGTAAAGGCGGGCTGGAAGACGTGCTCGCCAACTGGGATTACGCAAACGGCAAGAGGCCCAACCTCATGTACACCGTTACGTAAGACATGCATTCCCTCGCTGTAACCCCAACACCAACAGACATGACTAACCATCCTCTCAGCATGGGCCACAATCCAACAGGCATTGTCCTCTCCCTCGAGCGCCGCAAGGAGATCTACGCCGTCTGCAGCAGGTACGACGTGATCATCATCGAAGACGACCCATACTGGTATCTCCAGTTCCCCTCCGCCGACACAGGCCAAGCCGCCTCCCGCGGTCTTCCCGCCCCGGAACCCAAGCAGGCCTTCAAGCCCGCCAAGTCCTCCGGCTTCCCCTATCTCGACTCCCTCGTCCCCTCCTTCCTCTCCATCGACACCGACGGCCGCGTCGTCCGCCTGGACACCTTCTCCAAGACCATTGCGCCCGGCTGTCGCCTAGGCTGGATCACCGCCCAGCCGGAGCTCATCGCCAACTACCTCCGCATAGCCGAGACGTCCACCCAGCAACCCTCCGGCTTCGTCCAGTCCATGGTCGCCGAGCTAGTCATGGGCCGGGACTCCTCATCTTCATCCTCTTCCAACTCCGACGCCCGCAAGAACTTTCTTTCCCTCCGCAGCAACAAAGACCGCGCCGACTTCACGGGGTGGAAGGTCGACGGCTGGGTGCGCTGGCTGGAGGGCCTCCGCGGCCAGTACGAGCGGCGCATGAACCGCATGTGCCAGATCCTGGACCAGGGTTCCTTCCAGCTCAAGACGGGCGCGTTCGCCAACTCGTCCTCCGACAGCGATTGGGGCGTCGTGACCAAGACGCAGCTCTACGACTTCGCCTGGCCGAGGGGAGGCATGTTCGTCTGGATGCGCATGTACTTCGAGCGGCACCCCCTCTGGCGCGCCCCGCGCTCCGACGGGAAGGGTATCCTGGACGGCCCGACGATAAGCATGGCGCTCATGATGATGCTGACGAGGAAGAACTACCTCGTCCTCATCAGCCCCGGAATGATGTTCAGCGCCAACGAGAAGGTGAGACAGGAGATCGGGTGGGCGTACTATAGGCTCTGCTTCGCGGCCGAGACAGAGGAGAGGATTGATAGCTGTAGCGAGAAGTTTGTGACGGGCGTGCAGAAGTTTTGGAGAATCAAGGATCCGAGGGTCATTGAGGAGTTGGTGGAGGATTTGCCTATTGCTGCTGCTGAGAGGGAGGAGGAGGGTTTGTTTGCGAACTTGGGGATGCCGTTTGGGTGTTAGGGAAGAAAGCAGCCTCTGTGACGGTTTGGTGTTTTGGGAGAGAGGTTGAAGGATTTTCATGAGAAGGGACTTACTAGAGTCTGACGAGGTATATGATATGAGCACAAGGGATCAGGGAATCGGGGTCAATTAGTGTATATGGTTATGGCTTCTCTGATGGCATGGTTTCGATTGGCCGGTGAACAATATCTTCCGCCGCTCCGGACCACCTTTTGTGATGAAAGGCCGACTCTGACGCCGTATTCCGAGTACGGACACAAGTTGTACAGTAATCGTGCTTAATAGGGGCGGTCAGCGACTCAGCGTCGTGGCGATCCTGGAACTTGTATGCACGAGCGGGCAACATGGGTAGTAATAATCATCACCCTACGGCGACGTTGAATTACCCGGATGTCCCATGAGCCACCGGAGTTAAAGGACAATTGGTCACGACGGACCTGAAAGCCGGGTGCTGTATCACCATCGCCGTTACGGAGGTACCAGGACCGGGGCGGAAGTCTCATGTGCTCCACATGGCGCCCGCATCTGCATATCATGATGGTCTTCCTTTATGGGATAGGAGCGTACAGAAATTGTCGTACAGCTCCCATTTGCTTGCCTGAAAACGGTCTCAGTCTAACCCACCCGAAGTTATTTGTTCAGCATGAAATAGTGCGTTAGAGTCCCAATGCAAAGAGCCTTGAACCCTGCATAATTTCTATCACCGAGACCAACCATTAACTCACCATTCTCCAACATCTCCGCCTGAATTCTCGCTTACGTACACACATAACACACATACCCACACACCACACCACAACTCACCACCTACCTGGAACTGTGTAAGCATGAGCATGGCCGACATACGCAACCTAAAATACACCCTCCACAAATACGGCGACCACGAACTCCAACGCATAGGCGTATGGACCTGGGCCCGCCCCTCAGGGGCCCAGCACTCCGTGCCCGGCGACCCCTACGCCTCGACAACCAAATACTGGCTCGTGTACATCCACGGCGGCATCTGGCGCGACCCCCGCAAAACCCACCTCCAGGCCCTACCAGCCTTCTCCATCCTAGGCGGCAACTCAGGCAACCAAGCCCGCATCGCCGGTTTCGCGTCCATCGACTACCGGCTGTCCCCTCACCCGGAGTTCCCGCAAGACGAGGACACCACTCCCCCCAACAAGTTGAGGAATGCGAAACACCCCGACCATTTGAGCGATGTCCGCTCCGCCCTGGCGTTTCTGAGGAGGGAGTACGGGATCGGTAATCGTGAGGTCGAGGGTGAGACGCCGTATGTACTGTACGGGCACAGTTGTGGCGCTACGCTGGCGATGCAGGTTATCATGGGGGGTGCGGAGGATGAGGTAGGCCTGGAGGGGAGGGGAGAGGTACCCCCGCCGGCTGGGGTGGTCGGGTTGCAGGGGATGTACGATCTCGTTGGGGTGAACGCTCGATTCAAGGGGGCGTATAGGGATATGATTGCCGGTGCATTTGGGGATGACGAGGAGGTCTGGAAGAGCGTCAGTCCGGCGAGGTTTAAGGGGAAGTTCAGCCAGACGTGGGAAGGGAGTGAGAAGGGTGTTGTGGTGCTTGCTCACAGCCCCGAGGATGAGTGGGTTGATATGGCCGAGCTTGACGCCATGGAGGCGAGGTTGAAGGGGGAGAAGGACCCGGCGCCCCTGCATGTGCAGGCGAAGAGGGATCTGAAGGGCGATCATGATGAGGTTGCTCAGAATGGAGGGATGGTGGCGGGGGTGTTGATTGAGACTGTGGGTTTGTTGGATATGGTCGCTAAGTTGACGAAGATGACGGAGGAGATGTTGGGTCTTAGATAGGATGATTGATGACGAGGATTGACAATCGATTTGGGGGTATTAACAGTATTACAGTCTATTATGGTATCTAATAGCTTTAGAAAGCCTGTCTCAAGGCTATGATGCCTCCCCTGGCCTTCCCCATCCTCATCCTCTGCCCAGATGTTTCAACACGTGGAGCTTATCACCAATATGATACCACTTCTATATCTCCAACTCTAAATAGCACCCGTACTCCTGTCCCCTTGCAATGCGTATCTGTAGCTGGCCTCCATCTGAGCAACTATGCGCTCCCAGTAATATTCATCCTCATCCTCTGCCCACAGGTTGGCATCACGTATACCTTCCAACAGATATCCGACATGGCATCCCTCTATATCTTCACCTTCAACCTCCACCCCGTACTCCTAACCCTCGCCAGCGCAATCGTAAACGACCCCATGGCAATGACAACACCAGCCCACACCTGCGCCCAAAGGTACCTCCCGCCATCCTTATCGATAATCGCGCCCGCGGTCGGCGGTCCCGCCAGCGTCGCAAACGCCACGACGGTGCACACCATGCCGAACCGCGTCCCCATCTTGCGCGGGTCCTTCGTCAGGCTGGCCAGGGCGCCCACATAGACGCCCTGCGCCGCGCCGTTGGCCAGCCCGAAGAACACGGCGAACACGTACATCTCTGTCCGCGTGTGGACGCCTATCCAGGCGAAGACCATGCCCGCCAGGATCATGGTCATGATCGTAAAGGTGTTGACGGGGCCGAGGACGTAGTCAGCCAGGAAGCCAGTGACGGGCCGGGAGGGGACGGACATGCCGTTCATGATCAGGAGGAGCTGTACCGAGGAGACGGTGTCGAAGCCTACCACATTGCGGGCGTATACGTTGATCTGGGAAAAGTCAGCTTTCGGATCGATATTGCCCCCTTCGGAATAAAGCTTACATAAAAGAACCCAAAGTACAACGCCCAGAACGTCAGGAACGCTCCCAGCGTAAACAACACGTACGGCCCCTCCGTAAAAGCACTCCACTCCACCCACGGGCCCGTCTTCCTCGGGGTGAGCCTCGGCTTCAGCACAATCGTCGCGATCACACAGATCACGAGCGCCACAAACGCCGACACCCTGACCGCCCACCCGAACCCGACCCTCGGAATAAGGTACTGTATCGTCGCCGGGAAGATAACGGCCCCGATCCCCGTCCCCGTCGCCGCGACCGCCAGCGCCAGCGCCCTCTTCCGCTTGAAGTACGAGTTGATCACCGTCAGGGGGGGCATGAACATGATTCCCAAGCCCAGACCTACGCACACCCCCTGCGCGAGGAACAGCTGCCAGTACTGCGTCGCGATGCTCGTCATGAAGGTCCCGAAGACGACCATGAATGACCCGGCCGCGAGCGTGGACTTGACGTACCCGGCATCCGCGAGCCGGCCGCTGAAGGTGCACGCCACGAAGGTGAGGAACAGCTGCACGGACCCGATCCACGAGATCTGAGCCTGGGGGAGGTCGAGCCAGTCTTTGTAGTAGAGCTGGTAGACGCCGAAGGTGGCCGGGTAGCCCCAGGATATGCAGTTGACGAGGTTGCCGGCGAGCACCTGTGTCCAGGCCACGATGCCTCCGTCGGGGGGTTCGAAGGCGCTGTCGATGAGGGCGAGGGCGATGTCGACGTCGCCCCCGGCGGCTTCTTGATCGGCTTCTGCGATGGTACGGGATGAGGAGATGGAGCGGGCGAGGTCTATGGTCTCTTCGGGCCGGGTGGTGTCGGTAGGGGAGGTTGTCCCCTTCTCAATGTCGACCGGGGAGGAGGCCATGTTCGAAACTAGTGCTGACTCTGACGCCGACTACCTGCTTTGGTGTTCTTGTCCTTGTTGGGGGTGCATGTCTCGCTGACGAGCAAGGATGGGAGACAAGAAGAATGACTGGTATGCGTACACCAACGGCATAGTTACCAACACAACACGAGAAAAGGAGAAAAATATCGTTGGTGACTCTTACTTACATACTTAAAAAAAAACTCTAAATCTTTTGCAGATGGACATTGACTTCGATGTCCCATCTGTCGGCATACCGGTCGTGCTCCACTGGGAATGCGCACCGGGCTAACATGCCGTTTAGCTCTGCTTTGAGCTCCACGAGGATGTCACCTACTGACACCTACTGACATAACGTTGAAGTAGGTTAGTACTGAGTGTGAGGAGATCGAGGTCCGAAGTCGCTGCTGAACGGCGACGGGTAGCGACGGGACCCCCTCTTGCTGTCGAACTAAGGGCGCCAGAAGGACGCTCTCATTCTTAGGGCAGTTGTAGTCACAGAATCGCCGTTATACTAGTTTACTAGTCTGTGGGCCGTGTTTGTTGAACGATCATGACGTCGGGTATTTGCATATCGGCAATGCCCCTATCCCGCCTTTGCGAGATCTTGTCCGACATGTCGGGGTCGAGAGCTGTCCTCGGTGGCCGTCCAAGGGAAGAATGACTGGAAACGAAGACGAGACAAACAATTGGCCATATCGTACAGTGTACAGCAGGATTCTCTCCGAGTAACGAAAGTTGAGACATCCAATTGAGGGGTTGCGCTCCGTTTGTTCGCGTCCGCCGGACGGCCATATCCGATGTGTGGTGGTGGAGATGCGGAGTTGATGAAGCGGCGGAAATGCTGCCGGCGTCGGAAGAAAGACCGCTTGTGCCTGAATGATGAGTCAGCGAGCTGGCTTGTTGCCCAAACGATAGGGGCATCTTGCCTTGGTGCCTCGCCCTGAGGGTATCAATCTCGACTCAGATGGTTGTCAATCCCTTGGGTTATTTTGAGAAGCCAGCCTGTTGGTAGCGGCCGTATGAAAACAGGTAACTTGGACAAAACATAAATGTATTAACCGCAGAAACCTGCTCGACTACCAGACCCCCTAGATATCATTGGAACACCTTGTACCACCGGTAACCATCCGACGCCTATGCCGATCTAAAGTCAATCATTATAAACCTCTATACCTCCCCAGTATGGACAAGACTGCATCCTCCTCCCATATATAACAAAGAGAAGAAAGAAAAGCAAGCAAGAAGGAAGGGGTATATACTCCTCATCAAACCATCTGAACAGCTGGCTCACCCCAGATCAACCTCCTGAGTCAGCAAACTAACCACCCACGCCGCCTCAGCATTAGTCTTCGTTTGAAAACACCAAGTCTTCATCTTCCCGCTCAAGCCGCCATGCGCGGGCGCAAAGCCCACGTTCCCGTCCTTATCCCGGATATCCTCCCACACCTTGACTACAACCCCCTTCGTGCCCAGCCTGTTGAAACACCCGCTCCCCAGCACGACGTCGAGCACAATGAGGTCGTCCTCCCCGTCCTTCTTGGCCGGGCTGGTGATCTTGATCCGCTTCTCCATGCCGTGGTACACTTTTAGTTCCTGGTGCATCCCCGGCGGGGGCCGCATGACCTGCAGGATGCAGTTGCCGTAGTCCTCCCACTTCTTGTTGGGGACGGCATTGTAGAGGCGGATGGGGATGCGGTCGTCCGGCAGGAGGGTGCCGTTCTTGCCGCTGGCGCCCGAGATGGAGAGGGACGGGGCGCGGAAGAGCGTGCCGCCGCCGGAGGAGGAGGCTGAGCTGGTATACAGGCTTCCCGGGCCGCTCCCGCTGCCGCTGCCGACGGTGGTGGCGGCGCCTGCTACGGATTGCTTGTCGACGGTGGATTTGTCGATGTTGAAGGACGTGTTGCCGCCGCCTGTCAGGCGCTTGAGGAAGCTGCTGGCCGACACGCCGGAGCTGCTACCCTGTGATTCCGAGGGGGCCCGGGTCGAGGCGCGGTAGCTGTTCTTGCGGCCGAACCAGCTGCGGCGTTTAGTGGAGGTCGAGCCGTCGCCACTGGCTTCTGGGGTGTGGGCAGTTTGCTGCTGGCCGAAGGAGCGGAAGCGTGCTTCTTCTTCGAGGGCCTTGAACTTTGCGTTGTTCATCCGGCTGATGTGCACTGCATCGTAGAGTAGGCTGCCCTCGCGTGCTGAGGGGGAGCGGAAGCGGAAGAACGCGCCTTCGATCTTGTTGAGGATGGAGTAAGGGCGGACAGGGGAGCGGACCTCGAGGTCGATCGCGTTGGACATGCGGATCATGACGAGGGGTGTGAGGTCGAGTGCGATGAGGGGACGGGGTGCGCCGGCATCGCGGGGAAGGTCGGCATGTGACAAGGGGAATGCTTCGATAAGGCCTGGGCTGATGACGATGGAGCAGGCATCTTGGTCGACGTCTTTCCAAATGCCGTGTCGGTTGGACCAGTAGGAGATTGCGGCGATGGCTCTGGCGGACCCGTCGGTTGGGGATTTCTCCCCACCGGCAACCCCTGCTTGGGAGGCGGAAGCGGACGGGCTGAGGCTGTCTTCTGAGATGACGCTGTTGGTTTCTTTGATGCTGATGGCTGGTAGAATATCGGGTACATCCGACTCGTCCAGCTCGTCACTCGAGGATTCAGACTCAGATAGATCGGACTCATCGCTGGCGCTGACAGAACTCTCCGAGGAAATATCAGACGGGTGATACTCGTGCTTGAGAGGCGAGGAGCCGCGGCGCCTAATGCGGGAGATGCCAGTGTCGACCGGGGGAGACAGGAGGACAGGAGGACTCTTCTTCAGCGTCCGATGCGCAGGCGGTGGCGGTGCTCCGTCTTCCCTATAGGCTTTGGGACTGGGTGGTGTCTCTGTCAACTTTGCTGGATCGGGTCGCATGTCTTCCCGCAGAGTCGTGCCTCGCTCTGCCGAGGGAAGACTGCGCCTATCATCACGGGCCGAGTCCGAGGAGGCGCCTTGAGTGGGAGTCCTGTTCGGTGATGGCGAGGCGGTCTGGACAGGAGTAGTAGGTGTGGTAGGCGTGGTCGGCACACTTGGACTGCGCTTATGATACCTGGTAGGAGTCTCTTGCTTAGCAGCTGGAGATGGAGGAAGCTGCTTCCGGGCTTTACGCTCCCCAACCGGGATATCCAAATCTGACCCCCTCGGCGAGGCTGACGCGAGGCGTGCGCGACTGTCAAGATGCGCTCTCAAAGTCGGGGGCATCGGATCGCTGCCGAGGATGTCCAACCAGTCCGCTATCTGGTCTTCGTCGTCCGAACTGAGCGTGAGGAGCTCAAACCAGTCCCTGTAGTTGTGATAACCGCGGATCATGATGGTGAGTTCACGGTCATTGTCGCCCTTGCGCGCGGAGATCTGCTGCTTGAGTACAGGAGGGAACAGCAGCCAACAGCGACCGCCCGTCCCTGTTTCTCGTATGAGGACATCGCCCTTGTCTTCTGGGTGGCGGACATTGTCTCTGAAAATGACTTCGACTCTGCACTCCAGTCGCTGGCCGCTGGAGTGCTTCAGATCGAGGGAAAATGCGTCCTTCGCATTGACCTGTCGGCTCTGATCAATCATAACGGCGTCGATGGCAGACAAATTGCGAAGATCTCTGGTTCGAGTAACGTCGGTATTGTTGGCGTCCTCGTCCGTCTTACGTGCTGTTTCCTCGCGATGTCGTCTGCGTGCCTTGTCCTGGAGCTTCTCGTACCCGGAGAGTAGCTCCTGGAGCTGCGCAGTGGGTTGTATTTTGTGCGCACCCTGCGTACTCATTAGCAGCTGTTTACGATCTCGTATATCATTTACGAACTAACCTTGATGAGCTTGACCATCCATTTGATCCGGACCAGAGGTCTCTTGAGCAAGTGCGCAACATCCACCGGCTCGCCATTCTCGTCGAGTGCATCGCCTGCCTCATTTCGAGGCAGTGCATTGACCAACGAGTCTTCCTCGGCCGACTTTCCAGCAGCTGGCGCGAGGTTGACAATCAAGTCCTGGAACCCGAGACGCCAGACGTCTAGGTACCGATCATAGACCGGGTAGACGTTCTCCAGCCAGGCAAGCAGCAGTTGGACATCACCAAGAGGAACCCGCCTGTGGAAATTTTTGAGCTTCTCCAGCGATATACCCATCTCCACGACTGCTTTGGACATGGCTCGCTCGGCCAGGGGGTTCAAGGGGGCAAATAGGTCCTTGGTAGGGCCATCGCCATTAACGACTTGCTTCAACAGCACTGGGACCACGCCGTCCACAAGAGTCTTCAGCTCTCTCTGATAGTACTGCTCGTCGTCGGCAAACTCTTCCAAGAGATCCTCGATATGAGTGTTGTCGAGGATCTTGCTCGTCTTCCTGAGCAGTCGGCCGCCGGACCGGACGCTCCTGGCCCTAG
This sequence comes from Coniochaeta sp. 2T2.1, assembly GCA_009194965.1. NCBI lineage: Eukaryota > Fungi > Ascomycota > Sordariomycetes > Coniochaetales > Coniochaetaceae > Coniochaeta > Coniochaeta sp. 2T2.1. The sequence goes on from VSMA01000016.1 coordinate 309,054, forward strand.
CAGGAGGTTGAAGGTGGCCGTTGTCCGGCAGAGAGAGGACGGACACAAGGTCAGAGTGTTTCGTTAGCCGGCGTTTCAAGCCAGAGCCAGACCCAGATTTGTGGCTTCCTCCCCGAGAAATGTCTGTGGACTTCGTAAGAACAGTAGACTGTGTGATGGTCGATTGAGAGACAGTCGACATGGTGTCAGATCGCGTGCTATGCGATGCCTCCGACACAATAGTTGACAGCTCATGGAAACCATTGGTCGGGGGCTTCCTGCGCGGAAATCCAGAGTCCTTCGGCAGAGGCCCGATGCTGGAACTAGAATCAACCGTTGATGCGTGATCTGGTGACTCAGAACGGCCTGCAGAGCCGCCTGAGTTACGGCGCGGTTCGTAGCGCTCGGAATCGGTCTGGTCGTCATCCTCAACCGGTCTTGCTTCATAGCTAGGATAGACAGGGGGGATGAACTTGTGGCCCCCGGACTCTCCTCGAAATGCGTCCTTGAGCTGCTCCTTGAATGGCTTCCTTTGGCCAGCTTTCAAGGGGGATGACGTACTCCTAGTCGCACCCTTCCTCTTGAGCCCCGAACCGCTGGGAGTCTTCTTCTTGGGCGTCGCGTCATGATCAACTCCCTTGGCTGGATCGGCATTCTCTTCGTCCTCGCGCCGTTCTCTTGACCGTGACCTGTTTGCCGGCGCGGCAGAAGCTTCAGACGACGAGCGCTTCCGAGTTTCGTTGACCCATTCCTTCTCGACAGTTGTCTTCTTCGGCTGGCCAGCGTCAACGAAGGGGTCGACCGTAGTGTTCAACCAGTTCTCGATGCTCGGCGGCTTGTTGATGCCGGTTCTTTGCGGCGGCTCAACAACCTTTTCGTGTGCTATAGCATTGACGACCTTCTTGAGCACCTTCGGGACGGCCTTTAAACTCGAATTCCTCTGTGTTTTGGGCCGCTTGGTGCTGTTCCTTGCATCGGTGCCTAGAGGGAGATCGAGTTCGCTGAATGCCGAGTATCCAACCGGGATATCAGCCAGTGACTTGCTTCCTGGAGCTACTGACGGGAGATCTGACAAGACCTGAGGCTCTGGAAGATCTGACTCATCGTCGGACTTGCTGACGCGTGATGTAATCTCTGTGGACTCCTCCGTTTGAGTAGTCTGTGTCACTGTGGTGGGTGAAATGCTCCTCCTCGGACGCCGCCGCACTGCAGGCCTTCTCTTAGTAGGAGTTTCCTGTTCGCGTTCCGGCTCGTCTGCTATTCCGGCCGTGTCCTCCGGTGAGTGAGCCCTCCTGCCGCTTGGGATTCTAGAGGTCCGTTCTTGTGACCGGTGTCTAGAGGAAGTAGGCTGCACGGTGACTTCGTCGGCTTCGATTTCGGGTCCTGGCCGTATCCTGATGCCGTCATCTGGGATGGGTCTCTTCGCCGTCTTGACAGGTACGCTATCGACAGCAGGCTTCTTCACCTCCTTAGCTCGGACGGGTTTTATTCGAATGCCGTCGTCGCTCGGCTTGATTGGTGTCACGCGAATGCCATCATCCGGAGGCCGGCTTCTCCTGGAAGGCCTACTCGTAGCCTCTGAGTCGACCGAACCCTCCTCTTCGATAGTGATGCTGTCCCCACCCTTTGTCCTGTACTTCGTCACCTTCGGCGGCGGCGGCGAATCCGGAACTTCCACTCTGTGCGTCCAGTCCTTGATCTTCTCCTGTATAGTTGGGTTCTTGGCAGTCTTTGCCAGGAAGTCCTTCGGTATCGGCGCCGGGCTGCTCTCGACATTAGCAGCGGTCGGGGAATTCCTCCTTGGAGGGCTCTTCCTTCCGCGCCTCTGCTTCATCCAATGCTCGTCGCTAACGATTCTCTTCTTCGGCAGAGGCCGCGGTTTCGAAGCGCTAGGAGGATCCTGGTGTATCTCGACCTCGGGCTTCTTCACTGCTGCCTTCACTGGTTTATCCCCTTCCTCCTCAGCCGGCGTCTTGGACCTCCTCCTCGGCTTCTGGCGCATCTTAATCCGCACTCTGTCCTCCTCAGTGACACTCTCCTGATCGACCTGAACCAGAATCTCCGTCGGCTCACTCGCAACATCCTCCACCACTTCAGGCTGCATGGCCACGCCCGTCTTCATGGCCGCGGCATTCGCCTTCTGCCAGTTCTTGACACGGTCCTTCACACCGCCGGGCTGCTGAAGCTTCCGCACCGCCGCGGCGCGCATCTCCTGCCTCAGCTCCTCGCGCACGCCCGCGGCGTCCAGCGCGACGCTCTTGCGCCTCGGCTGCTGGGATCCGCTGCGCCGCTGTGGTGAGGGCCGGCCGAGGAGGAAGTCTGTCAGGAGGGAGGGGGGGTCGACGGGCTTCTTCTTTACCGCCCCGGCTGCGGCGGCGGCGGCGGCCGGCGCGCTCTTGGGGGTTGCGCCGGGGCCATTGGCGGAGGGTTTGCGGTTGGCTGGGGTGGAGGGTTTGGAGGCGGAGGGTCGGCGCGCGTTGGGTGTGGCTTGTTGGTCGGGAGGCGGTTTAGGTGGTGGCATTGTTTGTTGTCTGATGCGCGGGAGGAAAGAGTGGTTAGCTGGGGATCCGGAGTGTCATGGCATTCCAGGTGTAGGGATCTGCATGTTCCAAAAGATCTTGAGGAGGGCGATCTGTTGATCCGAACTTGGTTGGTGCTGGGAGAGCGAAAGGGAGCTCAATCCATGAAGTACGTAATAAACAACGAGAGAGATCAGGGGTCCAACAAGAGGGGCAGGGGAAGGAAGAAGGAAGAAGGGACTCGGGAAGACGGCAGCAAACAAGACGACGGGTTGCGGCGCAGTCAGTGTGGCCGTCAGCTTGTATGATAGGAAGTGAAGGTTGGAATTCAACAAACATCGGGATGATGGAAATGTGTAGAAGCTATAGAACAGCTATTCTTACCTCTATCAACAGTCACATGCTCAATCCTTCATCACCTTCAACGGGCGCAATTCGGAAAATTCGGAAGATCGAGTGAGATCATGTGGATGCGAGACATCAGACCCAGCTGATATTATTCCCAATGTAACGCTTTTTACGCTGGTGGTGTACAAGAAGAAGTATGCGTTTACTGTGAGAGGTTGGAGTATGACAAGCTGCACAAGTTTGTGTGGCCAGCTGCTCGGGGAAAAGGCCGAGTACAAGAATCAATTGAGTGGGATGGAAGTGACGATAATGAAGTGATGATGGTGGTGTGCATGTGCGACAGACACTCGAAAAGCTTCAGCTCGGCCTGGCAAGATGTCGAATAACACGGACGGGACAGTCTGTCCAATGACCGACGCTCGATGAGATCAGACATAAACAAATGGACATGGGATCAGGGATGGAGCAGCAGACCAACCCGCCAAGCTACCCCAAAAGACCCCCAATCAATGCCAATCAGGCCTTCCATAGCAACGCCGGCGGGTCCTCAAGGCTGCGAGATAGGCTTGGACCCCACCATGAACTGTATGATTCCAGCTCGCTTTGCATCCTTCCCGCTGTCGGGTGTTGCTTTCGCTAAGTTCCTCAATTGCACAAAGCTGCTAATCACCGTCATGAAGCCGAGTTTTCCAAGTTTTCCGTTATCTCTGTCGCGGCTCAAAGTTCAGAAAAAGGCTAGCACTTGCATTATTAGACCTCGATAATTGATAAAATCATAGCCGACGCCTATACTGCGCTCGGATTATAACAACAAAAACATGATCAAAATGGACATTCGTTACCAACTTCCAAGCATGCAATATACCTCCCGTAAGCGAGTATATATTCCCGAAGAAGCGATACCTGAAATACCTGGTTATCCCCTATACCTCACCTCATCTCTTTCTTATCATCTACCCACAAAGGTTAAGGTAAATCAAGCCAACTCCCTGACCTCCCCATCCCCCCTCTGCGTCGGCAACTCGGCTGCAAACTCCGTCGGATGTCCTTGTTGACCTTGCTGTCCGTAAGGCTGCGCCTGCTGCGGAGGCTGTTGGCCGTACTGGTTATACTGCGTCGCCTGATACGGTTGGCCCGGTTGACCATACCCCGTACTATCCGGCGACACGGCCGCCTGCTGCTGACCGTATGCACCCGCGGGAGGCGGCGTCGAACCCGGAGGGCCGTAAGCCGGCGCCGGACTCTGTGGGGGCGAAAAGCCGTTGTTGGCGTTGGGGCTGTGCGGGTTATACTCCGTCGCGACGGCGTAGGGCGGCTTGGCGATGCTGGCGCGCGGGTCGACAGGGGCAAAACCGGCGGCGCCATAGTTGTACTGGCCCTGCTGCTGGGCCATTTGCGGCTGGTTGGGGTCGTAGTAGCCGCCCTGAGGAGGAGGAGAGGCTGGGCCCGTGGGAGAGGTCGGGTCGGTTCCGGGTCCTGCTGCGGCGGCCGCTGGGGTGGCGGCGGACGGCTTCTTCTTCCTGCGGAGGAGGAAGAAGGCTGCCAGGCCGATGATGGCGATCGCGGCTACGCCGCCTACCACGCCGCCGACTATGGCCCCTGTGTTGGACTTCTTTGCTGGCGGGGGGACGGGGGATGGGGACGGGGTGGGAGGGTTCGTCGCGGATTCGTTGGCTGCTGAGCCGGAGGTGCTGGTGCCGTCTTCATCGCTGCTGGTGGGTGTCCTGGTTCTGGTGTTCGATGCTGAGGTAGAGTCTCCGAGTGTTGTTGGTTCGTAGTAGACGAAGTCGGTCCGCAGGCTGCGGTGGCATCCCCAGAGGGTGTAGCCGGTCCATACGGGGTCCTTGTACAGATGCTTGACGCAGGTGGGGAAGTTGGATTCGCCGCTGTGAGGATGTTAGTGTCCGTGTAAGTGACACACTCTACCGACTTCAGATTGGCTCCATACCAGTATATGGTCAACCCGTTGGCGGTTGAGAAACTCGGCGACTCCGTGCTGTCGTAGCATGTGGTAGGGACGGGGCACAAGACGGAGGTGCCGGTGGTCGTGGTGACGTTCAGTAGGGTATCGGCGCAGCAACCGATGGCCGAAGCTCTCGAGTTGAAGACGCAGGCATTGTCGGGGTCGCAGTACAAGGACGAGGCTGGTTCCTGTTAGCAGAGGCCGTGAAGTCGAGGTTTGACTTGGTTGCGCGAGACATTGACTCACCGGTTATACCACTGATATAGGCGCAGGTGTTGTCGGTAGACGCCCGCTTGTCGAGACTCCGATCGGGAGAAAAGCCAGGAGCTCTGGGGGCAGGCGTCGGTTTCGGGCTCATCCCATGCCCATTGAGCATTTCATCATAGGCCATGGTCGCCTGGGCAGGTTTCCATTCAGCGTCACGCTTGTCGTTGGCCCATCTCAGAAGCTTTGACTCGACGCCCGAAAGCAAGCCGCCCAAGGACACAACAACATATATCCTCTTCATCTTGGTCATCTGTATCCAAAACAATTGCGCTCACCGCTCGATGACCTCTTCGTCTTCCTTCAAGTTGCAAGCAAGCCAAGAGGAAGAAAAGTTCAAGTCGGCCTGGAGGAGGAAGAGGGAAGAAGAAGCCAAGGAGCCAGACGGAAGCCGAAGCTCGGGGGGAAGCCAGCAGACAACAGCAGGCGGCCATGCATTTGTAACTCCTAGTGCTCTGCGGCTCAACCTCGCCCAGAGCTGGAGCTGAAGGAGCAACCAAGAGATTAACGTCGGGGATCTGCAGCTTTCATTGGGCGCGGCCGGGGTGTATCACGAACTAGTGTGGTGTGCAGCAGAGTCCAGCGAGGCTTTGTTGCACGATGCCAAGCACCTCGTCCTCGCCCGAGCCGGGTCGACCGTTGTTGGAAACGAGTCGCGCCGTGCAGCTCGAGGCTCCTCACCAGCCAGGCTCTGAGCAACTCCGCCGTATATCATGCCATGTTTCGTCCCTGACCATCACTCGATGAACAAGCACCGCGTATAAGTCCTCAACTCTCATGTCTCGACTAAGTCTCTCACCAAGCATCCAAACCCCTCAACTGAAGAATGATCGGCATCAGTCTCCCATCTACCAACCACCCCGGCAAGCCACCATGTCTCCTCCTCTTTCGGAGAAAACAAACGAACGAGACTGAGCCCGCCCAGTCGGCAAACCCCAGGGCCCAGGAGCGACCCTGGGCGAAGCAGAGGAAATTCATCGAATCATGCTCGGGACGGTGGGGGAGCCGCAAGCCAAGTATTGGGGAGTTAGACCTGAAAGGGAAAAGATGGCGCTCAGCTGAAGGACAAGAGGCATACGACGGACCAATTGCAGGGCGGCTCGTCTGCACAGGGAGTTCCCTCGAGTTTTCTTGACCGACAGAATCGTGCCAGCGCACAGCAAAAGACGAGAAAAAAAGCGTTAAGAATGTGTGTCTGCCCAGCCTCGCGTTAGTGCGCGTGGCAGTGTTGTTGCTTTCCTCTGTTCGGTCAAGATGTCCGGCATGACCATGAGCTTGAGGGCATTCCCACTTCAAAGACTAAACATACCGAGAGACCCGATCAATCCCCCAGTTGCTTTGAAACTCGCTCGAGTTCAAACAAGATTCCTATAAAGTGGACATCGGGCTTCAAGCTTGTTGAAGACGGCGGACTCTAGTTTAATAAGCCTTCGCTAGGTGCGGCTATCGTCGTCTTCATTAGGCTTCCAGTGCGAGGGCTGGAATTGCGCCATGGATTCGGTCCACAACAAGCTTTGTGTCACATCGCCCGTTAAGCTTGACTTTTATAGGATGATGCTTATTATAGAAACGGGGTCGGCCCCGTCGATCAGTCCAGCCTTCAATCAACAAGCTCATATTCTCCTGTGCCGTAGCTGTAGCTATCCTTTGCTCTTTCGGCCGATACTCCCCGGCTCTCGTAAGTTAGTTACACAACTCATGTTTCTCAACCCCTTCTTATAGTGGTGACTGCTCCAATGTATAATTCTATCGTTAACAACCCTCCTCACTTCTCGCTTGTACGCACGCAAACGCTCGCTCGCTTCGATAAAAAAGCAGACAAGTCGCATCCGACACCCAATGGCCCGGGCACGCACATAGACCACACCGTCTTCTTAAGCCAAACCCCGTCGATCCGCCGGTGGACTCTTCGATGGACTCGGCGATCCCAGGGGGCTTATCGACCCCAGCGGACTTATTGATCCCAGATCGCTCATCGTTCCCAAGGGGCTTATCGATCCCAGCGGGCTTATCAACCCCGACGGGCTTGACGAGCCACGCGGGCTTGCCGACCTCTCAGGGCTGCCGGGCCTCCACAAGCCTACTGATCCCTCCGAGCTCCCTGACCTCCACAAGCCTACTGACCCCTCCGAGCTCCTTGACCTCTCAGGGGTCCCTGACCTCTCAGGGCTCCCCGACCTCTCCGGGCTCACTGACTTGTCCTGGCTCTCAGACTTCTCCGGCTTTCCTGACTTTTCCGAACTCTCCGTCCTCTCCGGGCCCCCCGACCTCTCGGAGCTTCCTGCCCCCACACTAGCATCCTAAGACAGGTCAAGGTCCCCCCAATTCATGTCGTTAAAACTCCCCGCATCCCCCAAGCTGCCAAACATATCCTCGTCCAACCCTCCCATCCCGCCAGCCGAGTCGGCCGCCGACGCGAGGCCGCCCAGGTCTCCTCCTCCCGCTCCGCCACCTCCTCCCCCTCCTGCTCCTCCCATCCCCATATCCCCGACCGAAGTGTCCACCATCAGCACCTCGCCGCCACCAGTAGCATCCACCGCGGCGGCGGCGGCCGCCGCGGCAATAGCGTCGTTCATGCTGCCCGCCACGCCGTCCAGTCCGACGAGGTTGTTGACGCCGTCCATGACCACCATCTGCTGCGGCTCGGGGGGGAGCGCCATCTGCGCCTCCACGCGCCTGTAGAGGCGCACCACGATCTCGGCCATGGACGGGTCGGACTTCTGGATCTTATTCCAGTTCTCGGCGTGGTGTTTCAGCGCCGTCCTGAGGGAGACGCGGCGCTGGAGCTGGGCGGGGACCTGGCCCGATTCGTCGAGGAGGGCCACCATGGGCGCGGCCTGGAGAAGGGTGGTCTCGTCCGTCACGTCGGGCGCGCAGATGAGCGCCGTGGCGACGTCGTAGGCTATGCTGCCGTTGCCGGCTTCCGTTTGCTGCTTTAGTTCTTCGAGGATGGTGGTCAGCAGGCACTTGGCCCCGACCATCTTGGTGGCTACTATCATCTGCCTGTGCGTGTAGGAGGGCGGTATGCCGTTCAGGTTGGCGTGTGTCTGGCACCATTGGGTCAGGGACTGCATGATGTGCCGCACCATGGCGGTGAGATTGCCGCCCGACGTGCTGCACCACGTCTCGATTTCGTTGTGGTCGGCCGCTCCCATCCGTCGTGACAGCGGGATGTTCTCTCGGAGTGCTCGTAGCAGGGGGTCGATATCCTGGTTGTTCGGGTCTTGTTTGAGGTAGGAACGGAGAGCGTTCTCGAGCGGTACTGCCACGATCGTGAGGACTGTGGACAGCATGCGCGAGGCTTCCTCGTTGGCGATAGAGTTGGGGAGTATGATGAGCTGGAGGATCCGTATGACGGCCTTCTGCTGGTCTCGTTGGTCAGCCCAAAGGTGAGCGCAGAGATACAATATGGCCGGGATCAGTGATGGTAGGAGAAACGGCTCGACCAGGTCTGTTACCGTTGTTAGCCCTGGTTTCCGTAGTCTGAAGTGAATAGCAACTTACACTCCAGGCCGCCTTTCAGCATATCCTCAGTCAAAACACCAGCGCTGAACGCCAGTACAATCTGGTGAAAGAGTGTTGGAATAAGCAGGTAAAAGTCCTGTGGCGAACATGAAGACATGAGCTCATCTCCCAAGCCGCTCACGTCGGCGTCGAAGAGGCCATGCACCCAGCCACCAATCTGGCCCCTTTCTTGTTCGCTTAGATCGTCCAGGTGCCGGGCATGGTGCGTCTTGCTCAGCAATTTCCCTACGAATGAGTCGGGCGAGTGGATCTTCAAATCCGCGGCCGAGAGGCCGTATCGGTACGCGAGTGCCTGGAAGATGAGCAACACGCTACTGAACTCCTCGTAAACTAGCTGGTACTCCCCCTGATCCTCGCGGTCCTCGTCGTGTGTCCAGTTGTCGAGAAGCTCGCACAGAGGCCGGAATATTAGTTCGGGCTTGTTGAACAGCAGCAGGATGTCCAGCGACTGGGGCTTCCGGGCCAGTTGGCCACACCATTGTTTCAGGGACATTGTCTCCTTGTTGTGACACAATTGGACGAGCACCTAGTGAAAGTTGAGTACAATGGCCTAGGAACGAGAGTGGGAAACACAGAAAATCTAACCTCCGCCGAAGCTTGACAAACAGCTCCAGCATTGCCCTCCATAGCATCGATCTCGCCGATCAACTCCTTCATCCGTTCCGGATTTTGTAGACACTCCTGCACCAGGACGTCCTTCTGATACCGCCCACCCCCGGGCAGCGATTGGAATGTGATATCTCCAAGGATCTTCTCGCGTGACGACTCCGACACTAGGCCGTGGAGGAGACAGGCGTAGAAGAAGTCCTGGCGCACATTCTCGGTAAATGTGTTATGAGCGCTCGAAATGTCGAACATATCGGATACATTGGGAAAGACATTCATGTCCACCTGGCTGAGCGCTTGGGAAATACAGAACTCCGAGTTGAAGGGGTATATGGAGTTGGAGTTGGCGGCGAAAGAGGCAAGAACAAGTGGTACTTTGTTAACAAGGTACGACCGCAGAAGGGGTCCTGATTTGACTCCCTCGTTCCGGAAAACCGCGTTGGCGAGGACGTCGAATGATGCGAGAATCAGATGTACGGCGGTTGTTTGTAGGTCGCCCTGTTTCTGGTTAGCATGACGGAGAGCATATGGACAGGAAGTCTGGGGTGTATACCTGGTATCTGTTGTGTAGGTAGGTAAAGAACGCGGTATCATCTATTAGCGGGCGGCCAACGAGCTGCTGGACGTAAGCGAATGTCCGATATCTCGGGCGCAGGAAGCTGCACTCACAGCCGCGTTGAGGTATATGTAGAGCCCAGCTCTGGTGTTTTCGACGGGCAGCTCTCGGACCTGGAAGCTGTCGAGGCCGACGGTCTGGTCGAACACCTCGTACACCTGGGCTTCCGCAGCCTCCTTCTGCTTATCGACCGGTTCGAGGGATGGTAGAGTTTGAGTTCGGAACATCTCCAGCTGTGGTGTTATTTCGGTCGGTTGGAGTGTTGATATGAATTTGGCGAGACCGTCGGATAGCTGTTTGCGGCCCCCTTTTTTTTTCCGTTCATGTCAGCAAACAGGAACCAACAAAGAGGCATAGCAACTTCAGTGTCTGAGACGCGCCATATCTACCTTTTGCAGACGTCCCACTTAAGGCCGAGAGGACAGCCGGGTTTTCGCATATTGTCGATAGCAGCAGCACGAAGGCTGACCTCGAACATTCCACCTCAGTCTTGACGTTGTTCCCGTGTATTGCCCCCATCACATCCCCGGCAAATGCAGCCGCCATATCAGTGAAGAGGGACATCCACTGGACCACGATCTTTATGACGTCCACAGCATCCTTCATGTTCTTCACAGCGTCCTCCTCCTTGACAGCCTTCGCCAGCCGCATAAATATGACCTGCTCCACCGCGAACGAGTTGCCCCATCTTATCGACGACTTCTCCGACGACGCCTTCTTGCCATCCGTTCCTCCATCAGCGTGTTCTTCTTCATCCTGCCGTGCCTGCGGCTGTCGTAGTGACGAGTATCGAGCGAGAGCGAACAGCACCGCGGCCGGGGTGACGGAGCGCCGCCCGAGGAGGACGTCGAGGTACGGCGTGACGAGGGGGTCGGGGGCGTAGCTGTTCCTGGCATCGGGTCGCAGCAGGATGTCGGCTACGAGTATGGGCGAGAAAGGCGACCGAGACTGGTGCACGGGCACGAGCGAATCAAACTTGGCGGGGTCAAGTCTCTTGAGGAAGCACTGCGAGAGGAAGTGCCGCCATTGCTGCAGCGCGTCAGTGCCGTGGGCACCGTGGGCATTCATAGCTACTGAGAGCTCGTGGGCCTGGTTGAGCCGTAGCCATGAAGTGTCGGGCCAGCGCGGTAGACTGAAAGAAGGTTGACCGTCTTCCCTGAGGGAAGGTACCGTGAGGTGGTTGTGAGGCGCGCCGAAGCTTCGGAGGCGTAGATTTGTATTGGTCGGAGCCGGTAATCGGGGTATTCGTTGAGAGTCTACAACTGTTGAATCAATACAATATTGGGCTGTATTGGGGATATCCGGCCGTGCGATGGAAAGAAGCACGAGTTATGCGGTGTTGATGTTGAGATGCAGTTGAAAGGCGGCCAAGGGATGTGTTGGATCCAATGTTCGGGTCAGGCCGAAGACGGTGATATGGTGCAACTTCCAAAAGGTTGGGGAAAAGGCCATGGCGCGCTTTCCCCTCACATGTGCCGCTGCGGGTACCTGGGTACCTGGCCTGGATGTGACAGCTCCGGCGGAACTCTGGCGCCTCAGCGCCTGTTAGGTGCCTCTTAAGCGCCATCCACAGCGGTCAGGTCCACCAAATGCCGCTATCAGCTAGTGCTTGGAACAGCTGGAGAGGTACCTGGGAGCTTGGGCCAAGAGTTGCTGGTATGGCAGAACCCAGCTGGATTATCGTCGATCTTAACGTTCCTTTGTCCTGTTGAACCTTGTTACGACGACCGTTTTCCATTTTCCTTTGTCGTAGCAGTGTGATACATCATATTTAGTAGCGAGACTCAACATGTTGCCAGCTCCACGATTGGGTATTGTGTTTAGCGGAGTCTTCTCCATGACTTGTATCTTCAGGCCGTACAGCACGCCTTCGTGTCCATATATATCTCTCCAGCTTTCGCCACACAACACCAAATCCGGGGAGACAGGCTGCTTCACTCGGTCGCCATTCGTCCTGCCAGTCCAGTCCAGTCGGACAATGTCATGCATAAGAGATCTTATACTGCAGCTATGGTCCTACTCCCCTCCGGTACCACAGCTTCAGCCAGAAAAGAGACAGGTTACACCGCGAGAGACAAAGAGAACCAATATTCGTGACCATGAGTACCTTAGATTACATAGTGTTACAAGTCCCGACACCAGGGGATTGGGGAATTTCCTGTGCCAGCGAGCCCTCTCCCTCTCTTCCCTCCATTTTTCATAAGCTGCCGTACTCGGCATGAATGGCCGTCACCCAAGGCTAATGCATAGAAATCCCATCCCACAGTACTCCAGGTCGTGTCGTGTCCTCACAGCCAGCCCAATGTGTAGAGTAGTCTTCCAAGACAAAGCCACGTCCTGTCCGCTCCTCCTCTTAACCACACCAGGCCCTCTAATCCCCAAAAAGACAAGAAAATCTGAAAGAGAAAATCGTAGCCCCTACGCCACAGTGTGACAAGGACCGTACTGTTAATCACCGGTCCCAGGACGTACCATGCCGCAGTCCATATAACCCATCCTACCCCATCTACTCCTTTTCCTGTTTAACCCTCACCCTCCCATGCCCATGATCCCTCCCCCCGTTCCCATGATGTTGATGACCTTGGCCCGCACCCGCCCCAGGCCCTCCCTGCCCCTCGTCTGCCGGCTCCCTGGGGCCGAGCATCCAGTCCTGCATGGCGAGCCACTCGCTCCAGCTCAACTCGGACGCCACGATCTCCTCCTCCCCGACGTTCTGCAGCGGTTTCAGGAACGGGATCAACTGCTCCTCGCCCATGTCGTACGCCGCCTTGACCGTCAGCCACGTGTCGCTCTTGGCCGCGAAGAGGTAGTTCCGCCTCTCCTGCTCGTGCAGGCGGCCGATGCCCGCCAGCCAGTCGTCGCCGAAGAACCCGTGCAGCACGGCCGGGTAGTCGAAGCCCGTCGCCACGAGCCGGCGGATGTACGGGAGCAGCGTCATGTGGGGCGGTAGTTGCGGCGAGGGCGGGTGGTGCGCAGCAGGGTGGACGGGCAGGTTTGCTCCCGCGCCGCCCCGGCCCGAGGACGAGGAGCCGGACGACGACTGCCCGCCGAATGCGCCGCCGACGGCGCCGGCTACACCTCCGGGCGGTGGCGGCGTGCTGCTGGCCGAGCGTGAGGATAGGACCGGGTTGGGCTTCTGAAAGGGAAGGCGGATGTTGATGAAGGCTGCGAGGGCCTGAACGGGGCTGTTGTATTGCGCGTGGTCGAGGAAGTAGCGGAGGCACGACTGGAAGTGCGTGTGCCACTCGAAGATGTCGAACGGGGCGTCTAGGAAAGGCTGCACGGGAGGAGAGACACTGTAAGCTTTTGCCGCTGCTGCTGCTGCTTGGGCATAGTGGTGCTGCGAAACCAAGCCGAGGGATCACGAGTCAACCTGTCAACTCTACAAGAAGGCGCTAACCCAGCCAAGGGGCAAATCGGCTGATATGTACAGGAACAGGGAACAGATGAATATATCGGACGTACCTGCGCTTGTTGGAAGGACGCGCCCCCTTGCCGGAGGTACGCCATGGCTTTGTGGTGGGCAGAGTTCGTCCCTCTTCCGGGTAGAACCTTGAAATCCTGGGCACTGGTGGTCCGAACTGGTGGGAGGGGAACGAGGCGAGAAGGGGTATAGGAGGAGAGATAAGACGATCTGGAAGTAAGGATGGAGCGGGTGCTGCAGACTACTATAGCACACGAGTCAAGTGGTCCTATCGTCTGCCCAGCGCGAGCGGCTCCTCTGATGCGTGTATGTCTAGCAACACAGAGGGACTGGTGGCTCTTCCGTCGCCTGATTGCTTGCTTGGCTATCCTGTCTTCCTCCACTTTTGCCCAGACTGGTTCGTCTCGAGATGAAAGGTGTTCGTTCCTAACAAGATGTAGATATGGTACAGGCGGCACGGTTGGAACGTGGATCAAGCAGGGGGTGGCTCGTCTATGCTCCTAGAAGATCAAGCATGAACGCTGACGCTTTTCGCTGCGGGCCGATCTCCCTAAGGTTGAGATGTGCAGGTAAGAGGCTACTGTCGCTTGGCTACCGAGATGATGATGCGAGTTTAAAGTTTGCGAGGGACTCTTCGAACTTTATAGAAATGGGCCACGTTGTTCGAGACTCCGGTTGGGTAGTATCAGATATCTTGAAGATAGTAGGTAGCTCCGATAGTCAGGGATGTTGGGCGGCTGCCGATGGCCACAACTCTAGTGCGGGATTATATAATATGGGATATATGCACGTTCTCGGGTAGACTGGAGCCAAAAGAGGTACTCGTCTGCTTATAAGGAGTGATCGAGCGGGAAGATCGAAAGACCATGGGAAATACCATGCCAATTGTTAACGGCAGCTGAACCATGTTTCGATGGCGGTCGAAGTCCAAGGTACATTGGGGGATCCGGACGACTTGTGACGGTGGGGTGGGAGGAGAGCGGCGATCGAAAGAGAGCTTCCTGTTCGTCCGGTTCCTTAGCCCAGGGACGGCCCCCGTGGATCAGAATGGGTGCCGGCTGGGACCCTCTTGAGATGGTCAGGATGGCAAGGATAAGATCTGAAACAATGAAAGCGAAAGGATGGGGAAGGGCATGAAGTGGATGCATCTCCATCGATCAGACCCTGACCGCCGTTACATCATGACTTCCAGCTCCCTTGCACCCGGCCTCTTCGTACACAGAACCCCCCTTCTGATTCCATAAGGCTGGAGGGGACTATCCGCCCAAGCTTTATCCCAAGGGATAGGGGAAGAGGTAGAGAGGGTTTGTGCCAATGGTTGGGGAATGCATGGACGGCCAAGGCCTGGCTAAATCCGACGACAGAAAAATCAAATAAAACAAACACTAAAAAACAAGAACCGGGGAAAATGGCGTGCAAAGGGCGCGGTCCCGGGAGGCCGTTGGCTGATGCTACCCACGACGGAGGGAGGGGCGATTGTTAGAACCAGCGAATAGATCGAGGCTCCCACCAGCAGTCAACAACATCACGGCCGCGAGTCGAGAGCTGTAAAGGCTAGTAAGACGGACCTAGAAAGGCATCGTGCTTCGCCCCTGGGTAATGGTCGTGATACTTGGTACCGAGAGAGGTATAGGAGTCTAGAAGGTGTTGCCATGCCTCAATGTCCCTGTCGGCGAATGCGATCCTTCACACGGCCAAGCTCAAGTTAGGGAACGGCACGGAGTCGACGACATCGACACACTGCTCAACTCTTGAATAGCGCCGCACAGCACACCCTTGATCACGCTAGCGAGTTGTGTCGTGCGTGTGAAGGGCCCCAGGGATGCGGAACCAGCAATCTCAGTCTGCATCTCTTGTCACACATCGATCAACCATCACACCCTAGCAGCTGGATCGGAGCTTTCCCAAAGCCCATTGGATAGGCTGTTGTTGGAGCTGACAGGCTGGGCTCGCCCAGTCTTGCAAGGGGATGGTTGAGAACCCACCGCAGTGGCACAGGTCGTTCAGGTCGGCCATTCGAGCCGGATGCGCATACGGGGCTGAAGCAAGCATGTCGGCAACGTGGTGCAATGGTCGATCCCTGAGATAATGCCGGGGCGAATATCAGCGGTCTCCAGGAGTCTGTCAGAGCCCATGCAACAGTAAAGAACCGACACGGTATGATGGCGAGGGCAATACAACTTTCCTGTCCTCGGGGTTCGGTACCAAGATTGCTGCGTTTTTCGAGACACTCTTGAAGCTGCTGCTACTTTCGCGGACGGCTTGGCCGGCGAAGGGTCGATGCAAGCCTAGACGCCGTAGACGGTAGACATGTTGCCACTACTGCACCCAGTCGCACGGAGAAGCCGTTGCGCCACAGGCTGCAGAATTTACTCTCGACGGAGGGTGGCTGTTTCTGGATGCAATGCGACCTCTTAAGCCACGACATAACCAGCGCGTCGGATGATGATGAGATCTAGAAGCTCATATGCAGCGAACCGAATCGTACCAGGCCTCTGGGTCGATCCTTCAGGGCTGGGTGATGACATATGACATGACTCTCTGCTTCCCGAATTAAGTCCTTTGCTCGGATGTACCGAAAAGGCATGCTCCCGAGAGCCATCGAAGTGAGGCTTCCGGCGGTCAAGTCTCTGCGACGTTGTCATCAGGAGAACGCCGCCGTCCGGCGCTAGACTTAGTCGTGGGTGCAGCTTTGCAGTGGGGTTAATGGGCCATCCAGGGGTCCAGGAGACTCTGACATACCGGGCGTGTGATTAGAGGCTCTGGCTCAGGCGGGACGTCTTCCGGAAAGTGGCTCCTCAGCGGGAGGGGAGAAGAGCCATTGTGACTGTGAATCCGCTTCACGATATTTAGGTATCAAAGGATTGCAATGCCTCGACGCTGTGACATCTTGGACGAGATGAGCGTTGCAATTGTCCTGAACAGGCAGTATTTTCCCTGATTGGCGGGCGGAGGAGAAACTTGTGTGTTGACACTGTTGCTCCCAGTCCGGTATTTGTGAATTGGCGAAGCGAAGAGGCGTCATCAACGACGAGGAGAACCTTGACGTTGAGCACATTGCAAGGTGAAGAAATCGAACCTTCAAGTTTGGAAGTGGATTTTGTCCGTCGAAGGGCACTATCACAGTAGAGGTAGTTGATGTCAGCCAATCAAATCAATCGGACCTAGGCTTCCAAGGCAGTTGGACAGTGCGCGCACGGTTCAAGCCCGCAACCTCTTGGTGAAGCCGGTGAGCCACTCTTTTCTTCTTCACCGAGTTTCGAATAATGTTTGTCATTACACAAATTCTCTTGGGCTGGATTTGGCAGAATTCAACGTAACACACTGTTGGTTCAATTCAAGCATCTTTCCCCGGACATGGGGAGACCTGGATCACCGAGAGGCGCACAACAACCTACTGCAAACATACCACAGTACACCAAAATGAATCGAATTTCCCTTCACTTTATTCCTCTTTTCTGTCACGCTGTGGCGTCAACACAGCGCTTTCGATGCAGCTTCTTGGGGGTAGCGCATGGCAGTTTTGACATGTCTCATGGACACAATTGTCTAAAGTGAAAGTGGCGTTCCCCCTTTTCCTACTTACTATGCTATATCTATCTGCTGATCGGATTCCCAAGGTGAAAGGCGATCCGAGTTCATGGGATTCTCGATGCTGGGAACGACACTCCCATCTACCTTGTACACGTGTATACCAAGACCTGGAATTCCGCATCCGCATGGCGATCGGAGAAATGCCCAGAGGGATTTCAAAACGCCCCCGAGACCAGGAAGCTGAACCAGCAATTCGAAGGCTCGTCCCCGATCTGAAGACCCTGCCAACATTAGCGCATATCTTCACATTGCCTCGCTGCTCGCTAGGTACGGCCCGAACGGCGGAAAGCGGCAACAACCCCCTTTGTTGACCATGTCTGGTTCTGATTGAGGCTACCACTCCAGTTTCCGAGGATCTTGTTCTTGCCTGCCCGTCGAATAACACTCATGTTTCGCTGGGTCTCATTTCTCCCATCCCTGCTATTCAAACCCTGGGCTGTCTGGGCAAGCTTCACTCCAACATCCCTAACACGAGCTGTCGGCGTCAAGGCTGCATTCTGATATGCGCTGCCAATTTGTCATGACCGATAGCAAGTGCAGATCGCAACAACTGAGGGGCCGCGTCAGCCTCTGTGTCACTACAACAACATCTGCTCATTGCTTTTCCTCCGTGGCTCAACACCTGCAAGGACTAGGTTAGGGTCGGCTTACACAGTGCATATGTCTCCGAGGCAGATGTATGGACTTCCATAGCTGTGAATGTTTAGCCGAGCCAGGCGTCGGAAGCCGTACATGACAGATTGCCAACGCTTTGGGTTGCGGGCGTCTCTCTATCCACGAGCTTCTTATCACCAGCCCGCCGTTCGTCAATCTCCCCGGTGCCGGGGCCTTGGGACGGGGAATGCAGGGCGACATCCTGCACCTACCCGCGAGCATGCACAACAAACATCTAAACTTGGAAACGATCCAAGAATGCTCCGGCTTCCTGGTTGGATCGTGACAGTTTGATAGGTCACACCGGCGGAAAATATGTCTATGTCAACCGAAAGTCAACCATCCAGCCACGGGTCTAGCGGCCGTTGAACTTCCCAAGACACGCCTAAGACGCTCTCGACAGGTCACATTTCCAGCATACGGACTCCCACCCCCGCGATCAGGGCGAGCAGTGAGAAGATCGACATGCCAGCAAGCCTCACGAGACTTCACCTGCGGTTCCCCGACCTGTCTGTCGATGGGAGCAGCAGCCACGACGCTCAGGTGTGGTTACTGCAGGACGCCCAAGCGGCGGGGAGAATGCGTTCCGGAACATTTTGGGCCAAGTCACCCTTGTGAGCGCAGACACGGTGCTACCGCACTTCGAGACTCGGTCTGCAAAGGACGTTGACCGGTACATCATCAAGGAGTTCCCACTAGCCTTACTGTGGCTTCATGATTTTACAGCAGGCCAGCATGGACAATGGACCGACCACCGGCTTACAATCTATGAACGCCATCGTTTGGAGTCTACTGGGCATGATACGGGTCGACAGCATCGTCCTGTGACATACGAATGCTATCCCTGCTTAGCCTGAACTTCGATCACGGTTACGGGGTCCACGTCTTTCCCTCTTAGACACACGCTACTGCTATATATCGACAATATTCCTGACTTGACTTAAATTACAGGAAACATACACATGCCAAGCTTAAAATCCCGATCACGTTCGTATGGTTCCCAATCGCATGACCTCTTCTCTCGATAAGTGCGATGATGCTAACTATTCTCACAGATCACGTCCAGATTTCGATCCTGACCATCTATCTCAACGGTCACCACTGCGCTTGCTCTCTCTCAACAGCGGACCAGTAGGCACGATCGCCAGCGCGTGGTATCGATGATCCGGTCACTCGCTCCAGCTCCCCAGTGTAAACTGCGAGTTACACATGTTCGTCAGCTCCCAGTCCTCGGCCCCCATCACCCCCTTCATATTCACATCGTCCTTGGAACCACACAGTCCCGCGATGAACATGGTAGCCATGAAATGGTCATCGGTGGCATGAGCATCCCGATACTTGGGATGTTTCATCAGACTCGTCGCCTTCCTCCGCAACAGCGGACCACCTACCCCCTTCACACTCCTTATCTCCTTCCCATACACAGCCTCGTTCAGCGGCACTTCCTCCTCATAGCCGGCGCAGAACACATCAATTACCTCCTGGCGGAAGTCCAGCGCCCATGGGTCAGGCGGCGTGGGCTGGGCAAAGTTGTCCCGGTGGATTATCATTGGCCCCCAAACGTTGCGGTAGAGGTTATGGACCGACCCTCCCGAACCGATGAACAGCGTCTTGTGCCTCATGGCCCGCAGCGGTCGCAGCGCCGCGCCCACGGCCATGTGGAAGTGCGGGTCGTAGAGCGAGTTCATGCTGATGATGGTCGTCGGCGGGCAGCCGCGCGGGAACATGCGCACTAGCACCAGGTACGTGTCGTGGATCCAGTCGAAGGTCGGGTCCAGCTTTGAAGGGATCCCCGCCGCCGCCAGCTGCGCCTGGAGCACGGGCACGAAGGCCAGGTCCGGATTCAGCTCGTAAGACTTGTATTTGCTGGGGTGGACGTAGGCAACCGGTGACTTGTCGGGCTTTGGGTTGGCGGAGAGGAGGATGCCTGGTTGGGAGGTGGCCCAGTGTGCGCCCTAGGAAAGAAACGTCAGTGCTTGAACTTGCATGGACTCTTCAGAGGAGGGGCTTCTCACCATGATCACGACATGTTCTATTCCGTTCGCGAGAGCCTCATCTCCGCACTCCTCCCAGTATGTGGCCGAAGCGTGCTCCTCGCCGAGCATCATGGTAGTTCCATGAGAAAACAGATGGACCGGAGCCATTGGCTCCTTCTTGTCTCCCACAGCCATCTTCTCTCCACGGAATCCTTCTTCGGGAATCTATGAGCAATAGGGATTTGCTTTGGGTTATTCCAGGTGACCAGTATTGGCTCAGTTGATCACTGGTTGATACCTGTCAGATTTGGGATGACGGTCGAGTCGAAAGCGTTTTCAAACTGCAGCCTTTACTCGCACTAGCTATAGTCCTCGGGTTGGGTTCGGTCTCATACCTATTTTCGTTCTCCATGGTCAGGCCAAGTCGTGGCCACGGCGAGCACCATCGCCTCCAACCCCAGGTGGAGCCGAAGCCCGCTACGGCTCAGCTGCCGGGGCGCTCCCCCACCGTTCCGGAGCGATCCCCGCAGCGCAACATGGGCGCTCATGGCGCTGTGGGGTTCCCGTGCGGAGATCCCCACATAGAGTCGAGAGTTCGGCACCCGCTAGCCCCTGAGAGCATTACTACAGTACATGGAAACTTACCATTGCCCGGGTAGGTAGCGATCATGAACAGATGGGTTCTATGCGGGACAACGAAGACCCTGAGTTATTTGCATTCCAGCAGCTCAGTTAGAGGCTGTCGTGAAAACCTGAGGAAACTGGCGTGTCCATGTGTTGTGGTACCTTCACAACATCACATCCAGGATCCAGGACACAGATGTGTCTTGTCATGTTCAATGCCAGCGATATATACAAGTGTATGGGGTAAAAGCTACATGCTAGATGTACACGCATATCTGCAACATTTACCTCACCGCTGCCTAAACCTCACAGCATACTCAAACCCCTTCCTACCAACAACCCACGCACCCCAGCCAAGAACAGGCAAGACAGCAGACAGTGTAATACCAGCGCCAATGAAGAAGCCCGTCTCAAAGAAGCCCAGCATGTCCTTGTTCTTCTGGCCCGTCGGCTGAAGCGGCCTGACAGCCAGGGCTCGAAGATTACTGCTTTGCACTGCTGACTTCTTACCCGCTGATACGAGCAGCACATCCTCGACCGCCCTGAACACTTCTGCCTGAGGCGGCTCGACAAACTGCGGTCTGGGCAGGGAGAACATGTCCCTGCTGTACCGGTACAGGACGTCGGGTGCGTGCGCGATTGGCGTGGCGGGCCCGAGCAGGAGTTGGATGGGAATGTGGTTGATGAGCGAGACGTGGCAGGGTAGATGCTGGGAGAGGTACTTCGCTGCCCTGGGCTCGGCGAAGATGTAGCCTGCTAGGAGAGGGTTTCTGTGAACGGTTAGTTGAATGATTCCTTGTCCAACGCGGGTAGGTGACGTACTCAAACTCCTGGTTGAAGATCGCGTCCACCAGACTGGAGCATGTGGCTATGGGCAGATAGCGGCCCGTGATCTTCATGTTCATTATGGGCGTGTTCCTGTTTTACACTGTCAGCTCTTCACATTACCACCACACTACCATCTGGATTTGACGAAAACTCACTTATCAAGCACATCAACAAGCTTGAACTCCTCCGACCCAAAACTTGCAACCTGCCTCTTATCCTCCGCCTCCCGGATAGCCTTCCTGCTCGGCTCGTTCCTGTCCTTACCAGGCGGCTTCCTCTCCCCCTTCGCAAACGACAGGGAAGCATACTTTGAGCACGCCTCGAAGAAGTCCTTCTTGACGAACTCGTTCACGAGCACCAGATCGGGCGCGTAGGGCGACGTCCCGCCGAAGGCGAAGCGGGCCGCCGTGATTGCCCTCGCGGCGCCGTCGATATCGGCCGTGCGGTCTACGACGGCGACGGTCCTCGTTCCGGAGGAGGAGAGGAGGTGCGTGGTTAGGGTTGCCGGGGGTCCGTTGGTGGTGGTGGTGGTGGTTTGATCTACCAGGATGGCGGAGGAGAGGAGTTCTGGGTCGGCTATGCGCGTGCTGCTCAGGTAGAAGGTGTTTTGGTCGAGGGCCTTGGGGAGGAGGGTGCGGAGGCTGGAGTCGAGCTGGAGGAGGGTGTCTTGGAGCTGTTTTCACGTCAGAACACGTGATATTGTCACATTTTGGGGGAAAGGATACTACTGACCTCGAGAATCACACAGTTCCCGGCAGAGATGGCAGCAGCCAAGGGGTTGACGATGGAGTAGAACCGCGTGTGCGTCGTGGGACGAATAATAACCAGACCAGCACCAACTCTCCTGTCCTTGTTATCCTTCCCGTTCGCGATCTTGTACTCGTCCTCCAGCTCCTTGTCAAAGTCAAGCGAGTCGTAAAAGTGCCGCACCGCATCTATAGCCAAGCAGAACTCCGTCTCCGCCTCGGCAGCGGAAGAGGAAGAATCCTGGATGAGGGCACGGCATATCGACGAGGCCTCCTCCCTGAGCGCCTGGTGGAGAGACTGGAGCTGTCCCTGCCGGAATCGAATGTTCTCTGTCCTGCCGTCTATGACGGCGGCCTGGATGCGCTCGAGCGCGGATTCGTGAAGTGAAGACATGGCTGGCTACTTCGCATGAGGACCAAGACTGGGACTGAGACTAACGTAAGTGCTAGAAACAGGAATTGAGCAATGGAAAAACAACTTATACGATACTCCAACGAGGACATGCCATTTTTCGGCGAGACAATGAACCAACCCTCCATCTCATTCCCATATGTTCTTGTCGTGATCTGGACGGAACAGGGGTCGCACCGCCCTCGGAACAAGAGCCGAGGGCGGCGGAATGTGGGGGATGTTCGACCGGTGGTGGAGACTTACACAGCCCAAACCCCATCTTCAACTCCTGGTTCTCAAAGACGGGATATGGCTCTCAGAGCATCTTGATCGAGACACAGAGCCTCGATTCTTTTGTGCTCCTACAATCTCATTCTGCCGTACACAAACTCAACGAACACCAGAAAAATGTCAGCCACAACAACAGACAACCCCGTCACGACGACGCTCCAAGCCGACTACCTCCAAGACTACAACATCCGCCTCACAGGCGGCGGCGGCGGCGACAGCAGCACTCCTCAGCTACAACAACAACGCCCAGCAGGACCAAACACGGATAACCGCCCGCCACAACAAGGAGGAGAAGTCGAGAACCCTTCCTGGTGGGATGACGAGCACCGCCAGGTCCCGCCGTATCGGCCTGTGAATAGGAACTTGGACCTCGAGCAGAGGCCGTGGGGATCTAATCCTGTCGAGTCGGCGTTTGTGTTCCACATGTTGCACGGTGTCTGGTTGAATTCGGTGAGTAACTCTACTTTATTTGGAGTGGGGAGGGTAATAAGGAGCTAACAGGACGCAGACTATCGCTTGGGTGTGGAGGAAGACTGGAGGGAGGGTGAATGACCAGATCTTTAGGGTCAGGGTTGGGGGGGAATATTAGGTGGCTTTTGGTGGCTTTTGGTGATTCTCTTTAGTCTGTCAAAAATACGAAATGTCTTTGCTTGCTTCAGAACGAGGGCTGATGTCCGTGATCTCTTGTCGGAGTGGTTTCGTTGAGGCCAAGGTCCTATGCCAGACAAAGCTCGCAGATTGCCCTGGCTTGTTTCTCCTGCCACGCTCTAATCGCCCGGTATGCCTGGTTTCACAGGTCGGCATCACAGAGCGCCGTCGCCGACTCTCCCAAGACAAGTGCCTGAGCCAAGACATGGATCGCCCTAGCATTCGACGTCTAACCAGTGGGGAACCCCGACTGGTCCCTGAATTTGACTTATACCACTTCCCCGCCCCCACCGTCCCGCCCAGTCCTCCCGAAGCTTCAATGCAAGCTCCGGCAGCTACTGCAGCGCTTCGGATGCAGTCCACACATCCCGAAACACCTTGTAGCTCTAACCTCGAAAATGACACCATCGTGTCCTCCCCAAGGTGTCCAATGCCTTACTCTTAACCCTGCCTGTAGTCGTGAGCTTCACACTTTCACGATCTCAACACCATCCCCTTACACCACCCATCCATCCAGTCCGGACGACACACCGTTAAGGAGCAAACATGGCAGAAATCCAAACACCCCCCATCCGGGACCTTCTCGAGATCCACGAGGACACAGAGAACAACCTAACCTACATGAAAAACGTCTCCATCCCGCTAAAGGCCTCCCCCCTTCCAATCCGCGCGAACGTCTACCTCCCCCTCGGCAGCGGCAGCGGCGGAAAGTTCCCGGTGCTGGTGACCTACGGGCCCTACGGCAAGGACATCCCCTACGCGACCTTCCACGCGGGGTCCTTCGCCGAGGTGAATCCGGAGCACAAGTCCAAATACTCGGCCTGGGAGACGCCCGACCCGGTTTACTGGACGGCGCAGGGGTATGCCGTCGTGCGCGCCGACGAGAGGGGGTTGGGCCAGAGCCCGGGCTTGCTGGATACCATGAGTCGGGGGACGAGCGAGTGTTTCTTTGATGTAGTCGAGTGGTGTGCCGAGCAGGAGTGGTCGACGGGGAAGGTTGGGTTGTTGGGGATTTCGTATTATGCTGGTAAGTTTGCTGCTCCCTTAACCACCCACCCATGCTGAGAAAATCGAGAACATTCTTGCTGATACTCAACCACCCCAGGCTCCCAATGGCGCGTGGCAGCCCGCCGCCCCAAAGGTCTGGCAGCCATGATCCCATGGGAGGGAATGTCGGACTACTACCGCGACCGCTGCCGGCACGGCGGCATCCTCTCCAACAAATTCATCGGCTTCTGGTGGAACAGGCAGGTGCTGGTGAACCAGTACGGGCGCGCCGGCCGTTCGAAACTGGTCTTCCCTGCCGACGGGCCGGGCGCCCGCGGGCAGGAGGACACGATCGAGGGCGACCTGCCCGAGGACGTGCTCGCGGCCAACCGCCGGGACCAGACGGCGGACAACGAGGCCAACCGGTTCCGCGACGACGACTACTACGCCAGCAAGGAGTACGATCTGGCCGACATTGAGGTGCCGCTGTTGAGTGTGGCGAACTGGGGCGGTATTTTACTGCACCTCCGCGGTAATGTGGAGGGGTATGCCCATGCCGGGAGTAAGAACAAGTGGCTCCGCTTCATTACGGGACGGCACGACCTGCCGTTCTATTACAAGGAGGAAGTCGAGATTCAGAAGAGTTTCCTAGATGCCTTCCTCAAAGGCAATGATGCCGTCGGCTGGACCGAGCCCGGCAAGGTTGCGCCCGTGACGGTGACGCTGAGGAAGGGCAATGTGGGCTTCAACGATGCCGAGGCTGAGAAGGCGTTCGAAAAGCGCGAGGAGACGGCGTGGCCTATCCCCAGGACGCGGTACACGGACTTCTACCTGCACCCTGATCAGAGCTTGGGTGAGAGCAAGCCCAGTGCTGAGGCGGGGAAGCTGTCGTACAAGGCGCTGGGGAGGATAGACCAGCCTGAGCTGGTGTCATTTGCGACCCCGCCCTTTGAGGAAGAGACCGAGATCACTGGACACATCGTCGCGCACTTGAACGTATCAGTGACTCCTGAGAAAGGCGTCAGCAAGCCGGACATCGACCTCTTCGTGACGCTGCGATACATCGATCCCAGCGGAAACGAGGTCTTCTACACCGGCACCGCGGGCGACGGCGTGCCTCTCTGCAAGGGCTGGCTCAGGGTCAGCAACAGGAAGGTCCACGACGAGAACCCGAGACACAGGCCGTACCTGCCGCATCGCGAGTACCTGTCGACGGATGTCTTACCCGTCAAGGCAGACGAGGTGTACAGCGTCGATGTCGAGGTGTGGCCGACGAACGTCGTGGTGGAGAAGGGCGGCAAGATCGTCTTCGAGGTCAGCAGCGGCGATACGCAGGGATGCGGCGTCTTCCAGCACGTCTCAGACGTTGATCGGTAAGAACTTCCCCCCGCATCTCCTTTTCACAGCCTTGATATTATTCTGGCCAACGATACTGACAGCAGTCTTTCTTAAGCCCGGCTTCCAAGTTTGCTGGAGTGAATCATATCCATTTCGGCGACGGTCTGGACAACTTTGTGACACTGCCTGTGATCCCGCCCAAATAGAGCACTGTTTGCCATTTAGAGTGAATAGATTAAAACGTGGCTTGACGTGCCCATCGACGGTCCCACGAGAACCGCGTTGTATGCTGTGTCGAGTGACCGTAACGCTTTGTTCCTTGCATAAGTCCAGAACACTTCGCGTGACGGGCGGCACCTTGTCTGAGTCACATTAGAACCGCCTACCAGGATCCTCTGGGTTTCGCGAGACGATCGGACTGTCGGACGCTTCGAGACAGTCAACCGAGCGCGACCGCGTGAATCGTTCGACAGCAAGTGAATCTCATTCTCGGAGCTCGGTGGACCACAAGCCGCACGCACTTGCCAAGTTAGTTCCGGTGGGGGTGGAGTGAAGTTGGAATCGTAACTGAAGCGAGTCCTGACGATATACGCCAAGTTCACCACCCGGACCGAATCAATCGATCCGTGGAATTGTATTGCTGTGGGCAAGGCTGTCGCGCGGCGTATGATCTTTCCAGCAGCCCGAAGACTTTTGCTCGCCAGCGCAACTGCTCTAACAGAACATTCCACGCAAAACCCTCGACGAGACAAGAGCGAAGAGCAACACGATAACGATGAGTTACGCAGAGCACTTCTCCATCGCCAACATCCCGTTCGGGATCGCGAGCAGCAGTTCGCATCCACGGCCAGCTCCAGCCACCAGGTTGGAAGACGTCGTCTTCTTTCTGGCTGACTTGGAACTGGACGTCGATCCCGCGGTGAGGGACACTTTCTCCCAGGTCAGTTCTGTCCGACGCAAGCCCCTCCCGCGGATACGCTAACAGAAGCCCAGACAACGCTCAACGCACTTGCGGCCCAGCCGAAAGCCACCCTCCGCGCCCTCCGCCAGAGCATCCAGCAAGCCCTGTCCGACCCGGTACAAGTCTCCAAGCATGGCGTGCCCATCGAAGAAGTGCAGATGCACCTCCCCGTCGCCATAGGCGGCTTCACGGACTTCTCCTGCTCGACCGAGCACCTGCAAAACGCGAGCGAGGTGATGGCCGGCGTGCGCGAGCTGCCACCGGCAGCACTGCACTATCCCATCGGATACGGCGGCAGGGCATCCTCCGTCGTGGTGTCCGGGACGCCCGTCACCCGGCCACTGGGCCAGTACTTCTCGACTACCAAGCAGGGAGAGGTCGACTTCGGCCCGTCCCAGGCCATGGATTACGAGCTCGAGATGGGAGCCATTGTTGGCTGTCCGTCCAAGCTCGGGGAGCCCGTGGCCATTGAAGATGCCGACGAGCATATTTTTGGTGTCGTGCTGCTCAATGATTGGAGTGGTAAGCACGCCATTCTCTCGCTCGCCCTTGATACCAACCCAAGCTGACACTGGCCGAAACGAACAGCCCGCGACATCCAAAAATTCGAGATGCGACCACTCGGCCCCTTGAACGGCAAGAGCTTCGGCACCACCATCTCGCCCTGGGTTGTCACGCTCGAGGCCCTCGAAGCCTTCGCCTGCTCCCCACCCGCCAAACAATTGCAGCCGAAGCCCTACCTACAAGACAAGAAACCCAACTCCACATACGACGTCAAACTGGAGGTAGAGCTCGTTCGCAACGGGGAAGCGACGAAGGTGTGCACGGCGCAGCAGAAGTGGATGTACTGGACTTTCCGGGACTTGGTTGCTCAGCAGACCATCAACGGCTGCAATCTCAACACGGGAGACCTGCTGGGGACGGGCACTGTCTCGGGCGTGGGCGATGATCAGCACGGGTGTTTTCTCGAGTTGAAGAAGCCTGGTACTGTGGCGCCGCTGATGGCGGATGGGAAGCCATTGGTCTGGTTGCAGGATGGCGATGAGGTCAGGTTTTCGGGGTGGGCTGGTAAGGGAGTTGGGTTTGGGGAGTGTGTTGGTGTTTTAAAGCCTGCTCGTGTGGTGTAGTCGAGGCGAGATGCCGATTGAGTAAGCTACCATACATAGGCAGGTAGATCTGGTTGATCAGACGAAATCGCTGGTCATTGTATTGCTACTAATCGGTTAATTGCATAATGCTACGCTTGCCACCAAACCTGATGCCAAGGCTTTTTTCGTCTTGTCCGGTACGTACCTTTTAGGCCAGACCCGCTAAATTTCAATTCAATTTCTCGACTTCGATGTTCGGCCTCAGAGCTTGAAACGGCGACATCACCACCGACTCAACACATCCAGCCCACCATGTCGAGGTGTCAGCAGGTCGGAAGACCGATACTGCGCTCCTTGCAGCAGGGCGTCAGCTCAAGGTCATGCAGCGCAGCCCTCTTCTCGACAACAACGACCAGGAGAGAAGACGTCGTCGCAGACACCACCACATCATCCTCATCCTCAGAGCCACCACCACCGCCCCCAACCTCCAGCAAACCGACAGACGAAGAATGGAGGGCAAGACGGATGGACCCAAACACAACCACTCTGCGCTGGGCAGAGAAGAAGCTTATCAAGGCCGGCACACCGCCCGTTGGCTCCCGCAGACGACGTGTCGCCATCCGCACGAGCGAAAACATCCCCTTCGAGCAGCTCCCCTACCAGGCCTTCCAGGAGGCCCGCAAGATCTTGCAGGACGACAGACAAGAGAAGCTCGACAAGATTGCGGCTGCCGCGGCGAGGCTGAAGTTTCTCCAGGAAGTTGACCCTGCGACATTGCAGGGTGGTGAGGCGCTCAAGCAGAGCCGGATACACAGCGCGCAGAAGTACCTCGACGAGCTGAAGATCCAGGCGGATATCAATGACCCTCTAGTCAAGCGTCGGTTCGAGGACGGTCTCGGTAAGCCTTACCCACCTTCCTCCTTCGTGCTCAACTACCAGACAGCTAACAAGATAACAACAGGCGACATGTCCAAGCCCATCTACCGGCACCTCTCAGAGCGCCGCTGGCAGGCCATGGAGCGCAAGATCATCGTCCAGCGCATCAACCAGTTCTTCATCGTGCCCGACCTCCTCCCCAAGTTCGAGCCCACCACCGACGTCAAGCTCTTCTTCCGCGGCGAGAAGGTCGCCCCCGGCGAGATCCTCGACTCGCGCATCACCGAGGTGCCCCCCTCCCTGCGCATCCAGGTCTTCGACAAGGGCGAGCGCCTCCTCTCGGTCGCCGTCGTGGACGCCGACGTGCCCAACACGGAGAACGACAGCTTCGACCGCAGGTGCCACTTCCTCGCCGCCAACATCCCCTGGGACCCGACCAAGACCTCCCTCCCGCTGTCGCGAGTAGCCGCGGCCGGAGGCGACGTGGCCGTGCCGTGGCTGCCCCCCTTCTCGCAGAAGGGCTCGCCCTACCACCGTCTGGCCATCTTTGTGTTCGAGCACGAAGGGAAGGTTGACCCCGAGCGCCTGGTGAAGCTGTACGGCGCGCGCGACGGGTTCGCGCTCGCGAGCTTCCGGAACGGGACGCACGCCAGCCCCGTCGGGTTCAACATCTTCCGCTCCGTGTGGGACGAGGGCACGGCGGCTGTCATGGAGAGGCACGGCATCCCCGGCGCCGAGGTGGAATTCAAGAGGGAGAAGTACGAGAGTCTCAAGCCGCATCGCAAGGCGAGGGGTTGGGAGGCCAAGAGGCAGGGTCCCAAGTATAAGTTCTTGGAGAAGTATGTCAAGCGGATCGCTTGAGTGCTTCGAGCGAGTACTTCGGGCGCTGTTTGATTTTCGATGGGGAAGAGGTGCGGCAGCCCGGTGGGAGGGGGGTCCCTTGTATCATGGTGTATTGAATGGACTGTACCGCATCTCGGATGGGTTGCATAGAGTTGTTTGCATATACTGTGCAATATACATTTCATCTGTTCTGCTCACCTCCTCCAAGCATACGACCGAGGTAACAGATAGGGGCTGGAATGTCCAGACGTGCCACAACTAGGTAGGTACCTGCAGATTTTTGGATTCGTGGAAAAGGCGATTGAACTCATGCATTGTGCCTCTGCTGGCGGCCGCTGTCAACCCAGCGGACCAAAACCTAGTCTAAAACGGACATCAGTCCGGACCCCAGAATAGTAAACCTGCCATGCCACGCCCTGCCCTGCTAGTTTATCATCTCCTCGTCGGCCAAAAAACCTAAGGGGTAAGCTTAAACTCCTCAAACAGGCTCGCGCCCTCATACTTCTCCCCATCCCCCTTCCCACACCCCTTCTCCCTCAACCCGCCCTCGACCGTTCCGAGCGTCCTCTGATAAACCCCGACATCAATAACGACATTCGTAGTCGTCACATTCGCCCAGAACGTCTTACCCCTGCCCAAATCAAACGTCACCTCCATCCCCTGCGGCACGCCGCTGCCAATACTAGGCGGGAACTCCCCGTTCTCCCCCCACGGCCTAGCCACCACAACACCCTTCTCACAGCTCCCCAAAAGCACCTTCCCGTCCTTAGCCACGTAACCGGAGAAGTATTCTTTCCCTGTTTGATCGAACGCGTCGAACCAGACGATGCTGTAAGGTCCCAAGTTCGCGTGGCCCCAGTACCACGTCGAAGTGGTCGTGACGAAGGCGGCGTCGCCCCAGTTCTTGTCGTGGTACCCCGCGCCCTCGAACTTGATGTATGTGCCGTTGACGACGAGGTCTACGACCCCGACGGCGTCGGGGACGGCGTTGGACCAGAACACGTTGGGAAAGAGACGCTCCGTCTGGCCGGGCGCGTTGGGCCCGCAGGGGTAGTGCGCAGGCGCGACGGAGTCGAGCACGATGGTGCCCGTCACGCCCAGGTCGGGCCGGTCGATGGTGACAACGTACCGCACTTTGCTCTTTGACAGGGATGTGCCGTTCCAGGAGAAGCCGGAGCCCGGGTAGACGCCCGAGGTGGCGAAGTTGGAAGAAGAGGAGGAGTAGTAGTCGTCCGGGCGGGAGATGATGGCCTCCTCGTCGGCGGTGACGGGTGCGGTGGTGCCCCAGATTGTGCCGTTGGGGAGGACGCCGACGATGCTGGCCGAGAGGGGACCGTCGAGGTAGTCGTTTATAAAACCGTGGGGGCCCGAGTTGTAGAAGACCACGGTGGCGGAGGATTTGGCGTCGTGGGAGACGACGTCGAAGTACCACCTTTTGTACCAGGTTAGACGGGAGTGAGGCTAGAGGTAGAAGTAGTGATTGGTTTTGGAGGGCTTACCAGTCGTAGCTAGTGTCGTTGGACGGCCCGGGAAGAAGCTTAGCCCAGTCGATGTGGTTCTTGACAGAGGTAGCCTCAGCTTTGACAGAGTCGTTGTAGAGCACGTTCGGGATGGCGAACGTCTCTGCCAGGGCCGCGATGGGCAGCAGCGCGAGGGTTGTGAGGGCGTACAGCAACATGGTTGCTGTTGGGTTCGATGTTTGTTGTGCGCTGGGATGAGATGTTGCCTGAGCTGTGTGTCCTAAGGTACGAAGGAGGGCTGCTTAAGAAGTTTCCAAGTTCGAAGGGCAGGTGAATGGTGGGTCATATAAGCTCCAACAGCTTGACCGGGTCCCCGGGTAAGGTAAGGTTGTGAAGAAATGGTGACGGATGGGCTTGGACACAACGCCGGGCAACCGGGACTAAGTCTACCATCGAGCGGGTAAGCTCTATGGAACGGACTCAAGGATTCACTCTCTCACAGACCGTCCGTATTACATGCGCCCGACCGTAGGGGAGCGGTACATTCACTTGACCGCGTAAGTGAACCAGGTGCTCACGCCTCGTGTGTAGTTGGCAGCAGTGTCACTGGCGGACAATCACAGGGGCCAGACCTACATGTATGAATAAGCAGCCACTGGGTGAGCTTCACTTCGGGAATTGGGGCCCCAATGTACCTGGATCGGCATAAAGTGCTCATCCTGCTGATTGCCTACATTGGGGCTCACAGCCGAAGGCTGATAATATGCCTTCCCTCCCAGTTCGCCGCCTTGGAGGCGGCATTCAAGACAAGGCAATCCCGCAAACCCGGTCAAGAGCGCCAGAGTGATGGAGGGGCCATGTACGGGACCATCTTTCGAAGCCAGGACTTCAGCCAGGTACACTCGTCCAATCTGTGATATGTCGACTCCCTTGAGTGACGGCGAGAGCTGAACATGGAGGGGTGTGATAGAACAAACGTAGCACAACAGCGCGACATGGCTTCATGCCTGCAGCTATGAGAGGTCGACTCAAGCAAGTGGACCAAAAGCGGCAGGCTGTACATGTAAATGAAAGCGGCAAGAAACGAGCAGCGTTCAGCGACTTGCGGTCACACCATCAATTAAGCCAGGATGTGTGAGATGAAGAGTGAAGGTATCATCAAAGACACAAGGGGTTCTCTACCCGGGGAGGCAGGTCCTCCCGATCTGCCGGCGGACACGGAATTGGCACGGGCCGGGCGGCGTCATGATGCTTACATGTCTTAACCATAAGCACTTTAACGGTCAATTTGGCCGCTGTTATAGATTGTTTACGAGTACTGCATATGCCGATAGTGTGCAACAAGAGGAAAAAGCTGACATGAGCGGCCCGTGAAAAGGGGAGCTTTGACCCTAACCCTTGAGCAGTACCAAATGGAAGGTTCTCACCAATCAGGGTTAGGGTCCAGTCACCACGAATTTCCGAAGATCGACCGCGTTGCACGACAACCAGCTTTCTCCTTAACATTCTCCCTCTGCATATGCCTGTCCGTCGATGCAACACCACAAAACCACACCAACATGGCCTCCTCAGCTGAGCTCGCCGTAGCAAAGGCCTCGCTGTCGGCCACGCTCTTCCGCGCCGACCCGACATCGTGCTCGCGCGACGACATCGACCACTTCTTCGCCCTGCTGAACTCGGCCGTCGCCCAGTGCTCGCCAGCCAATGTCCAGGTTTGAAATACCAATTGCCACATACACTACCCACACTCTCTCTTTTTGAAGCAATGCGCGATTTGCTAAACGCGCCTGTTACCGAAACAGAAATGCAAGCAATGGAGCCTCCACAACCTGGTGCCCTCCAACGGCCGCGTCGCGCCGCTGGGCAAGTACCTCTGCGCCCTCGCCAACTCGTTTTCGCCGGAGAAGGACAAGGAAAGGACGAAGACGAGAGCGAAGGGCAAGCTGCACGAGCCGTCGGCTAGACGGAAGCGGCTGCATCTACTCTACATCCTCAACGACATCTTCTACCATGTCAAGTTCCGCGACGGCAACAGCAACTTCGCCGACAAGGCCGAGTCCTTCCTACCAGGACTAGTACGGAGCGCGGCAGCTTTCCCGAACTGTCCCAAGCATGCCAAGAAGATACAGGATCTGATCTCGCTCTGGGAGGAAAACGGCTACGTCACGACGGATGCCATAGCCAAGCTACGCACCGCGGCCGAGCAAGCCCTCGTGTCCGAGAAACAGGACGCAAGCAATGGCACAGACACGCAGGGTGCAGCCGCAGCCTCAAAAGCCAACAAGGAAGCCCCCTTCGTCATGCCCGCCATGCATGGCGATCCCACGATGCCATGGTACGACCTCCCAGCCGGAAATTGGCTACCAGTCCTGGAACCAAACTCAACCCGACCGATGAGGCCTTCCATGATCAAGCCGTTGCAGCTAGCCCCAGGGCAGGCTGACAAGACGCTCGTCGAGGCGGTGAATAAGCTGCTGGTGGACGTCGATAAGCTCTACTCGAGTGAGGCCTACGACGGCCCCTACGACGTCGATCAGATGGGCGAGATTGTCGCAACGGACGGGCTTAAGGGCGACAATGCGGGGGGGGCCACGTACTACGGCTGGTCACGAGCTTTTGCGGAGAAAATGAAGGCGCGCCGCAGGAAGGCAAAGTCCGGAGGAGACACGGACCGAGACCGCCGCTCGTCACGGTCGTACTCCCGATCATCGGATGGTCGTTCTAGGTCGCATTCTCGGCTGCCCGGACTTGGTGTGCGGGAGTCACGGTCTAGGAGTAGG
Source organism: Coniochaeta sp. 2T2.1 (assembly GCA_009194965.1). Lineage (NCBI taxonomy): Eukaryota > Fungi > Ascomycota > Sordariomycetes > Coniochaetales > Coniochaetaceae > Coniochaeta > Coniochaeta sp. 2T2.1. The sequence goes on from VSMA01000016.1 coordinate 342,383, forward strand.
AGCTCGTCACGGCCAGGGTTCAAGAGGCGACGGTCGCCCCCAGCGAGCAGGAGCCCGCCCAGACGAATGCGAGGTGATCATGGTCGCAGCCGGTCGCGGACCAGGAGCCGAGGAGGATACAGGAGGAGTCGCACACGATCAAGATCCCGCTCGCGTTCGCCTGCGCGATCTTCACCTGCCTTCTCACCACCCCCACCTCCACAACAACCCAGCAACAACAATACGGCCATGCAACCGCGCGGATACAACAGCAACAACCCGCCGTTCTACAACCAACCTCCTCCTCTCCCTCCACCGCCGCCACAGGCCGGTATGCTGCCCTACCCCAACTATGGAGGCTTTCAGCCCCCCTTTCCCGTACCGCCGCCTCCTCAGCCGGGCTACAACGGGCAGTGGCCACCGCCGCCACCACCACCTCCACCCCATCAGCAGCAGCAGGGGTTCTTCCCGCCGGGCGGCGCTCAAGCTCCAATACCCACGCCGAACTGGAACGGGCAGCAGTGGCCGCCTGCGCCGGGGCCGCAATACCAGCAGCAGCAACAGCAGCAGCAGCAGCAGCAGCAGCAGTATCAACCGCCAAATGCTCAGGGTCAACAACAGTATCAGCAGCAGCAGCAGCAACACGGGCGATTCCAACAGCAAAATCAGCAGGGACAATACGGGTATGGGCGAGGGGCAGGCGCAGGTCCAGGGTTTGGAGGCGGGTGGGCGAATCAGTGGCCTTCGTAGGAGGACGGGTTGGAATGGACTGTTTGCTGGCAAATATTAGGGCGTTGAATATTACATTTTCTGTAAGCCGATTCACATACCATGGAGGGATCGACAGCTCATCGGCATGAAGAACATGCTGTTCGACGACCAACACCAAAGAACGAAACACATCTCTTTATGCCGCTGAACACTCCTTCCTTTTGGACCTCAAAACGCATTCCTGCACTGAACTGCCGGAGAAATCCTTCGCATACTTCCAGACTGACCGGTGTCGGTTTCTGAAAGTCTTCCACATCCCGTGGTCTAGCGGTCCGTGCATCCCACCAATCTATGCTTGGTGTTCAGACAATGGAACGTCAATGATCGTCAAACCGCAGGGCGGAGGCACAACCAAGTGGCAGCAGGGATTCAGAGTCACTTCCGGGATCCGTGAGGTTGCGTTATTACCACCCTACTATGTCTAGAACGCTCTTGGTGCGTTTAGGGCTGACATCAGATACTCCTAGTTGTCAACTAGTTTCAACTTTATGTCCTTGAACGGTTGTCGGAACCGAAACCAACGAGAAGATGCGAAACATTGCTCTAACGATAAAGAATGCATGGTATTCGTACAGAGACAATTAGAGCATGTTAGCTCGAGACCTGAACAGACGATTAGACAATGCGACGATTAGCCGACAACACGACGATTAGCATGTTACCGCACTAACATGCGAAATCCTGCCACAGGTGTACATTAGCAGCAGTCGACGGATTACAGGAGCTGAGAACTACGATTCAGTAGTTTTGAGAAGGCCAAGGCTTTATTGGCAGTGCTAGCTCCCCGTTTGTGGTCCTGCTTGGCTAGCAGCATTCCATCAAGACAATTCGATGGCCGCTACAGCACGTCCGGTGCTCATCGACCTCAGATATCTCTCCGCTCGACGGTCTTTGACGGCCGAGGCCCAAATAGTCCTCCTTCTAGATGAAGTTCATGACGCCTTCATCCAGCAACAAGCTCGCTGATGTCGCGTCCAGTGATGGTGCCAGGGGCAACACACCACAGGGGCGGATACCAAAGCTCACCATGCCGCATCGAGCTATGCGCTCATGCAGCTTTCCCACTCTTTCACCACCACAGCGAGCGAGCCAGCGAGCGTCGAAAGCACAGGGCCCCCCCCCCTACAGCTTTGCCCCTGACCCATAGCTAGCGGGTGCGCAATCGTCTCATCACTTCCCTGACCACGCGTGGCAGATCCTTGAACAGATCGTACCTCGCAACACTCGCTCCACCCTCCCACTCACCATCCATTCCCGAGCGCCCAACCTTCGGGTCGTTTCGCCGGGGATTATTGCAACCCAAGGAGGAGGCTAGGCGGGCTACTGCTACCTATACGTGTAATATGATCTGCCCCGGCCCGCACCTCGCGGGACTCCTCTAGTCTCTTGCTTTCTCTTGTTTTGCGTATTTTTTATCATCTTGGGACCATCCGAGGGTTGTCGTGTCGGCGATCAGTACCTAGTGACCCAGAGGCTCGCATCCACGAGCCGAGACTTATATGTTCACACTCTACCACTAATCGGGCTCCAGCAGCCTAGGTGGCAGACAGAGACGATGGTAGAAGTAAACCTCGCCGAGAACAACAGCAGTGCTCTGGTCGGCACCGCCATCAGCTTTCTCGCCTTCACCTACGTATCAGTCGGGCTGAGGACCTACGTCCGGGCTGGGCTCACGCGAAACTTCATGTTAGACGACTGGTTGATGCTCATCTCTCAGGTACGTACGATGTCGACCTGCCTCCCTCCATCAACACTGTCTCAGAAGCTAACCACCAAACCCCAGGCCATCTTCACAACATCCTGCGCCTTCATTCTCCTCGGCGTCAAGTCCGGCTTAGGCCACCACAACAAAGCCCTCGCCCAACCGGACGAGATCGAGTCCCTCAAATGGCAGGCCCTGGCGACGGCGAGTTATATTTTGAATATGATGTTCATTAAACTTAGCTACGCCATCTTCCTCCTGCGTCTAGCGGTACAAAAACGCTACCGCTGGACCTTATGGGGAAGCATGTTCGTCGTCGCCGTCTGGAGCACCGTCCTCTTCTTCTGGGACATCTTCCAGTGCAAGCCCGTGCGCGCGCAGTGGGACTACACGATCCCGGGGGAGGTATGCGTGTCTTCGGAGCAGATCGTCGCGGCGGCGTACGCGCTGAGCGTCATGACCATCGTGACGGACTGGATGTACGCGCTCATGCCCATCCCGATGATCTGGAACGTCAAGATGACGAAGCAGGCGAAGGTCATCGTTGTTGTTTTACTGGGGTTGGGCGTGTTGTAAGTGGCTTCCTTCCTTACTCCAAAGTTGTGAGGGGATGCGGTACTGACCCTTTTGCGCAGCGCATCGGTAGCGACTCTCATCCGCCTTAAGTTCCTCTCCGACTTGAACGATACGGATGATATCCTTTGTATGTCCCTCTCCACCCAATCCTCCCATCCTCCCCCTTACCCTACCCCACCTCCCTTCTAACACCCCACCACAGTCGCAGGAACAGACGCAATGGTCTGGACCCTCATCGAGCCCGGCGTAGCAATAGTCGCCTCCTCCCTCGTCACTATCCGGCCCCTCCTCCACGCGATGCGGATAAAGGGCTTCATGTCCACGGAAAACAGCACGGCGCTACGCTACGGACACAACAACAACCAACCACGCAGCGCCGGTGCCGGTCCCCGCGCCTACGCGAGGGGTAGCATGCCCGGGTTCGGGAGGGGGGATATACGTCTCGCCGACATGGAGACGGCGGGCGGGCCCGAACGCCCGGGAGTTGGAGGAGCAGATCCGTTGCCGAGTAAGGCGGGCACGTTCGCGAGTAACGGCAGCGACTCAAGCCTGGCGATGCCGGTGGCGGCGGTGAAGGGCGCTGTTTATTCAGCGAGGGAGGTTAGTGTGGATGAGGTGCCGCTTAGGAAGGAGAGGAGGTAGAACTTACCTGAGGGGCGATATTTGTTTGATGTGTGTTTGAATTCTGAAAGGACCGGGAAAAACTGCGATGGATATACCTCGAGGCTTTAGGACGGGAGGGCCGGCGTTTGGTGCAAGACTTGACTTCGTTTGGGAAATGGTTGGAAATACCACCAAGACTGGCTGGCAAAATGGGACGTAGATCGATGTTTTCGTGGATTACTAGAACTGCGATTAGAGTCTAGGCTCAACTGCTTCAGGACACCCTGACTAGAGCAATTCTCAGCGGTATTTGGCTAGATAGGTATGCACAAGTCTCAATGCATGTTTGATATTTACTAGTCCCATTACTCCCTCGAAATCAAGTTTCCTTTCTATCCATGACGCCAGGCTTTACCTTGCCTCTATCGCTCCCTGCCCTAGTAGTGAAATCGAAAAAGGAAGAAGAAAAAAAACGTGTCATCGACCTCGTCAGACAAGCTCCTGGGCTGTTTTAGAGCCAGAAACGTCGAGGTACGGCGAAGAAGCATTGACAGTATGTGCTACTACGCAACTTCGTGTTGGCAAGCATGGCAAGCCGATTTACTGAGCCAGGTTCAGCTCAGGAAAGAACTGGGCAATCTTGTTCGGATTCCCATATTCCGTCCTATGAGGCTCGGGCGTCAGTGGACTGCTCTGCTCGGCACCCGAGTAGGAAGAAATGGGCCCGATGGAAAGCGACCCGACTCCGGTCTCGACGCCGCTTAGCGAAGCCCTCTTCTTCTTGATGTTGCCTTGGGATGGCGTGGTGGTTGGGTGGGGGCGTACAATCGGTGGCTCGGTAACGGAGCGGACATCGGAGGGGGTGGGAGTCTGAGAAAACGAAAGCGTCGTCTTTGTCCGGACGTTGGATGTCTCCGGTGTACGTGACCTAACGCTGTTCCCGAATGGTAGGCTCGGCGCCAACTGCCTCTTGTGAACCTCGACCTCGAGACTGTTGGCCGACGGCGTGGGGAGTGGAGTTGCTCCTCGTTGTGCCGTCTTCTCGTTGGCGATGAGACCCTTGGTCTGCACGTATGCAGCTGATCGGCTGTGACGCGGATTCCGATCGTAGTATTTGTCCATTATCGGATGAACCATGACCGTCTGGTTGTGGATGGTTAAGATAGAGTTCGTGGGCACATTAACCCAGTTTTCTGCACATCTGTCAGTCCCAAGCCCATATCACCGGATCGGACGAATAGGCATACCTCGTTCGAAAGTCAATGGTTCGCTGGCAACTAGAACAATATCCGCTCCCTTGTCGCGCCGCTCCATCTGATAGTTGTTATTGTCCGGTTGGTGGTCCCTAGTCTCCCACTGTGTGCCGGACGAGTAATAGAGGCTGGCAGCCTCGTCCGTCGAACTACTGACATATCTTGTGCAGATAATGCTGTGTCCGTCGGTGAGGGCCAGATTCAGCAGGCTTCGCGTATCGACATTATCTGCGACAACTGTGCTCTCGGGAATCGCATCAATCAGCTCATTGATTATGGCTATTGTCTTCAACATCGCCTTTCTCAGAACGGTTGGTCCGAATCCATGCTCGGGTTGAGAACTCGGATCGTGGCCCATTCGTTCGAGGGTGTCGAGGAAGAGAGCGAACGCCCACTCGCTGTCAGTGCCACCAACAACACCCAGATACCACTTGTCAGCGAGACGCTCGCCTAACCTCCTCTTGATATGCTTCCAACCTCCAAGGCCGCCATTATGCATCCACATCAAGCTGCCATGGCAGAAAGGGTGGCAGTTGTCTTCGCTCAGCGATCCCTCGGTCGTGGCTCGTACGTGCGCGAAGATGAGATGTGATGCCGTCTTGGCGGCGAGCCGTTGGAGGTTCGTGCAGTTCCAGGCTGGGGTGGTCGATGTGAAGAGGCAAGGCGCGGAGCCCAGCTTGGGGTCCGTGTAAAAACCGATACCGAAGCCGTCGGCATTGTTCTGGCCTCGCCGGGTGTCCTACATCGGAGCAAGACTGTCAGCCACGGTTACGGTTGTACTGAGCGAGCAAACAGCCCGAAGAACGTACCAGCCGTAGACGGGAGTCGAAAGACTGCTTAAGGATCGAGTGCGTCGGGTCGAGGATCAGCTTAGAGAGCAGGATCTCATCGCTGCCCTTGTAGACCTGGAGTGCGCAATATGGGTTAGCAAAAGAACGAACAGACGCACGGATTGCAGACTTTAGCGGTTCTCGAGGGCAGGACTCACCAAGAAACGACACATCTTCTATCATCCGTGACGGTCAGTGCTGTCAGATCTCAGGAGATCAAGCAGCTACTGATCGAGGAGCGCTGGACGGTAACGAGGTGGTTAGAGCAAGAGGTAGAGCGTACGTCGGATCTCGTTGTTGGAACGGGAGAAGAGCGGTTTTCTGTGGCGGTTGAATGAATTTCTTTCGCCCAGTTTACCGCTTCGTCTGGAAAATATATTTGGGCTCAAATCGATTGGATGAATGCAAAGGCAAGGAACGGACGACGGGCAGGTGCATCCGCGTGTTTGGGATGTCGACTGCAAGGGAAGCAAGCCCAGGGGACCCACAATGACACACGATCAGGAACCACAAGGCTGACGGAATCTGACAAGAGGATGGCGGAAGACACAGTCAGAACAGCGAGATGGGTCCACGCTAGTATCAGTCTGCACTAGCGCATTTTTAAGGGACGTGGGGAATAAAGGGTCCCACTTACTTATTGTTGGTCTCATTGTTCTACACTGTGATCATCAAGGGAGTCAGAAGCAACGAAGGCAAGAAGCATCTCGGACAGAACTGATGTATTCAGCCAGGCGAGATCGTCCACTGATTGCTGCAGTGTCTGGCTGCTGTTGGAGATCGGAATCTAGGTACACGCGGGAACGCACACGTGGCCACATGCCGGATCCCGCCATCACTACCGGACGCCCTGGCGCAGTTGGCCGTGACTCGTATATGTGAATAATTGCATAATACCATAACCGTACGATTAAAGATCACTCTAAGAGCATATTCATTTAACCAGTAAGAATCAGCTCAACGCCACGATCAAGCCACACCTCGGTTTCGTCACTGCATTTGTTGACCGCATGAAAGTCCGGTCCCAAAATCTCCAATCTCGAACGATAAATCGATAACCCCCAACAACGCCACATTTCGTAGCGTTTCTAGAAGCCATCCCAAGCCGTGCATCTCAACAACATCCCCGAACCCCCCGGCGAATGAACGATCCCGCCGTCAGTGATAGCTTCACCCACCTCTCACCGCCACCATGAGTGGACGGCTTCTTTCCGCGAGGGTCATGGGCCCCATGGCGCGACGCGCCGGCACCCTGCAATCGGCCGGTTTCCGACACTATCACCGCCTCAACACCGGCGGGCTCCAGAGCGCCGATGCTGCCGTCCGGGCGACGAGGAGGGCCATGTGGTTCCCCGGCAACTCCTTCCACAACGCCGTTATTGCACGGAATGCATCCTTCGCCCGGTTCCTGCCCAAGCTGGCCATGAAGTTCGTAAGGATCCCGGCCATGTTCGGCGGTCTCATGATTGGCGGCGTTGCTTGGATACAGTATCAGGCCATACAAGTCAGCAACTCGGCCCGGGATATGTTTGGGAACATGGCGGACACTGTCACATCGACTGCATCCGGTCTCTGGGGTAGCGCTTCGGACATTGCCTCACAGACGAAGCAAGGCTGGGATAACACGAAAGACCAGGTCGAACTGCCGCTCTGGTTACAGAAGGTTCTGAGGATACATGAAGAAGTCGGTACCGGAAAGGAGGGACGGGGTGGTCAAGGCTCGGAGCCTCCGAAACAGGGCCGGGCTGCTGTTGCGGCTGGTGCTGCTACGGCTGCGGCATATGGATACGAAGCTTCAGAGGAAGAGGATGACCGGACCCCGCAGGAGATGGCCAAGGACGACCAGATGATGGTGCTCACCAAGAAGATGATCGAAATACGGAACATTCTCACGAAGGTGGGACAGTCCAGTGCACTTACACTGCCATCTATTGTTGTTATTGGGTCGCAGTCGTCAGGCAAGAGCTCGGTTTTGGAAGCCATCGTTGGGCATGAGTTCCTCCCTAAAGGCACGAATATGGTCACTCGGCGACCAATCGAACTGACCCTGATAAATACGCCCGAGTCGAATGCAGAGTACGGCGAGTTCCCTGACTTGGGCCTGAGGAAGATCACCGACTTTACCTCTATACAGCGCACCTTGACTGAGTTGAACCTCGCCGTACCCGAGTCCGAATGCGTCTCGGACGATCCTATACATCTCAACATCTACTCACCAAATGTGCCGGACCTATCTTTGATAGACTTGCCGGGTTATATCCAGGTTGTGGGACAAGGCCAGCCGCTGGAGCTCAAGCAAAAGATCTCCGAGCTCTGCGACAAATACATTCAGCCCCCCAATGTCATCCTTGCCATTTCAGCTGCGGATGTCGATCTGGCCAACTCTACTGCCCTTAGAGCAAGTCGGCGTGTCGACCCCCGGGGAGAGCGCACCATCGGTGTCATCACGAAGATGGACCTGGTCGATGCCCCCCGTGGAGCTGCTATACTTACCGACAAGCAATACCCCTTGCGTCTCGGTTACGTCGGTGTCGTCTCCAAGGCCCCTTCTCACACTGGCAGTCTGTTCAAGAGGGAAACGGGCAACCTAATGGCGATGATCAGCCGGAACGAGAACAACTACTTCTCCTCGCACCCACTCGAGTTCGGCCCAGACGCAGGCGTGGCCGTCGGCACGACCACGCTGCGCAAGAAACTGATGACTGTTCTCGAGCAAACCATGTCGGCCAGTCTCCAGACCACGAGCGACGCCATCCACCAAGAGCTGGAGGAGGCGACCTACGAGTTCAAGGTCCAATACAACGACCGGCCACTATCGGCCGAATCTTACCTGGCCGAGAGCCTAGACGCCTTCAAGCACTCCTTCAAGCAATTTGAGAAGAGCTTCGGTCGGGCACAAATGCTCGAAGTCCTAAAAAACACCCTCGACCAGCGGGTCCTCGACCAGCTAGCAGCCAGATACTGGAACAAACCGATAACAGACCTCTCCGTACCTCCACCAGAGATCGACAGCATCCTGGACCTCCCCAAAGCCGATCCAGACTCCCTCTACTGGCACCGCCGTCTGGACGCCTCCGCCTCCGCTCTCACGAAGCTCGGTATCGGCCGTCTCGCCACCACCGTGGTCGCGTCAGCAATCCAATCCAACATCGAGAAGCTCATCAGCCAATCCACCTTCAACAACCACCCCTTCGCCCGGCAAGCCATCACCGAGGCCGCCTCCAGCATCCTCAACGAGCGGTTCTACAGTACCAGCGACCAGGTGGAGAACTGCATCAAGCCGTTCAAGTTCGAGATCGACATTGAAGACCGTGAGTGGGCCGCCGGCCGGGATCACGTAGGAGGCGTCCTCAAGACCGAGCTCGAGCACTGCCAAGGCGCGCTGAAGAACCTCGAGAACAACGTCGGAGGCAAGCGCAAGCTCAAGGAAGTTATGACCTTCATAGATAAAGTGAGGAAGGGCGACGTCGTCCTCGAGGGTGAGAGTAAAGCCGGCGCGGGCGGGTTCTCGGCTGCTTTACTCGCCAAAGGTAACGTTACTACCTCTTTCCACCCCTGCCTCTCGCTAACATACTAACAAACCCCAGGCCGCGAAGCCGTCTTCCTCCGCGACCGCGCCGACATAATCAACATGCGCCTCATGGCCGTCAAGTCCAAGCAGTGCCGCACCCTCAAGAACAAGTATAACTGCCCCGAGGTCTTCCTCGACGCGGTAGCGACCAAGCTGGCCGCCACCTCCGTCTTGTTCCTCAACGTCGAGCTCCTGTCCGAGTTCTACTACCAGTTCCCCCGCGAGCTCGACGCGAGGCTGGGCCGCCATCTTTCGGATGAGGAGATCGAGCGGTTTGCGAAAGAGGACCCCAAGATCAGGCGCCATCTGGAGGTCATCCGCCGGAAGGAGCTGTTGGAGCTGGTGCTCGAGAAGATGGAGAGCCTGCGGGCGCTCGAGGGGAGGGACCGCAAGGCCGCCACGGCAAGGGACCGGAAGGGGGCGGCGGAGAAGGAACGGGGGAGCGGGAGGTGGGGGATCTTTTCACAGTAGAAGGGGGAGGGGGGGAGGTGTGAGTTATGAATGAGACGGAGAGGGGAGAGAGAGCTTTTGGAACGACTTGTCATGATACCGTTTGGAGTTTTGGGGGTTGTGCCTTCCATTGTGCGGCTTTTCGATATACCGTGTAGCCCGTTGTTGGGTTGTATCCCGTCTCCTCTTCCTCTTATGCATAGTCAGATGAACTATAGCGTATATTACCATCATGGAATCGTGCGTCAAAGTATGGCAGTCATTAGGGAGATGCAAGAGTCAAAGCTCGAATTGATGAGTATCATGACGAGCTGAATGGGTATCAAGAACAGAAGAAACGCTTTTGTACAATAACCATCCCAGATTCGTCCGTTCAGTACCGTGTGAGATGTCGCCACACAGATGCTCTTTGTAGAGCAGTCGAAGAATAGCAGTACAACATACGCCATGACCCGTTGCCTCACACACCACCCGTAATCTTGGTCCCAAACAGACCAAAAGTCCTCTGCCACCTATACCCCTCTCCAGCATCCGCCTTGGCAGGGTCGCTCTCGCTCATGCGAACGCCATACTGCCTGATACAGCACGTAAATGGCTTGTTCGCTGTCACCGCCGGCGCGTTCTTCATCAGTGCCTGTCGCCGGTGACTTCCATCCTCGTCGTCCGACATACTCGGCGGCGGTGCCGCGCCCGGCTTGCGCTTCCGCGCCTCCGCTTCCCTGTTCAGCACCCAGTGCTTCTGCTCCTCCAGCTCGCCCCAGAGCTTGAACATCTTCTCTCGCAGGGCGGTCAGGGTGGTTTCATCTTGTCGGAGGTCAGTGGCATCCAGATTAGTCAGATACTGCGCCTCCATGTTCGGAACCACCACCCAGATCGTTTTTGGTTCCTCCGCTTTGGGCGTGACGTCCTCCAGTTTGAGCGAGAAGCGCCACTCCCATTTCTTCTCGCCGCCGTGGATGCTGTCGTCGTCATCTTCGTCACTCGAGATGGCCTCGCTGCCACCGTCGTCGGACAGGACGTCGAAGGCGTTCACTTGGCGGGGGCGGGCGAAGTCTTCTAGCCGTGCGGGATGGAAATCCACGACTCGGACATTGGCGCAGTATTTTGCGTTGACGAAGGGCAGCGGGAGTCGCATCTTCTGCTTGTCTGACTCAATCGGCATGACCATTTGCTCCTGGATGGAGGCGACCGACACGAAGGGCCGATCAGGAGGGCTCTCGCACACAATGAGTGGGTTGAGCCCCAGTATCTCTTGCCTGAGCTTAGCCTCTTGCTCCTTGACCTTTTTCTGTTGCTCTTCGCGCTTCCGTTGCCGTCGCCCCTTGGAGTTCATTTTTCTCGTTTCGTTCTCGTCGGTATCGTCTGTCCGTTGTCGTTGCCGTTGCACCTCGGCGTCTTGCTGGCCTGCTTCGTCCGTGTCGTACTCGGTACGCTTGCGCTTGCCCTCGCGTTTCGCCTCAGGCTTTTTCGGGGCTTTGAGCTGCTTGTTCTTTTGCATGTAGTCTCGGAAGCGCCTGAGGGCATCCTTGAGCCTGGGCTCGATCGTGTCCTTATCACGGAGATCGTGGAGCACTACGTTCACCTTTCCCTTCAGTGGCTGGCCCCTCTCCTCACGCATGGCGCCCTCCAAGTAATTTCCATCACGCCCTGTCTTGATCTGGACATTCCGCAGGGTCACCCAGTCGCCGCCTACAACCTCCCCACGGATGATATCCGCGTGAGGTTCCCAGCACGTGACTTGCATGGACTTCTTGCCGTACGGTCCTACCCACTTCGTCGATGTGTTGGCAGAGCTGCTGTTGCGAGAAGTGTAACCCCACACATCAGCATCACCTGAGTCGAGATCCTGGATGTTGTCCTGGGTGTAATTGAAGAAAGCGTCATTCTCCGTGTAGTCCGTGACATACAGGGCAAGACGGTCGCCAAAATCAAAAGGAGCCCGACAGACCTGCACAATGAGATCGCAGAACCTGCTTTCTTGGATGTCCTGTAGGAGGCTGAACTTCTCTTCCACGTTGGTGGCCTTGATTGTCATAACCTCAAACTCCTCTGGCTCAGGCACAGAGCCCTTGTCGATCTTGTGGTAGAAATAAGAGACGTAGGTGCTCTCCGCATCTGTCGGAACCCTGACGTTGTCCTTGCCTGCCTTTGGTTGCAATGCAAGGTCGGCTTTGCTGGGATACTTGGGTATTTTGGCGGCTGAGTACACAAGGATGATAGTCTGATGATTGGTTATCAAAGAGATGGGATTGCCGTTCCACCTCTGAACCTGTAGGTCTGGATATTAGCCAACAAGACCATGCATCATTTGAGTGTCTGAAGAATACCTTGACGCGGAACAGGAGGATAACATCCGCACCCTTTACTGTGGGAATGTTGTCTTTCGGGCGGAAGATGCTGAACTCTATGCCCTCATCGTGCTCTGTCGAGATATCATACAAGGTCATGGTAGCCTTCCAATCTGGAGATAAGTTAGCTCAACGACGTACATCTGGCTATAATAGACAGCGGATGAGAGCTGTGGTGACATGCTCACCTGTGTTTCTCGTGGGGATGGCAGGCCGAAAGTCTTTCACCATGCCGCATACGTTAATCAGGGTACCGGGACGCACACCCTCTTCTTCTGTAATGTCCCGGATAGATTTGAACCCTTGCGGCAGCGGCAGGTCGACATCGCGATCGCGCCTGGAGCCGCGAGCCGCGCTGGACGGAGGCATCTAGCCGTCGTGATCTGGGAGGCCACTGCCGCTGGGAAAAGTCAAACAATGCGAAGGATTCACAGCATTTATTTAGAGGCCCGCCAATGGGAGGAACATGTATTGAATCACATGCGCAAGGCAGCAGAGAGATAAGGTTGGGTGCAGTCGAATGTGTCTGACTTCAGCTTTCAACATAGCGTCAGATGCGTTAGATGGGGAGACGCATCTGCCGCTTTGACGCGTTAAAGTGCACCAAGCGAGAGGTACGTACCTGATCCAGGCGCATCTCCTCTTAGGGCCCGTGCACTTCTTCCACGTTTGGCGCTAACTGAGGGGCGGCTGCTTATGTAACGGTGGGGGTTCCCTCTGCTCTTTGTTCTCAGGCCAAAAGTCGGGTTGCTGCCTCAGACATCCACAATTCCACCCCATCAAGCAACTCTCAGCACCGCCGCTTTCATCACAGAAGCCAAAGATTTTGGCCGCTGCGCTTGACTCTGAAAATTGCTTCGCTGACTCGTTGCAGCATGCTGCACTGTAAGAAAACAAAACCCCCCAGATCCAGACCCGCATCCGGTGGTCCAGGTAACTATCGACCCTGCCCACAGCATCAAATCAAACAAGTCTTTTTCAATCGCAGCACCTTCCAAAAACTTTCATCCTCTCCCCTCTCCCATACCTTACCTCTCCATCATAATTCACCGACATTCAAAGAGGCGCTTCTACCTCCGTCTTGTGCGTCATTCCCGTCCACTCTCCTTCTTGGGCAAAGCTTATTGCTAGTATCGGATCAGCGACTGACTGACTTAACCCCAGATCTCCCGTCTAGCAAAACAAGACTTTCCACCCCTCAACCCCCCACCATCCAATCTTCTCCCAGACAACTTTCCTCGTCGACCACACTTCACCACAGCTAACCGCAACCATGGCCGAGCGATACATCCCAGAGCACAGGCGCACGCAGTTCAAGGCGAAGAATACATTCAAGCCCGAGGAACTTCGTCGTCGCCGTGAAGAGCAACAGGTCGAGATCCGGAAGGCCAAGCGCGAGGAGAACCTCGCAAAGCGACGTGGTATCGGCACAGGTGCGGACCGTCCTGGTGCATCCCTCGGTGCCGCCCCCGACAGCGACGATGACACTGCTCCGACTGAGTCTCAGGTACGTTACTTTTGTCGTTCATTTGCTGCCTTTTGACGCGCCGTAGTGGTCGTCAAATGAGGTTCTACCGGTGGCCCTGGTCAATCAAAACTCATGTCGGCGTCTTGCGATAGACCTGATAATGCGGTGTACAACATCGCCATCTCAGGTCTTCATTGCGAGACAACCTACATGATTTGACCATGAGCAGATGGAATCGCGCATCTTCTACGCGTCAATATTTCAATTGCTGACCTCTTGTAGCTCAACGAGGACCTTCCTCAGATGGTCCAGGGTGTCTTCTCCGACCAGATCGACGCGCAAATCCAGGCTACCACCCGGTTCAGGAAGTTGTTATCCAAGGAGCGCAACCCTCCCATCGAAGAGGTGATCAAGACCGGTGTCGTCAGCCGTTTCGTCGAGTTCCTCCGTTCTCCCCATACTCTGGTCCAGTTCGAGGCCGCTTGGGCCCTTACCAACATCGCTTCCGGATCCGCTCAACAGACCCAGGTTGTTATCGAGGCCGGTGCTGTTCCCATTTTCGTCGAGCTTCTAGCTAGCCCCGAACCCGACGTGCGCGAGCAGGCCGTTTGGGCTCTCGGCAACATTGCTGGAGACAGCCCCCAGTGCAGGGACTATGTCCTGGCTCAGGGAGCTTTGCGCCCGTTGTTGGCTCTCCTTGGTGACAGCCGCAAGCTGAGTATGCTCCGTAACGCCACCTGGACGCTTAGCAACTTCTGCCGTGGCAAGACCCCTCAGCCGGATTGGAACACGGTAAGCTCTCTTTTGTGGTACTCTGACACGAGTAACAATCAACTGACAATTTCTCCAGATCGCGCCGGCTCTTCCTGTCTTGGCTAAGCTTGTCTACTCTCTGGATGACGAGGTCCTGATCGATGCTTGCTGGGCTATCTCCTACCTCTCCGACGGGTCGAACGACAAGATTCAGGCCGTTATCGAGGCTGGCATTCCTCGCAGGCTTGTGGAGCTCCTTATGCATGCTTCGACTTCGGTCCAGACTCCTGCCCTTCGCTCTGTCGGCAACATCGTCACGGGAGATGATGTTCAGACCCAGGTCATCATCAACTGCGGCGCCCTACCGTGCCTCCTGTCGCTCCTCAGCTCCAACAAGGATGGGATTCGCAAGGAGGCTTGCTGGACGATTTCCAACATCACAGCTGGGAACTCGGCTCAGATCCAGGCTGTCATTGATGCCAACATTATCCCGCCCCTGATTCACCTGCTCTCGAACGGAGATCTCAAGACGCGCAAGGAGGCCTGCTGGGCTATTAGCAACGCCACATCAGGTGGCCTGCAGAAGCCGGATCAGATCCGCTACCTCGTCGCCCAGGGATGCATCAAGCCCCTTTGCGACCTACTCGCCTGCCCCGATAACAAGATTATCCAGGTTGCCCTTGACGGTCTGGAAAATATCCTGAAGGTCGGCGACCTGGACAAGCAGGCTGCTGGAGAGGGCCCCGAGTCGATCAACCGCTACGCCCTCTTCATCGAGGAATGCGGCGGCATGGAGAAGATCCACGAGTGCCAGACCAATGCCAACGAGGAGATCTACATGAAGGCTTACAATATCATTGAGAAGTACTTCTCAGATGAGGAGGAGGCAGCGGATGAGGGCATGGGTCAGGCCGGACAGCCAGGCTCGCAGAGCTTCGGCTTTGGGGCCAACGGTGCCCAGGGCGGCTTCAACTTTGGAGGCGCTAACGGTGCCGAGTCGATGGACATGTAAAGAGTCTTCACTGTCTCTACTCCGCACCCCTTACATGGCGATAATGTGGGGTTGTCGAAGGTTGCATTTTGGTCCCAGGCGGGGGGTTCATGCATCACAATCGCTCCGCGCGTCAAGCCGAAGATACCGACTGTTCGCCCGGTTCCATCAAGGACATCCCACGACAGCAAGGCCTTGCGGCTGGCTGAAAGCACCCGAGAATTTTCCGCCTTGTCCCCCTTTCCCCAACAACAACACATACCCACATCATTCACCACCATCACCCCACCACCCCCGACTCGGCGTTACCCTTAACTTGCTTTATGATCAGCGGAGAGTACCGTCTTGCAGAAGACAGCGGCAGGCCCTATGGTAGCTTTAAAGCTCCAGCCTGGAAATCAGGAGGAAGAGAATGAAGGAATAAGTGATCTGAGGAGATGAAACGGGTCCTGAATGGTAGCTTGATAGCTCCAACCCGTAGGCCTTGCCGGTAGGCGAGGAACAGCCGTGCCCGACCCGAGAGGATAGGGTGCGGAACTGGCTATATCAACGGAATAGTCAGGTAGTGGAGGATGAATAGCGGTCTTGTCCATTGCTAGTGCATGGCTTGTACGTTCGCTGGAATACCCCGTCGAGATGCCGAGTTCTCTGTCTATAGGTCGCCGCCAAGTGGTGGTCGACATTGAGGATATTACGGTCCAACAAATCGACACTTGTGAACCCTTAAGCGCAATCGGGACATTAGTTCAATGCTAGTAGCTCGTTGCCATAATAACGCTTGTACATATACCTTGGTGCACAACTTGATGTTTGCTTCTTCATGTAATGATGGTTGTACACTGGGCGAAATGTGACCAAGCCTGTCTAACAAGGTTCGGCCGATGATCCATGTGACTCGTGAGCACGATCCTCAATTACCCCAACTTCACATGTTTTCACAAGATCCGAGGCCAATACCTTAACACATCACTGCCATTGCGCATGATAAAGTGGTCCAAGACATAGGCATCTGCATCTGATGCGATGAAGCTTTGGGCTGCCCTCGCATCATTCCCCCTGGCAGTGGTCGGGCTGGGAGATCAACCTTACATCGATTTCGAATCCCTGTCAAACAAGACTATCTGGCCCGGCCCGTGGGAGAAATACATCAAGGCGCCGAAGGACAAGACAAGGATCGCGCCGGCGAGGATATGGAAAGCCAGAGGGAACGTGACGACTTCTGGCATCGATGCCAAGACACGCGTCGGCCATGAACCCGGCGGCGGCATCGCCATCGGACCGGGCGGTGAGCTGACGCTAGAGTTTCCGGAGAATATCGCCGGACGGTAGGTTACCTGCACCGCGATCCGGATCAGGTTGCTTTTCTAATGCTGCCGAACGTCAGGGTATGCTTTGAAGTCGAGGCTGTGGATGGCGAACCCGAAGTCAACCTCGCGTACTCGGAGTCGTCGTGGTTCGCAGACACGGTCCCGGATGCCACGACGGATCGACTGGAGAGGGACCTGCCTCTCGCTTTCAAGTTCGGCAATGGCACCGGCAGGACCTGTGTCGACCCGGAGTTTGTGAGGGGCGGGTTCAAGTACCTGACCATTTCTCTTCCACGCCAGTGGCCAGCTGCAGCTGAAGAAAGCGGCCGCTTATCACGGTTATGGAACGCCATCGACTATCTCGGTGCTGCCGGACAGAAGATCCTCGGGTACTCAAGCCACGACAGTCGTAGGCCGCTCTCATCCTACCTCAGCAGCACCTCCAGCTCCAACCGAGCCTGGGTATCTCTGTCCGACCTCTGGGTGAACTGCACGGCCTTCCCATCACAGACCAACGGCCGCGCGTACTCCGGCTACTTCTACAGCTCAAGCAACCTGCTCAACCGCATCTGGTACGCCGGTGCTTACACCCTCCAGCTCTCAACCATCGACCCAAAGGAAGGCTCGGCCCTGATCGACCTCAACCGTATCGTCGACGGCAACAATTCGCCCCAGGGGTCGTGGTACTCCAACTTCACAATCTCCAAAGGCAAGGCCGTGACGACTGATGGTGCCAAGCGCGACAGGATGGTCTGGCCGGGCGACATGTACATCGCCATCCCAGGCATAGCCATGAGCACGTTCGACATGTCCGCAGTGCGCAACGCCCTCGACGTGCTCTACGCCCACCAGTACCGTGATGGATCCCTCCCCTACGCGGGTCCGCCGATGGGCCACAGGGGTGAGTTCAGCGACACGTACCACATGCACACCCTACTCGGAACATACTTCTACGTCCTCTACTCAGGTGACATTCCCTGGCTGAAGGAGAAGTGGCCGTCTTACCTTCGCGCCCTGAACGTGATCATCTCCAAGGTCGACTCCCTAGGCCTCCTCCACGTCTCCTCGACGTTCGACTGGCTCCGCCCGGGGATGACAGGGCACAACCTCGAAGCCAGCGCGATCCTGCACGACCTGCTCAGCAAATCCGCCATCCTCGCCGGCTGGTTGAAGAACCATACCTCCGTACCGTCATCGACAACTCTCTCATCCTGGATCTCCCTCCAGCAAACCCTCGAAACAGGCCTAGCCCGCCTCTACTGCCCCGGCACAGCCCTCTTCTCCGACAACGTTGGCGCCCGCTCCTGCCACGGCTCCAGTCACATCGACCCGCAAGACGGGAACAGCTGGGTCCTCATCTCCCGCCTCAACCTCACGCCCGCCGCCACGCCGTGGCTGGATCCCAAGTCCCCCATTCGTCTTAACACGACTATATCCCCTGCGCCCTCCCCATCTCTCATATCAACTGCCCTCCGCAACCGCTGGACCAAATTCGGCGCCCCCGCCACAGAGTTCCCCAACGTCATCTCCCCCTTCGCGAGCGGGTTCGAGCTCCTCGCCCACGCCGCCGCCGGCGGTGCTGAACGAATTGACTCCGCCGTAGAACTGATGCTGTTGGAGTGGGGGTACCTGCTCGACGGGCCCGGGTTCACGAATTCCACGCTGGCGGAGGGGTTCCGGGTCGACGGGCACGTGCAGTACCCGGCTTACTGGTCAGCGGCGAGGAACAGCCACGCGCACGGGTGGAGTAGCGCGCCGACGAGCGTTTTGATGCAGGAGGTGCTGGGGATTAAGGTACTGAGCCCGACGGGGGGTGGGGATGGGGAGTGGGAGGTTAGGCCGCGGTTGAGTCGGTGGTTGGGCTGGGCGAGGGGCGGGTTCGCGACGGGGAGGGGGAGGTGGGAGGTTAAGCTTTGGAGGGTGAGGGGTGTTGGGATGGGTTGCGTGGGGAGGAGAAAGGGGAGGAAGGGGATTGTGGTGGTGGTTGATGCGCCGGGGGAGACGAAGGGGAGGGTTGTGCTTGGGGATGTGGAGGGGGCTGCGTATGAGAGCGCCGGAACTTGGGTCTTTGTGAGGGCGTGGGTTATGTGGTACAATGATGGATATGATATGGTTGAAGAGGTTGAAGAGCTTCAACCGGGGGTGGTGGCAGAGGAGGAGGCAGGGGAGGTTAGGGAAGACTGGTATAACCGGGATTTGGTGTACAACGACGGCATGACTGTTTTGGAATATGACGATGAGTTTCAGCCGTTGGAGATGCAGGACCGCGAGCCGGGTGTGGTTGACTGGGAGGCTATGGAGGAGCATTTTACGAGACCGCCACCACCGGGGTGGGATGCAGGAACGGCTAGATAGCCTTTGCTACCTTCAACTTCACTGAGCGTCTAAATATTCAGAGGCTGATAGGCGTGGTATTCAGAAAAGGACAAAGGGCAAGGTAAAAGGAGACCAAAAGCAAAAAGGGAGATCGTCGGTTTCCGGGTTCAAACTCGTGTAGTACTACAGATAACGTTCAGTCAGTGGGCATGAAGGAATCCACAGACGTGCGGTTGACCGACTTGCGTCACTTAACCACGACCCTTCCGCCGACTTAAGCTATTGACTTAGTGCTGTGGTTCTTATACCTGGGAGGATGGGATGGACTCTTCACCATCTCCTCACATTCACTGGGGGGCTTAACATCATCAAGTGAAGTTAAGAAGTGACCAACCAAAACGCCAGCAGGTTGACGTTACTTTGTCCCCAGTCTAGCTGAACTATATACCTTTACCCTGCCCAACATTCAGGCGTCAAGACCATCCAACTCGATAAGCTTCACCACCGCCTTGATGACCTCGTTCGTCGTCAAGTCAAGGGACGGATCGTCCACCTTCATGGCAATAATGTCGTCCACCATACCCCTGAGCCTCGACACCAGCACTCCGATCCTCGCCCATCCCCTCAATCGCAGCCAGCCGTCAACCACGAGGCCGCGGCCCACGGTGTCTAGCTCGATACCGCCCGAGAAGAGCAGGAGCGTGTAGGAGTTGAAGGCTACGATGATCATTAGTATATTTCAGAGTACGAGATAGTAAAGGGAAGGGAGGGTGGAAACTCACGGGTCAAATCCCGGATAAACACCTTACTCGTAGCCATCAAAGTGAAATACGACAGGAAAGCCGCCCCTCCAGGGAAATTCTGGTTGTCGAACATGGTGCTGCTGGGATGGACGAACACCCGCCCGTTCTCCTGGTTGAAGTACTTGATCGTCTTGGCCTCCGGGTCCAGCTCCACCGCACCACTCATGCCGGCTGCGAACTTCTTATCGGGGAACTGGATGCGCGCGATCTGCGGCGTGAAAGCCGACGCCGTGAGGGCACGAAGAAGCGTCATGCTCGGCTGCTGTGCTGTCTTAGCTGCAGGCGCCCTGCTAGTTGCAAAGCCGATCTCCGAGAGGGATGAGTAGTACTGTGTCCGCGTGGACGAGATGTCCGACAACGTGTTGAACGACAGGAAGTTCTCGTCGCACCAGGAGCGCACCTGCCGCTGACCCAGGCGCTGAGCCATCATGTCGTCAAACTCCTGGAACGCGCGCAAATCCGTGAGCAGGTCGCCGTCGCCGCGCGAGAAGCGCAGCTTCGCCTCCTTGGCCTGGTCGCGCTTGTCGGGCGGCGAGAGGAAGGGGCTGCGGGTGCTGAGGATGGCGGCGATGGTGACGCAGTCGTCGAGGCAGCCGAAGATGGCGCCGAAGACCATCAGCTTGCCGCAGCGGAGATCGGCGGGGATCATGGCCAGCTGCTGGCCGAGGGCCGTAAGCTCCTCGCCGTCGAGGGCGCCCATGCGCCGGAGCATGGTGATTGCGCCTTCCACCGCTGTGGCTTCGGGCGGGGTGGGTGTGCCGGATAGGAAGGCGGGGACGTCCTTGATGCCCATGGCTCGGACGGAGAGACAGAGCTGTTCGAGGGGCACCCGTCGGATTTCGGGTTCTGGTCGCTCGGCCATTTGCATTTCTAAATTGCGCGTGTAGAGCTTGTAGCACTTGCCAGCTTGGACACGACCGGCTCTGCCTCGCCGCTGCTTGCAGGCTGCGCGGCTGGCCCATGTCTCTTCGAGCTTGCGCATGTTGTTCTGGGGGTCGAAGGAGGTCTCCTTGACACGACCGCTGTCGATGACAGCCACGATATCATCGATGGTGATGGATGTCTCGGCGACATTGGTGGCCACGACAATCTTCCGTTTGCCAGGAGGTGCTGCGGCAAATACCTTCCTTTGCTCCTTCGTTTCCAGAGAGGCATGAAGTGGCAGGACATAGAGTGATGTTATTGTCCGAAGTGCGTTGCAAGCACGGCCGATCTCGGCCACTCCAGGGAGGAAGATAAGGATACCTCCTGACTTCTGCGTTTGCGAGAGATCGTTGTCGATGGCCTTCACGGTTTCAGCCAGGAGGTCGTAGTTGATGCGACTACCGAGGCGCTGAATAGTCTTATTGATCGGGTCCGCAGCAGCGTCCGACGTCTTGCTCGCCTCCTCGTCCCGATAGCTCCATCGATCGTTGATGACGAAGCCAGTCATGTGAATAACGTCGTCGAGGTAGTAGTCCTGAACAGGGAACGTCCGTCCAGCGATCTCAACCATGCCGACAGTCAGGTACTGGCTTCTATCAGCGGTGAAGTAGTCTTTGAAGGTAGCGGAGTCCAAGGTAGCGCTCATGAGAATCAGCTTGAGATCTTTCCGCTTCCTGA
Source organism: Coniochaeta sp. 2T2.1 (assembly GCA_009194965.1). NCBI lineage: Eukaryota > Fungi > Ascomycota > Sordariomycetes > Coniochaetales > Coniochaetaceae > Coniochaeta > Coniochaeta sp. 2T2.1. The sequence goes on from VSMA01000016.1 coordinate 363,706, forward strand.
GGACGTCACGAAGAATGCTCAGGAGGAAGTCAGTGTCCAGACTGCGTTCGTGAACTTCGTCTATCACGACGTGGCTGATATCCGCTAGAGAAGCCACAACATCCTCGATCCTGCCACCAGACGTTTGAAGCCGCCTGAGCAAGACTCCGGTAGTCACGAAGGTGATTTTCGTCTTCAGACTTGTCTTGTTCTCGCCACGGATGGAGTAGCCGATCTCTTGGCCGACCAGGGAGCAGCGCTCTTCGCTGACACGGTCTGCCAGCCCCAACGCAGAGATACGTCTGGGCTGTGTCACAATCATATTGGCCGAGTTGCCCAGAGCCTTCATGTACAAATCATCCAGAAGGAACTGGACAGACTGGGTCGACTTTCCGGAACCCGTCTCTCCCGATATGATCGTGACTTGGTTCTCGCTGACCGTCTGGACGATCTCTTCCTGCACCTGCCAGGCAGGCAGCTTTTTTCGACCAGAGACCATTTTCTGGTATGCCGGACTCTGTTGCCTTCGGAGAAACTCTTCCTTGGTCTGAGGGTTTGGCGTCCAGTTCAGGGGTTTAGGATGCCGCGGTGCTCTCTTTCTGCTCCGCAGCTGAGCTTTATTTCGTTCTTCTGAAGCCGTCGAGGCAACTGTGGCGACCTCGCGGAGCGCGCCGGGCTTGTCGATGATATTGTTGATTTCTTCTTGAACCCAGCTTGCAATGAAATATATCTTCATGTCCTCTCCTTCCAGAGACTCGGTCGCGTAAGCCAGAGCCTTTTTCAGGATGCTCAATTTGACGTATGCCGGCAATTTCGCTACCACAGAGAGGATGACCTCCTGGGGGTAATGCGGCGACTTCCGGAACTGTATAAACGTTTCGATATCTCGAGTCGGACCATTCGTAACCCCGACCATTTTGATCTGGCAAACCTCGGGCGAGAGCCGGCTGTATTGGTCACCGAAGCCAGCTTCGAGGCTTGACATCTCCTCCTCCCAGCATTCCTCTGCTGTCTTTGAGGGGTCGCTCGGGCCTGTCTCCCATTCTGCGGGAGATTCCCTGCCATCGGTTTCGCTCTCTCCGGTCAGCAACAGCTTCTGCAAGGCCTCCGCAGCCCTGCCCTCGTCGCCTCCGTTGGCGTCAAAGACCTTGCGGCAGAGGTCCGCAGAGTAACCTGACTGTGCCAAGCGCTTGATGGCGCCTTCTCGTCGAAGGTCACTCGCACCAACACTTACGCCGGCTGTGTAGCTCTGGGGTAGCGCCCATCGCGGAAGATCATCCTCCGGAACATGGATCAGCAACCACTCAAGGGACTCCTCGCGGTCTTTGCACTCCTCGACAGCCTCCTCGATATGGCTCTGTCGGAATCCCAAGCCCTTGAATTCCTTCACGATCGCATCTTTCTGGGCTGCTGTCATAACAACACCATGCGGGTTCCACACAGTCCGTCTCCGGAGGAGGTCCTCGACATTAGCACGAGTCTTGTTGCCCATCTCAATCTTGGGCACAGTCGTCCAGCCCCTCATGGGATTGCCGCCACCGCCGGACGCGCCGGGGGTATTATTCCTGAGGACAAAACCAGCTGCTCCAGGCATATTCGCGGCCTTCTCCTTGGCAGCCTGGATATCCTTCCTCTTCTTCTCGGCCGCCGCTTTGGCGTCTTCCCGCTCTTTCAAGGCAGTGAAGGGATCGGCCTCGTACATCCATGCCCTGCCTTCCTTCACATCCTCCTTCTTGAGCGCCTCGAACTCCTTCCAGAGCGACTTGTAGTCGGGCGGCAGCATCATGTGGATGTTCTTCATGCTGCAAACCCTGAAGAGGGCATATGTGGCGGCGGCATGCTTGGCTTCCAGTGCCGTTGGCTTGGTGACCAAGGGAATATGGCTAGGCGGCAGCTTAAACGGTTGCAACCTGACGGTCTCCTGTGTCTTTGAGTTCTTTGCGCTGAGTGTTACAAAGACAGAGTATCCCTCTGGGGTTTGGCGCTGATGCGAGGATCAGCCGATATTCTCGTGGAAGGTTACGATGATGCTAGCTTACAGTGTGATAGTCCGGCCTGTCCCATTTCTGCTTTTGGCAGTGCTCAGAGAGAAGGTTAACCGGCAACTTTCCTGTCCAAGAGGCACCACCGATGATCTGCTTCACTGTCGGCTTCGGAGGGCCGAGTGCTCCCTCTTCCTGTTGGGCATCAGATGGTCCAGCTTTGCTTCCGGAGCCGCCACCTCGCTTGTTCTTGGGGTCCTTATCCCCATTTGTGAAAACGATGAAGTCGTCATCTGCTTTCTTTGCTGGCTTTGCAGCCGGTTTCTTCCCTTTGCTGGCAGCAGCAACAGGGGCTGGTGCTGGAGCAGGGGTGCTCTTGTCTTTGCCTTTTTTGACCATGTTCGCTGCTTCGCTATTGTGTTCTGGTGTAGATTATCGTCCACAGAATGACTTGTGCAAACTTAAGGCCAGACACTCCGATGATAGTGATTTAAATGAGCCCGTCTTTGCATTTTGATATATGGCGGTGACGGTTGTGAGTGAGTGTTGCCACTTTCAGAGAGTTTGAGATACGAAGGTACCTGCCTGTGAAAATGTTCACCGAAGTCACACAGTGAAAGCTGAAAATGCGCACGGAGTCATAGCTTGTAAATTGGCATACACCACAGTGTCCGACATTGGTTGAAGTATCGCTCTTGCAACAATCGTGTTGTAAACAAATTCAAATACTTCCTTCCTTACCGTATTCTTTCTTCAATTCTAAACGCGTGAGACATTCCAAGTGATGCTGTCTTTCCAACTTAAATTGCAGAGTGATGCCTCAAATCATCTGTCACTCCAACCCTAACCCTGAATTGATATCACACCCGGTTTCCTTGCTCGTGACACCTCCTTCCTCACCTTGACTTCGACCAATCAACGACGTCACTGCAGACACCAATATCATAGTCGCCGTTTCTGAAGAGGAGAGGTCCGCAGACTCTTCAGAATGTCTTCGACAGAATCAGAGCCAGAAGAGGCTATCACCAAGGAAGAGATCACCCAGCAAGCTCCCGCTCCTCCTCCAGGGGAGACGGCATCATCGTCAGAGACGGGCAGACCTGCCAAAAAACCTCGCAATGCTTGTAAGTTAGCTCCTGTCTCGTCCAATTGCCTTGTTAAGTTAGTCCCTAACACGTAGTCCTTCCCAGTCACCGAGTTGATGAGGCCAAAATCTCATCCGCCACCTGCAGAGCCTAAGCATTCTCACGCCTCCACGGCATCCAAGCTCACCAGCGTCTTCAAGAACAGGGACGGTCTAGGTGCCTACCTCGCAGATCCCAAGGCCTTTCCCTCAAGCAGAGTCATCTACCACAATGAAGGATTTGTGGTCATCAACGACCTCTACCCCAAGGCCAGCGTTCACACCCTCCTCCCGCCGCGGAGCACCAAGCACAACCTTCTCCATCCCTTGGAAGCCTTTGAAGATGCAGCGTTTCTCTCGGCAGTCCAGGCAGAGGCGAATCGCCTAAGGAATCTCGTGGCGAAGGAGCTGAAGCGACGTTTCGGTGACGGCAGTCAGAAGGAGATTGAGCGCGAGAAGGCGCTGGCAGCAGCTGGTGACGATGCAGACGAATCGCAGCTACCACCCGGGAGAGACTGGCTCGCGGAAGTTAAGGTGGGCGTGCATCTACATCCTAGCATGAACCATCTCCATGTGCACGTTTTCTCCAGGGACATGCATAGCCCTTGCCTGAAGCACAGGAAGCATTACAACTCGTTCAACACGCCTTTTCTGATTGACGTGGCCGACTTTCCGCTTGTGGAGGATGATCCCAGGCGGATCCCGCATCAGAAGTATCTGGACAGGGACATGGTCTGCTGGCGGTGCGGAAAGAACTTTTCGAACAAGTTCAAGGCGCTTAAGGAGCATCTTGAGGAGGAGTTTGAGAAGTGGAAGGCGGAGTAGGGGTGATATTCCACATGGTCATGGTGCTCAGGCATTCCTACTCTATCACATTTCACGATATGGTTAGGAGGAGCACAATGGAACATGGACGCTAAAATGCACCATCCCCGTCTCGTGGCCCAGAAAGTACCACAGACACGGCGCGTATGTGTCGTGGAGCTTCTCCTACACCTGTGGCAGGGGTTCCCATGATAGTGCGGTAACACGTTGGCCTTCGTCTAGTCGGCAAATTGTGGGAATGTCCAATCGTTCGTCCGCCTTCCTGTACTAACATGCGAAATCATACCATAGGTGTATCTCAGTGCTGACTTCCCGACACATCATCGAAGAGGTGCCGCATTCACACCTGCCGTTTCTTCGTGGACACCTTGCCCGCCCAGAGAGCACTTACTTGTCAGGGGCAACTGCCACCTCATCCTCTCAATGGCAGCTTCTTGAGGGCAACACCATCATCCACTTGATATGGACGCCTCTCCTCTTCTCTTCTTCAAGTACTTAAGGCATCACAAACACCCTCTCTCCATCATCAGTTTCTACATCCATGTCTACCCCGACAAACATCCTTTCGTCCGCTTCTCGGATCACAGATAATACATGCTCGGTTACCTATATCTGTTCATCTTCATTCTCAGCGTGTGTCACGCCGGGCTCCTGCTTCCGCTCTATTACGTTCTTTCTCTCTTGTTTTGGTTCGTCTGCGGGCTCTACCTCCTCTTCATTGGCGACGACCTACTATTTGACTTCTTCCCTGATCAGTGGGGCGGTAAGAACATCACTGGGTTGTATCTCCGTGTCCCACACCAACTGACAGTGAATATAGCGCTCCGTGCACACTTCATCCACTGGGACCGGCTGAGGTTCCGGCTGAGGTTCCGGCTGAGGGCAGTTTGAACGTCCGCGAGCAGCACCGGCCTGAACATCGCGTACCCCCGGCCGTCGACACTGAGAGCGGATAAGACACTGATAGCGGATACTACACTGAGAGCGAAGACGCACCGCTTCGGCTAGCACCCATCACTATGGCTGAGAGGCCCACGTAATATCACAGAATGAGGGCCGAATTTTTCCCACTGTCGAATTCGAGGGTGCAGACCTGCCGAGGTCGGGCGGCATCTTGGCCAGGGGCTCTCAGGGTGAGGAACGAGGAGCAGCCTGAGGACGCGGAGCAGCCTGAAAACGAGGAGCAGCCTGAGAACGAGGGGCAGCCTGAGAACGAGGAGCAGCCTGAGAACGAGGAGCAGAATCAGCCCCATGATCAGGAGGATCAACTTCCTCGGGACACAGCCGATGAGAGATATTCACTCCAAGACGATGCTTCGAGCAACTCTCAAGATGTCACCGTCTGGAGACCACCCATGGTGTGGACGAGGTGGCAATTACTCAGACACCGGAGAACACCGCAGGTAATGCGAGACAGGCGTCGGACCCGGTCCACATTCGACTTCGCGTTCCCCGACTCTTCCTCGGACGATGAACGTTTTTCGTCAGAAGCCCTTATTCGTGAGATCCGCCCGCCCAGAGGCTCAACCGGTTTATATCTCATTTCCAACCTTCTTCGACCCATGCCAAGCCGATTTTATATTCTCGCAGATTGGCTGCCAGGCAACAGAGGCATGTCGAAAGCTCAATACGTCAACCGGATAAGCGGCTTGCATGTCGCTATCTGGTCGAGGCCAAGGGCGGCACTCGACGAAAGACATCTCCTAGCCCTGGACCTGAAGGAAACCGAGACTTTAGTCCGCGCACTGGACCTCTTCACCCTCGAGGACCTCAAAACGACCGTCTACCCCCTCCTTGCGGCCTGTTTCAAGCCCTGCAATCCGCCCCACAAGCATACCGCCATTCTCCGTCGCAACGTTATGCTTGGGCACGGTGGACGTACTACAAGCGTCTGCGAGGCATGCCGTACCAGCATCACCGTGTGCGCATGGCGTATGCGGTGTCGCAGATATCGGTCGAAAGCATATCGGTGACGATGGAGGCTATGATTCGCGCACGCAGAGCCAAACTGAAGGAGGTTCCCTCCATCCAGAGGCGTGGGCGGTATGTACAACCCAGCACTGCTGATCGTGGGAGGTGCACGCTGCGAGAACTTGCGGCAGAGATTGACTTCTGGAGGCAAGGGATGAACCAAGGGGTGAGAGCGAGGTGGCCATGGATTCAACCGGAGGGGGATCTTGGCTTGGAGATGCTTTTCGGGATTGACAGATAGACTGGAACGGGGGATAGCGACACAACTCGGCGAGGTCGACAGAAGGAAGAGACGGAGCGTTGTCCTTTGGGGGCATACACACGACATGTGCTTGGTGGGTTAGCTTGCTTCATTTTCGCCACAGAGATAGACTGTATTGGTACCAGCGTGTTTAGATACAATATCAGATGGATAAGCAGCGCACAAAGCCACGAGGACGAACTGTGACACGACTGGGTGCCGCATTGCTTGTAGTCTCGACACATAGTGTTACACAGGTAAGGGGGGCACTACGCGACGTCGCCCGAGGAAGGAGACGACGAGACGACAAGACAGATAAGGGAGAGGGCTAAGGAGCAGTATCGTGCCATCTCAAAGTCGCTCAGACATCTGGTACGGTCACTCACCCTCCTCATTTTTGGCAACCCCTCCGCCCCCTGATATCACGGTTTCTTGGCCACATCGGTCATGGCAACCAGGACGTGGCTGGTTCTGCAGTAAAGCAGGGTAGGAAACCACAGCTCCAAGTGCAGGAGAAAATCAAACTCTCGTCATTAGTCTCCAAGCGACTTTAGTACACAAATATTTACCAAGACAATTCCACCGGCTTGCAGTCTCAACATCTCAATGTTTCCGCGTATACTGCTTCAGCAAGATAGGAGAAGGTCCCGGGTTATCTGCATCACACGCACGTAACTCGTTCTCCACCAGCAATCCAACAACTTCATCAGGTCCCGGTCCCATGTCGTCCCATACTTTTGCAGTCTTTTGCATGGTCGCATATCCTGTATCTCTTCTCTCCCATCGTCCTCCCCATCTCTGATGTCACATATGAAAAAAGGACGACCGCTCCCGAACCGACCTACCCTATAGGTATCAGCCAAACCGCCCCACCAGACCCTGATAACCAATCGGTCTTGGCAAACATTACGTCATTTATCTCGATCTGCTCCTCGCCCGCAACGAAACTATCCCCGCATGAACCTGGACCGCGGTAGCACCCCACAAGGGAAGCTTGCCGCGCACGCTAGCGTCAAATCGGGGATAGCGCCAAATTTAACTTCGACTTCATGGCATCCGCCTCATGTATCTCTAACATTGCTTTGGAGGATGCGCAGTGGACACACGTGTCAATTTCACGGTAGAAATGTTGGTGCCATGGTCGCGAGAGTATGTTTATAAAGAACAAAGTTGTGGAAGGAAAGTGGTTGCGTAGGTAGTCATGAAATTTTGAGCGCATAACGCGTACCACAGGTCGGGATCTGATCTGTGTAACACCAATGACCGCCACGCCATGCGCCTCGTTAGCGCGAATGTGGTACGAGATGTAGACTGTTGTGGGAGATATCTGATATGATGAGTTCATCACTCTACGTCCTCATGAACACCAGACCCTGAGCAAATACAGCCTGGAGCATCACTGATCGCAGCATGAGCATCACGAAGGGACACAACCGGATCAAGCGACATTCCGTATATTCGCTACTGCAAAGTCAAATCCGACTCTCAAGACAGACAACAACAACACAAACGGTAGGTAGCTAGCTCAAAGAAGTGTTGATGATCGTTCTTTCTTATCCCCGTTACTTGCTTATCGGCGACTTTCGAATCGCCTAGGCAATGAACCAGACCGGTCCAAAAAAGCCAGACAGCACAGACGAACAAGAAACACAGAGTCAAAGGAAAAGAAAAGCAGGAGAGACCAAAAACAAACAGGCAAACGCTTCTCTCCCGCGGCGACGAGGCTATAGCGGTCGCAAAACACACGAAAAGACAAGACAAAACAAAGACCACACCGACCAACTGACTCCGTCCGATTAGAACCTGCCTGCCGGCCCGACCCACACAGACCAAAGATAGAACGAGGAAATAGACAACTGCTATCCTCGTGGACCACAGCTTCCCGGTTGCCCGAAAAAGTTGGACGGCGAGAAGAATTGTTTGGTCGAACCACCGACCAGTAAGCCCCCCCAAAGCGGCTACCCATTTCCTTCTCCATCAAACGTGCGCTCGATCCCATTCTGGCGCACAATCATTTTTCTTCTTTTGCAACTCCATCGCCGTCCCGCTTTGCTGTCTCGCACATTTTTGCTGTCTCGCACGCCTGTCGCAAAGTAGAGAACAAGGAAAGGCCGTGACCCGAAACAAAACCCGCAACGCAGTAAACTCCGTGAGAATAGGAAAGTGAGAAAAGGAAAAGACTAGTCAGGCTGCTCTACTGAGCCTTGGAGTTCGCGGTGTTATAACCCGAGATGGGGTCGAATCGCTGTTGATGAAACGAGATGTCGGCCATTTTGTGGGAACCGTGGGAAATTGCGAGTGAAACACTCAAGGGTGGGGAGTTTGAGTGTCCAAAGGAGCTTCAAGATAACGCAGCAGTCGTTCGCTTGCTTCGGCTGCGTATATGGTGCCACATCATATGGCGGGTGGCTCATATAATATGAGCTCAAATATTATGACTACCGCATGCCATGCGCATCACTCAGAAGTAGGCAGGCGGAGTGGTGGAAGTGTAGATGGTCTTGGACTAACACGGGACATAGCGCCATGCGCCTCATCCTTTTCGCTGCCAGACCGCGTCAGGAGCACAGTACCCTACCGCTTGCGCTTTTTGTTCTTGTCAGCGTTGGAAGCGGCGGCGGCAACATCGGCAGCGGTTGTGATGGCCGGGGCGGGGAGAAGCGCGGGCGGTGCCGCCATCTCGGGACCGGCGGCAGCGTGCTTAACGGGGACGCCCATGTGGCGGCCGTAGCGGCCCTTGCGACCGTTGTGCTCGTCCTCGCTGATGCACTGGTCAGCCGGGATGCCGGCGTCCTTGCAGCGTCCGCACGGCCGCTGGCGGTCACAGCCCTTCTTGCTCTTGCGGCAGCGCTGGCAACGAGGCTTCGTGGAGAGGTCGGGCTCGTCGTCACCGGACGCCGAGGGCATCGCGGCGCTAGAGATGACAGACTGCTTGCGCGAGGCGGGCATCGACGCGGGAGACATGGGAATCGTGCCCTTTGGCATGGCCGCGCCGTTGCCAGTCTCCTTCTTAACCTTTGGCTTTGTGCTAGTGGTAGGCTTCGTGATTTTAGCTGCCTTGGTGGGCGGCTTGGTGCCATTGACGGCATCGGTTTTGGGCTTGGGGTTCTTGAGCTTGGGTGCGCCCATGAGACCCTGCGTGGGGAGAGGGCGGCGGATGGGCTCGTCGGTCTCGATGCTCTCCCGAGGCGCGAAATGGCTCTCGGTGGTAGGTAGGATCTTCTGGTGGTTACTCAGATCATCGAGTCGCTGCCGCCTAGCAGCAGGCAGCTCCTCATCTCCATCGCTCTCCGAGTCACTGGTCGCGCCGGTAGAAGACGCTGCGTCAGCATAACCGCTGAAGGTATCGTCAACCGTCGATGTGGACGTGCGACCCTGGGAGATGTTGGACATTCCGCCCAACCTCATAAGTTGTAGGGCGACATCCTTGTCTTCCTCAGATACGCAGCTGCCCACGGTAGGGTCGGGAGTGGGCAAAATCTCGGCGCCAGGAGTGACGGCGGGAGGATAGCCGATGCTGTGCCGACTGCGCTGCTGCTCTGATGTAGGGGTGGCATAGAGAGAAGAATATCCGAAGCCGTTGTTATAGCTCTGGGGAGACTGCATAGGTCTCTGTGGCGGGTGGCCGTACTGGGGAACATGCGGCAGCGACGGACGGTGTTGTTCCGCACGGCGCACAGGAGATATTGAGGGATTCGAGATTGCCAACGGCATAAGTGGAGGAGCAAACAGAGGAAGCTCCTATATTAGAGGGACAAGGAGTTAGCATCGTGACACAGAATGGCAGCATATATGCGAATTTCATCATACCGAACTCTCGAACTTGGCGCGTTTCCTTCGGTGGCCTTCGACAATGTTCGCCAAGCTTATCTCGGTGTTGCCGAGATGGTCCCTATTCTTGCTCGAAGAAGAGCCAGGGGCACCGTCTCCACTGGTGTAGTCAGTCAAGGCGTCGCCTTGGTTATCAAGGCCGTCCTGGTAGGTGGAGTAGCCTCGAGTAGAAGAGGCGTTTGAGCGAGGCTTGCCGGCAGAGGCGCTCCGGCGCTGTTGGCTGCTCGGTGAAGGGCTACGCCTACCAGCTGTCCTAGACGTCGCTCTGGCGATATGTTCTGAGAATGGATGTGGGGCATGGCCGGGGTGGCTGTCGCCATTGAGAACGGCCTGCTGGTATGCAGGGCTCTGGGAAGTGCCGGGAGGAGACGGACTCTGGTCAAAGACCCGGACGAAGACGGTCATCTGATCTGTGAAGTTCTCATAGCGGGCGATAAGTGTGCGGCCCTCTGCATCCTCGAAGCTGATTCCCTTGGTGACAGCAGGGCTTGGATAGATCCCGTAGAAGTTCCTGACAGTTGCGACGATGGAGTCTGTTGTATCATGTGGGAAGATAGAGATGCGCAGTGGCAGGCGCACGCGTGAATGATGATGGTCCGGTAACAGATGTTCGAATGAGACTGTCTTTGCAGGAGCCGCCTGCTCTGTGGGAGGACGGATGCTCTCGAAGTTGGAGTGGCTGTGTGGCACAGACTGCTCCCGGCTTGAGTAAGGCGCATCGACCATTGTAGTGTTATTGTGGTCGAGTATGTTATGTCAAGGGATTGTGATGGTGTATTGTGTATGGTTGGATGGGATGGTCGAGTCAGAGGAGGTTTGAGAGTGTGTGTCGGTGCTAATGGTCGGACCAGAAGAGAGGGGGAGAAGTCGGGTACCGGATGGTCGGATGGCTTTGAAGCTGTTCGTGGTGAGGCCGGTGGAGAGCGCACTCAACAATGCCTTGTTGGAATGATGGGACAACAGGTACTGATGCTATACCTAGCGATGTTGAGGCTGGATTGTAGATTTGGGTTCGGGTGGTTGCGTTGGAAGAGTCGTGGGCCGAGAATGTCCCGTCACCGCCTATGGCGCCGACCGAATCGGCGACAAGACACGAGGACACGAGCACACTCGACGATCGAGGCTATTCGAGCACCTGGAGTCTTCGGGAACGGTTAGCGATGATGATGAGCAAGATAGACAGTTAGAAGACGAGAGGATGACCAAGGACAGACTGTTCGTCAACCTGCAACTGGGAAGGCGGAGAGACGGCCGTCATGCGAACCAGGAATGCGCCAGGAAGACACAGCCGTTTGGGTGCAAGCAAGGTAGAAACAAGCAGGAAATTGGAGAGTATTTGGATCGCATTACACACAGATGCTGGAAACACTTACTAAAGTTGGAATAATGTGGTGTTGTTGACCTGGGAGATGGCTTCGAAGCCGACGCTCATCACTCTCGGGCACACGAAATCCAGAGACAAACCTGCAAGAACCGACCGCCGCATCAGCGAACTGGACTCGAGCAAAGAGAGCAATATTCTTGCTGTTGTTGCTGCTCTGATGGTGCAAGTCTGCGGAAGTATTACTTCCCAGGCTATGATGCAAAGGGCTTGACTGTGGTCTGAAGAACGTAGAGGAGAGAATGTGTGTCGAGTGATGTGTGTGCGTGCGTGCGTGCGAGAAAGAGGAGAAGTACATTCGCATCGAAGTTTTGCTGGGAAGCGCAGTTCCGAAGGAAGGTACGTATCGGGAGACGCAGCCAGACAAGAGCGAGCATTTGCCAGCGACTGGCTGAGCGTTACAGGCAGCTGTGTACAGTGCGTGCAGCGGGGAAACCAGGCCTGGCCAGCTGGCCTGCGAGCCCCCGAGCGAACCAGAGAGCGCTGTAGAGCTGCACCAAGACCTGCTAAAACGCCGGAAACTGCCATTGAAACGGGTCAATGTTCAAGCACACTGTGTGACCTGTTGTCTTAGTTTGTTACTTGCATGAGCTGTCTTTGACACTCCTCGATCAAGTTCAAGTTCCGATTCCTCGTACGAGATTCATCATTCAAAGCTTCTCCATTTGCAAGACTTGCAACGAAGACTCCTTCCCTCTCTGACGCGTCTGTCTATCTCTCTTCCCCGGGCCAGTGTCTCTTTGACGAGTCCAAATTGGCTGCCGGTATCATCCTGTCTCGGATCGCAATCCAGCTTCGAGCCAGCCAAGAGCGCCAGCAGAGGTACTTGACACAGTACCCATCAGAGCTCACCTGGTCCACTCCCACCCGTTTCCTCGGGGCAGCATTGGACTATCGACATTGCTACGACTAGCTGAGAAGACTGTTGATTGAGTTGGGAACTCGACCAGCTATGTTTCTGGAGGTATGAACTGCAAGTACTCGATGCTCGACTCGAGGCACCGTTCACCGTAGGTAGGGCGTTGGCGCAAATACATCTTGGTCGCATCGCATTCCGCAACGCCCCCCCTGTCACCGCTCCGGTCTAGCCTGTCACTCCGATCTACAAATATCGGTATAGAACGGCTAGATAGGTGAGTCGCAAAGCTCCGGGTTCCGCCATAGACATACCAAGGAAAGCCCCGGTTCCGCCATAGACATACCAAGGAATGTGCATACGTGACTTGTTATACGAACCACCACACTATATGGTTATCTGCGAGGATGCTCACAGGTCAGGCAGAGGGAGGAGCACAGCGCACTAACCGGGTATAGAAACGGCGGGCATGACAAGAGATAGCGATCAGAAGGTGGTGGGTGTGTACGGTGTGGCTGGTTCTCTGTGTGTCTTGTAGATCCGGAGTCGACAACGTGACACTGGGAGTTTGTCGAACCTGCAACAGACGAGCCCGGTTACGTATCTCCAAGCGTGTGAGCCCAGCCAGCTGAGAAAGATCAAGTAAGAACAAGCGCATCCCGTGAGCGGCTAAGACCAGATCGAATAACACCTCCCAGACACCTCCAAAGTCAATAGCCTAGGTAGTGAGGCCCCTTTCCAATCCGAAAGAAGGAGCGAGCAAAAATGAGGGGTGTGAGAGAGAGGCGTGAATGGTTGGATGGATGGATGGATGGATGGACGCATCGGATGGCTTAGGAATGGCTTGGTAGTGGTGATGGATGGATCCCTTTCAGAAATGTCATCTCAGATAGCGCTTGACGCCAGACATGGGCCATCTTATTCGAATCGTCAGCCGCCGCAGGAATTCCCCGATGATGAGCGCCTCTGATGCTTGTCTCTGGCAGTTTGAGAGGAGCCAAATAAGCTCGTACAGATTACCGAGACCTCTCTCGTTGTTTGCGCGCTTTTCCCGGAACCGTGTGAGTGAGTGACTGACTGACTGAATGACTGACTGACTGACTGACTGACTGACTGACTGCCTGACTGACTGACTGACTGACTGCCTGACTGACTGACTGCCTGACTGCCTGACTGACTGACTGACTGACTGACTGACTGACTGACTGACTGACTGACTGACTGCCTGACTGACTGACTGACTGACTGCCTGCCTGACTGACTGCCTGACTGACTGACTGACTGACTGACTGACTGACTGACTGACTGACTGACTGACTGACTGACTGACTGACTGACTGACTGACTGACTGACTGACTGACTGACTGACTGACTGACTGACTGACTGACTGACTGACTGACTGACTGGACTGGCGACAGTGTGGTACAGTATTTTGTCAAGGTCAGGACACTGGGGACCCTCAATTTTTGATGCGACGAACCTGACCGTATCTTGGAGCCCCCAGCAATCACACCTTTGCGGTCTGAAGGCCGGTTGGGCGCAATGTAGCGACATAACCGCCTCTCATTCGACAATGCGCAGACAGGCCCAGAAAGATCAAACCAGCCAGCTCGCCATCGCTTCTGTGGACGAGAATGCGCCGAAGTAGAAGACGAACGAACCACGAGGTGTGTCAGTCCGACGGCGCGGCCAAGTGTTGAAGGTTTGCTTGGCCAATGGGGTAGCCGCCAGCTTCTTGAAGAGGTGAGACAGGGATCCCAGGTCTTGGATCGGCATGCGGTATGCGGTGATGTGTCTGTACTGTGCCTGGAACAGGAACACCGCGAAACACGGCAGAGCCGGCAGTAATAAGTGAAGTGGCAGGCCGAGAGCTTTTCTCCTGCATGGCCGCACAAGATGGCCGGCGATCTGGAAGTCGAAATGGTAGGCGGCCGGTGTCTAGGTATTTTGTACGATTTGCTGGCGATTCGATCTGGCACTGGCTTGACAACTATCCCCGGCCGTGTACTTTCTCAATCTCGTCCCCCCGCGTTGTGAGCTTGTCCTCGAGGGCATCCATGCCACCGAGGAAACATCATGCGCTGGTCGAGCTGTTAGTGCTGGTCCAGGTGTTGTTTCACAACTGGACCAGCTAGAGCGGCACGCCGAGTTAAACATCTGCATTCATGTGTTGGACTGCGCTGCGCAAGCTGAGCAGATAGATGGACGTACGTCAGACGTTACGTACTGCGGAAACGGCAAGCGGACGACGAGCAGACAAAGAATCTTGCTTTAATCAGTCTCAACTTCTCAACTTTGCTCAGCTTTCCGGTCCAAAAGCAGCCGTTCGCGCAACTTGACCAATGGAGGCGGCAAGCACCAGTAAAGTCCAGCAGAGAAGGGCTCACTTCCTGACCGCAAGACCGGCGCAAGCGAAATGCGTGCATTCCAATTCGCTCGCTCGAGACGCCTTTTGAACTTCTGTTTGAGCACGTTTGGCCATCGACTGACCGCATAAAACTCCTCTCCCCATCTGCTTCCGATTAGGATGCAGGAAAGGCTCCAGGCCAACAACCTTAATGATGACGACCACCCTGATGGCCGCTCTTTTTTCCCTGTTTCGTTCTGTAGATCGACTTCCAATGCAGTGGTGGTCCCGGAAGTTGTCGAAGCGCCATCAACGCATGTGTGTGTGGCACTGGTCGCAAACCCTCTGCCAAGCGCACAGCTTCTGAGAGCTATACATACTGTCTTGCCACTCTGTACATGCATCGCAGCACAAGCTCTGACGGTTGGCGACCGCAAACCCGAGCTGTGTGAAGGGTTTTCGCGGAAGAATTCCATCGAGGTTTCATTGTGCCGTGGCTGCGGCCCAGATGGTGAAAATCCCGGATATTGAGGCGGCCCCTGAGCGGGAGAGCTGTCGCACATATCAACCTCCCCGGAAAACGGGCTGGTGCTGCATATCTCTGGCCCTTCAGACGATGTTTGAGGCATTGGCGCATTGTTGCAACTTTGTCCTCAACAACGCCGGCTTCAACCGATAGCATCGACCTTGCGGTGGCGGCAGCTAGGTAATCAACTGGCGGGGCTGAGATGAGAAAGAGGGGGTTGCACTTGGATGATGGAAGCGACAGCAAACTGACTGATAATTGCCCTGTGATACGGCCGTGGAATTCCGGCTGCAAGTGAGCAAAGTTTGATCCTTCGCATCCAATTTGACGACACGTCTCCATCTTTGGGGTTGGCGAGTCGCGGCGACATCAACAATCAACATCAACATCAACATCAACAAAAACAATGCTGGTGCTTCATGTTTGCAATGCGACAGCGATATGACTGGTCCAGAGCTTGGCGGTCTCCAGAACAGGTCCCCTGAAGGTCTCCACTGCAGGCCTGTGGTCTCTGCGATTCCAGTGCTCCATGACGAACCGTCTTGCGCAGACGCTGTCATGCTGAAAGTGAAGACGGTGATGTGGTTCTGACATCCATATGATGCTGCAGTCCGAGGCGACAATGTCCAGAAAAGAATTGAACAGTTTCTGATGCGTTTGCTGCCTGTCGTGGCTAGACGCGAAGCTGGGAACAAAATGGAGGGCGCTCCTAAAGTGGTCACGTGGATTGGCGTTGAAGCGTGTGGCTGCCTCAAGCTAGAGACGCGTTTTGGGCAGCTCAAGAGCGCAAAATGAAGGCGGGTCGATTGTGCCACGCAAAATGAAGAAGACTGCCTAAAACTCTGCATAAGTATTCCTGGTTTCTACAACTCACTTTAAGGCCGGTATTTAAATCCCAAATCATCGTTCGTCGAGTCTTGTATCTTCTTCTTTGTTGTCGAGGGGATTTTGTGAGACGCGCCATCTCCAAACTCAGTAATGCCGCCCCACATTCAGCAGGAGCTCAGCATCTCGAAGCGACTACCACAGTACGTCACCGGCAACCGGAAAAAGACTCGTTCCGGCGCAACCGTGCCAACCATCACCGCTTGGCAGGATCTGGAGCGCGATTTTAGCTCGCGGCACCCTTGTTCGCAGCTTTGGCGGTTGTGGTCCGAGCTCGAGCGGATTGGTACGTACTGTTTACGCTTTTGATTTGGCTGCAGGGGACAAACGAACGTCAACATCAAAACAAGCCCTGTGAATCTCATTCACGTCCGTTCTTTAATCACCGGCTGCCCGTCCTCCGCACCTGCGACGGCCTCGACTTTTTTCCTATCTCTTTCTCTAACCCCGCCGCTCGCCACTTCCAGGTGTTCAATTCAATTCTCGACAAGAACGAGGCATCCTGTTGACCTTGGAGCTGCTGGCATTGACGAGTTCGGCTGTCCGTAGCTTCCCCTTTTGTTGGAGCTACCACAACCACCTCCCCCCAACCTCAGCAAGACATCCCCAGCAGGACAGATCACACCTTCGTGTGTCTGAAGCCTCTGTTACTTTTTATAGTTACAGCATCACCTGGCAGAATCCTCTGATTTCGTCTTTTTATCAGCAAAAGCAATCATCAACAACCATCCTTGTTCTGGAGCTGATTCTTCGGTTCGGACACATTCGAGTCGTCGCGGCAACAACCACATCTTCGATCTCGAATCCAGGAGTCAATCTCACGGATCCATCATTCTTATGAAGTCAGGCGCGACATTACGTGTTCGGCATCTTTCTTAACCCACAACCTCCTCGTATCTTAACCTCGACAACCACACCATTCCATCCTCAACAATCAACAGCTCAGGCTGCAATCCAGCAAGATGGACGCCAAGGTAAGACATCCTCATCCCAATATCTTCAATTGAACACAAAGATCGAGGTGCAGAGGGGCTCCACTCGTTGATGAGGTGCTGGTGCGTGAAGACTGCCAGATAAGGCAACAAGCAGATCAGCACAACCCTCACGTGGACTTCTCCGGCTTCGTACTACCCTATTTCCTCCAATCTCTTCCCTTTCTCCCCAATCCTCCAAGTCTTCCAACTCTTCAATTCCATCCTGTATGCCTTTGCAAAAGAAACCAAGGCTTCAATCAGCTAACTTGGTTTCTTTCTCATAGCCACAGCGCATCCCCCGGGTTCAACCCGTCACCACCACATACGGAGACGAGAACGTTGTCGCTGTCCATCAACGCCATAAGTCTATCGGAAACGTCAAGAACACCGTGACTTCCATCGGCATGACTGCTGCTGCCAAGCGGACCGCTTTCAGCGATGTCAGCAACATTGCCCATCCCGTGGTTGATACCGCTGCCAAGGATCTTGGAAAGACTCGCATCTCGGCCCTAGCTCCACGTGAGAAGACTACGATTGTCGACAACAAGGACAAGACCCGCGAGGCCGGAGAGGCTTTCTTACGCCCCCCTCAGCGCTCTTTCATCCCATCGATTCCTCCGGTGCAAGTGACTCAGATCTCCACTGGCCCAAAGCCTCCAGTCCACGTTGAGCTACCCAATGCCGACAAGATTGTGAAGCCGGTTGCTCCCAAGAAGGCTTCTTTCATCTTCTCTGACGAGGGAAAGGACAGGGGCAAGCCCAAGTTTGAGGCTGCTCTCAAGCTGGACGACTCGATGGCTGCGATGGAGACCCAGATTAAGAATCCGCGTCACTTCAAGAGCCAACCCCAGCTGCGCACCGAGCAGCAGCCCGTTCTTCGCCGTACCCAGAGCCGCCATCTGGGCAGCAATCCCAGCCCTCTGATCAACCTTGAGGAGGATGTTGCTGAGCCTTCCTATCACGATGCCATGGAGAATCTCTCTGGCCTGTCGAACCTTGTTAAGGACCAGCTTCAGGTTGAGCCCTCATCCTCCATGACTCTTCAGGAGACTCGCTTCGACCACCACTTCCATGCCGAGCGTGACGCTCAGATCGACCTCATCAATGACCCTGCGGGATACCACGTCGACCAGGATGCCATGACCGAGCCAGACGACAACTGGGATGACGAGGAGGGTGACTTGTATGACGAGCAGGGCTTCACTACGGCGCACTCGTTCAAGTCTCACGGTGACAACACCACTGGAGGTGTCACGACCATGCTCGCTCCCAAGGTCACTGCCAAGATCCAGAAGGAGTTGGACATCGCCCGCACCATTGTCGAGGCCACCACTACTGAGGAGCAGCTCGAAGATGAGGAGTGGGATCCCACCATGGTGGCTGAGTACGGCGAGGAGATCTTTGCCTACATGCGCAAGCTCGAGGTAGGTCGCATCCATTCTTTGTGACTGAAAACCCATACATGTTCGAAGCACTTGAACTAACTGACTTGCAGTCTGAGCCTAACCTGTGCCCAAATCCCCACTACATGGACATCCAGGCTGACATCTCTTGGTCTATGCGCTCTGTCCTTATGGACTGGCTTGTCCAAGTGCACAATCGCTTCACTCTCCTGCCGGAGACCTTGTTCCTGACCGTCAACTGCATTGACAGGTTCCTGTCTGTCAAGATTGTCTCGCTCAGCAAGCTTCAGCTTGTTGGTGCCACGGCCATCTTTGTCGCAGCCAAATATGAGGAGATTAACTGCCCTTCTGTCCAAGAGGTCATGTACATGGTCGATGGCGGATTCACCGTCGAGGAGATCCTGAAGGCCGAGCGTTTCATGCTCAGCATGCTGGACTTCGAGCTTGGATGGCCGGGTCCTATGAGCTTCCTCCGGCGCATCAGCAAGGCGGATGACTACGACGTCGACACGCGTACCCTGGCCAAATACTTCCTGGAGGTCACTATCATGGATGAGCGCTTTGTGGGCAGCCCCCCGAGCTACATTGCTGCTGGAGCCCACTGCCTGGCCCGCTACATGCTACGCAAGGGCAACTGGGTATGTTACAAACTACTTATGGTTCTCGTGTTCCACTGCTAACAAATGCACAGTCTGCTGCTCACACCCACTGGTCTGGCTACACGCTGGTTCAGCTCAAGCCTCTGGTGTGCCTCATCTTCGAGTGCCTCACTGACCAGGTCATGCACCACTGGGCCGTCTACGACAAGTACCAGGGGCCGCGCTTCAAGCACGTCTCGGTCTTTGTCCGTTCTGAGATCGACAAGGGCTTCCGCCTGACCTTTGACCCGCATGCCCCATACGATTCGGATCGTGCCCTGCTTGACGAGTTCGCCGCGCAGATGCAGTATGCGGCTGCTGCAGGTCACCCCATGTGAACTCACTCACGCTCGCTCCATTCGGCATCCGTTGCTCTGCTCGCTGGCCCCTGCGCTGTTTCCCTACCGGTGCCCACCGAACTGTCAACATACAGCGTCCTCCCCAGGAGCTTGCCCGGACTGCCCCCATCACGACATAGCATTTTGTACGACTAATGAACTCACGACCCGTCTTTCATCACTCAAGCATTGCCATTTCGGCTGGCTTTGCGTTGCTCTGCAGGCACCTTCTCTCCTCAGAGATGCGCTCGCATCAAGGGTGTTTGTGCTGCATGGCGTTGGCGGACTGTACTTCACACATTTTTTTTTTTCCCCCCAGCATCTCTAGAGAGAGAGACACGAGGCTGGACTCTGGCACACGGGCGTGCTTAATCAACAAGGCGAAAGGGAATACCCAAGGGAGGAATGGATCTCTTACAAAGGATCAAAAAATAAGGTGTGGACATGGGCGTTTATCGATATTGCATGTTTTCTTCTCGGGGTTCCCCTTCATCTTCAGCCTTCTTTCCATTGCTTTACTGGCATGGTATCAGGGGTGGCAGACAGATGTGTTTTATTGATAATATTTTTCTCAGCTGCGGACTAGACAGTCAGGAGATGTCATCTCGTTTGTCGAGGGCGGCTGGTGGTGGATAGCAGCAGGGGGGCTGGACAGGGGCAGTGGGTGGGAGCATAGCATTAGAGGAGTCTGACTTCTGAACAACGACAATGGAAGCACTTTCATGGAGATGCTTGGCTATGAGTGACATGTCTTCGCGTGAAGTTTGGCCTTGTTAACATGACACTGCCAATGCACTTTGGGTCTTCAACGATGTCGTGTTGTGATATGGTGGCAAACATCAGCCAGTTCAATCTCCTATACCAAGGCAGCCAAACTTCGTACTGGCTTCTAGAATAATCAACATTTGTTATGCCATGATGCTTGGCTTCTTGGAAGTGGACATTGGATATAGATCAGAGATACACCTGACTGCTGCTGGACTTGGGTGCTGTTGCCCCTGATGTATGACTGTGCAAGTGCCACAGCATATGACAAAGCTCAAGGAAAACCTGCATCTAGGCTTTACCACTGTGTGTGTCTTCTGTCATCCACCTCCTCGCGATCGGAATTCATCCCAAAGAGGACAGACAAGAGAAGTCCCCAACTGTCAGGAACGTGGCCCGAGCGCCAAGTTTACCGCACCTATAGGATCGCTATCAGCCTATCGGCGATGGACCCGATGATGTTAGCGGCTCTGACCCTGCAGCTCCCAAGAAAAAATCTTGAGGATTGATCGCCTGTTGTTTGTTGAAAATTAAAATCCTATCGATAACAATCACCGCCCTTCCGCCTCCTCAAGCCCGATTTTGTCGCCGCGTTCCGCATACTCGCGTCCTTCCTTCACTTCTTCCAGCGACCTTTCTGTCGTTGATGGCTTCACTTCGTCACTTGTTCATGTAGAACAAACTCTCGTTTTTATACCCTTGATATTATTCACATCGCGAAAAGCGGATTCAATTCCGAACAACGAGGGAACCCGCTTCAGCCTGTGGGGAGAGCGACGCTAATTGACTCACTTTGCGCCAGCGCTCATTTCCCGCCCCGGCGACTCGCGATTTACCCCAGCCTTTCCCTCTTGTTCCGACTGCGGATCACTTGTTGCCATAGTCCGGGGATCTGTATCACGATCAATTGCGGTTGTCGCCCTCCTACCTACTACCCCTTGTGCAGCGGATAGACCTCTGGAAGCAACTGTGTAACCATGGCCGTGGTATCATCTACCGTCAAGGAGGCGGTGAAGGAGAGCTTGGTGGGCACACAAGAACCTGTCCAGGTGTCATCACAGACCAAGGCGCGGTTCATAAGCCATGCCGTCAAGGACGCAGAGACCGGCGAGCTCTTTCTGGGCCCAGACCAGTTCATCGATGCTGTCGCGCCTCCAGATGAAGACTTTGTAAGTGCCTGCTGCCATCCTCTCTGATGCGCGCTCCCTCTTTTGTAGATCACATCGCTGACTTGCATGTCTCCCACCAACAGCACAAGATCAAGCGAGACCAATACTCCATCCTCTTCCGTGTAGCAGACCGAGCCGGCAAGGGCAAAGTGTCCCTCTCCGACTGGGCATACTTCCATAACATCCTCACCAAGCCCGACGCCGAGTACGACATTGCCTTCCGCCTCTTCGACGTCGAGCGCATCGGCGCTGTGAAGTACGATGACTTCCGCAAACTGTACGAGCTGAACAAGGGACCAGACACCATCTCCTTTGACTGGGACTGCGAGTGGGCGAAACTTTACATAGGAAGTAAAAAGAAGCGCCACGACCTGGATTACAACCAGTTCTCCCAGATGCTGCGAGGCCTCCAAGGCGAGCGAATCCGACAGGCGTTCCAGCAGTTCGATAAGGATGGCGACGGATACATCGAACCCGAGGACTTCGAGCGCATCATCATGGAGACGTCGAAGCACAAGCTCTCCGACCACGTCCTCGAGAATCTTAACACCTTGTGCAATATCGCCAAGAGCAGTAGGGTGTCGTACGCCAACGTGCGTGCCTTCCAGAATATGATCAAGGAGATGGACCTCGTAGAGCTCATCGTGCGAAGAGCTTGCGCAAAGAGCTCGGATGGCAAGATCACAAGGACCGAGTTCCTCAACCAGGCTGCCAAGATCACCCGCTTCTCTCTTTTCACTCCCATGGAGGCCGATATCCTCTTCCACTTCGCCGGACTCGACCAACCATCAGGCAAGCTCGGCCTAAAAGACTTCTCCAAGGTCCTGGATCCGTCGTGGAGGACCAGGCATGATGGGGACGAGGGCCAGCGCGCTGTAACCCACACCAAATCCACGGCACAGAATATCCTCGCGGGAGCCATGGAGTCGGGGTACAGTTTCCTCCTCGGCAGCTTCGCCGGTGCCTTTGGCGCTTTTATGGTATACCCCATCGACCTGGTCAAGACGAGGATGCAGAACCAGCGTGGCGGACCGAACCCTGGACAGCGTCTGTATAACAACTCGATCGACTGTTTTAGGAAGGTTGTCCGGAACGAGGGCTTCAGGGGTCTGTACTCTGGTGTCCTGCCGCAGCTGGTCGGTGTTGCGCCTGAGAAGGCCATCAAGCTGACGGTGAACGATGCCGTGCGGAATTACTTCAGCGAAAAGAACGGTAAGATTTGGTGGCCGCATGAGCTGCTTGCCGGTGGTTCAGCTGGTGCTTGTCAAGTGGTCAGTATTCGTCTCTCATCCTCCAGTTCAGTGATCCATGGTACTCAATGCTAACATTGTGGACTCCAGGTGTTCACCAACCCCCTCGAAATCGTCAAGATCCGTCTCCAAGTACAGGGCGAAGTCGCAAAGACAGTCGCGGGCACACCGAAAAGGTCCGCAATGTGGATTGTCCGTAACCTTGGCCTCGTCGGCCTCTACAAGGGCGCCTCCGCCTGTCTTCTGCGCGACGTGCCGTTCTCGGCCATCTACTTCCCCACCTACAACCATCTCAAGCGCGACCTCTTCGGCGAGTCGCAGACCAAGAAGCTCGGCATCCTCCAGCTGCTCACGGCCGGAGCCATCGCCGGCATGCCGGCCGCCTACCTGACCACGCCCTGCGACGTCATCAAGACGCGTCTGCAGGTCGAGGCCCGCAAGGGCGACACGGCGTACACGGGCCTGCGCCACGCGGCCCAGACGATCTACAAGGAGGAGGGCTTCCGCGCCTTCTTCAAGGGTGGGCCCGCGCGCATCTTCCGGTCATCGCCGCAGTTCGGTTTCACCCTCGCCGCGTACGAGGTGCTGCAGAGCGTGCTGCCATACCCCGGCGGCAAGACGGAGCTCAAGGCGCACACGGGCGTGGCGGAGGTCGTCTCGACGCTGCGGGAGAAGGGCGACGACAGCCCATTCGCGAGGACGAGAAACGCGCTCAAGATCGTGCTTGATATCGATGAGGATTTCGGAAAGATGAAGGTGCCTACTGATCATGAGACGTGGAAGACGATTCCGAAGTGGATGGGTGGTGGAGGTGGACAGGCCGCTGTTGCGGGTGGTGCCACCACTGCCTGATTTTGAGTTTGGAGCACATTGCATTTTTGCGACACTCGGGACCTGCATCATGGTCGAACCACCAGACGCCCTCCACATAAACGCGACACAACTTTGCCGGCATATACGATCTTTGTCCGGCACACTCTATCTTGCATGCATGCATTGCACACACACTTTTACCTAACCCGGCAGATCATTCCTACTAGAACTAGAAGGTTCGGGGATTTTGGGGGAATACGGATAGATTCTTTTCCCTTTTTGTTGAAAAGTATCTAGAGGAAGATGGATGGAAAGAAGACAACTCCATCATGGGAAGCATTTTGCATTTGTTGCATTTGCGTTTGCTGCATCATGCCCATACGGCGTTTATATGAGGGTTTCTAAGGAGGGCATGTTATTTGGTTTCTCTTGAGCTGTTGAGGTTCACCTGCCCGTACATGACTTTTTGCATTCCGTTGCTTTTGCCTTTGCCTTTTCCTGTATACCTAATTGCCCCCTTGACCTTCGCGTTTTTGCCCTTGAGAAGAGACAGAGCGTGCTCGAGCTTTAGAAGGATGTTGCACGAGCCCAAGGGACCGAATGTTAGAGTACAAGATGAGGAAGCTTATTCTGAACCGGTGATCTTTGCGACTTGTGATGCTTTTGCTGGACTCCTGACTGGATCCCCAGATCTCGCACAACACCGATCCGGCTTAGCGGCCGCTGCCCCACCATCCCGATTTTAGTGCCGTCACTTGTCGGTCCCTGCTCTCCTGCGCCGATGGCATCATCTCTGCGAGTCCGAAAGAATACGACATCACCACCACCGATGAACGCTTCAACCTCTCATCGTCGCGTCGACTCCTCCACCTCCTCCATGATCCCTCAATAACGCCTTACCCCACCGTCAACTTCAACCACCCGACAAATGTCCTCCTCCTCCTCCCCACCCCCCGAGGGTCCCTCCTCCTCCTGGCTGCCCCTAATCTCCTCCCTCTGCGGCTGGGTCTACTTCACCTGCTGGTCCCTCTCCTTCTACCCGCAACCCTTGTTGAACTTCCGGCGGCGCACCACACGAGGGACGACGGTCGATTTCCCCTTAATCAACAACCTGGGCTTCGTCGCCTACCTCTCCTCGAACCTCGCGTTCTACTATTCCCCCCTTATCCGCGCCCAGTACGCCGCCCGCAACCACGGGTTGACTCCGACCGTACAGTTCAACGACGTCGTCTTCGCCGGCCACGCGCTGGCTATGTGTATGGTGATATTCAGCCAGTACATACCTGGTCTGTGGCCGGGTTTTACGCCCAATTCCGGGACGAGGCCTAGTAGGGCTATACTAGGCTTGACGGCGGGGTGTATAGCGGGGGTAGGGGTGGTCGTGTGCGTCGTCCTGTCGGACGCGAGGAGGAACGACGTCGGCCCGGGCGCGATGGAGGCGTGGACGTGGCTCGACGTGATCTACGCGGTGAGCTACGTCAAGTTGATCGTGACGGTGGTGAAGTACACGCCGCAGATGGTGTGGAACTACAAGAACAGGAGTACCATCGGGTGGAGCATCGAGGGGATGATGCTCGATTTTTCGGGCGGGGTGTTGAGTATCGTGCAGTTGGTGATTGATAGTTACCTGCAGGGCGACTGGAGCGGGATCACGGGGAACCCGGTCAAGTTTGGGTTGGGCAATGTGAGCATGGTGTACGACTTGATCTTTTTTACTCAGCACTGGGTGTTGTATCGGGATGCGGGGGATAAGGAGGGGGAGACGGATGGTTTGCTGGCGAGGGAGGAGGAGGGGAGGAGGATAGATTAGAGGGGCGGGATGGGATGGGACTCGGGTATGGCGTTGAGGTGTTGGATGGGATGGGTTAGACATGCTCGGATATGATGATGGTATGTGAGCATAGGATATGTCGGTCATAGACGAATGCATTACCGCCCACAAGAGGCTGCCCATTTTGGGTGTCTATCCTCTATATGCATGACCCGATCCCTCTAAAACCCGGGACGCCTAGATATGCAGAAAGAATCGCTGTTGGGCCGGACACCGCCGACTACTCTTTCCCGGCTAAGTCATTCGCACCCCGAGAGACGACACATGCGTCATATCCCTACTCTCATAGCATATCCTCATCAGCCTCCAGCTCGCTCGGATCAACGACCCACTCCTCCTCGTCGGCCCACCGCGGTGCAAGCACGAACTTATCGTGGATCTTGCCCATGCTGTACGCGACACCGGCAGGCTCGCTACTCCTGGCGTTCGGATTCGTCTCCTCCACCAGCACAGCCGTCGTCAGGAAGTTGGTCTCTATGCCCGGAACCATGTCGAGTATCTGCCCGCCCCAGTCGAGCTCGATCTTGCCCGACTTGCGCACAATGAGCTTACCGACGTAGCCACCTTCTGGCGGGTACGGCATGTCCTTGCTGTTGTCCTTGGGCTTTTCCTCGTCGACGTCGATGCCCTCTTCGGCCTTAACGCCGCGGTCCGGTGTCTCCGACGTGCCCGTCAAGTCGATGTTGGCGGCTGGCTGGTCGAGCATGACGATATCATCCGTGGGTTCGTCTTTGACGAATTCCCCTTGGGCGTCTTTAGTCTTCGGCTTTGGTGGCCTCGTGATCTTGAGAGGCGGGAGGACGGGCGGGAGCTGGAAGAGGAAGAGGGCGCCTTCGAGACCGTTTGGTATCTTCTCACCATGCTCATCGAAAACCGGCGGTTCGTCGCCAATCTTGAGGAGATTCATCAGGCGATCCGTGTCGTACTGAATCTGTGTTTCCTCTGGATCCTTCGGCCGGATCTTCTTCGTGCCCTCGATGATCGCCTTCTTATGCTCCTCCTCTTTGGCCGCCAAAATATCCCCGATGGCCGACGCTTCGACGAGCTCGCCGTGTTCGTTCTTAACCATGATCTTCTCCCGTGCCTTGGGCGCAACGTGGCTCCAGACCTCGTCGTCGTTCTTCAGCCGCGGCTCCATCTTGGGTTCGTCGACAAACATGCTCTCCGAGTCCGACCCATCCGCGTCTGCTTCCGCCGCCTTCTCGCCCGCGGCAATGTCCTCTGCTGTAGTCAACTCGACGCCGCCCTCCTGCACCTCTTCACGCTTAATGCCGACGGGCAGGATGGCTCGCTTCTTCTTGGTCGTGGTGATCTTCGCGCCCGTCGCTGTGTAGTCGTCGTCGTCTTGGTCTCGTTGACTGCCCCGAAGCTCGTCGGCGTTTATCCTGTCGTCATCCTCCCTTCCGTCCGCGTGAACGTACGCGCCACCGCTTCCAGAAGGACCCCCCGATCTAGCGCCAAAGCCTCCGCCGCCTCCACCACCACCGAAGGGGCCGCCGCCGCCTCCGAGGCCACCACCACGTGATGATGCGCCGGCTGCAAAGCGAGATATGTTAGTACCTATGCTCCTGAGGGATAGATATGCTGTTGCAACTTACTTGGTGCGAACATGCCACCCCCTCTACTCGTCTGGTCCCCGAACCCACCCCTCCCAAGTCCCCTTCCGCGGCCGCGGCCGCGGCCCCTCCCTCTTGCTCTCCGAGCATCTTCTGCAATCTTCCTATTCTGCAGCTTCAACTGCTCGTCGGCAATCCGTTGCCTCTCCTCTTCGGTCCTGCGGTTCGCCTTGGGCTTGAACTTGGCCCGACTGCTGCCGGCCGATGCAGCGCCCCGGGCTGATGTGCTGGGCGCCCGTGAGACTCGAGCGGTAGGAGAGGGTTCTGAGGATAGACTGGGGTCGACGGGTACCGGTGTGCTGCTGAGGGATGTGCTGATCTGGGCTGGGGTGTCGGAAGGTTGCGGTGTTGCCGATTCCGAGCCCGCTGCTCCTCCTGCCCGCCCTCCACGGCGAGTGCCGCGTCTTGGGGCACCCGACATTATCTTGCGCTCAGTTCAGATGGTATAGTAGATTGTAGATCGGTAATTGTTCTTCTTAGTCTGTGGACGTGATGGCGATATGTTAAATTGACGTTGTTATGATCCTCGCCTCAATCGCAGGTTGAATAATTGGCAGAATGACTTCTCGAGTCACCCCATCGTTGACAGCCGTCCCGGAAGCTTAATCGCCCAGAAATTTGACGAGCCGGTGGGGGACGATGACCGCAGGGCGACTGTTCTGCCGCTCTTCACCGCAACGGCGCCAGTGGAATGGGCTTCTCCGCTTGAACCGCGCACTTGGCAGGGGTCACAGTACGTACCATTCACGCTAGATACCTGTTCTCGTGGGTTTCACTATGGCCGTTAACGGATAAGTCTTGAAGCAGGCTGCCGTCAACATGCATTCACAATTGCAAAAGCTGCAGCACTTCGTTTGATATCATGATTCCTCCATGACAATGAATTCACCCTTCCCTAAATCATCATCTACCCCAGGGGAAGGTCGGCTCGTGGTCAAACTCCTCCCGAATGGCACATCCGGGCTCGAAAACATCACATATCAATATCCCTTGAAGCTCATAACGCCTGCCAAGCCTTCCGAAAATGAGAGCGTCCTGGTGTTTCTACTATCCTACGGAGGTGGTCTAATAGGTGGTGACAGGGTCCACTTATCGATCGATGTTCAGCCAAATGCCAAGCTGAGCATCGTGACCCAGGGGCACACCAAGATCTTCAACTCTTCCAGCCGGGACATCATCACACGCCAAACCCTGACTGTTCAGATAGCCGAAGGGGCAGCACTATGTCTATTACCAGACCCGGTACAGCCGTTCGAGGATAGTGTCTTTGAGCAGACACAGGTCTTCAAGCTAGCAATGCGCGGCTCGATATGCCTGTTGGATTGGGTAACCCAGGGCCGGACAGCCAGAGGGGAAAACTGGAGTCTCACACGCTGGG
The DNA here is from genome assembly GCA_009194965.1 of Coniochaeta sp. 2T2.1. NCBI lineage: Eukaryota > Fungi > Ascomycota > Sordariomycetes > Coniochaetales > Coniochaetaceae > Coniochaeta > Coniochaeta sp. 2T2.1. The sequence continues at coordinate 391,830 of VSMA01000016.1, forward strand.
TCGGCAGGAACGAGGTCTGGGTACCGGATCAGGCCCGGCCGAACGGAGAGAGGCTGCTCGTGAGGGACACCGTCATTCTCGACGCTGAGCGCCCACAGTCTGAAATGCCAGGGTTACGGGAGAGCATGTCACGCATGGGCATCTTCGGCACGCTTCTGCTCCGCGGCCCTCTGGTGAAGGTATTGGGAGAGTTCTTCCTCGCCGAGTTTGCCGCCTTGCCGCGGATAGGGGCTAGGGACTTTAGGAGCGATGAAGCCAGACTGGCTGATGTCGAGGAGCTGTCGCCGCTGGAGAAGTGGCGGACGGAAAGGATACGGATGGAGAAGGAGAAGGGGCTGTTGTGGTCCGCGGCAAATGTGCGAGGTTGCGTGGTGGTTAAGTTTGGTGCGCCTGATGTTGAGACTGGACGAGAATGGGTTGGGTCTATGCTCCTGCAGGAGGGAAGCATTGCTGAGATATTCGGGAATCAAGCACTCATGTGCGTGCGATGAGGTACGACTATAGCTCTAGTTGGATTGTATTCTGATTACCTGAGGTGGTGCAATGGCGAACGTCGAGTGATGCTCGAGGTATATCAAACCCTGAATGGGCGCAAAGGACCATGTTCGATTCCGGGACTCGGTCAACTCTTTATTTCTTTCTGGGACAGACCTCATGCATTACGAAATAAGTGTTGGTATTAACGGGAGATGGCTGGTCTATATTTGAAAACCGTGGACATAATGTATGGTCTTGGTAAAAGATGTACCTTGGTACCTTTTGATATTCTTAAAACGCGGTTGAGCAGTTACCGGATGCAAGGACATGCCCCGCTTTACCTGGCATCCAACTGGTGGAGACGCTACCTTGTCGTGACAGACGGCCGGGCGTTTGAACCCGCCCCAGAAATAAATTACCCAAATATCCCACCTCCACGACGCGTTATCGCCAAACCCGTGACTGCACCGCTCGCGCTGTAATGTTACCACAACCACTGCCTTCAATCATCGCGTCATAACTGTAATGATATCCAGACGAGCGCCCCTCATGGAAACCTCAGACAACAATGCGACGGGCTCGCCTACCCCTACGGGAACGTCGCGTCGATCCGGACGCGTCTTAAAGGCCCCCGAGAAGTTCATACCCGATGCGCCCGCCGCTGCCAAGCGCAAGCGCCACGACGACAACGACGATGACGATGCAGAGAACGACGCGCCTCTAACGGACCTGGAGGACAGCGATGCCGACGTCGACGATGCTGCAGACGACGACGAGGACGCGATAGAAGAGGCGCCGAAGCGCAAGAAGAAGCCGTCGCAATCCGCCAGGAGCAGGAAGCCCGCGGCTAAGAAACCCAAGACTAATGGAGATGCCGGAGGTCATGCTGCCAAAAGCTTGGCTAGCAGGCCGAAGAAGGTTGTGCGCACTGCGCCGGTTGAGGCTCACGATGGCGATGGATTGTTTGGTAAACAACCCCTCCATCTGCAACGAGCCATCTGTTGGCTAATGATATCGCAGCTGAGATATTTACGACCGGCCATTCCTCCAACGATGTCGCGTCAGGCTGGTATACAAGATATCAAGCAGATAATGCGGCTGCGCTCACCGACCTGGTGAACTGTATCTTGCTCTCTGCAGGCTGCCATCAGCTCGTCACCGAAGATGATATTCGCGACCCAGAGAACTGCCAGAACAGACTGGCTGACCTTCAGAATGTGTATACCGAGGTCAGTACATACTCTCGCTGCGATCTGCTGTTGAAACAAGTGTCTAACAATGGTACAGGCCGGTATCACCGAGTACCCCCTTGTCTCCCGGACTCGCGGGACGAAGTCGTTCAGAGACTTGCTAGTTAGTTTCTTCAGGTCGCTTTTGAATGTTCTGCACGAGGTAGGGGCCATGTACAAAGACGACGATCTGATGGAAAACCTCCACCGATGGGTTGCCTCCATGTCTTCTTCGACTCTGCGCCCATTTCGCCACACAGCCACCACCGTTGCGCTTGCAATGGAGACAGCTCTAGTCGAAGTCGCCAAGAAACTGGATGATCGCGTCACCAAATTGACACAACAAGCCGAGTCCGAGAGAGGGCGCAACGGAAAGAACAAGGGGAGGCTGGCCGCTATTGAGCGCGACTTGGCCGAAGCCAACGACAATCGCGAGATATGCACGGAGAAGATTAGTGACTTCTTCGATACTGTTTTCGTGCACCGCTATCGGGATATTGATCCAAAGATCCGGACTGAGTGCGTCGACGCTCTTGGCTCATGGATCCTGCTCCTCCCGAGTACCTTCATGGAACCCGGATACCTCCGATACCTTGGCTGGATGCTCTCCGATGTCTTCCCGGCTACGCGCCAGGAAGTGCTGAAGCAGGTCGCTCGCATCTTTAGGCGAGATGCTGACAAGCTCGGACACTTCATTGACCGGTTCCGCGAGCGCCTCGTGGAGATGGCAACAAGGGATGCCGACGCCAGCGTACGCGTTGCTGCGATATCGGTCATTGAGACCTTGAAGTCCACAGGCATGCTGGAGCCGAATGAGATCGATGCGATTGGCAAGCTGATATTCGACTCGGAGCTCAGAGTCCGAAGGGCGGTTGTTGACTTCTTCGTCGGTTGCGTTAACGACTCAATCGAAAGCAAGACGGAAGAAATGGGCGGCGACGATGCCATCGAGGAGATATTCGGCAGAGATAACGAGGAAGAGTATAATGCCCCTCGGCGGGACTGGATCAGCATCAAGTGTCTGGTGGAGATGATCGCCATATACGAGGCTCAATTCGAGGAGGAGCAAGCGATCGTGCCTCCAAAACCGCTGGACATCGCGGTGGATCTATACAACGGTTCAGTGCCCGAGACTCGGATAGCGATGGCCGCCCAGGTGTTGTATGAGAAGATCGATCACATACGGGACTGGGAGGTCCTTGCTGGCTATCTTCTATACGACCATACCACAAGCGCCAAGTCATCTAAGTCATCCAAGTCAAAGGCGAGCAAGAATGAGCAGGCGCTCAAGGACGCGGTGGCACCCGAAGGACGAGAAGAAGTCATCCTGCTGGAGATGCTCAGCTCTGCCGTCCAACTGAGTCTATCGCAAAGCGCCGAGCTTAAGAAGAAGCCAAGATTGGAGACGGACGCGCAAGATGAGACCGGAGTCAACCTGGCCACGCTCATTCCCAAGCTTCTGAAGAAGTTCGGGGCCGAGCCAACGACTGCCACTCTCGTGCTTCGTCTCGAACACTCCCTCGACCTAGACGTTTTCCAGCAGCTACGCCAGGATGCCACGACATATACCAGGCTCCTAGACGAGATTTGTACACAGTTTAACCGACATGTGGACCGAGGCGTGATCAGCGAGGCTGCAAGGTCGCTCTTGCACGCCCGTGAATATGAGGAGCTGGCCGAGTTAGCGGAGAGCAGGATATCGGTTCTGTGGGAGAATCTCCTCAACAGCTTGCGCAACTTTGACAAGTCCGGCGAGCTGTCGATACGTGGGGACTTGGATGCTGAGCTCCTAGCAGATCTGGGGACCGTCCTGATGAAGATTGGCCAGCTAGCCTCTGTTGCGCCCTGCATTGATGTCTTGTCCTCCTCCGGTCAAGACGAAGACTCCAGCTCTCCGGCTATTGAGATACTCGTCCGGATTGTCCATAGGGGCAAAATCGAAACGGTCGACGAGAACCTGGACGACTTGGAGGATGAGGCCGTGCCCTATGCCATCAAGGCCTCCAAGTTCTATTTCCTGTGGAACGCCTACTCGTTGATCAGCGCGATCAACACGGGCGCCAGCATCTCCGGCGATGACATTCACCGTCTAGACCTCGTGCGCCAGACATACCGCGACAACCTCATCGACACGCTCTCATCAAGAGCCAGCAACGACGACCTCCGCATGTTCTCCACGGGAGCACTGTGCGACCTCGTCGTCACGCTCGCCTCCGTCCGCGCCACCGTCGAACAGACCCCCAACGCGGGCCAGAAGTACCCCGGCCTCGACGTCCTCTTCGAGGAGATCGACCCCAGGCTCGTCGACGCTGAGCTCCTCGAGATCTTCGACTCGGCCGAGCGCGCCTACGCCCGGCGCGCCAAGAAGACCCTCAACGAGCCCGCGGACGACGAGGACCCGATGGACGACGACGAGGACGAAGACGACGCCGACGACGAGGGGCTGTCGGAAGAAGACCTCAAGTGGAAGGAGCTCAAGGCCGAGAAGTCCCTGTGCGAGCTCACGAGCAAGTACGTCCTGGCCATCCTGGCCAATATGCTTGACCACGGCGGCCCAACGCCCGGCAAGCTGAGGAGGCGGATGAAGAGGAATGCTAATAAGCTGGGGCCCATGTTCAAGGAGGCCGTGAGCTATCTGGACGAGGAGAAGCTCAGGGAGGTGATCATGGGCGCCCCTAAGAAGAGCAAGAAGAAGAGTAAGAAGCCCGCTGCAGGTGGTGGCAGTGAGAAGAAGAAGGCTAGGAGCGAGGAGGTTGTCATTGATGATGACTCTGACGAAGATCCCTTTGAGGAGGGCACCGTGGAGGATCGTCGCAGGAGGGAGTTGCTGGATGAGGAGCCCCTGGACGAAGTGCAGCGGCCGGAGACGCCGGTCGGGAATGATGAGGAGGATTCTGTTCTCGGGGATTGAGCGATTAGCGTTAAGGGGTTACGGCTTGCAGAATGTGGGATATGGTTGCTGGACGGCGTTACTACCATAGTTGGAGCGATGCAGGATCTGGTTCATGGTGCTACCGTACGACGATGCTACAGTCTTCTTTTGTTTTTCATTTGCCACGGCGGTATCAACTTCTCATGTTTATGGGTGTGGGAGCGAATGTGTCGGCAAGCGGTATTGCAAGCGGGAGAAGCAGGCCTTGCGGATTTGTATCAATGACTGGGGTGATCGACGGTATTAATGCAGATAGCTCATATCAACTTGTATCAACTCATGTGTGTATCTTTGCTGGAGATGTCGAAATACCATCAGCCGTCGGACATGCGTCAGAGCTGGACACTCCGAATGGAATAAAAGTAGAATCTTGAGAAGCTTGCTTATTCAACTCATTAACATGATCTTAGCCACGTTCTAGCTCGTCTTGTTCCGAGCACCTGTAGGACTCGCTTCCTCCCATAACGCCAGGTTCAAATCCTGAACCATCCCCTCTTGCCCAAAGGGCATCACGCAAGGCCGCCGCCGACCAGTATATATAAGGGTACGTATCTACGCACAACCAGCAAAACAAATGAAAAGCCGCCTCGCAAGGCTAGAGGTAGCATCATGACTACAGGTATATCATCAACCACCACCCATCTCTATAATCTTACGCCTGCGCCCCCTCAGCAGAAGCCAACAACCTCGCGCGCCAGCTATTACACACCTCCTCAAACCCGCCCACGACCTCGCCGCACACGTGCGCGCACTCCCTGTTCCGCAACCTCTCCCCCCAGTTCCCCCTGCTCAGCCACTGCTCGCCTTCCTCCCTAAGCTCCTCCTCCTTCCTCAGCTCGGCGACGAGCTCCTTGGCGCTCTTGAGCCGGCGCGTGGCCGTCGTCGTCGTCTGCCGCGACATGTGCAGCGTGTCGGAGAGGTAGTTGAGCGTCTGCGACAGGTCCGAGGTGATGGCGTGCAGGTCGTTGAGGCTGGTGAAGGCGCGCGTCGAGGGGCGCGGCATCGTCTCGGACAGGGAGATGAGGAGCGGGAGGAGGTCGTCTATCGTTTCTGCGTCGGGGGGCGTGACGAGCGGGGAGAGGATGGAGGACGTGAGGGTCTGGAGGAGGCGGGTTTGGTGGGTTAGGTGGGTTGTTAGGGCCGAGTGCGCGGTTATTAACCTGTGATGTTGTTAGTGAGAGGTCATGGTATGGTATGGATCGGGGAAAAAAGGGAGGAAAGGGTGCTTACCTAGATGTGCCGCCTTCAACGCCGGCTTGAGACCCTAGATCTCGAAGACCATCCGTCACCCGTTTAAATGCCCCGTCCGCAGCGCTGCCGTTGCTCTCTGTCCCTCTCCGCGCAAGGCTCTCGACCGCATCAATCTTCGCTACCAAACTGGGCGGCATACCGGGCGAGTCGAGATCTGATTCCGACCCGTACTCGCTCCCGTCATATTCGCTCCCGGCTTTCCCTCTCCTACCATTCGGCGACGGTAAACTCAAGCTCATGCTCTTCTCCCTCTGCCTCGGCTGTCCACCAGGACTCTCCACCTCGACACCGCTATCGCGCGTCCCAGCAGTGCCGCCGCCGCTCTCGTCCAGCACGTCTACGCTGCTGTCCGGCGCCACCTCCCCGTTCTGGTGATCGTAGTACCCGCCGTCGTCATAATCCTCTCCATCGTCATCGGAGAAGGCGTCCGCCAACTCGTCGGCCAGGTTGCCCAGCCCGTTCGCGGCGCCTTCTTGTGGTAGGCCACCCCCGCCGCTGCTGAAGATGTTGATGTCGAGCCCGCTGTGCCTGTGGTTGAGCAAGGGGGTGGAGGGGGCGTCTTGGAGGGAGGACCTGGACTGCCGGCGCTCTTGTTGTGGGGAGGAGGTGGCGCTGTTGGTGTAGGACATGGAGTTTGCGTAGTCGATGCTCGAGGGGTGCCGCGAGTGGCGGGGTGTTCGCGGGGAGGAGGGCATGTTCTGTGAGATGGCTCTGGGGATTGCCCCTTATCTTTTTCTGTGTGGCCCGTTGTGGTTGCTGTCGGTTTTTTTGTTGATAGAGTGTTTCCAGCGTGTTTGGATTTGACGTGTTCGTTGTCGTCGCGGAGACCTTTGGGTCGACAAGGATGCGAAATGCGACTCGAAACGGGCGATAACGAGAGAGTTATAGCAGGGGTGGGCTGGTCCTATATCACCAAGGCTTACAGCGTCACTATTGCCGGGAGATCAGGTCAATGCTGCTCAAGGCGCGGACAATAGGGACTAGGTGAAGAAAAGAGACGGTGAAGAACAGTCCCAGAACAAATCGGCAGTTGGGTATCGAAGGAAAGAAAGCTCCCGACTTTGGGAACTTCGTCACGAATCCCAGGGTCACACCTTCCACATGCACAAGCGAGAGACATTGTTTGATCCATACCGAAACCTTTTACGTGGACCCCTGACGGGAAACGGTCCCTATGAAACGCTGGGTTCTTAAAACGGGCTTGCAGTCAGTATTGAGCCCATCTTTAGCCAAGGTCCGACATGCTCTCCTCAGCTATTGGTACGTATGGTACCTCAAGCGGTAGCACATTCGTCGTCAGCACTCTTACTTACTTGGTGTCAAGCGAGTCTAGCAGATTTTATGGTGAATTCAAGGAAGTCTCGAACGGCACAGGCCGCATAACTGAACGGCACTAGCGCAAGGGGCGTGAACGTTAAGAAGTGGGGTATCTCCCGTCCCGCCGTCTCTCCGTTGGACGGAGGCGGGAACTTTTCGAAGCTCAAGCATCCAAGCTCGACATCTTCAACCCAGAAGTTTGCGACAAGAATAGCACTGCGGCACTGCCTGATAACCACTCACAATGGCGAACTTCCGGAGATTCAGACCAGATGACCTCAACAAGTTATCCAAGTGCAATCTGGACCAGTATACCGAAACCTACGAGCTGGGCTTCTACCTGCAATACTACGCCAAGTGGCCTTCACTCTTCCAAGTAGCTGAAGACCAGGACGGCAACATCATTGGATACAGTAAGTCACCTCCTTCACCTTCTCGTTGCCCAATTACAACAGATTCCTAACACACCCTCCCAGTCATGGGCAAACTCGAGTCCTCCCCGGACTACTACCAATACTCGGAGCATTACCTCCCCTGGCACGCGCACATCACGGCCGTGACCGTCGCACCCGCCGCCCGCCGCCTCGGCATCGGCAAGCTCCTCACCCAGCAGCTCGAGTCTGCCGCCGACGTTGGGGACGCCTGGTTCGTCGACCTCTTTGTGCGCAGCACCAACACGAAGGCGATCGCCTTCTACAAGAGCATGGGCTACAGCATCTTCCGCGTCGTGAAGGACTACTACGGGGACCACTCCACCGACCCGACCCTGCACAGTGAGGACGCCTACGACATGCGCAAGCCGATGAAGAGGGACGTCAAGAAGGAGCATGTCCGCGAGGACGGCATGGATCACGAGGTCTCGCCTGAGGATGTGTGGTGATTTAATTCACAATTAAACTTCCTCTGCTCTGCTCCACCGCCTACACCTGCCAATCTCTGGACCAGCTTATTGCCACGCCCCATCAACCGAATACACGCTCCCGCTTACAAACGTGCTCTCCGGGCCCAGCAAAAACGCAACCACGTTGGCAGTCTCCTCCGCCGTGCCCTGCCTCCGGAACGCGCTGGGGTCGTCGAATGGCGCATCCTTCGGCCGGCCCGTCAGGTCCCAGTTCTTCTGCATCAGCGGCGTGTAAATCGCCCCCGGCGCCACGGCGTTGACGCGCACCTCCCGGTGTCCCTGTTCCTGCGCCGCCGCGCGCGTGAGGCCGATGACGCCGTGTTTGCTCGCGTCGTAGGCGGCGTGCATGGGGAAGCCTGGCTTCAAAAGTCAACAACACCCAATCATTTTTCCCGACAGAAAGGTTCACTGAAGAGCGTCAGAAACTCACCCTTCAACCCATGAATACTACTAATATTCACGATACTCCCCCCGTCCACCACCCTCCTCAACTCCGCCCGGAGGCAGTACATCGTCCCCGTCAGGTTAACAGCGATGATCCGATCCCACTCCTCGTCCCGCAGCTCCGTCGTGGCCGTCTTGCCGTGCTCCCTCCCGATAATCCCCGCGACATTCGCCGCCCCGTCCAGCCTCCCATGCCGCTCGACTATCCCTTCGATCCAGGCGTCCACCTGGTCCCGCTTGCTCACGTCTACTTTGGTGACGTCGTACTTCGCTCCAACTTGCTCTGAGAAGAACGCCTTGGCGCTCTTCATCGCTTCCGGATCGATGTCGGCTATGCACACCGTCGCGCCGCGGGAGGAGAGGAGCTTGGCTGTTGCCAGGCCGATACCGCTTGCTCCGCCGGTTATGGCGAAGACTTTGCCTTGGAGGGTCTGGGACATTGTGGCGGAGGACAAAGTTGTTGAAGAGGTGAGGGAAGTGGTGGAGATTTTCTGCCGCTTGGCCGCGCTCTGGTCTAAGTCTTCTAGGTCTGCGCGCTCGCGGGTTATATTGCTGCAGTCCATGAGGGGGCGGAGTTAAGACGCTTATATGTACTACGAGGGGCGCGTGACGTATGCGGTTGCTGAGTGCTACACAATGAGCGACGAGAGTCGGGTGCCGAGATCGTGGATCGGCACGCGTCAGATCTACGTATGTTACCCCTCGAAGATTTGGCTATGACAGAAACACGAACGGCAGAAGAGAATCTGGGGAATGCCGGGGAAAGAAGGATCATATAGGGTTTTAAGATGCTGTAGATAGGTACCATCATATATAAACTACTTGGCGTCTCCCTCGGTCTTGTGCTCGCGCGATCCACCACTGTTTCCTCTTTCGCCCGCGGGCGTCGTGGAGAAGCTGGTGGTGAAATGTGAGGATACTCGAGCTACAGATGTCATCGTCAACTTGATTGGGTGCGGTGTTGAGCAGGTGGGGGGCTCTAGACTTAAATTCCCGACGGGAGCTACCACTGTCGGCAATCGACGACCTGGAAAGAGTCGGGCGGAATATTTCCATCCATTGGAGCAGCGGGGCGGCCGACGACGTGATATATATGGAGGGCCTCGTGGTCGGAAAGAGCGTTCTCGGATTCAGCTGTCTAGCGGTTATCATTCTCGACGTTGCTTCTGGAAGTCGTAGCGAAGCCGTCCCAAGGCGAGGTGGACAAGCAAATGCCGACGGGAAATATCCTGGTTGAACCCCTGAGTCCAGTCCATATGCCCTCGGGTCTCAATATCTCAGGTATCTTTCGCATTGGGTCACAAGCAGATCAGGGGATGTCATGACAACGGACAGATGGGGCCACTAATTATATTCAGTAGTTATGAAAGTAAGATAAAAGGGCAAGCACCTCCTGTCTGATGGACACTGCTTCGTGGTCTCCTCACCACCGTGGGCACAGACATCAACCCCTTTCCTGTCAATTTGGGGAGCAATAACGAAGAGAAGCGATTTGAAAGGGCCGGTGTTTTTGTTTGCTTTTTTTCTCTCTTTTTCCGTATCAATTTTCGAAACATGGCAAATCAATATTGGGCATGTCCCGTGCGACCAACCCAGCGAGTGCAACGAGAGCGCGCAACATCAAACTAGAAACTCAGTCCATGCGGAGCAGTGCCTTCGCACCAGGCTCGCTGCAGACGTAGATGGTGTCGTGATCGTCCGAGAAGCCATTGAACTTGGTGGCCGAGCACTTGGTGTAAGCACCCATGTCCTCGAAGTAAAGCCAGTCGCCGACGTCCAGCAACGAGTCGAAGCGGATCTTCTCCGTGATGCGGTCGATACCATCGCAGGTAGGGCCCCAGATGCTGTACTCAATGCCCTGCTGGCCCTCAACCGCATCGGCGGCACGGGTGTTGTACATGGTGCGGCCGCCAGTACGGAGGACCTTGGCAATCGGATTCTGGTGGTCGAACATGATGCTACTGAAGTTGCCGTAGATGCCGTCGTTGATGTAGAGCATGTAGCTGGTCTCGCCACGGTTGACGAGCGTGCTGGTGCTATCAGCAGGGTCGACATCCATGTTGATGTTTGGGTCCTCCAGCGTGCGACGGGCAATGACATTGCAGGCAATGGTGAAGGCCGACGCGACGTAGAAGCGGCCGGGTTCGGCAATCAGGTTGATTCCAGTGTGCGCCGGGAAGTACTCGTCCAGCGCCTTACGCAGAACTCCGGACATCTGCTCGAAGCTGTCATCGCTGCAAAAGCCACCTCCGACATCGAGCGTCTTCAAGTGGAATCCATAGCCATCAGCCTGCTGGAAGACCGCATTGGCATCCTGGACAGCTTTGAGGAAGGCACGGGGGTCCGAGGCACCTGAGCCGACGTGGAAGCTGACGCCGACGACGTTGAGGCCCAACTGGCGGGCGAGGCTCAGGAGGGAGTCAGTGCTGTCGAGGGACGCACCGAACTTCTGGCTCAGACGGCACAGCGAGGAAGAGTCGTCGGTAAGGATGCGGAGGTACAGCTCAGCCTCCGGGTAGAGGCGAGCAATCTTGCGCAACTCGTCAGAGTTGTCGAAAGTCATCTGCTTGACACCCCTCTCGGCGACGTAGCGCACGTAAGAGTTGGTCTTGCAGGGTTGGGCGTAGATGATACGCTCGGGGTCGAGGCCCATGTTAAGGACCTGTTCGATCTCGGCCTTGGAGGCACAGTCGAAGCCCGTGCCTAGGGCGGCCAGGAGCTCAAGGACCTTGGGGTCCGGGTTGCACTTGACAGCTATTATGACTTGTTAGCGACTGCTGTTACGGCAGCAAGGGATGGCCATATGGATGAAGCTTACCATAGAAAGGCTTGACGCGAGGAAGGTTCAGTTTCCAACGCAGATGCTGGCGGTACACCTCTCCTAGGTCCGCCACGAAGAACGTGTCTTCTTCTCCGGCATCGCAGATCTCGTGGTCGATGCTCTCGACGCGCTCACGCAGAGCGTTGCCGATCAATCGCTGAGACATCTCACGATGTCCATCGTTGTCGCCATAGTCGACTTTATTGTTGTTCTCAACGAACACCTTGGCTGTTTCCTTTATAAAGACATAGTCATTAAAGTGGTCAGCTGGTGTCAAGTGATCGACGAGGCCTGTTGTCATCACCATATCCTAAGACTTGGCGGTGTTGGGCGGCGTAAGTGTCGGAGAAGGTGAGGTTGTGTAGTTGATACGAGGAGAACCGGTGGGCAGCGGTTGTTCCTTAGATTCCTAGGTTACTAGGTGGGTGGTGGGGTGAAGAAGCTGGGGTGTCGAGACTGGTGTTAGGGAGGTCGGTATCGGAAACAGACTGATCCCGAAGTGATCTGACGAGGATTCCTCGACTCTTCCTCCGTTAGAGGAAGAACCTCAGAACTCGTCCTATGCGGCAGCTGGTCGTCGGGGTTGAACTGGGGTCCTTGGTTGTAGGATGAGTCGAGCAAGAGAGACTCGAACTGCGTCTTAGGCGACTTCAGCAGAAGCAGGTGGTGGGCGAGAGTTGATGATGTGGAATGTCTTTCGATGGCTGAAATCTTGATCAGAGACGAGCGAGACGGCCGAGAAAGCCGTGGTAAAGCGGTTTGCCTTTGATCTGACCAAAGGCAGTCTTGGCGGAAGGGGATGGATTATCCAGGGGGCTGACGTTTAAATAGTATTAGTATCAATAACAAGTGACTGTCATGGAGGGTGTAGGGGGGGAATGAGTGCAAGAGAAGTGAGTTGGTGTTTTTGGGAAGAAAAGCCCTCCGTGGAGCTTTTAGAGAGATAGGTGAAGTCAAAAGAATCGAGGGGCATGTGACTGTGCATGCGTATCCCATGCACCATCGCCTTTTAGGTTCTTCAAACGTGATAAACGTACCTGAGTTTTGCCACTTGAGAGAAATCAGGGCAGAGTTATAGAATGGATGGGAAGAGTCGTCGTTGTGATAACGCGATAGGTTACGAAGTGGTCGGGAGTGATGGTATTGTGAACGAAAGCGGAAGAGGAAAAGGAGATTTAGGGATTCCCAATGATGATGTTGAAGAAAGCTTTCCTCACTTTTACCGCCACGGGAAGGGAATCACGATCAAAGTGGGGATATGGCGGGGTGGAAGGGCTCGCTCCTGCCGTTTTCTTGATTTACAAATCACACAGCACACAAATATGCGGGGCGAAAGACTCTTAAAATTTTCTCGCGATGAAGCGCGGAAGAAGAAGGTGCAGACGGAGATCAATGAGCTAATAAACTTTACGTGTAGCCAAGTGTATCCGCCGCTAGTAAGCGGACCGTAACCTTTCGTCGTGAACGCGAACAGGCGAGTTATTACCTTATTATGCCAGTGCGGAGCTGTCGAGTAACGAGGCCACGCCGTCGTTAACGACATGTCGGCTCTTTCCGAGCTCCCACGCCATAAACACGAGGACTCCATCGACAAGGGCTCAAGCAGTAGCTCACTCGTGCCTTGTGGACTGTGGAGGACTCTAATCGGCCAGACTCCAGGAGCTTGACCTCTATCACAGCTCCACCGGCAGACGGACGACCCTCCGCCACTCATGATTCTCTGATTTCCAGCATCAGCTTCATTGTGACATGCTGCCATGCTGGCATGATGCTGGCGCGGCACCAGATGTCGTGCAGACCGCAACTCTGCAGACATACGTGCATGACGAAAATGCTCAGGAACAAGAAGGTTGAGCCACCAGTTAAATCCCGCAGCCGAACACCTCCATGACATTAGCCTGTTTCTCATGTCCTCTTTCGCTGAGACTCGTGGTGGCATCTCGAGATAACGCACGTCTACGGCGCCTGTGGTCATGGCAGTTCGGTGTGAAGCACGGAGGCAGCCTGGCCGGTGGGAGGAAAGGCGGGAGATGGACATGCATCACCTCCCGTTCTGGTTGGCGACGCGGCAATATCGCGGAAGAAGGTTGCCATCGCCCCTGCCGAGAAAAGACGCCCTGCGTCGGATCGCACACTTTTGGTACGCATACCGCGGCACGTGCTTCAACGGCGATGCGATTCCGTTGTCGACGTTGTGAATTGCATGGGGCCTGATCCGATTCCCGTTTGGTGGCTTGCAATCGGCTTGAGCCGCATTGGTCAGTGACGGATGTGGAGTCATGCCAGTGGTTACGTAACCTGAGCGAGCTGCACTCACATAACAGGACACGGCCTAAGCAAAGACGTAAGTACTCTTAGCTCATTTCTTAGGGTTAGGGTTGATTCGACAAACGAGCGTTATCGATAATGGGCCGATGCCGGTTAAGCCTTTGGCCCGGTAATTTTTTGTAAGTCGTGTCACCCCACCATCACCAGATTCATACCTTTGAGTCCATCACGGTGAAGCTATTCAAAATGGCCTCGCAGTACGATACCTATCAGACGCCCTTGACGGGCCGCTATTGCAGCCCGGAGATGTCCGGGCTCTTTAGCCAGCGCTCCCGGCACTCGACCTGGCGCAAGCTCTGGCTCTACCTCGCTCAGAGCGAGAAGGAGCTTGGGATCAACACCGTCACTGATGAGGCCGTGGAGCAGATGAAGAGCCACCTTACCGTGACGGATGAGGACTTCAAGATTGCTGCCGTCGAGGAGAAGAAGCGTCGTCATGTAAGCTTACTTAGAGACAGTTAAACATGCAGAAACTAATATGTGTATAGGATGTCATGGCTGTAAGCAGTAACCGCATATAAGTGAGACTGTACCGTATACTGATAGTCACCCAGCATGTCCACGCCTTCGGCCAAGTAGCTCCTGCTGCCGCCGGCATTATCCACTACGGAGCAACAAGCTGCTACGTCACCGACAACACGGAGCTGATTCTCATGAGGGATGCTCTCGACCTCCTGATCCCCAAGATTGCCAAGGTGCTCTCCAACCTTCAGGCCTTTGCCCTGGAGTGGAAGGCTGAACCGACACTGTCTTTCACCCACCTTCAACCTGCTCAGATCAGCACCGTCGGCAAGCGGGCAGCTGGATGGGCACAGGACCTCCTGATGGACCTCAACGAGTTCGAGAAGGTGCGGGCCGAGCTCCGGTTCCGTGGCGCCCAGGGTACCACGGGTACGCAGGCGAGCTTCCTCGAGATGTGAGTCACGGCCAATGCAAGGAATCAAAGGACCAACAGGACTGACCTGGATAGCTTCCACGGTGACCACGCGAAGTGCGATCAGCTCAATGAGCTCCTCTGTGAGAAGGCTGGCTTCGAGGAATGCTACGACGTAAGTCTAACTGGTCTGCCGCAACGTAACATCGTCTAACGTTTTGCCAGATCTCGACCCAGACATAGTAAGTCTTGAAAATTTAACCCGCGCAGATGTGACAGAGACTCACGCAGCTACAGCTCCAGGAAGGTTGACTGTCTCGTGGCAAACGCCGTTACTGGCCTCGGAACTACCGTGACCAAGATTGCCTCTGACCTGAGGCATCTCGCCTTCATGAAGGAGATCGGAGAACCTAGAGAGGCTACCCAGATTGGCAGCAGTGCCATGGTCAGTACTTCCTCTCATCCAAATCTCGATGCTTACTAACACTTTGCAGGCTTACAAGCAGAACCCCATGCGGTGTGAACGTATTGCCAGTCTCGCCCGGTTGTTGCTCGGCAAGGCGGCCAACTTCAACGACACCCACTCTTCCCAATGGCTTGAGAGGTCACTGGACGACTCCGCATGCGTAAGGAATTCTCTCTCATTATTTCCGCATGTTCTGGCAAGCTAACTCCTATATTTAGCGCAGGATTGACATTCCCGAGATGTTCCTCCTCTCCGACTCCATCCTCATCACCCTCCAAAACGTGACTGAGGGACTCGTGGTCTTCCCCAAGAAGATCCATTCCAACCTCATGGCCGAGCTGCCCTTCATGATCACAGAGAACATCATCATGAGGCTGGTGGCATTGGGCGTATCTCGGCAGGAGTAAGTAACCTTGTCCCTGCTGAAACAAGACTTTCTTTACTGACAAACTTGCAGCGCCCATGAGGAGATCCGCGTCCTCTCGTTCCAGGCTTCAAAGGAGGTCCAAATGGAAGGCAAGTCTAACGACCTGGTTGAGAGGATCAAGAAGACGGAGTTCTTCAAGCCCATCTGGGCCGATCTCGACAGCATGATGAAGCCCGAGCTGTACATCGGCCGCAGCGGGCAGATTGTCGACAAGTTCTGCGGACCGGGCGGCAAGCTGGCCAAGAAGCTTGAGCCTTACCAGAAGGCCATCAAGGGTGCCAAGGCTGCCGAGTTGAATGTTTAAGCTGTTTATGCCCGACTTCTTCAGCATGGGATGTGAGTATCTATGTGGGCGGTTTCATAGACAGGTAATCAAAATGTTGTATAGGATCTTGAAAATATTAGATATCGGGCGGTATAGCCATTTCAATCGTCTATTCGAAGCAGAATGAGAAAGCGGCATTACTCCCGAAAGACCTCTAACCTGGTTCTCACCTTCATCAATGTCCAATCCAACAAGGCATCAAACGCAGGTACATCAACGAAGCTAAACACCAAACACCCCCCGAACACCAGACTGTGCTACGTCCACGCATTGTCCTGGTCCAATGCCTTCACCTGGCAAACAATAGCCCAAGGCAAGACATACAGCAGGTTGCTCGCCAAGCTCTGAAACATGTACCACCTCGGCCTCGTCGCCAGCAACACGGTAGCGAGCCGCGTCGACATGGCGTAAAAGATATAGCACCAGCCCAAGCTCTTCCACATATAAGCCGTCACCCGCGCCACCTCGTCCGACCCGCTGATATACCGCGCAAACGGCCTCGCCCCAAAGACAGACAAGAATACCGCCATGGGCACTTCAAACACGAGAGCAGTCCAAAGCTCCAAAACGCAGGCCAGACGATATCATTGTGTAGTTGCCGCCGTGGCGAGACATGCTGGCCTGAGATGGCTTAGTGAGTTGGCTGTCGGGGTTATATAAGTTGCTTCTGCAGGTAGGGGCTGGAGGGTAGGTGAGTAGCTGCAGTCCTTGGCGAGGGTTTGGTGTAACACGAGATGGAGGAGATCAGACTTTCATGAAAGCAGCTAGAGCTTGGTAAGGCGGGAGGCCCATCGGAGGCCATCGCAGATGTGATGGAAGACGCCTGCTATCACAAATCACAGTCCAGTTCGAGTAATGCTTAGGTACTTAATTATTAAAGGTGTCTTTTTTTTTTGTGGTTTCTGGGGTTTTCTGAGAACACTATGTGAACTTGTGTTGTTGTGCTGGTGAAAAAGGGAAAGCGGGATGCAAATGATGATGATAAGGTACCGTTGACTCTGTAGATCCTCCTCCACAGACGCCAGAAGAAAAAATATCCCCTGGATATCCATTCATTATTAGAGAGCCAGTTCCAAATCCTCCATCGTGGTCCATCATGAGAATGCAGAAATCCATTAGCAGGCAGACCAACTCCGATCACCACGATCATCCATCGTAGAGCGCGGTCCATCCTCGGGCCTCCTTCCATGTCCAGCTTGCCAGCAGCTCCGCGTCAAGGGCGTAGTGACCTATCCTCCTTGGGCTGCCGGGCACCTGGTTGAGATATCGAAATCTGGTATTCAATCCTGAACGGCGGCAAGGCTTGCTTCCTCCGGATCGGAACGTCATACATCACCACCTGCAAAATGTCAGTGTTGTGAGAGCAGATCTCACCGGGGGATATCTTACAGTATTGATACAGTTAAAAGTACACTTCGCCATTCGTCTATCCCGTTCAGAGAAAAGAATGTAAACCTACCAATCGAACCTAGGGTCGTTGCGTTCCACAAGCGGGGGATAATGCTCGGCCTGCTGACCACCACCGTTGTTGCCCCGACGGACCTGTTGAGTCTGTTGATAGCCAGCACCGTTGCCGGCTTGGCGGGCCTGTTGTTCCTGACGGGCCTCCTCGATAGCTTTCTTCTCCTTCTCCTGCTGGCGCTTCCAGCGTTGCTCTCTAATCTTCTCCAGCCGCGCCAGCAGGTTCCGCTCTTCCTCCTCGAGAAGGTCGTCCTCCTGCGGGGTGGCGGAGGTGTTGGGCGTGACTTGAACCAATCGTTGACCCTGGATCGTGCGCTGCTCGGTGGCCTGTTTGGTCTTGTACTCCTGATCGATCTTTGTCAGGTCAATGGGAGCCGTCTTGGCCTGGGAGGAGGGAGCTTTCTGAAGCGCAAGCTTCTTCAGGGTTTCTACACGCTTGGCGCGCTCCTCCTCTTTATCGCGGCGGGCCTGTTCCTTAATCCTGCGAGACTCCTCCTCGTACTGTGTGCGTCGGAAACGTTCCAGCTCGGCCTGGCTGACGTTCTGTCCCTGGACGTAACGGTTCTGCTGCGTGTTGGCAGCAGCCGTCAGTCGCTCCTGCTCGGCAGCGGCCTCACGAGCCTTCTGTTGCTGCAGATTGCGTTCCTCTTCCATGCGAACGCGTCGAATGCGTTCCTGCTCGGCAGCGGCTTCGCGGGCCTTCTGCTGCTGGATATCACGCTCTAACTCCATCTTCGCGCGCGCCATGGCTTGCTGCTGCTCAGCCTCGCGGGCCTTCTGCTCCTGAACCCTGCGGCTCTGCTCAGCACGAACCTCTCGATCGCGCTCCCACTGTGCCTCGAGGCCGTGGCGCTCCTGGAGTTGACGGACCGTCACCATATTCGTCTCATGAGATTTCTGCCGGAGCATCAACTTCTCCCGCTCCTTCCTAGCCTGCAGGGTGCGCAGCCGCTCCGCCTCCTTGGCCTTCTCCGCTTCAATCTGGCTCTCGTGTTCCGCCCAGAACTTGCGTTTCTCCTCGTCATCGTCGTCAAAAGCCCGATCATCAAGGGCGGCAGTAGCAGCCTTGAATTCGCCCGAGCGGCTGCGCCTCATCTCTTGATTGTAGGGAGCAGGGCCGCCGCCAAATATCTGCTTCGCATCTTTGGAGATGGCGAACTCGACCAGTCCATGTTCCACATCTTCGCCCACAACGTCGACGATGCCGACTAGGGCTTGTGCAAGGAAGTGGCCATAGTTCTTGCTGTTCCGGAAGTGGCAGCGGATGCTCTGCGACTCGGTGTGCGCAATAAGCGCGGAGATGGTTTCGAAACGGTCGTGGCAGCCTGGACACTCATACTCGAACTTCTTAGCCTTCTGGTGCTTGGGCAGGTGGGCCTCAAGCTGGCGGGGCTTCTTGAAGGATTCACTGGCTAGAGGTTAGTGATCGGGCGATTGTGCGTATATTCAATTTTGTGAACTCACAAGCATTCTGGCATCTGACATTTGTACTTGCCACTCGCACGGACATAGTAACGCTGAATGTTGAAGTCCCTGTTCCTTGGGTTATGTTGAGCAAAAATGTCGTCAAGTTCCTGGTTGACCGCATCGTAGTCTACCGCGGGTGACCTGCCATTATTCGGCAAGGGTGCTAAAGCTCCTGGAGGCCTGACAGGTGTGAGAGCCTGAGAAGTCTTGGGGGGCCCTGGAGCCGAGCGGTTTTGGGTGGAAACGAGAGCCTGAGCATAAGATTTGGCAGGCACTGGAGCTTGGATCGACTTGTCCTGCTCGGTAGCCGGGCGATGCTGAGTAGGCGTGACAGGATCATCAGATGGCATGCTAAGGGCCGGGGCCTGAGATATCTTAACAGGCTCGGCAGTTGAAGACGGCTGGCCAGGCATAACAGCGGCGGAAGAATTCTTGCTGGGTGTGGACATCTGAGAGATCTCAGGCCGGATGGAGGTCGAAGTACTCTGAGTGGGCGTCATCCCAGAACTGGAAGCCTTAGCGAGACTGAGATAGTGGTCGTAGTTATTCCGCGGCATCAATTTGAAAGGCTGGTAACCATACTGATTTGCGGGCCCGGAGAACCTCCCAGATGAAGTCATTGTCGTTGGGGTCGGTGAAGGCCCCCTTGCTGGCGGGGCAGGTTGAGACGTCTTTGTAGGCACGGTGCCGTTGTCTTGACCCACCACAGCGGCTGCAGGGCCCCGTGGTAGAATGATGGTGGACGCCGAAGAGCTCGGGGCCTTGCTTGGTGCTGGAGAACCAACCCGAGCTGCAGAGACAGGGGAATAGTCTGGCGTCGGGGGTCGAGTAGACGCCTGGCTAGAGAAGCAGATCAGGTCGTCCTCCTTGTCCCAGGGATTAAACCACACACTGCGAGGGCTTCCAGGGTAACAAGAGCCTTCGAAGTCTTTGATCGACTTCAGATCATCAGGGTCGAAATCCTCCAAGAGAAGTGATGTGGCCTTCTGGGATTTGTGCTGCGGTGTGTGGCAGGGGTGCTGCTTAGCAGACTGATCGCCCGACAGTTGTGGCTTCTGAGGACTAGCCTTCAGCACCTGGCTGAAGTCCTCATCTCTTTGCATGCTTCCATGAACGGCCTGTTCGCTTCCGTCACTGGCCCGCTTAGTTGAGTTGAGCTCTTGCTTGCTAGCCTCAATTTGCTTAGCTTTATGAGCCTCACGCTTCATCTGGTAGTACTTGACAGGATCGATTCTGTCGCTCTCGTGTACCACAAACTGAACTGGGTAAGGCCGCACTGTGGCGTCAGTTTTGGGGCGAAGGGCTGAGTTATGGGACATGTACTGGGCCTCGATCTCCTCGTCGTAGTCGCCGAGGTGACGAGCCTGCAAACCGCGGGCGAAACGCATCTTCTTCTCACGTTCCTCATCGAGCTGGGCCTTGCTCATAGAGGGGCACTGATTCTGTTCGTAATGGCGTACCAGGTCGGCGGCACGCACAAAGTGCTTCTTGCATCCTGGACAGTTGAGGTTTTGATCACGTGGGTGATACTGGCGGTCGTCAGAACATCAATCATAGGCGGGGCAGATAAATAAAAGTTAACATACCCTGCGAGTGTGTCCATGCAAGAGCTCTAAGGTCGTGTAGTACTTGTAGCAGTCCTGGCAATGGATATGGTGAGACCATTTGGAGCCGCGAAACTCGTCCGTCATATGTTTCTCCAAGGCCTTGGTGCTCGGGAATACCTTCTCGCACCCATCTTGCGGGCACTTGACCGGCAGGCTCGGAGGTTGATACTCCAGCGCCATATCTTATCTCGGTCGACCGGGCTGGATGTAAAGCCTGCGCAATAGCGGTTTCTTCAACGTGAATCAAACGGAGGGCTAGATGCGCTGAGACGCAGTTGTGATTAAGGTAAGGATGGTGAAGAAAAGGGGAACAAGTTATTGATTTGAGAGATGATATCTCTAGATCCTGTCAAAGGACTTCGAGATTGAGGGTTTCAGATCAAAGGTTTGATGAGAAAGGAAGGGATGAGGAAGGAAGTGGTGAGGAGGATGAAGTAGTTGACGACTAAACGACGAAGCAAGGCACCAGGGGATCGAAGGCCGCGGAACCTCGAGGTCAGCAACAGGGAAGTGGGCCCCGCAGCTAGCTTAAGGTCCCCAGAGAGAGAGCTCGAAGAGGAGGATAAAGTCAACGCGAATTTGGAATTGTAGAACAAGAGCATACAAGGGGGAGAACTCAGAGAAACCAGAACTTCTGTTTGTTTTTTACTTTGACCACCTAGGATTACTGTGGGGTCGAGAATCCAAGAACGAACCAGAACTCTACCTTACAGAAACAGCAACTACCTTACCTGAGGAAGGAACGAGTGGTGTTGACCAAGGAAGGTACAAACCTGGCTTTCAGCTGTCGTGATGTTCCAGGTTAAGGCTTTCATGAACACTCACACCCGACCCTGTAAAGCCACTGGGCTTTGGGGATACAACGCAAAGCACCGGCAGACCTCTTAGTGTGCGAAACCCAAGTACACGTCCATAAAGACTGGCTTCTGTCCGCATGGTGATTGATGATGTCAATACCTCCCGAGCCTTCCTTATCCTAAACATACTGAGGGTCCAAGCCAGGAAACTCTGGAACAGGAATATGCACGACAGACTGGGGGGACCGCCTTCCACAATGCTGCAGGAGGTAGATTTGAAACCACACCCGCGGAACAAATGAAATACATTCCTTTTGGTATGGCTGGAAGGCGAGGTGAAAGATGCCGGGATTGTGTCAAACGGATGTCGTTGACATTCGGGCCCAGCTCCGTGCGGCCCCACATCGAGAATGGAGCCGAAGGAGTGCCAAGCATCGGTGCTGGCTCCGGACTCAGATGACATCTCCTCCGAAAAAAGAAGACATAAGCCTGCAAAGTAGAAAGGCTGAATGATCATCAAATATGCCCGTCCTTCAATGGGAATTACTGATCTGGCGAGACCACCAATGGAAGGTGAAACTACAGTGACTCCATGACGGAGGTATGTATCCCAGAACCTGGAACCGGAATGGCGGGGCTGACCGCCAGTGGCTGGTAAATGGCAAGCTGTCTTTATTCACGAGCATCATCCAACACATCAACCTCAATTCCTCATTTCTACAACCAAGTAATTCGTTGATACCCGCCCTCGGTCGTGATTGAACACCAGGCCTTTCCAACCCTTTCGTAATTGAACTCGACATCTATCCCAACCTCGATCGTCTCACCTCGTCGTCCAGCCTGGAAGCTTCGCACTCGGGACGCAAGCAACCCGAACCGCCACAATGTCCACCCCAACTCCCAAATTCAACTCCAAATCGCCCACCATCCGCAGGATAAGTCCGTTCTCCTCCCCCTCCCCCCTTCCCCTTCCCTCTTGCCTCCTCACCTCCATACGCTAACATTCCCCCCTCCCAGTGCGCGAAGCAGCGGAGCTCTCCAACTCCCCCTCCAGAGACTACACCGCCACCCCTCTCGAGTCCGACCTCTTTGAGTGGCACTTCACCCTCCGCGGTCCCCCCAACAGCCCCTACGACGGCGGGATCTACCACGGCCGTATCGTCCTCCCGCCCACATACCCGCTCCGCCCGCCCTCATTCCGCTTCTCCACACCGAGCGGTAGGTTCGAGGCCAACCGCGAGATCTGCCTCAGCATCTCGGGCCACCACGAGGAGACCTGGCAGCCCGCTTGGGGCGTGCGGACGGCCCTCGTCGCGCTGCGGAGCTTCATGGAGACGGACGCTAAAGGCCAGCTGGGCGGGTTGGACACGAGCGATGCCGTGAGGAAGAGGTTAGCTGGGGAAAGTGGAAGTTGGAAGTGCGGGGTTTGTAATGGAGGGAAGAGTAACAGGGAGATTATGGAGGAGCAGGAGGAGGTTGTCAGGCTGATGGAGGAGGCGGAGGGGAAGAGGAGGGAGGAGGAGATCGTGGTGCCGGAGGAGTTGAGGATGGGGTTTAAGGACGAGATGGGGAAGGCCAAGGAGGGGGGAGGGGATCAGGAGAAGGGGGATATGGACGAGGAGAGCGCGCAGCTTGCGGAGGGGTTTGTGAGGACTGCGCCTGTCGAGGGACAGACGGGGGCGAGTGTGCCTGCTGCTGCTGCGCCGGCGCAGACTGTCCCGCAACCGTCGAGGATCGTGACCTTGCCGTTGCCGAATCAGCTGCGCCAGCCGCAGCAGGTGGTGGGTGTGCCGCAGGTCCAGCTACAAGAGCGCCGCGTTAACGACGGGGTGCCCATCTGGATCGATCGGCTGATTGTCGGGCTTGGCTTTTTACTCGCGGCAATGGTGTTGAAAGTCTTTCTTGGGACTTGATTTAAGGGAACAGGGCGAGTACGAGGGTTGACAAATGCTTTAAGGGATAACGGCGTCTGAGACGGCTAGCGATGGACACGGCGTTAGGTAGATATCACGGTAGCGAATGTACTTTTAGAGGCTGCACATGGACATTTCCATTCATCCAGACGGCTACGCTTTACACACTTCAGATTAACTCATGACACACCTGTCCTGATCTAATTTCTAGTCGTGAGTACCTCACCAACCCTCCTGCCCCTCCTCCTGCCTCGGGTAAGGATTATTCGCAATCTCCCGAATGACCTCCCTCGTACGGGGATTATCCTCAAAGCTCAGCCGAATCAACTCCAGCACCTCCTCCGCCGTGAAGTAAAAGCTCAGCTCGCTCTCCATCCACAAATACCGCAGATCCCTCAGGTTCGACTGCAGCACCTCGGACAGGTACTTCAGCCTCAGCCACGTAGACGCGTACTGCGCCGTGGTGGGGACTTCGTCGACAGGCTCCTCCGTCCGCTTGCCGGCAGGCTGCTGCTGCTGCTGGAACCGGCTCGGCAGGAAGAGGTCGTCCAGCTCCGTCACCGTGGCGATCATCTTGGCGATGTCGTAGGCCTCGTCCTGGCCGATGGCGGGCAGCTCCATGACGTCGGCGATGATCTTGGAGGATATGGCGTCCGCGAGCGAGCCGATGGCCTGGTACCAGACTGACCGGGCGAGGATGTTTTCCCATGTCACGGCCATGGAGCGGACGCGAGCGACGGAGGAGACAATGGAGCTCTCGGTCTCTTCTTGTTGCATGAGGTTTTGGTCGCCTGTGGGTTGATGTGAGTAGCGTGCCTCGTGAGAAGGAGTGTAGCAGACTCACCACCTAGCAGATCCCGGAGCACCACCTTCTGAGTGTTCATCTCAGTGCTGTACGCCCGTGTGGCGAAACTTTGCATGGACTTGACATCGTTGTCAAGCCTGAGCATATTTCGTGCCCGAGAGCTGATATCTGTGCGTTCCTTCCATGCTGCGGCAAACTCGACAAGCCTCTCAGCCATGTAGTTCGCATCATTGTACAAGTACCTATGCCAATCAGTGATTTGTCCAGGCCTACAATGGTTGCTGTTTACTCACATATTGCCACCCATATCAAATGCGTAGTAGTGCGGAGATACAGCCCTGAACATGGCTAACGCCAGAGTTGGGAGACTGAAAAGGCCTGCCGCCGCGGCGGTCACAGGACTGTTCTCATAGCCTTCCTGTGTCAGTGCCGCTCCGTCCTCGACAATGGCGAATATTAACGCCAGGACAGGCTCGGGCATAGACGAGATGTAGTACGTCTCCTTCAACGTCAACTCTCTCGTCGCCTGCTGATCTTGGGTCGGTGGCGGTTTGTTGCGCGGCGCTGGTGCTGCTTCTGCAGACTCCTCATTTTGCGCATCGTCTCCCCATCCCCAGGCCGTAGTGGGATCATCCTCGTCGTCGTTCTTCTCCTCCTTGGTCTCTTCGGGTTTCTCTTCCGGATAAGCTCCGTCATCATCATTCCAACCCCAGGCATCAGTGCCATCGTCTTCCCCTCCGGTTGGGGGCGCCGGGGCAGCAGATGATTCAGGTGCCGGTTGTTCCTCGGCCTCCTCCTCTTCATCGCCCCAATCATCCCCCCAGCCGTGATCTTCAACATCAGCAATCGTCGCCTTCGAGGTGAGATCCTTGCCCTCAGTCCGCGATACCATTTGCTTCTCAACCTTTTCGACCTGCTTCGACTCTCCCAGACCTTGGGCAAGTTTGGAACGGACAGAGTCTAGGGCAGATTCCCTGCATTTGCCCAGCCATACCCTGGGTGCCGAATCAACCCATTCCTGCAGCTCCCCAAAACCAGTTAGCTGCAACGACTTCAACGTCTCGCAGAACTCTCGTGCCAACCCGATAACCTCCTGGTACTCCTCCATCTCCTTAAGTGAAGCTGGCACAGCGGAATCAAGCCACACACTCGTGATCCGGGTCGTGATATCGGGCATCATTACCGACGATATGGACTCGACCAGGTCAGCGGGCAGCTTCTCCAAGAGGAACCTGAAGATCTGCTCCAGGTCCGTAAAAAGCGACTTGATGGTCTTGTCCGTCGTCCCCTCCGTCTGAAGCACGCCATCAGCAATCCGAATACCAGGCAACGAGTCCCTGCCTATGTCCATGCGAGGGGCAATAACAGCTCGATCAATGTCATGCCATAGCTCCTGCATCCGTTTGTCGACCTCCTTGTACGCCTTTAGTCCAATAACCGCATCCTCAAGATCCATAGCTTCATCCTCAGCCTCTTCCCTAACCGATACGCTTCCCTTTTCCACGTCGACGTGCACGAGCGCATTCCACACATGGTCAAATACCTCGTGCACATCCGTCTTCAGCTCAAAGGCGCGGATATCCAGCAGCCTGATCGCCCTCGTCGACTTGCTGACAGGTATCTCGTCGAGCTGCGACCAAGACTTCTCCAACAGGTGCAGCGCATCGAGTATCCGCCTCTCGTCGCGCGCGCGCTCGACGTGGTCGAGCGTCTGGTTCACATCCTTGATACCCTGCAGCGCCTGTTGCACCTGTTGGTTGTAGTTCAGCTCCCGCACGAGGAATTGCGCCTTGGCCTCGATGTCTTGTAGTCGCTTGCCCGATACGTCCGGCGTGTCGGCTTGCTTGAGGATGTCGTTGGCCAGGGCCTTGGAGCGGAGGATGTCGTCTTGGACGCGCTTCGCATTAGCTTGCCAGGAGTGGACGTCGGGGGCTGTTTCTTCGTTTATCGCGTGTATCTCGGCCTACATGACGTGTTAGGATGCCACGCATCGGTGCTCAGGGGTAAGGAACGGGCGCACCTGAAGCTTAGACTTGGCCTCGGCGAGAGCACGGATTGCTGGGGCAAGCTCCTGGGGGCCAATTGAGACGGAGGAGACATCCTCCTCTGGGAAAGCACCGTGTAGGGTGTATTCTACCAGGGCTTGGGCGACCTCGTGGTGAGGTTTTTCTTGCATAGCGGCGGCCATGGTACGATACGGAATCTTTGTGGGTGTCTCGATGCGACGAGCTGGAGTTATGGGTGGTAAAGTGTCGGATTCAGAATGTTTCAAGGTAGATTGAGCATCAAGAAGTTTCGTTTATGGTCCTGAACAAGCATGAGAGGGGAACAACATCGTTGAGGCCATCAACACAACGAGAGTGCATTGTGGTATGTGGTATTGACGAGGTGACATGGGTCGGCAATGACATAGCTGTCAGTTAAAGCTGGCCCAAGCTCCGGCTGGGAAGATAACCCTAACCCTATTCGTGTCTACGCCTTTAGCATTGACCCCTCCATGTCGATCGAAGACGAAGTCGAGCTTCACGCTTTGGGTTGCAGCATTCTCGTCCGAGAGAATCGAGTGTGAGTGATACAGGCAGGCTTAGGTATATTTCAAGCATCATTTCTGCCGCCCAAATAAATTTTAGCTGATTTTTCTGGCATCTTTTCTTATCCTGTACGCTTATCTCAACTACATCTTTCCGAGGGGTACCTTAGCTGTACAAGTTTCTGCCTAGTGCTCGTTCAACTTTCAACCACGACACAGAGCCATTCACATTTCCGCCGCAGTCTTACAGCACCCTATCTTTGTCTCGTACTTCAACAGCCTCAGGAGAAAAGGTTGTAGCTCTCCTATTGGTGTCCTCGGGTCGCCAACGCTGCGTTTCTCGTCACTGCCTGGTTGCAGGCTGCATCTGCAAAGTCGGTAAGCAACTAGCATCAAACCCATCAAAAGCCATCAACATGAAGGGCTAGACTTGCATAGTCCAAGACTTCTCTCCTCCCACACACCTCCACTCTCTCTTCCCCGGCCCTCCCTATTCACATGCCCGATACCGTACTTCGAGCTCCCCTCCCTGTGCCTGCTTACGGCAAAGAAGCGGTCTCAAACCTTGTTCACCTCCAGCGTCTCTCCTTATTGGACGGCGAAGAGTAAAGAACCGATACCTACCCCTATTCCCGTCCTACATACCTTACCCACTGCCCTCCGAAATGCTCGGCCGCGTGCCTATTTCGCACACCCTGCTATATGGGGCAGTTGCTGCTCTATTGGCAATAGTCGTCTCCCGTTGGGAGATGGATGCCAGGTACTCATTCCTCCAATGGAAGTGACATCGGCCATGCACCTCTATCTTGCCGTCCAATGCGTATATCGCTGGGGGCATCATGAAGTTGTGCTCAGGCTTTCCCCCATTTTTTAATCCGCCGCCTCTTAAACCCTTACCTTGACCGCTAGGTTACACCTTGAGAAACTTCGGCTCTCCTGTCAGGGTGAATCCGCTCTCCAGCCATGGCCCTGTCAACCTTCTCTCCCGGTTTCCCCCGTGCGCTCATTGCGCTACTCAAATATCTTCGTTCAATGACTAACGACACTCTCAGTAATATAAGCGGACTGTTACGGAAGGCTTTGCACTTCAAGATGCCGGCAGCTAAACAGGCACCCCGGTTCCGCAAGGTCCAGAGCTTCAAGACCGACTATGCCCCGGCTCACATCACCCTGTATGAGTCCGAGAGGAGCGGCATGCAGGTCATCTTGGCCGACCGCAAGGGACCCAAGATAAACGGCTATTTCACTCTCGCCACTGAGATCTTTGACGACTCGGGTGCTCCACATACCCTTGAGCACTTAGTGTTCATGGGCTCCCAGAGCTACCAGTACAAGGGACTACTAGACAAGCTCTCGTCGCGGGCGTACGCCAGCACTAACGCGTGGACGGCGGTTGACCACACGGCGTATACTCTGGAGTCCGCTGGCTGGGACGGATTTGCTCAGATTCTGCCCGTCTACCTTGAGCATGTTATTCTGCCTACCATCACCGACGAAGGCTGCTACACCGAAGTCCACCATATCGACGGTGAGGGCAACGATGCAGGTGTCGTCTACTCGGAGATGCAGGCGCTTCAGTACAGTAGCAACGAGCTGATGGATCTGAGAGCGAGACGTCTCCTCTATCCGGAAAACATTGGGTTCCGATACGAGACTGGTGGCATGATGGAGGCTCTCCGAGTCCTGACCGCGGCGAGAATTCGCGAGTTCCACAAGACCATGTATCAGCCGCGGAACATGGCTGTTATACTTGTGGGCGAGGTGGATCACCAGCATCTGCTTGAGATTCTGGACGAGTTCGAGGATAGTATCAAGGACGACGTACCTCCGCCGGATGCGCCTTTCAAAAGGTGAGTGTTCCTTACTTCTAACATTTAGATGCCATTTTAACATGTGCAGGCCGTTTGTCGACTCACCACAACCACCACCCCTTGAGAAGACCATCGTTGAGACAGTGGAGTTCCCAGAGGATGATGAGTCAATGGGCGATATCCTTGTTGCCTTTTTTGGTCCGAGTTGTATCGACCAAGTCCAGATCACAGCGGCAAACATACTTCTGACGTACTTGTGCGGATCGTCGGCATCAGTCATCGAGAACACCATAGTCGAAAAGGAGCAGCTTGCCAGTTCGGTGTCATACTGGTTCGACAGCCGGCCTAACTCGGTTATCTGGTTTCAGCCTACTGGTGTCGAGACCGAGAAGCTTGCATTTGTCGAACAACGCCTCCTTTCACTTCTCAAGGAGGTCGCATCCAAGCCCTTGGACCTCAACTACATGAAGGAGTGTATCCGCCGGGAGAAGCGCCAAGTTAAGTTCCAGGCTGAAGGGGAGGAGGGTTTCTACTCCAACAACCTGATCACCGACTACCTCTTCGGCAAGCGTGACGGATCGACACTGCTCGATCTCAAGAGTCTGAAGGAGTACGATATACTGGAGGAGTGGACGGATGAGCAGTGGCGCGATTACCTGCGGAGATGGATCTCAGACGCCAACCACGTCTCCATTCTCGGCAAGCCGTCCGCAAAGATGGCGAAGGAGCTGAAGCAGGCCGAAAAGGAGAGGTTAGCCAAGAGGAAGGAAGAGCTCGGACCCGAGGGATTGGAGGCCTTGAAGAAGAAGCTTGAGGCAGCAAAACTCAAGAACGACCAGGAGATACCCGGCCATGTCCTTGACCAGTGGCCTGTTCCGTCAACAAAGTCGATCCACTTCATCGAGTCGACAACTGGCCGTTCAGGCAATGCCAGGAGCGTCGGTGTCCCAACCAACGACATCCAGAAGGCCATCGATCGAGCGGCACAGGGGTTGCCTCTCTTCGTGCAGTTTGAGAACGTCCCAACGAACTTTGTTCACGTCACGCTCCATGTCGGGACCACGAACGTACCCGTCAAGTACAAGCCCCTCCTGGCCCTCTTCACTGACAACTTCTTCAACACCCCAGTCACCCGCAACGGACAGCGAATCGAGTTCGAGGACGTCGTGATGGAGCTCGAGAAGGAGACAGTAAGCTACCACATCACGGGAGCAGGTCGCATCGGCGACTACGAATCCATGGCAATCCAGTTCCAAGTCGAACCCGAGAAGTATGAGACCATGATCGACTGGCTGCGTACCCTCATGTTCGACGGCATCTTCGACGCCACCCGCCTCAAGGCCGCCGTCGTCAAGGCCCTAGCAGACATCCCCGAGAACAAGCGCGACGGTCGCGCCATGGCGCTCGAGGTCGAGATAGCAATACACTCCCTGCGCGAGAGCTTCCCGGCCGCCAAGCGCACCCTCGTCAAGGCAGTGTATCTGCGCCGCCTCAAGAAACTTCTCGAGACCGACCCGGACACAGTGATCTCCTGGTTCGAGGACCTCCGCCGCACACTCTTCACCTTCCAGAACCTGCGCGTCCTCGTAACCGCCGACGTGAGCAAGCTCCCCAACCCGGTAGCAGCATGGGACATCCTCTCCTCCTCCACCCCCGGCCACGAGCTCGCCACCACAACCCCGACCAACCCTATCATCAAGCCCTACACCATGCTCAGCCCCGAGGGAGCGAACCCGGGCTCCTACGGGTCCGTCATCATCCCCATGACCACCCTCGACAGCTCCTACAGCGTCAGCACCGCGTCGGGCCTCAAGTCCTACGCCGACCCCCGGCTGCCCGCCTACCTCGTCGCGCTGGGCTACCTCGAGGCCGTCGAGGGTCCCCTCTGGAACGCCGTGCGCGGCAACGGCCTCGCCTACGGCGTCTCCTTCAGCCGCGAGGTGGACGGCGGCTACGTGCAGTTCC
Source organism: Coniochaeta sp. 2T2.1 (assembly GCA_009194965.1). NCBI lineage: Eukaryota > Fungi > Ascomycota > Sordariomycetes > Coniochaetales > Coniochaetaceae > Coniochaeta > Coniochaeta sp. 2T2.1. Next base: position 421,978 of record VSMA01000016.1, read on the forward strand.
GCGTGTACCGCTCCCCCGACGCGACGAAGGCCATCGACGCCTCCCGCCGCGCGGTGGCGGCCATCGCGGCCGGCGAGGAGCCGCTCGATCGCCATCTCGTCGAGGGCGCGGTGAGCGGTGTCGTCATGGCGTTCGCGGACGAGCAGGCGACCATGGCCGCGGCGGCGCAGCAGAACTTTGTCTTGGGGGTGGTGAGAGGGTTGGACCCGCAGGGGTGGAATCGGGACGTCCTCGCCAAGATTAGGGAGGTGACGGACGACCAGATCAGGGAAGTCATGAGGGAGGTGCTGATGCCTGTCTTTTCGGCGGGGAGGAGTAATGTTGTTGTTACTTGCGCGCCTATTATGCAGGAGGTGAGTACCATTTGCTGACACGTGATTTTGTGAGTTGATGCTGACGATGTGGGACAGAACATGGAGAAGACGTTCAAGGAGATGGGGTACAAGACGCAGGTCAAGACGTTGACGGATTTCCATGATGATTATGGACTAGAGGGTGGTGAGCATGATGGCGAGGAGGAAGAAGAGGACGAAGATGAGGATGAGGATATGAGTGACGACGGATCGGGCGAGGAGGGTTCCGAGAGCGGGAGTGAGATGGAGCAGTAGGACGATTTCGTTAGTCATCGTCCTAAAACTATATATATAGACGGAATTGATGGTTTTTGACAAGCCATATGAGTCGTCAGCAACTAGTCTTATTGTGAGGTTGACTCGATATGTCTCTCTCATTATATCCTACACACACTACACTAAAGCCTACTCCTCCCCCCAGCGAGATACTCCCCTCCCAACCTCAACATCCCCACCGCCTCCTCAACCATGTCATCCACAATCTTCCCCGCCGGCTCAATACTCCGAATCGCCCCGGCGACCTGGCCCATCAAATGCGGCGGATCGACCTCATTCCCCTGATCAAAGTCCCACTCGATCGGCACAACCCCCTTATCACACAACTCCCTCACCTTCTCCGGCCGCGCGTGCCACTTGCGGATGTACTCGTTCGTCTTCATCCTCAGCGGCCGGCCACTCAACACGAGCGTCCTCTCCGTGCCATCAAACCCACAACTCACGACCTCCCTCTTGTGCTCCTCGCTACACCCCGCCTCGACGCTGGCCACAAATCTCGTACCTACCCAAACCCCGACCGCCCCTTGCATTAAGCTGCTCGCGAGCCCGCGGCCGTCGCTGATCCCACCCGCCGCCACCACCATCGCCGTCTGCTGGCCACCGAGCAGCTTGGGCCTGTAATTCCTCGCGACGTCCACGACGGCGGGGATCAGCACGCTGTTCGCCACGTCCCCCGTGTGTCCCCCTCCTTCCCCTCCCTGGGCGCAGACGATGTCCACCCCGAGATCGAGTGCCTTGACGGCGTGCTTCGGGTGACCGACCATGTTCATCACCAGTATCCCTGCGGCGTGCAACCTATCCAAAACATGTTTGGGCGGCACTCCCACGGCCGAAACAAATAACTTCGCCCCGCTCTCGATAGTGATGTCGATCAGCTCGTCCAGTTTTCCTCCGGTATAATCGTGGTTCGTCTTGCGCGCGTTGCCGCCTAGTTGCGGCAGAGCCAAATCGACGCCGAAGGGCAGGTCCGGAGAGGTGAAGTGCGCCTTCATCTCGGCCACGATGTCGCGGAGTTGCTGGGGCGTGTACATGAAGCCGCCTATCACGCCTAGCCCGCCGGCGTTGGAGACTGCGGCGGCGAGGCGGCCGCCCGAGGTCCGCGCCATGCCGGCTAGGAGGATGGGGTGCTTTATGCCCAGGAGGGTTGTTAAAGGGGTTGTTATTGGGCCTTGTGGAGACATTTTGGCGGATGCTTGTGAGGTGAGTAGATGCATCAGAGATATACAAGATGAGGAGACAGATGTGGATCGCGAGAGTGAGCGTGGTCTTTCTTCCGGAGTGATTTACTTGAAGTTGTTGAACACGGGTGCTGAGATGGCTAGACAGACAGACTATACCTCACTTGAAGGGAGTATGTAAACAGTGAAGAGAGAAGAGCAGCAGCACCAGCTGCTACACATTGAGGTGAGGTCTCACTTATATGTCGGCCACGGGGTATCGGCTTCGCGCTATCATCGCCAAGCTACAATTCGGGGTGTGGGGTACAGCGATCCTCGACATGCGGGGAAGAGGAGCCGAGGTTGCTTCCGGATGCCTTGTGGGCTTGTTGAATAGCTTCCCCTTGGCCTTGGGCTGGTGCACTGGCACGGAGGTTGGCTGCTGTGTCTGACTTCTGGTCATGATACTGTTGAAGACGACGAAGGTAATCGTCACCACACCTTGTCATCGAAGGCAAGTTAGTGTGTAGATAGTACATTCAAATGATATACACGTTCTACCGGAGCAGCACCTCTGTGCTCAATATGGCCAGAAACCACCGACCTAAATCATGCTGTCATGCTTCGTTAACCCATTTCTCTAAGCCGTCCCAGTACCAAAAAGCCGTATGCAGTTGAAGAGGACACAGACCCGCTGTCAAGCCCAGCCAGCGCTACTGGAAGTGCGGTAACCGGGCTGGCACGAAATCAGCGGCCGGTGGCTTCTTCACCTCGCTGACTGGTTGGTCTAGTATCGCCGCCGGAGGAAGAGGCAAACTAGTCTCAGGCTCCGTCTCTGTCTTGTTCGCAGTCTCCGTCCCGTATCCTGCTTCTTCTTCTTTGTGCTCTCCTGGTGTATCGTCAGGCTCAGCAACAAGAGGCTCTGTTTTGACCGTCTCCTCCTTGCCAGCAGCAACAAGATCATCGCGACTCAACCCCCTCTGGGCCGCGAGCTGTGCCGCCCGCCTCCGTTTCCGCTCGACCTCCTCCTCCTCTTCTAGCCTGACCAGCTCCTCCTCTCTATGCAGATCGTCAAGCGTCTGTTCCTCAGGGCCATCAACCTGCCGCATCCCGCTGTCTCTCCTGCCTGGAGACTCTCGTGAAACCGCACTGCCAATCGTAGTCCTGGACACCGTCCTCGCCAGGTTCAAACTCAGCCCTGAGTTCGACCGTCCCTCAACCCTCTTGCCTTTACTACTCCTCGTCCTATTGCTCCCTTTGTCATCCACCCTATCCAGGGCAACCGCAAACTCGTCATCCAGCGGGACAGCATCCTCCTCCCCTTCCCCATCGCTAGGAAACAAATCATTCCTACTTCTGTAAGAATCACTCGTCGCCCCGGAGCCACTGGTATTACTCCTCTGCCTCTTATGCCCATACCCTTCCCTCTCCCCCTCTTCCACGGGCTCCTCGTCCTCCCTCGTCCCCAGCAACGGCTGCCTCTCCTGCCCCTCCTCCCTATGCTGTCCCGGATGTTCCTTCAAATTCGCCGCACTAGGCTTATACCTCAGCGTCCCGCCAATTTTAAACGGCAACCGACCCAAAAACCCCAGCGGCGCCGTACTAGGGATGACAGTCGGGTCGTCCTCCTCCGCCACCTTCCTCCCCCTCGTGCCATAACTCATCCCCCTCTTCCGTCTCGGCTGCTCGCTCACCTCCCCTTCCCCATCACCTCTTCGCCTCCCCCCACCAGTACCAGCAAGCAACCGGTCCCAATCCTCCCCCGTTATCCTACCCAGTATGCCCCCCTGTCCCCCACCACCGCCGTGTTCCGCGTAGTAGTCCTCGTCGTACTCGGGAAAATCATCCTCCCAGTCGTCGTAAAAGTCAAACGTGTACTCCGGAGCCCGGGCGCTGAGCCGGCGTGCCCCGCGGTCCCGCTCGCGCGCTCGCCGCGCGCGCTCCTCGCGGTCGGCTCCGGTGCAGAGCGACGCGCAGGCGTCAAGGGTGTCGGTCAGGGAGGAGAAGCACGGCGTGATGTAGCGGTGCTGGAAGGTCCAGATGCCCGCCGCCGCGTTCTCGGTCACCGCCTCGGTGGTTTGGGAGATGTGGTTCCACCGCTGGCGGAGGAGGGGGTTTTGGATGAATGCCATTTTGTTTTTGGGCGGCTGCACGCCAGAGAGCGCGGGTTGTTTCGTTGGGTTTGTTATCAGGGTCGGTGGGTGGGTAGATGTCGTGGAAAGTGAGTGTCCGTTTGTTTGTGTGACGTAGTGTTTGTCTTGGGGAGCTGACGGCGCTGGCTGGATCAGACTAAGTGTCCGGGAATTGGTGGAGGCGGTTCATGGTTCGTCGTATGTCGGGAGGGACTCGAAGCATTAGGTGGTTGCCATGTTGGGAACAGGTTTCTCGTCGGTCGAGTAAAGGTTTGTCGTTGTGATAAGGGAGGATGGGATGAAGTTTGTTCTGCTTCAAGGATTAAGCACGAATGCGACACAACATGAATGGAAGCGGCATGCAGGTATGGTCCAAGCGCCCTTGCCTTGTCCGTCCTTATCAATCCTGAATCCCTCCATCGTGATTGGTCTGTGCTTCGTTGCGGGTACCCACCTGGTGATGACTTCACTATTGTGAGAGGCTGGGGCTAAGGTCATCAACGTGTCCAGTGAACCAGGAAGCATATAGCTACACAGCAATTGATAGAAGAAGCAAGGCTGTTATTTGTACCGCTATTTACACCCCGCATCAAGCTCAGTGATGCGGCCAATGAGCAAGACGGGGCAGTCGAGGGTCGTGGATCGACGTGCCCCTAGTCGGAGTCACGGAAGCCGGGGCAGGACCGGGGTCTCGCTGCTAATCGACATCCTGTTCAGGGGCTCCAGCACTCTCCGCTCCGGCAGCACCTGGCGGCGCCGACCGGACACCGGCAGGTACCCACCTCGAAATGGGGACTACTCCCGGTAAACCTGTATGCGGATGGATCCCTGCCCGCATCCTCATTGCCTGGCCTTCATGCCTTCGTCTCAGCAACCAACCCTAGTGGTGACCGTTCGCAGTTACTGCGACTGTAGGCCCAGAATTGGTCGCGGCAGCAGCAGCTGGCGGACGTTCGGGGCCATAGGGCTGAGACTCCTGTACGCCCTCGTCCTCCGTCTCATCGTCGTACTCCTCCCCGTCGCTGCCGTCTTCTCCCTCTTCCCCCTCCTCCCCCTCCTCATCCTCCTCGTACTCCTCGTCGTCGTACTCGGACTCGTCTCCCTCCAAGTCGCCCTCCCCCTCGACGTAGCCGTTCTCTCCGCTGTTGGCCAGTCCCGGCGCGATGCCCCGGCCTTGCTGCTGCATCTGCTTGATGATGCCGTTGAGCTTGGCCTCGCGCTTCTTCAGGTCCTCGATCTCCTTGAGGTGCTTCGTCCGCTCCTCGGCCATCTTGAAGATGTTGTTGTTAGTGGCCTCGTGCTTGCGCTTGAGGCCCTCATTCTCCTTCTCTAGCCGTTTCGTCTTCTTGCTCATGTCCTCCATCTCCTTGCGGAAGGTCAAGAACAAATCGTTGCTGTTGTTCAGTGTATCCTCAACCTGCATTGGGTGTTAGTACTCCTAGAATAGTAGCATCGGTGAATAGGTGCAGCATTACCTGCTTGAATTTATCAACGTAGACGTTGAGCTGCTGCCTCAGTTCAGTCTCGGTCTTGGAGAATGTTTGGACTTGCGCATTAAGCTGTCGTGAGCGCCCACTCTCCGTCTCAGCGGCCTTCTTCTCCTTTTCGTACCGCGCCAGGTGATACTGGACCTCGAGCTCTTTCGTCCGCATGAGCGAGTTGAAGTGAATTTCCCGCAGCTCATACTGGTCGATCAAGGACTTGAATTTTTGCTTGAACCTAAATTCCGTGAGTGTCAGTACACCCAATTCGGCAGACCGGTGATCGAGGGAGTAGAGGCGAGGCACGCACAGCTCATCCAACTCCATATCAACAACCTGCTTCCGTGGATTGTCCTTCTCCTCTTGGTAATCGTCGAGCTTCTGCAGGAGGGTCGAGTACTTTTCGTCCCACGAATTCTGGTTGCGAATCTGGTTGTCGGACAAGGTCTTGTTTTCGTTCTGCCATCGCCAGTCAGCTTCGAGCCCATAACATCTTTGTTCCGGCCGGCAGCAATCACCTTAAGCTTGTTGTTCTCCCGTTGGATTTCCCTACAGAGCTTCTCGAGCTTGTCCTTAAGAGTCGTCTGTTTAGAAAGCTCGTTACGGCTGGCATCTTTCTCTTTTTGTAACTGATCGCCACGCTTCTTGTTCTTGATACTCTCGCGTTCATGGCGCTTCATCTCAGCAAGAAGGTCCGAGCAGCGTTTGTGCAGGTGGTCGATTTTTTGCATGTCGTTCATCTTGGATGTTTGCGTATGCAATTCTCGGTTCGCCTTCTTGACCTCGCGCTCTGTTAACCATCGGGTGTTAGTCCACGAAACCATAGCCCGTCGTCCGACTCGAGGAGAAGTTCGACGTACCGATCTCGGCCTCCTGATCCTTTTCGCCCGCGGCATCAAGCTCGAGCTGCGATATCCTGGCCGCCACCAGCTTCAAGCCTTCATTGGAATCCATGCCGGGATGTTTCTTTCCCTTCGACTTCCTGGCGAACTGTGGAGGGTTTCCAGGGGGTGCCGGGGCAGGCCTCGTGTTGTCGTGTGCGTGGCCGGGGCAGACGCCGTTGGGTGCGGTTTCGGTCGAGCTGTACTGACGATGCGGCTGCTGTTGCGGAGGCTGTTGTTGCTGCTGTTGCTGTTGCGGTTGCTGATGCGGCTGGCTCGGTGGTTGCTGGTGCTGTTGTTGTTGTTGAGGAGGTGGTTGAGGCTGTGGCTGTTGTTGGTTCGGCGCTGGCTGAGCTGCTGCCATCGGGGCCGTTCGAGAAGCGGTCGTGGCCGGCGTCGCGAGCGGATTCGCCGATGTCATTCTCTCGTGCCAGAGATGTGAAGCATGTCTATAATGGAAGGAAGAGGAGACTCGACGTCAAAATTGTGGTCCCGCTGTGATGGGGTCTTGTAGGTTCTTTGCGAAAAACTGGCGCCCAGAAAAAGGAATGTTGGGGATTTTGGGATTTGAACACGGGAACTCACCAGTTCTCACATCTAGAAAAAAAACTGAGGCTATCGAGATAAGGCTATCGTGACGTCGGCAGTGGTGTTGAGGCTCTTGATGCAAGATGTAGTCGGGTAATTCAGACTGGACGGAGACACTGGCAGAGACGAGTGGCAGACGAACTGAACGACTGGACTGCAAATTGGGATGGATTTGCCTGTTCGCGCCAGCAGCAGACTGCAGAGACTCGGCTCACCCTCCTTCACCGGATTGCGGGTACCTGAAAGTAACTATAGCGGTAGCTCCTACAGGTATAAGTCGCTGATGCAAGCCGGTATGCGGTCAATTGATGATATGTTTAATAGTTCCAGCTGATAGCAATGCGAACAATGACATTCACAAGGCTTTAACCCCTTAGAGATTGTTGCAGAGTGCCATCCATTGACCTGTTACGGCGTGAGATACTTCTGCTGTACAAGATCTTGAGTGGAGAAAAGGTACATGACGCAAACCCGAGATGGTCCAAACCCGCGTGACAAACCAGTCGAGGACCAGTCGCCGCTCGACTCTCCGCAGCTGCCGGCCAAGCTGGCGGTGCTGCTAGTGCGGTACTTCGCATCTCATTTATAACACAGCGTATAGCAAGTACCACATGATGCAGCCTTAACACCAGCGCCACACGAGATCAGACATGGGGGGTCCCATTTTGTATGGAAGCTTGTCATGCAAGATCTCTATCGACTCACTTTCTTTCAACAGCATGCAAAGACGTTTCGAGGTCTCATATTCCTCGACCTTTCCTTGAATTGCAGTTATTTCGGACGGGTGGTTGCATTCCTGTTTTATCATTCCTTCTTTTCAGTATACTGTGTTCCGATTCCGCTCCGACTGCAGCGCCGCATTCTCTTCAAGCGCAGCATGTCTTTTAAAAATGCCGTCAAGAGTGCGGCAAAGGCCGTCACAGAGTTCTCCCAGCTCCCCAAACCCGGCGAGAAGCTACACGGTTTTACGTTGATAAGGACGAAGCATGTTCCGGAGTTGGAGTTGACGGCATTGCACTTGCAGCACGACAAGACTGGCGCCGAGCATCTACATATTGCACGAGACGATAGCAACAATGTCTTCTCTATCGGCTTCAAGACGAACCCGCCAGACGACACCGGTGTGCCTCATATTCTGGAGCACACCACCTTGTGTGGAAGCGAGAAGTATGGTTACATCTCTCTCTCCGTCTTTCATCCCGGAGCCTCGAGCTAACCTCTGCTTCAGGTATCCCATCCGCGATCCCTTCTTCAAGATGCTCCCCCGGACGCTCTCCAACTTCATGAACGCCTTCACCGCGTCAGACCACACGTTCTACCCCTTCGCCACCACCAACGCCCAGGACTACAAGAACTTGATGTCCGTATATCTGGACGCAACTCTACGGCCGCTCCTCAAGGAGTCGGACTTCACACAGGAAGGGTGGAGGATCGGGCCCGAGAACCCGCAAGCACTGGCTAGTGGAGCGGAGCCCACACCGGAGGACCGGAAGCTGGTCTTCAAAGGCGTCGTGTACAACGAGATGAAGGGCCAGATGTCCGACGCCGGTTATCTGTTCTACATCCGGTTCCAGGACCACATCTTCCCGGACATCAACAACTCGGGAGGTGACCCGCAAAAGATCACTGACCTGACTTACGAACAATTACGCCGCTTCCACGCCGAGCATTACCATCCCAGCAACGCCAAGGTCTTCACCTATGGAGACATGCCCCTGACGGACCACCTGAGAGAGATCAATGCGCAATTGAACGCTTTCGAGAAGATCACGGGCGACCTTAAGATTCACAAGCCGATTGACCTCAGCAGTGGACCCAAGGAGGTGACTCTTTACGGACCTGTCGACCCCCTGGTGGACCCGAACAAGCAGTACAAGACCTCCGTATCATGGGTGCTGGGGGACACTGCCAACATCGTGGAGTCGTTTTCGCTGGCGCTGATCTCAGCGCTGCTGACGGATGGCTATGGCTCGCCGCTCTACAAGGGACTTATTGAGAGCGGGCTGGGTACTGATTGGAGCCCAAACACCGGATATGACAGTTCCGGCAAGCTAGGCATTTTCTCCATTGGCCTGACAGGAGTCCAGGAGGCGGATGTCCCAAAGCTGAAGACGGAATTGCAAAACATTCTCCGCAACGTTCGGGATAAGGGCTTTGAGAGGTCCAAGATCGACGGCTATCTCCACCAGCTTGAGCTGGGCCTGAAGCACAAGACTGCCAACTTCGGCATGTCGTTGCTTCATAGGTTGAAGCCCAAGTGGTTTACTGGCGTCGACCCCTTTGACTCTCTGGCCTGGAACGATACGATCACGGCTTTCGAAACAGAGTATGCCAAAGGCAACTACCTAGAGGGGCTCCTGGAGAAGTATCTCCTCAACGATAACACGCTGTCCTTCACCATGGCGCCGTCGCCAACCTACAGCCAAGAGCTGGTTAAGGAAGAGGAGGAGCGTCTGGCTTCCAAGATCTCCGAAGCCAAGGAGCAGGCTGGAGGTGAGACTGAGGCACAGAAGAAGTTCGAGGAACGCGAGCTTGTCTTGCTGGCAGAACAGGGCAAATCGAACACCGAGAACCTTGACTGCCTGCCCACCGTTCATGTCCGGGATATTCCTCGCACGAAGGAGCCGGTGGTGGTGCGCGATGACAAGACTAGCGGCGTAAGCACACAATGGCGGGAGGCACCAACGAACGGCTTGACCTACTTCCGTGCCGTCAACACTCTGAAGGATTTGCCGGATGAGCTCCGGTCACTGATTCCCCTGTTTACCGACGCCATCATGCGTCTGGGCACCAAGGACATGTCCATGGAGGAGCTGGAGGACCTGATCAAGCTCAAGACCGGCGGTGTTTCTGTCGGTTACCACTCCGCGTCCCTCCCAACAGACTTCACGCGCGCGACTGAGGGGCTCATCTTCACCGGCATGGCTCTGGACCGCCATGTGCCCGTCATGTTCGACATCATGCGCAAGCTCATTGTCGATACCAACTTTGATAGCCCCGAAGCAGTACAGCAAATCCGGCAGTTGCTCCAAGCCTCAGCCGACGGAGTTGTCAACGACATCGCCTCCTCGGGGCACGCGTTCGCCCGCCGGTCTGCCGAGGCCGGCCTGACGTGGGACGCCTTCCTCAAGGAGCAGGTCAGCGGTCTGTCGCAAGTCAAGCTGGTAACCTCGCTCGCCAGCAGACCCGAGTCAGACACCCTCGACGATGTCATGGCCAAACTAAAGCAGATCCAACAGATCGCCCTTGCCGGCGACCTCCGCGCCTCCATCACCTGCGACAGCGAGAGCGTATCCGCCAACTCCTCTGCCCTGTCCAACTTCCTCGGTTCCATCCCCTCATCGAAGCCGTCATTCCCCGCTCGCAACGCTCCCGACCTCTCGCGGAATATCAAGAGCTTCTACCCGCTCCCCTACCAGGTCTACTACGGTGCCCTCGCCCTCCCCACAGCACCCTACGTCTCCCCGGACAACGCACCGCTCCAAATCCTCTCCCAGCTCCTAACGCACAAGCACCTCCACCACGAGATCCGCGAGAAGGGTGGCGCCTACGGCGGAGGCGCGTACTCGCGTCCCCTCGACGGCGTGTTCGGGTTCTACTCCTACCGCGACCCCAACCCGACCAACACGACCAAGATCATGCGCCAGGCCGGACAGTGGGCCGTCGACAAGGCGTGGACGGACCGCGACCTGGAGGAGGCGAAGATCAGCGTCTTCCAGGGCGTCGACGCGCCGCAGTCCGTGAATCAGGAGGGCATGGGACGGTTCCTCTACGGCATCACGGAGGAGATGAGGCAGAAGCGCCGCGAGCAGCTGCTCGATGTCAGCAAAGAGCAGGTGAGGGACGTGGCGCAGCGGTATGTGGTTGACGCCCTCGCCAAGCAGGCGGAGAGGATGGTCTTCCTCGGCGAGAAGAAGGAATGGGTCGACGGCGAGTGGAAGGTCGTCGAGATGGATGTCGGGTCTGGGTCTGCCTAGACGACGCCTGTCTCGGTTGTGTGGGATATATTTGTATGATATGGTTGGTTGGTGTACTAACAATGGATGATACCCTTCTCTACGGCCGGGGTTCAGTAACAGCCACGTGTGTGCTGTGCGATACCCCTGTCCGATCTGCTTCCAGTCCCTTATTCCCAGCCAGTGATTCCATGACCATGACACAACAAACACACCAAAAAGCGTCCAGATACGATACGTCTCTCTACTTCTGCTCTCCCATAGCACTGAGACCACTAGAGCAACGCGAGATCAATGTGTCTCCCAATGCCCGCGTTCCGTCGCTGCTTCTAAGGCGCGCGAAACCGCTTTGGCGAGCTCGTTTTTATCAGACCCGCCTTCCTCAGCTTTGGACTTGCGGACTAAGAAACAGAGTACATACTTTCTTGCATCCGTCTGACGGAGGATATGCCGGTTGGCTGTGTACCTCCCTTTATGTTTGGATGGAAATGCAGCTGCTGGGATGGATATGCAAGACAGTTGAGTTTTAAGTGCATATCGCTGTGGTGTTTGTTTGAAGGGTCATTGTACGTCTGGACTAGATCTGAAATACCACCCTATCTCCGCCCTACATCGGTCTCGCAGAGAGATCATCTCTTGGGTGTAAGAAGCATAAATCATCAGATCTGACCCGACGAATGCAAGAGCACACCGGATCACGGGTAGATCGGCTCCTTCCGTGATTACTAAGTTTTACCCCAGCCGCCGCGCCGCGGTGTGCAATCGATTGACGCCATGCCTCGGCCCAACCTCCGATCTGGGGCAGCGCGGCAGCTTTCCCCTCAAAGAACGTTGTAACCTCCGAGGATATGTTCTGGGGCATCGCCGACATGGCGGTACAAAAGCTACAGCTTCCCATTTTCTCTAGTTATCACCATCCTGCAATTGATTGATACCTCCACCTCTTGTTACTTGATTCAATACACCCACAACCACAACCACCACAACCACCACAATGGCTGAAGCAGACCTCCACGACTTCCCCTCCCTCTTCTCCCTCAAGGGCAAAGTGGCAGTCGTAACAGGCGGCTCCCGCGGTCTGGGTCTCACCGCCGCCTCAGCGTACGCTTTTCCCCTTTCCTCTTCCCGTCTTAACCCCCAGTACTAACGCTCTCCTTCACACAACAGCCTCCTCCAAGCAGGCTGCTCAAAAGTCTTCATTTCCTCCCGCAAGGCCAGCGCCTGCGACGACGCCGCCGCCAAGCTCAACTCCCTCCCCAACCTGCCATCCGGGTCCGTCGCAATCTCCGCCCCCGCCGACGCCTCCACCCTCGCCGGGGTCGAGTCCCTCGTCTCCCAGGTCAAAAAACACACCGACCACGTCGACATCCTCCTCGCCAACGCCGGCGCCTCCTGGGGCGAGGCCTTCGACACCCACCCCGATTCCGCCTTTGCTAAAGTAATGGATCTCAACGTCCGCGGCGTGTTCAACACCATCCGCCTCTTTACTCCCATGCTCGAGAAGCGCGCGTCGGTGGAGGACCCGAGCAGGGTTATTATCACGGCGAGCGTGGCGGGGTTGGGTGTCGGCACGTTGGGGAAGCAGGGAACGTACGGGTACTCTGCGTCTAAGGCGGCGGTTTTACACTTGGGACGGAATTTGGCGGTCGAGTTGGGACCGAGGGGGATTTCTGTTAATAGTATTTGTCCTGGGTTTTTCCCTACTAAGATGGCGAACGGGTTGCTGGAGATGAGTGGCGGGAAGGAGCTGTTCGCGAGGAAGAACCCGCTTAGGAAGTTGGGGAGGCCAGAGGATATTGCCGGCGTGGTGGTGTACCTCGCTAGTAGGGCCGGGTCGCATGTTAATGGGGCGGCGATTGAGATTGATGGCGGCGCGTTGTGGCAGAGTGGCGAGCTGGGGGCGGCGGGGGAGAGTAAGCTCTGAGGGGGGCAGGTGCGGTGAGAGGAGTGTGTGGGAAGGATAACTGTGATTGGGATTTGGCATGTCGGGGCGTACGTCAAACTTAGGGTTGTTGGTCTCTGATCGCAGCTTGTATGTGTAATACTACAATATCTGAAATAGGAGATGTGGAAAAGTGAACGCTATGTTGTATAACGCTATGCTGGATCCTTGAAAGTTATCAGTGGCTTCTCGACACTTCATGCAACCGACGGGCTATCATCCGTCCCCGTCCAAAAATCCTCATAACTGCATGCGGTGTGCAGAAGTGACCTGCTCCGAAGTTCGACATCATATGCAGACCGTAGGTTCATAATACCTAATCCTCCCAACCCATGAAACCAATGCCGATGCTCCCTGACAGAAAAGGAATACAGACCGTGGTGGAAAGGCAGACGGCACTAAGGCTGCTAAGCTCGGTGCTCGTTCTCCTCCACCGGCCGGCGCGCCACCCACGAGCTCGCGCGGTAGACGGTCTGCAGCATCGAGTCCGGGTCCTGTATGTAGGGCGCCTCGATGCCCGTCTCGCGGGACTCGACCTCGAACCCGATCCGCACCAGCAGCGCCATGACCTCGTCGTCCGACAGCTCGAAGCTGCCCGGGTCGGCGATGCCGTTGCTCTCCTCGGCGGTCGTGCTGCCCTCGTCGTTGTCGTCGTCGTCGTGGCTGTGGTGGCCGGGCGGGTTGTTCTCGAAGTGCCACAGCAGCGGGCCGACGTTGATGAGCACCCCGCCCGGCTTGAGGCAGTGGTACAGCACCTGCAGGTACCGGATGAGGTTGGGGGCCGTGTCGAGGAAGAAGACGCTCGCGACGGCGTCGAACGTCTCCCGCTTGTCCGGCTTCTCGTAGCCACACAGGAAGTCGGCAGCCGTCATGTTCATCTCTCCCGGGTCGGCGGCGTTGGCGAACTCGGTGGCGCAGTGGACGTCCGGCACGGTGTAGCCCCGCAGGTGGTTGCTGCGCGTCTTGTGGTTGGAGAAGGTGTGGATCCAGGGGTAGATGGTGTGGCTGTTGGCCTTCTCGCAAAAGTTCAACACGTAAGACGACGCCAGGAGCTGATGGTATGATATCTCGTTGCCCTCGACGTTCGAGCCTTCGACAGCCAGGTCGTACATAAGCCTCGCCAGGCCGGCGCCGGGGACGAGCACGTTGAGCTTCTCGGTTATGCCTTCCTTCCGCCGCCGCCGCTTCTCTGAGGCGAGGGCGCGCTTGACGGGTCCGTAGCAGGCCTCTCGCTCTTTGGCGCCCTCTGCTGACCAGTCGCGGTAGAACTGGCGGATGGTGCTCCTAGCTTTGTCGACGTCTGCGTGCTTAGAGCAGCCTGTCCATTGCGGGGGAAGGGTGGGCTCGCCGTTTGCGCCGATTGCTGCCACCCCGTCGCCGAAGGATAGGAGACCATACTTGACGATTGCCTCGCCCAGGCGGGCATTGAACCGTATGCAGCTGTCGACTTGGTCGAGAGTCTCGAGGTAGTTGAAGGGGGGTCCGGCCAGCATCATCCAGTGGGCTTGGGGGAGGGCGTAGAAATTCTGCCTGCGCATGTGGGTGACGTTGAAGAAGGAGACTTTTGCGTATTGGCTGGTCTCTTGGATTAGCGGGAACATCTGGTATGAATATCTGCAGGGGTACGCTCACAGGAAGGAATCGAGGGCGCCGAATATAACACGCTGCTCTTCGAGGTCTTTGGCTTGCTCATCCATCTTCCACATGCTCTCTTCCGCGGCTTCTGGACCTGCATCATGGCTATGGCCCTCCATAATTTCTTACTAGGGTCCTACCTCTTGAACCATGCAGTAATGTAAGAATTAACCAAAGGATGAGTGCTTCAATGAATGGGTGAACGAATGACTGGATGAACGGGATTTGGTGAGATGATGTGGAGCAAATGGCGATGGTGACACAGGCCGATTATGTGGCCGGTATCGCAACCCTCCGGCCGGTTGCTCTGGAAAAAAGGATGCGAATGTTAAGAGATATGAAGGAGGTATCAGAAGAAAAAAGAGTTGTAAAGTATGGAAAGTCCGTGAGAGATCTGGGGAGCTGTTGCCTTTGGAAAAAGTTGTTTCCTCAAAATTATAGATAACTTAGCGTTTCTGCAGGAAATGACTCCATAATCTCAACTAAGCTTAATGTTTGTTGACTTCGACATCTCAAAACAACATTGACCCTTCCAATTCGACCTTCTAAACCGCAGGCCGCAAGACATCAAACTCCCAATAACTGGAAGTTGTTTAGAAAGGGTATTTCGCCGAAGAAGAAAGTCGTCGTGTGCTTAATCGCAGCAACCATGGCAGAGGCAATTCAGCTCTCAGTCCCCCTTCCGCACTCCATCGATTCGCGCATCTACCTTCACCTCACAGCGCGCTCGAAATACATCATGCTATTCGTCACTACAGCCAGCGCCGAAGAGGTCGGCACAGCTACACCATTGGGTTCATTCGTATACGCCCTACCAGATGTCCGCTCTCCCGTCTCTTCCTCGCATGAACACACCGCTAACAAACTCACCAGAGATTCAACCCCTCCCAACCCCTCTCAACCGCCCTCTTCACAGTCGAACCAACGATAGAATTCACCACCCGCCTCGCCAAGCTTCTAGTCCGGAAGACCGGCCTCCCCGCATACGTGGGCAACTCTCTCAGCCTCGCCAGCACAGGGCTGGGCGGCACGGTGGAGGAAGAAATGGACGCCTTCAAGAGGGTGGTCGAGACCCTCGCACCAGCCCTGGCGGACCTGGGCGGCGTTGCTCTCCCCAACGGAACCGGAAGCAGCAGCTCTTGACCGCGGGGGCTGTTAATGCATGCGGGTACCCGGACGATTTGCAACTCGAACTTGACGAGAACACGAGGTTTGGGCCGCTCTGCTTGAGTTGCTGGATGTACGTACTACGGTTTTTGTGTCACCGCGCGGGGGGCTGCGTGCTGTCATGGCCGCGTTTCGTCGTACGGGGATGTACCTGCTGCTGTGAGGGGAGTTGCGTGGGAGGCTGGGTTACTGATGATGTGTATGTGTCTGTGAACATTGAGAGAAGCTTCCTTTGTCATCTGCCGAGACCTTGACGAGGTTATTTGGTTGCGAGTCGCACCGTGGCCGGAGCTGAGGCAAAACATGACGTGAGGGTCTTAGGGGCGTGGGATTGGCTTGGTCTAGGGCAGCATGTTCTCAGATAAATGAGAGAGACGACATGAGTCTGCAAAGAGGATTTTCTATAGCTCGAGGAGGACATATGGCTGCCTTACTGCTCTTGTATCTGGGAGGATGCACGTTTCGCGCAGTGAAAGCAAGGAGCAGGGCAAGAAGAAGGATGATTTTGAGGCGCAGCGGATAGGCACGCCAGAATACAAAGGGTATTGTGTTCTGGCGAAGGGTTGCACGGCATCTTTTGTGGACATGACCCTACAGAAATAAGTGTGGGCGACGGAGACTGCTGTTGGCTTCCGGACGAGACCTCGGTCCGACATGAAACCCTTCTTGGCCGACGTTTGGGTGCGTGGCCTTGTGAAGAACCCAGCAGGAGGACGATAGTGACAGCGTCGACACGCACGGGTATCCAGAGATACAAGAAATACTATTGTTTCCCTTCATGAAGCGCTTGTCGGCCTGAGAGAGAGCCGTCTTCTGGCATGGCAGCTCTGAAGAACAGCCCCTAATACGTTTGATCCACAGATTACTTCTCGTCGTGAGTCTCAATAGTGGCCTCTTTTGCATCAACCGTGCGGCAAGTTCGCCCTCTTGTGGTATTGATCACTTTGCATATCCATGATAGCGCATGTTGCAGCCACATGTCATCAACGAGTTTGAGTTAATGGTGTAGCACCAGCTGGGGCTTGTGACGCCTCACTCAGCGGCACAGCATTCCATGGCGGACCGTGCGAGGTAGGCAGAAGAGATCCCGTCCTCAACAGTTGAGTTGAAGTGAGGCATCGACATCATCATGTTGTCAGCCAGTTGTTCGAGTTGTCCTTGTATTTTCCGAATCAAACAGAAGAAGTTGAGAATCCAGTGAGGTCGCAACAGAGTAAATGGAAGTCAAAGGGAAAACGCTAATGCGAAGCTAGTCCCGTTCTGGCCGCAGGGGGAGTGGACCGTTTTGAGACGTCAAAAACGCTTGGCCTTCAACTCACAGCCTCGGGCTGTTTCGTCTTTTCGCTATTCCAACTTTTCCCACTGACACGACTGAAACAACCTTCTGCACCTCCATTCTCCTCCACTATCAGACCAGACGAAGAGGCAGACACCAAAGTCATCATGAGTGCAATTCCTTCCGTTATTTTGTGATTTATGATTCTCAAGAGTCGACCAAGCGTGCAATATCAGAGTTATACGCCACAGATACGTTGCAGATACGCACGTGCACGGGCCTCACAAGGACTCCAGAAGAGAACCTGGAACTCACCCCACCTTATTAAACAAAGTTCAAATCGCCTAACAAAAACCCACCTGGCAAATGCGCTCCTAGAGCCCCTCAAAGTAAAGGCGACCCTCAATCAATTTGAGTGTGTGCGCCTACCAACCCAAACCACACTTCACAACCACCCGACCTTCTCGAACGACTTCCGACATCTATCTGCTTTCCGAAAGCTCAAAATACTGGTGCTTGGCGTGCACGAAAGAATCCCCGCGCTGTCGACAGACCAATCTCTTTGTCGTCACTTCTCATATCCGCATCGTCTTCACCCCACATTCCTCGACCTCGACCACACATCCCAACGTCGTCAACATGGCGGCCTGGCAGCCTAACCCGGAGTCGCTAAAGACTCTGGCTGCCTGCCTTAAGGACTCCCTGAGCGGCTTCAACAAGACTGCCCAGAAGCAAGCTGAGCAGGTCAGTCTTACTGCCGTCCATGTCGCCGCCGTCGGGGCATTGACATACTAACACCCCCGTCCAGATGCTCGATCAGGCCAAGGCCTCTCCAGATATCAACAACTACCTCGCCCTCATCTTCTCCAACAATGTACCACCCACTGGCCTCACCTTTTCCGACAATGACTACCACCTCGTCCGCTCAGCAGCGGCCATCATGCTCAAGAACAACGTCAAGGCAGACTTTAAGACGATACCAGAGGAGAGTCTGACCCTCATAAAGATGGCCGTGCCCCTGGGCCTGCAAGATAAGAACTCCCAGATTAGGAGTTACGCCGGCAACATCGCTACCGAACTGATCAAGCGCGGCGGTCTGTACGCCTGGCCCGAGCTGCTTCCAGACCTTCTAAAGATGCTCTCCAACGAGAACGGCCAATACACAGAATCCGCCGTCGAGGGTGGCATTTCAGCAATGGCCAAGATATGCGAAGACAACACCAAGATCCTCGAGCGCGAGCACAATGGCCAGCGCCCGCTTAACTTCATTCTCCCCAAACTTATCGGGGCCACCAAAAGCACCCAGCCCAAGGTGCGCGCCCTTGCCTTGACGGCAATCAACGTCTTTACTCCCAGGAAATCTCAGGCCATGCTCAACTCGATCGACGAGCTCCTTCAGCACCTCTTTCTCTTGGCCGAGGATCCTTCTGCCGACGTGAGGCGACAGGTGTGCCGTGCCTTCGTCCGCCTCGTGGAGACGCGGCCCGACAAGCTGCTACCGCATATCAAAGGCTTGGTGGACTACATCATCTCGCAACAGAGTAACGATACCGACGAGGAGCTGGCGACCGAGGCTGCCGAGTTTTGGCTTGTTATTGGCGAGCACGAGAACCTTTGGGAGGCACTCCGACCGTACGTTCACAAGATCATCCCCATTTTGCTGCAATGTATGGTCTACAGCGGAGAGGATATCGCATTATTGGGCGGTGCCTCAGACGACGAGGATGAGGACGACAGGGAAGAGGACATCAAGCCACAGTTCGCTTCGAAGAAGGCGACGAGGAATCTCACAAGCCTCAATGGAGACCAAGCAGCATTGGAAGCTGCCAAGGGTACTAACGCTTATGAGAAACTGGCCGGCATGGATGATGATCTGGAGGAGGGTGAGATCGACGACTTGGATGAGGATGACGGCGGAGACGACAACCCAGACGAGCGGTGGACCTTGAGGAAATGCTCGGCAGCGGCCTTGGATGTCTTTGCCCGCGATTTCGGCGACGACGTTTTCACATCGATTCTGCCCTATCTCCAAGCAAATCTGCGGCACGATGAGTGGCCGCAGCGGGAAGCGGCAGTGCTTGCGCTGGGTGCGGTTGCTGATGGCTGCATGGCTGTGGTCATTCCCCACCTCCCAGAGCTGATTCCATATCTCATCACCCTCCTCAACGATCCCGAGGTGCTTGTCCGGCAAATAGTATGCTGGACTCTTGGACGGTACTCACAGTGGGCTGCTTCGCTCGAGGATCCGGCATTAAAGGCCGCATACTTTGAGCCAATGATGGAGGGCATCCTCACCAAGATGTTGGACAAGAACAAGAAGGTACAGGAGGCCGGCGCATCCGCAATGGCGAACCTGGAAGAGAAGGCAGGGAAGAGGCTGGAGCCTTACCTAGGCCCCATCGTGCAACAGTTTGTCAAGTGCTTCGGAAAGTACAAGGACAAGAACATCTACATCCTCTACGACTGTGTCCAGACGCTAGCCGAGCATGTCGGACCAGTCCTTCACAGGCCAGAGCTGTCAGGCCCGCTGATGGCTGCCCTTATAGACCGCTGGCAGAAACTGGCCGACCAGGCTCGGGAGCTCGTCCCTCTGCTTGAGTGTCTCGGATACGTGGCCATGGCGCTCGGCGACTCATTTACGCCTTACGCCGAACCCATCTTTACGCGCTGCGTCAACATCATCCACCAGAACTTGGAACAAAACATGATTTCGGTTAACAACGCGGAAGTCGACGAGGCCAACAAGGACTTCATGGTCACCAGTCTCGATCTCCTGAGCGCCGTGATCCAGGCCCTGGATGATGAGAAGTCCGTTGCTCTGGTCAAGACGCAGCCAACATTCTTCGAACTCCTCAGCTTCTGCATGGATGACCCGCTAGACGAAGTGCGCCAGTCGGCCTACGCGCTTCTTGGCGACTGCTCCAAGTACGTCTTCGAGCAGGTGCGCCCCGCGCTCCCCAACATCCTCCCGATCCTGCTCAAGCAACTGGACCTCGACGACATCCTGGACGACGACATCGACGCGAGCTTCAACGTCATCAACAATGCGTGCTGGAGCGCGGGCGAGATCGCCATCAGGTACGGCAAAGAGATGGAGCCGTACGTGCAGGAGCTGCTCGAGCGGCTGGTGGAGATTGTCTCCAACCCGCGCGTCCCGAAGCAGGTCAACGAGAACGCCGCAGTGGCGCTGGGCCGGCTGGGGCTGGACAACCACGATCAGCTGGCGCCACACCTGGACAAGTTTGCCGGGGAGTTCCTGGAGTCGATGGACGACGTTGACCCGTCGGAGGAGAAGGCGAGTGCTTTCAAGGGCTTCAGCATGGTCGTGGCCAAGAACCCGCAGGCGCTGGAGTCTTCGCTCCTGCACTACTTCACCGCTATTGCGCGGTACAGGGATCTGGGTCTGCAGAGTCCGTATCGGCAGGACCTGCACAACGTCTTCCAGGCGGTCAGTACTCGCAAATATTATTTCTAGGAGGATAAATTGCTAACATGTTATCACAGGTGATCAACATCTACCAACCTCTCATCCCGCAGTTCGACCAATTCCTGCAGGGCCTGCAACCGCGCGACCTCGAGGCGCTGAAGACCAACTACTCTATTCCGGCCTAGGCGGCCATGTAGATTCTAAAGCAGCATTCTTTCAGACTGCTGAGCAAACAGAGCAACGATGAATTCTATTTGAGATACCAGGAGTGATGGATGCCGCCACGAAAGGAGGGGAAAAGCGGCGACTAACTCTGACAGCAGCGATGGCATTACGGTCGATCTTGACCAGGAAGCGATAATGTCAACAGATGGGACCATTAGATAGCTATTCCGCCCTCCACCAACTTTTCCTTGGGCGCAGGCGGGTATGTTTGCACGGTGTTGGGCGGCGACGAGTAAAAACACGAATACAGGAACAGAACAGCAGACCCCTTTGTCTTTGCAGGGTATCTGATACCACTGTTTTTTCCCCTTTCCGTCCTTTCGAAGTTCTGCCTGTCGAGTGTGGCATTGTCTGAGCGGGTAGATTGTGTTTAAGAGATCTGCGCCACCACGGGCTAAGAGTTTGCGTGCTGGCTGGCTGGCTGGTGTTGGATGTGAGGCAGGCGGAGAGCGTGCTTGCTTCGAGGGTGGAAGTGGATGAGGCGTGGCGCATACATAGCGAGCATCGGCGACTTGGCTGGAACCAGTATTGATAATGTCAAGTACTGGTATAAGAGAGGTCTCTGAAGTCTTCCCAACTCCAGAACCGGGGAAACATACGCCGGAAATGACAGGAAAAGTACGTGGTCTAGGCCTGTAGGAGCAGAATGTGGTGCGCCCCTGAGCGGGA
Source organism: Coniochaeta sp. 2T2.1 (assembly GCA_009194965.1). Classification (NCBI taxonomy): domain Eukaryota; kingdom Fungi; phylum Ascomycota; class Sordariomycetes; order Coniochaetales; family Coniochaetaceae; genus Coniochaeta; species Coniochaeta sp. 2T2.1. Next base: position 443,143 of record VSMA01000016.1, read on the forward strand.
TGCTGACCTCTTAGATAGATACTTTGCGCCCGAGGCAAAAAACATGTAGATAGATACCACAGCGCACTGTCATGGAAAAGCAACAATGGAAAAGGACGTTTGTTTATTCCCCTTTCTCCGGGTTTGTTTACATACAGGAGCGGAACGCCAGGTGAGTCCGACAACCGGAGGCAGTCATGCCGGCTCTTTATGCCCGGTAACTTTAATCGAACTGATGTACCCACACTGGACAGACGACTACGACACGGCTCTTGCCCATCGCCTACGAAGGATGGAACATTGGGTTCGTGTCACAATCAAGGAACATGTCGACCGGCAAGAGGAGAGGGATTTTGGGAAGACTATTTCATAAGGAGCCGCTGCCCCCTCGTGGTCCGCCCCAACAACTCATCGGCACCGGCCATCCTGCGTCTCACCCAGAAGCACATATTTGTCCCATGTCCGCCCCCAAGCCTATAAGGTTTGTCCACTGAACCTAAAACGACGGTATTTCTCCTCGTTGCCCCCCTTTCTGACCAGATGAAAAGCCAAACTCTGCCTCTGGCCGACTGGCTCTCCACGTTGCTTTCCTTCCGTGATATCAGTCATCTCTCAGTCATGTTCACTGGTGACAGAAGTGCTGCAGGTTCGAGTCCTGCTCGCTGCTGCTTGTCGATGTTTCATCGAGGTTTCTGGTTCGGGGCGTGTTTAGATAAACAAAGGAAGTCAAGCGTGGCTGACTGGCTTTGCTAACGTTCGCATGGGCAGGACACGGTGGGATTCACAATCCTTGGTCTGTATCAAGGAACACGCCTACCCTATAGACAACCCGGCCAACCGAGCGGTTGGGGACTAGCGTGCAGCCAGTCAGTCGCCTTCAGTGACCAAGCTTTTTTCTTTTTCTGTGGTTACCATCGTCGCTGACTTGGTGATGATAGGGGCACACGATGTCATGATGGAGACAAGCGAGTGCTCCTGCGAGCCTACAGATGCGAACTTGTAAGCTGTGTGTGGTGATCGAGGTGAAGGGGATGGGCAGACAGTCAGATGGTGTTGTTGGGTTCAAGTGGAGGCGAGCGGTCACCGTTCTTCCACTTGATCCTGAGGCACATCGTCTCTGATGGGAGGTGTTGAGCACCTCAACTTTAACTGGAGGACTCGCAGAGGTCGCCGTCATCCCATGGCTCTCGCTGGGACATCCTCGAAGTCACGCACTTGGTCCCCCGCGGTGTGATTTTTTGCGCATGTCGTCTCTGGATCCCGGACCGAGTACTTGTTCTCTGGTCTGAAGTAGATGGTCTCGATGAGGGAATCGTGGGGTGCGTATCTCCTCAGCATCAGCTGAATCTGTCTCGTCAGTGAAGTTGGGAATGCTGACTAGGGCAAACAGGCTGGATGTGATTGTTGGATGTGGTGTTTGGATAAGGTGCTGCGGATGGTAGGTAGTAGGGAATTTTGGCCTCGAGTTGCTGGTTTGGAGATGCTGGCTGGGGACAGGGGACAGGTCTGTCCCCATCTGTGGTTAGGGATGGCATACTTATATGGCTGGAGCTGCCGAACTCTAGGTGCAGGTGACGTTGGTCTCGGGGCAGCGGAGCACACCAACTCGGCAGACGTGTGTCTTTGGATTTGGTGTGCTCAGCTTACCTCCGCCACACAGTCTGCATCAACTCCAGAGCCATGCCAGCTGTGCTCCTGATTCGTCTGTTCGTCTTGCCTCTGCGTCACTGCTGTCTGGTGGAGATCGTTTCATGCAGCGGACTTGTTTCCATGCTGCGGAACCGAGCCTGTGCCTGTTGGCAAAAATACCTCCTCAGGGACTGTCTGTCGAGATCGGTCAGTTGGTCTCTGTCTTGGTTCCGCGGCCGCGACATTCTGACTAGGACAACTTGCTCCCTTTCAGCGGAAGGCGGTCTGCCCTGGCCGAGCTGCTGCACACCGCCAACCGCATTGGACCCAGGTCCGGCTCTGAGCGCGGATCAGGCCAGAGACTTCCGCTGTCGCCTAAGGTCATTTGCTCAAGTTAGCAGATTTTCCATGCGGATAATCGGCGTTCCCATGAAACTTCGACGCCCACATGAGACATCCCCCCATCGAGCCCTCTTAGCTTGCGCGTTCTTCTTGGCTTGTCTCCCCAGCATGGGCACTGATAGCAGCGACGACATCAGCAGGTGGGTAAGGACATCTTCACAATACGCACGAAAAGTGCCAAAAGCTTGGTATTCACGATGCTATGCGGGCTGTGACCCATGACGCTGCCGGCTGATCTTCTATGTCTTCTAGGGTGGCTTGGAAGTTGATGCCTCATGCAACGGGAAGTCTCGCAGGCCTCCGATGCCCGGTGCGGTCCTGCACGGTCCTGCGCGGCCTCCTCCACCTGTCTCCCAACCCCTGCATCAGATATCTCTCAGGCCCTCTGACTCTTGCGAAGCATATGAAGCATGTGAAGCCATCGTGGGTCTTGAGGCAAGGGGGGTAGCTACTGAGTTGGGATAGCAAACACGTCACTGCCGGTGCTTTGGCCAGCCGCTACTCACATCTTCTGTCACTCCGGCGTAGCAGTGAGTGACGACCGTGATGTTGTCAAGAGAAAGGACAGCAATATATTGAGACAGCACCTTTCCATACAATGATGCCTCCACCGTGGCGTGTTCACCGTATTCACCGCACGATCCGCATCGTGACCGTCGACAGAACGTCGTTGCCGTCGGGAGCTGCCTCCGATCTCGGCCCCTTTTTTGTCCCAGTTTTACCCCTCTTCAACGCTTTTGTGCGCAGCTGGTAGAGAGATAACCGAGAATCATATCACAAGCGTCAAGATCACATCCCTCGCCACATGGGAGACACCCACAAGCCTGCACCACCGTTTCATTATCCCTTGAAAGATCTGTCATGTAACCCTGAGCACCCTGCCGCTGCCGAAGGCAAACTGTACCCATAGCATCGCCGGCAAAGGTTCCGTACCACTTGGAAGGTGTATGAATCGTCGTCGAGGGCGCATAAATTCACTCCGGCTTCTGAAGTCATCTCCGTGGGGGGACGAGTTTGCCGCCATAGCACCTTGCAGTAGTTCGAGCAGTTAGAGTGGATGACCCAGTCTAGGAACAGAGTACCACTACTTGACGGGGCTCTTCCGCATGCAGGTCCATAACCGACCGGTAGACTACCTTCTGATCACCCAACACTCCGGAGTTGCCCCCGGTTTGCCCCTGGGCATCAGCTACAACACCATGCCAAGCATCACGAAGTAGGTCTCACATATGGCATCAAGTCATTGACGGCGTGCGCACTCTAATGCTTGCCTCAGTCTGTGAGCTGGAGCTTTGCTTCTGAGCCGCCGGTCTTTACGCGTCCGTGATCGACACCCTAAGAGATATGTTCCGCGGGCTGTATATCTTTCAGAGTGAAGTCATCATACAGCCAGTATTTCACCCAGCCTTACAGCGAGACCCACAGGTACCTTGAACTTGCTGTCTGCACCTAAGACCACAGGCCATCTTTATCGTGAAGCCACAGCAGCCGAACTCTCAGGAGTCCACGGATGGCCGGAATGGCTTCCGTCTACTGCTCTATCGACAGGGCGCAGCACTCCGCAGCATTCAGACTTGCCTTCAATATGTGGGAGCTTGCTAAGAGAAAGCTGTGACCGGACCGAGAGTTATTTTGGAATAGAGATCGAGAGCAACACTGATGTCCCGGGGGGTAGAGACTTACACCTGTGACGCGATTCAGCTCGTGGGTGCGCTGGCAATCGTGGTTCCGTCTGCTGGTACATGTTGCCCAGTGCGTGTTCGGTCACGCGCGCCTCGGTCAAGGCGTGTTCGGTTCGGGTGCTCGGCCAACGCGTGTCCCGATAAGGCACGTCACGTCAAGGCGTGTTCGTTCCATGTCCAGACGATGTGTATTCGTCCAGTGTCCGTCTTTAAAGAATATCAGTCATATAACTATGACCCTATATCATTTCTTGGCTTATCAAGCCAATTCACCCAGCGAAGGCTCTTCCTCCATGGCTTGCCCAAGGGCGGTCAGACCCAATAGCGAGATGGTCGGCCTGCGGAGTCGTTCTTGAGCTTGATAGCAAGGACGCCACGAAGGTTGAAACACTTTTCGACTGCAGAGCCAGTGTCAGCTTGATGTTCTTTGACGTCAATATCACTATGACAGGTTATGCCAATGACAGTATAATCAACTCCTACCCGGTGGAGCCTCTTTTGTTTATTTACCCTTGAGCAATCACTCTCAAATGCCCCGTGACCCCAAGAGCCATGTTCACGTTCGGCCATCTAAGGCTACCTCATGGAGAAGGGCCCTTCGAAGAGGCGTACAGACTCGCTTCGATATTCCGTGACCACGAAGCACGATAAACGCAGCAATGCCATGGACAGTCATCGGCAACCCTGCAACTTTGAACGGAGTTTCGTCCCAACTTGGCATCCTGCCTAGAGAAGCGACGAAAAAAGTTCAGACGAGGGGAAGCTTTCGACATGTCCATGTCAGTCCGTTACCAATTCCATGTGCATAGCTTTACATTGAAGAGTCCCGCGTGCGGGGATAAGAAAGAGAAACTAGGCCCCTCGTCTCATGTTCAGGGTAAACTTCGTAAAGTTTGGTGCTGCTTCCCAAATCTTGGGACGACGTGTCCAATCGGGTTGCCAATGAAGCCGCTTACAGAGCCTTTCCAGAAGGGACGGTGGGAGTCTACGCCGGCAGTGGTCGGTCTGGTGCTGCAGGCGATGGGACGCGGCCGAGATCATGGAATGGAGTTCATTCCGTCTACTTGCTCTCGAGGGGAACCGAAGGCAATCCCGGGTGAGCGCACAGGAAACGACGGCGGCTGCCTTATGCCCGACGGTAGCTGCTTCATACCCGGTGGACATATCCGCTCTGATCCGCTGCATTGCCTTCGATTAGCAATTCCGCTCTTCTGCTCAATCGCAAGAAATCATGATATTGGCCGAACCTCTGTGCAGTCGTTCAACGACAGAGCCCGAACCGACAGCCAAAGCGGCACGCAAGCCGTTCCGCACGCATCCCAGGCCCGATGACTCAACGGCAACCGTGAGATAAGCCCAGCTCGACCTCTTCGCCCCTATCCATCCACGCCTATGCGTTGGCAAAACAAGCCCGTCCGTTACACCAACCAGTTGGCGCCGACCACATCACCAACAGGTTCGCATGATACTCTCAGGCGCCTACTACCACGTTGTCAGCCCAAGTAACCAGATATCGGGGGGTTTTAGTTGTCCACGTCGCTAACCAACCTACCAATTTTCCTCACCGCTCACTCACTGTTGCTCAGGGGTTCGTAACACCGCCGCGTCTAAATTGGGAGAGGCCAACAACATTTCGTGTTACAGCTCGTAGAACAATGGAAGATTCTCTCCCACGAACAAGAAGCTAACGCGCAGGAGAGGGCTCCCCCCCCTGTCGGCCCCCAACAGATAGGGATGCCGCGTGACACCTGTGTCACTCGAGGCCATGCAAAACAATATAGGAGTGAGTGTACAGGAGTGGGAGAGCGAGACAGGGTACGTTACCCGGAGGCAAATTGACGAAAAAACAATATCGCGGTCAGCATTCTAGAAGGAGAGTAGTCGAAGAGCACGCGACCGATTCGTTCGTCCCACGGGCGCGTCCTTGCAGGACGGAGACACGTTCCGCTGATATTTCCTCTTGGCGGCATCCTGTTAAGGCGGAGGTCTAAGATCCATCTCAGATCCTCCCTGCTGCAAGCAGAGATCATCCAGAAAGTTATCATAGATTAAGCTCCGACCAGTCTGACTTTTTGTCTGTTGCCTGCATTGAACCATTTTTTCACGCCGCTCGCATGCTTCCGATGACGAATCTCTCGTAAGTTGGCCCTCTCCTTGCGCTTGCATGGAGGAGGAGAAATGATCAAAGACAGTTGGGGCCGAGGAAGGAACTCTCAGGAGGTGGCTCGGCTCATTCGTCAGGTCTTTTTGCTTGACCTCCTTCCCGGCCTGGCTTAAGAGCAGCGAGGTAGGAAGACGATGGCATATTGTCGTTGCCTAACGATGTCTTGGCGGTCGACGACGCGTATGGCTGTCTCTGCGACGGACATGAAGCCAGTAGAAATTGGCAGCGTGTAAACAAAGGAGAAGTCCACATAGAGCTCCTCCGTACTAGAGCCCACCTGAGTCTAGTGCTTAAAAGGGACCGGCTCTCGCTGAGCCTCTTCGACCGCTCCGTTCGCGGACATCGACAAACATTCCGCAACGGGCAACGCCGGCGGTTCCTTTGCTAAAGGTAGCGAGATCGCCGAGGCCCGAGCCAGAAAGTTAGGCATAACTTAGCTTGCCAGCCCTGCCAGCCTATGTCATATCGTTGTCTAGCGGTGATGTTAGCGCTGGTGTCAAATGTTTCAGAAAGACCACAAAAAAAACCGATAAAATAATTTATGTCTGGGTACCATGCAGGTCGAAGCGAGAGCACGCGATGGAACGGTGTTAAGAATGTCACCCTTGGGGTCACCGCGGACTCTAAGACGAGGGGTCCAACCCGCCCCCATTGCAAGGATGAGGAGCCAATGACGGCGTCCGGTCCGTGGTTACACAAGAATCAGTCGGACCGGCAAGGATCACAGCCTCAGACCTTTCCAGAAGCGGTCTAGGGTCGATGATCTCCGTCTGGGACCTCCCTTGACAAAATAATTGGGCCACTGGTCGAGAGAATGTTGCGACGCAAAGGATAGCGTGACCGGGGTATTGTCAATCTCCGTTCAACGACGGAACAACAAGAAGACTGGTTTGAGCAGGAGATTCGGCTCTTTGCATGATGAGAAGACGGATGAGGCGAGTGCGTTGCGCTGACTGTGGCCCTTCAGCGACTTTGTTGTTGTTCTCTCGTGGAACGGAACGTTTTGGATCTTGTGACAGGGCCGAAGACCGGAGAAGAAAAGAAATTCTTGGCTTGGATATTTGATTTGTCGAGTGGTGGACGACGAAAAAAGGGCTGCTCCGGTGGTAACGTTAAACATGCGCATATCATGATGACCATTGTGCTCATGGAATTCCACTCGGCCATGACACGCATTTTTTCTTTTCGGGTGTGCTATTTTGAGCTCCCGTCATGAGCTTGAATATTTCCCATTTCGGCGATTAGAGATCTTTGTCGTCAGTCTGCGAATGCTTCCGCGGATTAGTATTTCCGTATGAGGTACGTAACAGTCAGCAAAAGCGCAACAGATTCCTCCTTCAAGATTCTGACCACCACAACACATCCACTCAACTACCGACGATTCCGGATACGCGATGGGAGCGGACTGGACGGACATACTTACATCCCAAACAACGCTTCTCGGCACTATTACTCCTTGATTTTCGCACATGGCGCGCATAATACAAGCGCACCGGAGAGCGTAGCGCATCCAATGAAGCATGATGTGGCGGAGGAGAGGTCAGGTTAGAGTGGTAACGCGCTTGGAACACGAGACGAGAAATGTTAGCTGACTGCCACTCTCCTTGTTACCGCTTCCCCACGTGAGGTTGGGTTGATGCTATTCTCAGCCTGCCCATCGCTTAATGACATACCGCCACTGCGGATGCGCGTGCGGATGGGATGGCGTTATCAAACGAGGCAAGGCCTTGTCCCGGCAGGTTGGGACACACATCTGACGGACGCCTCCAAAGTCAGATCGGAGATACCACTTTGTGTTTTATGACACACAACGGGGTTGCATCGTTGCATGAGATTTGGCAACGCCGACGACGGCTTTTGCTCAGGTGATTACTCAGATGTCTCCTAATACTTGCCCGCGAGTCATGATAATGGATTTGATATCTCCAGGCCGAGGTCTCTGTTTGGGATAGTACGTATGTGTCTTACGGCCGCCCGGCCCGTCTTTCTGGAACACCGGTGGATGGCCGAGCAAGGGCATCTCCGCCCGCCTCTGCAGCATCACTTTGCTATTTTGGGATAAGAAGTCAGTTTGCTCGTTGCTGCTCCGAGTGGTCGGTGCCGAAGCGGAGCGCAGTTGACCGTCTTCATGGAGCGGAGTGCTGTTAGACTTGGACCCTTGAAAGGCTAAGGGGACATCAAACAACACCTCCACCCACAGTCAGCGATGACAGATGCGTCTAAGTAAAATCCACCGCGCGGGACTTGAAAGAGGGACCGCCATTCGGACAGGCCCAGCGAGCTGTGACAAATGACTAGCAGCAGACATGGTTCGGGCCGTCGGCCGAGTTCATCCTGACAGTTTGACACCGTACTGACGCACTCGGTGAACCCCCAAGCCACGATGCTGAGGCCTATACGGTATTCCTTCCTCCTCGACACCTTGGATGCTTTGGCTGGCAGGCGCTGGCTCGATGGACTCATGTCGGATTAGGAATGCATTGACGCATCCTCGGTACGAACCATCATGCCTGCCCGTTAGGGTAAAGGCCGCCGATCTCCAACCAGCCCCGTCCGTCCCCGTAGTCTATCAACCGCTTTCCAGTGCTCCGCTACTGTGCCCTTCAGCTTTCTCCTTCGAAAGCTTCCATCGAACCCGCCTCGTGCCACTCAGCAAGCAAGTTCTGTGTTTCGTGGAACAATATCCTCTCAGGGGTCGCGGCCAGTAAGATGTCCCTCAGGGGCCCGAAGAAAATCGAAGCGTGATGCACAGAATGTCGGAAAGGTGCATCGGAGTGTTTTTCCGTCTTTACTGTGTTTCTTTGTGTTTCCCTGGAACACCAGGGCGACGATGTGCCCTGCACGGGAAGCAATAGTTCGAAGCAGGTTTCCGTGATGCGTTTGTTGCCAGCACAACGAGACCGGGACTTCTGTTGGGATAGTGGAAGGGGTTCGAACCCTTACTCCTCCTGAGTGCTCACCGCGACTTGACGTAGGACATATTGAAATGACGAAGCTTCATGTGATGCGGTAAGGGGTTGAACTGGCTTGAGTGGATGTCATTATGCCAACGCTATGCGCTCCAACAACAGTATCCCTAGCTCCGCGAGACTTACACGGAGCCGAGGATACACGGATCGGGCCATTGTTAGGCGAGGTTGTAGCTCTCGGACCTGTTGATAGGACGGGAATGTGGTTAGTTCCGTCGGATAATAACAACACTGACGCAGGCAGGGGTGGGTTGACACCCGGCAGATGGTACACGTGTACACGTAGTTTTTGTCGAGGCCAACAATGCAGCAGAACATCGTCGACGATTGGAACTCGGCCGGCCATCGTTCGCCAGGGTGGGTATGCCATCATGGTCACATGGCCATCATGCTATCCGCATTCTTGAGAATTCCACACCCATCGAGACATCCCAGTCTATTAATAGAAATAAAAAGTGCCCGACGATGGAGCCAAGAAAAAGAGGCCGGTCACCGCCCCGGCGTACCTGATTCGGCAACGCGGCTCCTTGCGTCGAGGGAGGTTGTGACCAACGGACCCCGCCAGGACAAGGTACAGACTTCGGAGGAACTCTGTGCGCATGGAAATCTTCGATTGCTTCGATTCGCAAATCTGAGATGCCGCCGTCATCCGATAGCGAGGAGCAGCCAGCCCAACCACCACCCGCGAAAATGATCCTCGCGGGACTAAGCTCCGTATGCGGCACGTCATACGTGCATGGCTTTGACGGTGCTCTGTCACCGAAGTAAGCTTCTTGTAGCGTATTGGTTCGTGCCTCCGATTCGCTGCGAATGTTGTGGTGAACTTCAAATGTGATGATCTGATGCGGGATAGTCGAAGCGCACGCCGAGGACTAGCATCTGATGCGCAAACAGCAGCCCCCCCACTAGGAGGACGCAATTCGGGCAGCATTACCCGCATGATGCTTTCGAACTGACAATGTCGAGACAACAACTGCCTGCATCAGGTCGTCTGGAAGGTGAAAGTGAAGTGAGGGGTGATGAGAAAGCTGAGGTTACAACGCCCCAACAAGCGAACTGCAGCGACTGCATGCCGTTTAGTTTCGAGACTCACCGCCTCCGGACCAACCTCCTGCTGGCTGCGACAGAAGCAATCGGCAAATAGCGCAACCCCAATCAGGTGCATAGTCGATTGGGCTTCCTCCTGTCGGTGTAGTTGCCCCGAGCGCATGTAGTTGTGGCAGTATGCACTGTAGAGTGCATTGTCTGTTGTCTGATGCTCGTCCCAACCTTGGATCATGATCGGTTGTCTGATGGTGGCATGGTAAGTTCAGTCCGCCATCTTGCATCTGCACTGCATGGGCGATGTTCATCAGCCTTCTTCTGGGCGATTTGATCTGAAAAGTACACGTGAAATTCACACGCCGTTTGCACCTCCAGAGGACGTGCTGCCATGCCAAGTTTCAGGTCCGTCTCGTCCGTCTCGTCGTCTTATTCAGCAAGCGAGGCTCAGTTACAGTATGCAAAGCTTAGACTCGGCGTCCGCGGACGCAGAAAAGGGTCAGGAGAACTCCGGTCCTCCTGGCGGCCACGTGTAGAGCTCTCATTGACGCCAATCGGGAACCGCGACTCATCAAATGGCGATGAGGAACGGACACCTTGTTGAAGCACGGTGGTGGTGGAACGTTGTATTCACCGCTTCCGCTGTGCAAGCTGGAGCTTGGGCGTGTTCAATTGTTTTTGTTGTGGATAAAAGTTGTGGCAAGGAGAAAGATAAAATCATTTTCCTTCTGTGACATGCTTGGCACTGCGCTAACATGGATCGCTTTGAGAGAGTTTAAGTTTAAATATAGCTATCCGCTATTCCAGATGGAGCTTAGTCTTTAAACTAATGCAGCTGCGGCTCGGCGGCGGAGAATCATGACATCGCTTTTCTCCCATCTTTGCACGCGCAGAAATCCTAATAGTACCTGAGGTACTTGAAGAGGACTCGACTTCCCGGACGACGGCCAACTGTATCCGCCACGCGCAAATTGCTCTGAAGCAGACCACGTAAGGGAGATAACCGACAGCTGTTTGTCTCATCATGAGCGCGCGTTGGATGCAGGCTCCTCAACACGTGGTTGGGTTTGCGCTAACGGGACATTGTGGATTGTGGCAGTGCTTGTTGTTGTCCGTGGGCCAACATTCGGTGTTTGGTGCCGGAAGGGGGGCAGGGAATACCTCCCTTAGGTAAAGTTCGGCCTTGCTCGCCCGTTGCAGCTTGCAACGGAACATGCTCAAGATGCTCCCCATCAACTTTGGCTTCAGAGAAGCTTGGTGGTGCTCTGGGCACGTGAGGCCTTAGTCAGAGGTCTTGAATATGGCCTGATGAGTCTGAAGAACGGGCATAATGAGATCCCGTCGCCCGTCCGCTGCGCATCTTTCGTGCGTGACTTGTGAGCCGAGGTCGTGGAAAACGGTGAGGAGAAGCTCCCTGGTTGACGTCGTCCGAGACGACTAACGGGCAGGGACCCCGAAAAGCACGCTGTTCCGCGCATCATCATCACCCCGAGGCCCCTGGCCGCCAAAATTGGACACGAGAAACCGTTGTTTCACCCAACCAGAAGGAGAAGGAGAACAGACAGGCACGTTGTCCAAGCCAGGGATGCGCCCGTTGGGCAGTCTCTGAGTGGTCCGTGGTGTTGGAGGGAAGAAGAGGCTAGGGAAGACCCTGTGCATTGGCCCCAACGGCTGGGAAACAACAACAACAGGGGTTGGGACGCCAGTGAACGCCAAAAGCCAGCGGCGGAGCATTTTGTCGACCAGGGTCCACATCCGGGACATGTGGGGAATGTTTCAAGTCGTCGATTGATGCCGTCACGGTTCTGACCCCAGCGTCGCTACTGATCTAGCTTGTGATCTGGGTCGAGTGAAGACCTCAGAAGAAACGTCCTGGAGTGTCTTCGTGGAGCGTTTGCGGGATGAATAGCAGGTCCTTTCTCCTGAGTGAATCGACTTTCGGCATCCCCCAGAGGGAAAGGAGGTGCCGTTTCTGCCGAATCACTGCTCCGTATGCGGGGTTCGAGATGCCGTCTTAATCCGCCCTGGGCAGCTCTGTGGGGTTTGGAAGCGAGGCCAAAGATCTAAGCACTAGACTTAGTGCAGTCTTTCTTTCGCTGCTCCTCCCACAGTACATACTGAGCCGGTCTGGTTGTAGCGATTGGCCAGTCGGCCAATGCCGAGCCCTCGTCGCCCGTTGTGAATGTTGTCTGTCCAAGATGCGGACCGGATCGGAGTTCCGTTCTCCTCGTCGCTGTCGCTGTCGATGTACTGGTATAACTAAGCGGCTCCATGCGATGCGCGAGGGAGCGTCAACCTCAGCCAAGAGCTGCGGTATGGAAGCCTCGACGGTGCGTTGTCGAACTGTGCCAGGGCCCAGAGTCGGAGCTCTAACTTCGATTTCAAGTAACAGAACGTTGCGGGGACGGTTCCCGTCGGCCTCAACGAGAACCGTCAAGCCAGGCCGCGATACTCGCCAGTATTCAGTAGGTGTCTCGTAGCCAGTCGTTGCATGGTGACGGGTTGCCGGGCTGTTGCGCTAATGCATCTCTTTAGGCTCCGGAGAGAAATCGCCATGGAGCTTCTGTCAGCACCTTGGTGGTTGAGCTAGGTATGGCCTCGAGCGTTTCTAGGCGGTGCCGCTTCGGCTGGGAGGGGATCGAGCGAGCTGCTGGTTCGCAGGTGATGCAGCGGGCGGCGAATTCAATGCACGATGCTACCACACCAGCCAAAGCCAGTCCTTCAACAGCAACCACACATTGTGTACAACGCCAGCTGGCAGGAGACGCGTCCGCACCACTGGTGAAGAGGAGCAGCACCCTTTCTTTGCCGCTGTCTTGCGCTCCTGGACCCTCCGTGTTGACGCCGTGCTCAGCCTCAGGCGGGCTTAAACGCAAAGAGCTTCCCATGTTGGACGGCTGTCCTTCGGCGCTATGGACCCTGCCAGCCCTGGCTGCGCCCTCTGTCGTCCTGGATCGATAATTCATAATTATGGTGAATAATGTCGAAGGTGTCGGCACTCTGAACGTGGCACTAGCTAAGGCAGGTATACCGGAGTATTTTGTCGTGGCTCACGTCTTTACGTTGTGGTCATTGCCGTTTCCGATGGGAAATTGTGTTAACGCGGAGGGGACTGGCAAGCTCTACTGTGGTAGAAAATGACGAGCCTGGTTCTTAGACTAACCCCTCTGGGGCATTCCAACCGCGTTTATGTACCAAGATGGACAAACCTTCTCCCCATTTTGGTTCTCTATGTCATCTGGTCTGCACTTCCCGGTCTGCACCAATTGCAGAAATCAACCTTCGTGTCTTGCATGAGGTGTTTGTTTGCATCTCATAACAGTGGAATCGCGGAAGTGCTCCGACGGTTTTTTCCTGAGGAGTGCTGTGTAAGTTTAGCATTTCTTTATCAACATTTACTACTGTGTCAGGAATGGTGCCCCGACCACGCCGAAGTTGGACGGGTCTCTTCTCACGCCAGACCGACCAGGGGTGGGTGTGGTCAAACAGCATGTGCGGCAATCCCTGTAAGTACCACAATACTTGCACCCACCCACACCACCTAACTGTATATAGTGTCAGGTATCCCCCAAGGCGGCCTGCCCTCGGGTTCTCCAACTCGAAATCTACGTGTATTGTCACTAAAGAGATCAAACAGCAAGAGCTGTTGCCCGTACCCCTAACCACATTCGCTAGAGCCCTCGCTGGCTCCCGTCACTCGCTTCCAGGTTCTTTCTATTGTTTGTCATTGCTAAGGAGCGCCCGGAGAGTTCGAAGAACGCCAAAGCCACCATCACCATATCCCGTCTTACCCGGAAAAGCCAAAGCAAGAGAAACAAACCTCAACCATCCCGACCTCATCAACTGCTTCCGATACCTGGAAACTGGTCCTTCGGTAACAGCAGATGTCTTCTTAAGAACTCTTCTACAACTACAACAACAACAACAAACACTCGCTATTCAACTTGAGAACCCTCACAGTCGCTATTGAACCAGTAACGAAAGTCAGGAACCGGGAGCTTGGAATCAGAAGCTCGAGAAGGCTTGGAACCAGAAGCTCGGAAAGAAAGAGAAAGAGCTATATAAACGAAAACCCTGGTTGTTGCTGCTTGGTCATCCTACCAGACTCCGAATAAGAAGCAATACCGACACCTACTCCCACCGTCCCGAGGACACTCGTCGACTATATCCAACATATAAAGCCGGCCCCGGACCTCGAAGACCCATCATCTCCCGCTCCTCTGGAGCACTTACGTTCGCTACCTTTTGTCAAGAGACTTTCTTGTCTCTTTTTTCATGTACGACACGCCATTCCGAGGGAACATGCACCTGCCGACCATGATCACTGACATTCATCCAGTTCTTTCGTTTAACACACTTGCCCAAGCTTATCAAGATGGCCGGTCCCGGTGGTGGTCCTCCTCGTCGCAGGTATGCTGCCAGGTGCCCACTTCACTCATAGAATCGCCTTCTAACTTCGAAGTAGCCATACAAAGTCTCGCAAGGGCTGCGAACTTTGGTAAGTCACCTTTATGGCGTCCATGCATGCTGGGTCAAACCCGTGGTCACTAACACCTTATCAGCAAGCGTAGGCACATCCGATGTGACGAGAATTTCCCCCAATGGTATGCATAGCCTGCGAGGTCTGGTTACATGCTAGTACTAACACGTCGCCAGCCGTAACTGCACGAAGCACAAGATGCGTTGCCCCTACAACGACTCGCCCCCCGCCGAGGAGAGATCTGCCAGCCCTGACAAGCCGGATCTGCTTTGGACCCCCGAGATTGACAGAGGACTCAAGCCATGGATTGAAACATCTGTCTTCCCCTTCCCAGCTCTGAACATAAGACCAACTCCGGATCCTCTGTCACTCACCCTTGTCGAAGCCCGCCTTATCTACCATGTTGCAGAGATCTGTGATCGGCTCAACGCCATCGGCTGCAGCGAGTTTACCCTGTGGACGCGCCAGATTCCGACGTATGTGCCGTTCCCACTCGCGAATGAAGACAGAGAAGGGCTGAACGGTACTTACTAACTCTCCTTGCAGTATAATCCAGATTGGTGCCACCCATCGCTACGTTTTGGATGCCCTGTTTGCCTTCTCGGCTATGAATATTAGCTCCCAGACCTCTTGTCCCATAGTCGGCAACATCGTGTACGAGTATCGTGGGACCGCGCTTAAGGGGCTACACAAAGCCATTGGTTCCTTCTCCATGGAGACGTCGGACGCTGTCCTTGCGGCATCCTTGGTGCTGTCGTGGCAAGCCAATGATTGGTAAGCACTGCAAATGCAACTAATATCGCCGCCAAGGATAGCGGAAGACTAACGCATTCGTGTATAGGCAGAGCTGGAGGGACCATATGTCGGGTACTTTGTCGGTAAGTCGATCACAGGCAGGAAGCCTTTCTTGCATGCAACTCACAACCCGATAGGTCATCGACGCCATAAATAAAAGCCCTTGGAGGGAGAACTCTCAGTTCAGTGATTTCATCGCGGAGTGCAGCACTTTCCCGACCACCCTGCCGTCGCCGAGACCCGGCCACAAGCCTAAGCAGCGAAGCAAGGAGGATCTTGACGCATTGGAGCGAACATTCGCGGAGTGCCAGGCGGTCGAGGGCCAACTAAAGCGCATGGGAGAGAACACGAAGGAATTCACGAATCTGGTCAACTTCTTGAAGGGAATCCGCAGGGCTTGCAACGGCTTGACGGTGGAGCAACAGTTCGACCATCTTTCACCGCTCCGGGGGTGGTTGCTTTGGGCTCCTGTCGACTACTTGCAGCAGACCGAAGGATCACCGTCTGCGTTGCTCACGATCGCTTACTTCTACACCGTGGCTCTCGTCATGGAACGTCTCTTCCCAGAGGTAGGCGCTGCCTATTTTGGAAGCCTCACCATGGCACCCCTCGATGCCATCTATCAACGACTGGGGGGGATTATACCCCGAACATTTGAAGAACAGACGATGATGAGCGGTATCATGCAGTCCATGCGTTTCCCTGTCACGGTGCTCGATGAGTTCCGTTCCCGCATGGGCTTGCCTCAACCTGCCGTCGCCGACTGGGCTCCTACCTTCGACCAGAGTCAGTTCTACTGGTCTACAGAACAGGAAGACTCCCTGTCCTTTGAGATGCCACCAAACTCGCAGGCCATGGAGATGCCAACAACCTCCGGGTTCCCTCCATATGGGAACCAACCGGCTTTCAGCTACAGCATGGAGAACATCTCGCCCGAGAATCTCACGCTCATCCCTGGCGACTCGGGTCCCAACAGCGCCATCAGCCCTCTCCAGCTGTCGCCCTTCAGCACCACGCACCACCTCAACATCCCGAGCCCTTCCTATGGCAGCCACAGCCCGACTTCGAGCAGCTACGAGGACTTCGACGGGGCCTCGGTGGGCATCCACAGCGACAACGGAGACTTTGGCACCTTTGACATGAACAGTTTCACCGGGAGCAATACCATGCTTGGTGGTCCCAGCAATTTTGGCATCGGGTTCGTGCCCCAATCCCAGGCTCTGTGGATCTCCTGAGATTTCCCCCATCTGTTGCGTAACAACGCAAGGGCCTTTTCCCATCCCCTCCCCAAGGCTCGAGAGGAACAACGTCGGTGATTGACTGTTTTTTTTGCGCCGTTCAGGACTTCCACTTATGCTTCTTCTGCGTTGCTTTCTACCATCCCCACCTTTCCGCCCCCGGAGGACGCTGGCTCATCGTCTTCCTTTTTGGCCTCGCCGCTACAATTCGGCCCTTCCACTGCGTCCCCCTTCCTCAGCTCCAACTCCTTCTCGATGCTACCGCTACCCGAGTCACCGCTTCCGTCGCTGTCCTACCCGACGGTCCCCTCGCAGCGACAGACATCGGCATCCCTCCCAAGTACACCACCAGCCAAAGACAAAGGGAAGGGCAAAGGGAAAGGGAAGGAGAAAGCTGTCTGACGACTCGGCAATATCATCTCGACATCAAAACTCAGCAACAACAACTTACGAATGACGACAATTTCTTTTTTGTTCTGACGGCCTCTTGCAGCCTTGGCTCAGAGAATCCTGCCTTATCGAGATTCGGCCATTTTCCTTAACGCAGGTTTCTCGGCGGGCCAAGCCTGCAAAGTCGGTCGGTTCTCCTCTCTTCAAGCAGACGACGCACTCGCTATGTACACCACTCCTTCCACGATCGCTACCACCACACCACATACAACGCCACCCCTGGCCCATGCCCCATCGCCTATGACGCTCCTTTACGACCGGAAACGAACCATAATGTATTGATCTCTAATACAGCCACTCATTGGGCCAACATTACGGACACGATACCCCCGATAGACAGTCCTTCTCGGCACACCTTTATTTTCCAGCGTTCTGCATTTTCACCGGTTACCGGCACCTCACGATCCTTTACGACAACACATGTTATCATGACGACACAACGACATAGACAGCTCCTTACGGAACATTTTGCATTTTTACGACAGACGATTTGTGATACCCCACTGCATAGCGGCAAAAAGTGTGTTCTTCTTAAGCGTTTGGCTTTTTTCTTTTACTGTTTGGAACATGGGACGGCATAGGCGTTTTAAAAGGGTTTGTCTTGGAGGAGCAGCATTGCGTGGGCAGTTTTGGGTTTTATGGCGTTTAAGACTGCTTATTGTTGTGAAGAAGACGAGATATCGGACATAATTCTTGTTTTCCATTATGTCCACAAAAATCCAGATGGAGGCTGGCCTTCTCATCCGAAAAGAAGGTCGTTAAAAGCTTCTCTGGGTTTTCATATTAATTCACCTGTTTTTGCGGGAGCAAAAACAGGTGACAATCGCGTCTGCAGAGTGAGACTGAAGTGTGAGGCGGAGGACAGAGGGGAGGGCAGAGAGAAAGAGCGAGGGGGGGAGATGAGCAGTGAGACTGTAAGGAGCACTGAGACTGTCGAGGTGAGAGATGGGTGTGGTACGTGCATACAGAGAGGACGGACGCTCATAGTATAATGATTGCGAAAGAGAATGGGAGAAAGAAATACGAAGTTTTGATTTACTTGATTCTCTGCTTTTCTCCGCGGTCATGAACACACTAACACGACTAACATAACTAACATAACAAGTAATTAGAAAGAAACACACATATCAAACACCCGCAGGGAGATAGCTACCTTAGATTGATAAACTGCATAAGGAGCCAGAAGTTCCTCACTCGCTCCCTCGTGGCATGGGTTCGGCGGTACGACTAGGTAGGTACCCAACAAACAACAGGGACGACTAACAGCAAATAGCACGAGGGACACCCCGGGGCTCGAGAGGCAATATCCTTTGCGCGGACGAACTGGCGTCCTGTAAGCCACGCCCTCCTCTCGCCTGGTCTTCTCAGACTACAGCTCGCCTTGACGCGGGCTGAGTCAGAGGGACGACGACACGCATGGTCGGTGATGACAAGAGTTCATGTTGACGGGCCTGGGGCTGGGACCATGCCATAACGCCAGCAGATGGTTCGGCAAACAGCGGAATAAGGTAGGTTGAAAGAGTGTAAGGTTTCTTGACTTAAGATATCTGAACGATGTATGAGCCAGCTGGTCGGAACCTTACACACACGGGCACTGATGCCAGAAATCATGTTGACTGGGACTGTGACAATGTCGTCGTCCCGATAATGCTAGAAGACGGTTCGGCAAACAGCAGAGCGTGCTGAGATGAGTGTAGGCTTCCTTGGCTATCTGAATTGTTAATAATGACACTGTACTTTATCAGTCCGTTAAGGCTGTTTTGATACCGGTTCATCCAGTCATCAGACGTCCGGACACTATGACGCTCAACAATACTGCACGGTGGCATCTTTTAGACGCCGTTTAGATTCACAAGCTACGTTGTGTACTTGCATGCATAGGGGAATAAACATAATATTAGAGTTTTGAAACCCTAACCCTCACTCCAGACGCCTAGTCAATCACGACTACACACCCTTCCCTCAACTCGTTCCAACCTCACCTCTTCCCAGCAGCGGCCTTCCTCTTATTCTTCCCCAACCTCGGCGTCGTCTTGCCCTTGGCACCGCCGCCGGCCTTCATCCGCTTGACGCTGAACCCGCCCAGGTCGCCCGCGCTCACGGCGTCGTTGGACTTGGCGTACCTCTTCTTGCCGCCGAAGCCGAACTTGGAGTCCTTCTTATGCCTCTTGGCGGCGGGGCCGTCGCGCCCGCCCGCGCCGCGCTTGCCGCCCTTCTTGTCGGAGGCGCCCTTGATCTCGTCCTCGACGGCGACGTCGAAGTCGATCGCTTCCCTCTCCCCGGCGGCTGCGCCGGACTCGGAGCGTTCTGTGTTTGGGTGTGGTTAGCTTCTTGATGATTTAAGGTTTATGCATGCATGAAAGTCATGCGATATAGGAGAAAACTCACTCCTCTTCAGGGTCTTGATCTTCTCCAACGTCTCCCGCTTAGCCTTGGCCCTCTCCTGCTCCTTGGCAACCTGCACCTGCTTGCCGAACTTCTTCAGGTCCCTCTGTTTCCTCGCCTCAGCGGCAGCCTTCTTGTTGGTCGCCTCCTCCACCAGGCGTGCCTTGACCTTCTCCATCTGTCCGTCGTTCTTGACCATCTCGGCGAAGTAGTCGTTCGGCCGCGTGAACGGCACGCCCTCCTTGATCAGCTGCGTCCGACCGATCTTGGCGGCCTCGATGGCCTGTGCGTAAAAGGCCAGCTCCCGAGCCAGGTCGTCCTGGATGTCCTCGATTGAGTCGGCCGTGGGCTTGGAGGAGACGACGGTCTGGTGCGTCGCGAAGGGCACGGAGGGCCCTTGGGGAAGGGAGATGCGCGCTAGCGCGGCGAGCAAGGCGGTGTGGTTGTTGATTGTGGTGCGGGTGTGGGGGACGAGGTCCTCGCGTTCCTCGTCGTCGAGGTCCTCCAGGTCTTCCAGGTCGATGTCCGAGTCCTCTTCGTCCTCGTCGTCTTCGGAATCTGACTGGGCCTGCGCGGCCTTTTTTATTTGCGACTTGTCGGCTTTGGGCTTGGGGAGGTCGGTGGCCTGCTTCCCCTTCTTGGGCCGCTCGATCTTGGCTTCCATTTCTACTTCGGAGTCGGATGATGACTCGTCGTGTTCGAACTGAGCAAGGTCGAGCTGGGAATTGTTAGTATTGCCGGCAGTGTGGTGGCTGGGTGCGATGCATTGCGCTCACCTTTCCCTCCTCGTCCGACTCCTCGTCGGAGTCGCCCTCCTCCGCCTCGTCATCAATCAGCCCGCTCATCTCGTTGTCCGAATCCTCCTCCTCCCAGTCCTCGTCGTCATCGTCGGACTCAAGCTCATCCTCCGCCACAGCCTTTGCCTTCTGTTGTTGCGGCTTCTTGTTCACGTTCCTGGTGTCCGGGAGCCCCGCTCTCCTCGCTTTCCTGGAGCTCTCCGTTTGCTTCCTCTTCTGCAGAACCTTCTTAATGTCGACACCCTTCTCGGCGGCGAGTGCCGATAGTAATTTGCTCTTGGCCATTGTTGTGAGTCCTGGTGTGTGTTCTGTGTTGTTGTCTCGTTAATTCGGTATGGTATGGAGACGTTAACTTGGGGTCCCAGATAAGATGCGACTTGCAGAACTTTTTTCTGGCAGGTCAAATTTCTGCCGCGCAAAACAGCACTAACGGCGCCGGTCCACAACGTTCGTTCTCACCGCCCTTTTTGAACCACGAATATTGTGGGTACATGTGGAAGCCAATCTCTCCCTTACCTGTGCCCCGCCGGTTACAGTGCAATTTGGCTGCAATGTACTAGGCCTCAACTAAACGCACTGTGGATTGCTGCTCTGAGTGGCTGGTAGAATCAGGACGCCAGGATACCGTATTTTGAGTTGCTGGCCTGCCGCTCGTGTGAGAGGAGACAGAACGTATAAACAGCGAGGTCTGACTGTCAGAGAAAACGATATCACAACTTCTCCCAATGATTCCTTCGCCTTCAACGGCTTGTATTCAAGTACTGTTCCAACTGCCCTTACTTTCAACGTCATATTATACTCCTTGCTCTATTAAGAACTTTCTGTCTTCGTTAACACCTCTTTTTCCTCACTGAGAGCGTCTTCCCTTCACCGTAATGACTTATTAGACGATGTCGTCGATTGCAGTGACGTAGCAATCGTGTGATGTTGAGAAGATCACTGCGTTGAGATGTCCCGTCATTGAAACTGATGCAGTGTTCTTCTCCCCGGCTCAGCAGCAAACGACAAAGTCCGCCTGAAGTTGCGCAACTGCGTCTGCCATCGGCTCTGCTTCCACCCGGTCTCCATCCCACGGCGTCAACCTTCGACTTTGACTGCATGGCGGACTAGAAGCATGTACAAGGTAGGTATACACCCACGGCCTGAGACGGCGACGATACGGTCATATGCCCAGACCGCGGACACCGCGGAAGCAACTAATCATGGTTTCAAACTTAGTGGAGGGTTGAGTCCGTAGCCTGGACTAAGGTGCATGCCTTTGGTGCTCACGCGTGGTCCACCAAAAAACACTCAAACGGAATCCTCTCTTCATACGGCCCTATCTCCTGACAAAGGGCGGCTTGCAGCGCGCAGAGGCCACCCGGACATGGCGTCTTCTATTGACCGACGGCAAGATTCCGTATTGGGACCCTGGCGAATGGTCACTATCCGAACGGTACGCGGATTACGCCTGTGCCGGATACCGGACCCGGGGCTCAGTGGCTCCGATTTCGACATCTGCCGTATTTGAAGCATGTAACGATGCTCGAGTCGATGGCTCGTGGCAGCGTGCCTCGAAACGATGCATGTCGCTAACGCGGACTCAACCCTCTGAAATATCAGCTTTGAGGTACTCGCCACCGCCAACCATCGTCTGATGTCGCCGTCGTCCCAGAGACGGAGGCATGCCGACCGTTATGTCGACGCCTGTTCGCTCTGTTGCTGGGGGGCAAGGCCTGTACCATGGAGTACGGCGGAGTATCTGCAGAGGCCACGGGCCTCTAGATACTGTTCTGAAAAGCCACGACCCAAAGCAACCTACAGGCAAGGACCATACTTCAAGTGCATATGAACCAACGTCACTCATGCCGAAGCATGGGACGGAACACTGATCGCGGAATTTTGTCTTGCAGAAGCTACCTTCTTGCGCAGGACCACGTGGCTGTGCACCTGACACAATGTTGCGTATATGCTCGGTGCTCCAAAGACAGGAGACGTCCTTCAACCGGAATCATGTTTCCTGTCCGGGGCTGGAGCCAGCTGCGCCTTCACTACCGGCCTTGTCACCTGCTGGGACGGTGCTATAGGTCTGGCCCAGTAGTCCTGGCTTGTACCACAAGCCCTGCGGAATCACGGCGTCGAGCCTGACTACAATACTGGCACTAGCCATGGTACCAATGCCACTTAGAGAGGTTGGATCCAAGCTTGAGTTTCCGATGCGGTATCTATCATCCTGCAATAGGGGGGTCGGGCAGGATGTCTGCATCTCGTCCTAGGTATGGGGACAGAGTGCGGCTTACTGATATCGTCACCCCACGTTGATATCTGCTATGAGTGAATTCTTCTGTTGAATAACACTCCGAGTGTCACCCGGTTCTGCAATGCGGTGTTTGTTCTGGCGTCTTCCCCTCGACTTTGGGTGGAGGTGAAGACCCATACTGCGTCTGCGGCCCCCCTTTTTCACCTTGCTGCACAGCCTTGTTTACTTGCTCAAGGCTAGAGCCCCATTTCTGTATCCGCTGTCAGCGTCTTATACCAGGAGGCACTGGAGTGGGAGTCCAGACACCTCCTGTGACTCCATGTGAGAGACTCCGTCACTAAAGGCCCATGGCCATGTCGCACATCGCGTCTCCTCCCGTGAGCAGAGGTGCTTCTCTCCTTGGGTACGCACAGACTGAGACTGCTTGCCGCGAAGCGGGTCACGTAGGTCACCCCTTGCAGTCCAGTCTCCTCGATTCTCGTAGAGGAGGAGGAGAACAGGGGTCGATACCCCTGATATGGAGCGATGGACAAGCGAGCCGTCCGCCGGAGACACCCGTGACGACCCGACCCGTTCTCGTTCTCGCACCCGGGCCTGCTTGACGTGCTCCGCCTGCGGTGCCGTCACACCTGGTTTTCGGGCTTGTCCGTGCTTACCAGCGTACGGAAGACGCCCGTCTAAAAAGCCTTGTGCAGAACCATCTGACACTCCGGGTGACTGTTGAAAATGTTAACCCACGGACCGCAATACAGTGTGCGTGCGTAATAGGGTACGTCCAGACGCATTCAAGTTGAGCCCGTGCAGTTCTGAGGGATTCTGATACCGTGATCTCCCCACCGCAGACTGATGAAAGAGACACAGACGTCTCCCCAGTCTGACGAGGAGATCAGCAAAGGGCCTTGGCAAAAGCTTCCATATCTTCAGGCCGACACGGAGGAGAACCCTAACATATCCCCCCGAGTTTCCCCTGGGTGACGCAGGTACGGGATTGCTTGGCTGTGTTGCTCCGTAATGAGCCGATCACCAGCACCTTGATGGGTGAGTTTGTTTCCCGCATGCATGGAGCCTTGGCCTGCCGGAAAAAAATAAAAAAAGGAGAAATTGGTTCGTTTGACGGTAAGAGGTTTAATTGTGGGATTATAACAACGAGAACTCCGCCATGATAACTTTGCCAAAGGTCTCCGGTGCATCATCAGACAACCTCCTCTCGCCACCATGTCCCATCTCCTCCTGCTCGAGGTGCAGTTGCACCAAGGATGCTGCTCGCCGAGGCAGAGGGCTCTCCACGGAGGAATTCCGTCTTAAGACGAAGTCCCCAGGGTTAGGACTGGGCTTGGTTAGGGTCAGGGTTATGGTTATGATTAGGTCTGAGCCTGCAGTTCCTTTGAATCGCCAGGGGAAAGTATAGGTCTTGAAGGCAGTGGTCAAGGCAAGGGTCAAGGCAAGGGTCAAGGTAAGGGGCGGTCAAGGTAGGGGGTTGATCTGGTAAGGGGTTGATCTGGTAAGGGGTTGATCTGGATAGGGGGTTGATCTGGTAAGGGGTTGATCTGGATAGGGGGTTGATCTGGTAAGGGGTTGATCTGGATAGGGGGTTGATCTGGTAAGGGGTTAACCCCTGGGTAAGGGTTCTTAGGCAGGGGGGACTCGGGGTCGGCGATTGGCAGAGCATGGGGTCAGCAGGGAGGGATGTCATCATAGCAGGGCGTATCAAGATAGGAAGTAGTTCGATAGGAGGAAGTAACCAAGGACTGAGAAAGTATCCAAGGAGGAAGTAGTCCGGCAAGGAAGGAGTCCAGCGAGGAAGTAGTCCAGCGAGGAAGTAGTCCAGCGGGGAAGTAGCCCAGCGAGGAAGCGGTCCAAGGACGGATTGGTCAAGATAGGATTGAGTTCGTCACGGAAAACATCAACAGAAGTCACAAATAAGCAAAGAGAACAGTCAAAGTTAGGCCAACATGCCATCATCTTGGAATTATCCATATCTAAAAAAAGGCATAGACATGTCCAATTCATTTCCATCCCCTTATCCCCTATCCATCATCGAGCAATATAAATTAGCCCCCCTATAATCCCTCCGCTGAATAGCTCATGGCCAACTCGCCATCCAAGACAGGAGGAAAGGAAAGACCAGGTGGTTTGTTATTAACAGTAATGAACATCGTCGTCCGGAACGGGCCAGTCCCTCTCGAACCCCGGTTCGGGCTGCCTGCACAGAAGCAGCGGGATAGCGACGGCCGGGGAAAAAGGCGAGAGGGCCGAGGACGACGTTTCATCGGGTGAGAAGAAATTATGTGCCGAGGTTGTGCTGGTGGTGGGGGGTGTGTAAGCGTGACGGTGATGTTGTTGCCGGCGGACCGTTGAGAAGTGGACCAGAGGCGAGGGTAGACAGGGGAAAGTGCGCCGTAGCTGGGCAGCCGTGGATGGTCCGCTCAGGGTGCAGTGGGCCATTGTGGGAGTGGTGGTTGTCGGGCTGTGGTCGCTACTGCTACTGGAGGAACCGAACGAGGCGTGCTGGGAGTTGATGGTGGTTGGCTGGCGCTCGCAGGCAGAGGTGAGAGGAGACGAGGCAGACGGGCTGCAGGTGGTGACGAGGCTTCTGTTTCTTTGTGGTTGCTTCATGATCGATTTTCGTGAGAAGGTTGCTCGGAACAAGCGAGAGGGGCAATCAGTTGTCGCTTGTGCTTGCTGGATGTCTGCTGGAGGAGGAGAGCTGGCGTCGACTCGGACTCTTGCCCCGTTCGGAAGGCTCCGTAGGTCATTTACATGACAACGCAGTAGCCGTCGAGGTTGGTCTGGACCTTGGGGGTGGAAGTCTGGGCGGAAGGCATGTTGATTTTTGGGGGGGTTGCTTGAAAAGCTGAAGGTTGTTTGAATGTGTTGTTTGGTAGTGAAGTGAAGTTGTGTGTGCTGATGAGGAAAGAGAAGTTGGATCTGGACGAGAGGAGAGGGCAGTATTTATGTTTTTCGTGGATGGTCTCGAGGGCGGAGATGGTTGCCGAGGAAGAAGAGCGTGTGCCGTCAGATTGTGCTGAATTTGGTGGCTCTTTGCCTCGTCGGCGATGGAGAATTGCCCAATGACCAAAGAAGCCATCGCCACTTTTGCTCTGACAATACCAAGCACCCCCTCGGTGCTGGGTACGTTAGTATTGTGCTGAGCAAACAAACACCAGCCTTTCACTCCCCATTCTATATCGGGGGCGAGGGCATCAATAGACCGCAGGGTCCTGTGACGTTCAACAGACGCCACGTTCAATGGCAACTGTCTTCTAGAACTCGGTATCCTTTCGACAACGTTTTGCCAAGGGAACCGAGACAATACTAGACCTAAAAATTCAATGGGCAAGCCACATGGGATCGAGACCGTTGAGCAATCATCAAAGCAAATATTGTGGAGTGCAGGAGGTGCGATAGTGGTGACTTTGTGGGAGTTGTAACTTTGCGTTAGTATTGTCCCCTTAGTATTGTGCTCTCATCCCTCACGCACAGAGGCTACACAGCTCGACGGTGACAAGCCACCAACACCACAATTGACGGAATTATCTTGTAACCGATCATGGATTTCAGGAATTTAGCAAGAGATCAAACCACTAACAAGCCTGCTCTCCATCGGGCCTCGGTGTTGACATTGGTCCTCCCGACATGGCCGACGGTCCCGATCACAACTCGACAAACAACACAGCAATGCTAAGATTACAAATCTAGAACCTGGTGAAAGGGAGCCTGTATCGACAATATTAGCCATGGATTGTGGACAAACGAACAGGGCCAAGGGATAATCGGGTGGAACGCACCATTTACCCCTAAGAGTAATAACAACCCAGCTTGCCCCGGTATCGTCGACCTCCTTCTCGACCTTGGTGTTGAAGCAGATGGCGCTCATGATTCCGTCACCAAACTTCTCGTTCAGGATCGCCTTGTACGCATATCCGTAGTTCTGCACGATCTCATACAAACGGTAGATGAGCGGCTCGACAGGAGGCATGGGTCCGGACCTGCCCCTGTCGGGGAACCCCATCATCTGCGCGGCGATGGTCTCCTTGGGGACTCCGAGGATCTCTGAGAGCTTGTCTACATCCTCTGCCGAGGCTTGAACCTGGCCGTAGAAGAGCCCAGCAACAGCCACCTCGCTTCGTCCGAGTTCCTTGGCCAGTGCCTCGAAGCTTAGGCCCTTCTCGGTCTTAGCCTCGAAGAGCGACTTGGAGTAAGCCGGCAACCGATCAACGATTGAGCTCTGCAGGGTTCACATTAGTCAAATGTAGCCAACGCGTGGTGGCTTATCATGTTTGTCCGATAACCTTACATCGAGTGTGGCGAGCCGGGGTTGTTGTTCGGACATGATGGCGGTTGAGCTGGTCTCGACGTCAGGGTGTAAAGTAAGGGCTGGTGATGACTTGTTGCGAGAGTTGTGGCGAGGAAGCAGTTGTTGGATAGGCAGAGAGGCAGCTGTGGATGGTATTGTAAACAATGGGGTGAGAACAGAGGCCGAGGTCGCTTCTTGAAGGAGTCTCACTCAACGTCGTCATGGAAGCGGCTACTATAAGCCGGGAGTATAGACCTAGTCTACCCCGCGTCCACTAGACGCCCCCGCATGGACGGAGAAAGGCCGGACACTCGGGAAGCACCCGTCTGCTGAGTCCAGGCTACGTAACAGATGTCACTGCCCTTGACGATCCGAGGGAGGAGCACTCTTGGCCTCAATATCCAAGATGTCTCTGACTGGACAGGTTGGATATGATTCCTCGGCCCTCTGGGTATGCCGGACACATAAAACTTAGGCGGTGCGATGAGTAACGGGCCGCCATGAGCCACTTGGCTACAGTTCTTGTCCGTTTTGCGGCAGATATCTCCATTACTTTGCCTGTCATATCCGAACATCGCGAGTTGGAAAGACGAGAAGCGCTGATGAGATGCACGAGAAGATGTTGACGGAGACAACATCAACACAGGTAGCTGTGGATACGAATTATAGGGGGAATTGCTTACCTAATCCCTCCCTTATCTAACTTCCGCGTTATCGTGCGATTGGCTTATCCCACGCGATTGTCTTATCGCATCGCAACGTGGGGAAATTTTCTGGACTCCCAGGTCTCAAAGCTCCCGTCGGCCGTTGACATTCGCGACAACGAAGGCTCTGAACTCTCGAAAATCAGTAACGACCTGGGTACAGCACCTCAACATGCCTCACAAACATACGAGGAAGGAGATAGATGAATCCAGGTCCGTATGCCTCTAACCACGTTGAATATTGCTTTGCTAACTCGAGGCACAGCTTCAACCTTCCACCGACCGAGATTGCGAAACCGTTACCCGTTTCCGTCAAACTGAAACAGAAGTTAGAGAAATCCAAGCAAGGTCAATGGAAGGATAACGCATCCAAAGCTGCTGCCTCAAAAGGAAACGCTGCCAAAGGGAGCGCACCGGCCGAAAAGAAGAACAAGAAGCGAAAAAGGAATGGCGACAAGGAGGATGACGCCCCCCGCGCATTCAAGAGACTCATAGCTTTTGCCGAGGGCAAGAAGCCCCGTGGCGGACTGGACGATGGGATAGTGCTTTCCAAGAAACAGAAGAAGGCCGCAGATGCGGCGGCGGCCGGCACACCCACCGAAGCGGCCAAACCGGCGAAGCAATCGGACAAGCAGGAGAGGGATATACCCACCATCCGCCCCGGAGAGAAGCTCTCGGAGTTCGGCGCCCGTGTCGATGCTGCCCTGCCGTTAGCTGGCCTGATCACCAAGCAGGCGGTGAAGAACGGCAAAGATGTGCTGGGTATCAAGGTCCCTCGGACACGGAAGGAGAAGAAGATGCACAAGCTCTACGACCAGTGGAGAGACGAGGAGAAGAAGATACAGGAGAAGAGAGAGGAAGCAGCTGAGCTGGCTGAGGAGGAGGAAATGGATGACGAGCAGGGAGGAGTGAAGTGGAAGATCGACATGGAAGACGATGCTGCAAGGAAAGGGAAGAAGAAGAAGGGGAAGAAGGGCAGGGTGCTTGGTGAAGTAGGTGGCAAGGAGGAGGATCCATGGGAGGAGCTCAAGCGCAAGAGGGGAGAGAGCAAGATCGGTCTTCACGATGTCGCAAAGGCACCGCCTGAGCTGATCGTTCCGACCGCCAAGCTCCCAATGGTGCGTGGCGCGGCTGTGGATGTTGGCGATATACCAAAGTCTGCTGGCAGTCTGAGGAAGAGAGAGGAGCTTCAGGGCTTGCGGAGTGATGTGATTGCTCAATATAGGAAGTTGAGGGATGAGAAGAGGCCGTCCACGTTAGCTTAGTGTCTCGTTCGTTAACATCCGGTTATTCACGAAGAGCTAATGCAGAATTCAGAAACTGGGACAAAGCAGCAGTCGGTTAATTGGTTCCTGAATAAAGGTTCTTGAGAGGGTATTCACCGTAGTTGCCCGAACAATTATTCAATAAGAACGACTTGGGACGGCGGTTTGAGCCAAGACCGATTATCCGCTGTCCCACTTTTTCCAACCTAAAGTCAACCTCCATTTCCCCACCTTGGCGACCAACTTCCGGTCCTGGTCTACGATCTTCTCCCTGACCAAATCTTTTGCACCAACCTCATCAGCCCCAAAAATAGTTTGGCCCACCGCAACCGCCGGAGTTCAATTCCGACCGCGAACAATATCGACTTACCTTTTTTCTATCATCTATGGGATGTAAAACGCTGCGAATCCATCATGAAGGAGGGTCTTGAGGGGGTTGTGGAGTTCTTGCTCCCCGAGCTGGCCTTCGCTGGCGAGCAAGGTGAGTCAACCATCTCGTCGCCGTCGAAACTCCTGTTGCCGTCGAAAGCCCACGTGATCTGGTTTCGATGCCGCTCGACTCGAATATTGTACTGACCAAGTCATGAATCTAGGACTATCTGTGGATGGATTTCTCGCTTCTACA
Source organism: Coniochaeta sp. 2T2.1 (assembly GCA_009194965.1). Classification (NCBI taxonomy): domain Eukaryota; kingdom Fungi; phylum Ascomycota; class Sordariomycetes; order Coniochaetales; family Coniochaetaceae; genus Coniochaeta; species Coniochaeta sp. 2T2.1. The sequence continues at coordinate 472,284 of VSMA01000016.1, forward strand.
AAGCAATATTTCGAAGGAGGGAAGCAGACTACACGGCTGCCACGGCAGGCCGGCCAGAACAATGACGTCGATGGTGCTGGTCTGTCATCGGCTTCAGGAGGGGCGACGACCAAACTTTCAGATGCGGAACTATCTTTTGCAAGAGGAGCCTGGAAATGGCTGGTGGCTCGACCAAATGTGCTCGTGGGAGGTAATAGGCGGTGGAACAAGCTCGGTTTGGACGACGTCTTGGCTCTCCCGGAGCCCGTTACCTCTGGAGATGCGTCCGCCACACCGGCACAAGCGGGCACGCCTGCTCCACCAGCAACGCCAATCTCCGACATTACGCCAGCTCAGGAAAGCACACCGGCCCCGGTAGCCGGTGTCGGCGCTATCCCAGCTCCAGACGTGCCATCATCACAAACACCTGTCTCGGCACGGAAGCAGCGACCGACGAAATCCAAGCCCGCCTTGACTGCCCGGCCTAGGATACAGGTCACCGAAGAGACGGTTTGGCAGGCGATAGCTGGCCACGGTGTCGACTATAAGCAGATTCCGAGGCTGGAGTGGCACCTGCTACAGGGTATCGCTCCCACCAAGTATGACGGGATTCTCCAAGGTGATCTTCGACGACTCGTGGGACAAGACAAGCGGTCCGTTCCGAAGCGCACCGACTTCCTTGCGGCCAAAGGCTACATTGTCAAGCGCTCGATCATGGTTCGGGCCTCCAAGACCAGCAAGCTCTGGCTAACGGCCTTTGCTCCTACGGAAACAACGGAGACCGGCAACGCACAACAATCCAAGGACATCAAGATGACCAAGGAAACCCTGATCCGAGACCTATCGTCTGTCCCTTGGCATGCGAAGTGGACTGGAACAGATATTGATGTCGAGATGTTTGCTGAGAGCGTCATTTGCATCACCAAGGCCTGGGGTGTGATGCGATACTCCGATCTCAGGCTGAAAATGGGTGTCGATGAGCTCAAGTGGCAGATGCGAGTGATGGCGCGCTTGACGAGAAATCTAGTTGACATGGGAGTCATCAAGTACACAGCCGCAACCTTCGCCAACTCGAGGAAGGTCTGGAAAGACTGTGTTAAGTTCATCAGAGATCCCACAGAGGCTGAGTGGACCAAGATCCTTGCGACCGGGAAGAAGACCTCGAAGTACACAGACCTGACCAAGGACCGGCAGCCAAAACCTTTCGCGTTGTCGTTGGCCGACAAGTCGACTCCTCAGCGTCGGGAGACGCCGAAAAAGACCATCGAGAATGCCACAGCTGAAGCCGGATCTTCCAAGTCTCCAACATCTCGTAGCCTGGCCGGCTGGGTTCCCGAGAAACCGCTGGCACAGACTCTCTTCGAAGCGATTGACGCCGCTGGCCCGGCTGGAGCAACGAATCCACAGGTCAGCGCTGGTACCGTAGGGTACAACTTTCGACGTTACGTCGGCACCATGTTAGCCAACATGGCCATGTGTCACCAACCTCCACATCTGCAGAAGTTCCAAATGAACAGGAGGATGGTGCGGGTTGACAAGACCAGCGCCTTCATGTACACCACAAACCGGAATGCCCAGGCTGCTCCTAGTCGGGAGCAGTCAGATCAAGCGCCTGAAGCCCTCGCCGAGGCGAGTGCGATGCATGCATCGGCAACCCCTGCGCCGCCTACGACTTCTCCATACGGGTTCGCGCCAATTCAAGAAGGGAAAATGGCCAAGCCAGGAGCTTCACTGTCCGAGATCAGCCGAAAGCTCCGCGGAAGGCACCGGCCACATGCGCCTCCAAAACGCCCACGTCTTGAGACACCAGCGGATATGGAGGAGGCAAGGTCATCCAAGCGTCGCCGCATCGATGACCGCGACGTCGAGATGCTTGATGCTGAGTCGGAGCCGCCCCTTTCAACCGAGAAGTTACCTGGAAAACCACCCGGGGCCTACATCGGCGAACCTGGATCGCTGAATCCGAACAGGAAGAAGAACGGCCGGCCGAAGAAGTCAATAGTGGTGATCTTCAAGACAGAAAAGTTGAAAGATCCAACATTCTGGGAGACCGACTGGATAGCGGCCCGAAACCCCGACTTGACGTTCCTGAACGTCCAATACAATGGTATCCCTGGTAGGCTCTGCCTTAATCGGAGGGACAAGACGGTGCTGTTTTCTAGGAAACCACAAGAGCCCGGCAAGGAACCTTTGACCATACAGCTGGAAGACCTCCGCGAGGAACCTGTCGTTAGACCTGTTCCAGGGTGTGACGATAACAGCCTCGTCATTGTCACCAAGGAGAGCGGCAACAACCCGTCATGGGCCTACGTCTTTCTCTTCAAAGATGACGCTATCAGTCAAGAGCGGGTAGCCGAGATATTGAAGCGAGTGAAGTCGATTATGAACGGTGAGCTCATCGAGGATGCCCAACCGGCTCAGAGTGCGAAAGCCCAAGTCGATACCGATGCCGGGCCTTCTACTTCAACTGGAGTTGTCGATACCGCTGAAGGATCCAAGTCTGCCGAGCCCGCCCACGACACCACAGTGGCGGAGTCACCCATAGCCGCGGAAGCGGCATCGACGGCAGCCACTCCGCAGGGCAAAGCAAAGGGGAAAGGAAGAGGGAAGAAAGGAGCTGCCGGCTCCGGCCAGAAGCCTTGGAAGTGCGAGAAATGCGGCAACGCATGGAAGAACGACATCGGGCTCAAGTACCACTTGACGAAGGCTCAGGTTTCTTGTAACCCTAACTGGGTCCCGCCGGTTGTACCCCCTGTCTCGGGGAGGAAACGGAAACCGCCTCCGCCGCCACTTGCACCATCTGGTGGGAATCGCGGGAACACAGAAATCGATGGCAACGAGGAACCAGGCCAGACACCCAGTCGTCGAACGACACGTCAGAAGGGCAGCACTCGACCTCGCAGGCGATTGGAGATAAAGCTCCAGCATAGCGGAACACCGGCCTTCCGTGGGCTGACCTTCGACCCTGGCTATGTATCAGCGCCAGCCCAACCACTTGTTCCTCACCAGAGCAAACGGCCTACTGAATCTCAAGAATCCACAGCAAAGAAGCCGATTGAGCCCGCTTCTCGAGCACACCCGCATGGCAACGCCGCATACGAAGAAGGCCAAGCCAACGGTATCTTGCATATGGAGGATGATGTGCCCATGGTGCTGGTCGATGACGGCCCAAACCTGGACAGCGCTGCGGTGCATGACAAACAGATCAATGCTCGTCCTGTTCAGAGCGACGGCGTTGTTCGCGATGCATTCCCAACTGGCGGGAAAGCTCCGGCCATTGTGGATGAAACGTCCAATGCTACTAAACGCGTCGAAACGAAGACCCTGATACATAATGAACGTCACTTGGAGGCAGAGTCTCAGTCCAGGAATCAAGCTCCCATGGGCAATGGTACTCTCACGACAGACACCCTCACTCCTCGCAATGGAAACCCCGCTGGCAGTGAGCTTCCGGCTCACAAAGTGAACTTCGGAAGCACATCTCCGGTCAAGACGCCGAGACATGACGCTCCGCCAGCGCCCCTGTCTTCTCCGAGTCAGTCTCACGAGGGTCGCTTCACTCCCATTAATCGATTGCAGCCTTCTTCGGTCAATGGGCCGCATGAGCAGACTCCACAGAGGGTGACCGCTCCAGTTACCCAGGTCCGGGATGCTTCAACCACTTCTGGAACCACTTCTGCCCTTCAGCCGCAACATCTGGACAACTCCAACCATATCGATGATGAGCAGCAGGTCAGTGCACCGAAGGCTAGTCAGCTTGCGGCCGCACCAGCGAGTGAGGCAAAGGCCCAGGAGACGCCTCGCCGCCGCCCCTTGCCTGATAAGCCTGTGAAGCGGACGCAAGACCAGCAAGAATCCGGGTTGACGCCTTTCAAACCAGCGAGCGGGTACGTCCATCTGACGACCGACTCGAAGATCCGAACAGCACAGGCTCTTGACATTGTGGAGCATCTGCTTCAGAACAATGGCGGTATCTTCCCTGGTGACAAGGCGCTCTTTTACGCCGTGCTGAGGATCTATCTCAAAGCATTCACAGGCCAGATGCCGCCGAGCTTCAAGAACTTGCAAGTCGCGTGCAAAAAGCTTACTTCTAAAGGCAAAGCACGGGAAATTGTGCATGCTTTCCGTCATACCAATGGGAAGTTTGTCACCTGTACCATGCTCCTTGCCACGGATATGGACCCGAACAGCATTGTCCCGACCGTCTTGAAGAAGAAGATGCAGGATGCGTACCCCGGTGTTTTCATCCCGCCGGCTTTCTCTCCTTCGAAGGAAGAACTCAGGTTGCTTGAAGAGTTTGACCGGGAGCCAGCCGAGACCGAGGTGGCGCCCAAGCCTGAAGGCAAATTTCGACTGAGGCGAGACAACATGGATGTTGAAGTCATGACCGCACCATTCTATCGAGATAACCCCTTGGAGCTTGGTGTAACACCTGAGCCTAGCGAACAAGAAGCGCCAGTCAACAGCCAGCTTGCTGATGGGACCCCAAGGAAACGCCGCAAGAAGGGAGAACCTGCCTCTGCTGGCGCTACACCATCTGGTCGACGTTCCAAGAAGCAGAAGACTCTCGGTTCGCAGCTTCTTTCAATTCCATTTGCAAGGAAGAAGGGCAGTGATGTTACCGGAGATGCCGGTGACGACGATGGGGCGGCCGTGGAAAAGGAAGCTCATTCTAGTGAGCCTGAGGCTACAGTGGGGGAGCCCTCAACTCAGAACAGCACACCTATCGCCAACGCCATCAAGGCATATGGTCTGCTACCACCAGTCAAGGCCGGGCCAAAGAAACGCCGCACAGCTGAGGTGCTGAGGAGGGTGCCTAGAGAGATAGGGCGTGTCCAGAACCCTGGGCTCACGAGTCTTCCTTACTTTTTCTTCACCAACAAGCCTCACGAGTACTGGTCGAAGCACACCCACTCTACAAGACTTCAATTCCTCGAACCCAACACCAAGCTTGACGATTTCCATGCAACGAGCTGGTTCGAAGAGCTTGGTGATTCCATTCTTGCTGACGATACGAGCTCGATCGCCAGTGACGACGTGGCGATGTCGTCGCCCGCGGGTGATGGCGAACTCTTCAAGGGATTCACCTTCGTCGAGCCAGTCGTCATCAAAGAGTTATCACCAGGAGTTTGGCTCAAGAAACCGCCCAAGGAGACTTTCGAGCAGAGTGTTATCATGCAAGGCTGGTCAACCGATGCACGGTTTGCTCTTCTTGCGCGCTTGCCGAACGACATCGATCAAATGTCGTCGTGGGACAAGCGAAGGCGTGTCAAGATCGAGGAATTCAAAGATCAAGCCTTTGCTACGTTTAGCGAGCTCGTTGATCGATGCGAGGGATGGGAACAATCAGACACAGGCAAGAAGACAATGAACTTCGGCACTATCGCGCCGGACTACATCTTCATCAATGCCTCACCCCCTGCTTCGGTCTGCCAGATGAAGCCGGTCGAACCAGTTTGGGATTCCAACAATCTGTTCACGATGGACACGTTCCCATACAAGCAAGCAGGTACTCTGGCTGATGACGAAGATGAACCGGCCAGCAAGAGGCAGAAAACCCTCCTCTTTGGCAAAAAGCCCAGAGGTCGGCCGCCAGGAACGACGAAGACGTCACCGCAGAAGGACCAGCCTGCAGATTCGCGTGATTCCCAGGAGAAGAAGCGAGTGGGCAGGAAACCCAAGAGGATCAGGCTGCCAGCTCTAGAGGCCGAACGCGAGCACACAGCTTACCCCCAGTCAGCGGAGGAATACATGGACATTCACCACGGCGCGGAACGCACCCCCGAGTGGAATAGCGAGCACACCCAGCTTGCTGCTTTTGTCTGCGTCACTACTCTTCTTGGCGGTGTTGCGAAGTCTGTCGACTGGGGTTTGATGATGAGGCTGTTCCCTGACATGTCTCTCTCGCACCTGAGGAAGTTCTTTGGAGAGATGAACAAAGACCGCAAATCTACCATAATCGATCTCACGGAGAAGTTCCAAAAGGCGTTCCTCGAGGCCTACGAGAAGGGCGAGCTTCCACCTCTCGACTACGACAATGTTCTCGCATACGATTGGAAGGCTCTGACGCTCTGGACCAGGAGCCTGGCCGGCGATGAATCCACTCTACCACCTTCCTACGAAGAGCTTGCGAAGAGGGGCATGGTCGTCTCCGACCGCGCACACCAGCCTCGCGACTGGCGGGAGACGTTCTGGCTCCCAGCACGATCACTCTACAACAGGTACCAAGATTCCAGCTCGCAGGCCTTTGCCATGGCAATCGACCCACAAGACGAAGGTGAAGACATCAACCTCGGCGTGGCAATGTCCTGGGTGCGCGCCCTGTGCGTTACCGCTCCCACACCGCCAGAAGTCGTCTCCGCCAAGTGGGAGACCTTCAAGGGCCTGCCCCGTGCCGTCATCTCCAATCTCATCGACAAGTCCATCCGCATCCTACAAGAGCGACTGGTTATCACGAAAGACAAGAACCTCATTGTCATGCGCCTCAACGACCGCGTCGTCAAAGCCCTGGACAAGGCCGCCCAAGACCAGAAGTTCGCCGAGGCCACTCGCTTCAAGCGCAAGCTCGACATGGCCTTCCGGAAGGGCAAGACGCGGTATCGCATCCCTTACGTTGCTGACGACGACGGTATGATCATGGCTGTCCTCAACCTTATGGGCCACGATCGCATCACACTTGAGACGGACAATCAGTACGTGCCCCTGGGCTACGAGCCGTTCAACTACGAGACCAGGAAGTTCGACCGGAAGTACCACCATTTCCGGCTCTTTGCCGCGCCCACTGAGACCTACCTCTACAACTCTGTCTCCGAGCACGAGGCCGACAGCGAAGAAAGTGACGAGCTGGAAGCTCTCCTCTACGGCATCCAGTCCACATCCCCGCCCCGCGTCGGACCCAACGGCGAGCTGCCGCTCTGGGTCAACTTCTTCGGCACCATCGACGAGGCACGCTGGCGCAAGTGCCTCGGCGCCGTGCTCTTCATCCTCTCCACGAGGGGTCCGATGAGGGCCGAGGCCATCGCCGAGCAGCTCAAGTGCGTGGTCGCCTTCGAGGTGGACATGATTCTCGAGTGGGCGGACCGGCTGGGCCTGCTGGAGCAGATGACGCCCGGCGCGCCCAAGTGCGTGCGGGAGTGGTGGTGGCTGGCGGTCGACGCGCAGAAGAAGCGGGCCGACGAGGCCGAGGCTAGGGAGGCCAAGGGGAAGGGCAAGGCACGCGCTGATGCTGGTGAAGCTGGTCTTGATGGGAGTGCTGATGCTGGGTGGGCTTAGGAAGGCCGCCTAACTGACGACGCGCAGTACGCGGGAGAGAAAGAAGGGGTTGGGACGGGTCAGCCTCAGCAGAGTCATGTGTCGGCTGGAACTGTGACGGGGATGGAGGCAAGCCAGTCTCAGCAGAGTCAGGAGTCAATCGGCAGCGAGACGGGAATAGACTCAAGTCAGCAGAGTCAGGAGTCAGTGGCCAGCGCCAGCGTCACGGGTGACTCGACCAAAGCAGGAAAGAAGAGGAAGCGGAAGTCGCCCGAGAAGGGAGGATTCACCTACACGGATCTGATCAAGGCGTTGAAAGGAAAGGAAGACTAACGTAGCTAATGCTGTGTCCGCCGAGGAGTAAGGCATGGACTTTGGGGATTGTATGATTTCTGCGCACTGATTTTCACGACGGCATGACGGTTAAGGGGTGGAAATCACCATACCATGGGGTTTAGCTGCAAGAGTCTGTTCTGTATGAATATCTATCCATCACGCGATTAGTACAGCTGGAATAATGATGATCCAACAATTTAATGATCTGACCCTGGGAAGGAAAGTGTCTGTGGGGGGGTTATACAATCTTCTCCTTTTTCGTTCTTTTCCCGTCAGTCCACAAAGAAAATGTGCTACGTTTCAAACACTATCAGGGCATCATCATCTGATCCAGCAGCTGCCCGAGGGGACCTTTCGTCGTTTGTCAGACGCTTATCCTCCAATTCTCGACGTACACGGCATGACATATGCGCGCATTCTTTCACAGAGCACAAGAAAGAGAGACAAAGGCAACCGTAAAGGCAACCGGCCCGGGGCGAACCCCTGAGACAGATGGGTGAATGGTCCGCCAGATGTCTTCAGCTTTTGGCTGGCACGACAGCATTTGCGGTGATGGCACGATGGGGGTATCTCGATAGTCCCAGGTACGGAAGAGAGAATGATCTATCGCGATGATCTTCCCCCTTCAGGGTCGGTGACCAATAGGCCCAGTTGTTGACCTTGATGAGTGGCTTGGAGGTTCTTTTTTGCTCTTATCTCAGCTCTCCCGCATCTGTCTTATATGATATGTGATGCGTCTGTTCGACACTGATACGGCAGCTCGTTATTGTGCCGGGCAGAACTCGTCCTTTCGCCGTCAAGGTGGGAAGTGCAGGCCATCCTCTTGAAAGTCCCCTTAACTTAACTGCAGTGCGGTGCTTCTGTGTATCGATTGAGGATGGAAAGAGACGGATAGAGAGGGGATAGCGACGGGAAAAGGGGGTGAGGTGCATGGAAGGTAAAGCAAGGTAAGTAAGATCGCGCCCGCGTCCATTGCCCGTGTCGGGGTTCACACGACATGACGTGCAGAAAACATAAGCAGAGACATGTTGAGCCAAAAACGAAATGTCTCTATTCTTGCGTCAATGCAGTTTGTGGACGACTGGCACACGACATTAGTGTAGATATCTATTGGGGCAAAGAGGGCCTCGAAGTCGCAACGAGACACAACAGCTGCCTCTCTGATTCGCACCGCCATTGATAGTCAAAGCCTGCCCTTCCTGTCCGTTCCCCTTCACTGTTTTGCTTGCCTGCGTGCAGATCCGAGCTGTCCGTCAATAATAAGGCCCGTTCCCTGGGTAGATCCGGACCCGACCCGTCCGGCGCAGGAGATAGGCTGAAGAACGCCGCATACCCGCAGGATATATCTTCTTCTATCTTTGTCCTGCAAGTGAGACGGCCCATTTACCATTTCAATTGGACCCTCCCCGCATGAATGAATTGCGAAAAAGGTGGCTGAGAAAGGGCTATGTTGCATCCTGCCTATCAGCACCTAAGTTCAGCTAGATGCATGGAGATTTTGAAAGGAGAAAAAGGGGGCTTGAAGATTGCAGATTCCTTTCTGCAGATAACTGCAATGGCCATTGGGTAAAGAGAGAGAATTCCCCCTCCCCCGTTCTGCGTGACCATGTCCTGCAGGACGCCACGCGAAAACATTTCGATCGATCCAGCCAGCAGCCACGCAGGGGGGTTTGCGAAAGCTTGGCCCGGGGAAGTGTGTTGTTCTCCAGGTAAGGCGGGGAAAGCTTGGACAAGATTTTGACCGATGAAGGCATGTTGTTCTCGAAATGGCCTGCAAGGTGTGAGCAGGACAAGGGGAAGCATGTATGATGCGTTGACTTCCACCAGTTCCCTATCCAGCAGGGCGTAAAGTTGCTGCACGTATGTCCCGAGAGAGAAAGGTCCGCGGTTCCACATCTGCCGCAGCAGGGTGAGTCCTTTTGTCGTTGGACGGCCGTCCTCTGCAGGTGAGAAAGGCGACCGCGTCGGCCGTGTCAGATATGCTGCGTGGGAGGGAGTCCGAACGGCATGAGAGCGGTGAGCGAGACCGACGTGTCGGATTGAGGGGTATCGCATTCTCTGCGAAGTGTCTTTCATCTCACCTTGCCTGTTTGGCGTCTCCTCCAGTTCAGCCTTCGGACCGCCACGTCGCGGGAGACATTGTGCGGCTGCCCGCATGGCTGGCACCATGGTTAGACGTTCAAACTGTGGTCAGCCTCAAAAAGGAGGGTAGTAGCGACCAAAGCATGCGGACGGTCATGTGTCTTCGGTCGTGACAACCTGCTGTGCCGGTTATGGCTAACTTAAGGAGTAGGTGACCGTAACCCAACCTCAAAGACACTCGCTTGTCTGCTGACTGCAGTGTTCTGCTGTCAATATTTCGAAGTTGCTGCAGGTGCAAGTCAGCCGTACTGAGTTTTATGCATCCAGGACAAGGTGTGAAGAGCCAACATATCTCCGTTTGACGTCGCAATGGAAGGCAGGCTGTACTCCATATTGCAGACCTGGCTCTCCCACGGAACACAGGGCAACGCACTCGCATGCCTTGTAGAGTTCTTGTACTGTACCGTGAGAGAACTTGGCCTTCGTTGTCATCGGGACTGTTGGCGGCGACTTTGACTTGGAAATATATCCTGAGACAGCGTATGCACCCCACACTGAGGCAACGGAGGTCTCGGTAATATCGGTGGCCAATGGTCGGTGGTCTCTCCGCGGGATATTCTGTGTCCTGGTGATAGATTCTTTAACCGTAACATGACGCAGCCAACGAGGAGAGTTGCCGTACCACTTCGGTGGTAGTGATCCAGTTGGTTCCCAAGCGAAGCCAAGGCTTCTTTGGACCAGATCGAGGTACGCTCCCGGTGGTATGAGCCCTTGTAAGAAGATGCTGTTGCGATTAGAGGATCGAGACAAAGTCTCACCTATGGTCGTTACTCATTGTTCCATATTGCGCACGTGGAGGGACGAGGCCAATCCCGAATCTTGGTTGACAGAGATTCTGCAGATACCTGCCGTCCCCTATCTCTGACGTGGCAGCGGCCGAACAGGAGACCTGTCGTCTCTCAAACAAGCGGGTTAAGCGCCATGATGCTGTTCGGCATCTAAAGGCCAGATTCGACCTTCGGCCCGGTAAAGTGCAAGGTGCAGTATCGAGCCGAGATATCCTTCGGTAGCTCAATGGAGATATCGGCAGGAGTATTCCTAGTAGATCCTTTCCTGAAAAGCCGCGAGCGATAATACGGTCCGCAATCGCATGTCCATATCGCTGTCTCAGGACAAGAGGTTCGCGGCCGTGTGACCTCTTCGATACCCCCGAAGAGCACACATCTGATGCCCAAAACGGTTGTCCACACTGGGGCATGCTATTGGCGCAGTCAGACTGGCGATTCAGCTGTACGCCAATGGCCGTGGCTGCTAATGCGGTGGTCGCTTTCCGGGTGACCAAATTACCAACCGTCTGACTCGCATTGCGCCAGATATGACATATCGCAATGCGAGCATCTTACATCCAATGCCTGCTGTCGGATGGTCAGACAGCCTGACATAGGACGGAGGTGGCTTCACTGAAAAATCCCCCATCACATGTCGCTTCGAGACATTCGCGTACTCACCTAGCTGTACGTAGGATGGATTCCTCTTCGGGGGCTGTGACCGTCAACGCGACGAATGACTTGCGTACCACGCGGGCGGCGTGAACGAGAGCTGAATCGCGCAACTGGTGCTGGCCGACCCCCATTTTCTTGCTGGAACGTCCGGAATGGAATATGGCGCCATTGGAGGATGTGCCCAGCCTGGGCTGCTGCGAGCAGAGCACAACACAATACGCGTACCGGTTGTTGCGCAGGCCACTGTTGTGCATATCATCCGAAGGTGCCCTGAACTGGGCAGCGTCATCGGGACCCGCCAGCCTGTAACATGGCCTGTGCTGGTGGGAGATGATGGAACAGGAACCCGAGCTGGCGGAACGATGAAGTGGGTTTCCTCTTGATCCGTTTGGCAGGGGTTTAGCTTCGTTTGCGGAGAAGAAGGTGGGGAGCACAAAGGAGTTCTGGGAGTGAGATCCCGTGCTGTCCGGCTGGTACAGAAGAGGACTGGTATGGAAGGATTCTGGAAGAACCAAGCCGGCAAGCGGCACAGCGTTCGTTGGGCGGAGCCAGCCAGTCCTGCAAAGAGGTGCCTGCTTGGCATGTGGACGCGTCGTTGCTCGATTGGATGCCCCGAGATGGTCTCACTTCACCGCCGCGTCCCCAGCTTGAATGTTAGCTGTCGATCCCGAGCCGTAATCTCGGGCTATTGTTTGTTCCACCTGTGTCCCCGGTGACAATTCGCTTGTTATTGCTCGTTTGCGACTTGGAAATGCAGAGCGGGATTGTATGTCGTGGATACGAGGCCAAGGAGGCTGTCGCGAACATGGGTTATCGCAATAACCTGTCGGCCAGGGTCTGTCGCAGGGTGCAAAGGAACGAAATGATGTGCAGCAAGCCCGGCGGCGATCAACGAAAGGGGTGATATGACCGTTTGCCCGCTGTGATGAAACATTGTGTAGATTGTGGAAAGACCCCGATAACCTTTTCCCACAAGTGCCCCGGTTGTGCACGACCGTTGAAGAAAGGGAATATGGATGGACCGATATACTGCGGTTAACGAAACTCTCTTCTTAGATATATGCGAGTACCCCAAAGTGCGCCCCTTTTCAGCAATTTCTCGTGCTTCGCAGCTGAACGGCATGGTCAGGCTTTAGTCAATTCTAATTTGAGGAAATCCAAGAGATATCACAAGTTTGTCGTCTCGGCGTATATTTTGAAGGCCCAGTGATAGGGTGTCTCGCACTCGGAGCGATTGAACCGGCAAAGGTCCGATGCTCATGTCAACGACGTGCGCCTCAAATGATACGGCAGGAGGTGTGCTGCGCTTGTTGATATTACAGAGGATTGACTTCATTGACCAGGTCTCACAGCATGGCGGCCATGACCTGATGTCGCCACATTGTTGCCCGAGAGCACTCTCAGAGGAACGGCGCTGTACCCCCAACAAACATGCCTTCGGCCTCCATGATCAGACGACGCACCACCCTCTCAACTGAGGGCATAATCATGATTTGCTGGCCGTTGCAGAATATCCTGCCATATTATCGTGGCATCATTGTGCAGCCGGGTGGACAGGCACGGAAGTTGTCGAGGGCTTCCGCGGCCGAATTGAAGAATTAAAATCTCTCCTTGAACTGCTGTCCAACGTGGGAATGCAACATGCGCGCTGCAAGAGCAATTCGATACCGCACGCAGCGGCCCATCCCGTTAGTATGCACCCAGCCAAACCGAGCCCCGAAGGCGGACTGTACCTCGCTGTAGAGGTACCACGCTCAGAAATGGATATCCAGAACTTTCCCGTTGGCGGGCCATAGGGAGCGCGTTATCGAGTGCCTTCAGAACAAAGAAGCAGTGATTCAGGTCACCTTCTAAATCATTGTCTCATTTTGGCGGTGAGGTCCGTTGGCGATGTTGTCTCGATGCCTGTGTTTGGGCGGTCAATATCCTTGGGGTGAGCGGCTATCGCTTCAGCTCAGGGCTCCCTCGTGACCTCCGTTCCGTGACGCTGCCCTGATCTCGCGCACAAAGACCGGTGCCAACTTGCCAAGACGGATACTCGGACGGCCAATGCAACAAAAGCAGGACAATGTCCGGAATACGGATAAACCCATGCCATTTTTGCGGGTCCGAAGGGATAAGCTGTGAGCTTGGCTGCCGATCAGGAACCTGCAAAGAATGTGAAACAAACAGGGCCTGAGTTCCGGCGCCTCACGCGCACGCGATTTCGTAGATCCCGTGTGGGGTAAGGCTGTCCGTTCGCCCCGGGGCGCCTGAGCTCCAGCAAGTCCGTGGTCCTTTGCTGAGATCTGTTGAAGACAAAACATCCCCATCCGGCAAGACTGTTGCTGTATTGTCATCCTCAGCACCAATTGCCTCTTGAAGAATGCCATGGCCCTACCACAGTAGGTGCACCCTCCAGTCCGAGATGAAAGCAGGACGACTCGGCGACACGAATGATGTGGTGTCATACTTATCCATGACGATGAGTGAGGGCATTGGGGGGGGGGGGGGAGGTTCGCTTAACGGAAGGACGGCATGTTCAGCAGCGGCTGAGTCGCACGCCAGCCTTGGGGGACTTGGAGATGAGAAGCTTCCAAGGAATGTTGGTCGAGTTCCTGGCTTGGCGCCAGAAAGGCCCGTAAATGTGCCACGATAGGTATACGATACGTGGCCCGTAGGAACAGGGTGAATGTATCCACGCTTTTTGCAATACGATGGTGCAATGTCGCTGGGTGTCGACCATAGCAACGAAACGGGTCAGACCAAAGAGCGGGGACTTAAAGCTGAAAATAGATGCAAGCCTGCCCAGAAATGGCGGCGGGCGAGGCCAGCATCCCCGTATTCCCAGGATTGCATTGTGATCCATCTCGATTCGGGAGGTGCTTCATCGTCCGAGGCGGTGTGACGGCCGTACTCAAGGCCACCAGTCGTGCCGCTTGGGAATACCATCATCCAAGTGAGCGCCGTGATAACCCTTAGAAATCGGAGAAAGAGCCACGCGGGCATGTGACAGGGACATAGAGAGGTTCCACTGATGTGACGGCATCGTGGCAGATGCCAATCTTTGACGAGGGATTCGGATTGCTTGAAAGAGAGGTGCCGAAATATGTGCCATTGGTTGTTGGAAGTTTGGAGGTGAGCGGCAGCATTCTGGAGTTTTCAACACCCCTGATTTGCGGTTTGGCAAGCAGCATGCCCCTAACGGGGTATAGACGGCCGGGGGTTTTTGTCCTCGTGACGCTTCTACCAACCAACGTCAGCCAACCCTTGCGAATGCCGGACGCGACTGCAACTTCATCAAGTTCCGATTTTCTGGAGGGGCATTGGAATTGTGAGGAGTTGGGGGTGAGCCAGCGGCTTCCGACCTTCGTTATCGCCTGGACAAGTTGAAGGGAAAATGGCCATGTTCATGATACTTGTGGCGCAACAAGGTTGGCCAAGCCACTGCAAAGCGTGGCGCCACGGCTATTGCGATCGTTCCCGTCTCCCGACTCGTTTGTTGAATAACTCTGACGCTGTTATGGCGCCATGGGACGATGACAAGAGGTGGAGTTGCTTAACAAGATCGGATATCGCGGGTTGTAACTCCAAAGAACCTCGTGCTGGACAGGGGTATGAGGGCATGCGATGTGCCCAAAGAGACTGGGAAAGCATCAACATAACAAGGTCGACGATGGGTCAGATAGGAGGCCGCAGCCCGCAGGCCGGCCCAGCGGCTTGTTGTTCTGATGAGCTGCTACCTCATCATTCTTGCAAAGAACTTCCTGACTGATCTTGGAAAGCAGTAGATTGGCAGCCATCATGCAATGCATATCGTATCTTGGGCACGTTGCGACTGGTGCATGCACCATGCATGACATACCTCGACTGAGAGATACCAGGGGTTGTTGTTAGTTGGGGTCATCTTTCAAGCCGAAGGCTTAATTGATGCATACCGAGGCTGTTTTGTGACTGGTCGAATATAGCCAGGATTGCCCGTGAGTAAGAAGCATTGTGAACCACGTGTACCACCTGAGGGCACAACATCTCCCTCAAGCGCCAGAGGAAGAAATCATGGGGGGATTTCTCTGGCTTTCGAGAGGGGGGAAATGTCGGTGAAGCAGCAGAAGTGTCGAGTAAGTCGAGGGAGTGAGGCTGCAGAACAGCAAATAAGAATAACCTTGGGGTCTGATAGGGCAGCAGGGCTAGTAGATCTGGCGAGGAGATCCGTCCACTGTTACGTCGAAGGAATGCAGATGGCGGAGGGAGGCTGAGGGCTGACGAGGCCGTACCGGAGATCAGTAGATGACACTACCACAGTACACGTCGCTATATCTTCGTTCTGGTGTCCGAGGGAGCTCCTGCGCATTGGTCGATTGGTTGTCATGCTCTTGCTGACGTGCTGTTCTGAGGCTTGATGAAGCCACTTGCAATGGCGAGCGGTGATTGACTGACTGTTGCCGTGATGTCGAATAATTTGGGGTAAAGGCGTACGTACAGATTACTTTGCAGGAGCAGGAGCATGGTGGAACACGCAATGCGGAGCTCAGCCATGAGATGGAGGGGATCTTGCCGTGTTCACAAGCGTTTTGGTTGGAGGTGGAAATCAGACAATTGGATGCATCAAACCGACAAAGTTGAGTCGAGTCGAGTCGAGCTGGTCCGTGCATAAGGTCGTGTGGGTGTGCCGGGGACGTAGCTGGTAGGACAAGACAGGGAAGCCTGACAAGGCTGCAGCTCATCCAGGCGGTCGGCTCCAGCAAAAAAGCGACAAGGTCTCTTTTCTTCCCGCTTATTCCGATGCGGTTCTCTTTACAAGAATGCGATTGTGGAAAATTGCGTGTTTTGGTTGGAATCTTGCTATGTATCGTCAGGATGAAACTAATCCACCACGTTGTGCACACAGTGTACAGATCTAAGTTTTGGAGCCAGCTAAATCGCTTATTAAGGCAAAAAGACCAAAGTCATGACCTGACTTTTTCTTTGTTAGAATGTAGTTGGTAGGAAGATCTTCATTCACCAGAGATGAGAGGGGCTTTGTGACTCTCAGCGCCTCTCACTGATAAACCAACAACGGCAACGAGGCCAAGATAAGGTACCTAGGTACGAATATACCAAATTAGAATGCATTCTTGGAGCACGAAGAGTCAAAAGATACTGTGAGAATGAGGTCGAGGATACGATATACTGTGGTAGAACGGAGTACCGGATAGTTGCATATACCTTGAAAGTGGGTTAACAGGTCTTGTCTCTTGGCCACGGCGAATGTTTCGAGGAAATCCCAGCCGCGAAGACGGAAACCCCACTGGAAGGTATCTACGAATACTGACAAGGATATGCTCTCAGAACCTGGTCAGTCTGACGACACAAGACAAATGAGACGAAGAGACTTTGCAGGTACTTGTGCAGTATGTTGGCCTCCCCACACACTCCGTTCTCCCCGCTGCGTTTTTCTTTCACTCAGTCACTCACCTACTCACACCACCATTCATATCTTCAAATGCCAATTGTGAGCTTGGTGAACTTAGGAAGCTTGAAGTTTTATCAACGTATACACGAAGCTGCTGGTCACTGAGGTAGTACCTAAGCTTGTACAATAATGAAAACATGAGGCAGGTGCAATTCAGTTGCATAAAACATTTTTGCAAAATTCATGACATCAAAAATGGAAGACGTCCACGTATACTGTGTAAGAAAAACCGGAAAGGCAATTGCCAGCCGCAAAAAGAAGAGTCATCTCACCTGCGACTGCCGTGGGGTGGAATGTGCTGAGACGGCCTTTGGACGCTCATTTTCATTCGGGGAAAGTACTCGACAGGTACCTCGAGCGTTGGGAAGGAAGGAAGGGAGCGAGAAGAACCAAGTTTGGCGCTAAATCGACACTCCGTCCCCCCTTTTTCACCCCTTTCACCTCTTTTGCCAACTTTTTTCTCTCCCTGCCAGCAGACAGTCATCCAATCCATCCACCGGCGCAAATCCACACCATAGAAATCCGTTTTCCCAAGGTTTTCCCAAGTACTGTGTAGAAGGTCCTGATCATCGTGTTCCTGGTTCTTCCCACACGCACACCCATTGCTTCCCATTGCTTCTTTCCCCCCTGTCGCCGCCATGTCTCCCGCTCCGTCACTCCATCCAATAGCTCATTCCCGGCTATGCCTCCATTTCGACTCGAGGTGAACAAAAGCGTGACTGGTCCTCTCCTTCTGTGTCTCCTGTTTGCCTACCACCACCACCACCACATTCGACTACCACCACTTCGACTGCCACCACCACGACTGATAACCTTCGTCTGACTGTTACTTTCCACAACTACCTACATTTACATCTCTGTACGACCACTCCCACGGCACACGCTCAGTGCCTGCATTCGACAATAACTCGATCCACGCCCAGAGTCGCATATCATATATTATACACCACCGGAGCACCGTCGGCGCATTCCCGAGGCCGTCGCCCACGGGAGAGCACATCGCCAGTCGCACAGGAACAAGCAAAGACACTCCTCCAAGTCCACTGTTCACTGTAGCTCCCTGTCCAGACCTGCCCTCGGCATCCTCGACTGGTCCCTCACGTATCGGTACGGATCACAAAGAACGGGACGGGATCATCTGCACGTTTCCCTTGAGGATTGTCTCGGCTGGGTGCACTTGACGTCTGCGCATACCCTCTACTTCCATTGCGACCTACTCGATCGATCACCACGCTAC
Source organism: Coniochaeta sp. 2T2.1 (assembly GCA_009194965.1). NCBI lineage: Eukaryota > Fungi > Ascomycota > Sordariomycetes > Coniochaetales > Coniochaetaceae > Coniochaeta > Coniochaeta sp. 2T2.1. The sequence goes on from VSMA01000016.1 coordinate 490,102, forward strand.
CCGCAGCAGGCAACGGACCCCCCCGAGCTGGCTCCAGGGCAACATTACTTCGACTCCGAAAGACGGCACGGCGCGCATAAGCCACGATATATGCTGGCTACTACGGATACCACGGCTCGCCAGAAAACATAGATTGCGCCCCCCAGAGAAGAAGTTTTGCGATCTGCAGCCACTTTAGTCGTTGCACCTGCTGCCAAGCAACTCCGTACTCTCCGGCCAGGATCCCCCACAGCTTCACCCGCCTTTTTCCCCAAATCCAGCGACGTGCAGGAGACTGCCACCTCACCATTCTGCCGTGAGCTGTCACAAAACGCGGGCCGCCCCAACTTCGGAATCTTTCAAGGCTTGCCTTGAGTCCCTGTACCTGCTGTCCCGTGCCGTACCTCTACAATTCGTGTACATCTTGCTCTATATAGGCCACTGGATCTGGTGTGACGAATACCTGCTTATTGGAGCCCATACCTCGGTCACTCGCCAGCTTGGGCCTTTCGCGTCGCATCCCACTCTCGAGTATAAGAGTTGCGCGGAGACATCTCTCTCTCCAACTCGGTCTTCTCTCATCGCCCATCTCCAGTTTTAACACCTGGTTCAGGCCTTCAAAGACCGGAAACGACTGATAAGATGCGGCGAAAGGCGCTTACCCCTGGTAACTGACGGAGCACTCTACCTTCAGGCTTCATCCAACCGCAGGCCTTTGCATCCTCCTCCATAGAGTCCTCGGAGCCCATCAGTTCAGCAACATCATCATAGGGCGTTCGCTCTTACGCTGGCACAATGTCTGCCTCTGAGAGCCGTGAGCCTTCACCAACATCCGCTCCTAAAACCTCGAGCATGAGTTTAGAAACACTTCCTGGCAGGCGCTCACGCCCCGGCCAGCTCCACGCCAATATCCCTTCACAAACACAACTCATAGCTATTCCTACTTCGGCTGCCAGCAACTCGTCGTCAGCCTTACACCTCGAGCAAGTGTTCCCAGTCTTGTCTGCTGACCAGGGCAACATGCTTGCCGGACTCAGTATCCAGCCGTCACCTGAATCTCTACGCGGGAGGGACTTGGAAGTATCCCTTCCTCCTCCACTTCAGCTCCCGGATGCCGTTCTGTCCCGGAGAAGAAGCAGCAACTCGCTGACTCAGAGCGCCGTGACCAGTCCCGGCTCCGCGGGACAAGAGCCGGTACGTGCGCCTGGCATGATGAGGCGGTTCTCCAACAAAGTGAGCGCATTCACAGGTAGTATGGGCTCTGCGCTAGGGTCCAGTGGCAGGAGACAATCATCAGCACACCCGATCAGTCGTGATGGCAGCGTGGGGCCCAGTGTTATCCGGAACAGACTGAGAAGCAACAGTAACAATTCGGCCATCGCTCCTCCGGACAACGCATTTTACTCGGATTCTGAGGAGGATGATCTACCCAATGATAATGACAATCCCACTTCATACTACGGAGGCGACGCAACTAGCCTGCGCGACTTCTCGCCTCTGACCACGACAGGATCTCCCTCGGGCACGTCATCCCCAGGGGCCGAGGAGCGTGGGCCAACTATCCCACAGGCTCTGGAGCATGGGACATGGATCTCGAAGCTGTCCAAGAAGAAGAAGCCGAAGAGGATATTCCTAACGCTCGACCCCGACGCTGGCAAGATTTACTGGGACAAGAATTCTCCGGCGAAATGGATTTACCTTGATGATATCAAGGAAATCCGTACCGGCGAGGACCTCAGTCAATATCGAGCTACCTTCAATGCTCCGGATTCCTACGAGACTCGAGGCTTTTCGCTGATTGTTGCCACTTCGGACAAGGGAAAGAACCGGATGATCCACCTTGTCGCCGAAGATGAGAAGAGCCTGGACGACTGGACAACTGCCATTGACCGTCTGATGAAACATCGCGAGAATTTTACGGCGAGTTTGATGGCCTTCGAGGATGATGCCGTTCAAGCCTTTTGGGATTCCGAGATGACGCGAAAGCTGGGAGTCTCGCCTTGGAAAGACGAGGACAGGCGAACAGACCTCAACGGGCTGAAGAACATTTGTCACAACCTCCATATCTACCTTCCGGAAAGTACTATGCTTGAGCGCTACCGTCAAGCAATGACGATGAACGAGGAGCCGAGATCAGACGGGTCATTGGACCGCCGTGGCTTCATGGCATTCGTCCAACTTGTCAAAACCAGGACAGATATCCAGCCGATATATCAACGGTTCGCGTCGGATCCCCAGCTGGGGTTAACGATGGAGGATTTCTTCCGATTTCTTCGCGAATCGCAGGCCGAAAACGACGAAAGGGACTTGACCTACTGGAAGTCTGTCTTCGCCGAGTTGCTCCGCAAGGCAAAATCGAAGTCCATGACTCGATTGTTGGACGACCAGCCAAGACTTTCGGAAGCTGCATTTGCCAGCTTCTTTGGGACTGATGCGAATCCGTTGCCAAGAGAGACAGATGTCGTTGAGCCAGTCAACCTCGACCGCCCTATGAACGAGTACTATATCTCGAGCTCCCATAACACATACCTACTCGGCTACCAGGTTCGCGGCGAGTCTAGTGTCGAGGGCTACATCTCTGCCCTCTCTCGCGGGTGTCGTTGTGTCGAGATTGACTGCTGGGATGGGCCGAAGAACAACGAGCCTGTTGTCATGCACGGCCACAGTCTGACCTCTCAGATCTCCTTCCGTGAAGTCATCAACACGATCAACAAGTACGCTTTTGTTAGATCGAACTACCCTCTGTGGGTCTCGCTTGAGGTCCGCTGCGGCTTGATAACCCAGGAGAACATGGTCAAGATCATGATCGACACATTTGGCGACAAGCTGGTGCTTCAACCCATCGACTCGAAGTCAGACAAGCTGCCCTCGCCATCAGAGCTCATGGGCCGTATTCTGATCAAGGTCAAGAAGCCGCAAGGTGGCGATGAACTCTGGAGGGGCAATGAGATCATAGGACGAAGGCGTGGCAACAGCTTCACCTCGCCTCTTCAGCGACCTACCAACTTGGATAATGGCTCTCTTCCGGGCAGTCCGCTGCTCAGTCCATCCGGCAACATCTCAAGGAAGACGAGCACCAAGATCAACACCATTACCGAGGGCAAGGTCCCGGAGCCGACACCTAGCAGCAGCACGAGCGAACAAGACAGCGACAGCGACAAAGATCAGAAGAGGGCGCCCAGCAAAATTAATCCCATCCTAGGGAGCATGGGTGTTTATGCTGCAGGCATAACTTTCGGCGGCTTTGACACACCTGAAGCCAGGGTATACAACCACATCTTCTCGTTCAAGGAGAAAACGTTCCGCAAGAACGACACTCCGAAGGAGAGGAAGCGAGCCCTGTTCCGTCACAACATGCGTTACATGATGAGAGTCTATCCCGACGCCACTCGTCTGACGTCCAGCAACTTCAATCCTCTTCTCTATTGGAAACGTGGCGTGCAGATGGCGGCTCTGAACTGGCAGACATTCGACCTCGGCATGCAGATCAACCAGGCCATGTTCGAGTGTGGCACAGACCAGACAGGATACGTCCTCAAGTCGAAAGGGCTGCGTGAGATCCAAATGATACCCAACGGACCGGTCGATCACGCGAACGTGCGGGAGCGGAAGAACGTCAAGCTGAGCATTGAAGTCATCTCTGCCCAGCAGCTCCTGCGGCCTTTCAATCTAGAAGGGAGGCGCACGCTGGATCCCTATGTCGAGGTCGAGATCTTCCTTCCCGACGACAAGCAACACAAGGCCGAAGTGGCCAACGGCCAGAAAGAGTACCCTCTCAAGCTCCACACCAAGATCGTCAGGGGCAACGGATTCAACCCTTCCTTCGGCGACAAGCTGGAATTCCCAGACCTGCAGACCAAGTATCCGGACCTGATCTTTGTCCGCTGGACCGTCAAACTTGCCGACAACCGACAAAACGTCAGCGACAAGGCTCAAGTCCTTGGCACATTCATGGCCAAACTGGAGCATCTCAAGAAGGGTTACCGGACTGTGCCCTTGGTTGATCACAACGGCGATCGTTATCTATTCTCGACCCTATTCTGCAAGATCGACTACAACGTCACGAGAGTCTTTGTTCCTGCTCCCGATGAACCCGAGGGCGGCAACAGCAGGTTCCGCGGCATCCGACCGCCCTTTTTCAACAACAAGTCAAACCTCAGCCCTAAGGCCAGCCAGGACAACGGCCTATCCTCAACTGCGAATTAGCTGCTGCACCATGTATAACAAAATTTACCCTCTTCATCACATCTCGGACTTTGTACCATCCACTTCTACTATTCTTTTCCAGCGTTTGCCAACCCACATTCGCTGCAGAGTTTCTCTCGGGTACCACCACCCCCGATTAAAGTCATCAGGACACGGCGTACGAGGCAAAGCATGCGATAGAATCGGGCTTTTTGTTTTTTTCCTTTGTTTCCTTTACTTCTCATTTGAGCGAGGACAAGTTTCCGTGTATTTCGAACCGGAACTATGATGAATATGGCGTCTGATTATAGACTCGGGATATACCAAGGGCGGGAAAAAAGAAACCAAACCAGACATTTTGGGATCGTGGTTTTTTGCATGGATCGACAAGCATCAAGACGGATCAGTTGGGAGAAAAGTCAATCCACACCTATCTCAAGATCTGGGAAGGATGGCAGGAAAGTCTATCCAGGCGGTAGCGGAACAACCCACGGACTTCTTCGGTTGGGAAAGTGTTCCTTTTTCGAGCTGTTTGCAGCGTTTTCTTCGACGATATTTTGCTTCTTGGCAAGGTTTACCCAGTATCTGATGAGCATCTTCAGACTCGTTCTGTTCTGCATTGGGGTCATTTTCCTTTCTGCCATACTCCTGGCAGCGCATTGGGAACAGCGACAGGACAATCGTTTTCTCTTCTTTCACTTCTCGACCACCCTGTTAATCTTCCATTGACCTTCTTCACCATGTTTTCCGTTCTCCTTCACAATCTTGTTGCATACTGAGCCGTCCGTCAGCTCTGGGAAGGAAAGGGGATCATTCATCATCATTCATGTCGTGGCGCAAGCAAACCCCTTTTGCAAAGGGATGGTAACTCGCGCTCACAAATACAATGTTCTACCAAAATATCTTTTTTGCCTTGAAGGCTACGATGATGAAAGATTATCACTACATACATAAACAATACCAGTGGCTCGCGCTGCAACATACATCATTTACCACTTACTTGCTTCGCATCCTGAGCCGTCTGATGTGGTGCCCCCCTCTACTACAATATCTTGCCTCAGACAAATGACGCCTCGACTAAGCAGTACTTCGTACAACAACACCCATTCGTCTACTTACCAAGGGACGTACCACAACATACCAGACCACGGTACCAGCGCGTGATACAGCATCATGCGCCAGCACATCAACAAGAAGCCAACAACCACCCAGACAGACACTAGCCCCAACGTAGTGTCGCATCCTCGGCCGTCTTTCTTCCCGGGACCAGAACCACACATTGTCTGGCACAAGTAGGATTTACGACTACCTGTCGCCCTCTATCTACACTTCGCTTGCTTCGCTTACAGTCTTTGCCGGAGTGTTATCTCCCCATTTCCCACGGACGTGGGGGGAACTAAAGACAAGATTTGCACCAGGGAGGGCCATATCAGCTCACTCGGAAGGAAAAGAATACAAACTACCTGGTGGTCTGACGGTTGCCGGCTTAGGTTATCTATGGGAGTGCGGACTGAGATCCCTAGTGACCAGTATCTTTGGATCGTACGTGGAAGATAGTGCCATTGTCGCGGCTCGTAGGAACGGGATAGAAAGCAAATGGTGACCGTGTTGAAGCGCTAGAAATTAAGAGGTTGAGGTTGACGACAGCACAGAGGCAAATCCAGTTGTGAGCTAACTTAGACAAAGCATCCTATAATACTGACGAACCGAGCTGAACACCTCGAGAACATTGGACGGTAGGGTTTTCAGGAACACTTCGCTTCGTTAACCCGAGCCTCGAGAGCTGGCCCCCGGGCTTCTCAGAAGATAACGTATGTATGTATGTACATCCAGAATACAAAAACCGCGCTGCCGCGCTTTAGCCACAAATCCCCAGGAAGTTTGACAGCCCGCTCAAAAGCAAAAGAGACCGCCCTGCCGAAAACCCGATTACCGTAGGATATCTTCTGTCGCATTTGAAACCCAACAAGCACAAGTATCAGAAACACAAAGGGTTGAATGGTCAGTCACCCCTTTCAAACCTCTATCTACTCGATTCAATCAATCAATCAATCAACCCCATCATCCTCAGCCAGACTCCTACTACCCCTCCCCGCTTGCTGCGAAACAGAACTCTGGCTCGACACCTTCCTCAAAAGCCCGCTGGCACCGCTCCTGCCCCAGCCGCCGTTGGTAACGAGGTTCAGCGCCCTCTGCTCGGCCTCAGCCCTCGATGAAATCTCATCTGCTTTTGGTGGTGGTGGCGGCATCATCCTCTTCCCTTCCGCCTCCTCCTCGTCGCTGCTCGTGTCAAACAGATCGTCCTCGCCGTAACCGGACATTGCATCTAGATTGCGCCCCGCGGGACTCAGTCTCCTCAAGTTCACGTCTTGCTGTGTCGGGCCAGAAGCATCAGCGTACATATTCGGATCCCGCCCCAGCACGCGGTCGGCTTTACTCGGCGTCCGGCGGCCGTTTGCCAAAGCGGGACTCCGTCTGCCCGCTCCGTTTATCAAGGGTTCCTGCCTCGGCTCCATGGGCTGGAGGTAATGCCTCCCCGCCCCATGTTGCGTCACGGGCACCGTGGGCGTGTGGACGGGCGTACCATCCGCGTCGCCCCAGCCGGCAGCCCGCTCGCGAGCCCTCTGCTCGCTCCTCTCGCGCGCTATCCTGTCTCTCGCCTCTATCCACTTCGGGCTGGGCTCCCAGCTCCACCCGTCGCCCGTGGTGTTACATATCGGAAACGCCCAGAGCCAGGGGTTGGGGCCAAAGAGGTGAAGTAGGTTGCGCTTGGTTCCGAGGTCGAACGCGTTGGGCAGCTTGGAGCTGTCCTGCTCGTCGAGGTACTCCTCGTACCGCTTCGCGGCGCGGTAGCGCTCCAACTCGTCGTAGGATATGGGGCGGGAGCCCTCCAGCATCGGACCGGAGCGCGGCGGGGTTGTGGTGGCGGAGTTGTTGGTGGAGGAGGTCGATGTCGAGGACGGGGAGCGGTACTCCTCGCCTTCTTCCGGGCGCGTTATCCCCGGCAGGGCGTTCTGGTGGATGTCCAGCAGCTGCTGGCCGTATTTGGGCAGGGCGACGCCCTCGCCGTTGTGCTGCGCTACGTATGTCTCGCGCATACTCTTTCGTAAGGGGGAGAGGTATCGTGTCTTTTCTAGACATTCGATGGTTGTCTGCCCCTTGGTGGCCAGGTAGATGTGCCACGCCGTGAATGCGCCCACTACTATCCCGATAATGCCGGATATGACGGACAGCATGATAAAATTTATCGGCATGAGCGACTCGACGTAGGTGGTGTTGCTCATTATCTCAGCCCAGACCCAGGAGCCCGACACGGCGAATGCGTACAACGAGAATATAGTGGTGTAGACGAGGAAGAGTAGAAAGGCCTTGTGGTTGCGCAGGCCTATGCACGTCGCCAGCCAGGGACAGTGGTGGTCCATCTTGAGCACACAACGGCGGCAGCTGGAGCAGTGGTGCGCCCGGTCGGGCTTCCTGGCCTGGCATTTCTTGCAGAAGCGCAGCTCGCCATTCGACTTGACGGTAAAGGATGTAGCCTGCGGCGGCGCGTGGGTAGGTAATGTGCTGTAGCCGTTATCGTTTGTCGTGCTGCCGGGCGAGGTGAACACGGCCGTCGTGTAGGACCAGTTGAGGAGAGCGTAGAGGAGGACGCCGCCGACGCCGGTTGAGGGTCCTGGTAGAGAAGGCATGTCAGTTAACTATTGCGGTCGGACCGGTCGGAAAATGTGTCAACGCACCTATCCATGTTACCCGCGACTTGGTGGAGCTGATGTTAACAATCACCCATACCGCCCAGGTGGTGAGGCCATACACGAAGGCGAGGGGGAAGTAGGTGACACCGATGCAGCAGTACCGCTCGATCTTTCGCGCCCAGCGTCGAGACATGTTTGGGGAAGGAGGCAAGGAAGAATGGGCGTCCATTAGCCGGGTTGTATGCCCGCTACCTGTTCATGATCCGCAAAAGGAGTGTTTGCCAAGCAGTGAAGGGCCTGAAGAGCTGGTGTCTTGTCTTGCAAGTTGGAAAGTTGGAGGTCAGATTGGTGATCGCCAACCCGAAATCAGGGGTTGGATTCGTAACCCGTCGGGGCTTATCGATGGTGGCGGGCCGGCAACGTCGTGACTGTGCACGGGCCAGTAAACATTACCTAATACACTGGTTCGGTGAGGAGGAACTTCCTCGGTGTGAGGGAGGAGGACAATAGGACACGTCATGAGTAAACAGACTTGCTTGACCTTACGATGGTCACATGCCCGAACGCATCATTGTATCGGAGATAGTAATGGGTAATATTGACCTTTCCCAAGTACAATATACAGAATGACTCCGTACCAAGTGTACAATCCAGCAGAACTTACAGTCTCCTACCCAGACTGCGAAACAACTCCCAGCAACCAAATACACTCCGTAACGAAAAACAATTGAGAGAGGCCTGCTTCTTCTTCTTCTTCCCAATGACCGTCTCTCTCCAAGTGCTTACTGCTTCTTATTAACACAACCCAAAAGTGTCATGGTATCATAAACCGGCAAACAACCAAACTGCAAAACTACGACTTCCCCGAACCACTACTCGAGCTGGCCGCCGACTCCCGACCGCGGCTTCTAGCCTCCTAATTCTCGATGGCCTTGGTCTTCTTGGTCGACTTGGCTGTGCCGATGTGTGTGTTGTGCACCTACCCCACGACATTAGCCTTGCCCCGTCAGTATCAACAGGAGAAAAGAAAGGACATACCTTGGTAGCAAACCTCAAACTCGTCAACGTCTCCTTCAGATGCGCTTCCAGCGGCGACACCATGACAAACATGAGTGTCTTGCTGTTGCCTCCGAGGCTGTACTGCAGCAGATGCGTGAGCTTGCTGTTGCGGTACGGCACGTGCGCGCTGCCCTTGCCAAGCGCCTCAATCACGTCGCCCAGGCACGCCAGGCTCTTGTTGATGTTCTGCGTCTCCTTCATCCGCTCGCCCTCGGCGCCGGAGTGGTTCAGCCGCTCGGACCCGGCCAGATCAACTAGGTTGAGGGTACCCTCGCACCTCTCTCCCGTAGCGGCATTCTCGCCCACCAGCTTGAGGATGAAGACGGAGTGACTCCGCGAACTGCGCTCGTTGGCCTTGGTGGCTGCCACAGACCGGTTGTTCTGCGCCTGCTTCAGCATGACCTCCACCTTATCCGCGGTGTCGAGCGTGACCGTCTTGACGTTGGTGACTGTAGTCTGCTTCCGCGCCTCGTCGTGCCGGATTTCAATCTTCTTCTTGGCATCCACCTCCTTCGCAGGCGTCAGCAGATCCCGCAGCTCCTCGTTGTACACCTCCACAAAGCTGCCCTCCATCGTGTACCGCCAGCTCTTCTCCTCCAGCTTCGTGATCGTCTCGTAGATCATGTGCGTCGCCCTTGGGATCATGCCGTCTGCGCTGCTCATGGTGTACGTCTTGCCTGAGCCGGTTTGGCCGTAGCAGAAGATGCACACGTTGTACCCGTCCAGTGCGCTTTGCACGAGCTGCGAGATCTCGCCGAAGACCTCGTCATTCCTAATGCGTGGGTCAAAGACTCGGTCGAACTCGAATGCGTGCGTCTTCCGCGTTACCGCACCAAGACTGCTCCGCTCCTCCATACCAGTAATATCGATCTGGGCGGAGCTCTTCTCGTCGGGGAACGCGAACCTGGCCTCATTGCCTTCGGCCTCGCCAAGCACAGGTCGCACCCTGCACATAACACGGATGTTGCCCTTGAGCTCCTGGTACTTGTTGAACAGAATGCGGCGCTCTGTCTCCTCCTTGATGAGCTTCTGCCTGGCCTCCTCAGCCTGGCGGAGCGCTTCCTGTAGGCGGGCTTCCATGTCGGTGAAGGAGTCGGATTGCGCCTTGCTGTCGGACTCCAGGAAGGATATCTGCGCCCGGAGTTGCTGGTTCTTGGTCTCGAGCTGTGCGCTTGTAGACGCCATCTCGGCGATCTGCTTCTGGAGGATCGCCTTGAGAGTCTGCTCCTTCTCGAGGTCCAGTTTTATTGCGTCGATTTGGCTGCGAAGGCCATCCATCTCCCTATCCCTGCTCTGGAGAGTCTGGCTCAGATCTTGTGACTCCGTGCTCAATCGTGTCCGCAACTCCTGGATCTCCTTGGCCTTCTGAGATTGGAGGTCTTCCAGCTCGACCTTGTAGTGGCGTTCTAGAGCCTCGAGAGCTTCGCGGTTGTCCTTCCGTAGTCGCTCTGTCTCGTCGGTCAGTTCGCGCCTCAGCTGATCCAGTTCGTGCCTGTGGTCCCGAGATCGGTCTTCCAGGGCGTGGGTGTGCGTCCTCCGCTCGTTCTCAATGCTCATTGTCAGTTGCTGCAACTGCCAGTTGAGATCGTCAATCTGGGTTTTTAGCTGTTCGTTCCGGTCTTGAAGCAGTTCGTTCTTTTCCTGGGCCCGGGTCTTTTCACGCTCAAGATCGTTCACTGGCCTATGTCAGCTTCCTAGGCGGCCACACCATCAATCGGTGCATGAAACTTACTCCGCGTTTTGGCCAGTTCAAGCGCCTCATCCTGACTCTTCCGGTCGGTTAGGGAAGAGTTCATAACGTCCTTAAGCGCCCGGAATTGCGCCTCAACCTCGTGGAGGCGGCCGTCTACATCCCATGCTGTGAAGTTTGTTAACGTTGAGTCCTTCCTGAGGAACGCTAGCTTCGTGGGGGAAGTCTTCGAAGGAGATTTGCTGGGGCTTTCGGCGACGGCAGTCTTCAGCGCAGTCTCGAAGGTGCGCATGGCCTTCTCGACCTCCTGCACAGGCCGCAATGGCGTGCTCGGGGGTAGCACTGGGGGCACCAGCAATACAGGCGGCATGACTGCGCTTGAAACCCCATGAGAGTTTGTCGGCGGGCAATTCTATTGCCCGGAGACTTTTTCTCTTGCCCCAGCCATGACTGTCAAATCGCTGGCCGGAAGGCCAGGAGGGGTCGCTGCTGGAGTCGTCGCACTATGCTTTGCCTGCTTGGAGTTCACTTGTTCCCCATTCTGGTGGTGGCTGCCGTCATCTGCCTCTGCCTCCTCGCTGATCGCCAAATGGCCGAACCTTGAGGCCAAGGAGGCGAGAGACGACTGCCTGCTGCTGATAGACTGCATCGAGCTCAGGCGTACTGGCGGACTAGGACTTGGAATGAAAGAAGGAGTAGACGCGCTGGGTCGAAGTCTGGGGTTGACCACGCCTCCTTTTCTGGCGTAACTCGAAGCAAAAGACGAACGCGGCGAATGAAAGCGAGCTGGCGGATTCATACATTGACTTCCTGTTGATGTATCAGGATCAGGGCCTCGGTTGCCCATGGCCGTGGCTGGTCGGCGGGATGTGTTCGCTCGCGGGCGGGCACCGTTCCCGCTGACGGACTGGCCAAAGTTATTGTTGCCCATCGATGTCTGGGGTCGGTGCCCTGGACCGACACTCTGTGCATAACTGCTCGTGGAAGTATGTCGTGAATGGCCGGAGGTAGTGGATGATGAACGAGATAATGGTTGTTTGGTCTGCGGGAAATTCGTTAGCAGACTGGACCAGTATACGTCTGGGCGGTGCAAGTAATGGCGTCCAAGATGCACAGTTTGGTCGGCAGCACGCTTGCCCATGGAAGCCGTGATCCATCCCCTAAGTATGAGGCCAATAGAGGGTGGGCACAACACATGGTGGTAACCGGTCTTCCTCAACCGGCAGGCGAGGTCATGGGCCATGAAACACGCTGCAGGAAGAATCATAGGCTTCAACCACGCAGTCCCGGTTGTATCGCGGTGACCCAACCAAGCCTGTTGAACTCGCGGGAACGGCATTTGGTAGAAGTTGGAGCGGATGTGTGTTGGCCCGGCCGGCGCGAGGAGATTGCAGACTTCTGCCATGGGGCCGTAGAAGGGATCATATATGGTAAAGACTTACCGTAAGGCCTACTATTGAGCTTGGCTTTGTCGTGACTTTCGATAACACCTTAGGCGGTGGAAGATGCGACTTCTTTGGCTTCTCGTATTCTCCAGCTTGTTCCCAGAGCGGTTTCCTTTTAGCATCGGGTTGGGCTGTTTCAATTTGAGATACGCGGTCAGTCCCCAGTCTCGGGATCCCGCTTATGGTGGGCGGCGGAGGACAAAGCTCACGATAGTCCGTGTTGGGCCTCTTGGTGCCGTGTGGTGGAGGCGGCATAGCGGCGGCGGCACGCGCATTGGCCTGCGAGTCGGAGATCTCGTTCAGCGCTGCGGACGGCGCGGCGGTAGCCGTGTATCGCGTCGGCGGGCGGAGGCCGGACATTGTTGACGATCGGAACTGCTGCATGGGTTAAAGGGATATGGTTAGGTACGTGGTGAGGGTCGACGAGATGGAAAGGAGACTGTCGATGTTGAAAACACGCACCGGATTCTCTGAATAGCTGTTGTCCATGTTAAGGATACGCGACGGTCTGATAACAAGTTTGAGGGCAAAATATGAAGCAAGGAGCAAAGCCCCGGAAGCGGTTGACGTGGATGGAGACGTTGTGGCGGCGTCTCTGAAGCGCAATGTTGAGACAAACAAGTGGATGCGGCAATGACATGGGGCCGCGACAGTTCGGCTGGCTCCGTAAACAGCTTCCAGGTTTGCTGCGACCTGGCAGCGCTGCCCGGGCAACGGGTGGATATGCTGTGGTCAGTACACGGACCCATCCCAGCCCGGCAGCTCAGGGTTCGGGTTCAGTTAGCGCCAATTTCCACTTGGTGACAGAGTCAAGCTGTGAAGAAAAAAGCCGCTCGGTCTCGATTGCTATGTTACCCCCTTACCACGACGAGGCGAAAATACGACGAGGCGAAGATCCGACGAGACGAAGATACGACGAGACGACGTAACGATGATCGACTTGTTACCGTACTATCCTATAATAATGCGGCTTTTGTTCTTTCACAGCTTGAGAGTCTCGCAGAAGAATCATATGTGCGTGGATGGGCACAAATCATTAAGCTGCAAGCTCATGGTATCTAGACAAAATATAGAAAATGCCTTCAGTTCTAATCCCCGCTAACCCTCGCATGCCGGAAATATTTCATGCCCACCCAGGCGACCACGACCCAAACCCACGCCATAACGCCAGTCAGTATAATCAACGCCGGATAGTATCCCACTATAGGCAGCGTGGGATCATCCTCCAGCTCCGGTGGTGCGTACGGTGTAGTCCCGACATCCCACGCCCAACTCCACACCCCTAGGCATGAGCCCATCCCGACAACAAACACCACCCAGGTCACTACGAGCACAACCCAACCCCACCACTCCGTCTCGGAATAGTCCCAGTCCGCCTCTTGTTGCGGCAATGGTGTCGTAGATAAGCCGCCAAGCGGTGTCAGAGCAAGCGGTGACTTTGCTCGTTGGGTTGTTGCCGACCGCCGCCGTTGTATTGGAAGCACGTGCGAGGATAACGAGCTTTTGGACGTGTCGAGCCCGGGGAAGTAATCCGATCCTGAAGACATGGATGATCGGTCGGCGGGTCGGAGTAAAGGAGGCGTGCCGGGCCGGAGGCCACCGCTCATATGCAGTGCATCCTCGTCGTCGGTGGTAGAGTAGCTTATTGTTGGGCTGGTAAGGGTCGAATCTGGTTCCGGTTTTTGTAGTTGATTCTCCTTCGGTATCGATAGCGGCTCCACTGTTGGAGGCCCTCCTCCTGTTGCTCCAGCTCCTCTCGGGGTTGGGGTCGCTGGACCATTGCTACTCGAGGCTGCCGAGACAGCACGACTGGCATATCCGTCCATGCTAGGTCGTGGAGTTATATCTGATATGCCCGCCGATATTCCCAGTCCGTAGCCAGCGTCGTAACTCATTCTTGCACTGGCCGAGGGTGTCTTGTCCGGATCACTTCCAGCGAGCACCGGCTTGGTGTTGAACTCTCTACCGTCCGCGGCCCCGTCCAAAATCGACTGGGTTATTGCTTGTTTTGTTTCGAGGCTAAGAGATCGGGACTCTCGCCTCTCCCGTTGTGCGCCTCGGCCGAGTAGGGCCACCTTTCTGAGCGAGCCTCTTCTTCGACGTGTCTTGACCTGCTGCTGTTGTAGGGCGTTGGCCATGGACGTCGCGGATCCACGGGTGGGCGACACTGGCGGCGACACCTCTTCTGCGTGTGCTTCGTCGATACTCGTTCGTGACTTTGCCCGGTGGTGGTCGGAAGATGATCGCATGAAGGGTATTTTAGAAAGCAGCCCGCCCGATGTACTGCGTTTGCGCGTGACCGGGGGTCGGTTGGCGGCCAAGTTTGGCTGCTCTGCCCCGTTTATGGGCGAGTGTGGCTCCATCGCTGCGATACCTGAATAGTATTGTCCGCAGGCGTATGTTGGAGCATGCGAGGCGCATCGAGTTCGGAATGTCAGGAGTTCGGATGACGTGACGTAATTGGATCCATTGCGACGGGATTTCGATTCGATCCAGAGCGTTGAGATGAGCAAGGATAATTCAAGTGTAGCAGCAGCCGTCAGTCCTGGAGACAGAACTCGGCATCGAAGAGAGGATACTTTATTCGAAAAGGTGACGATAGCTTCAAAGTGTAGAAAGCGCGATTGACTGGGAAACGCAATCCGTCTGCGATGGATGTTCCACAGTCCGAATCTCGGCCCGCATGGATTCCAGACCTCCAGTCCCGACCCTGGTCTGCCGGCGGCTTATACTGTGTAATCCACCAGAGCCACTAAAGTACCCCTGCAGGTTTTAGCGGCATCCAACTGTTAAAGATGCAAGGGAGACTCCCGTCTTGTGCATGTTTGAGATCTGCCAGACAGCTTTAGCGACTCTCTAACAATCTTGCATGCGCAACAACTTCGTTCTCACACGAGCTGATGATCTGAGATGACAAAGTCGTGACTGCCAGCAATGAGACATCGACCACCACAAGGAAGGCACGACTCAGACTACAAGCTCAGCGCTAGGCTGGATCAAGCGCACCTTATCTCGCTTAACCCCACCTTTCCCCTGGCTCGCTCTAGCCCGTCGACAACATCAAGAACGCACGTGGAGACCGATCAGTTGGTTTCCATTCGCACGTCACTCTCATTCCACTCCATGGCTCCTGGCCTAAGTGTAGATGCTACAACCACAGCGGAAAGAAGTCGAAGCAGTAGACCACCCTCAATCGTTATTCCTGACGCCTCAGACGAGAACCTTAACTGGAACGATCCTCCGGATGTCAATGGCAACTACTTAGGCGCGACAACTCCTCCACCCAGATCTCCAGGCGCGACGCTCACTCCGGCGTCCTCGCTACATCCTTCGACACATCTCCGCCCGCCAACGCCTACCTTTGCCTTCACCATGGCCGACGACACAAGTTCAGGCGAGGGCGACCCCACTGGGGCAACTGCTCCTGCTGCGGCGAACCCCTTCAACTTCCAGACGCAGTTCATGTCCACGTCGCCGGTCAAGTCGGTGCGTCACACCGTACTCCAATGCTTCTTAGTCCCCAACTCCTTCCTCATACAAAACAGACAAGACTGACTCTTCTCCTCCGGCTAGAACATAGGCCAGCGCCGCGGCCATCGCTACAAACACTCCTCCATCTCGGCCCAACACCAAATCTTCCAAGAACCCCCTCCGCGACCGCCCCCCGTGCTTCCGGCATCTCTCCCGGTACCCACCCTCCGCGAGGCCTGGTCCAGCATGCACCGCGACCAACGGGCGCGCCTCTGGTGGTGCTGCTGCCACGGCCTGGTGGCCATCTACGTCTTCTTCAGCGCCTCGGGCAGCCTAGCCATGACGGCGCTATCCCACCTGGTCTTCTTCGACGTCGGCAGCGCCGCCGTGTGCGTGGCAGTCGAGGTCCTCGGCAACTTCGAGGTCTGGCGGCGCTCCTCCATCAGACATCCCTTCGGCCTACAACGCGCCGAGGTCCTGGCCGGCTTTGCAATGTCGGTGTTTCTCGTCTTCGGCGGGTTCGACCTGCTCAGCCACAACCTGAAGCACGTCCTCGAGTCAGTCGGAGAGCACACGCCTCATCACCCTCATGGACATCGCGAATTGAGTTCAGGGACAGTGGACACGGCTGCCCTAGCCGCGGTTGTGAGCACGTTGATCAGCGCGTACGGCCTGCGGAACCACGGGCGGATACGGAGGGTCATGCGCGTGCGGATACCGTTCTTCTTCTGGGCCGGTGCGCCGCGTTTCGCGGACGATATCGACATTCTCGCCAACCCGTTCTTGTTCCTGACGCTTACGTTCAGCTTCCTCATGCTGTTGCTCCCGCTGCTCAGCGTGACGTACTTTGTCTGGCTCGACCGGGTCATATGCGCGGCGATTGCCGTCTCGATGTTTGTGCTGGGTATACGGCTTGCTGTGGCGCAGGGGCTGATGTTGCTGATGAGCTACAGCGGGAAGCCCTCGTCAACAGCGTCCACCCTGTCCTCCATCGACACGAAGAAGACGGACAACACGACCATTACCAACAGCACCATCGGCAGTGACACAACTGTCTCGGCCGTGGTGCGCGAGATCGAGTCCGAGCTCAGTATTGCGCGCGTTGAGGAGGCTCAGTTCTGGCAAGTCCACTACGGCCTGGCGATGGCGAACCTAAAGATATGTCTCGTGAAGGGCTTGGATGACGGTACCCTCAGCCAGTTGAGGAGTCGCGTGGCGCGGATTGTCAACAACCGGCTGGGTGAAGGGTACGGTCGCGGGGCGAGCTTGAGGTGGGAGGTTACCGTGCAGATGAGCACTGACGGGAAATGAGCTATGTTCTTTATGGTTTGGCTGCATAAATGGCGTTTGGAGTTTGGTTCGAACATATCCGAGATACTCTTGGGCCGGCAACAGGTCGAGAAGACATTGTCAACTTTAATGTACATATTTACATGTTGGATATCTGGATAGAGCGGCTATACCCAGTTGATACTAGAATGGGATTTACCTTATCGACGATTGAGGAATGTCTCGTGCCTGTAGTGCCCTTTCGGTAGCTGGGCAAGGTGGTCTACCTGACTGGAGCATTGGCTAGGTGAGGTATGCACGGAGGGGCATATCAGTGTGCTCGAAATCATAACCCCCACAACACCAAAGGGAGGAAGGGGATATAGGGCGATATTGTTATAATGGAGCGCCTATCTGCTGCGGAGGAGTGTTGGCATTGCCGCCTTTGGGATTCACTTCATCACACGGTTGTGTTCCCTGGGAAGCGACGTGTAAAATGGCTATTCAGATGTCCTCGGTGATCAATGCAATACGGTTTCATTTAATCCGGTTTCCTTCGCCGTATCTTTCGGCAGGCTGGTCCGAGCTACCCTATACCACCTTGAGATACCCGTTCATCACAATAGCTCTCAGAACATCCAACTCTCTTGCTTCCGCTTTTTCTTCTCTCCTCCTTCTTAAAATGGTGCTGTCATCCATAATACATCAATGTATGGGTTTCTTGGAAAGAGCATTCGATAACCGGATGAACCTTGGGGCAGTTCTTTGGGCATCACTCCTGAGTTGCTACT
The DNA here is from genome assembly GCA_009194965.1 of Coniochaeta sp. 2T2.1. Taxonomy (NCBI): domain Eukaryota; kingdom Fungi; phylum Ascomycota; class Sordariomycetes; order Coniochaetales; family Coniochaetaceae; genus Coniochaeta; species Coniochaeta sp. 2T2.1. The sequence continues at coordinate 507,683 of VSMA01000016.1, forward strand.
TAAAAACTGTAGTTCCGCCTAAGGACAAGGCATCTAATTGACACCCAGCGTAAGACGAAGACTCAACTGTATGTATTGAGCGTAACTCATGGCAGAAAGATCAATCTGAGTATAGGCTAGTTCACACATGGCAAAGGAGTTGAGCTCAAGGCAGATAAGTACCAGCGTATATGAGACCAAGGTACACACACAATGAGGCCATCCTGCATTTCGGTTATGCACACACCCTTGACCAAAAGAATAAAAGATCCGGGATATCATAAGAGCACCAAGACACCAAACCGCGCCATGCGAGACAAGGACATTGAGCACAAAATTACTCAACAGGAGAGAAAAACAACAGGAAGGGTCAGAGAAGGAAAGGGGAGATCAACTCCCCAACCCAACCTCGGCAACCTTCCTCCTCTCCTTCGCCACCTCCTTCGCCGGGCCCTCAACCTCCACCCCGCTCGCCTTGCCCACCTCCTTCACCCCCTCGTCAACCAGCAACGGGATCTCATCGACCTCACTCCCTTTCTTCTCTTCACCAGCACCAAGTCCCTTCTCCCTCTCCCTGTGTTCCCGCCCCGGCGTGATCGACGCAGGTCCACCGGGCGAGTCCTGCCACTTCGCCACCTCGGCTTTCATGGCCTCCAGCTCCTTCTGGAACCGCTTCCCGAAGACGTCGATGTAGTACGTGCTCCCGTTGTACACGCTCCAGGCGAACACGAGCATCAAGAACCCGGCGGACGCGAAGCGGTAGTAGAACCACAGCGGGCAAGGGAGCATGGTGAGCACGGCGTAGAGGTACTGAATCAACATAAACGCCGTCTCCTGCAGGGCGTTGGGCAGGCTGAGGACGAGCCTGCCGATCCAGACCTTGCTGTAGCTCTTGCGCAGCCAGGTGAAGGACGTGGGCCGGCCGGCGGCGATCTTCTCGCGGCGCCGCACGGTGATGAAGAAGTAGTAGCTCAGCTGCCAGACGGCGTAGGGGATGGAGGACCAGATGAGCATGGAGATGACGTTCGCGTAGGCCGTCGGGCTGCCGGGCGGGGAGTGCTGGATCTGGAAGACGGCGGGGAAGCGGAGGGCCTGGACGGAGGGGGCGGTCAGGTGCACCATGCAGTGCAGGGTCACGCAGGGCATGATGTGGATGAAGAGGGAGGTGACCTTATCCATGGAGTGGAAGACGAGGGAGTTGCGCCACATGATGATGGCGACGGCGTTGTTGCCGAAGGCGAGGCAGTAGGTCGACAGGAAGAGGCGTTTCGAAGAGGGGAAGATCCAGAGGCTGAGCATGAGCAGGAGGTTGACGAAGTAGCAGAGGTCGGCGAGGAAGTAGTGGTAGCCGCGCTTGTGGTAGGTGTACCACCGGATGGGCATGAAGTAGAGGATCTGGGCGGTGTACCAGAAGTAGAAGTACTCCGGGTAGGCACCGATGAGGTAGCCCGAGATGAAGATGTTGAGCACGCCGAAGATGAAGGAGACCTTCTCGCGCAGCGTGATGGTCTTGCTGTCGTTCCACTGCCGGTTGAGCTTGTCGACGCTGCTGCGCATGCGCTTACGGTACCGGTCCAGCTGCTCATCGGCCGAGGGCACGTGGCGACGCCATTCCTCCACCATGCGCTCGCGGGCCTTTTCGCTGCGCGTCTTGAGCGCCTCGCGGGACTTGCGCACCTTCTCGGCCTGCGCGGAGATGCCCCGCTGGAGCTTCTCTAACTGTTGTGGCAGGGCGAAGTTGTCGAGGATATCGAGCACCGTCAGTCGGTCGAGGGGAGGGAAGTCCCAGTCCTCTTGGTAGGAGCTGCTCCCCGAGAAGGACGGGTTGCGGGAGAGCTTCGGGGTGGTGGGCGCGAGGGTCGGCGTGTCGAAGACATCGTTGTTCTCTGTTGTGGGCGATGTGCCGATCGCGTCTTCAGGGGTGAGGGCGTGGTCGCTGCTGCTGGATGTCGAAAGGGCGTCGGAGGACTTGTTGACGGGTATGGCAAGAGGCTGGGTATTAGAGTCGGCCATGTCGGACGTGGTGCGCGTGTGAGATGGTCGGTAGTTGTTGAAGGACACTCGTCGGAGAGCCGCTGCTCCGCGGACTACGAGGACGTCAGCCATGGTTTCATGCCAAAATCTGGATAGGGGATAGAAAGACAATATGGCGAGGAGGACTTACAAGATAGGTTCACGAGAAGCTAAGGTATCAAGCTAGATACAAAGGGAGGACGGAATGTCTGGTTCGGGGTAGTCGTTTATCGGTTCAAATGCCGAAAGTATTCAGTACATTCATGGTCCAGACCACGAGATGCATAGAGTACAAGAGGGGTCGATGTCGTGATGAGAAGCAAAGATAAGGTTCGAGTTTGACTGCTGCCAAAATGCTTGTGACGGTGTCCTGAATAAGAGGATACATGCCTAGAATCTTGGTTCTGAACTGTCTGGATGTTGACGTTAACCGTGCAGCGTTAGCGCCTGTCGTGTAGCGTCATTATGGGGCCTGTCTCGACTGTCCTTGCAGGGGACCGCTCACTTGCCAGACACGCTCGGCGTGGACGCGACGACCCCTGTCATTGGTCGGGTCCTTCTCCGTCTTCCACGTCCCACGAGGTCAGCACCTTATCAGATGACACCTCATTCGTGATGTTGCTGGGCACGCATTCATCTGGCGAGAAGTATCCTGTACATCATCGAGCTGCAAAAGCCGAGGAAGAAAAGAGCGTAACGGTAAATGTGACATTCTCTACAGAGCAGTCCAGGGGGTATCAAGTTCCGGTCCCCATCCCTATGAAATTCCGACATGAACACCAAACCAGATCGAAGCCAGTCATGCCTATAGTTAACCCCTAACATCACACCCCAACATCATAGTAGACACACTTCCCCGTCCGGAAGTTATACACAAACGCGTGTCTCGGGCCCTTCTTAGCCTCCCAGTCCGCCCTCCAGTCCTTGAGCATATCGTGGATCTCGCGCACATACTTCTTCTCCGCTGTCGTGACGCTCTGCTCCAGCCTACGCCAGCTCTCGGCATCGCCCAGCCTCGTCTCGGAAATCATGTCCATAACACCATCCGTTGTCTCGATGGCCGCAATGGGGCCTTCCAAGAACCCCTCGACCAGCCTCTGCGCCGCCGTCTGCGCCTGCTCGACGACGGCGTGGCGGTTGAACTTCTTGCTCTTGGTCTGGGCGACGAGTACGCTCACTTCCTGCTCCGATTCCCCGTCTGTGGCGTGAACGTTGCTGCCCGCGGCAGTGGTGGAGACACCGCTGGCCTCGCTCTGCCCCGATCCACCGCCAGTGCGCGATCTCGTCAAGGTTCGCGAGTCGCGCTCCCGTATCTCGGACTTCAGCCACGCCAACAGCTCCCTGGCGGAGATATCCGCATCAGCATGGTCCTTCCTCCCCATGCTCTTGATCTTGAGCACATTGTCCTGCTTGATGATGACCACCCAACTGTAGCTCTCATCGCGGTGCTGACTGAGCAGGTCTTCCGGATTCCTAGCATCAGCCGCCAGCTCGGCGCTGATTCCGTGACCCCACAGCGTCTGCAGGAGTTCTATGCCCGCCGACCGGAGTATGGTCGGATCAAAACTCGCGACAAGGACATCGCATCGTCTCGTCCGGAAGATGGATTGTGTTTCCTCCTCTGCTTTCCGGAGGAACGCCTTGCCCGTCTGTTTGGGGACGGGAGCAGCCAGTTGTTTCTCCCAGTTTAGGCTGAAGCCCACGGCGTGCCGCTCCTGAAACTGCTGGTTGCCTATCTTGGGACGGTACTCGCGGATCAGGCTGTCGTATCGCCCGCCCGCGGCGAAGACATCTTTGACCTTCTTATCGTAGAGGCAGGCGAAGAGGAGTCCGCCGGAGAAGAAAACCTCGTTGATACTGCTGAGCGGGCTGACGTAGATCTTGCTTTTCACGCCCAGGCGGCGTGAATATTCGTAGACCTCCTTTAGGTGGGCTAGAGTTGAGGATGCCTTCTGGTAGTTGTCCGTGCCTTCGAATATGGTCTTTAGCTTGGCGAACGCTTTGCTTGGTGTGTCTGTTGCGAATGTTAGTCTGGATCTAGCTGGAAGGGGCGAAGTGCTTTCTGCTTACCTCTGAAATCAAACCTCTGCAGCTCATCAATTGTGGTCGTCGATATACCTACCAAGGGTGACCTCAGCTCACCACGCAGCTTCTGCCAGTTGAAGTTCCGAACATTGAGTTTGCTGAGCACTTCAGCAACAGCACGTCTGGACCCAACCTCGACACCGCAGACTTCAAAGATAAGCTGCAGCAGGTCGGAGTGGTTGATCTGGAAGCACATCGGAGTCGAAGCTGTCGTCGGAAAAGCCGCAATGATTTCATCCAGGACCTTGATGACCTCTGCCTCTTTCAGAGCCAAGTCCAACGTGTCGGTGGTGACGATGTCAAAATCGACTTCACCGAACGTGGCCGGCTGACCACCATCGTGTCTGCTTCGGAAGACGTTGCCAAAGGAGTAAGACCGGTTGATGACGTCCTTGGTTGTGACTCGCGCCAGGCTCCTCGCATGTCCCATCATCAAATCGAACGGCAGTTGCAGTAATGTTCCGTTCTGGTTCAGGACCTGGACGACATTTGGTCCGTAATGAGTGGAACGCGGGTAGATCTGACTCCTCGCAGCCTCGACGGCTCCATGGCGACGGAAGATCGAAATCAACGTGTCTTTGACAATGTACTGCCTCATTAGGTCATTCGCACTGGGAATGTGTAGAGCCGAGTTGGCGTTAGACATGTCCCAGGCATAGTCCTTGGCTTGCTCGACCTGCTTGGAAAAGAGCATCTGCAGTATCTTCTGGTAGTAAGGGGAGCTGGGATCCGCAATCCCAGCGAGAGCTCTTCGTATTGTCTCGCTCTCCATCTGCAGCGGCAGCTTTCCGCTCTTCAGAAGCTCACTACTCGACGGACGATCTTTGGGACTGTGAGTGAGTAACGACAAGACAATTTCAGTCTGCGTCTTCTCTGCCGGTTTCCAGTCGGACGGGAGGGTGGGTGGCGAACGCCTCAAGTCCTCAAGGACCAAGGCTCGTTGCATGCCCAGCATTGGCGGGTAGCACATCTCGAAGAATATGACGCCGAGGGAGTACATCTACATGTGTCAGAAGTCGCGGTTTCAACGGCACGGAGATGGAACTTACATCAACTTTGGCGGTATAAGAACCGCTTCCGCCAGACCTGACTTCGGGCGCCACATAGACGGAGGTACCGATGCTCCTCGTCATATCGCTACTATCAACATTCGAGCCTGTGCCGTTCTTGTCTACTGACAGCTGACCAGAAGTTGCCAGGCCGAAGTCCCCTATCTTAACATTGTTCAACCCGTCCGGCGCAACTGCGATGAAGATGTTTTCCGGCTTCAAGTCGCGGTGAACAATATTCAGTCCGTGTATATGTACCAGCCCTTCGAGGACCTGGCGGAAGAGTCTCCAGACCTCCTCCGTCTCCTTGTATATATTCCGGGATATTAGGTCTCGCAATGTCTGACAGAGTCAGCTATAGTTAGTAAAAGCCATTGGGGTTGCACGTATAGACACAAGGTACACAATAGATCACTCACCCGTTTCTCACAGTATTCCATCGATATGTAAAGCACAGTTCTGAATGGCCTCGTGCTGCCCCTCCGATTTCGGCGGTGACCAGTATGAAGCTCACCCACTCGGTCTCCAGCTTCTGAGCCCTCTTCTGAGCTTGAGGTATCATCTTCATCTCCAATAGAATCCTCATCCTCTTCCTCGCTGCCAGACTCCTCGTAGCCAAACTCGACGTGGGGATAACCACTTGAGGACATGAAGTCCAGCCCTCTTGAGCTTGCGCCAAACTCAATGTTGATGCCATGTGAAACAGTATCCATCGAGTCTTCCGTGGCGCCGCCTTCAGTCGACGTCTCGACCTCAGTACCTTCGTAATCCGGAATGTCCTCGAGCCAGGTATTGTAGTATCTCACCACCGCTGGATGACTCAGTTGGGACAGTAGTCGTACCTCCTTCAAAATCTCAGACAGCGTCGCCTGCGATTTCTGAGTGATCTTCTTGATGGCATAGATCTGCCCATCAAGCTTCTTGCGAGCCCGGACGACTTCACCAAAGCCGCCCTTTCCAAGACGAGCTTCTTCCACGAAGTCTTCCCTATAGCGCGAGGCGAACGGAGCACGGCCGGTCGAATCGTGGCGCAGCCTCCTAGGCAGCGATTGTGGTAACGATATCATCGACCCGGCTATAGCAGACTCGTCTTGGACTATGACAGCGGCATCGGTGGCAAGAAACTCGCTCGACGTCAGCTCAAAAGCACGTGGCCGCTTCTTCGGGTCCGACTTGAATAGTTTGGAGACAAGCTCTTGAAGTGAGTTAGACAGCGAGAGCGACTCCATCAATGAAGCGGGCGAGTGGTACTTCTGGACCACGTCCAGGCCGAAGATCATCTGCAGGAACACTATTCCAAAGTCCCAAACATCCGTCTTCTGGGTATATTGCGGTTTCAAAACACCAGCAATCTCTGGCGGGAACCAGTAGGCAGATTTTGCGGCTCTTGTGGAAGTCAAGGTCTGAAACTTGGTGCAGATGTTGTGCAGCTCCCTTTGAAAGCCAGCATCGGCAAGCTTGGGCACGATCTCCCCGGTAGGCTCACGACACAACAGAATGTTTCCTGGATGAAGATCCTGGTGAACTATGCCGTTGCTGTGGAGGAAACCGAGTGCTTCAAGGAGGTCGGTTGTCCATGACCTGACTTTGCCGATGTCTATTTGGCCGGCCAGGTCGAGCAGCTCGTCGAGAGGGCCTTTCTCGGCCAAGGGGGTCAACACGCAGACCGTCCATGTCGTAGCGCCGCCGGACGACGTTGATATAGTATCGCTGATTCCCCTGTCGATCCGGAAATCGAGTACATCCAGCAGGTTTCGGTGACGCTTAGTCTTCAAGGACTCAAGTTGACTCTCGAGTGACTGGAGTTGCTTCTTAAACTGGGCCGCTTCTTTCCCTTCCGAGTTGATATTGGCCTCTTTTAAGGCCAGACTTGGCCGCAGCTCTCCAGCAGATAGGACGGGCTTGACCTTGTAGACCTTTGTGATGGGACCGTCACGGAATAGGGTCTTGCCAGTCACGGTCTTGAAATAGATGGTGTCACCGGATCTGTCAACCAGTTTGCACGGCTGGTCAGACACGATGGCTTCGTCGGTGTCCCTAGGATCCTCGGTTGTGCGACCCGGTGAGAGGGTATAACTCCTGTTTTTCTTTCGAGACTCCCTGGCTTTGTTCCTCTGACGTTTCAGCTCCTCCTGCAGCATGTCGCCAAGCACGCGTTCCTCCTCTTTGCTCTCCTCAAGCTTCTTGCGTTCTTCCCGCTCCTTCTCGTCTTGTGCCAACTTGGCCAGCTTAGCCTCGTGGGCAGCTCGCTCTTCTTCCAAGGAAGGGAGCTCACGACCCTGGGCCTTAACCTGGGCTGCATCTTCAAGGATTTCACGGATCCCCTCCACAATCCTATCCATCATCTCCTGCTCCTCGGTGGCAAAGATCTTTGGCTGTGTCTCAACGAACTTCTGGATCTTGAAGAGGGTAGACTCGCGAAGACTCTGGCCATTCTTGATGGTAAGTAAAGGGGGCGACTTGGGGTAGGTTGCGACCATGACAACTCCCAGAGTGATAGCCATTTCTTCGTCAGATGAAGCCTTGATCCTTATGTCAAATGAAGGCTCGGATTTCTGTTTCTGTGTGAGCCCTCTCATAAAGTATCACTCACTACACTAGCACCAGCTGACATACCTTCCAAGCGCCATGTGTAGCCTTGTGTTCGATAAAGTCATCGCCATAGATAGCTTGCAGCACCATGACCTCATTCTGCTGAAGCTCCTCGTACTGCGTCTTCTTGTTGGCCTCCGGGCCAGTGGTAGCAAGCCCGGGATAGCTAGTGTCTCCATTCTTCTTGGCTGGTGGTTTGGGGGGCTTCCGTTGGCCAGCTGGTGTCTTCCAAGCCATCGTGATGGGTTTCAGCAGCGAGTGAGGCGGTTCAATCCTTGTTCTCTTGAATCATCTAGTCACATTATATCCCATGAAAAAGGGGGGAATGCAAAGATAGACGAGTACACAGCCAATATGGCTGCGGCGGACTTCACGGCGAGAAGCCCATTGTGACGAGATGCTGGGTATGAGTATCTTTGGTGGGTTGTTGTTTTGTGAAACCGAGTCAAAAGACTCAAAGTATTGTGAAGTTGTTTGTGACTCCGCCGTCTCGCCGTATCGATATGCCCGATATGCATCACCGCTAAATTGGCGGGGTTTGAGCTGAGGGACGGCTCTGGTGGGGCATGAGCAGGGGTTGCTGATAGCGGCTGCGGCACTGCGCAGGATCTCCTGCCCCGCACAGACCGGCCTGACGCCAGCTGAATTTCCAGTCCTTTGCCAATTGGAGTATCGAAGTAAACAAATGCAACATCGCGACATTTCGCGCGGAGTGCAAGCTTCTTTACTGCACCAACACTGGAAACTGTTCTCTCAATTCCTTTAAAACAACCTTATGCGTCCCTAATAGTACGTTAACGCGTCTGCAACAAAACAACAAGATGCTCGGGTGGGCGCTGAAGCGAGGCGGTGCAAAGGACGCGTCTGCGCCAGGTAATTGAGAAAACTCCCCAGATGTCTGCAAAACGGCAATATACTAACTTATAAAATATAGATGACACCCAGATCGAGCAACCAGATACACCGGCACCCGTGTTCGCCGTACGAGCACTGAAGACCGCCCTGTTCGGAACACCGGCACCCAAGAGCTACCAACCGAGGAATGCCGCAGACGACATGCCCGACAAGAAGGCTCCCGCACCGGTGGCCTCGGATACCCCGGCAAAGCCAGTACCTGCAGGCATCTTACTGACGCCCGGCACCGGAACGACGCGTCGGAAACGCGTCTCTTTCGGCCATGACGTCAAGGAAGAGGCCAACGAAATGCTCAACGACGGCGAAGCCGTTACCGGCGGACGCCCCAAGACCAGACTCACGCAAGCCCTCGAAAACTCACGCAAAAACAAGAAACCCCAACTCGGCTCGGCAGATGCGCAACAGGCAGTAGCGCAACAACCGAAAGAACTCGACGACGTCTGGGAAGAGGTGGACGACGACCGCGACCCGGACGTGACGGTCGACCTCAACGAGCCGCACTCCCGCTCCGGCAAGTACTGGAAGTCGTGCTTCGAGAGCTACCACGCCGACGCCAAGGCCGAGATGGAGAAGCTTGTCAAGTACAAGCAGCTCGCCAAGTCCTACGCCAAGATGAAGGACTCGGAGGCTCTGGACCTGCAGCAGAAGCTCGCCGAGGAGCAGGAGCGCGTGAAGAAGATGGAGGAGAAGATTGCCAACCTGCGGGGCAGCATCTATCAGGGCCGCCTGAAAGGGGATAAAGGCAGCAGGAAGGACAAGGAGATGCAGGCTGAGTTGCAGAAGCAGTCTGAGCTGGCGATGGAGTATAAGTTGAAGGTCGAGGAATTGGAGGAGATGCTTGTGTCGGCAGGTCAGGAGCCTGAGGCGGACAGGAAGAAGGGGAAGAAGGAAAAGCTCGTCTCGCCTAGGACCGCGAAGACTCTTATTGAGGCGAATCGCGAATTGAAGAAGGCCAGGGCACAGGTGAAGGAGCTGAACGAGGTGCATGATGAGGTCAGCCGGCTGAAGGCCGAGTTGCTGGCGGAAAAGCAGAAGTCGAACAAACTGGCCGAAGAGAACCGGAAGCTGGCTGGGGATCTGTCTAGGAGTAGTTCCAAGGTCGTCGACTTGGAGAAGAAGCTGGACGAGTCGAGGAGTGAGGCTCGTACCAAAGAGCGTGAATACCGGCGGCTGAAGAGCGAGCACGACCAGCTCAAGGAGAACGCCAAATCTCGGTTCTCGGAGGCGGAGCAGGTCCTGGCCAAGAAGAATGAGGCGATTTCTGGACTGAAGGAAGAGATCAGGAGTCTCAAGACGGAGAACAGCCGTGGGCCAGCTTCCTCGGGCGAGGAGCGGAAGTCACTGCGACGCAAGAGTTACTCGGTTGCGAACAATCGGCTGCAGGAGTCGGCGTCCGAGGATAACACCACCAAGATTCTCGATAGCATCGAATCTCAGAGCCGAAGCAATGCGTCCAACGGCCTGAGCCTCCCGCAGCTGTCGAGCAATATCCACGTTGACAAGGAGGCGAGATATGGCGAGAACCTCAGGCCTACCAAAAGCAACGACGAAGAACTCCTCACCACTTCTCGCGCCCTCCGCCACCGCATCACGACCGACATGGGCAAGAACAACTCTTCGTCGTCCGCGCTTAGCGACAGGGCGAACCTACAAGAGGCCCGGCGAACGGAGACATCAGGCAGCAGCAACAGGCATTCTCAGTCATTCAAAGACACCGTTGAACCATCACTGCCAACCCTCCATCGCAACAGCAACGGAAATGTGGACTTTGATCTCCGTCGCAAGTCCTCCCGCAGCTCGGTGCACCGCAAAGCTTCGGACAAGCGGCCCTCGTCGGCTGACAGCGAGAGGCCACAGATCGACCTGATGCAGAGCCACTTTGCGCGGCTTGGTGATACGGTCAACACGAGTGCGGCATGGGACATCAGCACCGTGAAGACCAGCCTCCCTGCCGAGAGGAGGGCTGCTGCTATTGCTAGGCTGCAGCGGAAGAAGGCGGAGAGGGCGAGGAGTGAGAGGACCGAGGGGAGGAATAAGGAGAACATGCTTCCCGGTTGAGGAGGAGCTGTGTGCCTTGGGACGTACCGGGTATTGTTGGAATAAATTGATCTCAGGGGTTTGGGAAAGCATGATTATGGTCCTGGATAGGGTGGCTGGATTAGCATTGCGTGGTGTTTGGAGTTCTTGTTTAGTTCTTGTCTTATCATTGATGATTTGTACTCTCATTAGAGTCTTGACTTAATAGGCCAAAGCGAGCCCCGCTTGGCATGTCTTACACTCAACCTCAACTTCCCGTCCCTTATCTATCATAAATTTGGTATGTACTCTACATACATCAACATCATGGCTGCAACCAACGACAAACCTATACAAAACGGAGACCACTCAGAGGGTGACGTCGACTTACAAACCAAAATAAGCGAGCTCGAAGCACAACTGTCCCAACTGCGGTCACAACAACCCCAAAAGCCGCAACCGGAGTCTCAGTCTCACAACTCTCACACTCATCCCAACCCTCACACTCATTCCCATAACAATGCCACCCACCCCTCCCCAACCTTCCCGCCCTCAACCCACCTCCTCCTCCTCCTCTCCGACTCGGCCCTGCCCCTAGGCTCCTTCGCCTTCTCCTCAGGCCTCGAGTCCTTCCTTGCGCACACAACCCGCACTCCACAACCCCCGCCGCAGCTCTTCACCACCACCTTCCTACCCTTGTCCATATCCTCCTACGCCTCTACCACCCTACCCTTCGTCCTCGCCGCTCACGCGTCCCCGCACCTCCTGCCCGAACTCGACGACGCCCTCGACGCGGCGACGATCTGCACCGTCGCCCGGCGCGCCAGCGTCGCGCAGGGCAGGGCGCTGCTGGGGATCTGGGAGCGCAGTTTCACGCCCGGGAGACACGACACCCAGAAGGCAGGGATGGAGTTAGTCCAGTTCGCGAGGTTACTCCGTTCTTCCCAGTCAACGACCGGGAATGACGACCTCCCACCGGCAGTGGCAGCCCACCTCCCGCCTCTGTTCGGCGCCGTCTGCCGCGCCGCGGGCCTGGACAGGCAGGCGACGGCGACGGTGTACATGCTCAACCACGTCAAGGCGCTGGTGTCCGCCGCCGTGAGGCGGGGCATGTTCGGCCCCTACCAAGCGCAGAAGATCCTGGCCAGCGCGCAGGTGAGGGAGACGGTCGAGGCCGTGGTGGGGAGGGAGTGGGACACGCATTGGTGGGAGGCCGGGCAGGGGGTGCCGGTTATGGATCTTTGGGTTGGTAGGCATGAGATGCTTTATTCGAGGATATTTAATAGTTGATGTGGTTTATCTCCAATGTTGTTTTGGTATTACTATAAACGTGCGCAAGAAGGCGGAGGGGTTCTAATCGCTATCACTATCGTACGCCACCAGCGGCCCGGACTGTGCAGCTGGTTTCGGCTTTGATGCAACCGTCACCTTGGCTGCGTTCAGAGCCGCCAGTGTGTTGCTCGAGAAGATACCGTTCTCCTGAACTGGCGCAGCCTGGTGCTGCTGCTCTTCCTGCTGCTCTTCACCGCCCCCGTCTCCATGCTCGATCATTAACCGCTCCTCGTACGATATCTCCCCTCCGTCCGGGTAGCCTTCCCTTCCCCTGGGGTTGACCGCGTTCGGGCCCCGCGCAAAGTGCACCTCGTCGGGCGCCTCGTACCCTTCAAGCCCATAACTGCTCTCCAGCTTCCTCCTTTTCCTCGCCTCCGGGTCGCGGCCCTCGATCTCAGCCACGAACTCGGCTGGCAGTGCGCGCCTGATGGCTTCCGCTGCCTGCTCCTCGATGCGGCGCGCCTCGCGCTTCTGCGACAGCGGGTTCGGGTCGGCGGTCGCCCAGCGGACGTTGAGGATCTCCTCATGGTCGAGAGCTAGCATACCTGTTAGCAACCCATGCATCCACAACCCAGTCAGGATCAAAGCACTTACCTTGATGCGCCATAGCCTCCTTCGCAAACTCAGCATTATGCTCATTAGTATAAGTAATAAACGCCACGCCCCTCGAATTCAGCACCCTTATCCTCTCGACCTGCCCCCACTCCGCAAAATGCCGCGCCACGACCTCCTCGATATCGTCAGTAACGTGTATCCGCCCCACGTACACCGTCCGGTTCACCCTCATGAAGCTGCCCACGCCGCCCATGTCATCCCTGTAGTCGCTAAACTTGTCCCGGCCGAAACAATCCACGTTTGGGCTGAAGTGGTCGTGTATCCCCGGCAGGCGGTGGAGGTACTCGCAGTCTTGGCCCCGGGGGCACACGCCCCTGGCGAAACGCAGGCAGAAGAAGGAACCCGGAATGTTGTCGGCGCGGGTGAACCCGCTGTCGCGCGCGATATTGCACCGCCCTTTCGCGGCGGTCTGGGAGAGGTACTTGTCCTCCCTGTCGCCGCCGGACCACTTGTTGTACCAGATGTTGAAGATGGTGCCCGTCTGGGGAGGGGGTTCGGACTTGGCGAGGGCCGGGTCGATTTGCACGCGCGCCGGGCGTTTCTTCCTGCGGATGATCTTTTTGAGTTTCTTTTCTGGCGGGGCGGAGACGGCGGTGGAGGTGGAGGTGGTGGTGAGGGCTGTGTTGTCTGCTTCGGAGTTGGTGACGGGCGGGAGGTGGACGTCTGTCGACGTGTCCTGCTGGACGTCGACTTCGGCCATGATTGCGATGTGACTGTGCTATTAAAAAAGGCTGGTGAGATGAGCGTGTGAGGTCGGGTTGTTCTAGCGCGATGTGGTGAGTTATGGGGTGAGGTTGAAGTAGATGCGGTTGCGACAGCTTCGCGAAGCTGGAGTGTTAAAGTTGGATGTTGAATGTTTGTTGGTTACAGCTGTCGCCACCTGCGGGCAAAAGCGTTGGTCTAGGCTTCTTATCGATAAGAAAAGTTCTGCCCCACTCATTGCCCCTCCATTGCGATCAAGATGCAACTCATCGATGAACAGCTTGTAACATTCTGGATAATCATACTGAGTTTTGGCCATCTGCTACCGCTTATACCGTCTCTTTACCCTCAGTTCTCACCTGCTATACGATACCTGTCCTTCTACAGGAGTCCAGTAGCGTGAGGCTACACCTTCCGCCAAGATGGTGAACATAACGGAGAAGATCAAGGAGTATGTCGAGCATCTCATATGAACCGAGAGCCATGAGCCACGAAGCTAACCATATGTTCAGGATCGAGGATGAGATGAGAAAGACACAGAGTACGCCGCCCACCTAGCCCAGTCTCCTCACAACCCACTAACACCCCCCTTACAGAGAATAAAGCAACAAACTACCATCTCGGTCTCCTAAAAGGCAAACTCGCCCGTCTAAGAGCGCAACTGCTCGAGCCTGCCCAAGGCGCAGGCGGTGGCGGCGGAGCCGGGTTCGACGTGCAAAAGAGCGGCGACGCCCGCATAGCCCTGGTCGGGTTTCCCTCAGTGGGCAAGTCAACGTTCCTGAGTAAAGTGACGAAAACGCGGTCCGAGGTGGCGGCCTACTCTTTCACGACGCTCACGGCCATCCCGGGCGTGCTGGAGTACGGCGGCGCGGAGATCCAGCTGCTGGATCTGCCCGGTATCATTGAGGGTGCGTCCGAGGGGAAGGGAAGGGGCAGGCAGGTTATCAGCGCGGCGAAGACGAGTGATATGATTCTCATGGTGCTGGATGCGACCAAGAAAGCGGAGCAGAGGGCGTTGCTAGAGGCGGAGTTGGAGGCTGTGGGGATTAGGTTGAATCGGGAGCCGCCGTAGGTTACCCCTTCTTTTCCCACATGAGAGAAAGGGGAAGATGATGGGCTAACAAGGAAACAGAAACATCTACCTCAAACCCAAAAAGGCGGGCGGCATGAAGATCAACTTCCAGGCGCCCCCCAAACACCTGGACGAGAAGATGGTGTACAACATCCTGCGCGACTACAAGATGCTCAACGCCGAGATCCTCATCCGCGACGAGAACGCGACAGTGGACGACCTGATCGACGTCATCATGAAAGACCACCGCAAGTACATCAAGTGCCTGTACGTCTACAACAAGATCGACTCGGTGTCGCTCGACTTCCTCGACCGGCTCGCGCGGGAGCCGCAGACGTGCGTCATGAGCTGCGAGCTGGACCTCGGCATCCAGGACGTCGTGGAGCGGTGCTGGCAGGAGCTGAAGCTCATCCGCATCTACACCAAGCGGAAGGGCATCGACCCGGACTTCAGCGAGGCGCTGATCGTGAGGAGCAACAGCACCATCGAGAACGTGTGCGACTCGATCCACAGGAGTCTGAAGGACACTTTCAAGTACGCCCTCGTGTGGGGCGCGAGCGCGAGGCATATACCGCAGAGGGTGGGCTTGTCGCATCCGGTGGCGGATGAGGATGTGGTGTATATTGTTAGTGGGTGGAAGGCGTAAGTTCGTAGCTAGCAATGAAGTCACGTCAAGACCAGGATCGCACGTTTCTCCGTTGACCGTTTAGAATTCTCATCTATTTTCTTTTCGTCATTCATGAGGCAGGTAAGCCTGTCTGAGAAAGCAAGACACCAGAAATGACGAGGCAACAGTCAACAAAAGAGAGCTCAGCCGTGTTATTAAGAGCCAAACGGCAGTCCCTTCGACCAAGCCATTTTGTCTGCGACCTGTCCATCGCCTGCCCTAAGAGCAATCCCAAACGCCGAACTCCAGTCATGAACCAACCCTGTCCCTGAGATATATGGTCGTGGTCGAATGTGGCTCGAGGCCTATGGTACAAAAGGGAAGAGAATCCGTAGCGGTAAGGTTGTGGTAGTCGTAAGGCCGGATATCGATGTCGTAGCAGATGCTCGCTAAGAACGTTCAAGGCTTCGAGGCAAACAGGTTGTCGCCGCCTTCCAGTTTCTTAGCGCTGGCTTTGGCGAAGAGCGACTTAGGCTTAACCCTAGTGGCGGGGGTTAGCATTTGATGGAATATGGAGAGGGATATTGGTAACGGCCACTTACTTTCCGACCTGCTTGTTCCGGAAAGCTGACAGCTTGGCCGTGCAAGGGCTCATGATGTTGTCGGAGGGGGAGATGTATGTCTGGCCTCTGTGGAATCTGTCAGCTGTGATCATGGCTTGTTTGCGTTGTTGGTGCGGCGTACTTGTCTTGCTCCATCTTGTTCTGGAGGACCTGGCGATGGTACTCCATGCTCTTGACGTCGCCCTTGGCGGTCGGGTCATGCACCGTGGTGCCGGCGATAGACGCATTCGCATCCTTGGTGCTCAGAACGTTCGACATTGTGATTTGTGGTGGTATGGGATGAATCTCGGAAAGTGATGCGGTAGCGGTAATGCGGATGTGCGAAAGTGAGGCTATTGTTGAGATGTTAGAGAGTTGTCAAGTTGAAGTCGGTGGTATATTCACGTACCAAGAATATGATGGTCTGGTTTATGTAAAGTTGAAGGTGCGAATGTCGGAGGTTGTCGGTTTAAAGGCAGGTCAGGTCAGGTAGGTCCGCACAAAATCTGGAGGAGTAAACAAGTCGCTTTTAGGGTAGCAACGGCGGTGCAACCAGGGCAACAACGCCCCTGCAGCAAACACTCTGGACCCCTGCTCCACCAAAGCAACACCCTGCTGGCACGCAAGAATCCGTTCAAACAAGACATGCAATCCAATCAATTGCTTGCATTACACCGCCAGCTATGATTGTGACTCACTTTTTAACAGGCCTGCTACAACTTCGTAACGAAACAAATTATTCACATCCAATCGCTACCTAAATCGCCGCCTTCCTCGAGATATTCTGACCCGGCTCGGCCTTGGTAACCCCATACTGCTTCATCAGCTTCTCCGTCTTCTCCTTCTGCCACTGAATCTTGGCAGTAACCTCCTGGCCGCGCTTGTTCTCGTTGCGCCCCATCTGCGCCAGGTGCACCTCGTCCGGGCCGTCGGCCAGCCTGAGCGTGCGGATCTGCGCCCACATGTTCGCCAGCGGCGTGTCCTGGCTCACGCCAGCGCCGCCGAAAGCCTGCACGGCACGATCAATGACCGTCAGCGCCGTCTGCGGCACGAGGACCTTCGCCTCCGCGATCTCCGTCAGAGCGGCCTTGGGGCCCTCCTCGTCCATCTTGATAGCCGCGTTCAGCACAATCAGACGCGCGGCATCGATCTCGATCCTCGACTTGGCCACCCACTCCAGGATAACACCGTGTTCGCGCAGCTGCTTCCCGAAAGTCTTCTTGTTGGGGTCGTTGATGCGCATGAGCATCCACTCCAGCGCCCGCTCGGAGGCGCCGATGGTGCGCATGGCGTGGTGGATGCGCCCCGGGCCAAGGCGGCCCTGGACGATCTCAAACCCGCGCCCTTCGCCGAGGACCATGTTGGAGGCGGGCACGCGCACGTCCTTGAAGGTGATGTGGCCGTGGCCGTGGGGCGCGTCGTCGTAGCCGTAGACCGAGAGCATGCGGTGGATCGTGATGCCCTTCGTGCCGGCGGGGACGAGCACGATGGACTGCTGCTTGTGCGGGTCCGTGCTGCCGCCGTCGAGCTTGCCCATTACGATGTAGATCTTGCACCGCAGGTCGCCGGCGCCGCTGGACCACCATTTCTGGAGGGGTATTAGCTACTGACTGACAGCGGGATGTGATGTCGTAAATGTAGAAACTCACCTGTCCGTTGAGAACGTACTCATCACCCTCCCTGCGGATACTCATCTCGATATTCCGCGCATCCGAGCTCGCAACCTGCGGCTCCGTCATGAGGAAGGCAGAGCGGATCTCCCCGTCCATCAGCGGCTTGAGCCACTTCGCCTTCTGTGCTTCATTGCCGTACTTGGCCAGCACCTCCATGTTACCCGTGTCCGGGGCGGCGCAGTTGACGGCCTCAGAGGCCACGCGGGACTTGCCGAGCCACTCGGCCATGAGGCCGTACTCGAGGTTGGACCAGCCCGGAGACTCCTTGTAGTGGCCCTTGGGGAGGAACATGTTCCACAGCCCGAGGGCGCGGGCCTTCTTCTTCAGGTCCTCGACGATGGAAGGGTGGGCGTTCCATCGCGCGTCGCCGGTGCCGGTTTGGGCTTCTAAGACTGGGTCGGCTCTTTGGCGATGTTAGTGACTCTGCTGGCCAGAGAGAGAAAGGGGAGGGGTGTGCTTACGGGATGCACTCCTCTTCCACAAACTTGGCTACGACGTCAAGGGTGGCTTTGGCCTTGTCGCTCACGCGGTGGCGCACCTATTCAATGGTTTAGTAAAGGGGTTCGTCATCTGATAGATAGGGGAATGTTGGAGCCTACGGCAATTGGGATTCCGGCGGACATGATGACGTGTCTTGGTGGCAGGCAGCTGTTATAAGGAGAGTCACACACAGGTTGCTCAGTATACAACAGGAGAATATGTGATGAATGAATGAATGATGATGTTCATGTTGATGGGCATCAGCTACGAATATAAAGCTCCCTTTCCCAGGGCCGGTCAGCTAATCGTGCCGAGGCAAGCGGCTCCCAAGCGTATTGCGGGGTGCGGAGAAGTTTCAATGTTGGGGTTGAAGTGGCCCAACTTGGCCGAAGTGGTGCCACGGATGACTTATGTAAACGTAGTAGACCGAGGTGAAAGAACCTCTACCGTTCTCATTGGATGCTCTGCCAGAGACAGCAAATTCATATCGAGGAGCGCCACGAGGGTCGATGCTGTCTTCCTTAAGTTCCCCTCGGCCCAGGCATGCCCATCGTGGAGTTGGCTGATGGTGAATCATTAGCGCCGGTAGTACATAGTGACAAAATGGCCGGAGTCTGCCGCGTCAACCTGGACATGGCATGTTTGTCCAACCAGATGTGTCATCAAGAAATAGTCATGTGACCGTCGTTGAAAGCCGTGAGATACCCTGGTGTCCATCTTCAAACGCAGGCACCAGGCAAATGCAGCATTCAGAAGCCGTGAGGGGCTAGAACGAACCGTGGGAGGTGACTGCGCGATCAACCAACGGGCGTCATTCCGGGGCCATCAACGTCAGCCATTCCGTCCCGACATAGCGGCAAGTGGGGCCTGCTGCCATTCGGCCCCTCCTTCCCCCCAAACCTTTTTTAAAAACGGGAAGGAGCGACGGACTTGACGATGGCGTCGTCATGCTGGTGGTTGGTCATGATGGACTATCCGTCATTGTGTGTTTATCAGTAGTCGTGGATCATTCAGGCAGTCCGCCATGAACACGCCAGCTGGCGCGCTTGTCGTTGGCGGTACTCGGTTTGTCGGATTCGAGTAAAAGACCGAGTCTGTTTTAAAAGTCAGGAGAGCTGCGCTGACCATGACGAAAAGTGGCAGGGCGAGCTGCACCTGCATCGCGCTTTTCGTCGGCGGAGGGAAAAAAAGAAGCAGGAGCAGGACAGAGACTTCGCGTTCCTTCCATGCGTTTTATGCGAACTGTGAAGGCATGAGCGAATAACGAGCACTTGGCATTCTGGCAGCATCTTGTACAATTGACTGGATCTTACTCTCTGTTGTCGGACTATCGGACATAGCGTTCGATCGTGCAAGTCTCAGTTGTACAAGGGCACACAGAAGAGTGACTTGCGGTGGCGGGTTTGCGCGTTGAGTTTAATTGACAAAGGCCCCAGTATCACCCGCATCTTCAGTGGATCGAGATGCTAGACAGGTGGCCGGGGTGGTGACTGCTGGCTGGGAATTGATGTGCAACCCCTCCACGGGCGACTTTTTTACCATTCTTAACATTCAATATACTTCTCTACCACCCTCCATTTCCAAACTTCAGCTGTGATCGTCTCCCGCCTCATATAAAGTTCCCTGCCCTTAACACGACTCTTTGCCCTGGAATACCCGCGCGTCATGGCTCGGATTTAGCCAACAAGATGGCATCCTGAACGACAATCTTCCCTTCGAACAAGAAAGGCTGCTGTCCGCCTCGACTTCGGCCCCGTGTCCTGCTACGACAGGCTTCCAACACCGACAGCATTGAGTTTGAGAATCAACGCCCTCCTGCAGAAATAGACTGCTCGAAAATCTATCCGCTCAAAAACCTTCATCCCCAAGAACGTCTCACAAACAAACCCTCGCGCTCGACGTCCCCAATACATCTGCCGGACCGGGGCGTTTTTAGATGCCGCCCGGTGCTGTATGACGCTCAATTCCACGACAAACTAGCACCACATTCAAGAACCCCGGGGCTGTCCCGACAATCCATTCAATTCATATCGAAACCATACAATCTGCCATCATGATGAAGGCATCAATAATGCCCAAGAAGTTTCGCAGCATTCGCGAGAAGAATGGAAGCCATGCCCGGAATAAGTCAGCCGAGCCAGGCTACAAGGTACATCAACGATGTCCAATCCTCAGACCCAAAGACGTTCTGCTAACGGCATACACAGTCCCGGCCAATGTCCGCCGAGACCTTCTTCTCCATCTTCAAGAACGAATCCGCGAGACAAGCTGTGAAACAAAAAGAGGAGGAGGAGGAGCGAGAAAACGCCAAGGCAAGCTTGCATGCCGACTCGCTGACAATGGCCTGCGTCAACTAACTACACAGCAGATCCAGGACATCTCACGACGCTTCCAAGAAAAGAACCAAACGGACGTGCCCGAGTCACACATACGATATGCCCTCAACTCCGAATATGCACATGGCGATGCCGACAGGGCCTTCGAGCTCTTGCGTCTGCAACAAAAGGCCTGGGCAGGCATAATAGAGCCCTACAATCCCAATGTCGAAATGGTCGGGGCAGAAAACAGAGGGAATGTGACATGCTACCTCGACGCCCTGCTGTTCGCCATGTATGCGAAGCTGGAGTCTTTCGAGTGTATGCTGAAGGCCGACCAGCCCGATGAGAAGACGCGGAAGCTGGCTGCCCTGCTTCGGCTATGGGTCAACATGCTGAGAAGCGGAAGGCTAATTCACACCGATATCACACAACATATACAAGAAGCGCTGGCCAGCTGTGGCTGGCCAGAAGCCGAGCTGGTGGAGCAGCAGGACACCTCTGAGGCCTTCGCGTTCATCACGGAGACCCTTCAACTACCGTTGCTAACTCTGCAGGTGGACCTCTTTCACCATGGCGAGCGCGACAACGACGACCATAAAGTTGTCTACGAGAGACTCCTCAACATTGCTGTCCCACCAGACCCCGAGGGAAAGGGGCTCAAGCTCGAAGATTGCCTGGAGGAATACTTCAACACCAAGGTCGAGGTTTTGCGTGACAGCCGCGAGGAAAAGGTGCCGCTGACACCACGTCTCGATACCGCCTATACCAGGCTGATTGCTGAAGAACAAGGCGGATCAACCACCCCAGTTGCGTCGCCTGTACAGATGGAAATTTCGCCGTTACAGACTCCGTTGGCTTCTGCCGAATCTTCCCAAGCGGCGCCTTCGCTGTCTCGACCTGTGCCCCGTCATAGAGCGACGAGCATCATCCAGAGAGTAGTGTTGGACGACCAAGGACGGCCGACCGAGTCAGCCGACGCCGAGACAGCGAGCGTCGTGCAAAACGCAAAAAGCAGAGGTTCAACCGTAATCAAGGCGGTCACGATCCCTGCCTGGCAATTTTTCAGACTGATACCCTGGCACGCTACTATGAACAACGAGCCGACGAGCAATATCGAGGTCGCTAGGCACTTCAACCAGCGCCCCGTCGTCGGAATCTGTCTGAAGCGCTACATGATGACAAACCAAGGCGTGCCGATCCGCCAAAATACATTCATCGATATCCCAGAATATCTCCGCCTGCCGCAATTCATGATGGTCGACGACATGAGGGTGGAGCCAGATGCGCTGAGTGCAGAGTACAAGCTTGTCCTACAGTCCGCTGTGTGCCACCGCGGCGACTCCCTGCACAGTGGACACTACATCTCCTTTGCGCGCGTGGCGCCCAAGCTGATGACGGACAACCGCCGTCACGACTCGGACCCGCCTCCGGACTATGAGCAGGCCCAGTGGCTGAAATTCGACGATCTCAATGTGGATGAGCGAGTGACGTGCATAGATGACATCCAAGTCGCCTTGAGATCCGAGATGCCGTACCTGCTCTTCTACCAGATCATGCCAATCATCGACGTCACCGCCACGTCGACCGATGGGTCGATCGTTGAGCCGCCTGCCTATGACCTGTCGGCCGTCAATTCGGAGAATGTTCCGCAGTCTCCGTCCATGGACGCCGTCGATGTGGCTTCCGACGGTCTCTCCAGGTCAACGAGCGGATACTTCGACACCTTTGGCCCCAGCAACGGACCCAGTGTTCGGCTCAGCATGGACGATGAAGAAGGACGCCCTGTTCGCCTCAGCTTCGACGATGACCCCTATTCGTCCACATCTCTGCTCAAGCCCGGAGATTCGAGACGGGGAAGTGTAACATTCTCAGAGCCCTACATGGGCACCCCAGCCGTGACGCCCGACTCGCACTCACCACACATCTACCCCGCGGACGAAGCGCCGACGAGCAGGATGTCTCGCGCGGCGGCGCGGTTTACCAAGAAAGAGAAGGATAGGGACAGCAAGAGCCGACCGACGAGTCAGGCAGGCGAGGGGCGGATTAGTCTCACCATGTCTCGCCTGGGCGGACTCATGCGCCCAAGCAAGGAACCGCTGCGGGAAGATGCGGCGGAGGATGACGAAGGGCTGGTTATCGTTGGCGAGGTCGTAGCAGAGGATGTCAGTGGGGGTGCGAATGGCAAGGAGAAGGAGCATCGGCATCATCACCACCACCACCGACATCGCAGGGACCGGAAGTCGAAGGGTGCCGGGGAACAACAGGAGAAGGACGGCGAGGAGAGGGAGTGCGTGGTGATGTGATTGCTCGCTGGTCGAAACGGCGAGCCAATGGTGTTGTGGTTGGGGGTTGCATCATTTCTGGAGCATAGTACACGGGCTTGCATACATTCGCGGCGTTTGACTTTGGGCGACATCTGAGTTAAGTCTTCGAGAGGATATCCGGTGGTGGGTGCTAGTGGACACGATTAAATGCATTCGAAGATACCACGGACGGGAGGACTAGGAACAGAGGGAAGAACACAAGCATCGGCAACGGCGGCATGGCAACAACCTCGGACGGCGTTCGGGACCTGCTTTACACACCGACCGATACATGCCACGGGAGAGCAAACAAAACCGCGGCGGAATAAATGATACTGGCATGGTATCTGCCTTTAGAGCAACACGAAAGGAGGAGGGCCAGCCGAGACGGGCTTATTTTCAAAACCTCCTGTAATTCCAGATACACTAATCGAGGCCATGGCATGCTGATTTTTGACTTTCTGTGGCGGTTGATTATGATGCTTACCCCTGATGATCTCCTTTTGCGCAGGAACACAAATGCAAGCCGGCTGCCAGAATATAAGTACCTTCTGCAATCCAGGAATATCGGGAATGTTGAATTGGCGTTCGGACAGATGCAATTTGGCATGTGATTCTACAAAGAAAGGCAGGTGACGTACGCCACATATTAAGGCGGCGTGGAGCAACTAACCGTACCTCGTCCCGCGCCGATTCCAGCGACATCCTTCTCAGCCCTCCGCATCCCCGACGGCGTTCTCATACCCCCATCCCATCGGATAGTCCGTTTTAAATCCTTTAACGCGACTGTGCATCCTTCCAAATCTATCATCTGTGCTGCCAATCTTCTCGGCGTTAACTTAAAACATAATCACTCCCGGAGCCCACCATCATTGCTGCTTCCCCTTCCCTCACAAACATCTCCACATACATACATTTCAGCGTCCACTGCTGCGTAATCGACGATACGGCAGCAAACCAGTCAGTCAAGATGGTCAAAGAAGTAGAAGGCACCTTCGAGGTGGACGGCAAGAGCCTGTACACCAAGTCATGGCTTGTAAGTCTCCCTTCGACTCTCACTAACCCTCCCATCGGCCCTCATCTCATGCCTCTCATCCACACCTCTCACCATCCCTTTTCATCCTCTTTATTCCCTATCCTCCGACTAACAACCTATCGCAGCCCGACACCACCCCAAAAGCGAACCTAGTCTTCATCCACGGCTTCTCAGACCACATCAACCGCTACCAAAACGTCTTCTCCCGCCTCGCCTCGGCAGGGATAGCCGTGCACGGCTACGACCAGCGCGGCTGGGGCCGGTCGTGCGCCTCCTCCCCCAAGGAGCGCGGTCTCACGGGCCCGACCTCCCGCGTACTGGCCGACATGGTCGCCTTCATCACGCAGTACCTCCCCGCCAAACACGATAACACACCCTTGTTCGTGATGGGCCACTCCATGGGCGGCGGGCAAGTCCTTAAGCTCGCCTGCGACGTCGACGGCGCCTACACCGATTTGGTAAAACAAGTCCGCGGTTGGCTCGTCGAAGCCCCTTACATCGCCCTCGCTCCCCAAGAGCAGCCTTCTTGGCTCAAGGTCTTCTCGGCAAGGATGGTGGGGAAACTACTTCCCCACAAGCAGATGATCGCCGAGATCCGCGTCGAGTCGCTGTCCCACCTGGAGGAGGTGCGGAAGTCCATCAGGGAGGACGAGCTGATGCACGACACGGGCACGATCGAGGGGATGTCAGGGATGCTGGACCGCAGCGCGGAGCTGCACTCGGGTAAAGCCAGGCCCGACGGGAAGAAAGTAAAGGCGTTGTGGGTCTCGCACGGGACGGAGGATAAGGCGACTAGCTACGTTGCTACGAAGCGCTGGTTCGAGAACTGTACTGGGGATGTGGAGGATCGGGAGGGGAGGTGGTATGAGGGCGCGTATCACCAGTTGCATGCTGATACTTGTTGGGAGGAGTTTGCGGGGGATGTGGCGGGGTGGATTTTGAAGAGGGCTGGTGGGGAGGGGGAGGGGGAGGTTGTGAAGGGGGAGGGCGAGGGGACGAAGGAGGCGGGAGAGCAGGAGGTGGCTAAGGGTGAGGTGGTGGGGACGCAGCCGGTTGAGTCAAAGCTGTGAGCGAAGACGTGATGTGTGTTACGACGATGGCTAATGGTTCGACCGCGTGCCTGTGCGTTATGGAGTTATAATCAAGATTCCCTCTTCTCGCGTGTTGGTCTTCGCGCCGAGCAGTGAGAGGAATCGGTTACGAACGGCCACTTTGAAATTCACTCGTACAGTACAGGCTCGACCCTTTTCCATTACAAGCAAGCAAAAGAACACCTGGCTAGATACCCGCAACTACCGACCTCAAACCATCGGCGAGCCATAATCATGCCCGTCGCCCACCGACCCAGAACTCCATATTGCTCATAAACATCGCCAAAACTCGGACAACCCATTCGAAGGCTCAAACTCAAACTCAGACATACTTGCGAAGCTATCCAACTCGTCAGTTCATGCTCATATTGGCCAGGCAGACAAGGGAAACTCACATCAAGCGTCAATGTCTTCGAACTATTCACATCCTGGTCCCTGTACACGCCAATCAAGCTCTCACTGTCTTGGAACAGCCCCGTCTTCAGACTGATGACGATAAACTGCATGCCCGGACCGGCGTGCTCGCGGATGTACTTCTTGATCTTGTCCACATTCGCGTTATCCAGCGCCGCATCCACCTCGTCGAGCACGAAGAACGGGCTGGGCGAGTAGCTGTGGATGGCAAACAGCAGCGCGAGCGCGGCCATCGTCTTCTCGCCTCCGGACAGGTGCTCCATGTCGCGGAACCGCTTGAGGGGAGGCATGGCGTGGTACTTGATGCCCGAAAGGTACGGCGTGTCTGTGTCCTCCTCGATGTCGAGGTAGGCCTGCCCGCCGAGCGGGTACGCGTCCGACCGCGTCAAGTCCTTGTACACGTGTGTGATCTGCTCCTGAATGTGGGCGAAGGCCTTGTTGAACAGCTCGTACCGCTTGTTCTTGACCTCGTTGAAGGCCTCCTTCGCCTCCTTGGCGGCGGCGCGGGCGTCCTCGAAGTCCTGCTCCGTGGATTCGAGGCGCGACTTGACGGACTCGAGGCGCTCCATGGCGCGCATGTTGGGGTTGAGCTTCTCGAGCTCGGCGTTGAGGGAGGAGATCTTCTCTTGGAGCTTGTCCTCGGCGTCGAGGTCCGCCTGGGGGTTGTTAGTACTGCGATGAGTCTCGTTCGGAATCCATTGACTTACATCTTTGAGGTCCTCGTCCAGGCCATCAAAGTCGATCTCGATGCCATGGTCATCCATCGCGGCCTCCATCGCGGCCTCAGCACCGTCCTGGCCGTCCACATCCATCGCATCTTCATCTTCGCGAAGGAGCACGTCCTCATTCGGGATGTCGTCCAGGCTGCCTTCTGCTAGCGGGATCTGGATCTGCTCCAGTTTGCACTTCCTCAGCAGTGCGAACTTGCCGGCGCTGTTCTTCTGCACCTCGGCTTTGAGAACATTGATCTCCTTCTTCCGAGCCTCAATCTCCTTGTTCTTCTTTTGTCGCTCCTGCCTGATCTCCTCCACCTTCTTCGACTTCTCCGCGTGCTCAGCCTTGACCGTGTCGATGCTCTCGATGAGGGCCTCCAGTTCGTCCCGGTCGTCGCCCAGAGTCTCTTCTATCTGTGCCTTCTCCGCTTCATAGTTCTCGATATCGCTCTGCAGCCGTTGCAGGGACTCTTCCAGCTTCCGTAAACGGTCTTTCGTGGAGTTGAACGTCGTCGTTTGCAAGGCGAGAGCGTTCGTTAGTCTCGACTTGTGCAGCGCAAAGTCCTGGCGTTTCTGAGCCGCCTCCTGCTCCAGACTGCCCTGCTGCGCTTCGTAAGCTCGGATATTCTCGTACCCAAGCCTCTTGCAGAAGTTGGCAAAGATCTTGTCCTCCACTTGGGAGATGGCACTTTCGAATTTGGCGACGGTCGACCTTGTGCTCTCGAGTTCAGCTGTCTTCTCGTTGTGCTTAGGCTCCCATTCGTCCAGCTGGTGCTCCGCATTGTCGAGTTCCTTCTGCTTGCTCTTCAGGTTCTTATCAAACGCGTTAAGTTCGTCGCGAGCCATCCGTAGCCGGGACTCGAGATTCCGGATGTCCTGCTGGAGTGTCTCCTCAACCATGTCACGGCGGTCTCTCGGCAGCTTCTCGATGTCGGTCCGGAACTTCTCAGCCATGCGGTGGAGGTTCTGGACGTCATGCTCCTCGAACTTGCGCTTGTTACCCTTGCTATCCGGGTTCCGGCCGCCGGTCATGAGTCCCTCCCTGTGGATAACGGAGCCCTCAAGCGTTACGGCCTTGACCTGGATGTTCCTCTTATAGCATATGTCCTTCGCGATGTCGAAGGTGTCGCATACAATGGAGCTGCCGCATGCGTAGGACATGGCACGCTCGAGAGAGGGATCGAAGTCAATGGTGTCAATTGTCAGTCGAGCACCGGGAATTGCCTTGACGGCGGAGTTGACCTGGTTGACTTTGACGTTGTCGAGTGGGATGAACGTCATTGCCGACAGCCGCTGGTCCTTCAGGTACTGAATGCAGTCAATGGCGACCTTCTCCGTATCGACCACCACGGAGTCGAAATCGCGACCTAGGGCAGTGACGACAGCATCGTCAAACTTCTTCTGCTTCGGCTTGCACAGCTCACCGACACGTCCCCGGACACCCGGATATGTCCGCTTGAGGCTGTTGACAGTCTCCTTCTTCTTCGCCTCCTTGTCGTTTTGGCGCCGTCCGTCGTCGGCCTCGGCAAGCTTCTTCAGCACCTCCTGGAGCTTCTCATCAAGCTCGGTGCGCAGATTGTTGACCCTAATACGCTCCGACTGCACCTTGTTGAACTCCTTCTTCTTGCCTTCCAGCTCGCTCGTGAGCTGCTTGACGGACTCCTGTACCGCCGACTTCCGCTCTTTGATGGTGTTGACCTCTGCTTGCAGCTTCTCCGCGGCCTCCTCGAAACTGTCAACCTTGGCTTTGAGGCTGTTGACGGTGATTTCATCGTCCTTCAGCTGGCGCGACAGGTTTTCGAGCTTGCCGCGGTTTTCCGCAGACTTTGCCATTGCCTGAGCGCGAAGAGTGTTGTATTCCTTCCGGTCAGCCTCTGTAAGCTCCTTTCCCTGCTTCTTCAGCGTCTCTGCCCACTGCTTCTCGAAGTGCTGCTGTGCCTTTTCCACGGTCGCGAGCTCCTTGTTGATTTTCTTGATGCTAGCATCTTGCGCGTCACGTTCCTTGGTGACGCTTTCAATCCGCTTCTTGATACCCTCCATATCTTTGTTGCTCTGCGCAATTTTCTCGTCGATTGGTACCAGACTGTTTTCGCGGTCTTCGATGCTCTTCTCCTTGGCCCGGATGTTCTTCTGCATCTTGCCAACCTCGCGGCCGACTGCCGCTTGCTCCTTCTGCGCCGCTTCCAGTTTCTTCTGGGAGGCCTCCATGTTACGATAGAACTCCTTGAGATTATCCTGGTGCTCCTGAATCTGTACACTCGACTCGTCCATCATGCGCTGAAAGTGGTATAGTTTCCAGAGAATATGAGTAACGACGGCCTCATCCCGCTCCTCGGTCTTCCTCTGGAAGTTGTCGGCCTCTTTCTTCTGGTCCTGATACTGCTTGATCTCGGAGTTGATGCCTCTCCGGCGTGTTAGCTGGAAATTCTGATTCTCGGCAGCTTGCTCTGCCTCAGCCTGCCTCTTTTCGTATTCGGCCTTGTACTCGAGACTCCCGGAGATCTGCTCGATGAGTCGCGTCAGGTCTTGTGGTGACTGTGCGGCAATGGCCTCGACGTCTCCCTGGAAGACCAGGAAGTTGCGCGCCTTGATGAGGATGTTCTCAGTCTCTAAGGCTTCGTTGTACTGGGCGGCCGTGACGACGCGGTCGTTTATCCGGTACTCGCTCGAGCCGTTGTTGTTGATGGTCCGCTTCCATTTCTTCTCGTCGCCGGCGTCGTCTTCGTAGACGGCCATCACCCAGGCCGTCTTCGGGTCACCGCGCATCCTCTGGGATGCGTCATCCTCCTCCTCTCCGTTCTCGTGGCCATTTGTTGCTGTCCCATCGTCCTGAATTTTGGACGTCTTCATTACGCGGCCACGGTAGACGAGGTCTCGGAGGTGGGATGATCGGAGATGCGACGACTTGATACCCAACACGAAGGATATCGCGTCCATGCTGCGCGAGACATATTGTCAGCGATATCTTCCGCATGTAGAAGGTCGTGTAACACGCTTACGAGTTTGACTTTCCGGAGCCATTGGGACCGATGATGGAGGTGAAGTATGAGTCGCCAAACAGGAGAGTGTGGTGGCCCTTGTAGGACTTGAAGTCTGATCGCAACCGTCAGTCAGATCGCACAGGACACACTCTCTGAATATCGGGGACATACTGAAGAGCTCGAGCCGGATAAGCTTCCCCATGTTTGCGGTGGTTGTCGGGTCGCGGAAAGTGTGAAGTCAGGACGCTGCAGTCAGGAGCGCGAACGAATGCGCCGAGTTGATGCGCACACCTGCGCGCGGGAAACAAGATAGGTCAAACTTAGAATGACTGTGGACGCGTCTGCGAGTCGCTGAAGAGAGTGTAGGTCGTGGAAATAATGTCAAATCGCATGCCTTCATAACACCGCTCAAGAAATTAAGAAGCGCGCTTTGGATGTCCATGGACGCGACAGACACAATAAGGTGGGGACCGTGGGGTAGTGGCTCACTTCAACGCACGGACTAGGCATCTCAGCTAGGCCCACGTTTTCCCTGCACGACGGGATGAAACGCGCCTTCCTCGCCGTTTTCATTGGACCTGGGACAGGGGTCCTTGCGTTTTGCATGTGCAGTTACGCAACCCTGAATTATACAACGTGTACTTCGGACATCCAACCTTTCAATAGCTGTCCATTTGTCAATACAAGCTTCATGCGCATTCATTTCCACATAACACTTCCGGACACGACATACAAAACCCTTGGTCCACTACTGTTCTTAAACTGGACGCCACGGAATGCATCGAACGCGAGCAGGTTGCATCCCTTGAACAAGCTATCTCAGCAGCGCAAGGCGTGTACCTGATAAACCGGACGAGAAGGAGAACTGCAAGAACACGCAGCAGCCATCTGGCCGTCTGGAAGAGGGCATAGCCCAATGCAATGCGTTCACCGACCTCCTTCCACCCAACCAAACCGCCCGACTCGCACGCCGATGACTCCGACTCGGACCTCGAGATCGACCTCGAAGAGCTCGACCCAAAGACCACCACCACAGGCCCTTTAGGCGGGCATATATCCCCCGAACCAAGACCAGGTCCGCGAATAGCCCTCCGAAACCTCCGCATGGGTGGTCGGCGAAGCGGAAAGCGGACCGCCTACGGCGAGCTGGGTGCCGGCCACGACAGCGACGATGCCGAGGGGCTGCTAGGACACGGAGAGGGGAGCTCACGCCGGTACTCCGACGCGGAAGGGGAAGATGCATCGCTGTTGCGAGACGGGGGCGGTGGCCGCGGCCATCAGCGGAGGAGATCCTTCGCGAACGACAGTCTCCGGACCCTGGCGAGTAAGGTGCGACTTCCGAGTTTCATGTCTACTGCCGGCAGCGAACAACAAAGGGACGAGGAGGCGGAAGATCAGGAAGAGGATGACCCCAGTGCGGCGAGACATGTTGCCGTTGGTTCGACGCAGACGACGCGTTTCCCGCCCAACAGCGTCTCGAATGCGAAATACACTGCCCTCAGCTTCCTTCCACTGACACTCTACAACGAATTCTCGTTCTTCTTCAACATGTACTTTCTGCTCGTTGCCTTGTCGCAGGCTATACCGCAGCTGAGAATAGGGTACCTGACCACATACGTTGCGCCCCTGGCGTTCGTGTTGATGATCACACTGGGCAAGGAAGCCTACGACGATATTGAACGGCGGAGGAGGGATAATGAGGCCAACTCGGAGGAGTATACGGTTTTGCAGTTCGACGAGCCGGGAAGAGGGGCCTCGTCGAACGCCCGTTCCAAGAAGATGCTTAAGTCGGCTGCTCTTAGGAAGGGCGGGAAGAGGTCGCTTGTGGAAAGGGATCGGCTGTCGGATATCCAGGAGGAAGAAGAGCAGGCGGAAGCAGATGGTGCGAGGAGGGGGCCTTCGGCCGTCGTGGTCGAGGCCAGTAAAAAGTCTAGGGATCTGAAAGTGGGAGATGTCCTCAAGCTGTCGAAGGGGCAGCGGGTGCCGGCTGATGTGGTTATCCTGAAGTGCTTGTCTCATGAGTCGACTATCCCTGTGCCGGTGGAGGAACCGCATAATGACGAAGCTCTGTTGCTCGACCACGAGGATGACGATGGGCAGGCGACTACAGCTGAGGGGCTTGGTCAGAAGGAGGATGCGGCGAACGCCCCGGGGAGCTCTAGCGGCGAGACCTTCATCCGGACTGATCAGCTGGACGGAGAAACGGACTGGAAGCTCCGACTCGCTTCTTCATTATCGCAAAACATGGCGTTAGAAGAACTTGTTCGCTTGCGGGTCACGGGCGGCAAACCCGACAGGAAGGTCAACGAGTTCGTTGGAACAGTTGAGATGTTGCCGTCAAGGCAGGACGCCGTGGCCGGCAGCTCTTCTGTGGCAGATAACGGCGACCTCTCTACGTCTGCTCCACTCTCCATCGATAACACGGCATGGGCGAACACCGTTATAGCCTCCCAGGCGACCACCATTACTGTCATCGTCTATACGGGGCCCCAGACCCGGTCCGCCCTGTCTACCGCACCGTCGCGCTCAAAGACAGGTCTTTTGGAGTACGAGATCAACTCTCTCACCAAGATTCTCTGCTTCTTGACACTAGCTCTGTCCATCATCCTGGTTGCCTTGGAAGGCTTCGGAAACACGGAAGGGAACGTATGGTACGTGAAGATTATGCGTTTCCTGGTGCTGTTCTCCACCATCGTACCCATTAGTCTTCGTGTCAACCTTGATCTTGGTAAGAGCGTCTATTCCTGGTTCATCCAGCGGGATCCCGGCATGCCCGGCGCCGTGGTGCGAACGAGCACGATACCTGAGGATCTGGGGCGGATTGAGTACCTCCTTAGCGACAAGACTGGGACTCTCACACAGAACGAGATGGAGATGAAAAAGATCCATGTCGGCACCGTCTCGTACGCCAACGATGCCATGGATGAGGTCACGGCCTACGTCAAGCAGGGCTTCCATGTCACAGACAGTACATCCAACAATCTCATCACCCCCTCCTCAACGTTTTCTTCGACAGCCACCGGCGGCGCAACCCGTACCCGCCGCGAAATAGGCTCCCGTGTTCGGGACGTCGTTCTGGCCCTCGCGCTGTGCCACAATGTCACCCCGACATCGGAAGAGGAGGACGGACAGGTCATCACCTCCTACCAAGCCTCGTCCCCGGACGAAATAGCCATCGTCCGCTGGACTGAGTCCGTCGGTCTCCGCCTCACTTACCGCGACCGCAAGGGCATGATCCTCGAGTCCGCTGAGACGGGACGACCAGTTGTGCAGGTACGCATCCTGGATATATTCCCTTTCACCTCGGAAGGAAAACGCATGGGTGTCATAGTACAGTTCTACGAGCACTCTTCCTCGCGCATACCGGACCTTGGCAACAGCGAGATCTGGTTCTACCAAAAAGGCGCAGACACCGTCATGGGCTCTATCGTGGCAGCCAACGACTGGCTAGACGAGGAGACCGCCAACATGGCCCGCGAGGGTCTCCGCACCCTCGTCGTCGGCCGCAAGCGGCTCTCGTTAAAGCAATACCAGGAGTTCACATCACGATACCAAGAAGCTTCCCTCTCCATCACTGGCCGCGAAGCAAGCATGCAGGAGGTTGTATCGCAACACCTGGAGCACGACCTAGAACTACTTGGTGTGACGGGCGTGGAAGACAAGCTTCAGAAGGACGTCAAGCCTTCGCTTGAGCTGTTGCGGAACGCGGGCATCAAGATCTGGATGTTGACAGGCGACAAGGTTGAGACTGCCCGCTGCGTGGCTGTTTCTTCGAAGCTCGTAGCGAGGGGACAGTATATCTACACCATTGCCAAGCTCAAGCGCAAAGACAACGCACAGGACCATCTTGATTTCCTGCGAGGAAAGACGGACTCTTGTCTGCTAATTGACGGCGAGAGTCTAACACTTTTCCTAACGCACTTCAAGCTCGAATTCATCTCGGTCGCCGTACGCCTCCCAGCCGTAGTAGCATGCCGGTGTTCACCCACACAAAAGGCCGACGTGGCTCGACTTATTAAGGAGTTCACCAAGAAGCGAGTGTGCTGTATCGGCGACGGCGGGAACGACGTATCCATGATCCAGGCTGCAGACGTGGGCGTTGGTATCGTGGGCAAGGAGGGACGGCAGGCCAGTCTCGCGGCCGACTTCAGCATTGAGCAGTTCCACCACCTCACCAAGC
The DNA here is from genome assembly GCA_009194965.1 of Coniochaeta sp. 2T2.1. Classification (NCBI taxonomy): domain Eukaryota; kingdom Fungi; phylum Ascomycota; class Sordariomycetes; order Coniochaetales; family Coniochaetaceae; genus Coniochaeta; species Coniochaeta sp. 2T2.1. The sequence continues at coordinate 540,451 of VSMA01000016.1, forward strand.
TGCTAGTCTGGCACGGGCGGAACTCCTACAAGCGGAGCGCTAAGCTGGCGCAGTTTGTCATTCATCGCGGGTTGATTGTCGCCGTTTGCCAGACTATGTATAGTATCGCGTTGAAATTTGAACCGGAGGGGCTGTACAAGGTATGTTCCTCTCGTCTCACCACGACAGCAAAACATGCTGACACACACAGGACTGGCTACTGGTAGGGTACGCAACAGTCTACACCGCCGCGCCCGTCCTCTCCCTTGTCCTCGACAAAGACGTGGACGAGAACCTCGCCAACCTCTACCCGGAGCTGTACAAGGAGCTCACCTCGGGCCGGTCCCTCTCGTACCGCACCTTCTTCGTCTGGGTCCTCGTGTCCATCTACCAGGGTTGCATGATCCAGGGTCTATCCCAACTCCTGACCGAGGTCGACGGCAAGCGGATGGTGGCCGTCAGTTACACCGTCCTGGTTCTCAACGAGCTGCTCATGGTCGCAATCGAGATCACCACGTGGCACTGGGTCATGATTGTCAGCATCGTGGGCACGTTCCTGATGTTTATCAGCTCCATACCTTTTCTGGGGGGTTACTTTGACTTGGAGTTCATTCTTACACTGTGAGTTGTCTCTTCCATCCGACGAGGGGAAAAACTTCTTGATGGGGCGAAATGTGCTAACCGAACAATAGTGGTTTCTTGTGGCGCGTCGCTGCTATTGCAGCTATCTCCCTGATTCCCCCTTATGCGGGTAAGCTTATACGACGGACGATGAAGCCGCCTTCTTATCGAAAGGTGCAGAGTATTTGAGCCTGGGTTGGGGTGTACCTTGTCTTATGGGATTTAAGCAGCGGAGCATATAGTATGGCGTTGGGCGGGTTTGTTTGTTAGACGGATGGATTGCAAGTGGGAGTCAATCCTCGTTCAGACTCCCTGGTGGTAATGGCTGAGTTGACGTATAACGGAGTCTATTACAAGCCTCCCTTCCCCCTTCTAAAATGTGCCGACTCTATGTGAATCTTTACGTCTCTCCCGTTAACGCTCTATGGTACATCGATCCAGTGCCCATTTTCTGCAAGAGACTCCCGGCTATCCTACACAATATCTTCCTCCCCAAGCCTGGTCCATCTAAGGGAAGGACTTTGCCTTAGAGCGGTTCACAGCTTCAGGACGAGCCAATCCTTCGTAGCATCGGGATGTTGTGCCCTCAACTTCCCCATGACACCACCGACAGGTCCCTGCAGTTCCGCCCCGTTAGCCCACCTCTTCGGTCCGGCAAAATGCTCGACGAAGCCCTCAGGGCCAGACACGAACAAAAGGTTCTTCCCGCTTCTGCCTGTGCAGAGGCAGTCTTCCTCCACTGCGTCCTTCTTCGTCGCGTCTATATCCGTCGCCGGCCGCCACGCCACCGCTTCCTGCGAATGCAGCCAGCAGTCCCTCGCCTCTTCACCACCGGCTTGTACCACAGGCCCAGCCGTAAGCAATCTCGCAACGGCACGGGCGTCGATAAAACTCCTCTCATCATCAACCGTACACCTCACGCTCACACTGCCAGGGTACATCTTCTGTATCTCGGCCAGCTGATCCAAGACCCTACCCCTCTCGCCATCCTCCAAGTCGCCCGTCACGGACCCCAGCCCAGGACAGGTTCGACAATCATCCCTATGCCTATTAGCCCAGATGATATCCACCTTTGGCAACCCCTCCTTCTCCGTCACCACTCCTCCCTCATTTCCCCTCTTCTTCTTATCCCCATCAAGCACAGCCTTAACAACCTGCAACGCAGGCGCAATCCCCGTCCCCCCAGCCAGAAACACCACCCTCCCCACATCGCCCAGCCGTTTCCTGACATCAAATCCATAATGCGGACCCCTCAGCTCAACCTGATCCCCTACGCCCAACCCAGAGAGGTAGGTACTCACCTCCCCGCCGTCCATCTTCCGAATCAAAAACTTCAGCTCGGGCGGTGTGGTCCTCTCCCTCGCCCCTTCTTCCTCCTCTGCCTCTCGCTCCGCCAACCCCCTCGGGAGCGGCGTGTAATCCCTAGCGACCTGCAACATGGGCTGCTTTACCTCGACGCTCCACGTCTTCCCCTCCTCCCAGATTTGTCTAAAGAATCGGTTGCTCGCCCGCGTCTCCATCCCGGATGGCAGCACCCACCCCTGCAGCCACTCGAGGATGGCATTGCCGCCGCCGGGTCCGGTCCAGGAGCTGCTGCTGCTGATCGAGGCCGTGGGCTGGACGGTGAGGATGAAGGCGGTGGGGGAGACCTGCTCCCGCGCCGTGATGGTGAAGGGGACGAAGGAGTCCGGGTTGAGGCTCTGGCGGTGGCGGGCTAGTTGAGCTAGTTTGAAGGCCGCGAGGGAGGCGAGCAGTAGGGCGAGGAGGCGGGTTGGGCGCGAGAGGGAGAGGTGGTTGTTGGGTTTGCTGCTGGGTTTGCCTTTGGTGTTGGTTTGGGAGATGAAGGTCCGGGTTTGAGGTATTAGACTCGGGGCGGTGAAGAAGTTGGGGCGGAGGGTGGTGGGCCCGCTGTGGTGATGTGGCGGTTGGCGGACATGGTGATGGAGCCTGCGGTGGGATGGTTTGGTGTTGAGGACGCTAGGAGAGGGTGGCGTGAGCCGGAGGAGAGTTTGCCTAGCGACTGTCCGGTTGGCCAGGGCGGCGAGGGAGTTTAGGAGGATCATGGAAAAATAAGCATCAATCATGAAGCTCGACCTGTCCGTCTCATTGATATCTTACGGAAGTGTAACAGTTTTGGTTGGATGAGGTGGATAAGGATATAAAACTGCTAGCGACCCGATTAATGCATACTACGCTCGAACCGCATTTCGCACTTCGACTTACACGGAGTGAGTTACACCTGTGCAGGGTTACGCATGTTAGTGCAGTGACATGCTAATCGTCGTGTTGTCGGCTAATCGTGAAATCATCCAATCTTACGTCCAGGTACCGCGCTAACGTGCGTATTCCTTGAACCGGTGTACACCTGTGGATTGATTATTACCCTGATTATTACTTTGTATATACAACGTGTATTACATCGTATGCTGGTGAGCAGGCGGTGCCTGGAAGTCACGGAACTAGGCACTCAAAGCACAATTGCGATGATATGACAGTCAGTCAACATCAAGTTATCATTGCGCTGACATGCCAATTTCTCATATATAATTCTCGTCGCCTTCATATGGCAGGGAATCGTGGAAGCCTGGAAGGAGTTGACTAAAAGGGAACTAGCAGTCGTCTTGAACTGACTTTTGACGTCTTCCGTTCAGGGGTATCATCGCTCTTGATAAGTATTTCTTAAATGCCATATTTTGGTATCTCTGTCCTTGTTCCTTTTGAGACGAATCATCGCTGACACAAAATCAGAACTCGTTTACATCTACAACATCCCACGAGTGGTCTCAAGACAATGTCAGAACGCGGAGGATCGACATACCGCCCGTCCGCGCCTTTTGGCAAGGTCCCCTTCGAAGTTCTGATCAACATAATTGCCTCCGCACCGCTCATCGACTGCGGCAGCATCTGGCTCAACTGCCGTCTGGTTTCGCATACTTGGAAGGCTGCGACGGAACACGCTTTCAGAAACCACCTCCAAAACGATATCGGGGTCGTCATCGATGTTTCCACGCCATACGAATTCTGGCCCTTGTCATTCACCACCGCCAACTTCTCCGACGACGGCGAGCGCGTCATTATGAAGGCGAAGGACATCATTCCCACGCCTTCTTGGTTGGAAACACCCACTGAGAGATCCGAGCGCGAGATTGACATACTCAATATGTGGCGCGAGGATGCTGAATCCGAATGCCACCGACTGCCAGCCTCGCTCATCATGACTAGGCACATGATCTTCTTACGAGGCGCTTATGGCAATGACACCGAGCTGCCCGGCCTCGAAAACGACTTCGACAACGCTTCCATCTCGTTTCGGTGGAAGCAGATGTTCAGCATGTTCTTTGGCGAGAAGGAGTACATCGACAGCCTCATCAGAGCGCACCCGGCTTTATCCGATACGGTGCCGTTTGAGAGACCGATGACCTCGAGAATGGCAGGAATTTGGATGCATCGGCGGATAGATGAACTGGCTCCGGCTGCGGAGGAAATCTCTGTCAAGGTCCGACATATGCGCGTTAGGAAGTGGCTGTCACGGGACGCCAACAGCCGATACCGGGATCATGTTACGGACGACAAGTTGGAGGCGATCTTGCATGCGAGGCATGAGGAGGTCGTATCCTGTCCCGAGGGAACGAGCAGGGTCAAAAATGAGGGCTACATCCCTCAGGGCAAGTTGGAAGAGGTTTTCCATGAGGATCATCGAATGGCGCACCGGAACGCGAGGGGGAGGAGAATTTCAAAGAGGTTTGTTGGTAGCTCGGCACCCCAGCTGACAATGTGGACAATGTGTCCTGAAGATACGGCGGTCCCCTTCGTCTATGAGTAGGAGCCCCTGACAGCTTAGGTCAGCCCCTCTGGGATAGCGCATAGTCCGGCCAATACCTATACCAGGTCCAGGTCTCTTGCCCAGGGATGTAATATACGGTGCTTAGGTACTTATAGGTCCCAAAAAGCGGCCAAGCACACATGGTGAGCGGAGCCCCTACAAATAGTCTTGTCTCTGCCATTCCCTGAGCCCAACCGCCGTGAACATCCCATCTACAACGACACTCTTCATCTCAGATTTCCATCAAATCTACCTTTGGAAGGGTTTCACAAGAGCTCGTTTCTACCCAGCCATCATTTCACTAAACAACAGGACTAGATGTCTACCTCTCTGGGTAATTCGAACTGCCCCCGGTTGCCCCCAGAGATCTGGACCAAAATCATCTCCTGCACCCCAACACGGGACCTGTCCGAAGCATGGTTCGTCTGCCGGAGCGTCTCGCGCACCCTCCGCGCAGCGACGGAGCTCGTCTTCGTGACGAACCACCTCCCCAAGGTCACCGTCAATTTCAACCTCGGCATGCTCTACACAGAGGAATACGACAAGTTCTTCGCCTCGCTCGACTTCCACTTCGACCGCCTATCCGAAAACGGCAAGCGAGTCCATCTCACAGTCGAACACATCGACGGCCGCGAGGCATACATGCGAGCTACGAGGGACGTCTGGTCGGAAGCAATGGCCATGTACCCCTCCAAGTCCAACGACGACGAGGAGGCCGACAACGCCATCTTCGAGCCGAGCCACATCACCAGCCTCAGGCGATTGGTCAACGACACCCCGCTGCCGGGACTCGATCACTCCGTCGATAACCTCACGATATCGTTCCTGTGGAAGGAGATGTTCGACATGTTCATGGGCGACTTCGAGCTGAGCAAGAAGCTGATGGTGAAGAACGCGATCAGCCAGAGCACGCCCGAGCGACGCGCCCGGAGCATGGAGGAGGCCTTCGCGCTGCTCGCCGAGTTTCTCCCCAAGTTCCAGAAGGCGCAGGCGGACATCGCCATCGAGGCGAGGGATAGGCGGTGCCGGCTGTGGTGGCGGAGGCATCACCCCGATTTCGCGCTCAGCGAGAGCGTGTACGAGGATTATAAGCGCTCCTACCGGAGGCAGTACAAGAAGGTGGTGCAGATAGAGAACGGGCTCAACTTTGCGGAGTTTAGCGACGACGAGGCGGGGGAGGAATATAAGAAGGAGGAAGAACGTGGTGGGAGGAACCGGGAGGGAAACAAGTCGGAGGATGAAGACGCCGATGACGATGGCGAGTACTCGGCGGGACGGCCGGATATGGATGATGAAGACATGGCATTTGATGAAGATGATGAAGATCATGACCACCTTATGGACGATCTCCTCGACTTCGACGGAGGCTTGATGGGCCCAATGAGGGATGACCCCGACTTCCTTCGTCTGATGGAGGCGGTTTGGAGATGATTGTGCGGGCACAGATATGACAAGGATATATGAACCGACGAATTCTTTCTCTTAGACGACAGCGTACTGTATGGTCACCTCTCTGTAGGCGTACGGCCCCCTGCGTTGTTCTCCGTCTCACGCTTGCTCTATCTCTATCTCTATAGCCCAAGCTCTATTCTATAACCTCAAAATCTTCCCATCACCCGTAATCCCGCCCCTGAACAGCTCCCCGATCACATTCCCCTTCACAACCGTCTCCTCCACCAAACCCAGCACATGCCTCGGCTCAACCCGCCCATACCAAATCCCATGACCAGCAAGCGGATGTTTCCCTCCATCTTCACCCTTCATGCCCGGCGGCAGGTACATAATCACGTTCCCCGCGAACTTATGCCCCCCAATATGACTTATCAACCCAACCCTCGCGCTCGTCTTCCTCCCCGTCTTCTCCCCCTCTATCTCCTCCACCTTCCCATCAAGCGCCACCGCAACAGGCCCCTCCAAAACCTCCACCCCAGCCTCCGGCAGCCTCGCGCGGAACTCATCCCTCAACACGGGGCCCATCACACCGCAGCGCATATCTCTCCCGCCGTGTCCACATATCAAGACCATAACATCCTCCACATCCCTCACGCCGTGTAACAGCCCCTGGTAGGCGGCTTTCCGCGTCAACCGGTCGCGGTGGATGGGGCTCTCCCCGTCGTGCATGGGGTGTAGTTTCTCAGGGAGGAGGTAACCCTTTACCAGCCCCTCTACGGAGTCGAAGGACACGCGCGGTAGGAAGGGAACGTATTTGAATAGGGGCAGGATGTAGGCTGATGTTGTTTGGACTTCGGGCCTGGGGGAGGGGGAAGAGGGGAAGGATGCGTTTAGGGGCGAGATGTTGTGGAAGGGCTGGCAGAGGCACAAGTTAGAATAGGGTTGTGAGGAGAGAGGGTATAAGGGGGAAGAAGACGAACGTCGTTATAAACCCCTCCCCGACCGATCAGCTCTTTCAGATCGGCGGCTAGGTTGTCGCCGCTGTTGTCCTCTTCAATCTTGGACGGCCAGTCGTCCTTGCCCGTGCAGACGAGGACGTGCTGCGCGTAGTTGGATATCAGCCCGTTGAGGTTTGTCTTGTGGTCTATGTGGAGCCCCTCGGGCATGGCGGGCGTGGGCGCGCATTGGCATGTCGGTGAGGGACAGGACTGTACGACGGGGAAGGATGGTGGTGGATGTCGGCGAGTCGCATAGCACCGGCTCGATCGCAGGACGAATGCCGACTTAGGTTTGACGGACTGGAGGGTGATTTGGTTGGCGCATAGTCGCAGCAGCCTCGCCGGGGTAGTTATCAACATGGGAAGAGGATTGGGGAGAGAACGAGTGTAGAATGTGCAGAATTGGCCATGTTGCGCCGGCGCTGAGTGGTGTGCGACCGGTTGATTTTATTGAGTGACGTCGCTCGGCGCGGTCACGGAGGTAGGCCGAGATGGCCGGAGTATGTAACTGCATAAGCGCGGATAGATGCATAATTGTCTGTTTTGTTGACCCACTTCGACTCGGCGTTCAACGACATCTCCGAACAGAACCCCCTATCCAGGAGGTTAACACGTCTCAAACCTCAAATCTAGTTCCCCGTTGATCCTCGTCGATGCCGAGGCTCACACCGTCGTTGATATGGAAGGCTCATAGCATCTCGCCTCTAGCAGCGGCTCTGCTGCCGGTGTGCAGGGATATTCCGAGTGCTCTCACTGAGCTGCGATGGATCCGTGAACACGTCCAGTCCATGTCCAAGGCTTCCCCTATGCCGGCCGATGTCATGATCCGCCGTTTGTGCAGAGAACGAGGAAAAGGCGTGCCCTTGCAGTATGTCCTCCGCACACAGCCCTTCGGCAATCTGGAGATCAAGTGTCGCCCAGGCGTCTTGATCCCAAGGTAAACACACCATATCTCATAGCTACCCCTTTTCATCTCGTTAACACTCGTCAGATCTGAACCAGAGGCCTACACCACCCACCTCTCCAACCTTCTCAAATCCGGCCACTTCATCACTGCCAACCAACCTCTTAGAGTCATCGACTTCTGCACAGGAACAGGCTGCATAGCCCTCCTCCTCTACTCCAACCTCACCCCCTCCGTCCCCCAGCTATCCATAACTGGCGTCGACATCTCCCCCCTAGCCATATCCCTCTCCCACACCAACCTAGCCCACAACGTCTCCCTCAACCTCGTCCCCCCTCCCACCCAATCCCACACCATCACCTTCCAACAATCCGACATCTTCTCCCCACACTGGTCGTCCCCCTCTCTAGTCGGTAAATACGACATCATCATCTCCAACCCGCCGTACATCTCCCCCCGCGGCTTCGCGAGAGAGTGCTCCCGGTCGGTAAGGAACTACGAGCCGAAGCTGGCGCAGGTGCCGCTTCCCCGGCCGGCGGAGGTCGGGTTGGTGTTTGTGGCGCAGGAGGACGTGTTTTATGCGCGGTTATTGGATATCGGTGCTGTGGTGAGGCCGAAGGTGATGTTGTTTGAGGTCGGCGGGATGGGGCAGGCGTTGAGGGTTGTCGGGATGGTGGGGAAGAAGTTGGGGGTGGATGAGTGGGCGGTCGAGGTTTTGAGGGATTGGCCTGATGGAAGGCGCGGGGAGGAGGAAGGAGGGGAAGTCGCTGTTGACGGTGTGGGACAGGTGCCGGTTAGGGGGAGTGGACATGGGAGGTCGGTTTTGGTTTATCGGAGGTAGGAGTATTCAACGTGGCCACTCCTGAGCATTTGGGGAGTCAAGTACCCTTAGCAATGGAGGAAGGTGCAACAGAAATCTGGAAGGCCACCTAAACTCCGGCCCTTATATTCCTCCTTCGAACTTCGCTTCCACTTCCACTTTCGCTTTTCAACCCAACCATCGAACCGACTGTTTTCTCGATCGGACCTCGCCAGTTCCCTTGAACATCAACCCTCCTAAAAGAGTCAATCCCCCATACAACATCACCATCCTGACCATATTCCGCGAGCCAACATGTCGCAAACATCCAACCCTGTTCGTCCTCAGGTCTTCGACGAGACTGGAGATCTACAACTGTTAGTCGGCAAACGCAGAGTGCCCTGCAAGGTCTGCTCCAAAGCCCTTGCGAGGTCCTCGCCAGTCTTCAAGGCGATGCTTTTCGGACAGTTTGCCGAGGCTAAGTCCAAGGCCAGCAATGGTGGCTGGGTTGTTGAGCTGCCAGACGACGAGGTCAACTCGATGCTGTACATCTTCAATATCATCCATGACCACGTCGACCGGATTTCGAGGGACCTACCAGGCGATGACGAATATGGCGAAACCTTCATCCGGTCCGAGCCGCACAAGCGCTACTCGCTATATCCGTGTTCGAAAATGGAGTTCTTATACCTGCTTACAAGGGCTGCCGATAAGTACCAGGTGCTCCGTCTTTTCAAGCCATGGGCGAAGGATTGGCTTGCTGCAGTGCGCGAGGTGAAGATGGGGGCATCCGGCTGGTCTTGCGAGGTCTTATGGGCTGCGTGGCTTCTCGGCGATGAAGAGCTGCTGCGTCAACACTTGATGGCGTTGTCATGTGGGCCTACGCCCACTCATTCGTGTATGAACACGACGGATGCGGAGAGATCGTAACTGAGGACGATGGGAGCACCGTATGGATGGCTCCATACGGAGAGGAAGATGAGCGTGGCCTTATTCTCAGCATCCTGGGACTCGAAGGTAATACTTCTTTCTTTCGCCCTCATGGATTCCTGTCTAATAATTTCCCAGATCGACTTCCCGACCTGCGACTCAGACTTCTCCAAGCCATGCTATTCCCCGTCAAGACATTTCTCTTCAGGCCTCTCGTTTATATGGCGCCGGGATGCGCCTGGCATATGCAACTAGACGGCCCAGGCGATGACAGGAAAGTCATCATGAAGGCCTTCGAGGAGGCTTTACTCAAGGAAGCCCTCTTTCCACTGCCAGGGCCGCAAACATTCGGGGATAACGCCCTAAAACTGCAGGAAAAACTCGAATCGGTAAAGAAAGAGTTTGAGCAGGTTGCGAAGTCATTCTTCCTGCTCTGTGACGACTGCAAGCCTCTGGAGAGAGTCATGGAGGCGGTGGACTTGGCGAAGGGAGGCAATCATCTTGTTCATTTGACCAAGGCGCAGAGAGAGCATCTTGCACGGCGTCGGGAGGAGTCTGGGATTGGAGAGGGCAAGAAGGAGTGGTTCTAGCTGCATGCCGGGGAGGGGTTGCGACCAGCGGTTGGGGAAACGAGGAGGGATATGCGTGGTTTCCGGGCGATGTGTTTAGCGAGATTCTGACCAAGAGCAAATGGCATAGGGGTTCTGATTTGAGTAAACATCCGGCTGAGAATACAGAGAGGCACTTCACTGGTAAGCTTAGGTAGTGAATATACATGGCGTCTTTCCATGAAGTTCCAGCTTGTCCAAGACAAATGCCGGTATGGGCATATTTGGAGGATGTACACTTAAGCCAACGCCCTGTTCATTTACAACGGACGAAGAAAAGACAGATACTGATGTTCTCTCCTGTCGTGATCCCGGCATACTCGGACGCCAACAGCAAGAAAGTCTAAAATGCAAAAAATTAAACACACGTCGTGAGCAGGATTTGAACCTACGCAGGCGAACCCATGAGATATCGAATAAGCATTCAAGTCTCACTCCTTAACCACTCGGACATCACGACCAGCTTGCCTGACTCGGCCGGCACAGCTGTATATGGAGCCAGCCACGCTGCACGGGAGAGAAGGAACGATGCCTATTCGCATGGAGCGGTCCCCCTGAGTGGAACAGGGCAAAAGTTCGCCCAAATCCATTTGGACCCGGTAGGGAAGCAGGCAAAGAATTTCAACTCCAGACAGCATCTGGGAGCTGTTAAACAGTGTTTGGCTCCGCCGTGAATCGAACACGGGTTGCATCGGATGTAGCGAAGTTACGATTGTGTCTCCCCTTGTTTAGGGGAGGGGCATGCCTCGTGTACCACAACGATGAGTCTTGACCACTGGACCACGGAACCTTGTTGTGTCTTCCTTTGTTGGATGAATAGGCGAGTCGTTATTGTGTGTCATGAAGTTTCCACTGGGAAGAGTTTCGTCCGAGGTTTTGTGATGTGGGCTGGATTGGACGGGGAAGCTTATGCGTGGGCATGACTCGGGCGGCTTGGCTGGATGGATGGCGGGATGGGAGGGTTGACGTCGGTGATACCAGGTAGTTGGAGAGGCGAAAAGAAGGCGTAGAGTTGTGAACTGGGCAGGTGAGCGGTTTGAAACGATGAGTGTCAAGCCTGCCAACTGGAAGGTCATGACAGATGTAGGAAGGTCATGACAGATGTAGGAAGTTCATGACAGATGTAGGAAGGTCATGACAGATGTAGGAAGGTCATGACAGATGTACAGGATTGCGGACTTGAGCGGCATTTGGACGGTTAAGTCGACGCTTTAGGGGACGAAACGTCGCCGTAGTAACATACGAAAGCCTACCACGCGAAGTTGTCAGGGGAAGAAACGACATAAAAAGAAACGCATAGGCTCGACACGATAATGGCAAAAAAACGTACAACAACAGGGATTCCCCGGTGGTCACCCACCCGAGTACTGGTCTGTCGGTTACTGGCTTGTCGATGGGAGAGCGGACGGGATCCCGAATTCTCCAGTACCTATGGTCGTACGTGGTGGTTCTGGCGGTTGTGTTGGGTTATCTTTGAGTCCACGGCCATGGAGATGGGACTGAGCTGTGCCGACGGGGATGTATTTTCACATGTCGAGCAGGGAGAGCTGTGGCCATGCACTAGTAGTAAGAAAGCACGGGAGCACTTATCTGTAAAGTTGAGAACCTCAGATTTCCTCCTATTCCGATGTCCATCTTCGCCGGCAGGCTGATGAGCTGCAGTCTAGAGGGTACGTCCGCCGCCCAGGTCATTCATAAGTGACGACACTCTGTACCCCAGTCAAGCTTCTCTGTTCTGACCATTCCCCTTCCTCAAGACTTGTCCAAGTTCAACTCTCGCGTCCTTGCTCCAGGTTCCTGCCAGTCGACTACCACGCCGATCTCAAAGACATCGAAAATGGGGCAGGCCCGCCCTCAGTATCTTGCTTGTGACCGTCCAACACCCGTTGTAGGATTGCGATTCTCAGCCCGGGTATCTGAACGGATGATAAGACAATCATACCAACAGGCAACGAGACGACGGTCAACCTTTTACCGCATCAAGTTGCGCAATCCTACCACGGGTGTAAAGCCCAGCGCCAACTAGTCGCTACACACCTGTCTCCATTTGCCTCTGCTTCAGACGTGCTTCCAGAGTGCTGTCTAGCTGGATGAGAGGCCGGTCGGACTTCAGCACCTTCGTCAAGCGGGCAATGAGTCTCTTGAGAGGTCGGCATCCGGAATGCTGGGGAGAGAGATTATAGAGTGCGCACGAGCAGTCTCTGGTCGCTTCCAAGAGGCAGTCCTGTAGGTCAATAACCTTACTATTCCATGTCCCCGAGGGGTTAGGGAGCGGGTATAGGTGATACTCTGCCAGAGCCTCCCGAAAAGCGGTCAATATGGCCTCGCGGTCACTGCCCGGGCCAGCTGCTTCCATGTGCCAAATCGCACTTGGGGCCCATAAACAGAAATGGGTCGTCGAGGTAGATGCGGAGGGGATCGAGAACGGCCTCGATCGCCACCGCGCGCGCTGTGCGGATCTTCTCTGTCCGGTTGTTAGTCGATCTGTCGAGAAAAAAGGAGAGGAGCAAGACACTCCGCAATTTCGAGTTACCAGAGATGTTGAGGATGCTCAGGATCACTTCAGGACCGTCGCCCGGCCTTGCAAAGTCGTCAATTCTGTGAGTCAAACACACATCGGTGAGACCAAGCGTCTTTCCCTCCGGGCCAAGATCTGATAGCAAGACCAACTTTTCAAGCTCCGAAATCAACATGGACCGGTAACCGAGCACCCAAGCAATCCACATAAGCTTTGCGAAGTCTTCGCAGTATCTTGATCTGCATTGGTGGATCCAGGACTTCGCCCACGGCTTGAGCAAGGGCGCCACGTAGTATTTGTCGCTGACAACCGTGATGTGGTACAGCACATCTATCACGACTTTTGGCACGTTGTAGTTGAAGAGTTGTGCCTGAATCAAGTCCTTTCTTCTCTGGGGAAGCATCATCGGGACATGGTGCACCTGGCCGTGGAAGATGTGCAACAAGATTGCCATGGCGTTGATGTCGTCCTCCGGAAGATTGACAACCCACTGGATACTCGCGTCTCGAGGCTTTGACTCGGCAAAGCCGCCGAAGAGCATCGACTTGAAGACCGGAGACGCACGTGCAAGGGCTTTGGAGCACACCAGACAGGTAATCCTGTCCTTGCCCGTGCCAATCACCAGACGCAAGTCGCCGTCTGCGTCGAAAACCAGAGGCTCGTGCTCACTCTCGTCGCTGGTGTCGTCGTCCGAGGGTTCGTCGTCTGAAGGATCGTCGTGGGAACCGTAATCGGAAATATCGTCGTCGGGAGAGTCTCCGTTGTCTTCGTCGGGAGAGTTGTCGTCGGGAGAGTTGTCGTCGGGGGAGTCATCAGAAGCCTCGCTACCGTAGGAACCGTCGGCGTCCGGGAGTTCAGCGTCGGCCGGCTCCTCATCAGACTGACTGTCGGCGTCTTCAGCATAGGAAAGCTCCTCGTCGTCGAAATCAGCGTCCTCGTAGTCGACAGCACCGGCATCTTTGCCGTCCTTATTGATCGGCGCGCCATCAGAGACTGATTTCAGCCCGGGAATACAGACCGCATAAGCATGATTATTGGAGAGGCTGGAGAGGAGCAACTGACAGGCAGCTTCTCCATCCATCTTGCTGGAGATTTCTCAGAGACGGGATGGTGAACTGCTGCGAGGTTGTGGTTGCGATGGAGTCGAAGAAGCGGAGGCAGAGTAAAAATATAACAAAATAACGAGGAGTAGGGAAGTAACGGTGGATTGGTGAAAGTTTGTCGTAACGCAGGTGACTGACCACTCGCCTCGCGCCTTCCGTGTACCTGTATGTACTTTCACTTGTCGCCTGGGAGTGAAGGATGAGGGATGCCACAATCGTTGATCAGTCCATCATCAAATAAGCCTTTCGTCAAATAGTCTACTGTCAAATTAGTCTATAGTCAAATCAGTTTGTCGTCCAGTCAGTGTATCGTCAACTCAGCTATCTTAGTAAAACGCAGCAGCTTTCATGAACTTCATAGGATCAAGCAAAACGCGGATAAACTTGCAACTTATTTTTCTTCAACACACCCAGCAACTAACCCTCCTCAGCATCCATATGATCCGCCCTTCTCTTCCCACCCATACCGGGCCTCTTCTTCTTATCCATCGTCTCGAGCACCTTCTTCATCTCCGTCCTGGCATGGCGCTGCGCCTCCTCCACCCTTGTCTTGAACACCATCACCTCCTCCTTCTCGGTCGCGTACTCGTCCAGCTTCTTCCCCAGCGCCGCCTCGATGCGCAGCCAGATCTCGATATCGTACTGCGTCACGAGCGTAATAGCGTGGCCGCTCTTGCCCGCACGGGCCGTACGGCCCACTCTGTGCACGTACGTCTTGCTGTCCTGCGGTAAATCGTAGTTCACCACCAAATCGACGGAAGGGATATCCAGACCACGCGCCGCGACGTCGGTGGCCACGAGGATATTCCTGCTCCCGGCCTTGAACTTGTTCAGCGCACCGAGACGGTTGGACTGCGAGAGCTGTCCGTGCAGCGGAATGGCGCCGAAGCCGAGGGTGCGGAGGAGGATGGCTATCCTCTGCGTCTCGTAGACCGTGCGGGTGAAGATGATGGCCGTCTTGCCGGCGAACTCGTTGATGAGGTAAACGACGTAGGTATCCTTGTGGGCGTGAGGAATGAAGATGTAATTCTGGAGGAGGGTCGAGACGGTCTGGTACTTGCTCGAGCTGATGCTCACCCGCAGGGGGTCGCGCAGACAGGCGCGTTGCAGTGACTCGACCTTGGAGGACATGGTGGCGGAGAAGAGGTACGTCCTGCGCTCGCGGGGGAGGAACTTGAGGATTTTTTCGAGGATGGGACCGAAGTCCATGTCGAGCAGGCGATCGGCCTCGTCCATGACGACGTATTTGAGAGTGCGTAGGGAGAAGCCCTTCGTCTTCTCCAGATGGTCGAGCAGGCGACCGGGCGTGGCCACGACGACGTGAGGCTTCTTGCCTAGGGCGATGGCCTGCGAGACCATATCGAGACCACCAATGACGACGGCGCAGCGCAGGTTTATGAGGGAGCCGAGGGCCTCGAAGGACTGGCCGATCTGGGTGGCCAGTTCGCGGGTCGGGGCGAGGACGAGGCCGAAGAGCGGTTGGGGCTTCTCGAGGAGGGATTGGAGGATGGGGAGGGCGAAGGCGGCAGTCTTGCCGGAACCGGTCTCGGCGAGGGCGATGAGGTCTCGGTTCTGCAAGGCGAGGGGGATGGACTCGACTTGAATCGGTGTGGGAAATTTGTAGCCTAGGGCGGCGCAAGCTTCGCAGAGGGAGTCGACGATGCCCTGTTCAGCAGTGTTAGCGTTCTGCTGCTGGTGTTCCCAAGGGGTGTCCACGACGAGCAAAACATACCAAGTCCTTGAAGGTCTTTTGCACTTCCTCTGTTTCGTCTTGTTTCGCTTCTTGTTGTTGCACCTCTTCGGCTCCGGACTCGTTCTCGTTATCATCCTCCGAGCCCGACGGTGATGGTGACGGAGACCGTTGTCGTTGTGGCTTCTCTCCCTTACTCTTGCTCTTTAGCTTCGGTACCGCTGCATCGTGAGCGGTCTTTCGCCGTTTCGTGCCAGATGTTATGCTCGACATGTTTGCTGTGTTGGTTTCCTTCGCCTTTCCTGGTGACGGACGACGGAACTTGAAGGTCTGGTGGTCTTATCGCAGCGAAACTTTCTAGTGGAGCAAAATCTGAAGGTGGGGCCGATTGCGATGCCAAGCATCTTGACCCTCACGCACGGACCACAGCAAGTTTCAACTCCACATCCGTCTTTGTACGTACCTTGATTTCATTGACATCCGCAATAGGGATAACTTCAAAGCCCCTTATTCAGTACCATTCGCCATTCTTGCACATACTTTTGTCCGGAAAGTACTTGGTCACTTCAGTATAGTCTTATTCGACTGCTTCGACACGTGACACTTACGACGGAGTTTATAGTATATTCGCGAAACGACGTCATCTCGACATGCCATCCGCGACTTTCTCATCCGCAAGTCAATAGAAACGGCCAACCACCCGGCTCTAAGCATCTACGCACAACCGGCAGCAGGATCACTCCTGCAAGAGCCAATGCCACCCCTCTACTCCTCCTCCCTACAACCGAACACCCGCGACTCCCTCGAGCTCGCCTCTCTAGCCTCCTCCAGCCCCGGCGCAGACACATCCGAGACCGACTCGCGGCCGAGCATATCCTCGTCGCGCAAAGCGTCACTCGAGCGCGATGACCCCCTAGACAGCTCTAACCCCGCTGCCCAGGGGTCGCGACCAAACCATGGACGTTCCTACTCTGTCTCGTCCACCTTCGACTTCGCATCCAACCTATTCCCCCTATCCTCCTCCGCGGCTGGAGCAGGTGGTTATGCTCCTATAGGCGCGCCGACGACAGCTGGTCGAGGGGGCGGACTACTCGGAGGTGCCGCCGGCTCACTGGAAAAACACAAGACATTGACATACCTGAACGGCTTGTCGCTTATTGTCGGCCTAATCATCGGCTCGGGCATCTTCTCCTCTCCAAGCCAAGTCAATTCGAACGCCGGCTCGCCGGGCGCGGCGATAATAATATGGGTGGTGGCCGGCATACTCGCCTGGACAGGAGCAGCCAGCTATGCCGAACTGGGTGGCGCCATACCCCTTAACGGCGGGGCGCAGGTGTATCTCTCCAAGATCTTCGGCGAGCTGTCCGGGTTCCTCTTCACGTGGGTGGCGGTGCTGGTCCTTAAGCCGGGCAGCGCGGCCATCATCGCCATTATCATGGGCGAGTACCTCGTGCGAGCGGTCATCGGGGCGGAGGCGGAAACGATCAACCCCTGGATCAACAAGAGCGTCGCGCTAGTGGGCTTGTTCCTAGTGACGTTTATGAACTGCGTGTCGACGAGGCTGGGCACGAAGGTCAATGATTTGCTAATGTTTATGAAATTTGTTGCATTACTGGGCGTTACGGTCACGGGCATCGTGGTGGCGTGCACGGGGTACTCGTTTGCTGGGAAGCCGAACTTGGACTGGAAGACGCATGCGTGGTTTGAGGGAACCAAGATGGATGCTTCTGCTTGGGCGGTTGCGCTGTATGCTGGCTTGTGGGCGTATGATGGGTGGGATAATGTGAGTTTGCCGTTTTACATCGTTCTTGCGGACAACTTACTGACATGTGACAGACAAACTACGTTGTTGGCGAGTTCCGGAACGCATCCCGCGACCTGCCTCGGGTTATCCATACAGCCATGCCCTTGGTGATCATCAGCTACATTCTCGCCAACGTGGCATATTTCCTTGTCCTGCCGCTGGACGTCATCAACTCCACCAACACAGTTGCCGTTATGTTCGGCTCTAAGGTCTTTGGACCGGTTGGCTCCCTCGTTCTGGCATTGATCGTTAGCGCATCGTGCTTCGGTGCCCTGAACAGCAGCACGTTTACCTCGAGCCGGCTCGTCTACGTTGCAGGCAAGGAGGGGTACATACCTGCCTTCTTTGGGCGCATCGGCAGCGGTTTTGGATCGGAGCAGCCGCTATCCACGATGTCATCGACGAATACACTGCGTACGCGCAGCCGCATATCGAAGGTCATTGCCCGCCTGGTGGGGGATGAAGACACGGGCCTCTTCTTCACGCCTGTGCCGGCTCTGGTTCTCAACGGGCTCTTCACCACGGGCTATGTCCTGGTAGGCGAGTTCGGGACTCTGCTCACGTTCTACGGCGTGGCGGGTTACACCTTCTACTTTATCACCGTCTTGGGCCTGATCGTGCTTCGGGTGCGCGAGCCGAACCTGGAGAGGCCGTACAAGACATGGATCACGACGCCGATCATTTTCTGCTGCGTGAGCCTGTTCTTGTTAAGTCGGGCTGTGTTTGCGCAGCCGTTGCAGACGCTGACTGTTATCATATTTGTTGTTGCTGGCATACCGGTCTACTTTTGGAGGATAATGGGTCGGGACCAGGTCGTCAAGCGCGAACGGGGACATCGGGAAGGCAGGGAAAAGCCTTGGTGGAAGTTCTGGAGTAGGGGCTGACTTGATGGTGTTTGAAGAGGTCGTTATGCCTGGACCTGTCATGAGCGGACGGGACGGGTTAAGTGGCTAGAGTCCAGATAACTATTGTGCATGGCTAGGCGTTGGCTCTGTATAAAGTCCGGAGTATAATACCAATAGTGTGCTGAAGACTACCGTCTTCCTCATGCCCAAGTTGTGTTGTGCATATCGAAAGCATAAGTTTACGATGCAAGAGCATGTAAGGAGAAGGCATGTCGTCCAATTTAGCAGGGGTGTGCCACGTTGCGGCTTAAAGAAATGTCTTGGCAGGCACTACCTAGAACTGCCGGCAGCACAAGCTTCGCGATAAGATAAGAGATCAGTCCAGCTCAAACATCCACTTTCTTATGACGACCTCGTCCGAAGTTCAAGATCCCCAACTTCAGCGCAACTGTGGCGTGTAGAATGCATTCGCGATGCAGCTAGTCTATGGAAGGCTCATAGCCCAAACTCGGCTGCCCACTTTGAGTATACCTCGCTCCTGTGGGCACCTATTGGACCGCCATGTCACGCACAAACTCTCATATCAAGCTCTTCGAGCTCTGAGCACAAGCACACGATGCTACGCCGCGCAGCACCACCTCGACCTCCCCTCCCTCGACAAGAAATGGCAGCGAAAATGGCACTCCGTGCCCAAGTCCCCCCCATCTGCCGACAAGCCGAGCCAATACGTCCTCCCCATGTTCCCCTACCCCTCGGGCTACCTCCACATGGGCCACCTGCGCGTCTACACCATCGCCGACGTGATGGCGCGCTTCCGCATCCTCCAGGGGAACGACGTCATCCTCCCCATGGGCTGGGACGCCTTCGGCCTGCCCGCCGAGAACGCGGCCATCGAGCGGGGCGTCAACCCGGCGGTCTGGACCAAAGGCAATATCGGGCGCATGAAGGAGCAGCTGGACGCTATGAACGGGTCGTGGGACTGGGAGAGCGAGATCGCCACGTGCGACCCGGCGTTTTACAAGCACACGCAGAAGATATTCTTGATGCTGAGGGAGGAAGGGTTGGCGTACCAGGCCGAGGCGGAGGTCAACTACGACCCCGTGGATAGGACGGTGCTGGCGAACGAGCAGGTGGATGCGAACGGGTGCTCGTGGAGGAGCGGGGCGAAGGTCGAGAAGAGACGGTTGAAGCAGTGGTTTCTGAAGATCTCGGAGTTTAGAGAGGAGTTGTTGGAGGGGCTGGGCAAGTTGGGGGAGGGGGATGCGTGGCCGGAGAGGGTGCTAGCTATGCAGAAGAATTGGCTTGGCAAGTCGACGGGGTCGCTGATCAAGTTTCCGCTGCTGGCGTTTCAACACGATGTTGGTGCGCAGGTGGAGGTGTTTACTACCCGCCCCGATACGCTATTTGGGGTGCAGTATCTTGCGCTGGCGGCGACGCACCCGATCGTCGCCAAGCTGGCTGCGCAGGACGCGGAGCTGCAGGCTTTCTTGGACACACTGCCCGGTCTACCGCCTGATTCGAAGGTTGGGTATATCTTGCCTCATGTCCGGGCTATTAACCCTCTGGCGTATCATGATTCTACGCCGGCCGAGACGAAGCAGTCCATACCTGTTTATGTAGCACCGTATGTGCTAGGAGACTATGGCGAGGGTGCCGTTATGGGTGTACCTGGCCATGATGTGCGGGACCATGCATTCTGGAAGGAGCACCATTACGACGAGCCGGTTCGGGTCGTGCTATCGGCGTCGGAAGACGAGTCCACGACGGTCATGTTGAACGAGCCCTTTGTCGACCACGGCACTATGACCGCCCATAGTGGTCCCTACAAGGGTAAATCCTCCACCGAGGCTGGCAGGATGATTGTTACAATGTTAGAGGATGCCGGCCTGGCCAAGTCCGTGGAGAAGTGGCGGTTGCGTGACTGGCTCATAAGCCGGCAGCGGTACTGGGGTGCGCCTATACCCATCGTGCACTGTGGTTCTTGCGGACCGGTGGCTGTGCCCGATGACCAGCTGCCCGTCAAGCTGCCGGAGGTGGACGACCACTGGGCAGAGAAGAAGGTCGGAAACCCTCTCGAGTCGCAGGAGGAGTGGGTGAGCACGTCCTGCCCGAAGTGCGGAGGAGCCGCGAAGCGGGATACAGATACCATGGACACATTCGTCGACTCGAGCTGGTACTACATGCGATTTGTCGATGCGCACAACGAGAACGCACCGTTTTCGGCCGAGAAGGTGAAGCAGTTCCTGCCTGTCGACCTGTATGTCGGTGGCATCGAGCATGCCATTCTCCATCTGCTCTATGCAAGGTTCATCTACAAGTTCTTGATGAAGAGCCTCTTGCTGTCTGGCGATAAGCAGGAGGGCTTCAACGAGCCTTTTAAAAGGCTTATAACCCAGGGCATGGTCCAAGGCAAGACGTACACCAACCCGTCGAATGGTCGCTTTCTAAAGCCCGAGGAGGTCGATATCAGCGACCTGTCTAAGCCTGTCATCATCGCCACCGGTGAGCGACCAAATGTCAGTTTCGAAAAGATGTCAAAGAGCAAGTACAACGGCGTCGATCCCACCAGCTTCATCGCGAAGCACGGTGCAGACGCAACGAGAGCGCATATGATCTTCCAGGCACCGGTAGGCGACACACTAAACTGGGACGAGGAGAAGATCTCCGGCGTCACAAGGTGGCTGCACAAGCTCCACGACTTAGTCGCCAAGGTCGAGAAGTCGCCCTCTACCCCCGGAACGCACTACTCCGCAAAAGAGTACCTTGAGCACCGCATCGCACAGCGCAGCCAGCTGAACAGCTCAGCCGCCGCCCAGCTCGAAGCAGATGCGGCCGTCTGGCGCGAGGTGCAAAAGACAATCGCCTCCGTCACCGCATCCTACGAAAAAGTCTACGCGCTCAACACGGTCGTGTCCGACCTCATGATACTGACCAACACCATATCCTCCCACCTCTCAACAGCCAACCCAGTCGTCCTGCGCGACGCGCTATCAACTCTCACCCGCATGGCGGCGCCCATTACCCCCGCATTCGCGGAGGAATGCTGGTCTTTACTGCACCCCGCCGGATCGCAATCCGTCTTTGCAGAGGCTCGCTTCCCCGTTACGGACGGGACGTTGCCCCTCCTCCAGCCGCGGAGGAAGAACTGCGCCGTGCAGGTCAACGGGAAGCTGAAGGTTGTGGTTGAGATACCCACCGCGCCCGAGGGGATGGAGGGGGACGAGCTGAGGGATTGGGTTGTTGCAGAAGTGGTAAAGAGTGAGGAGGCGAGGGGGAAGTTGGGGGATGTCAAGGCTGCTAAGACGGTTAGGGTCGTTAGGGGCGGGAAGCTGGTTAACTTTGTATTTTAGAAAGGGGTGTATGGATAGAGGCGTGGAAGAGGGGGAGGTAGAGCGTATAGTAAGAATAAGATACCCGGTTTTGGTCATGTGCGAGGAAGGTTCCGCTTTGTCCTTCGAGGTATGTTACTGTAGAAGAGGACAGCCGGACATATATGGCAAGATTGTGAAAGCGCTTGTTCATTAATTATATGCGAGAGTCCCCTGCTAAACGTCCGGCTGCCACCCGCCATGAATGTGGCATTACAGGTTTCCTGATACTGTCCAGACTTCCCGCGTACAATCCATGGCGATGCAGCAATATGCTGAGAATCGGCCCCCCGTGATGTACCCGTTCTTGGCAGCACTTTTCCCATCCCGGATCCCAAAGTGCTGTCTGATCAATAGAACTCCTCGTCCGAATAACATTCATTATCACGCTCTTCGCCGCTGGGCGCCGACATCGCCTGATTTTCCTCCTCTTCGGCCTTCAGCGCCTCTAGCCAACCCTCCCTTATCCCGGACTTCTGCCTCTGAGCCCGCAGATGCTTTATCTGAGAGCCAGTGAGAGAAAAGAAAGGGTAGTTGTCAACGGCAGCCTTGGATGCTTGGAAGACCCCGCAACTCTCTAAGCGATTGTATGGCAAGTAGTCGGTCCTCCATTTCCCTTCGAGACGCGCCAGCGTTGCCTGGAGATGGTAGACGCTTCTCTTGTAAAGGCTCAGCTCGACCAGGGCTTTGATCTCGATACCCGCATCAAGGAACTGTTCGGTGACAAGATCTCGCAGCAAGACTTGTTTTCCGCCATTGTTGATATGATGTTGGGGAAACTGGGTTAAAACCTGGTCGTATAAACTCTGGAGGGGGGCAAGCATTGCTGTGATTACGTGAAGACGTATCTTCTTGAATCTGTCATGTGGTTAGTAGCTTGATATGCCAAGAAAGGGAACCCGTAGATATTCGATAATTACCTGGGTCGAAAAGTCGTAGTACGTCTGCATCCGGACCGGAAGGGTTTGAGATTTGCATTGGCGACCCCAACGAGCTTTGGAATACAAAACGGCTAGGACCATTCGCCGGTTCCTCCCGTGTATCAATTTGCTCTCTGTGACGGATACGACGGAAGACCCAGTCGGCTCAGTATGTGCGACGTTGCTCTCATAGTAGGTTGAACTGATGATATGCTTCAGCTCCTCCTGCAGCAGATCCTCATCTCCTAGTATCCAGCCACACCATATGTTGTCCAAACGCCAGGTGACATAGTTCAAGCCCCAAAACACTCCGTTGGCCAAGTGAGGTCTGGCCTTATACGATCCATGGAACACTCTGCAGCCTTCATCAAGCCATGCGTCGGCCCAAGGATGTAGTAGACGGACCATGTCATACTTATCAGCCGTACACGTGATGCCGCGGAGCACGGTGGAGACATCTTCGGGTGCGTTACAAAAACGGAGGCTGTCAGACATCTTCTTTGGCACCTTTTCCAGGTTGCCGTGGACAATGTGCATGAGCAGGTGCATGCCGTTGATGTCATCCTCAGGGAGCTCAACCACCCACTCCACATCTCCAGCGGGCTTTGACTCGGCGAGGCCTCCGAATAGCATCTTCTTGAAGACGGGGGATGTTCTGGCCAGCGACTTGGAGCAGACGACAAGCGTGATCTTCCTTCGTCCGACTTTCAGTTGCAGGTCGCCTTCATCATCAAACACGACTCTCAGCGCTGCGTCGCTCCATTGCGGTCCGCAGCCCCAAGGTGGCGTTCGTGACATCTTGCTTGGATGCTAAATAGCCGGGGTAGGGTGGTGTGTGGTGCTGGAAGGTGCTTGTTCAGCGATGCTGGAAAGGATTGCAGGAAGTTTGTTCTTGTTGAGATATCTCGCCAGACGCAGTGCCCGGGGTGGAAGCCAAGGCGGTCACGTGACTGAGGGATGGCAGGGGTGTAGATACCCTCACTCTCAGACCCCTGCGCCTCCCCGGCTTCCACCCAGATACAAGAACAATACAGCCACCACTTGAACCACAACTTGCAGCGCAGCCTACAGAGGCCTGCGCCCCGTGGACTAAGTACCGGTACCTGTGAATCCAACAGTTCTGGTGGAAGAGTTGTAGTGGAATTCAAACCGTGATGCAGAATATTATGTAGGTAGTTTGCTCGGGCAGAAGAGCCACTCAAGTAACTTAACCTATATTCGGCCGAAGTTTTACCTGCACTCTTTTGCTTCACTGGCGGAAGGCCACAGATTGTGATTCGTACCTGCTTCCTAGTCTTTGTGTGCGCGTGGAAGGAGAGTACCTTGTGGTCCCAGCGCCCGCCAAACCGGGTGCGTTTCCCTTCCCTTCCCTTCACTTTCACGATCCTCAGCACTCACTTTAAACTTAGCGCACCAAACGCGGAATCTTCTCTTGTTTTTTTACAATCTTTTGCCCTCCCTCCCTTTCTCGTCTAATCCTTCAAAACTTTACCAAGCAGCGAAGCCGTCCCTTGCACTTCTCGTCTCGTCGGGTACTCTGCTACTCGTCACTTCGGGTAACCTACTACTCATCTTTTCGAAATTCTGGCTTTTTGCTGCTTGTCTTTAATCGAAATCTTCCTTTGCATCAGAGAAAGCCAACGTGTCGAGCTCTCAGGCCTTGCTGCCTTGACAACTTGGAAGCCGGATCGTCCCATTCAAAGACATTAAAGACGCCCACCATCACCATGTCCCCCGACGGTTCTTCCAGGCCACAAGCCATCCAGTACTATCTAGGACTCGAGCGGGAAATTACGTTTGATCAACGCGGTGATTTGCGACTCATCGTGAACGACTCCCATACATTCACGGTATGCTCCAGGGCACTAACCAGAGCGTCCCCTGTTTTCGAACGCATGCTCTATGGTGGATTCGCCGAGAGCAAGCCACCAGAAGGAGATTGGATAGTCCACCTTTCTTTTAAAGCAAGCTCCGGTCTGGCTATCCTCCTGGATATTGCCCACGGAAATGCTCACAACGTCCGTCAAACGATTCACAAGCATGTGCGGGACGGAGACGGTGACGATAGATGCCGTCTGCTTTGCGAGGCTGCCATAGCGGCCGATTATTATGACATGGTGAGAGTCTTCTCACCCTGGGTCAGACTCTTGGCTAGCCCATTGCAAAAAATCGGCCGCCAACATGAGCGTCGGATGCAATGAGCCAATAATATGGGCCGCTTGGGTTCTTGGAGACAAGACCACGCTACTGCGAGCACTAGACGATGTGGTCCTATCACTATTCTGGTGGCCAAGAGAATATGGTCGGACCAGGAAGATCGAAGATGAAGAGAAATGTGAAGACGAAGAGGACTATGATGACGAAGAGGACTATGATGACGAAGAGGACTATGATGATGACGAGGATGATGAAGACGAAGCTGAAGAGGTATGAGGATGAAGAAGAACGTGAAGATGTGACCGCGTTAAGCTGATACGTCAATTTAGAACCCAGAGTTGGATGAAGCATATAACCTATACGTCTATAGGTATGCCGACCTGCCTCCGGCAAAATTTCGCGGCCAGGGCTTTGACTATTTCGAGAGATTTTTGAATCGTTTGGCGGCAGAGGTGCGTAACATCCTGTGTTGCTCGAATAATGGAGACTGTGCAACTGACGCACGATAGTTTGTTGTGAGAGGCATAAAGCACTTACGAGAGCACAAGTAGTTGCTTCTTGACCCGGAGACTGGCACGATCTCGAGCCTCTCTCTATAATCAAGGACACTTCTTCTCTGGCCCAGCCTATAGTATTTGACTTTTCTGACATCAGAGAGCTTACAGAACTTTTTGCGAAAAGACGCTTTGAGCTTTTGAGTTTTGAGGGATATGCTTGAGCCCTTCAAAGCCTTCCAGAATGTCCGCGGGGATGACCGATGGCCGTGCAATCGGCACCGACATTTTAGGATCCTGCCTGATCTTTTCGCTGAAGCCGTTCGTCAAACCGAGGAAGCAAATGCATTGCTCGGGCCCCGATACCCCGGGCTCTTTAGCGAGCCGAAGTATCTGGGGAACGTGGACCAATTGTATTCGTCCATGGAAGCGGCGAAAATCAAGTTCCAGATGCTGTGCGACGATCGCGGTCTCGGCTCTGCTGGAGAATGTTGCCCCTCTAACGCCCTTGAACACGCTAAGCGTGTCTTCGAGTGCCGACCCTTCATCCAACTCAGCGACAACCAGAAGGACATGTTGAAGAGGAGGAAGAGAGAGTCGCGCATTAGGACTGGTGAGGACGATGACGAGGATAGCGATGAGGAGTGAGAGAAATGCTGGGGTGCGGACTCCCTATATGGAAATGCTGAACGACTGACCAATATTTTATCTTAGAGAGCGGCTGGAGAACTCATGTGCCGAATATTGCATGAGTCATTAGGGAGGAGGGCCCTGGTTGGTAAAAGGCAAGGGGTGGAGGGGAAGGATGAGTTCCGTGGCTACGGCGTCTCGATGTGAGTTCGTGCGTGACATTTCAGGAACAACGCCCCAAGGATAGATGTGTTTCGTTGGCACACATGGCTGGCTTCCCTACGACTTACCGTGGTCATCCCAGAGGACGACTCTAGTTACGGTTCAGTTGACAAACAAGAGATGAATAGAATGTCATAAGTCAGCAGCCATTGTACTTCCATCCCGTTTGCGGCACCCCTTTCTTTACACTTATGATAACAATCACTGTGGTGACGAAAGTGGCACATGGTTTCTCGCCAAACCGTGATTGTCCAACGGGACGGTACAACTCTCATATGCGGAATCCTACAACAGCTGTACAAACCAGTCATGTTTCTTGATCAAGTTGCTTTTTACGTCTTAGTTCAGCCGCACCCTGACAAGATTATTAGTGAACGCAAGGAAACCACTTATGTGGCCTGGGACCTCATATGCTGTGTATGCAGCGACCTGTGTTGCAGTATGGGAGCGGGAAGATGCGACTGAAGGAATCCCAATGTTGTGAGCCAAGCTGTGAAAAAAAGAAAGCTGCATGAAAGAGCACTTGTGCCTAGTACTAGTATGGTAGTGAGGTGATCGTAGTCTCGCCGTGTAATCGTGAGCTTACCAAAATCCACAAGTCTTTATCCGATACCCCCTTTTAGACATAACTAGTCTAGAGAACCTTTCGAACGACTGTCGTTCGGACGGAGCTGGTAGCCGAATTTTGACTAGACGTGGAGATGTTCACTAATCAGTAGCATAGCGTCCTATGGCGACAACATCGAATCCCGTCGGGATTCAAGCCAGTCAAGACTATATAGATGTAGCTGGGGGACGCATGAGAATGCGGTATTCGACTCAATAACTCCGATAAGCCGCTTCTCCATTGTGCGACATCACCGCAGGCTGTCAACCTGTCATTCCATACGTCACAACAATGTCCAAAACCCTCGCCGTCTTCGGCGCCACAGGCCAGCAAGGCGGCAGCATCATCACCCACGTCATCAACGACCCAGAGCTGTCAGCAACTTACACCATCCGCGCTATCACCCGCAGTCAAACCTCTACCAAAGCCCTCCAACTCGTCAAACAACATGGAGTCGAGGTAGTAGCAGCGGACATATCCGACCCCCCATCCCTCGTCAGCGCCCTCACCGGCGCGCACACAGTGTTCATCATGACCCCACCCTCCTCCGGCCTAACCAACTTCCAAATTGAACTCGACAAAGCAAAGACCATGGCCGACGCGGCCGTCGAGGCCGGGGTGGAGTACATCATCTTCAGTACTCTCCCTTCCATAACCGAGATCTCGGGCGGGAAGTACACCAAGGTCTTCCTCTTCGACGCCAAGGCCGCTGCGGAGGGGCATATTCGCTCTCTGCCCGTTAAGAGCGCATTCGTCTCTCTGGGCGGGTTCATGGAGAACTTCCGTAATCCGAGGTCCGTAATCCGGCGGAAGGGGGAGGACGGAAGTGTGATTCTGGCGAGACACGATAGTCCGACCGCAGGGTTTCCGCTGATTGCGGCGGCGGAGGATACGGGGAAGTTTGTGGGTGCTATTCTTGCTGAGCCGGAGATGTTTGAGGGAAGGAGGATTGAGGCGGCGGTTGGGGTGTATAGCTGGGAGGAGGTCGCGGAGGTGATGACGAGGGTGATGGGTAGGAAGGTGGTGTATCAGCAGGTTCCAGTTGATGCGTTCAAGCAGATTCTGCCTCATGCTGCGGCGGCTGTGTTTGTGGGGGCGTATTCGTACTCTGAAGAGTTTGGGTATTTCGGGAAGGATACGGAGGAGTTGGTTGAGAGGGGGAGGGAGATTGTTAGAGGGAAGCTGATGACGCTTGAGGAGTGGCTGAGGGCACAACATCTTCAGTTTGAGTAACGAGGCTTGTGAAGTTGTGCCTGTAAGTTGTTGGGAGTACGGATGAGTATTTGTTAAGTGTGAACACCCAGGACAATAATTGGTACAGAATAGGTTTGGTTTGCTATCTGTCGTAGGAGATACTAAGTTGGAAGAAGAGATATGTTCAAGTAAAACAAGCTAGAGCAGAAGAGCTACAAGGCTTGCCCTTATTGATATGTAAATGGTCTGAGAGGAAGTCCTTTGAAGGCTAAGCCTGCTTGACTGGATTCAATCCAGCTATGACTTTCAATTTCAAGCCGCCACAAAGGCACAACTGCAACAGAGTACTTGATCTTTTTATTCGCAATGATTTGTTGCTTTGCATTTCCTGATAGTTAAGAGTGAAACAAAGCATGTCCTTCACCGAAGTCCAACCCCAACATTGTTGACACTTCAAAGTGGACCTTCGACGGAAATAGGGGTTAGGTCAGTGGTGAAGTTGTGCATCGTAAAGTTTACCAGGAGCCTACTTGTTGACCTCTTCTCGCTTCTATCCCTTCACTTACTCGATTTGGAGACCCATGTGATTACATAGATTCAAAGGGAAGTATTTTGAGTATTGCCCTGTCCTTGGACTTTGTCGGTCATGTTATTCACATTGTACAGACTGATAGAGGTGGGAATCTGCCGTACTAACTGTTCCTATAATTTAAAGGATACTGACATTTCCATAATTCAGACTTGATGTTCATCATGCATGTTTCTTTGACAGCTTGAGTCGAAGTTGCTGTTGCGTGAGGGCACCACAGAAAGGGGGGCTCAACTCCAGCGCCAACCTTCGCTCTCCAACATGCGAGGGGGTGGAAGAGCATATTTCACCGCACTCCACCTTCTGAAGCGCTCGTCCAGGAAGCAGCAGCAGCCGGGAAACGTAAAATGATGGAAGCCAGGGACCCGCTGGCTCGGGAGATGTTGAAGGAAGGACCGGGCAGGCGAGCAGTTCCAGTGCATCATGTTATTGTGGGAGCTGACTCGTAATCCAACCTACGATCCCAGTTTACATCATCTCGTACTCGGGTGTATTGCAGGCGAGTTACTAGAAACCGAAAAGACCCTTCAACAACTCCCGGTCCCAGGAGTCATGGGAATATCTCACGTGTATCAAGGCTCGCAGGGACTAAGGTACCTTGATTGCCATGGGAGACGGGAATCCGAATGGCCGGAGGAAGGCACCTCGTAGCTCACCTCGTCAATGCCATAGTAGTAAGGTACCTGTTACGAGGAATCAAGCCTTCCATTGCTTGGCTGGGCGTAAGACCTACCACGCACCTTGATTTCTTTTGCGACACTTGTCTTCATGCGGAAGGGACCTTGACTAGGGTTTGATTAGCATCCAAAGGAACCCCTCAAGAGTAAGCTGACCTGACTGTGTTGTAGTGACCTGAAGTCACCCTGGCACACAGTGCTTAAGGTAAATACCCCTGCCGCACAATCGAATATTGTTTGCCGAGACTCGGCCTGCTCCGAATTTAGATGATCTCCTCAGTGTTGCATATATCGGGGAGATGGATTTATACTTGTATATACCCTACACCGGAGAGAACCTTTTACTGTGTACCACTCAGGGGCATCAGGGGCAGCCAGGGGCAGTCAGTCAACGGGCATAGGGCAAGTACATTCCTTGAGGGCTCAAAGATTCCGAGCCCCCACTGATACCAGGTTCTGCAGAGATGTATTGCCTTACAGGGCTAGGGTAAGGGCCCTTGATATCGTAAATCGTAGCTGCCATATTCGGAATTACAGATGGTAGGGGATGCCAGAGAAGAGGTCGATGTTTCCTCTTTAGCTCAGGAACCCACGATTCCTCGTCGGCCTCGTGAACTTCATGCTTCCACTGCCTCCAACCTGGAAGTCTTGCATCTATCCTTTTTCCTGTCACGGTCGGTCAATCCCACCACGTACCTTCAGCAGAAGTCGACTTCAGGCCGAGGGCTAATCATATACTACCATTCACTTGTCCACTGTGACTTTGCCTGCTTGGGCCCGAAGATATTCGTGGGCCTCGCAGCGTGCCATGAGGCCGACGTCCTATCCGCTGATCCTGGCCTCCCTCCTGCTGAACCAGGTAGGAGGTCAGGACGCGCAATGCGTGTCCCTGGCTGACGGCTGCAGCAGCGGCGGCGTCTATGAGGCCGCCGTCCGAGGCGCCGTGGCCAAGTTCGCCGACAGCTACCTCTACGGTGGCCAGGCCACGGACCCCGTCGTGTTCGCCTCGGCGCTCCAGGGCACGACTTCGGCTCAAATAGCGTACTCGTGCAGGGACGGTTCTGTTCCGCCGGTGCTGGATGGCCGCTCGATTCGGACAATGTAGGTGACATACCGCACCCGAGTGCTGCTGACAAACTGACGGACTGACGAACTGTCCCCTAGGCTGGACAAGGTTGCTCGCTGCCCGAACCTCTGTGGCTCGGTCGCCATCTCGACCAGCGGCCAGTGCGGACTCGGTGTTCTCGTCGCCGAGGGCGCAGGAAATGCCTCCTGTTGGAGCCTCGCGGTCAACGTCAATCCTCGGGGACAGCTCCCGGACGAGAGGCCGACGGTCCTCGGTTGGAACTATCTCGACTGCTGGGCCGACCAGTCTGGCCAATCGGTTGGCCAGGCCCTAGCCAACGGCCCCCTTACGGCGCCAGACATGACGCTCGAAAAGTGTCTGTCAGTTGCTGCGGGACACAAGTATGCTGGCGTGCAACGCGGAAAGTAAGCCATCCCCTGACGCCTGTTCTTGTCTAACGGGCTCGCCTAATATCCAGCAAGTCTGACTCTCTGACTGACACGCCCTGCAGCCAGTGTTTCTGGGGGAACGACATGTCTCCTCTCTTGACTCCGGCCACGGGGCAGTGCAACATGGCCTGTCAGGGACAGCCGGTCGACGCATGCGGTGACGAGGGCCGCATCGGAATCTACCAGGACACCAACTATCAACCCAGCCTCGCCGTAGTGAACCCCGGCGTTGCGGGTTTCTCTTTCCGAGGATGCTATGTCGACAGCGACTCCCGCATCATCCAAGGACAGGTCTACCGGGACGCCCAGATGACCGTGGCCAAATGCATGCAGCGGGCCGGTACCTCGCGCTTCGCCGGCGTCGAGAACGGAAAGTAAGCACGCTGTCCTGTTTCGTCAATTCGTCATCAAGCCGTCGCTGACCATCTGCCGCAGCGAGTGCTTCTACGGCTCAAGCCTATCGGCAATGCAGCCCAACACTGGCTGTAGCACGGCCTGCGGCGGCAACAGCTCCGAGGTCTGCGGCGGCGGCTGGCGACTCGCCGTTTACGAGAACCAGCAGGGCCGGCCACCTGTCGTGAACCCCGGCATTGACAGCTTCGAGAACCGCGGCTGCTTTGTGGACGGCGAGACGCCGGAAACAAGAGTCCTTCCCAACGTCACGGAGGTTCAGGACATGACGGTGGCCAAGTGCTTGGACCATGGCCGGGCGGCCTCGGCACGGTACGCGGCCGTCCAGTACGGCACAGAGTGTTTCTACGGCGACAAGATGCGCAACGCGATTCCGGGTTCCGGATGCGATACCCCGTGCGGCGGCGACGCGGGCGAGGCATGCGGCGGAGGCTGGCGTCTGCAGGTGTACGAAGATGCAGACTGGGTCGACCCCCAGGTGACACTCGACATGATTCGGGTGGGATTCGGCGAGGTAGCGGACCTGCTTGCCGAGTTTGAGCAGGCGTTGGACGACTGGATACTCGGCCTCTCCGAACTCCCGCCCCTGCGGGCTGGGGATGACGTCGAGGTCCAGGTCATCCCTTTGTTGGTTGCCCGTAGGTTGTGTATGGGCATCACGAGGCCTAGTGAGTTGCCTGGATATCTCGCCCTATCGGCCCATTTGCTAATCACGTGCGGCTTCCTCCTGGGCAGTCAGACGCAAGCTACAGAAACTTGTAAGGTTGGTGAGGGGGGCGGTTCCAAGAAATCTGGCCAGCCGGCAACATTTGCGGCAGGCTGAGGAGCTAGGTATGATGCCATGGATACCACTGCTGTTGATTCCCCAGACGTGCCGCACATACTGATGCGTACTCTATACGGTGACAGAGATGCAGTACCTCCTGCGTGAGCCTGACGTGGGCCGGGCGGCGAGTGCAAACCTGGCGACTACAGTTGGCCGCGAGCTTGCAGGACGCGTCACGCTCGAGATCGTGAGTTGTTTGCTAGCTGTCTGCTGTATAGTGGCCGGTCTAGAGCTGGAAATGTGCTGACTGGCTTGTGGCTACCCCTAGAGAAAATCAATCAGCTTGACCGCCGGCGGTGTGGGTGTTGGTAAGTGTTTCCGGGAGTCATGACATCACCAGGCGTATGTGGCGGCTGACGGTCGGGGCGCCTCTCCTCATCCTCGCTTCAGCGTGGCTAGTACAGGAACTTCTCAAGTCCATCATTCAATTCACCACCGATCCGGATCCGGACCCCAGGCCGCCCACCACCCTACCCTCGGCCACGTCCACAATATCAACCACCACATTTACGAGCGGCACGAACGCACATCCAACCACCCGAGTCGAGCCCGGGGTGCCAGGAAAGCCAGAATCCACGTCGACGTCATGTACCTACACCGGAGTGCCTACACCAGTCATCTTTGTAACCAAGGAGGGCACTACCTTGCTCCAGTTCAAAGAGCTGATAGAGCCGTTGCCGGTTGTGGAAGGGACTTGGAGCTACACCTTCGACTGGCTTAAAAACTGGATGCACAGGACATCCATGGACCGCTGTCAGGCCGAGTGGCTGCGCAAGAGCCCACTCGTCGAGGCCATCTCAATCGACAAACAGGGCACCAACGGCGACTGGATGCCGTCAGACAGACCACAGCCTCCTGGCGCTGCCTCAGATCCCAACAAGGCCGAGATGACGGGCACGGGCCGCAGGACCTTCAGCAACTCCAGCACCAGCAGGACCTACAGCAACTCGAGCA
Source organism: Coniochaeta sp. 2T2.1 (assembly GCA_009194965.1). Taxonomy (NCBI): domain Eukaryota; kingdom Fungi; phylum Ascomycota; class Sordariomycetes; order Coniochaetales; family Coniochaetaceae; genus Coniochaeta; species Coniochaeta sp. 2T2.1. The sequence goes on from VSMA01000016.1 coordinate 573,029, forward strand.
TCATCAGGCCACACAGCAATATCAGCGTCAGTCTCGATGGCGCGGACGCCCATCGAGCCCCGGCAACCCAGCGGCTGGTCATGCAACAGGATAGCCCGGCCCATCTCCGATGGATTACCTCCAAGCACATGCAGACTAGGGACGCTGCTTCAGGCTATTGGGACATCCGGGACCATGTTTACGACGACAGGTCGGCCACGCCCCCGTTCCTGAGCGGCACCACAGCGACAGTGTTCGTCATAGATACTGCGTTCGCGCATTATCCCGTAAGCCCCCGTGTCTTCGTTTCTTTCTCGAGGCCCGTCCGGAGAGCTGATGACATGAGTGATAGGAGTTTTCCAGGAAGATCACTCAAGGTGTGAGCTTTCAATGGAACACTGGACTCACCCCACACCAACTTCCGTACCATACGGGCGCGCAGTCGAGTCATGGAACTTGCATGGCATCTTTAGCAGCTGGTGATGTCTACGGCATGGCGAAAGAAAGGGTCAATTTGGTCTTAATCCAGGTGGATCAATATATGTCGTCATATGCATCGGCTGTGATATGGATAGCGCAAGGTCTTCATGCGCAGACCACTCAAGATCCAGTCAATGCGGATGTACGGGCTGTCGTCTCTTCTTCACTAGGCAAGCTTTCCGGTCTTCAGCCCTCTCCGTCAATATCGTCCGTACTAATGTCACCGCAACAGGCTGGGACTTGACGATGAATACATGGTGGGATGACAACAACCTCGATGTCGACGAGCACGACGTTCTGAAGCTGCCCATTGAGAACGCGATAGATTTTGGGGTCGTGCACGTCAATTCCGGGGGAAACTCGGCCCTCGGCCTAGGATCGACTGCAACGTTTTACGGATGGACTCCCCATCGCAACGGCGCGGATGCATCCTCGCTCATCATGGTCGGGAACGCAGATTGGGCTGAGAGACGGAACTCGCATTCGACCTTTCTAGACCCCCTTCGTCGGGGTGTACTCAGCATCTTTGCCATGGGCACCGACGTCGACTGTGTGGATAACCTGGGCCAGACGATGACTGGCTCTGGAACCTCCAATGCGGCCGCCATTGTCGCAGGCGCGATTGCATACATTATGCAGGACCCGTATATATGGCCCGAAATACGTCGGCTAGGTCAGTCCACAACCTCGTCTCCATCTCTGATCGTTCTCACTGACATCGGCCGCCCAGCCATAGCGAATGCCAACGGGAGACCCCCGATGTCACGCTTAGCATTTGCCACCAAACGGTGGCTGCAGGCCGAAGGTAGTCGCTTGAGGCTCGACATAGCCGTCGAGGGACAGCCAAACGACGTGGCGGCCCTGAGTCTCGATGTCGGCATTCGCTGTAACGGGGTCAGCCCCGGAACGTTTCCGGATCCCGCCTCCATACCGCAGCGACCGCAACGGCCGCTCAATCCGCCTGGTGTTCCGGAGCTCTCACCGGTCCCCCTGACTAGGGGCAATGGCTGGGAGACACTGCCGCCGTGGATGTTGCCGGTAAGATTCCAAGACCCCTGATTCCTCCCACGAGTGATGCCGGTGGCTGACCCATACATCTCATCCGCGCAGTTCTACTGCTATCAGCACCCCGGCGACCTGTAGATAGGCAGCTGGGATTTACGGCGGGAGACGCGAGACGACGAGCGCTAGCTTACCTGCCGTTTCTTGTCCATTTGTTCTCTCCGAGTCAGGACCTGTGTCTAGTCTTCACTCAGCACACATTCTAAGAAGGCGTCAGATGAGGACGAGCCAACATGTATCATAGCAAACCTGGGGAGGACGGTTGTCTTTGATGTATCCAACCCATTGAAGCCACTGGTTCCTGGCGCCTCAACCTAGGCATCTAGAGTCTACCTGGCTCAGGGGTGCTGTGACAACGGACGATGCACTGGCTCCAAGGCGCTGTATACGAGCCTATGCAGGTGCAGTCGAGACCAAGATGGCAAGACTAACATCACTATGTAACGCATGCCCCTTTGAATTGGCATCAACATCGACACTACTATTTAGACTCTGTGTGCGACTTGAACCCCAGACCACTGTACACTGCCCAAGCAGAAAAAAGGACCGCCAAGTTGCCAGGCATAAATATCTTCGCCGCCATGGCCGGGTAAACGTCCTGTTTCGAAGCCATCACCAGCACCGGGACAGCTGCTCTTGAACGAGGCACGAGGCAACGTCCGGTGCGAAAAGGGGTCGAGACTTCATGGCGCTTGAATATTACTACAGCCATGAGAAGACGGAAGCCCATGAATGATAGCCACTACGAATAGTCCCAGGTCAAGCTGCAACTTACCTTGTGTACTTAAGCTGACGGTCCAGTATCTTCAATATCTAGTATATTGCATAAGACAGTAATTGTCCTATGCCGATATGTAGGTGTGGCCATGCCCGGTTCCCTGCCCCCTCGCTCCTGGCCCCATGGAACGTCTAGCAGGAGCCAGACCTAGACACCGATCTGATATCTTAGAGGTCAACGACGGCCTTGGGAGGCTACGACAGGAAAGATACTCGAGGGGCACCACCACAGTACGACAGCCTACTGTGCGCCTACTGTGTTGCGGAGGGTAATTCAACCGGTGGGGCAAGACTTGCGCCAAGTAGACGTCTAGCTTAGTTTATACTGTGGTTGCGAGCCAAAAAGAAGACGTCTGGTACTGAAGCGAATGTGCACAGACGATGTAGGTACACCCGAGCTCTCCAGAAACAGGCCAATACTAATGGCTATAATCTCGCACTTTTCCTATAAAGCTTGGCGAGAGACTCGCCCCACCAGTTTTATTTACCCTCCACACCACAGTAGAAAGGTTCCCCGATTTAAGCAATGCCCGGTCTTAGCAAACGCCCGATTTTAGCCGATTTTACCAGCTGATACCTGTGGGGCTCCGACACTGTACCTGGCGCGTGCACACCTGGGCTTTTCTAGTACTTGACAAGGCGTTTGTGTTTGTTTTCTTTTCTTTGGTTGGCTCGCAAATACAATATACGAGGTGCACCACAGAAGCCCCGGAGCGAGTCTTTGTCAGAAGGGACAGTGCTTTTTGTATCTTGCATGCACAGGCATATTTGTGCCTTGGCTTTCATTCCCAAGGAGCCGAGACCGTCCCCGGTTACCTTACACACCGAAGGTCCCGACATTCATTACCACAGTATGCTCATCTTGAAGTAGAATAATTGTCCATCCGTGCACCGCCCCACGCAACTGGGACTCGTACAGGCTCACCAGCTCGCTTCCACCGACGTGTATCACAACTGGGATGCGACAGGCATTGTCGGCCACTTTGAACGGCTGTGGATTAGTTGAACAAGGACCCTTTACGAACCATACGAGGTCTCAGCTGCCATTGATCCTAGACTATCTACCTACCTTGTAACGCCACCGCTGATGGACCACTAGCACCGAGGAGTGAATATAATAACCGACTCGTCATTACCTGTTCGTCGTTTTCAGTATGCAGCGTCTTGTAAATTCTGGGGTCCGGCCCCCTTGTTGGTGAGGAGTCGTTTGTTCCCCGAGGTGTCAGCGTCTGACGAGGAAGATACGGTGGTTGATCTAACATGGACCAATGACCTGGGCGTCCGTCGTACATGCATGTACTAGGTAGTGCACAGCAGGTAGGAAAGGCATACGTGTCAGTCCATTAGGAGATCTCCCACCAGGCGTTCTGCCCTAAGTGTCCCTTTTGCCGTGGCCGCATCACGATAATCATATGTAGGGTTTATATTATCACTCTTCTGAACATGGAAAACTGTCAGCCGTAAGGTAGCCGAGGAAAGCAGGCATATAGCGTGGGGGGTAGGATTATAAGTACCTGCCTTATAAAGCTCGATGTTGATTTACGATACCTCCTTAGACCGATTGCAACTGCCTGATCAGCGGCTACCGGGATGTCTTCGAGGCTTAGTACCTTAATCTTAGAGCTGGGCATGTTTAATAGAGGTACCTAAGGTACCTAGTAGTCAGCTTTAGCCTCCGAAGTTCCTAGGCGAGGCACTAGGCGGTACCCGACATGTATGTAGACAGTGATGCAGCCCCGGGGGAGCTGGGACAGGTCGCTCTTCATCACATATCTTATATGATAACTGGCCGAGCCCATGAAAGCCAGTTCCTCATATATTCAACTCCTCGGTCTTCGTCGCTGTTTGGATGTCTGCCAAGGGGTCCAGGAAGACTTAGTGGCTACCTTACAATGCTAGGTCTAGTCTCGAGGAGCTCCAGCTTCGGCTTCGGCTTTGTATTCATCACTCTTTTATCTAGTCTCTCCTTGGTTAACTCGGCCAACGTGTCCGATGACGATGATGGGATTGCCGAAAATTCGTCCAAAAGGTACAGTCTCCCAATCCCTACGGTTTCAGGCCACGGCATTTTGCTGCAGCGAAAGATGCTGACGACCTTTGCAATCCAACTAGTCTTCAAGACGTTGCTGGCTACAGCATAATTCACCCATTCGGCCTTGAACTCTGTCCGGGCGTGCTGCCGTCTCCCGGTCCCGTACCCTTTTTCGCCTATCCTACCTCTCTGATCGGGGTCATCATCGGACCCAGCACGACATCTCAGCCGGCCTCGTCATCGATGTCGTCGACCAGGACTTCTTTATTGCCCACGACCCGTTCTTCTTCGTCGCCCACGACCCGTTCTTCTTCGTCGCCCACGACCCGGTCCTCGTCGTCGTCCTCGTCGACAAGGCCGAGCTCATCAGCCACGCGGCCTCCACTCACCAGCCAACTGCCGGCGCCGCCGCCATCGCCATTGCCACAGCCTACCTGTCCCCCGGCATCGCAGAGTTGCGACGCCAGCAACTGCGGCGGTACCTTCGATGCCAACGGCGAAGCAACGTGTAAGAACAGCCCGTTCGTCGGATGCGCCTGCAAGCCCACGCAGGGCACTTGCGGTCCGCCTAAGACCTGCAGCGAGAATTGCGCCGCGGCCTGGGACACGAACACTGGGAAGGCCGTCTGCACCAACTGGTACAAAGGCTGCGAGTGTGAGGCGCCCCCCTCACTTTGCGGCCCGCCTAAGACCTGCAGCGAGAACTGCGCCGCGGACTGGGATAGCAACGGAGTGGCCCGATGTACCAGATGGTATAAGGGCTGCGAATGCGAAGCCCCTCCCTCCCTTTGTGGCCCACCAAAGACTTGCAGTCCGGAGTGTAACGCAGCCTGGGACAGCAACGGAGTGGCCCGATGTACCGGACGTTTTAAGGGCTGCGAGTGTGAGGCACCGCCCTCCCTTTGTGGCCCACCAAAGACTTGCAGTCCGGAGTGTAACGCAGCCTGGGACAGCAACGGAGTGGCCCGATGCACCGGAAAATTCAAAGGATGTGAGTGTGCGGCCCCTCCCTCCCTCTGCGGCCCGCACAAGACCTGTAGCCCGGAGTGCAACGGTGCGTGGGATAGCAATGGAGTGGCCCGGTGCACTGGAAAATTCAAGGGTTGCGAGTGCGTGGCCCCTCCCTCCCTCTGCGGCCCGCGTAAGACTTGCAGCGATAGCTGTGCGGGAGCTTGGGATAGTAGCGGCAACGCACGCTGTACAAAGCACTACCGAAACTGCGAGTGTCTCGCACCGGCGTCTCTCTGCGGACAGCCCAAGACGTGCAGCGCTAACTGCGCGCCGGCGTTTGACGGCAACGGAGTGGCGCGCTGCAAGGGTTGGTACGAGGGTTGCCAGTGCGCGGCGCCGCCCTCCCTCTGCGGCGAGCCCAAGGTATGCTCCGCTAACTGCGCGGGAGCGTGGGATAGCAATGGAGTGGCCCGCTGCACGCGCTGGTACGAGGGCTGCCAGTGTATCGCGCCGGCGTCCCTGTGCGGAACGCCCAAGCAGTGTAGCGCCAACTGCAGAGGAGTCCGTGATTCGAAAACCGGCAAGGCCTATTGCACCAACTGGTACAAGGGATGCGAGTGCAAGCTCCCCGACAACGCGCCTCCGACTCCGCCCCCACCTCCGCCCCCACCTCCGCCTCAGCCGTCCGAGTGGTATTGTCTCGGCACGGCGGAGCGCATGACGTGCACGGAGAATTGCCTTTCGAGCTTCATGTTCGGGGCCAAGAACATGGAGAACGGTGCTGTGAGCATGACGGGAACCACTGATAAGAATATCAACGCGCAGGACATGTGCGGCCTTTCAATCGGCGGGTACGTGGTGGTTTGCTACGGCAATGTCGTGCAACCAGGCTCCGGCTATGGTGTTGCCCACTATAAAGGACGGAGCTGTCGGACGCGCACCAACCAGGAGAGCATTTACTGTCACACTGACGATAAGGGGGGTTTTGTAGACATCATCTTCAATAATCTTATCTGCGACCGGTGGACATAGGTATGTTGTCGGGGTCCCGAGGTGGGGTGCCGGGAATGGACCGTTTCCTTTTGACTGAAGCATAGAAGGGGTTGCGCCAAGGACGGGCTGATCTCAAAGGCTGACTTGGACTTGTATATCAGGAGACTGGGCGGTTAAGAAGACGGGTGCGAGGGCCTGCTTGAGGGCGGGGGATGGTCGAAAAGATTGACGGCATGGCGGGACTGGGTGTCACGATGGCCTGATGGGATGGACGATGGGTGAAGACGGGGTGGATGTCGGTGTACTAGATACTTTAAGTGGCCGCACTCGGGCTTATCTCCTTCTTCACAGTTGTTTGGGAATGTATCACCTCCCTTTCTATTTTGGGGGCTATCGGTTAAGTCGACGTCAGAGAAATCAGCGAGAAACCTTGCCTCTATCAGCCCGAAATCCTACCTCCTCCACTGCACAATGCGACGAGTTGCCCGACTCAAGACGCCAGCCGCCTCCAGGTCCAGCCCGTCAATAGAGGCCCCAGAGCACGCCGGACCCCGGCGCCGCGGCGTGGCACTTCATGTCGCCCTTGCTCCCGACCCTGCCGTCCGGGCGGGCAAATAGCCGCACCGACTTCTGGATGAGGTCGATGATGTCCTGGTTTCCGATGTAGTAGAAGGCGTCGCCGTACGGCGGGTGTCCTCGACTCCGAAGGCGCACGAGTAGTACTGCACGAGCTGGTGGTGCGCCCCCGCGCTGGCGCGCCACAGGCCGCCGCGCCCGATGTTGGCCGCGATCTGCAGGCAGTCCGACGCAAAGGGCGAGGCGTCGCTGCCCTGGTCGGCAAAGGTCGGGTCGCCACACTGGTTCTTGGAGCCGATGTCAAGCAGCTGGACGGGCGAGGTGTCGTCCGTGGGGATGGCGAGGGTCGAGGCAAGGAACGCGGCGACGAGGCAGAGGATGGTCTTGAGGATGGTCATTTTGTTTTGATGCTGAATGAAGTTTGACGCAAAACAGACGGTTAGCACAGGACTCGGAAGGGATATGCGCGCACTGGAGATTCTGAAGCAGACAGTAACTCCTACCTTCTTGATATTGGTCTGGTTGTTGTACAGGAAGAAGTCGGGCAACGGCAGCCGGGCAGGACTTGCCACGAGTTACAAGTAGCTGTCGCTTCGGCCGAGTGAACTCGAAGTCGACAGTCGGAAACTGCTTCACCAAGTTCCCCTTTTCGTTGCATTCGTTCCTCCCCCGACAGCAAACAAACCGTTACTGCACTTGGTAGACCTGTTTGAAAGGCTGGCAAAGACCACTGGAACAGCCTCAGTGCCTCACCTCGGACCAACCGAGTTCTGACCTTTGTGGTGAGAGAAGCCTTTGTGGTAAAATATAGAAATGTTGCCAACGTCGAAACCTCGAGGTCACTTTCTTCTTATTCACTTGCTAAGTCACGGAATGTGCCCGTTGCACTGTGTCGTTTAAAGCTCGTGTGTTCATGTGTTCTGAGGTGACAGGCCAAGTGATACTCAAGAGAGGGAAAATGGAGATATTAAGACCCAGAAATTGCACCATCCCGGCCCTGACTCCAAGGTCCATATCTCAGGCAGGTAACGCTCCTCCGAGTGTGATCTGTTATCCCCCAATTCTCGCTGTTTCTCTCACCGATTCTGTCATTGATAAATGCAACCATGCCGACCACGTCGGGCAACGGCGAAACATAAGACCCATGAAACCCGTTGGACCTGCCCGGGATGGTATAGAGGAGACCGATTGGGTGGTACATACGACTCGCCATTTACAGGCAAGACATCTGGACTCGCCAAGCGCGGAACAGGTTGTCGGCAGCCTGAACAGCTCCTGCATCGTACACTTTGTCTGCCATGGATATATAGACCAGCGTGACCCGTCGAAAGACGAGGAGATGGGAGCCGAGTGGCGACATCACGAAGAAGACGTGTACTAGCTCGTCATCCGCCGCAAGAACACTGACAGCCCGGAGGATCAGCAAGTATACTATACCTTCCCGAACTTGAAGACGGAGTGGTCAACCAAGGACTTATACAAGAAGCATCCCACGCTACCGGATCACTGGATGTACCACGGCGGGACCGACAATATCATCGTGTTCTCCAACGGGGAGAAGCTCAAGCCCAGCACGGTAGAGGATGCACTCGGCATGATTACGCTGTCGCTGCCGGACCGGCCTTTTGTTCGTGCTGGCAAGGGTACGGTTATCAAAGCGCAGACCGTCAAGATATACCAAGACGTCATTGACAGCATGAACCGAGAGCCGAAGCCGATCGCACAGCGCATCTAGCTCCTTTCCCGCTTATCATCGCCGGCACCCGATGATATCTCATTCACAAGTTCGCCAAGCTGATGGGCCAACAACTTCTCGTCGCCGAAGTGCCACGCCGCTTGTATCAGGGAGTCATAGCAGTGCTGGGGCCGGTACGAAATTCCTCGGCAGGAGTCGTCCAGCCAGGAGTTTGCCCAAGGACGTAGGACATGAGTGACATCCCAGTAGTCTGCAACAGTTGCGATATCCCCGACGATGGAAGCGGCCGCTTCTCTGGCGCTCATTCCACCCGGCTTGATCCCCTCGCAGAACAGAATCTTGTCGGGAATCTTATGAATGTTTCCATGGAGAATGTTCACCATGGTGTCCAACGCTCGGTAATCGACTTCCGGCTCGGGGAGTGAAACGACTCATTCTGGATTCGAATCAGCGGGCTTGGACTCCTTGAAGCCGCGGTAGAGCAAGCACTTGAAGAACTTGGAGGCGCGAGCTAGGGTCTTGGAGCAGACGATGAGCGATAGCGGGTCTTCGCTTCCGATAACGAGGCGCAGGTCATCGTCAGGATCGTATACTTGAGGAGGGCCGAGGCCGGTTGCTTCTGGAGAAGACATTGTCGGCCGATACTGTTGAGCGGAGGGCTGGAGGATGTGATTCTTGTAACTAACAGAAGTGGCGTACGTCAGTTTCGTGTGCGAGATTGGGATCGCTCCGGGAGAGAAGCCACTAGGGGAACCCCGAATTCCGATAGCGCGAGGCACGGGATACAGAGGAGCCCGGAGCCAAGCTGGCATCACGGTGAGGGGAAAAGCGAAAGGAATGACTTACGGGAAGCTGCGTTCTGGGGTGCAAAAATGAGAGATTGCTCGTGAAGCAGTCGTTGAGAGAAGGAGGCCCGAGAGATGTTTGTGGCTTGGTAGCGGCAATCCAGGTAAGGATTGGGCGGACGAGGGTTGAGCGGACGGGGGTTGAGCGGACGGGGGTTGAGCTGCTGAGAGTTGAACAGGAGTGGCAAAATGTTCGAGCCTGCTCCTGCCTGTCAACAGGTTATAATCCAGGTGAACGCAGGATAAGAGAACCCGGAAGCGCTATCTATTTCGGCACAGTGGAAGTTGAGTGCCTTCCACGGTGGGTTTCTCACGATGGAAGGCGCGTCGGACTCGGTCGTCGTTTCCATCAATCTAGCATTCTAGCCTCGAGACGTCTTCACTTGATCGCTCTCCACCTACTCTGTAGCCCTCCTCCCAACTACATAAAAGCCAGACGTCTTTCACTCCCAACATCTAGCCCCAACCACCACTCTTTATTTTCAGGATACTACGACGTTCGTTTCTCATTTCGCCCAAGTCGACCAAGAATTCATATTAGTATTACGCAATGGCGATCGAAACCATCGTCTTCGACGAAAATGGCGATCTGCGCCTCGAAGTCGGACCAGAGAGAGCACCCATGATCGTCTGTTCAAGAGCCATGGCCCGAGCCTCGCCGGTCTTCCGACGGATGCTCTTCGGCGGCTTCAAGGAGTCGAAGCCAACCCACGGCGACTGGGTCGTACCTCTCCCCGACGAGGGTCCAGACGGTTTCGCCATCATCTTGAGCATCATCCACGGAAATATCTCCGACGTTCCCAAGGACATGATGTTCAACAGGACCAGGAAAGTGGCCGCGAGAATCGTATACGAGGTCGCCGTCGCCGCGGATAAGTACGGCCTTGTCCCACTCCTTTCGCCCTGGGCCAACAGGTGGCTGGGCGATACGTGCAAGTGGTACCACCGCTATCGCGGACGTGATACAAGAGGTGGCTGCCATATCTGGACCATCACGACCGCATGGGCATTCCGCGATGCCGATCTCCTGGAGAAGGAGATGGATCAGCTTGTGCTTTCCATGCACAGCGGATGCGAGACGGGGAAGGCCGCCAGCGGCTCTGGACAGGCTGAGAGCGGACTTGAAGATGTGGAGAAAGATCAACAGGCCGCGGATCGACATATTGGCAAAGGGAAGGAGAAGGCAGATGAGTACGAGGGGAGAGATCAGCTACAACAGGATATCTGCATCTTGGACCGTTTCGGACACCACATGTCCCTTTACGACTCAACCTTTTCTGAGCACGGCATTCTGGGGTTTCTCGGACTCGGTACGTAACATCGTTTCTTAGGAAGTCCTCCGACCGTGCTTGGTTCCTACTAACCGTTATTACAGAGCAGTTCGAGGAAGCGCGGTACGAAGTGCTAAAGAAGATTCTCAATGGAGTCTGGAAACTCTACCACAGAGCAGAGACGGAGAACTAGGTGTCCCAGAATTCTCCTCCTCGATACACCGAATGCTGGGCAATTGCTTGTGCCGGGGGGCCAATAACCATGCTGGACGCCGTCACCCGCCTCTTGAGCACAAGTGACTTTATCCCGTGCCAGAAACCGAGACCTACCGAGGATCCCTAGCTCAAATCTATGACAGTCTCAAGTGGGCGACCGGAGAGGGGCGCATGCGGACATGCCAATCCGACAGTTCTGGACCTGATGCATGTGCCATCTGCCGCTGCGTCAACGAAATGAAGGAGCCGGTCAACGACGCGTTCTTCAAGCGGCCGTTTGTCGAGCTCAGCACATCCCAGCGCGGGCGCCTCGAGCGTGCTAGGGAAGAATCGAAGATCAAGCAAAGGGATACCTTGGGACTTCGAGTAGCAGCATAACGCCTTCGCGTGGCAGCAATACGGAAATTTCAGCGACTGATGGGTATGGATAGCGATGCATGGAGTTACGCACTCAGTATGGAACGCACAATAATATGCAAACAGCGGAGAGAAGACAAAGAGGCTATGGGATGAGGACATCACATGAGATGAATCATCCCCCTACAGGTACAGATAGCGCAGCAATACTAGTACTATTCGGATATGATTTGGGTCACGCTCATGCCTGACTAGATCAAACTAACAAGTAGTCAAGCACCGCCACTGCGTCTACCATCAGCCTTGAAACATCTAAGTCAAGCCCAATTCCTTAAATCACTCAACAACCCAACCCTTCCCAGGAACCTTCCTCTGCTTCACCTTCCTCGCCGGCAACGGCCACCCCAGTCCACCCACGCCCTCAGCCCTGAGATACGGCACAACCCACACCTCCCTGACCTTCCCGCCCTCGGTCTCCGACCCCTTAACCTCCTTGATCGGCTTTCCGTACCCGATAAGCGGCGTCCCTTTAGCCAGCGCCGCGAGCTGTCCGCCCGTGACGTCCGTGAGCGCGTGCATCCGCGTCTTGGGCCTCTTCTCCTCGTCCGCGAGCACGTTGCCCGCGCGCTGGAGGTACGAGTAGACGACGTAGTCGGGCGTCTCGTCCACGCTCAGGTGCGCCAGCGGGGAGGAGGGGTGGATGTAGACCATCCCCTCGCTGGGTTCGGCGGCGCCCTCGATGGGTACGAGGGGGATGTAGGGCACGTCGATTGCGCGGCGGGGCTTGCGGAAGGAGGGCGGGACGGGGGCCTTGTCCGCGCGGATGGCGACCTGGTCTATGAAGCCCGCCGCGACCATTTGCTTGAGGGCCTGGACTTGCTTGGCCGAGGGAGGGTCGAGCTTGTCCTGCGGCTTGAGGTTGGCGAAGCCGGGGATGCAGGTGCGGAGGAGGTCGACGAGCTGGTGCCGGAGCTGCTGGATCTCCCTGAGGGTCTTGAAGCGGACGAAGTGCGTGTCGCACCAGGCCTCCGTGGGCTCGTGGGCGAACTCGCCGACGACTTGGAGGAGCTTGATGGCGTCCGACTTGTCGTCGAGGAAGCAGAAGTTCTTCTGGGCCTGGTTGTAGGCCTTGCGGATGTTGGCTTGCTGGGTCTCGGCTATGACGTCCGCTTGTGTGCGGTAGGATTCTTCGCCTTCTGGCTTCTCGGCGAGCTTGGGGATTGCTTGGTGCTCGGATATGAAGACTTCTGGGGCGGAGAGACCGGCGACCAGGGCGATGGTGTAGGGGAGGCAGTCATGTAGGTGGCCGATGAGAAGGATGCGGGCGAAACGGGGAGAGAGGGGGAAGATGGACATTGTTGAGCCAAGTTGGGTTACCTGACCGCTGGACGATACAGCTTGGAGATAAGAAAGGAGCTTCTCGGCCTTGGCGAGGGCCTGTCGGTCTGGTGGTGTGGGGAAGGGGAAGTTCACCACGTGTTGCAAGTTCATGGCCTTGAGTTGGAGGACCACGCCCTCGATAGGCATCCGCAGTAGTTCGGGTTCGGCGAACTGAGGTAGGTCGCGCTCGTAGACGGCCGAAGAGTATAATCGGTAGCAGTGACCTGGACCAGTACGACCGGCACGACCGGCTCGCTGATTGGCACTCGCTTTGCTGATCCAGCCAATCTCAAAGCTCTGAACGCCACTTAAGGGGTCGTAACGGCGCTCCTTGGACCTGCCGCAGTCGAAGACGTATCGTATACCGGGTATCGTTAAACTCGTCTCCGCCACGTTCGTCGCTATAATGACCTGTCGGTAACCTTCTGGTGGAGGTTCGAAGACTTTCATCTGATCCTTTGTCGGCAGCAACGAGTATAGGGGTAGGATCTGCATCTTCAACGGACCGGTGCCTCCCTCTTCTTCGATGTCGAACTCGGCTTCGTCCTGTTCGTCACCCTCAACATCTCCATCGATCGACATGGCGTCATCCACGTCGGTGATGTTTCGGTCGTCGTAGTCTCCGAAGTCGATATCCTCGACCTCCACAGGGGCCTCGTTCGCAGATATCCGGACCTTAGGTCCGCCAACTGTGCTTGGGCCGCCGAAAGCGGCTTTTAACTTCTTGCTCAACTCCACAATCTCGTTCTGACCCGTAAGGAAGACCAGGAAGCCTCCTGGCGGCAGCTTCTTGTGGCCGCGGCTGATCTTCCGGAATACTTCCTCCACGTAATCGTGCCGTGTCTTGCGGGCAAAATGGATTGTTACCGGATGTTGCCGGCCTTCAACCTCAATGACTGGCGGAGGTGTTGAAAACAGCACAGGGTTCTTCGTCATGTCGTCTATCCGGAGTGTGGCAGACATGATGACGAGCTTCAGAGGCTTCACCGTAGGGTCCTCCTTTGCGAGCTCGGCCCTGAGCTTGATCACACGACTTAGCATTCCGATCAGGATGTCGGTGTTGACGCTCCTCTCGTGAGCCTCGTCAACAATAATCGCTGAGTACTTCTTCAACGCAATGTCCTGAGCGACCTCGCGCAGAAGAACACCATCTGTCATGAACTTGACAGCGGTGTTTGCGTCAACCGTGCCCTCGAAGCGAATTTGATATGCCACTTTTTGGCCATGATCTCCGAGCTCCTGCCCTACTCTCTTCGCCATACTGACAGCAGCGACTCGTCTTGGTTGAGTGATGCCAATCATGCCGGAGGTTGGTGAGCCCGGAGTGCCGTAGCCAGCCTCAAAGAGGAACTGCGGTACCTGTGTAGTCTTTCCGGAACCAGTGGCACCGCAAATAACAACGATGTCGTTGTTGTGAATGGCTTCCATAATCTTCTGCTCTTCCGCCACCACCGGGAGATGCAGCCGAGCGGCCTGGATCTCTGGATCCCTGGCCACGGCAACACCGAATGCTTTCCTGTCCGTGTCCTTGGTTGGCTGGAGTTCCAGTGGTAAAGGATCCTGTTCTGCCGGACGTGATACGAAGTTTTCTGGCTTTGGTATTTCGAGTATTGAGGGTCCGGTTGTCCGTACAAATCCGAGGGCCTCGTTCCTTTGTTGTGTTGCCCATGCTTTGAAAGCAGAGGATTTCTCTCTCCTCTGGGATTTCGCTTCCTCGGTGGGCTCCTCTTCCTCCTCCTCCTCTTCCTCCTCGTCGTCTTCTGAGCCGTCCTCCTCCGAGTCCTCTTCTCCAGTGTCAGACCCTTCAACCTCGCCTCCTTGGCTGTCCGCCTCGTCTTCCGAATCCTCGTCTCCCGAGCTGTCAGTGGGTAAGCCGCCATCGCTATCGCTGCTGAACCCCCCAAAAGAATCATTGTCAGAGTCGAGACGTTCTGGGTGGAGAAGCGAGAGCTTGGTTTTCACGCCCCCTCGCTTCTGCCTCTTTGCGATAACTGGCCGCCCGGAGTCGTCCGTTTCCAAGGGCCGTTTCAGGCCTGCACCAACTGCGACCGGTAGAGTCGGCGCTTCTGGCTCAGACTTTTGGCTCTCCTGCTTCCCAGCCTCCACCTTCCTGACCGCGGGTATCGACCTGAAGTCCTCATCGTCACTGTCCTGGCTTGAAGCTTCCTCCCGTTCCTCATACAGAAGCGTCTCAGCCTCTTCCTCATCCGCGAGACCGGCCTCACGCTCCCTCAATACCCGTCTCAACGCCTCCCTCTTGGTTTCCTTTCCTTGACCGAGCGCACGACTGCTGGAAAACAAGCTGGTGTCGACTTTGGTGGCGGCCAACTTCAGGAGCAGCTCCCTGTTCTCATCCTTCTTGAGCTTGTTCTCGATGTACTTCTCCAACCGCTTAGCCTTCTTGCTGTTGACTTTGACGCCCTCCTGATTCAGTTGTGCCCTCAGCTGAGCAGCCTGCTTCTTCACGTCTGACTGCTCGGCGGGGATGATTTCCAGGGCGTTGGGATCCGGCTGTTCGACATCGCGACTTTTGGCCCCTTGCGCCTTTTGGCGAGCCAGCACCTTGTGCTTTCTCTGTCTTGGCACGAACTTGGGCGCCATTTTGGAGTTGCTATTGACAATTTCGTCAGTATCCAGCAGGTTTCATGATAGTTCGCCGCATGGAGGTTGCCGTCTTGAATGAAGAATAAATCGTTGACCGCCCGGCAGAATATGCGGATCTTATCTTAGCGTTGCGCGCAGGGATCCACCGCGGCGACTAGCGTCTCCCTTAGCGTCTCCACTCCCCTTGCGCTTCTCGCATTCAGCAACCTGCAACACACAATCATCGTCACGCAGCTCTGATCCTCCAACTGCTTCTGTCAGACAATTCACTATCATGGCAGAAGTTGATATCAGGCAGGAAGCCTTCCCGGCTCCATCCAAGCATGCAACGGGCCTAGTCAACGGCGTCGAAACCGAAGTCAGCTCAATAAGCTTCTCTGACAAAATAATGGTCACCATCTCTCAGGAGGGACGTCTTGCACAATGGGTTCGTGCCGTAGTCCGAGCCTCGCATCTGCTCTCACATGCTGACACCACCCCCTCATTAGGTTCAAGTGCCACTTTCGGCTCCGTCAGCGGCGTCGGTGGATATGTCGCTTCCTGGCGCAGGCTTCAGCTCTCTGCCGTCTAGTCACCTAACCCCGACCACCCTCCTCGGCGCCGGAGGTGAGGACCGAGAGACGGTCGGACAGCTTTATGCGGCTCAGCTTGCCAGCCATCTGACGCTTAGAGATCCAGAGGACAAAAGGACGCTGGTTCTCGGTTTGGGGCTGAGGAGTGTCGACACTGCCAGGGAGGCGTTCTTCGATGTTCTTGAGCTTGTTCAGCAGGTCATATGAGTTATTGCCTGCGTCAAGTGCGCCAGATGTATCATTTCCTGTCTGCATTGGACTGGAAGACTCGATGGGCATCAAGTTTTGCAATTGAGCGAGGTCCTCCCCGTTCAATCTCCTCAAGATTGCAAAGTGGACCGCGATACGCGGGACGCGGTGCAACAGTCGATACGCATGCCGAGCATACGCTGTGACTTGCATCAACTTGCGGCTTCAAAGACACATCCGGGAAGGCGGCTGGATTATCTCTGGGCGTCGACGTTGTTTTGCGTGGGCAGTGTCTCATTTGGCATGGACAGAACAATCACAGACAATCGCGATCGTGTTGGTGGAGGTGGCAAGCAAGCGACAAGCGCGTCATGGAGCCTTGCCAACCATTTGATGCGTACCTAAACTGCGGCGCCTACGTCAAGAAGCGATGTCGAAAGCCTGGTTGACATTGAGAAGTCTAGCGTCCGGGCACTGTTGCCGCTCCCGCATGCATGTCAATGCTACGATCTGAGACAAGCCAAGTCATAGAGTCTGTTACCCCTTTTTCTAGCAACACTGCAAAGTATTTGGACCCTTAGGATTCTCAAGACCTGAAGTAGTTGAAGCCAAGTGGCAAGAGACGACGGCGTTGATCGTTCTTACATCCAACACGTCTTCCACTACCTACCGTCGCACAAAGCTGATGTACCGTTGATCTTCAGCCCTAAGAATCGGTTCCCAAGCCGCATCTTCAATTCCCGTATTCATTCAAAGATTCATTAGGCTGTGTCAGTTCTGTACCGCAACCCTGCGCGCTTGTGCTAAGTACAGAGTGGCTGCGCTGCTCGGATCCTTAATTTTACCGGCGGGCGTCGTCCAATGAGGCACATTTCCCATTCCGAGTGCATTGACGATCGCGGCGGCGCTGAACGTTGAAGGATCTTGAGCCTTGTCGCTGCGCCCTAATCCTGCTTGTTTGAAGTTCCGGTCGGTGTTAGGGTGGACTGTTTTTGGAAGGCCTGGGGTCGTGGCGCATTAGCTCTCACACCTAACGTACCATGGAGGATCTTCATCCTAGACGACGGACCCATCACATGGGTGCCCTGAGGTTGTCCTGAAGGGACTGGGCTGGGCAATCATGTCGTGCCTCCTAGGTCGTGCCTCTGTTCTCGCCTTCGTTTCATAATGTCTTTTCCTTTTCTTTCTCCAATTCACATCCCGCCGTAGAGTTTTGATTGCTTCTCCCTCCCGCCAGATCGCGGCTCCGTGATCCTACGTTCGCGATGGAGAACCGCCAGCAGCAACAGTATCCCAACTATGACTACAGCACTCTCGAGGTAGCACAACCACCACAACAAGGAGACCATGGCTACGCGCACGGTGGTTACCCGGAACAAGCATACCAAACAGACCCGAGGAAATACTCACCACAACCGTATGAGGGACACAACCTGCCACAGGTCGTCGACCCGACATATCCAGAGGTAGCACCAAAGCCCGAGGGACCAGAGGTGGCAGCGGGTGCGCCCGCGCCCAAGGGAGACTACGGAGGTTACGGCGAGCATCAGCACAGCCAGCACCCAATCGTGTCGGCGCCTGAGGAGAGGAGGATATGGGGCCTGAAGCGGAAAACGTTCTTCATCGTGCTAGCCATCGCATTGGTGGTCATTATCGGAGCCGTTGTGGGCGGTGCCGTCGGAGCCACGGTAGGGAAGAACAATGAAAAGCAGGGCAGCACCACCGATCCTGGCAACGGGGGCGGCAATGGAGGAGGCGGCTCATCACCAGGCAACGTGACGAACAACTCGCCCGTTCTGTCAAGCTCCAAGCTCAGCGCTGTCAACTGGACGGACTCGAGCAACGTCGAATTTAACGCCGTGTTCTGGCAAGCCAAGACGAACGACCTCATGCTGTCGCTTTGGGACTCACAGGGCAAGTCCTGGTCAAAAGTCAACATCACCGAAAAGATGACCGACGTCTCCGTCAGCGTCGCCGCCAAGCCGGGCACGCCCCTGGCGGCACAAGCTCGCGGCTACCCGTGGACGTCGTCGACACTCAGCGGCGTCAGCGGCAGCTTCGGCCTCGCCCTCTTCTACCTGACTCCGGAGAACAACCTCATCGACATCTACAGCGAGGACGCCCGCGGCGAGGCCTGGGCGCTGGGCGACCTGGCGACCTCGGGAGCGAAGGCCATCAAGGCCGCGCCCAACTCGCAGCTCAGCGCCTGGTGGAGCCTGTGCGAGAAGAACTGCACGGGGGAGATGCTCGTCATCTACGAGGACGACAGCCAGGCCCTCCGCCAGGTCAACAGCAGCAACTGGAACACCCTCGAGAGGCCCCTCCCCAGCATCGCATCCGGCTCGAGCCTCGCCATCACCGCGGTTACCGGCAACCGGGGTGCGGACGGTCCGTCGCGGGACGACATACGCGTGTACTACGACTCGTCCAACAAGCTGTCGGAGCTGAGTTTCAACGGGGCTCAGAGCAAGTGGTACTATGGTTCGTCACTCCTGCCCCCCCCCAACCCCCCCCCCCCCCCAACCCCCAACCCCCTCAACATCAACCGACGAACTAACATACATCATCTCCAGGCGTCGATCTCGCAAAGGACATCTCCGATTCATCACAACCCCCCCGAATAGCAGCCACGAGCTACAACCACCCGGCAGACATGGACCAGGGTGCCATCAACCTCCTCGTCGTGGGTAGCTTCGCCAACGGCTCCGCGTTCGCGAACTACTGGGACAACCGGACGTGGCACAACGCCAGCACGCCCCTCCTGCAGGGCAAGGTGCTCACGAATTTCACCTCGGTCGCGCTCTTCCAGAGCTCCGAGATCAAGTTCTTCGGGTTGACGAACGAGAGCGAGATACACTCGTACACGATCGACCGCCGAAACCCGGTCTCGTGGACGTATGGGGAGGCTATCATCACGGGTTGAGTGCGTGAGCAAAAAGAGGGAAGCGAGTGCATGGTTTGGGTGAAGGAGTGGATAAGTGCAAGTTCGCAAAAAAAGAGAATGGAGGGAAAGAAAGGTCCTGCCCGGATTCGAACCGGGGTTACCGGAAGTTCCGGGTGCAATTCAGAATCCAGTGTTACGGGCTGGCGCGCTGTCCCCCCGTAACAGGTCCTATATATCCTGTATTAGGAGTCCAATTGCCAACTTGGAATCCTAAGTCCTTTTTCCTTCAGTGGGTACAGGGACCTGTAAGGTTAAGCCGGAGGTGATAACCAGCTACACTACAGGACCGTTTTCGTTCGTCGGGAATGTTGTGTGTTTGCGACTCTAGACTTCAGGGTTCATATGGAGGCATGGTTTGCTAGCGGGCGTTCTTCTTTTCTCGGTGTCTGCTTCAGTATCCACCCCTTGTTTATATGGGTTGTTACATAATAGCTTGAACTTGTTGTCGTTCACATGCTGCGTCGCTGGTCATTTCGTGTGTAAGTCCCTTTGTATTGAGAACCGTCTAGAGCATATCATGGCCTTAGAGAGAGAAGCGAATGGCTGGCGAAGCCCATGTTCGTACGTCCCAAGCCAACGCCCGTTGAACAGAAAATCTGGAAGCCGTCTCGAGTTCACGAGTCATGTCCGAATAAGCCGGACAAGTACTGCACCTGATTTTGCAGAGCACACATCCCAGCAGAGCAAACAACAATGATCTACCTGGTAAACAGGAATCGGACCTGCAATAGCAATACCTACCAGGGAGAACCCCCCAATCGTGCAACGGGAACGAAGATCCTGCGGCCACCCATTCCCCTGATAGCGCTCCTGGGCAGACGTTCGTTGAACATCATCGCACAGCTCAGCACCCATCGCAAGTTGGCAAAAGGGGTTTAAAAAGAGAAACTCAGACATTGCAGTCACGATATCATATTGATCTTGGCAGGGGTCGAACCTGCAACCTCCTGATTCGTAGTCAGACGCTCTGCCATTGAGCCACAAGACCGTTGGTGAAAATGCTGGGGGCATCGTGTTTTGGATGGGTTGGGGGCCGGGAAGGGCGGGTTATGTATGGATTGTCTGGGGAGGGCGGAACGGAGTAAGGAGAGGAAGGGGGAGAGGAAGGGTCACAGTAAGGACAGAGTCATGTCCGATGTGCCATGACTCGAAGATGTTCGAAGAGGTTCTCCGGTCTGACTTGAAGACGGCATCCTGCCAGATGGATAGGCTTAACCGGGCTATGCAAGTTCGGTTGGAACAAGCGCGACAGTAAAGCAGAAGAATCGATGGTCTGTCTGCTGATGGATGGTATCCGGCGAATGAAATGCATAGCATGCGCTAGCCCGCTGAAAGTAGCGACAAATCTTCCTCTAACGCCCATAACTCCCACACCCTTCTATCGTATGTGTCACCTCGACCTAGCCGGCACATCCTCCTCCTCGTCGCTGTCGTCCATAAAGCCCTCCTCGAGACTGTAATCCATCCGTTAGCATATCCCAGTTCCAGTTCGTATTCCCACATCTGTAGTCATGGTAATACTCACTCCCGACTCAACCTCCTAACATCATCCCTCCTCCCACCCCTACCATCCCTGCCGGCATCACTATCACTCCCACCCCGAACGTGTCCCAGCTCTTCCCCATCTTCATCAAAGTCCAGTCCGTCCTCATCGTCTGGGTCTTCAGCGCTACCGATGTCCGTCCTCCTCCGCCACGCGGACGGCACCAGATACCGCCCCGCCAGCGACTGTATCCTCGCGCGCAGGCCGGACGTGGTGGAGGAGATGCTGTCGAGGCTCGGCGCCAGCGGGATGGGGACGTAGCTGTAGCGCGTCCGGTAGCGGGTGTAGAGCGGGACGACAAGGAAGGTGAGGAGGAGGTAGGCGATTAGGGATATTAGGGCGGGGATTATGAGTGTCTGAGTGCAGGTAAAACGTTAGCATTCGAGGAGGAGAACGGTTGCTGGAGGAGGGATGGATAGATAAGGTACCTTTATGACAGAGAGAGAGCTGCCCATCTTGGGCGGCGGCGACGCTGGGCAGTGCGCCTCTGTCGAAGACGGAAGAGAAACCAAGCGCGGTGTCGCAGTGAGATAGGTGCAGAAGAGGCTGAACTTGGCAGGAGATGTCACGATGCAGGGTCGGCGCAAAGCAGTGGTCGTGACGAAGTTGGACGAGGCTTCCGGACGAAACGTGGCTCGGGCTGACCCGCGCCTCCGGACGAGACCCCGGATTTGGTTCATTTCGATTACGTTATCAATTCGCCTTCCAGAACCCTAACCCTACGATGGCGCTCCCTGACCTTGGTTGAAGCATAACAGAGCAGCAATGATAAATCAAAATCAAGTGTTGGTCCGGTATCAGGACGCCGCTTTGGTTTGTCGTAAGGATACGATGCGATAATGACCGGTGCTGCATCAAACCATCTCCGCTCCCATCATCTTGTCGGGGCATTGCTGCCTCGGTCAGCCTCATCCGCCTGCCAGACTCCAACAATCCGCCTGACCTCCTGGACATCAACCTCCTCGCTCTGTCCCGGGTCGCTTAAACAACTGGAATGATAGACCACCCTCGTCCCTTGCACCTCTCTCAACTCCCGATAGATATCCCCTACATTCGCACCCCTCACCCCTCCTCCGACAACAACCTCCATCTTCCCAACCCTTGACCGCTCAACAATCCTCTTCACCACAGTCAGGTTTTCCCTCGCATTCCCTACTCCTCCCGACGTCAAGAGGCCGTTGAACCCTAGCCGTTGAATTATATCAAACATACTCTCCACCTCCGCTCCGCCGTCGGAACCGATAGCCTCGTCGAACGCCCTGTGGAACACGACGGGAAATGGTTGCGCCCAGATAACGACGGATGTACACAGCCCCGTGTCAATCGCCCAACCTGACCCGTCTGCCCGCGGATTGAGGGCTCCAAAGACCAAGCCGTCGCCTCTTTCAAGGTTAAGTAAGCCTTTGATCTCTGCGATTGATGTCTGAATCTGCGATCTCTCCCCGGCGGAGTAAACGAAGCCCCCCCCGCGTGGGCGGAGCATGACGCGTAGAGGGACGGATACATCCAAGCTGTCCAGATCAGAAGAGACATTCCGGACAAACTCCAGATCCGGCGTGGTGCCCCCTACGCCGTAGGAGCTGCTGGCGTTGAGCTCGATGCGGCGTGCCCCAGCGGCGATGGCCGGTAGGAGGGAGGAGCGCGAGAAGAGGGGGATTTCTAGGAAGGGTTTCTGCGAGGGCTCATCCTGAGGTTGTATGGGATTTCCATGGAGAGGTTCGATTGTGTCATTTGCCGTGTTGGAGGAGTCCATTTTGGGATGAGATTGGTGGTGGTGGTTGTTGTAGTTGTAGTTGTGGTTGTTTGCGTAGATCTAATTATCGAGGTGAGTGAAGATGCACTAAATCGCGGTTTCTGGCTTTCAGTCATCACTCCCGTCTTTGGACCTTCTACCCTCTCAACCTTCCACCTTCCAACGCTTAATGCCGGCTTATACGGCCACTTCCAAGTCAGCTATCTTTCAAGCATCGCCATTTTACGTTCGATCGGTATTCACTGGAGAACATATCCCTTTTCCATTGACATATATTCTGGTCATCAGAGGCTTCCTTGCCTGGACAAGATCTTGGATAAAATCGTCTAGTGATGCCCTCCAGCAAGTCCAGCCCCTTGCGATTGCGCCTCGGTCTATCTATCATTATCATCCGGAACCAACCCCTCAGGAACAGAGACCACAATGGACGTATCGCAGCGCGAAGACGGCCGCGCAGTGACCGCCCAGGCCGTGTGCGGCCAGACATGTTGCGCATCAACGTCGCCAACGACGTGACGGTCTGACACGACGAACTTGAAGTTGTTGTTCCCGGAGACCTATAATCGAATTAGTCGACCATTTCAGGGACTGAAGGATCGGCCAGGGGATCTGACCTCTGCGGACAACAACGATTCCTACCACGGCATCTTCGCTGCCGGTGCGACGCGGATCACGAAACGGCCTGATATGATATTAGCTCTTGTCCCGCAGCGGAATTGGTTCGAAGGCCAGACTTACGAAATGGCTGAATCAGGGCGAGCCCGGTCCTCTCGGAAGTTTTCTGAAGGGGCCCTCCACCTGGCTGGGATCCCTCCCGGGCGATGGTGATGGGGTCGCCGGCTGTTCCGGACTGGGAAGCCTGCCAACGCCTCTGTTCTCGGGCACCTATCCATCGAAATTACACCAGACTGCGCACCTTTGCTGGCAGCGTCATACCCACTGCTCCTAACAGGCTGCCGCTCTGGCGCCCCTCCAGCACCTCAGGCCTTGTTGGGATAATGGACGACGAGGCTGCGGTTACCGAAGAACGCACTGACATCGATCGCGACTGACATCTTTGCCTGGTCCAAGGGGCTGGTCGTTGGCCTCCATGCCTCGTCGACTGTCATATCTTGCCGATCACGTCACATCACCACGAAAATACCGGAGCGGCGGTGTCCGAATACGCCAACACCAGACCTGATGCGCAACGCTCCGCTTCCCGGTACTAGCCCCCGGCAAGCAGCACACCAGTCGTCGAACTGGCGAAGCCTCGCCTCCTCCTGTGCATGTCGGCGGAGTCGGACATGACACGTTGCCGGACGCTCTTCGCTCGGGTGGTTTGGCTGGCGATGAGGTTACCACTCTGCCACGCGTCCAAGTACTTGCAAGCTCAATGGGACACTCCCCGCTGTTACTGTCGCTGTGAGCCCGAACGGTTTTCAGTGTCATTGATGTAACAGATCGAATACTCTACTGAACTGCCTAGTACCTCCCATATGCCGCCGAGACGAGACTTCGTCACAATAATCGACAGCGTTTCTCTGGCATCCTTTCTCTTCGCAACACCAGGCTCCTAGGCTCTGGCCAGGATTCAGAGGCAGGGACCCTGTCGGACTCAGCATAAGCGGGCGGCTTCTTTCTCAATCCTCAAGCTTGACGCTCCTCCCCAAGCCGAACAGCAACCATCTTGTCGTCGAGCTCGAAACGCGCCACGATGCGGAAAGACGGGAGAATCGAGAAAGCTTCCGCAGAACCATGAAGTCCATTGAGTATGAAACGACAAGTCGACCTAGCAGAGCAACCCAAAGAACCCTCCCTCCTACCATCCAGCTTGCAACCCGTATCTCGCTGAGCTGCCTGACTGTGATGATACCAAGGATTGGCACGACGCCTCCAGCGCACATCAGACGTACGAGATCCTCCTTCCGGCGGGGAAGTAAGCGACGCCGGTGTCAGGGACTGTGCTTAGAGTTTCGATTCCATGGTATTGGCGCTGTCATCTCGCCATACCTGGGAAACTGCCTGTGCACCAAAGCCTCCTTCTTGAGAGATCTCCCTTGATCCCGTTTCTCCAGATGTCACGACACATCTTGTTCCCTGATGGGAACCCCCAGCCAACAAGCGGAAAGTCCTTGCGGTCGAAGCCAGGAGCTTCACCATCCAGTCGAACGGCGAATAGAAAGGGGACATCGCAATATCGAAAGGAGGTATTGTCCCCGGATCTTAGATGTCACGGCACATCTGTTCCCTCATTCCCTGATGAAACATCAATCTTTTTGTGGCAACCATCCCATGCTCCGCCGTCTCTGCCAATCAACCTCCAAGGACGAACCAAGATCTGCAGTTGCTCTCTGGCGGAGGGTTGGAGACGCGCAGTTTTGGCCTGTCTCCAAGTTGAAAGTTTGCCAGAGACAAATCGAAGAAGAAACCCCTGAATCCAACCCGAAAGAAAATCATACGCCGCTAAACAATGTCTTGTTGACACCCGATCATCAATTGAAATCTCGAGGGGGGGTTGGATTTGGCGACATCATAGCTCATAGCCTGGGCTATTGGAAGCCGTATTCGGCAGAGACATTTCTTCCGAGACCCTGCGCAGGGAAATACGTCTCCTGGCTGTAGTCGACCACGAGCGCCATCTTCGTTGTCAGTTTCGTGACGAACAGTCGGTCGTGCGGCAGGTTATGCTCTGCTGGTTGGACGAGCTGGTCGGTTTTTGGGGGACGTCGACGCTCCCACAAACGAGTACCAGCACGCGAGGGTCAAAGTCGGGAACGGAATGGGAGTCGAGATGGTCATTGGAGCAGAGGCTGAAACTTCCTTAAATACATGATGCCATCTTGGGCCCTGCTTCTTTGAACTAGTCGACAATGGAAAAGAAGAGGGCATCCCCGTGGCAGGCCTCCACGTGGCAGGCTTCCTCGTGACGAGCCTCCTCCTGCCGAGCGTACTGGCGGATAGCCTCCGCTTCGAGGCGGTCCCTCTCCTCATTGAGCAGACGCACGCGCTGGGGTGTGGTGACGTTCCCCGAGGGTTTCGAGACCGTCGTGGCTCATAAGGGCGGCGCGGATGTCGTCGAGATCTCAAGGACCTCCGCCACAATTCGCGCAGCCGATGCGAGTCTTGTTCGGGTAATGGACAACGAAGCTGCGATCGCCAACAAAGCGCACCAAAAGAAAAACGCAAATCTCGCCTTGCAATTTCAAAATATCCTGCCATCTTCCGACCCGCGAAATCAGGGCATCAACATGATGGCCGCAGCCAAGGAGAAACATGCCGAAGGCACCGCCGAGAATCTGGACCGTGATACCAGCCGAGACGGCGACAGGCGGTACTGCTGCTTGATGGGGTTTTCGTGGACTGAGGCACACCGCCAGTCGGGAGGAGATGTGGATGCGAACTGGTCATAGTAAGTCCCCTCGAAAGTGTCCGAGGTGATCTTCCCATGCTTTCCGCTCAAGTCGCCGATCTGGCATGTCTGAGGGAACTTGGGGTCGCAGGGCGGTTCGCCACGAAGGCAATGGGTCAAGATGAGCCAGCGCTTTGGTGCAGGTACCATCACCTTGAACAGGGTCGCCTGCCTGGTGGTCCTCGGTGAAATCTCCGACCTGGAAGAAAGCCGCTCGTGGTTGGCGAGTGGTCCATGAAGAAGTTGGGCGGCCGGTTCAGCTCCCCGGCTGTTCTTTCGACAAAATAACGACCGAGAGGAGTTTAATCCCAGACCCACGGGAAAGTCGGACTTTTTTTGTTGGAAAAAGCAAAAACTGAACCGCCGTCGCGATGATGGTCCGCTGATTTGTTGCAGAGGGCGCGCAACATGTCGCGGAAGAGCGGAAACCTTGTTCAAGCGTCGCCGTCGTCGGCAGAGGGAACGTCGTGCTCGCCAGGATCGGTGAGCTTGTCGGCCGTCTCCTTCTTGGGTGAGGAGTCGGCGTCGTCGTCCTCGGGCGGCTCGGCGCGTGTCCTGGCGATAAGAACGTCCCCAGGGGGAGGAGGTCGCACCGTCTCAACTCAACCCCTTTCTATAAACGTCCCCATCACCAACCAACCAACCAAACAACCGGCGCTTAGGCACGGCGGTGGAGGCGGCGGTCTCCTTCTTCGTCATCAACTTCGTCCTCATCATCGTCACTGCTATCTGCAGCTCCATCTGTCTGACCTGAGCCTCGGCGACCACTGTCCGGGACCCTGCTCCGGTCGTGGGAAGTCCCTACGAACTGTCCCCGTGCCGTTGGCAATGAAGTCCTGGTGGTGGTGCCTCCGGCGAGCTGGCTGGCGAAAGGATGACGAGACGGGCGGAGGCCGGCAGGACCGGTGAACGCCTGCTGCTGAGCGTAGTAGGGGTTTGTTGGCGACGGAACGTGGCCCCTAGCTACCGGCGACGGATGATGGTAGGCGGTTGGATGCTCTTGGGCGTAGGGGGTTGGCGACTGTATGGGGCCCCTAGCCCGCGAGACATCCCGGACGTCCGTCTGGTAGTAGTCGAAACCACCCTGGGCGTAGGGGTTTGCTGGCGACCGAATAGTGCCCCTAGCCACACGCGACACTTCCTCCCCAAGCTGGCCGAGCAGACGGGTCTGGGCGAGCTCGCGCTCTCGGCGGTTGTCCGTAACTTGCTGCTGCAAGGCGTATGAGGCCTGCAGAGCTTGCTGGGCCGTCTCCGCGAGACTGCGCTGCTGCTGCTGGTCGTGCTGATCAGCCGGTCCTTGACGGGCGGTGGGCTCTTGGTCCGAACGGCCCATCGCTGGGTCCCGTTGGAGGGAGAGTTGTCGAGCCACCTCGTCGCGAATCAGCACGTTGATGTCGCGCTCGACCAAGTCGCTGATCTCCATCAGTCGACGCTCGACCGCCTTCCCAGCTGCCAGGGGAATCGCCTGGTTGATGGCCTGTTCCACCATCCTCTGCGCCTCGCCACGAGTGATCAACTCCTCAGAGGGAGGAGGATCACGGCGGGCCACAGGATCACGGGGGAACAGCCTGCGAGGCTGGAAGGGGTTGTCGCTCAGGTCGCGAACGTTCGTGCCAGGGAAGAAACGGGGACGGGTGGACTGGCCTGTGCCATGGTGCCGAGTGGTTGAATAGTGGCTGGGATCGCTCCCTGGCAGCCGGTCGTCGTCGACCTCGCGAAACAGGTCTCGGACGGGCCGGAGGCTGCCGCCGGTTCCCCGCGAACGGCTTGCCAGCTCGGCCTCCTCACTATCCTCCGCCAAGTCGTAATTGGCGAGGTCGTCCCCAATGGCGCGACCTCCCGTGCCGGACGCACGCTTCACCTTCTGCCTCTTCGGCTCCGGCGTCGCGTGGTCGTCTTGACCCTGGTTGTCGCCCGCCTCCCTTCTGCCGTCCTTCTTGCCCATCTTGTTCGTGATCTTGGCGCCCAAGCGCTCTGCAAGTATAGGTTAGTTCCATCATCCTTTGTCCGACAATCAAAGTGGAGGACAACTTACTCTGGCGCTTGGCCCAACGATCGGGGTCGTGCCGCTCCAAGTCCCGGAGGTATGCTTCAACATGCCCCCTGGCATGTTTGCTGATGCGATCTTGCATCACGTTCTTGTCCCAATGCTCGGCTGCAGGTATTCAAACATGCTTAGCAATCGGTCCAATGGCAACAGCGACTGTTTGACATGAGACAAAGATGAAGGCATAGGGGCAAAGAGCGATGAATGAGGTGATGGAAGGGAAGACGACTTACCCAAGGTCAATGCGGTATAGTCCCGCAAAGGCGCCTTGCCTTGCTTCTTCAACTCTTCCTTCATGGCCGCCTTCATCTCCTCGGCCAAGGTCTCCCAGGACTTTACCTGGTCTCGCTGGGTTTTCATATCGTGCCCAATCCTTTTGTCGGAGTTGGTGATCACGACGTTCCAAAAATATTGCTCCTCGAGTTCGGTCCACAGAGCGCCACCCATGGTTGCTGAGGTTGTGGGGGGAGAGGAGGGAGAGGAGAGAAAAGGTTCTTTGGTGGAGGGGGGAGGAGGAGAGCAGAGGAGAGAGGAGGAGAGAGGAGGGAAAGGAGAATGGTGAGAATGTGGGAGGGAGAGGAGGGCGGGGAGGAGGCCCGTTGCTTGGGTATCTTCGCTTTGAAAATCAAACTGCCCGAAGGCTTGAATTGACTTGAGGTTATCAAGGGAGAGAGGGTGATGGTGTTGCAGCGGGAAGAAAAACTCTCAAAACGAAGGTCTCGAGATCTGCTTTGATGGTTCGAAACGAAGGAGAAAGGAAGGGAAAAGAAGAGGAGGCCAGAGAAGGAACAGCGAAGATATAGGCTGTGTGAGGGCAGCAGGTGAATCAACAGTGCGCAGAACAATCCGGTGGACAATTCCCTGGCAGCCTGGAAGGCGAGGTGAACAATTGGGAACTACAAGTTGGCTATTCAGGGGCTACGGATGGAAGTAAACGTTATGAATCCAGCCATGCAGAGGTGGAGCGGACAATAGGATGGCTATGACGGGACAGTCACTCGATGGCGGCGACTTGACACGAGCCGTGAGGAAAAGGGGCCAGGGATTCACTTGTGTGTTCTGGATCCACCATGGCCATTGTACATGGAAGAAATATCATCTTCTGTTTGCCTAAGGCGGAAGGAGAGAGAGGCTTCGCAACAGTCTCTCACCTGCCCCGCGAAACCCTCGTTGTTGCTCGGGGGTGGCACGTGGGTGACGGGACCCTTTGGCCACCCTAGGGTTCACCAGTTGGAGTCGTCTGTCAAAGAGGCAGGGAACTCGCACTCGTCTCTCACCTGCCCCGCGAACGACGTCGTCCTTAGCCTGGAGAAGTGCCGCCTCGTGGTGGAGCCGCCCTGGGCGCCCCCTGGATCACCAGCTGGAGTGATTTGGCGCCTGACGGGCGACCAATGTGGTTAGCGGCGAGTGATTAGGGACGGGCCGTTAACGTCTACGCACTGTGAGAGGAAGTAGCGTGCTATCTCTGGGAGTGGTCGGCCACGACGAAAGACGAAGGATGGGTATTCTAGAACTACAGGGAATCTATATACAGAACATGGAAGAGAAGAATACCGAGATTACCCAAAAGGATTTGGCGGATCTGACGGGGTAAAGCCTCGTCGCATCAGAAAAGGCCCAAGTCTCTGCTCCATCCTCGAGAACTGACATGAAGCAGAGTAGTCAGCATACAACTCAGGGATAAAGTGTGGTTGCTTTCGAGGGACTTACTATGCTCTTCTCCGCCAACGGCACAACACCGTCCTTCACCCAGATACCCCAGCTTCCCATCCTGTTTGCCAGCGTCATGTCGGTAAACAGTCTGTCGCCTACAACAGCTATCTGATGTGGGCCAGTGACTCCGGTCTCCGGGTGTTGTCGAAAGTAGTCCATGATCTCGCCTGCACAGCCTGGCTTCTTCACACGATGAGAGAGAACGGTGACACCAGTCGACTTCTCGACTTCAGCTGCTAGTTTGCCGTCTTTGTCATAGCTCTGTGCGCCAGATGTGTTGGATACAATGAGCAGTTGGCGTCCTGGGTATGCAGCTCTTAGTGCTTCGAAGCGTTCCTGTCAGGGGGTAAGCATCTGGAACCGATGAATCATGCCATGACATGTCGGCTGAAACATACCTTGTTGGACTCAAATACTGTGCTGCTCTCGGGATATGCAAAGCAGTCATCCTTGTCTAGAACAACCGCCTTGATGGTAGGCTTCGCCTTTCTAGCTTCAAATGCCTTGTCTATTGGGATGGGGAGGTCATTGAAAGTCGAGACCGTGGCGTGGGGTAAACATATTGAGGGACTGGCTAGACATCTAAAGACGTTCAGGAAGCCATTTATGTTCAGATTCATCTTGCCGAAACCACAGCTCACCGGAGTGGGCAGTGATTGTCGATATTGCAAGCTGTTTGTGAAGGCATTCACAGTTCCCCAAACACCGAAGGTCCACTTGACGTTGGAATTGTGCATGGTCGATCGACAGGGGTAGCTCCGAGTGGAGCCGCTATTGTGAGCTTAATGGTTGGGGAAGGCGCGTCTAAATTCAACGCGTATGTGCGACTACCAGCTGTACCATCATTGAACATTTAATTGTTAACACGATCCGCGTATACAGAGCTCACCATGCCTCGTAAGAAATCAGCGACCGCAGAAGATGCGGAACCAGCGAAAAGGGGCACTCCCCGCAAGCGACCAACGACTGACGATGTCCTGGACGATGACGACGATGTAGCCCAACAAGCCACTCCGAGCAAACGCCGACGGGTTTCCCGAAACTCAGCGCCTGAACCAGAAGACGATGTCATGGACATAGATGTCGACCCAGAAGAGGAGGAGGCCGCACCAACACCTACAGCCAAAAGGAGAGGAAGACCACCAAAACAAGTAGCTGCAGATGAAGGGGAGGAGGCCACCACATCGACTCCGAAGTCAAAGGGCAGGACACCGGTCAAGACGCCCTCTAGGGCCAACGGAGTCAATGTCACCGATACCCCAAGCAGACGAAATGTTGCCGACCGATCAGCAAGACGGAAGAGTGCAAGGGCACTAATAGACCGTGTCATGGGCGATGCGATCAGTGACGATGAAGAGGAGCGGGACGAAACCATTGCCAGGCAAATATACGAGTCAAGCGGCGACGAAGACGAGTCTGTGGAAGAGGGGGACGTTGAGGTGGACCAAGCGGAAGAATCTGCTGTTGCAGAGACACCATCCAAGACACCGGGGAGGAAGAAAAGGGTGGCGAGGCAGAGATCACCAACACCACCACGAGACCTCCCGCCCCACGAGCAATATTTCTACCAGAACAAGCCGGGACTGACGAAGACGTCGAACAACAACCTGTCTTCACTCGATCTGCTCACGCATGATGAGTACTTTACCATCTTGCGTAAGCTGAAGGAGCCCCATGCCGAAGAGATACGAAGCCTCCAGGCATTACACGCTGCGAACTTCCCACAGTGGGCATTCGAGCTGTCACAAGGGTTCACCATCTGCCTCTACGGCTATGGTTCCAAGCGGAGCTTACTACGGGAATTTGCGACACACCTCTACTCCAAGACGGAAGACCACGCACAATCCAAGATAGTGGTCGTCAATGGCTACGTCCGAACTACCTCAACACGGGACATCCTCACTACCATTGGCAGCGCCGTCGACCCGTCGCAGAAGATCGCCTCAGGCAACCCAATGACGATGCTGCAGAACCTCACCTCACTGCTATCCTCGCACGACACCACGATCACCCTCATCATCAACTCTCTCGACTCGCAACCCCTCCGGAAGCACAGCATCCAGTCCATCATTGCACAACTCGCATCCCACCCCCAGATACGACTGCTCTGCTCTGCCGATACACCAGATTTCTCCTTACTATGGGACAGCGGGCTCCGTTCATCCTTCAACTTCGTCTTTCACAACGGCACCACCTTCGCTCCCTTCACGGCGGAGATAGACGTCGTGGACGAGGTGCACGAGCTATTGGGCCGAAAAGCGCGGCGCGTGGGCGGCAAGGAAGGAGTCACCTTTGTGCTGCGCAGTCTGCCGGAGAACGCGAAGAATCTCTTTCGGCTACTGGTCACCGAGGTCCTGGTGGCTATGGACGACGGCAGCGGTGCGAGTGCGGAGGGGACGGGTGTGGAGTACAGGATGCTGTACAATAAGGCGGTGGAGGAGTTCATTTGCAGTTCTGAGATGGCTTTCAGGACTTTGTTGAAGGAGTAAGTGGTGCATCCGCAATCGTTGTGATATCTACGGGAGGGAGACAAGGACTAACATTGATACAGATACCACGATCATCAGATGATCACCAGTCACAAAGACATCTTGGGCACGGAGCTGCTGAGTTTGCCTTTTAGGAAAGACGAGCTTGAGGCCATACTGGAGGACTTGATGGCATGAGGGATGAAGGCATGTTAGATGGGAGCATTTAGGGGATGTTTGAAGGGCAAGGGGCTCAATGGCATTGAAGTGGCCTCTCGGTCTCTTCTTCACATCTGCTTACTACTGCCATTTGGCTTGGGTCAACTTCTCACTACGGGTTGTGTTGCCCATGTACTGCCGCCCTCATAGGTAATGCGAACAGCTACCATTGTTGCTCTAGGGTAGGCCGGCTATCGAAACCCAAAGGGTTAGCGCACTTGGCGCACTCCAAGACGTCATGCTTACAGCGTGACCAAGGGGCCAGTTGACCCCGCAGGACCACCGAACAGCAAACGGTCGTGAATCAGCAACAACTCTGTAGACTTGACAGCTGCCTCAGCTTTTTCACCCTTATTACTCTATTGAGTGTGAGGCGAGGATTTAAGCTTCTGTTCCCGGCCGTTCAACCTCCACTCTTGGCCTTCCGCAGTTGTTCTTCCATAACATTACACAACCCAAACACCACAAATGGAGCGCGTCACATCACAAGACAGCCCGGGCTACGGCGGCGACGGCCACTCGAGTGCCAGCGATGAGGATGGCAACGCAGTGGAGGTGAGCAACACCCCTTTTCTCCCCTTTTGACCTCTCCATCTACTGTTGCAGTGACTAACAATGCCACCTAACCTACAGGTTATGTTCGACCCCTCCTCCCCCTACCGCCGCAAATCCTCCCTCGTAACCTCGGACGCGACGCCCATGCTCCGCCGCAACCAGACGACAAAGACGCAATGCATGGTCCACCAATTCCTCGACTCCCAGCGCCGCGCCGGCCGCAACGCCCGTCACCCGCACCACCACCACCACCATGACAATGACCACTACCCAGCCACCATCGACGAGCCTGCGCCCGGGGAAGAAGAGGAAGAGCGCGAACGCGAACGCCACGAAAGCGTTTCGAAGGACTTCGACGCCACGGCCCGCCGGCACAAGTCCGCCCCCGTCCCCGGCCCCGCCGGCGAGAATCCCTCCGTGGCCGTGGACGCGACCTCGGAGCGCGGGCTGGACCGCGTCATCGACCCCAAGGGGAGCAGCGAGTCGTCCCGCTCGCGACCGCAGAGCCCCGGCAGCAAGACCAAGGCTGCTGCTGCTGCTGATGGGAATGGTGGCAACGGTGTTTTACGCGGCGCCATGTCCGCCTCGCCACTGGAGGAAGGGGCAGAAGACGAGGTCGACCCCGAGACGGAAGGGGAGATAGGCCAGGTCGACGAGAAGCACTGGACGAGCGACATCGCGGCGCTGCGGAAACCGCACACCCTCGACGACACCCCCGTGGCCGGCACGCCGCCGCGTCAACCCCAGGAGGACGAGCTGAGGAGCAGGCTCCTGACTAAAAAGCAGTTGTCCGAGATGGCGTGGGGGGTGAGGGAGCTGAGCCGCCGGCTGGGCAGCGTGAGGCTGAAGTTCCGGGCGAGGAATATTTTCCTCTTGACCAAGATTTACGACCTGGACTTGATACCCAAGACGCGGGAGCTGGCTGCTTGGTTGCTCAGTCCGGAGAGGAAGGTGAGGTATGTGGTCTATGTTGAACGGGATCTGAGGGAGAACAAGAAGTTTGATGCGAGGGGACTGGTGGAGGAGCTTAATGGGCTGTATAAGGAGGCCGGGGAGGAGAGGGATGGGGAGGATCTGGGGAGGAGGTTGAGATGCTGGGATGAGAATATGTGTCGCACCCGGCCGCATACGTTTGATTTTGTTATTACGCTCGGGGGAGACGGGACGGTGCTGTTTGCTAGCTGGTTGTTCCAGCGGATCGTCCCACCGGTGCTGAGTTTCTCGCTGGGGAGTCTGGGGTTTCTGACCAAGTTCGACTTTGAGCAGTACCAGTCTACCCTAACGAGGGCCTTCAATGACGGCGTGACGGTTAGTTTGCGGTTGAGGTTTGAGGGCACGATCATGAGGAGTCAGAGGAGGAAGATCGAGGGTGCAACTGACGAAGACGAGGCGGAGAGGCACAGTCAGCGCGACCTGGTGGAGGAGTTAGTCGGCGAGGAGATGGACGATGAGCATACGCATCGGCCCACCGGGACGTACGAGATCTTGAACGAGATCGTTATCGATCGGGGCCCCAATCCGAGTAAGCTCTTCCACTTTGCCCAATTGTTATTGCCGAAAGCTAACAATCAACCACAGCAATGTCCTACACCGAAATCTTCGGAGACGACGAGCACTTCACCTCCGTCCTAGCCGACGGCGTCTGCGTCTCCACCCCCACGGGCTCGACGGCCTACAACCTCGCCGCGGGCGGCTCCCTCTGCCACCCGGAGAACCCCGTGATGCTGGTGACCTCCATCTGCGCGCACACCTTATCATTTCGGCCCATCATCCTACCCGACACCATCGTGCTGCGCATCGGCGTCCCCTACGACGCGCGGACGGGCAGCTGGGCGAGCTTCGACGGGAGGGAGAGGACGGAGCTTCACACCGGTGACTATGTCACTATAAGTGCCAGTCGGTACCCGTTTGCCAGCGTCCAGGCTCCAGGGAGGAGGAGCGAGGAGTGGATTAATAGTATTAGTGGGAAGTTGGGGTGGAATACGAGGCAGAAGCAGAAGGCTTTTAAGGAGTGGGAGAAGTGAGTTGGTTTCGGTTCACTGAGGGATTTTTTTTGGGAAGAGGGAGTTATATGGGGTCTGTCAGTACTTAGAGAGAAGGGTACGGGCGCACGATTGTGCGCACAGTTCAGGGGCAGTGACAGAGGGTTGGAGTATGGACTGCAAGCCACAGCAACAGGCAAGGCGCAAATAGCATATCGTCAGGTTTTCGGTGCAAAGTTGAGGAATATTTGTGCCTTTATGGGTACTGCACGAACCTCAGGTGCCAAACATGTTGGAACGACCTAGGTTCTGGCTAGCGTCCAGGAGACGAGGGCTGCCATGGCCACGTTTGTTCGACAGCATGCTTCGATGTCTCAAGCTCTTTCTGCTCTTTGATTTTAGATGATTGTTCATTAGCCGGCCGAAAAATGAGCAGGCCAATCAAATACAGATGCAACAGACTTTAGAAGGAACAGACACATGGAGTAGAACCTCCGATCGGAGACTTTCTCGGGATAGGTATATGCCCCTAACAAAGCGTGCTGTGAGGCACCGTCGATCCGACGGGTGAAACCTGCATGGACGGGTGTGAGCGGGATCTGCGGCGACTGGCAGTAGTGGCATGCGTTCTAGAGCATGAAGAACCAAAGCAAGCCTGGTTTGAGCCAAGATGTTTCGAGATCCCGGCAAAAGCGAAGCGATGCGTTGATGCTTTGATCTGAGTGTGTCTTTGCCTCTATCAATTGAAGAAATCGGCGTCAAGACTTTCCTCGAGACATGAGCAATGTAGTTCATTCTAAGTACTTCTTTTTCATATGAGGCATGTCCCAGTTTTTGATCTGTAGTATAAACCGAACCGTGTATATACGCCGAGCACCAACCACATCCGGTCCCATTTCAAGGGACAACGATCTGTATACAAGAGAGGAAAGGAAAATGTTATCTATTGCGTGACTTTTCCGTCCTCCTGAATCAGTCATCATCCTCGTCGTCGTCGACCTCCTCGACAAAGGTCAGCGTAACGCCTGCATCGCCGTCGACGTTAAGGTTGACCGAGTCGAGGGTGTCGCTTCGCTTCGAGACCTGTGTGGAGGGAGTTGCTGGGGCGGGAAGAACGGGCGCGCGGGCCGCGAGCTCCTCAGTTGATGCTTGGAGTGCTGTCGATTGTTAGCTACGTAGCTTTTGAAAGTGAATGTGTGAGAAAACGCGACGTTGAAGTGCCAAGAAATCACAAACGATAGGGCTAAACAAGGTCTTCTTCGGTTACTCACAGGAAGGGACACCCCGACGAACGTACATGGTGGTAACCTTGGCCCGACGCTGCCTGGGAGCAGTAGCAGCCGACGACCCGTCCACGTCGCGCTTGGCAGCAGCAGCAGCAGCACCCTCCGCAGCGCCGGCTGCTTCGCCCTCGACACCCTTGCCGGGGCGGGCGGCCGCGACCTGGTTGTTGTCGACGATAATCCCGACGCCAGAGCCCTCTGCGCCCGTTCCGAGCTGGACTTTGGGCCCCTTGGTCAGAGCGGCCTCGGCGAACGTGAGCGCGCGGTCGAAGCCGGTTAGATCTCGCTTGGCGGCGGCTGGGGCGTCAGTCTCAGAGATGCGCGGGGCTATCTCCTTGCCCATGCCTTGGAGAGCGGCGATCTGGGAGGCCTGATAAATGTGAGAGGCGGGTTAGTGATGAACCCGGTTTAGTTCAGGCGGGGAACTGACCTGTTCAGAGAGTGCCGGGTCGGGACTGGCAGCGGCAACAACCGACTCGGGTCGTGCCGCAGCCTCGGCGGCAGGGGCAGCAGCAGCGGCCCCTTCGGCTGCACCGGCTTGGGCTCCTGCTGCGGCATTAACCGCAGCACCTTCCAGAGCGTTGATCAGGTTCGACACATCTGTCCTACCTCCAAAACTGATTTCACCATCACCTGTGGGGCCGAAGTAAGCATTCTGTCCAAGCCTCCTGTTCCCGGGGTGGTGGTAGAACCCTCCACTGCCGGACATGGGGGTGTTATTCGGAGACTAACCGACTACCAAGGCGGGAGAGTATGCGCCAAGGTTGATATTAAGGGGAAGGGCAGCGGCCATGCCGGCAAAGACCACGAATCGGTAGCTGACCATCTTGGCTGTCTGATGTGAGATGCTCTTCGGTAGAGATCAGGTGTTCCTTTCTTGTTTCCCAAGGGGTAATATGAAGATTACTGTATAAAGGCGACCAGCGACGTCCAGCGGTAAAGAAGCGAATAATGGAAACAAGAAGCAACGGAACCGGAAATCGAATGAAGAGACAGATGTGTACAGTGAGCGCAGCTGGAGGACAAGAGAAAGTGGTTCGATTTCGAGGTCCCAAGGCAGGACTCATATACGCGCCATGCCCCGGCGCGAGCTTGGCTGTGACCATGAAGCCAGGGGCATCTTGAGGCATACGGTGAAGGGCCAAGAGAAGCCAAGATATCGTCAAGCTGGAACCGTCAGGCATCGGATTGGCGATTGTCTGGGCCTTTGCTTGATCGAGAGCTGAAGTGGATATCGCCCCTTCGCCGGAATCATAGGTGACTTGCACATGCTGGTCGGAAGTAGCCAGTCAGAGAGCCAAACAGCATCTATCTCGCCAAGAAAGAGAAAACAATGCCAGTGGTTCTTGAAACGCGGTTGACACTGGTCGACGACGACAGGCTCTGTAAAGACAGGAGGCTGGATATCACAGTCCCATCGAGGTGGAGAAGGGTCTCGAAGGCAGTATGGCGATCGAGTGCTGGCTCACAGGTGAGGCAAGAGGAGACGTAGATAGAGGCTTGGCTGAGGAGGCCAAGACGAGCTCAAGGCGGCTGAAGATCGCGCCCCATGCGGCTTCTATGCTTGATATTGCTTGTGAAGATGCTTGTTCCTGGCAGACAGTGGTGTTCGTAGTGGGTCAGTCATACCTGATACCTTGCCAAGAGCCTCAAAGCGTTGCCAGGAGCACGAGCGCGGGAGGCTTAACAAGTGCCGGCAGCTCCACCTCCACCACGATGTCGGTGTACCCCAACCTCAACAAGCTTCGCCACGGCAGTGATCAGGGCTGGAGAGACCAATACGGTAGCAGCAGCTCAAGGGTCGACGACGACTGCCAAGTGCCAAGGCGATCGAGACCCGTGGTTGGAGACGCCTCAGCTGGGGGACTGCGTGTGATAACTAGAGATGATCAGACAGTCCGATAAGAAGTCGGGAGAAGAGAGAACAACACCCTACCTTAGTCATCGGTAATGAAGCGGAGCTCCTGTTGGTCCAACTCTTGCGGTGCACAATGAGCGGGTTAATGAAGGTGCCATTGCGGG
Organism: Coniochaeta sp. 2T2.1; assembly: GCA_009194965.1. Taxonomy (NCBI): domain Eukaryota; kingdom Fungi; phylum Ascomycota; class Sordariomycetes; order Coniochaetales; family Coniochaetaceae; genus Coniochaeta; species Coniochaeta sp. 2T2.1. The sequence continues at coordinate 610,929 of VSMA01000016.1, forward strand.
AGAAAGCTTATAAAGACGACGAGGTGAGACGGTTGGCGGTATAAGCTTGTATATCTGTACGGTGAAGAACTCGTCCAAACACTTGTTTCGGCTCCTTCGAAGTTTAATGACTATTCGACATCCAGTATCGCGTGTTCACTGTCGCAGCGGAGATGGTTGATGTTGGTGACCGTGGGTTGCATTGGTTTGTGTGATGAGGATGAAAAGGGCGCGAGTCGAGACAGTCCTTGAAACATGATGCCAAGAGCGGATGTTTCCGCGGTGGAGCCCCTCTAGTGCGTTTTCTATCTCCGCTTTTTGTCTCCGATTGTTTATCGACCAGCAGCGACCTGCTGGCGAGTCTCTTCTGTTGGTAGTACCTTATTCTGTCCGTTTTGCCTTGCGATGCTAACCATGGCGGTGGTGAGTAAGGTAGGGAGCGAGAGCACGTAATCACACGTACTGCTGTGAAATATCCGCCCAACCCGCCTACAACTTCCAGTCTTCCACCGCCCGTCGGCCAAGCTGAAAACCAGATGCCGTCCGCATCCCATGGTCCCCAACTAATGACGGACCGGGTTGCCCAGTCCCGAGTTCATCTCGAGCGCGACCAATTCATCGCGTCTATTCCAGAACACCGGGTCCTTGCGCTCGCATCGTCCCACCGCGATGCGACGCCCTGCGATTTCTTCTAGAAGCCAAAGCGCGGCAGCTACAACATCTGCTACATTGTGCAGTTTCCCGATGGCGTGAAATGGGTTGTGCGGGTGCCTCTGGCTCCGTGTTTGGTATTTGGGGCGAGGAGCAAACTCGAGAGCGAGGTCGCGGCCATGCAGTCATGATTATAGGTCCTCTGGCCTTTCAACTGATCCCCACGCTAACCACTGGTTCCGTTTTCCACGCAGAATTGTTGCCTCGAGAGAACGACCATTCCGATCCCTCGTCTGATTGCTTACGCCCTGGGCGATGGCTCCGAGCCGTTGTCGTCGTTCCTTATCCTCGAGTTCGTCCAGGACCAGAGAATCGATCTCCGCGTGCTCAAGAAGCTTCCGGATGAGCAACAGGCCAACCTGTATACCTCACTGGCCGATATCTATATCCAGCTCAGAAGACTCGAGTTCCCCTTCATCGGATGCTTGGAGTGTGGCCCGGACGGGATCCAGGTGAAGAAGAGGACGACATCTCTGGACATCAACACGCAGGAGTTGGAAGGATTGCAGCCCTCCGCCATCCAAGACTCGTACTACGACGCAGACGGCCGCCTCACGTCCGCCAACAAATACGTGGCGATGCTGCTGGACATCGCGGACAACGCTTTTGCCAGGGGCCGAGGCAGTGTTCTTGATGAGGACCAAGGCGGCGATGCTCTGTATCACCTCCATCTCTTCCGTCAGTATGCTCTGAAATGGGTGTATCCGCTTCTCGACCAGGGCCCCTTTGTTATGGTCCACGGCGATCGAGAGCATTTCAACCTGATTGTCAACGAAGACATGACCATCGTTTCCGTCCTCGACTGGGAGTGGAGCCGTGTTGTACCCCGGCAATTCTTTATTCCTCCGCTATGGCTCGGAATCCCCAACACTATCAACCTGGCCTACGACTTTGTATACAAGGATTACCTGAAAAGATTCCAGCGCTTGCTGGACCTTGTGCGAACACGGGAACTCGATATGTACGGGCAGTCGCTGCTCGCCGACGAGTGGGCAGCGGCCATGGTCGACAGTGGCTTTCTTGTCGCCAATGCGTTCGAGAACTGGACCGACATGGATTGGTTCGCCCACCGCTTCATCAACTGGAAGTGGTATCGCGTGCATGCTAAGGACAGTCTGGCCGAAAGAGTCAAAGTGTTCATGGAAGAAGACCCTGCCCGGCGAGCCTTGGTCGCAGCAAAGCTTGAGGAGGGCTGGGCCTACAAAGTCGCGTTGGATGGACTGAAGAACGGAAATGACCAAGCAGAAAATCCTTCAGTGGTCAAGTTGTCCAGTCCGGTCCCGGTCCCGGATTAAGCTTGTGCTCGGTAGTCCGACACTCTACTCTTTCTGCACTACTACTTGCTGGGAACAAATGGTTTGCCATTTTAGGGAACACCATGCAAGGTTGTGCTTGTGCCCCATTTAGTTGGCCACATTCTTTGTTCAGCATCAGCAAAAATGTTTGCCCAAAGTTTGGATCCCTGAAGGTTATAAGTAATCAGGACCTGGGATATTTTCTTTTAAAAAGGTCTTCCCCCACCTGGAGTGGAAGGTAACTCTTTTGACGAGCCCAGATATGATATGGATAGATGAGTATTGCAGCTTAGTAGCGACTGAATTGGAGTTGGACCATCCGAACCCAACACTCACTCACACAATGACGACTCCACCTGGATTCCGGAAAGGGGTAATCAGCACTTCTCTCAACTTGTACGCAACAGACTAGTGTGTTTTTGATCAAAGTGAAGGGTCGTGTGTTTGTGAGTGGCGCTGATACGATGTCGGTGATTCACACCGGAGTAGGGCTCAGCCAGAAAAGGGGGGTGGTGAATATTTCACCTCTATGGCAAAGCGAATTATATAGATCCGGTAACATCACGCGTACGATGGTCTCCTACTTCACTTGATGACTGGGGACGCACAAACACGATGTTCAGAAAACTTTTCCAGCAACGCGTCTGCCGTTTTGCAACCTGGAGTTGTCACCCTTCCGTCTTTCCACTGGTAGAGTCGAAACAACCGCCGAGGTGCCTTACGACTCAGAACTCCAGGTTGGCTCGCTCGGTACCTAACTGATTTTCAGGACTTCTTGGATAATACTGTCGAGAAATTGTAAGTGATTCCAATGTCTCCCCTCTTCCAGATCTTGGCTCCTTGGTTACAGCCTAACATTGCAATAACTATAGTCTGCTGGACCCAACACAATGTCCGAGACGCCGCACAATACCATGTCTGCCGAGTCCCTCACGAGTCCCAGAGTACTGTCTTTTGACAGCATGGGCGATCTCATTCTTCGTATCGGGACACCACCTACGTCCTGCGAAGTATGTTCTCGGACGGTGGCACGCTCCTCACCAGTGTTCAAGTCGATGCTTGACAAGGGCTTTTGGGTCGAATCTAAGCCAGATGATGGTGACTGGGTTGTCAACCTTCCTGCGGACAACATTGTCGGATTCTCAATTCTACTTCTCATCCTCCACGGCCATATCCGCAAAGTGCCATCGACCTTGGCCGAGTACCGCACCGCAGGCCCGAAAATTGATACAGTCACCGATATCTTGTACCAAGTTGCCAAGACCGCGGATAAGTACGACTTACTTCATCTGCTGCAACCATGGATCAATAAATGGTGCACCGAGATGGGAGACCTGGAGCCTCCGAGGGAAGGTTGGCTGGGTCAGCGCCTCTGGATTGCGTGGCTCTTGGGGACGAGCATATGGTCAACGACGAGCTCTACTATCTGGTCTTGTCCGCCTATATTCGCCCCATCTCGGAGGAGGATGAAGACCACATTGAACTAGCCGCGTTTAACAAGAACGGCGATACAGTCTCACTTGATTTTCCGAGCGGAGAGGAGAACGAGATTATCGAGATAATGGATATCTCAGGTATGTATGCCCGTATGACTTAGTGGCCCAACTGGATCCCAGCTAACGTCATATAGACCGCGTCGCTAAGAAGCGCATGCATCTCCTGAGGACCATTCTGGAGGCTGCTAGATCTCTGCTTGACCGAGAGGCACTCGGCAACTACACCCGCTGTTTCCGCCACGACACCGACAATGCCCCGGCTTGGGGACCCCCCACAGTATCGAAGGCGGAGGGAGGTAAACTACTCCATCGGTACAAATACTCGCTTGGTATGGCTGGTCTTTGGCCATTTCCAACCGCAGAGAACTATCGAGGCAGCGTCTCGGAACTGCAGGCCCAGATCCTCGACGTACAGAGGGCCTTTGTTGGACGATCGGCGAAGTACGAGCGCTTCTGTGCTAGCCGTGGTTGCGACCCCACCGAGTCCATGATCAACTACGTCGACGAACTCCTCCGGCCCCCGTACTACGTCTCGAGCCCTGACTGGGGAGAGACAGAATCTCGACGGGTGTGTATACCCCTGAGCAAGAAGGAGAAGGCGCGGCTGGAACTTCGGAGGGAGAAGTCCGGACTTCAGATGGCTCGGAGTTGGTCGTGAAGATAAGCTTTCTTCATCTACCAGGTAGCCGACAAGGAGGTAGGAGATGAGGCGAGGAAGGCGGAGGGACAGTGGCGACGCCAGCAAGCAGACGGATACAGATCAGACATGGACGGAAGTGGCCTTGGTTGCAGGGATAAGCCACTCTAGGGAGGTCGTGGGATGGGCGGCTTCTGGACCAGGGCAGCTACAGACCTTGGTCACTCCTTGTCTAGATGTCTGCAGCTTTGCAATAAGGTTAGCTGAAACGCATGATCAAGTAGGCAGGCAATAGATCGTAATATTGCGGGATTAATGCCGCTTTATCTCCCCTGATGTAGTTGGAGTGTGGAATAAGGCCTGCTGGCTCAAGATTCTTGACGGAGCACCGCCTATCCAATCCTGAACGAAGTATAGCCCTTCCAACACGACTTCATTGTGGAGACCAGTCCCCGGGTCTCCCTTAATTAGAATACCGACTTCTACCTGACTCAACTCCATTAATCGTATAGCATGCCGGGAAAGACTACAGTGGATGTAGAAGACCAAAACACTCTTCAGCCCAAGCCTGGTGAACGATTCCAGATCACCAATCCCCGACTCATATCTTGCAACACTGTGTGAGTTCAGCCCGCTGAAATTCCAGATAATCGCCCTGTGTATTCCCCAAACTTGGAATGGGTGCCGACTCATAGATCCAGATAACTGAGCTCACCATATGGTTGAAGCACTGGAGGTGGTAGGCACAGATGGGTACCTTTTCCGAAGTCGCGTCGCCCATGACGAGGGTCCTAAAAGCGAGCAGCTCGTCCAGTATGCCTTTGATACTGTCTGTGCTTATATGAGAGTGCGATAGCTTGCAGTTATCTGATCCGAACAGGTGGTCGAGGAGACGTTCGCTTATGGTTCGGTGCCAAGAGCATCCCTCATATGGGTACACAGAGCAAGTCCCAGAGAAGCACGTGTTGAGGAAAGTTCTCACCCGACGGAGGATTTTTGCCAGTGCATCTCGTCGACGCGTCTTCAGTTGCTCTATAGTCCGCAGTATCAAAGGTTAGTGATTGTTTACCGAGTCAACTTAAGGTCCCATTGCGCCTAGGAGAACATACCTGAGACGTTCAGTAGATTGAGTATCTGGCATGCGTCTGTGATTGAGCTGGATCTAAACAATCCGGGAGCCCACAACGGTAGGAAGTCCGTCTCCTCGTCGCGAATCATCAACCCTCCCTCGGATTTATCGTCCACCAGAGTCGTATCATCATCCGGCACGGTCGTATCGTCGTCCGCATAGTCTTCGACACGAGTGCGCAGGTATACACGACGAAGCTCTGCCTCAATCATGCCCTTGTCTCCGAAGACCCAGCCAATCCAGAGGATCGCTACGCTCGACCCGTCGATCTCGTGGCCCGCGTTTGGGTACATAGTCGCACGAGAGATTGCGCGGCACCACGACTCGGCCACGGGCTGCAAGAGACCTGTACAGTCGTACTTGTCGGCGATTTTAGCGACCTGGTACGCAAACTGGAAAGTGTCCCTGATGTAGTCCAATGGGCAAGGATCGTATCCCTCGAGCTCTTTGAAGCAGGTCGGCACCTCTTCCCAGTCGCCGTGGGCAATGCTGAGCAGAGGGTAGAAGCCCACGATGTCGTCGTCGGGGAGGCGGACTAGCCACTTTCCGTCGGCAGGCTTGGATTCGGTAAACCCACCGAAGAGCATGGCTCTGAATACCGGCGACGCAGCTGCCATGGCGCTTGATGACACCAGGCAGCGGACTTTCGGCGCGCCGATCTCGAGCCATAGGTCTCCCGCCGGGCAGAAAGTGTGCTCCTCGAACTCGGTGTGGATGGAGACAATGAATGATATGTAGTTATGATAGGATACAGTAGTCTTGATACTAGGTGTTGATGTTGAGGTCTTGAGGATGTCCGTCGATGGTCTTGAGGATGGCCTTCAATGGTGATGATAGGTGTTATGCCCGGGTTGGTGCTGATGCGAAGCCTTCAACGCAGGTTGAGGCAGACGAAGGTGAGGAGTAGCAGACGGACGAAAGAGTGAGTTTTGAGATGGAGTTGACAGTGTTGCAAAAAAAGAAAACGGCCAAGTGAACTGTGAAGGTAGCTCGCGCACCATATGTGTCTCGATTTCCGGTCTCCAGCTTCACTTATTCTCCCCGGTGAAAAAGGGCACGAGTGCACAATTCACTGGTAGCACCCTTTGCCACCAGATGCCCAGGATCATGCCTGTCCGAGTGAAGGGCATGAACGGTGTTCCCGAATTTCTTTGAAGCTTTCTGAAGATGGAAAGAGCAACATCAAAGTCACGACATAAGTAGCCCGTGGGTGATTATTCACAGATGGCTCAAGGGTTCTCCAAGGAGAACAAATGCTACTAAATCATCGAATCTGGCTGGTCCAAATTCACTGGCCCAAGCAGCCCACCGGCCCAGGTGTGTGCGCTTCTAGATCATAATACCATAAAATTGTTGAAGAGACGGAAAAGGTTTACGACGATATAGTAGTCGGCAAGTTTGCTGAGGCGAAAGTGTAGAGAAGGTTGCACGGAAGTGAGACCCGGGTTGAGATACCTTAGAGAAAAAGTAGGTCGGCAGGTAGGCCGCATTATCGCAAAAATTGTACAGCTAGGGTGGCACGATATAAAGAGCCTATAGGTGATTGCGACGGATCGGGAAAGCAACAAATCGTTGATGAGATCAGGAGAACAGGAAGTCGCAGCAGGGATCCTGCTTGGGTGAAGTCTCAATGTATTCAGGCAAATATACCATGTGTCTGCGATTAAGGTACCAATAGAAGCCTGGTGGGCGTGTAGATCGCACTGGTTCAGAGGCCTGCATCTCGGCTTCAAGCCAAAAACAAGTCGTCCTAACAGTCCGAGTAGTCATTGAAGTTAGCCGGCAAGGGCTTTCTTGGCTCAACGCCCGTGATCTCTCTCCTGCGTCTCAAGTATGATTGGTGATCCATTGTAAGACACACCCTGTCCCTCTCAGACCTAACGTCTTTCGTCTTCCCATAGATATCCGTGGCTCCTTCGAGGAGGACATTGAAGCGCGGGCCTTCCAGCCGCTCAGCATCCCGGGCCAACAGCCTCCCAACCATTTCAAAGGTAGCCAACAGCTTCGGGACTGTGTGCTTGTACGCCTTCAAACTGTCGTCATCCCATGGACAAATGGCCGGGCGCACGTTCTTTCTCTCGCAGGCGACCTCGACATTTTCCTCCAGCACCATTTTGAAGAAGCACTCATCCTCTTCGGAAGCGCCCGGGAAGGGGAAGTATGCATTGGTGTGCAATGTGACGATGATATTGGCGAGATGCTCAATATGGGAGTATCGTGCGTAGACAATGACTTCTGTATGTCCGTGTTAGCGTTCGGCGAGCAGACAGCAAGCTCAACGGGAAAGACATGAAAAACCACACATACCCCCGAGGCCTTCCCAGTCTATGAGGGCCAGAGGCCCATCAGGCATTGCTCCCAGCCGATGTTCGCGTCCGTGCTGGTCCTTGACCCACGCCCTCCCCTTGTAGGCCATGCCTCGATACCTCGCGTAGAAGGTGGCCTTCCCCAGTTCCTTGCGGACCACAGTCTCATCTCCGACCATCCACGCGGCCCAGAGAACTTCTCCGCTGAACAGCTCCATACACACCTCGTCCTCTCTCCAGGGCTTCAGCCAACGATTGATCCACGGCCGCAGGAGGTGGAGGAAACAGTACTTGTCGGCCATCCTAACCACCTCGTAGAGGAACGCGGAGGCATCCCGGATAGCCTGATCCGAGGAAGCATCGTCCCGGAAGTTCTCACGGCCGGCGACCATATCAACTGGCACTCTTTCCACCCGCCCATGGATGATATGAAGCAGAATCTCGAAGCCTCTGGCATCATCCTCCGGGAGCCTGACGACCCATTCTCCTGTGTCTGGTTTGGACTCGGCAAATCCACCAAAGAGCATCGTGCGGAAAGCACGTGAGGACCTCGCCATTGCTTTCGAGCAGACTAGATATGGCGTGCCTGGCGTTCCGACTTCGAGTCGCAGGTCGGTGAACTCGTCGTAGCTGGATGTTGTTGAAGTCCTTTGAGGGTCCATTGTGGTGAGAGGGCGAGGAATATCTGTCGATGAGATGGGTGAGGAGGGGTCAGGGTCAGTGATAGCTCGACTTGAGTTCGGTGTAATGGTTGACACAGAAGGGGTAGACTGTCGATAAGGAGGCATACGATGAGGGCGGTCAGTCGTACGGAGAGATTGAGCAGATAATTATTGACTGGAAGAGCTAGAATATATAGAGGCGAAAAGAGTCGAGAAGTGGAAAGACGCTGTTTGGCGCCATTGTTCGTTGCAGGTGAAGAACGTTCGACGAAGTGGGCAGTAGGTTCTCGCCTGACGAGGAACTGCGGGAGAGGTGAGGACAAAGTACGGGTTGCGTGGTGAATTTCTCAAGACAAGAATCACTTCGTTGAACACAGCCCTCAGAAGAAGTACTCAATGCAGCACTGTGCAAGTGCAGACACGACATCTTGAAAAGCACTAATTTGATTGACTTATTAGAATGCTACCGTCTTTGCTATTTGTTGTGCATTCGAAAGCATAACTCTTTTGTACACTGGCAATCTGGTAGCTCATAGCCTACCCAGCTGCATGGTTACGTACCGATATAAAATCCCTGCCCGGAGCGCCACCTCTATCCACCAGCGTGACACTCGCACCGCTTCCTCTGAGCGTCCATATTCTCTGCCCAGTGAGAGGCACGTGTACTGTCTCCCTCAAAATCTCATCGAGCTTTATGATTCACGAGTGGATCAGGCAGCAGGCGCAAAGAGAACCTGTGGGACGAGGGACTCCAGCCATGACAGAACGTCACTGGTTCCTGGACTTCCTGTTCCATATGTCCGAGAAGGATGAAGTTGGAAGACGCCCATCCTACGAGCCTCTGCGGAAATTCGCGTCGGAACTCGATTTTCACGAAACGTCGCACGTGAATGCCATCGCATTCTTTACCGCTACACAAGTCCCGGTGTTCGCCCAGTGTGCTTTGTCGAGGCCGGGGGTACCACCGGTGTGTGAAGATCGATAAACATAAATATTAGGCAGATTGTCGGCACTGTGAAGGTAACGTTTTGACCCCGATAGCTTGCGCCATCAAGAGGGAGACCACGACGTCTATGAGGCAATAGGAAAGGCGGGTCAACTGAACTGTAACCACAAGGAGATGAGTCCTCCGTCATTGCCATCGAGCCTTGAGGAAGTGACCACATTGTCGAGCTGGACTTAAAGCAGTTCCTGGTCTCCAAAGAACCAGGCTGCGGTAATAATCTCTCCCAACCACTTGCCGTCGAAGCTTCCGAGAAACTCCTCCCTCCAGGGCTTGAGCCAAAGTTTAACCCAAGGCCGCAATAACTCCATGAGGAAGTACTTATCCGCTATCACAGCGAGGTCGTGAAGCAGACGGTGCTTGGACATACCGACGGACTTGGCATGGTTGGGCAGGTCCTCCGGGACCTCGTTGGTTCGGCCATGGAAAACTGCGAGAAGTATACGGAAAGCGATCGGCTCCTCGCCTGGGAGGCGGACGATCCAGGGTTCGGTTGAGGGCTTCGATTCGTGGAGACCACCGTAAAGCATCCTGTAGAAGACACGAGAAGCTCTCGCAACAGCCCTGGAGCATACCTTGAAGCAGACTCGTTGCTCGCCGACTTCAAGGGTAAGGTCTCCATGTTTGTCCAACACTAATGACATCTTCGCCATTCCTGAAACGTTCCTGAATGATACGGTGGTTCCCTGGTGGCAAAGCTTGTTGGGTAAACCTCTGCTGACTCTGGGGATGGAGGTCGCTGGATCGGCAGTAAAATGTCGGTTTTGCGTAGACGCTGGTAGCTTGCAGAAACTGGCAGTTGTAGACGCTAGTAGCCTTAAGACGCTGGTAGTTGAGATCGATGGATAGATTGCAAAAAGAAAGACACGGAGAACCTGGAAAAAGCTGATGATCGTGGGAGGACTTTTTTTCTGGGAGAGAAGACGACAAAGCTTGAATATAAACCAGAGGCCGCGTTATCCTCATCTCTGACTGACCTTGACCTTCTGAATTTTAAGTTTATCCGTTGTCGATGAGACGACTGAACGGAGGACTCAGAAGTCCAGTAGACCATGCGTGGCCGGGGTCTCGGAGCTTGTTGCTTGCACGCCGAATGTCGTCCCGTCTTAGAATCATCCCCTTGCCTAGTTGCATGTCCATAAATACGGCCGATGTACACTACGTGAACCCAAAGGAGCATCAAGGAGTCGGAGCCATAAGAGAAACTCTTTATTGCTGAGAAATGCAAGGGCGACCTTCGGGTATAACCTTCTATCCTGCCGGAACTCCAAAAGGGAAATGCAAATGCGGACAACTGGTATGAGAAACTTCACGACGGGGTCAATGTATTGGGAGTCGAGGTCGTGGGTGTGTTTGTGCCACCCTTGCTCTTCCGCCGCTTAGGCTTCGGAGCCCCAGACTTAGGACTCTTCGTCTCCTTGCCCGATCGAGCCAGAGGATTCTCTGCAGCAACCTTGGTATTTAGCGGCGGCAGAGGTGTGTCCTTCAACGACAGCGGCGCTCCCTTGGCGCCTAAAGGCACAGAAAGTTTGTCTTTGCGCCCCGTCGATGAGAGGTGGAAACTGCCTGGTTGGCCGGTGATAGGGTTCTCGTCCATGTACTCATCTCCGTACTTCAGGTAGATTGCGAGCGACTCTTCGGCAAGTCGTGAGTCGAGTGCGGTCCTATTGGCTTCCTTCTGCTGGGAAGTGCCGCCGGAAGTAGCAGTGGTACCGGGCATGGGCGTCGCCTCCTTGGACTCGGCCCCCTTGGGCTTGCTCGAGGGCGGAGGCGGGGCATTGTGATAGACGCGTCCCTGTGAAGGCGTCCACTTCTGCACGCTATCCGCAGCAATGACTGCCTTGTTGAGGGCACATGATATGGCGGACTGTGTGTTGTGAGTCTAATGTGCAGTGTACAGTCACGGAGCGAATCCAGCCTTACCAGTCTAGCGTTCATGAGGTCGGCCATGGAAGGCGCCATGTAGATATGGTCTCCCACCACGTGGTACGTCGCAAGCACTTTGATGTCATCCTCCATGTCATGCCTCTTCTGACGGTGTTGCTTGCGGATGACCCATACTCCAGTGCCAGTACCAGGTGCCATCTCGGACGGCTCCTGGGCGACGATGAACTCGATGCCGGACATGGTCTTGAGATGTGCCTCGAAGGCTTCCCGGGTCTGGATCAGGTGGTACATGTTTGCGTTGCTCATGGCCTGATTCCATATCAGGCGGTTGTTGGATTCTCCGGTAAAGAAGGGGGATTCGTGGAAGTAAGGCAAGATGGTGTTGGAGTGGATGGAGAACATCTGCAGCGCGACCAGATCGGCTTGCCATACTGTCTCATCCAGAGGAGCCTGTAGAGCCATCTTGGACAGATTTTGGCCGATAGTACTGGGTTGAAACTGAATGGAGTCCAAGGTTCAAGTATGTTCTCGTAGTAAGAGCTTAATGGTGTGACTTGGCTGTGATAATGGACGGCTTTGACCTTGTTCTTTGACTGATATTGTGGTTGAAGTGAGGTTCATCCAGATCAAGCGCAAGGTGCAATTGGTGGGGAGTTATGGAGCCCTCTACCACAGTAGCGCCTCATTGTGGATATTGGCGCTAGCAGGGAACTGGGTTCTTTCGATGTTGCTCCACCTCAGCCTCATGCAACTGAAAGCCAACTTCATGCATTCAGCTCCTTCATGGTTTCGTCATCCGCGGAATCACCAGATACAGCCATATCAATACTCCGATATTCCGGCGAGCATATTCAACGAGTATGGACTTACTCTCCACAGTACGAAAACAAGGTTCTCGCGGCGGAGTCAACTTCAGCTGGGACGAAGTCGCTACCTCTGCCCATCGCGAAAACTACCTCGGGCACAGTGTCAAAGCTCCAGTCGGACGATGGGCCCAAGGTCGCGATTTGACCTGGTACGCCAAAGCCGATTCCAAGGGTACCGATCCCAACGAAACAGAAGATGAGCGCAAGGCGCGCGAGCGCCGTGACGAGATCCGCAGAATCAAGGAAGCCGAGGAGGATGCGATTGCACAGGCTCTAGGTTTACCGGTCAAGGAACGAAATACCACCGGCGCGAATGCCATCGAGATTCCGGAGAGGAATTTACCGGAAAACAAGGACGACGAGATTGCAAAAGCGGCACGATTCCTGCGGCGCGAAGAGCAAGAAAAGAGTGGACCAAAAGAGCGCTCAGACCGGAGACATCGAGACTCGGACAGACACCGGAGGAGACATAGGAGCCGAAGTCGAGATCGAGACGCGGAGAGGAAGCACGGCAGGAACAGGGAGAGGAGCGCGGGAAGAGACAGGAATCGGGATAGATCAAGAGAGAGGAGACATCGGGATAACAAAGACCTGGAGGTGAGAAGGCAAAGGAGCAGAAGTCGGGAGGACGATGCTCACAGGCGCGAAAGGAGGTCGAGGCTGGAGGCGGACCAGGCGGACGGGGAGGGGAGTCACAGCAGGCACCGCGACAGGCCAAACGACCGCCGTCGGGATCGCGGCGAAGGCGCGAGTCATCGCAGGTCACGGTCACCACATAAACGGCGCAGTCGCAGCCCGGTATGACGCGCGGGTCGGGAATATCATTAAGCCCTTGATTGGAAATCAGATTCTTGCCTGGTAGAGCGACTCATGCTCATGAATACTCCGATCCAGTGCATATTTCAAGGTCAAATGCAGCATCTCACATTCAGCAAGATACACATACTCTACCGAGGTAGTGCACGACGCAGGCAATTGGGCTGCATGGCTTCAAGTTTGGCAGTTTGAGTGCGACTGGGGTGGCAACAAATGAGCCCCGGATTTAGACGGGTTTAGCCGCAAGGCTGGCGGCAGACGCCTGGAACACTCTAGCTCAGCGGGTCGTTCCTTCCCATTGGGCCCGGGTGTCACTGAAACGCCCGCTAAATTGATGTCAACGTCACTGTTCCTGCAGCCTTGACCCTTTCTACGTGTATTATCTTCAGCTTCCGACAACTTCCATCCGAACACCCTGACACACTTGCCTTATCCGATCTTTGCCATCCGAAGGGCTTCCTCAGCCTTGCTGCGGTCTATTTTCTTTCTAGACCTCATACAGACTCGCTTTCTTTCCCTTAACCACTTCTGCCGTATCTATTTCAGAGGTGTTTCCTTGGAGGTCACCGGTGCGACCCGAAGCTCCGAACATCACACTCTGTGTACTGATTGCTGCCAGGGGATATCTCTCGGTTCGACGACTCTCTTGGGAACCCCACACGATCCAGCCCTCGCCATTCCCTACGACCATTGCGCCGGTAACAATCATGGACTACTCTCGTTTGCGCGCGGCAGCGCTGAAAGACGGAGAGGACGAGGAAGCGGTCACGGTCGATACCCGCGCATTAATAGACAAGGTCCTCGCTCGCTACTCCGGAGAATGGACAACACTGCGAGAGCTGATACAAAACGCCGCCGATGCCCAAGCAACCACAGTCCAGATCAAGTTCGAGACGCTGCCCTCCACCCAAGTGCCACTGCCACAGACGACAAGCCGCTCAGAGCTCCTCAAACACACCATTACACATCACACACTACGGAGGCTCGTCGTGCAGAACAATGGGCAGCCCTTTACAAAGACTGATTGGGGGAGGTTAAAGAGGATTGCCGAGGGCAACCCGGACGAGACCAAGATTGGAGCATTTGGTGTTGGGTTCTACAGCGTCTTCGCAGACTGCGAGGAGCCCTTTGTCAGCTCAGGGAATGAGGCTATGGCGTTTTACTGGAAAGGAAACGCGCTGTTCACGAGGAAGGTCCAGTTACCAGAGGGCCAGGGGAGTAACGACACTGCCTTTGTACTGGATTACCGGAATACGACTACGCCGATACCCAACCTGCTCTCCGTCGGACAGTTTCTCGCGACAAGTTTGACTTTCGTCGCCTTGCAGAGCATCGAATTCCTCATAGACGATTACAAGGTCTTGTCACTGCAAAAGAAGACGTCGCCCAGCGTAGAAGTTGCGATACCACGGGATATCGAGACGAGAACGAAGGAAGGCTTGATGAAGCTGGCGTCGGCGGAGCGGACGAGTACACAGATCGATGCGACTTTTATGAGCGCTATTGGGTGGAAACCGCAAGCTCCCACATCTGCAAACAAGAGCCAGGACGGTTACTACGCTTCTACGTCGGGGGAGATGCCTTCGCTGAGGAACTTCTTTTCCAGGCTTACCTCCCACAACCCCCAGTCGGCACTACGAAATACAAAAACGAAGGAAGAGCAGGCCGCTCAAGAAGCAATATCTGAGGATCTAACTGCCACGTCCACCTCGAGCATTTTCCTCCGGACGACCACTGGTATTGTCAAGACCAATGTTGCAGCTTCCTTTGCCAGCGAGTTGGAGAGGGCGACCAAAAAGCCGCCACCGAAGACAACCAAACTTGCTATCTTGACCTCGTCCTATGACGACACCAAGGCTTCGGAGGAGTCATCAATAGCGAGCCATGTCAATAAAGTTGCCGATGTCTTTTCAACCGTGCTACCTAGCAAGAAGCCGGGCGGCCGGATCTTCATCGGCTTCCCCACCACTCAGACAACTGGAGCTGGCATGCACATTTCCGCCCCATCGGTTATCCCAACGGTCGAGCGAGAAGCAATCGATTTGAACGCACGATGGGTCAAGACGTGGAACATCGAGATGCTTCGAGTGGCGGGCATCATGACACGGCTGGCGTTCTCTAACGAGATGTCTGATTTGGGCGACAGAGTGAGGCGAGAACTGGACGCTGTCAAGAACGACTTGGCCGCATACCAGGCTGTGATTCGGAAGTTCATCCCCGAGGCCCTGCATATTCTAAAAACATACTCTTTCAGCGACTCGACGCCAAGCGCCCACGTCGGACAGATCCTCGAAGAGGCGTTTTGGACGACTTATAAGAAGGCATCCATCGAGATATTCTCATCCCGTGGAGTTCTATCAACATTAAAGGTCCGTGTCGGGTCGGAGCAACTCTCGAAATTCATTGACGGCATACCGGTCATCCTGCCCGAGATGAAAGATGCGCCTTTCGTGAAGAAGGTCACCGACTTCGGTCTGGTCAGGGACATCACCGTCGACGATGTTTGTGAGGAGTTGGCTGCCAAGGCCCTTACCAAGGATCAGCTACAGCACTTCATCTCTTGGGCTGGAAAGAGCGCCGTCTCCGGGGAGTTGGATCCCGCAAGCAAGCAACGGGTGCTGGACGTCGCTGTTGCCACGCTGGCGGACGGCGATCAAGGAGGACTCGTCGTACTGGGAAGCATTACCAATTATCTTGCCACGAACAAAATCCCTGCTCACATGCCAATCCCACCCACAACACTGCCGGTCGTGTTCACCGCCTCTGTGCCTGTCGCTCACTTGCAGGCCTTGGGATGGGAGGCTCTGGATATTGTGCCGTGGCTACGGTTCTTGATCGAAACCGCATCAAGCCAGGACGAGGAGCACAACATTACGAAGTCGCCTAAATTTGCCGCACAGGTACTTACGATCCTGTCGAAGAATTGGGAGCAGCTGAGCCAAAGCTCGAAGTCATCCGTTGGGTCGGCTTTGCAGAACGTCACTGTGATCCCTACAAAGTTGGGCATGAGGAAACCGGCTGAGTCTTACTTCCCTTCTGTGAAACTCTTCGAAGACTTGCCGACTATCCAGGGATGCCAGGGAGTAAAGGAGAAGATGCTTTCGACCTTCGGCGTGAGGAAGACGATCGAACTCGACGTTATATTCACGACGTTGCTTAACCCCTCTCCCGCCAACGCTGACGGCAGCCCGACGTGGAGCCACGTCGACTTGATTAAGTACCTGGCCTCCGTGAGGAACGACATCCCCGCGGAGGACATGAAGAAGCTCAAACAGTCCCGACTGTGCCCAGCTGAGCTCCCCCGCAAGGGCACGGAGCCGCCCAAGCCAACCACAGAGCTGTTCAAGGCTTCCGAGCTGTATGAGCCCAAGGATTCGCTTCGGACCCTGAACGTCCATGTCCTGTACTGGCCGGGGACATTCCGATCCACCACTCAAGAGGGGCGGTTCTTAACTCAGCTAGGACTACGGCCCTACCCTTCTGTCCCTGAGCTAGTGGACATGATGGCCTCCCCTGATGCCAGCTTGAGGAGCAACGCGATGACTTATTTCGTTGGCAATTACCAATTCAACGGGTACGTGTCGTTCAACCTAGGCGGGACCAACAAGGCCATTCTTCCGGTCCAGGGCAACGATAAGCAACTCGTGCCTCCCTCAGCCTGTTACACCAATGAAGCTGCTGCGGTACTTGGGTACAACATCTTGAAGAAGGAACTACACCAGGATGCAGCCAAGTTTGGAGTCGCTCGAGATCCACCCATCACCGGATGCGTTGACAGGCTGCTTTCGAAACCGCCCAAGGATTTCAACGCCGCGGTGACGTTGTTCAACTATTTCACAACCCGAATTGCGGAACTCGGAGGCAATCATCTGGCCAAGCTTCAAAATGCGCCCATTGTGCCCGTCATGAGGAAGGATCCACGGGGCGGTGAGAAGTCTGCCAGTACTCTTGTTTACCTGCGGCCGCAGCAGTGTTACCTGGGGAGCTCGACTGTGTATGGCGACATCTTCGACTTTGTCGACTTTGGTGGCAATGCCAACGCGTTTCTCTTCAAATGCGGCGCAAAGACTGAGCCTACCAAGGTGGAGCTAGCAAACATGGCTTGCGCGGAGCCGGCGCGGTTGCTGAGCGTCCTGCAGAGCCCTGAGAAGTACCTCAACCTCCTCCGGAATCTCGCGGAGGAACTGCCGACCCTCAAGAAGGACAAGGATCTGTTCAGGCGGATGAAGAGCTCGGCATTCCTGCTGGGGTCGAAGGAAATATCGGCTAACAGCGGACGCTCCTCGGACTCGTACGACGAAGAGGATGCCCCTATCAAACAATGGCAGCTTGCTGCTCCGAGCCAGATTGTAATCCTTGACGACTACATCAGTTACCGGCTGTTCAAGGACTCGCTGATCTGTGCGCCGGAGGAGGATGTCCTGGAGGCATTCTACATGGCACTGGGCTCTCAAACGCTCGGCAGCCTCGTGCAAGAGGAGCTCACCATCGGTCCGCACGCGCAGAACCAGGACGGCGCGGTGTGGCTGCGGAAGCATGTACTGGAGAGGTCGAAGCTCTTTATGCACGAGTATACCAAGCACAAGCCTGACTCGGTCAGGCACGACGTCAAGTGGCTTGAGAAGCACCTGACAGTCGAAAAGGTCCGCTCCATCGCTCTGCGGAGGTCGCTTCGGGGGCACAACCAGTCGCACACCGAGAAACGCACCGCGGCAGCAAAGCGCACCGCCAACGGGTATGTATTGCACGTCGCCTCGGAGGGGCAACCGGACATGTACCAGGTCGGGCAAGCTGTGAGCCCGCTACTCCTCAATCGTCCTAGTCAGCAGGCGTACATCTTCTTCGAGCCGTTCCTCAAGATGGATCTTCTGAACCTGCGCGCGCGCGGTTACAATGTCGACCGCATCCTGCGCGCCAAGGCCGCCGAGGCTAGGATCGCCGAGGAGGAGAGGCGGAAAGCGCTCGAGGCTGAACAACAGAAGATCAAGGAGCGCGAGCGGGAATGGGCGCAACACAATGCGGGTGTTGCGGCTGCTGCAGGCAGGGAACCGGCCAAGACACCACAAACCAACCGAATGCCGGGTGGTTTCGAGGACTCGCCCGAAGACGACCACCACTCTCCAGTGCCACAACAGAAGAAGGGCCGCAGCCTGTTCTCCAACCTCTCGCGCCGCCTCGGCTTCGACAGCGGAGACGAGCAGCACAGACCCAACAACGACGAAGCCCAGCGCCAGCTGGAGAACTTCCTCCCGGAACCACAAAACATCCCAACTCCAGCCGCCCCCAGCGCGCCAGGTAACAAACCCAATGCCGCAACGGACGGCCGCGTGACCAACCCGGCCGTGGTCCAGCGCAACCTTCTCAACGCCATCGGCGCCACGCGCCCGCACGACTCGTCCGATCTCTTCTCCCCGCCTACCCAGACCGAAGTCAAAGAGCAGGCGACCTACTGCGACGACACGGCCGGCAAGAACATCACCTTCGCCGCCGAGGCGCCGCGCGGCATGCGCGTCTTCGTGTCCAAGGACCTGTCCGTCCCGACGGAGGAGTTCCTGCGGCGCAACCTGGCGCCCATCGGCCAGTTCGAGGGTGTCCTCAGGGAGGTGACGGCCGTGTACGGCCTGTCGCCGGCGTCGGTGCACATCTTCTACGACGAGAAGGGCGGCACCATCGCCTTCAACCGGTCGGGGAGCATATTCTGTAACCTGCGCTTCTTCATGCAGCTGCACGGGGCGCGGGGCGCCGTGTCGGGCGCCGCTAGGGCCGAGGCCGGCACGTGGTGGTGGGTTGTTGTCGCGCACGAGCTGGCGCATAACCTGGTTGGGCCGCATAATTCGGATCACAGCTATTATACGTGAGTATTTTCGTCCTTCGTCATTGGGACAGTTGAGAGAGGAAGTTACTAACCGTCAACTTAGGGAGTCGTTCATCCAGCAATACTTTCCTAACATGATGGCCAAGGCCGTGCAGATGGGCGCCGACGGGCAGCAGCCTGCTACAGCTGCCCAGCTGCCTGCCACGCAACAAGAGGCCGGTGGTGAAGCTGGCAGCTCGCTCCCGCCGCCGCCGGCTTACGAGACGGTGTCGAGGAGCGGCAATCATCCGTATGGGTATAGGAGCCTGCTTGACTGAGAGACATAATGAATGGATGATGGATGATGTTTGAGCGAGCATTCTGATTTCGTAGACGGCGTCAAGGGCAACCAACATACAGCATAGAGCATAGATCATTTCGCTCTCGGAGCGGCCTTTTCAGCGTTTTTGCTCCTTTTGTTTCGGTTTGGTCTTCGACGACGAGGTAGAGCAGCGAGATTATCACACAGCATCAATGACAATACATAGAGGTGGTTTGTCCACCTCCCTCTCTCTCCCGTCCTTCTTGTCTTGCTTCCAGCCAACGCAGCCAGCCCAACATTTTTCATCCGCAATGGGCCAAAGAGGTCCTCAAGCCACTTCGGCATCGGAATGCACAATTGCACCCTGCCAATACTAGCCGTCGGTCTGGGCGTTTCCTAGCTTGAGCTGCTTGCATGTCTAGCTCTCTATCTACTCCGCACTGCCCACCAGAACACTCCGAGTTGCCCTTCGTTGTTCTAGGTGCCCTCAAACACCGAAATATCAACGACGCTACACATAACTTACGGAGAGCTGGTTCTGTCCTAGCTCCCGTCTGGCACCTCTACCAACTCTCTCATCACAATTTCTAGTTGTCAGAAGAACGTCACGGATCTTTGGTTGCAGCGAAACGTAACGGGTCGCATTCGGTCGGTCCATGTTTGGCAGTTGTGGAACGATGCCGAGCAGTCACAAAACAAAACATCCACCTCTCCGAACGTACAGGAGGAGAGGGGGAAAGGGAAAAGCAATGTCAGATCGACATCCCATATTGGTGTTTACTGGGCCGATGCCATGCAGGAAAGGATGGACGGGCTGACGGGATGGTCTCTTGCAGCTGTGATGATGTACGTAGTGGTGTCGACCCCGCAAGTTATGGTATGCACTCGTCAGGGCGGGGTAAGCTCCGTGAGGTGGAAAGTGTGCCGGCCGGGTTGTCGAAGCTATCAAGACCTACCGGAGATGTGTGTTAGTGGGGACTCCGAGTCAACGCCGAGCCACGCCCGGGCAGGTAGCTTGGCCGTGGGAGTGGTACAACGGTGGAATAATCACCCATTGATGGGCGATGGGGGAGTCGGTTGTTGATCCGAGGTTTGAGACAGAAGAGCATCAATAGCTATGAAGCTCGAAGTTATTGCTGGATTGGTAAGAAAGAAACAGCTTTCGAGTCATGGCAAAAGGTGTCGTTGACGTATATCTGGAGACTTACACGGCGTTGAGACAGGACAGAGAGGGGCAGGTTGAAGGGTCCGACAGCACGATGGGATATGACGGTAACCAAATATCCATAGTAACACATACCGAGTTGATGGTACGTACATGGATTTGCTCATTGCGTTGTCTGTCTCAAGTCGGCGCATTGGAGCCGGGAAGTGGATTGTGGTCCATGTAAGACGAACACTACATGCGGGTCCCCTTTTGGCTGAAGGCGAAGAACTGCCAACGAGCAGCAGCAACAGCAAGCAGATCGTTGGAGAAAGCGAGACCACTGCACGTCGTTCGGCATTGGGAGTCAGCCAGTCACAGCCCTTCCCGCGGCCTGTCTTGGGAGGGGGAGACCGGTGGACACTTGTAACGTCCGTCATCTGGATCATCTTTGCTGGGCAGAGAGGAGAGGGGAATGGGACGGACGGACGAGGATGCACGATGGAGGGAGGGCGGGAGGAGGAGGCTATTGATGGTGTGTACACTACTACTAGACATTGCCTATCTCACCAAGACCTACCGGGACTTATTAGACTAGCAGAAAGAGGGGACTTTGGACACAGAGAACATGGGATGAACCATAAATAAGACGGCCATCGTCCTGCTTTCTCGATCGTGCTCACGGAGCTTTCTTTCCTCTTGACATATCCTCTGACTCCATACCTCCTTACCACATTACCTCAACCAAGATACCGGTTGTGAAGATCTGCAAGGGTATAAACGTCAGTATTCCCCTATCTATCTACATCTATCTATCTTATCCCTTGCTCCTTCAAGAGAGAACCAACAAAAGCTGACCTTAGCGCCGCAGCACCTACAGATATATAAAACATACCTCCCCCTCCTTCGTCACATATCTAGATTCTCAACAACAACAACACACATAAATCTCTCAAAATGGTACTGCTTGCTACCCGCTCCCTCCTCCTCCCCACTACCCTCCCGCGACAGGCTGGTCCCGCGGCAAGACGAGCTCTCCATCATGGCAGAGCAGCGAGAGGAGCACGCCCGTCATGTGCCATGACATCACGACCTGCTATGATGCTCCTCTCGAGTGGTGGACCGACGACGGCCATGGGACCAGCTCCAGCAACAAGCCTCAGGGGCTCGCAAACGATCCGATTGATGTCCAGCGCTAAACGTGAGAAGGTCAAAGTTCTAGCTGTCCTGTACGATGGTGGCAAGCACGCCGACGAGGTATGTTCTTGTCTCTTTCATCTTCCCTCCCTTATAACATCCAATCCACACTGCACACACATTACAACATATCTGGGGGAACATCGAAGCCAAGAATAGACCCAAAAAGCGCCCAAACATTGGCATGCGGGGTCCCAGCCGTCATCCGGATGGGAATAATCAAAAAGGCGGGGAAAGAATGCAGAAAGGAAGGAGACACGGGCTGTGAGCTTGCAGCTTGCACAGCCAAACGGCAGTTGCAAGCTCCAGCTCCGTCGGGGTCTGCTCGGCATTGGAGCGGGCATGTTCGGAGAAATCTCACCTTGACCCCTTACCGCTGATCCCTGTCGATTTTTCCATCTCAACTCCACACCTTCCCACACTCTTGGCATCTCACCCCGCAACACCAACACAAGAACCCTGATGAGCATATCATGATGCACGATAAGAGAAACACGGAGCTGACCCCGATCCTTTCTCACTCAACTAGGTCCCCGGCCTCCTCGGCACCACCCAGAACGAGCTTGGCATCCGGAAATGGCTCGAGGAGCAGGGCCACACCCTCGTGACGACCTCGGACAAGGAGGGCGAGAACTCGACCTTTGACAAGGAGCTCGTCGACGCCGAGGTCATCATCACCACCCCCTTCCACCCGGGCTACCTCACCGCCGAGCGCCTCGCCAAGGCCAAGAAGCTCAAGCTCGCCATCACCGCCGGCATCGGCTCCGACCACGTCGACCTCAACGCCGCCAACAAGACTAACGGCGGCATCACCGTCGCCGAGGTCACCGGCTCCAACGTCGTCTCCGTGGCCGAGCACGTCGTCATGACCATCTTGGTGCTAGTCCGCAACTTCGTCCCCGCCCACGAGCAGATCCAGGCCGGAGAGTGGGACGTCGCCGCCGCTGCCAAGGACGAGTACGACCTCGAGGGTAAAGTTGTGGGCACCGTCGCCGTGGGCCGCATCGGCGAGCGCGTCCTGCGCCGCCTCAAGGCCTTCGACTGCAAGGAGCTGCTGTACTACGACTACCAGCCCCTGTCGGCCGAGAAGGAGGCCGAGATCGGCTGCCGCCGTGTCGAGAACCTCGAGGAGATGCTCGCCCAGTGCGACGTCGTCACCATCAACTGCCCCCTGCACGAGAAGACGCGCGGCCTGTTCAACAAGGAGCTCATCTCCAAGATGAAGAAGGGTATGTTTTCTTTTCTCTTCCTCTACCCTCTTACCTTCCCCGTTTGCTTCACACAGCTAACAACCCCTTTTAGGCTCATGGCTCGTCAACACCGCCCGCGGCGCCATCGTCGTCAAGGAGGACGTCGCCGAGGCCCTCGCCTCGGGCCACCTCCGCGGCTACGGCGGCGACGTCTGGTTCCCCCAGCCCGCGCCCAAGGACCACGTCCTCCGCTACGCCAAGAACCCCTTCGGCGGCGGCAACGCCATGGTGCCCCACATGTCCGGTACCTCGCTCGACGCGCAGAAGAGGTACGCCATCGGCACCAAGAACATCTTGGAGTCGTACCTCACGGGGAAGCACGACTACAAGCCCGAGGACTTGATCGTGCACGCCGGCGACTATGCTACCAAGGCTTATGGTGAGAGGGCGAAGAAGTAGATCTAAAAATGAAAAGGGGGGATGACGAGGGGATGTTCACACCAGGGAGGGTGGTTGAGTTACGCCTGATGAGGGTTTCAACGCATTTGCTTCATACCTAGCTTACGTGTTTTGGATTGAGCGAAAGTGTGTATTACTGGCATGAATGAATGAAATATGCAATCTACCAACTGGCTACGTCTTGTGACAACAAGTAATCGCAAGCTCGTGTATATGTGAGCTCATGTTAGGAAGAGAGGTAACCCGGCCGAGCGATCACTCATCTCCTAAAGACTTTGAGATCACTGACTGCCTTCAACGATTATGTGAATGGATCAGATCTACTGCGCCATCAGCGAACGAGAGACATTACAGCGGCTTCAGGTTCTCCTTGCAACACATACATAATGGACTTCGTCAACGAAACATGAGGACGGGAGTACCTAAACTTCTGTTTTTCTCTGTGTGCCCATATTACAGCTCTTCTGCCGAATAACATGTCTCTTATAAGACCTCCCTGTCTGTAATGCGTCCTCATCCCGAGCATAAGAGATGAGATATCCGAACAACATAAAAAGCTCCTAAGCGGTAGACACCTCAAGGAAACGCCGCCGTGGTGGCCCTCATGTCAAACGTCTAATACTCCTCAGAAACACCATCTGCAACCAAACATGCTCCTTCATAACCGCAAGCAAACCAGTTTTTTGTGTAAAGCAAAGCATGAAATCACTGCGGAAGAACAAAGGGGGGGGGTAGAAAAGCAAATGAAAGCGTCCTGCCGCTCTATGTACCTAGAAAACAAAGTCTCCGTCGTGATCATGAACGCAGCTACTAATCATGACCTCTTGTCGTTACCAGCTCGCAGGTTGTGAACTAGATTAGTTACCCCGGAAGAGGAACTGCAGGTCCTCGGGGGTAAGCGACTCCATGGCGGCGTCGTCCGAGTTGATCGTTGAGTTGATCATGTTCGTCTTCTTCTCCTGCAGCAGCACCATCCTGCTCTCGACCGAGTCCTCGATGCAGAGGCGCGTGATGATGCAGGGGCGCGTCTGGCCGATGCGGTGGCAGCGGTCGGCTGACTGCCACTCTGCGGCTGGGTTCCACCATCTGAATGAAGGAAGTTAGTAAAGGTGTTGGCTGAGTGAGGGGTGAGTAACTGAGAACTTACGGATCGACAATGTAGACGCGAGATGCCTCCGTCAGGTTCAGGGCGACACCTCCCGCCTTCAGGGACACGAGGAAGCACTCGACATTGACGTTCTTCATGAAGTGCTCGATGGACGCCTGGCGCTGGGCGGGCGTCATGCTGCCGTCCAGCATGACGGTGGTGATACCGGCACGGCGGAGACGCCACTCGATAAGTTGCAGCATCGTCGTGAACTGCGAGAAGATGATGGACTTGTGCGTCGCGTTGTTGGAGCGGAGCTTGTGGAGCTCGTGCACCAGCAGTTCGATTTTGGAGGACGAGGTCCAGTTCTCCATCTTGATGCGGTTGATGATGGACGACTTCCTGACCTGGTCCTCGTCCTGCTCGATCTCGGGTTGCTCGAGGTCGATCGACAGCGGAATGTGGCACCGCGGGCAGTCGGGCTGCTCCGACGAGAGGAGGTAGCTCTTCGCGCAGGTGCGGCAAAAGTCGTGCTTGCACTTGGAACGGATCGCCTCTTCAGCGGGCTCGTCACAGATGCAGCAGACCAGCACGTTCTGGCCACCGGCGCTGTTTTTCTTCAGGATCAGGTCGGGATGGTCGGCGACCTGACGCATCTGCATGATGAGACCGAAGATGTTGGCGTAGTTGTTAAGTAGTACACCCTGGGCCACGTAGGTGTCGAAGCGCCGCTGGCCGCTCGTCATGATGCTGCCGGCAAAGTCGTTCTCCTCCTCGCCGAAGAACTGGCGGTTGACGAAGATCTCCTTGACAGGGAGCTCCATGGCATTGGTGTGATCCTTCTTCAAACGACGGAGCATGATGCGATCCGTCAAAATCCTCAACTTCTTGAAGGCCTCCGCGCCCTTGCCTTTGTTGCCGAATTTCTGGATCGGGTTGAGGAGCTCTTGGTTGAAGACGGACACGTGCTGCATGCCACTGTGTTTGCACTTTTTACACCGGTTATCGTCATTCATAGACCACTCCATGGTCTTGCACGGGCACTGCTTGCAGAGATAGCAGGAGAACGGCTGGACATTGAGGAAGCGGATAAGGGAGAAGAATTCGCCGATCCGGTTCTGGAGAGGGGTGCCGGAAAGACACCAACGGTAGTCGACCTTGAGAGCGAAGCACGCCTTGGCAGTCATGGTCGTCCTTGTCTTGATGGAATGAGCCTCGTCGAGGATGACGCGGTGGAATTGAGTCTGATGGATGACGCTCTGCTCCTTGTAGAGGCCCTCGCCGCGTTTGAAGCCCTTCTCCTGCTTGCGATACATCGACTCCAGGCTGTTGTACGACATGATGATGACATCGT
The DNA here is from genome assembly GCA_009194965.1 of Coniochaeta sp. 2T2.1. Classification (NCBI taxonomy): domain Eukaryota; kingdom Fungi; phylum Ascomycota; class Sordariomycetes; order Coniochaetales; family Coniochaetaceae; genus Coniochaeta; species Coniochaeta sp. 2T2.1. The sequence goes on from VSMA01000016.1 coordinate 636,263, forward strand.
ACTTCTTGATGTCCTTGACAGTCATGTTCTTGGACTTGGCATTCGTGCCATGAACCAGGAGCGTCTTCAACGTGCCGTCGGTGTATGACTGGATCTCCGACATCCATTGCATAAGCGCAACGGGTGGTGCGAGCACAAGAGACGGCTGCTTGGCCGGCCAATCGGACATGATCAGGGAGACAGCTTGGATAGTCTTGCCCAGTCCCATCTCATCACCGAGCAGTCCACCCTTCCATTTCGTCTTTTCCATCGCTATCATCCAGGCCAAGCCTTCGAGTTGGAATGGCTTGAGTTGGCGAGTAATCGTCTTGGGCTGGTCGGCCTTGCCAGCCTTCAGGACAGGCATGTCCTCCAGATCCTTCCACATAGTCAAGAGCTCGGGGTGATGAGTCTCGAGGCGTTGACGATCGCGTCCCGCGCGCTTGGTGCTCTGAGGAGCGCGAAAAGCGCGGCGGTTAGCGGCGACCCTCCGGAGGGCAGCAGAGGTAGCCAATGGAACAGACGATGATGCGTCACTATCGTCATCGTCAGGCTCTGGCTCCGAGACAGACCCATCTGACGAGAAAGCGTCGGCTTCTTCAGATGTACCGCGATCGAGAAGATCAACAGCGAGCATACCCTCGTCTGGATCAATAGCACTTGGGGCTGGCGTGTTGGACACAGTCGACGCGGGGACAACCCCACCAGACGCGGGGGTAGTTTTTCCAAGGCGCGCCCGCGTAGTCTTCGGTGGTGCGGACTTGACTGGCACTTTGGTGGTAACTGCACGCTGCTTGCCCTTCCAGCCCGGCGTGCCCTTCTCAGGCGTGGGCTCGACCTCGAATTCGTCGTCCTCATCATCATCGTCGCTATCGAAGAGTGAGGGGTTTCCGGAGAGCTGAGCTGATCGGCCACTGCGGCGTAAGGCAGGGCGACTTGACGAGGCAATCGGCTCCAAAGCAGCGGCATCCTCTTCCTCTTGCAACTTCCGAGCAAGCAGGGCATCTGGCGAATTATCGGAGTCATAATCGGCCTCGCTATCCTCGATTTCATCCCTCTTGCGTTTAGGCTTCATGGAGTAGATGCTCTGCTGCAAAACCTTGTGGCTATCGACGGCAGGCTTGGGAGGTGCCTTGTTAAGGACAACCTCGATCCTGGCCGATCGCTTTGGCTCCTCCAAGGAGTTTCCAGCGGCAGCTGGGGTTGCCACATAGCTCGTCAGAGGTGTGGCATACTCGCTACCGGAGGAGTAGTTGGTCTGAGGGGTCAGAGCCGAAGATGTAGACTCGCGACTAGCGGTTCTCTGGATCTTGCGAGGCCGACCGCGAGTGGGCTTGGCGACGACTGCATCGCTATCATCAGCGAGTGTGATGTTGGTTCCGTCGTTGGTTGCATCATCGTCCAGGTTGCCGGAAAGGCGAATAGAGCTTCTCGTCCGAGGCATTGTGGAAGTATCAGCCCAATGAGCCGAAGCAAGTCTGGGGTATTGGGGCGAAGAAGCAGCAATAAAGTAGAATTTGGGTTTCAGTGCAGAAAACCCAGGAAATTAACTCCGAGGGTGATGTTGAGTTGCAAGTGAAAATCGCGGATTGCTGGTCGCTTTAAAGTTGCGAACAAAGAATGACTTTTTGCTGCGAGAAAGTCGTCCAGCCAGTCAGCCGCTTTTTGGGCTGGAGACGGAATGTTGGGTCGTCACTGGTGGAAAGTTGGTGTATGTTCGGATTAGAAGACCAGCTTCGTCTCTCGAACGGGAGATGAGTGTTGAGGTTGGTAGTGAAACAGATGATGCAGTGTATTCTGCAGGCACCGAATCTAGGGATGAGACGATGAGACACAGATCTAGAAGGCAACAGCCGAACTTTTTGTTGAGATGAATGGAAAGCCGACTAGGCGATCGCCAGGAGGTGGCGATAGCTCAGATAAGCTCCCCGAATCTCGCGTTTAATTCGCACGCGAAGTCACGTGCGAGCCTCAATCGTCTTAAAGTGTGAACTGGCACAGTGTCGATGGCTCGGAGTGCGGCATTACACCGTACTAAAATGGCAGATTGAACAAAGTTTCAACTACTTTCAAGAGCTGAGAGCGATGATACAGGGTGGGAGAAGACAGCAGTGTACAACAATACATTCAAAAGACATACTGAGTGAGGAATCAACAGGCTGAAAAGGAGACATTAAGTCTAAGTGGCCAAACTCCCACACAATGTGGGAGAAGAATGAAGCCGGACTCCGAGCACAGTGTGAGACGAAACTGTGCCGGTTCACATCCACCACCTTCCTGAATGCCAGAAAGGGGCTGCACTTTCCAGCGAGGCCAGCCAACAAAACACCAGCCGCTGTTGTCTGCATTGTCGATTTTGAAACACTAAATCTCTCGTTTAAACATTGGTAAGCTGTGCGCTCTCCATTTTTACTGGTAGTCGACCGAGGTAGAAAGCAGAATTCGCCTTAAACTGAAAAAGCTTTTAGGGCGAGAACAGTATCCACCCACGTGAGTTGGCGCTATTTGGCGCTGGAAAGGTACGTACCTCTTTAATTGAATTCGCCCCTCGTCGCGTCTCCCTGCGCCTGGCCTCAGCTCTCACTTCGGACCTTTCTCCGTACCTCCGCTGCCGGAAAGCTCGAAAGCCCCCGCAAACCTGTTCCATCCCGACAACCGTTCAATTTCAGCAACAGAACTGTTTATGTGAGCTCCTGCTGACGATAACATCCGAAAGCTCTAAAACAGAATACAGCAAGATGTATGTCGCTTTTCCCAATCAGAATATATCCACCTTTGGACACTGTTCACTAATTCGCTCCCATAGGAGTCGCCGCAATGACCCAGATAGGCCAACAGGCCGCCGCAACATCATGGGCCCGTGAGTTCAACAGCACACCATCGCTGCTGCTGCACTCGAAGTACTGACCGTCTCCTACAGCCAGTCAGCCCTGACCGACTTCCTCGCCTCCCACAACATCTCGGCCAACAGAATCCGTCAAGATGCCGAGGCGAGACGTCGCGCAGCAGAGGAAGCGGCTGCTGCCAACGGTGACACACCAGCCGCTGAGGCTGAAGCCGATCTCGACACTCCCATGGTAGAAGCCGACACCGCCGTACCGGCACCGGCAACCCGCAGCACCCGCAGAAACGAGACGAACACTGCCCAGGCAGCGAAGCGCAAGATGAACCAAAAGGCCATTGATAAGATCAAAGCCCGGAAGAAGAGCAAGAAGGCCAGGGCGGACTCGGATGACAGCGATGACCCGTTGACAAGCCTGTTCGAGGCCGTTAAGTCCGCGCCTCTTCCCGGCCAGATGGAGAACTGCGACATCTGCCAAAAGCGCTTCACCGTTACTCCATACTCCAGGGCTGGCCCCAATGGTGGTCTACTGTGCAACCCCTGCGGCAAGGAACTTGAGAAGGATGCTCCCAAGAAGATGCCAGTCAAGAGGGCTACCGGCGGTGCTAGTGGCAGGCGCCGGAATGTCCAGAGCCGGATTCTGGACGGCACCTACACACTCGGCGCAAAGAGCCTCCTGACTCTCTGTATCAATACTCTGGTTAAGAACATCGACCTTGCGGATGAGCTGGGCGACCTGCCGCCACGAGTGGTCGACAAGATTGGTCGTGAGATGTCTAAGCTCCGCATGGTCGACTCCCGCACTCTTGACCTGTTCCTACAGTCTTCCACCGACGAGGTCAAGATCTACGATGCTGCCAAGCTGACCAGCGACGACCTGCTCCGCATCTTTCAGCAGGTGCCCAAACTTAAGTATCTCAAGATCAAGAACGCCATCCAGTTCAAGGACGAAGTAATGTCCTACCTCCTTGACCGCGACATCGAGCTGGAGAGCCTGTACCTCCTGGGTGCCAATCTCCTGTCAGACGAGATGTGGAACCACTTCCTCAAGGAAAAGGGCACGCATCTCAAATCCTTCCAAGTCTACTTTACCGACCGCTACTTCGGCGACAAGACCCTCGAATTCCTCCCAAAGTACTGTCCCAACCTCAAGCGCATCAAGTTCCGCCACATCCAGGATGTCACAGGTGCCGGCGTCAAACATCTAGCCGACGTCAAGTCCCTCGAGCATCTCGGACTCTGGCTGCAGCACACCGTCCACCCAGACATCTACGTGCACGTCATCAACTCCATCGGCCCGCAACTGCGCACCTTCTCCATCCAGATGGCCGAGACGGCAGACAACGCCATCCTCGACGCCCTGCACGCGCAGTGCCGCCACCTCCAGAAGCTGCGCATCAACGACAGCGAGGTCATGACGGACGAGGGCTTCGTCCGCCTGTTCACCGACTGGGCCAACCCCGGCCTGCGCTTCCTCGACTTGTCGAAGTGTCGCCAGCTCGACTCCGTCCGGCCGCGCGATAACCCGGACAACATCGGTCTCTGTTCCAATGGCTTCCGCGCGCTGATGGAGCACAGCGGCGCGAAGTTGGAGCATCTCAATGTCCATGGGTGCAGGCACATCTCGCGCGAGGCGTTCGAGGATGTCTTTGCCCCGGATAAGGTGTACCCCAACATGACGGAGCTGGAGATTAGCTTCTGCGAGGAAGTGACCGACTTTATCGTCGGCAGTGCGTTCCGGAGCTGTCCGAATTTGAGGCAGATGAATGTCTTTGGGTGCATGAAGGTCAAGGATGTGAGGGTGCCGAGGGGCAAGATCTTGGTCGGAGTGCCGAATGCGCTGGGGATGGTTATCGATGGCGATAAGGAGGCTTCTTCATGAGCAAGGGGTGTTGTTGCTTGATGTCTGTTGCGCTCTATCTCCTCTTTGAGCACGTGTTCCGGTTTCCGGCGTTGATGGACACGCTTGGCCTTGACCTTGACATTTGCTGGCTGCGATGCTGTTAGGCGTCTTGATGAGAAATGATATGGGTTACGGTTACGGTACCGTACTGCAGGCGTCTTAGAGTATGTCTTCTCATGGACTAGCTGGAGGCTATCACATGCCTTAGATGAGCCCTGATCAATGCGATGTTTTACAGCATATTCGGCACTACCTAGCTTCGGCACTTGTGTGATGGAAGTCAGTTCTGTGTCTGTGCTATGTATCCCCGACCCATCTTGCACGGCATTTGATGCGTACCACAACTGATCCCTCAATCAGGAAGATCACTCATTCATTTCTCATTAGATACATCATTTCGAACCGGAGAAACACCCAATATATACAACCCTCATAAGTTCCCATCCTCAACACCAAGAACTCCATCAGTTCCCATCCCATCCCTTCCTCTCCACCATCTCATCCTCAAGCAGCCGTCCCATTATTAATAGCAGCCGCATACTGCACATCCAACTTGGCGAACATATTCAACCTCTCCTCCAGCTCGGCATCACTAATCTCCTCTTCCGCCCTCTTCCTAAAGTCGAACCCACCGCTGCAACCCGAAATGGGGCCCAAATAATACAAATGCGCATCCACATCCAACCCCAGCGTACCGGCGTTACACCCCGTGTTCGCACTCCCGCTGCAAACCTTCACGTCCCCGACCCCGTACGCCGTCGTCGTCGACCCGCCCGTGTACAACCAGTACTCCGGGCTCGTGTGCCTGTACCCGAACAACAGGGGCGGTAGTCTGGGAACGGGATCGTCGAGGTGCGTCACGCGCGTCTCGAGCCCCGGTTGGGAGGAGACGAAGTTGGCGAAGGCGTCGTTGCCTACGCGGGGGGAACCGTAGGTGTACAGGTCTACTGAGATAGAAGAGCGGAGAGTTGCGGCGGCGAGGGTGGCGACTGCGCCGCCTAGGGAGTGACCTGTGGTCACGACGGCGTAGCCAGGGTTGGCCTTTAGGGCGGCCGTGACGCCGGATTTGACGGACGAGGAGACCTCGGACCAGGCTGCGTTGAAGCCTGTGTGGACTTGGCAGCCTGAGACTAGGGAGCAGGAGGAGAAGGAGAAGACGATGCTGGGTTGGGATGTCAGTTGACGGAGCATGAGGTAGGGAAGAGAGAAGTTGCATACTTGGAGATCCAATTCCGCACCGAGTTGCTCCCCCTGAAGGTGACGACGATGAGCTTGCTCGTCGGGTCGACGGCGATGAGGCCCTGGATGTCGGTCAGGATGCCGGCGAACGTCTTGTACGTCTTGGCGCCATTGGCCGCGACCTGGGGGCAGGCGTTCCCGGAGCAGGTCACCGCCTGGCCCGCGGCGTTTTCGGAGTTGCAGTAGGCCGCCGCGGAGTACTGGGAGAAGAGCTTCATCTTGGAGAGGTCGGAGTCCGTTATGCTTGCTGTTGTACGAGGTTAGTTTGTGGTACTGGTGGACGTGCAGGGGGAAGAGTGATGCGTGGAGTGACGCTTGGAAAACGTGGTCTTACCTCGATCTGAGATTGTGACGGCGATGGGGGATGCCACTGTGGTGACGGCCAGGCAGGCGAGGGCCGTGGCCACGGACCAGATGGAAGTCTTCATCTTGACTGTGGTGAAGGATAGGAAGTCAAGAGGGGGGAAGTTTGACCGTCTTCTCCTGGGAAGGGGGTTGGGAAGCAGGAGCTTGTTGGTGGCTACGGAACCAACAAGTGAAGTCCAGATTCGTTGAACGGCCAGCCAGCTGTTCTTATAGTTACGATTCTGCCTCGCCCTTTAATGCGCGTAGTCTTTTGAAGACCTCGTCCACAGATGGTGAACTATTTGGAGATATTTGGAGTAAGCAGCAACGGACTCAGGGCGCCGACGGGGCTCATTCACATCCTCTTGTGGATTCTGAGGTCTCATTCTTCCCCCGCATCTGAATAGCTTGACCGATGCATGGTGTGTCAACGAGCACGGCGCCAGCAGCGGGAAGAAGTGTGGTATCTAAAAGGAGGAGGTGGGTAGGAGAAGAGCGGTAGCGGCTTAGGCCAGTCTTGCGAGCCCGGTTCCCGCGTGGTTCGCAAACCCTCCATGGATGGTTCGCAGCAATAAGCTGACTTGGCAGGAGGAAACATCACCGGCGCGGCGCTTGACGAGGCGGTGTCGAGGGGATGGTGTGTAACAGTTAGTCTATGTAACATTGCTATACTAGTCATAATATGGACGCTTAGCTTGAGGGGAGGGGAGTATCGCCAAGGAGGCCCATCATAGATCGACCACTCTCCTCCAACCCCTGGCAGGAGGAGCAGCGGTAGTGGTGGTGGTGGCATGCACACCCCCCACGGGACTGTCCTCCCCAGACGCCCGGACCTGCCTACCCCAGGTTTGGTTGGGCATGGATGGAGCAGGAAATCAAGATGTCGGCATGTGATCGGCAGGCGTTCCCCAGGCAGGATGGTGTGCCGCTGCAGGCCACGCAAGACATGCACATCTTTTCGGTCGACAGAAGAGCGCGATGCCGTCCTGTCCGTTGTCAAGGATGGTGGAGAAATAGGGCCACGTGAACCCCCAGGTTTACCCTAAGGCTATGGGGAAAGACGACCGCCTTTTTGGATGGATCAGGGTTGCATGGAATATGCATGGAACGCGACGACTTTCTTCTCGAGATCGCGGCCTTTTTGGCCCCTAGGATACAGAGTCCTTGTTCCCTGTCTGGAAAGACATATAGGTTCCTGTAGGTCGTTCGTCGGTGACGGGCGTGTCCAGTCCATGTCGGCAGATATTGCGTTCTATAACTGTCCCGTCCGGATATATGGAAGCGAATGCAAGCTGACGTCTTTCGCCAGCCCACTGAAGGATTAAAAGTTTCGGATGATACCGCATCCAGCCATGACAGCCATACACGTGCACTCTGTCATCAGTAACTACGGCGAATCCTCGAACAGAATACGCCCGTCCACGTGTGGGTGTCATTTCTCGACGCGCCGGTGGCTGGTTGGGGCACACCCCCATCACGGTCCAGAGGAAGGGCTGAACTCTGAACTTCCTGATTTGATATGTTGACGCTGTTATAGTCCCCGCAATCTCTCCAACTTGAAGGCCAAGGTCAGCTAGTCTGAGTGTGGTTACCATCGTCCGCGGCCCGTTGAGGTCGCTAAGAAGATCGAACTGAGATCTCAACCCCAACTTTTCCCCCAAGGCATCATGGATAGACTGCCTTCTTGAACGGGAACGAACTACGTCTTGGGTGACATCGATCGAAGTCGAAAGCCGCCCTGTGACTACTGGTATTAGCCCGAGCGCAACGCTCCGAGATCTTCGACTGCCGGAGTGACGGAAGCGACTTACACATACCGGTGCACATGTAGGGTAGGTAGGTAAGCGAGCATGTTATGTAAGTGCGCATCGGTCTCTGACCTACCAGTCACAGTAAACCTCCGACTTGCCTTTTTCTTCCCACCACATTCGGAGGCCGTCGAGCGCGAATGCAATACAACCTTCGAGTTTTGGTCGAACTAGTACCTGCCTACGGATAAATGTGTGCTCCAAGCCTTGAGCCTCGGTCGGTGAGAAGAGGAACTGGCATTGGCTTGTGACACTGTGGTTGTTGCTGTCGTGAATCGAGATCATGTCGTTGAGAATCCATGAGAACAGGAAGCAAAAAGACAACGACAATGAAAGAGATGGAAACGGTAGTATTAGCAGCTACGTACATTTCAAACTGGAAGTTCTACATGCCTGTCTTTCATATTATAGGAGTCCGGATAGTAACAGGAGAGCGAATGTAATTACGACTGGAGATTGAACCTGCGAAGCTCATTGACACCCCGATGTCCACCTTGTGTGGATCATGAACCCCAGCGCCCCGACAGATCGACCTCTCCATCTCGGTTACCGCGCTGCATCAACGTCCCCGCTTCAGCTCATCTTGCAGAGATCTCAATCTTGTCGAGCACCATGCCTGTCAAGACGCTCAAGTGGTGCGATCTCCTCAGCTACTCTCGGAATGATCCAAGTGCATCATCTCGCTTGACCATCTTCGGGCGAAGAATCAAGGCGCAAGTAAAACCAACACCAATATCTCGTGGTTTACCCGGTCCGTCGGTGCACCACGGTGCACATGGCTGCAAGTCATGAGCTCAAAGCTATACGTGTACCAGGTAGGCCATAGCAAACCGCCGGTTCGCAATACCACCCCCGCATGTTTTCCATGGAAAAAGATGTTGATCGATGGGTAACCTGCTCCAGTTCGCAAAGGTTGATGAAGCCAACTTGTTGGCTACTTATCGGGCTTCGCTAAGGACAATGGGGGCCATCTACTTACTTGATGCATTCTCCCTTCGTCGACCGTTCCATCCTCTCTCTGTTGTTTGTTGACGAGCACGTGTGCGGACATCGTTCATTTACCGGCCATTCCCGTTCATAGACCACCATGGCCGCCAGTACGAGTGTACACTCTGTTTTGCTCGCTCTGGGTACCTTGTGTGCCGTCTGTCATGGAGGCTCCGTCCTCCGCGAACGAGATGCTGTGCCGGCCGGTTATGTGGCGAAGCCGTACTACCCTGCGCCTCATGGCGGCTGGACGAGTGACTGGAGTGAGAGCTACGCCAAAGCCAAGGCGCTCGTAGAGAAGATGACACTCGCCGAGAAGACGAATATCACAGCCGGGGTCGGTATATATATGGGTGAGTCCTACAATGTCAGCAGTTACCGGTGCAGCCTCAGCTAACACTTCACAGGGTAAGCATACACATCCCGCAACACGGAGAGAGGACGGGCTCAATGTTAACCCATGAACTAGTCCCTGCGTCGGCAACACAGGAAGCGCTTCCCGCCTCGGCTTCCCTCAGCTCTGCCTCCAGGACTCGGCCCTAGGTGTAGCGTCAACCGACAACGTTACCGCCTTTCCAGCGGGCATCACCGTAGGGGCGACATGGGACAAGTCCCTCATGTACGAGCGTGGCGTAGCGTTAGGCCAGGAGTTCCGCGGCAAGGGCGTGAACATCTATCTAGGCCCTACCGTTGGGCCTCTCGGCCGAAAACCGCTGGGCGGGAGGAACTGGGAAGGCTTCGGCGCCGACCCGGTGCTCCAGGCTGTTGCGGGCGCCCAGACGATTAAGGGGGTGCAGGAGCAGGGCGTCATTGCGACCATCAAGCATCTCATCGCCAACGAGCAAGAGATGTACCGCATGTACAGCCCTGTGCAGGAGGGCTACAGCTCGAATATTGGTATGTTTACTCCAGACGGCAGCCCGTAGCATCCCAACTGCAACTGACCGAGACACCAAAAAGATGACCGGACACTCCACGAAATCTATCTCTGGCCGTTTGCGGAGGGAGTGAGGGCTGGCGTGGGCTCGGTCATGACGGCCTACAATGCGGTGAACGGCTCTGCATGTTCGCAGAACAGTTACCTCATCAACGGTCTGCTCAAAGACGAACTGGGCTTCCAGGGCTTCGTCATGTCCGATTGGCTGTCTCACATGTCCGGGGTGGGTTCAGCCCTCGCCGGTCTTGACATGGACATGCCGGGTGACACTCAGATCCCAATCATCCTCGGAACCAGCTACTGGATGTACGAGCTCAGTCGATCGGTCCTCAACGGCTCGGTTCCTGTTGACCGACTCAATGACATGGCAACTCGCATCGTCGCAGCGTGGTTTCAGATGGGACAGGACAAGGACTATCCTCCTCCCAACTTCTCGTCGAACACTCGCGACCGCACCGGTCCCCTCTACCCGGCGGCAGTTCTCTCTCCCACCGGGGTAGTCAACCAATACGTCAACGTCCAAGCAGACCACTACAAGGTCGCCCGCCAAGTAGCCCAAGACGCCATCACCCTCCTCAAGAATGACGGCAGCCTGCTTCCCTTATCCCCATCCCAGAAACTCTCCGTCTTCGGCACCGACGCCCAGGTCAATCCCGACGGCCCCAACGCCTGCGGCAACCGCGCTTGCAACAAGGGCACCCTAGGTATGGGCTGGGGCTCGGGCGTGGCCGACTACCCCTACTTCGACGACCCGATCGGCGCCATCAAGCGCCGCAGCCCTAACACAACCTACTACGCGACCGACTCCTTCCCCTCCGTCCCCGCCCCCTCCCCCTCGGACGTGGCCATCGTCTTCATCTCCTCCGACTCGGGCGAGAACAGCTTCACGGTGGAGGGCAACCACGGCGACCGCGACGCCTCCAAGCTGTCCGCCTGGCACAACGGCGACAAGCTCGTCCAGCAGGCCGCGGCGAAATACGCCAACGTCGTGGTGGTGGTACACACCGTGGGCCCGCTCGTCCTCGAGCCGTGGATCTCTTTACCGTCCGTCAAGTCCGTCCTCTTCGCCCACCTCCCGGGCCAAGAAGCGGGCGAGTCCCTCACCAACATCCTCTTCGGCGACGTCTCCCCCTCGGGCCACCTGCCCTACTCCATCACCAAGTCGGCCTCCGACTACCCGGACTCCATCTCCACCCTCCGCGGTTTCGCCCTGGGACAGACGCAGGACACCTTCTCCGAGGGCCTGTACATCGACTACCGCTACCTCAACGCCCACAAGATAACCCCCCGGTACGCCTTCGGCCACGGCCTGTCGTACACCACCTTCTCCCTCACCAACGCCTCCATCCGCTCCGTCACACCCCTTACCGCCGTCCCTCCGCCCTCACCGAGCCGCCTCCCCACCCCGGCGTATAACACCACCATCCCGCCCCCCAGCGAGGCCTACTACCCGCCCGGTTTCAACCGGATATGGCGGTACCTCTACTCCTGGCTCCCCAAATCCGACGCCGACGCCGCCGCCGCCCAGGCCACGAAAGCAACATACCCTTACCCGGCGGGTTACTCGACCACCCCCCGCCCGCCACCCCCATCCTCCGGCGGACAGGGGGGGAACCCCTCCCTCTTCGACGTCGCGTTCGAAATCTCCTTCACCGTGACAAACGTCGGGACGCAATACGCCGGTAAGGCGAGCGTGCAGGCCTACGTGCAGTTTCCGGAGGGGTTAAAGTGGGATACGCCTGTGATCCAGCTGAGGGACTTCGAGAAGACTGCTAGTTTGGAGAGAGGGGGAGGGAGGGAGGAGGTCATGCTCCGGTTGACGAGGAAGGATGTGAGTGTTTGGGATGTCGAGAGGCAGGACTGGGTTGTTCCTGATCTGGGGGGGAGGTATAGGGTTTGGGTTGGGGAGGGGAGTGATAGGTTGGGGTTGGTTTGTTATGGTGATACGCTGGAGTGTGAGGAGGGGGTTGAGGGGCCTGTTTGAGGGGGACGGAGATGGATGTTGTGGTGAGCTGAGAGGATGTTATATGGTGAAAGTCTTTGGTTTCATAGTGCCTTAATGTTTACTGAAGCAATATTGAACAGATACGGGTAAATACTGTGGTACATGTACTGAAGTCTGTGCCCCTGAGGTCGACATCACCACCACCATCACCACTATATTCCATCTCCAGGCTCAAACGGGCTGCGTGCGGAGCTGCGGGAAGCACTGCGGGGTAGCGGCCTCCGCACCTGGAACGATTGGACCACGACGCTCCGGGTGCCTTGGCAGTGCCTGCAGATGGAGCGCATGATCGACCTGGTCATTGCGGGGGAATCTCGCTGCTGATGATGCTGTGCCAGCCTGTGAGGTGCTCCTGGTGCTGTCATAGTTGTCATCTGTCATCGTACAGAAGCTTCTCCGAGTGGTTGGATGGTGATCCCTCGGCCATGTTTGTTTCAAGTCTTTCTCCTTCTTCCCTCTCTTCTTGCTGTGAGACAGCTTTGTTCTCTTCCCTCTTACACAATTCGAGACTTGAAAGTTGGAGACTCGACTGATCTCTCGTTTGTTTGACTTATACTTCGTCCGAGCGAATCCTCGTAACAATTGACTTTCTGGGGACCGCAAACACCCTTCAAAACGACTTGAACCTGCGACATAAATGTGTTGGTTTTCGAGTGTCCAGTGATCCTAAACCTCCCAATTGTCCACGATGCGGCTGGACTTCCTTGCGCTGGCCGCTCTGGCGAGCGCATCGACGCTCACGCCACCGGTTCTCCCCCTGATCGTTCGCAACCCGTACCTGAGCACATGGCTGGGCAATGCCCGCAATGCGCCGTGGGAGGACTGGCCCATGTTCTGGACTGGTGCGCATGTAAGTCTTGACTCTAACAGGGCTTCTTCTGAGCTTTGCGACTGGGAAGAGACGCTGACACGAGTGGCATAGGTCGGCTTCTCCGTCATGGCATCCGTCCCCGAGACGGGCAACGTCTATCCCCTGCTCGGCCGCCCGCAAGACTCGATCCCGCGCTCGACAGCCAGCTACAACGTCTCGTACCCGACCTACCTCGGCGCCACTTTCGACGCCTCGACCACGAACCTGAGCTATGCCATCAACACCTCCACTGGTCTCGACGACCAGCTGACCCTCACGCTGTCCTTCTTGTCGCCCATTACACCCTCTTCGACCCTGAGGCAGTCTATACCTGCAGCGTACATGACCGTCCTGGTCGAGGGCACTTCAGACATTGACATCTACGTCGACGTCAACGGCGAGTGGGTCAGCGGCAACCGCGGCAACACCATAAGATGGGAGTTGACGGAGCCAGACCGCAAGACGAAGGAGCGCGAGGCCACGCCGCTCAAGACGTGGAAGGTGCAGCGCAGCAACGAGGAGCTCCTCACCGAGTTCAACGACCGCAGCGAATGGGGCACTCTGCACTTCTCCGGCCCGGCCGACGTGCGCCACCAGGCCGGAACATCGGGCATTCTCCGCCAGCACTTTGCCGGGAACGGCCGTCTCGAGAACGAGATGGACAACAGCTTCCGTCCCATCATGGACGAGGAGCCCGTCTTTGCCTTCTCCAAGTCGTTTAAGCTCGGTCCGAAGCCCAAGGCGGCCGCTATCAAAGCTACCAAGAAGGACAGCGTGACCTTCACCTTTGCCCTCGTCCAAGACCCGGTAGTCCAATTCGCCTCCGCCAGGGGACTCACATACATGAAACCCCTCTGGGCGTCCTACTTCCCCTCCCCCGACGAGCTGATAAGCTACCACTACGACGACTTCAACACCGCCTCGGCGCTGGCGTGGAACTACTCCGCCACCCTGGCCAAGGACGCCTTCGAGTCTGGCTCGCACGACTACGGCGACATCGCCGCCCTGTCGGCCCGGCAGGTGCTGGGGGCGACGCAGTTCTCCGGCACGCCGGACAATCCCATCCTGTTCCTGAAGGAGATCTCGTCCAATGGCAACTTCCAGACGGTGGACGTCATCTTCCCGGCCTTCCCGTTCTTCCTGTACACCAACCCGCAGTGGCTCGCATACCTGCTCGAGCCGCTGCTGGAGCACCAGCTGAGCGGGCAGTACCCGAACGACTACAGCATGCACGACCTGGGCGCGCACTTCCCCAACGCCACGGGCCACCCCGACGGGAGGGACGAGTACATGCCCGTCGAGGAGTGCGGGAACATGCTGATCATGGGACTGGCGCTCGTGAACGCGTTCAAGTACGACACCGGCGCCGCCTTCCTCTCCGCTTCCCCCGCAGCGGCAGCCGGCACGCAATCCCTCCACATCCCCGACGTCTGGTCCAGTCTCGTAGACGCCCACGGCATCGACCTCCCCCTCTCCGTCTCAGGCACGAAGAAGGCCAAGACCTGGGCCGCCCGCTCCTACAAGCTCTGGAAGCAGTGGACGGGCTACCTCGTGCGCGAGTCCCTGATCCCGCACAACCAGCTCTGCACGGACGACTTCGCGGGTTGGCTCGCGAACCAGACGAACCTCGCGCTGAAGGGCATTATCGGCATCAAGGCAATGAGCGAGATCTCCGATCTCGTGGGCGAGTCCTCGGACGCCGAGTACTACCGCGACACGGCGGAGGAGTACATCGACAGGTGGCAGGAGTACGGCATCAGCCGCGACGGGACGCACGCCAAGCTCGCGTACACGTGGTACGGCAGCTGGACGACGATATATAACCTTTATGCGGATGCGTTGCTGTGCTTTCATATTCCTGAGGACTCGTCCTCTTCTTCCCTTAGCTACAGAGACAGAAGTGGGTGGTGGGATAGATGGTTTGGAGGTGATGGGCAGAAACCAATTGGAGGCGAAAAGGGGGACAAGAAGAAGAAAAAGACGACATTCATACCGGACGAGGTGTACAAGATGCAGAGCGACTGGTACCACGCCGTGCTCCAGCGCTACGGCCTGCCGCTAGACTCGAGACACTTGTACACCAAGAGCGACTGGGAGTTCTTTGCCGCCGCTGTCACGAGCAAACAGACGAGGGGGGAGATTCTGGGGAGGGTGGCGGTGTGGGTTAATGAGACTGTTACTGGTGAGTCTTCTCGCTGACGTTTCTCGTTGTTGTTTTCAGGGTGCGGAGGTGAGAAGGGGATGATGCTAACAGCTCAACAGATCGCCCCCTGACGGATCTGTATGATACCGAAGGGGAGGGAGGCTTCCCGGGACCGAATTTCTTCGCCAGACCGGTTGTTGGTGGGCATTTCGCCTTTCTGGCGCTGGAGAGGGCTTGTGGTGGGAAGGCCGCTGAGGCACTTGGGTTCTTGGATGAGGGCGAGAGGAGAGAGGTTGATGTTGAGAGGGCGTTGATGGAGGACGTGGCGTTGTCGATGACTGATCGGGAGAAGGGGAATGGGATGGATGATGATTTGTAAAGTCTAGCAAAGTCCGCGCTTGCGTGGTTGAGTTCGGGTAGAGGCTCCTCAGTCGCCTCGGTGAAGAGAGGTGAAAGTAAGAGGAGTGCCTTATCATCGTCGGCACCTGCCCCGTGATGAACCGCCAGGTGGTGAACGGTAGCCTCCGGCTGAACTCCGGCCCGTGCCGCTGCAGTGAATTCCCCGGCTTCAAGCTCCAGAAGTTGGTCCCGTCCCCAGTGTCAACCCAAGGCAGGTAGCTCGCGTCGTTGCCCTTTCCACCTTCAACCATTTCCCTCAACATCACATCCGCGGCTGTGATCCTAGTTCAGGTGCCGCAACATCCGATCTTCGTGTTGAGGATACTTTAAACCGCCAAATATCGCGACTTCGTTTCCCACATTGATAGACAGGTGAGTCCGTCCGCGCAGATTTTCCTTCATGCTCTGAATTCCCCAGGTTCCTCGATCCCTTTTGGATCCTGACCCCGGATCCTGTCCTTAAGTCGGCCTCGGGGTCTTGGGACAGCCGACAGGTGCGGGTCAAGAGCTATGTACCTTATCCCAAGGTGGATTAGCATCTTGTCAGCTGGCGGTTTTGTCATCAGCTGCTGCTGCCTCGCTCGTCAGCCCAATGATCTCTGGACCCGCCGAGCCCAAATTGCCGGAATCGTAAGAAAGGACATCGTTGTTCTTGTCTGTTTGTCGCACAGAAAAATCACCTTCACCTTCTCCCCGTTTTTCACCATTTCCACATTATCACTGCATCACTTCGCTTCTCTGTTCTGTCCTTCCACATTTCTCCTTCCCTGTCATCAGCTTTACTCAGCCCAGCAACTAAAAGGTGGGTACGCGATTGACCCCGGCTCCACTTTCCTGACCCGCTGAAATTGCGCGGCAGGTTGTGCTCTCTCCATTCTCCATCCTCCAAAAACAACCCAACGACACATCATCCATCAATCCCTCATCTCCACGTTTTCGGAGCATCCCTTCGATTGACATTTTTGCTTACCACGGATTGACAGTTTTATCTCTCCATTCTCCGCTCCTTGTTTACTGGCAGCCTTGAGCCTCAAGTAGCACCTCTCTCTATCCAAGATGGCTACCACCGCGATGGATTACGAGAACGCCGGTGGTGATCGTTTCGAGGGTAAGTTATTTCCTAAACATTCCCATCCATCCTTGAGCGCTACGTCACAACAGACCTCATAACTAACGCGTCGCTCGCTCTTCAGAGGAGGCACCTCGCTACGACCGCGACCGCAGCGCTTCTCCCCGCCGCGATGACGGCCATGAGTCTTCGCGCCGCCGTTCGAACTCCCCCAACAACGACCGGTATGTTACATCGACATCCACTGGGAACGCGCTCTATCCCTACATAGCATTCGATCTAACAGATACCCCAGTGCCCCGAAGGGTGACACAGAGATGCGCGATGACCGTGGCGACGATGGCGCCATCAACCCCGGCTCCAACCTCTTCGTCACTGGCATTCATCCTAAGCTGACTGAAGCCGAGGTCACTCGCCTCTTCGAGAAGTATGGCGAGGTGGAGAAGTGCCAGATCATGCGTGATCCTCACAGCAAGGAGTCCCGCGGGTTCGGCTTCGTCAAGATGGTCACATCCGACATGGCTGATGCCGCCAAGGAGGGTCTCCAAGGTGAAGTCATCGAGGGCCGCACCCTGAGCATCGAGAAGGCTCGTCGTGCTCGTCCCCGTACGCCCACTCCGGGCAAGTACTTCGGACCCCCCAAGCGTGGTTAGTCTACTTCTCTCCCCCAAAGCGTTCCCACTAACTAACCGAACAGAAGACGCACGTCCCGGCGGTGGTGGTCGTTTCAACGATAGGTTTGACGACCGCCGTCGCGGCGGTGGCTACGGAGGTGGTGGTGGTGGCTATGGACGTGATGATCCTTACCGCTACCGCGGCTATGGTGGTGGTGATGATCGTCGCGGTGGCTACGAGCGTGGTGGTGGCTACGATCGTCCGTCATACCGTGAGGATCGCGGTTACGACCGTGGATATCGTGGCGAGGACCGTGGCTATGATCGTGGCGGTGGTCGCGACCGTGAGGGTGGTGACAGCTACACCAGCGGTAGCCGCATCGACCGTTACGCCGGCGGACGTGAAGAGCGTGGCGGCAGCGAGCGCTACGGAGGCCGCGGTGGTGGTGAGGAGCGTCGCGGAGGTGGCGGCGGCTACAACGACCGCGACCGCTACGACCGTGGCGCTGACCGTGCTGAGCGTCCTGCACGCGATGCCGCTCCTCCCGCCGGAGGTTATAGCGGCGAATCCGGAGCCCGCACTGGGGCCCGGGAGGACTACGGCGGTATGCCACGCACCTCACAGCCGCCTCAAAATCAACTGACGCAGAGCTAGGAACCTCTCGTTGATTTCCGATTCCGCTGAGTACGACCATCCCGAAGTTTTGCAACGAGCGACATCGGACTCCGTCTTTCTTCGATAGCACAGTTGTAGGATCTTTTACCGGCGGTCTTTCCCGTTTCTCTTTTTCTCTGGGCACATAACAAAATCGGATACCAAAATTGCGTCGTCGGCTGGAGTTTTTCGGCATTCTAGGGAGGATTTTGCGGATGAATACGACATTCGATTACAGCTAGCTGGAGGACATGTGTCCAACACTCGGATGTTGTCGACTTTCTTCGGTGGGCAGACGGGATCATCCTATCTTGCGACTTCAGTCGACCTCACAATGGCACCCCTTCACCTCCCCTTGGATCGTCAAGTCAGTACACACGAAGTGGCAAGAGATCCACAGGTCACCGCTCGCAGCATTCCTCGCTTGTACGATTATTAGTTTTATTTGCACGCCCTTCGCATCCGTCATCCCCCGGCAGGTATCTTGACGACTACATCGTGGCTATCATTTCTCGACTGGTGCACTATTCCGTAGCGGCATGAGACGAAAAGAGATCAACTACAACGCAACGCCTTGATATCCGTGAACAGCAAAATGCGATTTAACAGCAACACAGCGTAACCCTGGTGCAACAAAGAAACAAACGGTAACGGCGAATATCGATGACAAGCCATGGACGAAAATGTCGATGCCATCCTCTACTACGCCTTGTCACTCTGCCGCCCTGCCACCCTGTCGCCTCGCCTCGCCCTTGTGTGCCAACCTTCCGGCCCATTTCCTGTGTGCCATATGCCGCGTCTCGAATGACAAACGCCCTGGCCATACTTCGATGTTTCCGGTGTTCGACCACTACTCGCCCTGTGTTCGGGATGTGCTGGTCCATGTGGCTTGCTCACCATACTCATATTAGAGGACGAAGGTGAGTCCCCCTACCAGAATGGCCGCGACACTAACGCTTTGTTTGATTTATAGCAGGGGTCATTTACCAACATCCATGGCTGTATGCGGGCAGCCTCCCGATTGTTGCGTGGCGGTATGGCAAGCGAGCGTTTGCGCTTCCATTCATTCATGGTTCGATCTTTGGCAGAGGGACTTGACGGCACTACCTTCTTCTGGGTACGGCAAACCTCGACCATGACATCCTCGGCGCTGTCCGAGGAGACGATACCCACCGTTAATCGCAGCGCGGCGGCGTTAACTTCAAGAAACAAATCGGAGGTACCAGTAGGTCGGGCATCGTGTGTCTCGCGCTTCTCTGCTTCCGTTCGCATATCATTTTACGCTCTTGCTCTCGTTGTTCAAAGGCTGCCAGTCGAAGTGCCAAGTTGGATGGCTGCTACATGGCGTGTCACAGTCTCGGTTCTTTGTTTCCAGGGCTCTGTACCACCATCGATGTGCGGTCTCTTAAATCCTTTGTGCAGTTGAGTCAAGGTAGATAGATACTCATGTTCTGATACCGAAGGAGCATATCGGAGAGTCGACTCCTCATGTTCCGTTTCCGGTGAACTGCTTGTCAACATATTCCTAGTGGAATGCTTCGCGCCAGAATGCTCTTTGACGACACATAAGCTATTCGCGGCTCTTTGGGATGCTTGAGGGATGGGTGAATGGGCGCAATAGAGACAAAGGAACACTCTCCCGTCGAGGTGCGCCAAACCATTATGATCGCATCTGGTCTACCGTTCTTCTCCATTGTACCTAGTCAAAATCCCGGTCGCCAGCAGCAGCACCTCTACAAATATCAGACAATCAGAACCCAACCTCAAGTCTCGTTTGCTTTTCTCTTTTTCCTCTCAGTGATCTGCCACCAAGTCCTCACCGTAGCCTCAAAAACCAACCCAGTCAACAAGCGTTAGTAACGTAAACCCAAACCCCCAACCAACATCATGGCACCGAGTCGCAAGAAGGCAAAGGCTCCCAAGCCAAAGCCGAAGCCAGCCGCCTCCACCTCCGCCGGCACCCCCGCCAAGCCGAGGAAGAAGGCCGTCCGCAAAAGCGAGCTCGAGCGCCTCCAGGAGTTCGCCGTGAAGTGGGGGGTATCCCCCGAGAAGCAGCGCGAGCTTGACGCCGCCGCCGAGGCCGCGAAGAAACGCAAGCGAGAGCAGGAGGAGGAGGAAACCGACGACGAGGAGGTACAGGTGGTGGAGGTCAGGGAAGTGGGGCCGAGAAGGTCCGCCCGGCAGCAGGCTCGAATTGATGAGGAGAACGCTGCTCAGAAGGCTACGAAGGCTGCTGCTAAGCCGAAGCCGAAGGCTGCGATGTCTGCTGCCAAGCCTGCTGCGACCAAGCCGAAGCCCAAGCCCAAGCCCAAGCCGGCGAAGCGCCCCCACAAGGTTCAGATCACGGATGCTGGTGCTTCCGAGTCCGAGGATGAGTTCCCGCCTGTGGACGAGCTTGTTGCGCGCGAGCAGGGGAAGGGAAATCAGAATGAGATGGACTATGAGGAGGAGGAGGAGGGCGGAGGCGACGCTGACGACGGCAGCGGTACGGACGCCGACGTCGAGAACCTTGTTCAAACAAATCATCAACGACGCAGCTCGGTCGGTCGAGAGGCCGAAAAAGCAGAAGCCCAAGCAGAAGCCCAAGCCCACCAAGCCCAAAGTGAACAACAAGAAAGCCAAGCCCGCCCACCTCACCAACGGCACCCTCGCCGGCCCCGACCGCCGGCACCCTCCGGCCTTCAACATGTTCGAGCCGCAGCACGGCGTCGAGATGTGGTACTCGGAGGACCTCTTGCGCTACGTGGGGCGCAGGGTGCTCAACCTCGATGAGCGCCTCCGGCAGTGGGAGACGCGCTACCACTCCCACTGCCCGGACCTCGATCCACCAAGGAGGCGTACGCCGAGGCCTCGGCCGAGCTCGCCACCCAGCTCGCCGCGTCCAAGCAAGCGTGGCGCGACGTCGTCGCCTCGCAGAATTGGGTAGTCCACACAGGCAGCCTCAGGCCCGGCGCCAGCATCCAGCTCGTGAAGAATCAGAAGCTCCACGCCGGCGACCGCGACCCGCGCAAGGACCTCCGCTGCCCGGACGAGCTGCTACAGCAACCCGCCAACGACGACGGCACCGCCACCCCGGGCGACCGCAGCTTCGCCCGCGTCATCTCCCTGGCCAAGAAATTCGGCACAAAGCAAGAAAAGGTCATGGTCAACGGGGCGGCCGAGTACAGGAAGGCGAACAACTACGGCCCTCCCTCGCACGCTGGGAGCGCGGATAACAACCATAGCCCTCTGGCGCACCTGCAGTCGTTCGAACCCTTGTGCAGGAGGGTGGAGCGGTACCGATCTTCTATCCCCGGGCCCCAGGGAGGGTACGGCGATATCCCCGAGGGAGGGGAGAGGGAGAATCTGAAGCTGCACTACGAGGCGTTCGAGAGGCTGGCGGACAAGTTCCGCATGGGCGAGAGGCGGCAGAGGAGGGTGAAGGCCGGTTTGGAGAGGGACAGGCCGGTGGTGAGGGTTGTAAAGCGGAAGGTTTACGATGCCACCACGCCGGACAGTAACCTGGAGGAGGAGGTGCACAGTCCCCTCATAATTGAGGGTGAGGATGACGAGCAGCACGGCGATAAGCCTGAGGAGGAGGATGAGGCTAAGGAGGATGAGGAGGATGAGGATGATTATTGAGGGGGTTGTGATGCTATGGTTTCAAGAAGGACGTTTGGATTTCTGGGAGTTATGGGATCTGTGTGATATATACTCTCCTTGGTCATATGCAATGCGATCTTTTTGTTTCTATCTGCGTTCTTGTCTACCATTCTAGTACACACTTCTCCTACCTCTCTCTCTGTGGACTCAAGTTTTGTTGCGAAATCCATTTACATCGGCTAGCAAGACTCGTTGCGAGCATACGCCCTTTTGCCCGTGGCAACTGAACGAGGATGGCTAGGTATCTTACTGGACGATCAGGCGCCCGCGGTTGTGCCTCCTGATCCTCCGGCAGCGCGGACACGTGAACCTGTTCTGCGTGGTTCGGGTCGCGGTGCCTCTCCCCCAACACGGCCACCTCTGGTTGTAGGGGGCGTTTTCGCAGAGTTCCAGGCGCTGGTTGGCGTAGGCGGTGGTTCCGCAGCTGCAGATGAAGTGGTCCCGGTAGAGACGGCACATTTTGATGTTGTGATTAGGACCTCTTGTTCACTGGCGTAGGCAAAGTTGATGGGTATTGTGGTTGGTAGCAGTAGGTTACAAGTTTGTTGGGTGTCGCATCATGATCTTGGAGGACTCTAAGAGAGTACAAACGAACATAGGGGACGATTGGAGCCCTGGATTGGCGATTGTCGCACTCATTTAGGCGACCACACGGGGAGAGTGAGAGCAGTAGCCGTGTGCTGTTCTTTGGACATGAGTGAGCATCGAGATTGCAGTGAGGAATTGCATCCTGTAATTTTGGCTTAGGAGAAGATGAAGCCCACGACCTGTATTCACTATCCCTACGCCAACCTCACGACCTCCTCCGAAACAGCCCCAGGAACCTCCTCTCCTTAACCGGGCTCTCGTACCTCGTCAAGGGAAATACAGGAGAGACATTATAATACCCATCCTCGTCCAGCGTCGAGTCATCCGAGCCTCGCCTCCGTTGAAGCCGTGTCGAAGTCCACTTCCGCTCCGGTATCTCGCCCAGCTTTGTGCTGTCCGTCACTATAGATGCTAGCGATATCCTGTTCAGCACAGCTGCTGGTGGTTGTGTTGGTG
The DNA here is from genome assembly GCA_009194965.1 of Coniochaeta sp. 2T2.1. Lineage (NCBI taxonomy): Eukaryota > Fungi > Ascomycota > Sordariomycetes > Coniochaetales > Coniochaetaceae > Coniochaeta > Coniochaeta sp. 2T2.1. The sequence goes on from VSMA01000016.1 coordinate 658,724, forward strand.
ACGACCGGCGGTGGAGAGTTGGCGTGCGGAGGGGAGGGACTCTGTCTGTTTGCTTTGCGTGTTGTGGCCTGGTAGGTGTTTGTTTTGGCTGTGATGAGGATGGTGTTGATCCCGTCTTCTTCGGCTGCTTCACCTTGGTTTCCCAATCACTTGTCCTTCTTTTGCCGTCTTTCTGCCCGGGTGACGCAGTCCGTTTCTTCAACAGCCCGTCCTTTCCCCTACTGCTGCTGCTGCTCCTGGAGCTACCAGTACTCTTCCCCCAAGCCGTAGACCCAGACGACGACGAACCCCCGCTCCTCCTCTTCTTCCGCCCAGAAGATGAATTAGTCACGACAGTGATCCTGCTCTCGCTCCTGCCCAACCTCCGGCTCAGCCGGTCAAACGTCCGGATCGTCTCCGACCTCGACGCATTGGACAGCAACATGAGCGACTGGTAATCCAACACTTGATTCTCTTGGTGCCCACTAGCCGAGCGCAGGATGTTGGTTATCGCCGCCTTAAGTTTCCTCAGGACGCGGCTTAGCGCTGATCTTGCGCGATCTGGCGGGCCTTCTTAGCTTGACTTGTTTCTTAACAGTAGACGGAGGTGTCATATCTCACCATCACCCCTCTCAAACCTACTCCCCGCCCCGGACACGGCAGACGAGTACGCGCGCTGCACCCTCGCCCGGTCGGACTTCAGACTATGGCGCAACTGGACTTGTTTACTGTCTTGCTCGTCCTTGCGCGAGGTCGACCCCTCGCTCCGGCGCTTGAAGGCGTTGAGCAGGGAGATGCAGTTCGCGTATACCTCGAGCAGTGTGTCTATGCTGCTGCCGAACGCCATCTTGGGTGGCTTGGAGGGTGTGGTAGAACGAGGTGTGGGCTTGCCGGACATTGGGGGGGGAAACGATGATGAGTTTCTTTCACATCACTTTCTGTCAGACTTTTTTTCCCCTTTGGAGAGAGAAGTGGCAGCTATCTTGCTCCTCACGCTGGTGAAGAGAAGACATGAAGTCAAAGTGTGAGTGTCACCATCACGGGGTGCGGGGTCTGGCCCCCGGGCGGCGGCAATCTAGCCGCCCAGCTCGACGGCTGCCGACAGCGAATCGGCGCCGTTTATGCCGGGGTTGTTGAATGATCATCTGACTTGCCGAACCGCTCTTTGGACCTTGACATGCATGTCTATCTGCTCTGGCTGTCCGTTCTGGGCCTTTTGAGCTCGTGTCCCGGGCTGCGTCCAGTTCTGGCTGGCTTGCATCTGTCCCAGGGCCCGTCCCGAGCAGAACAGACCAATCCGCTGGTCAGTTGAGAGCACCTGCGGACAGCCCATCCCACTCTACTCGACTTGTTCTGTGTAACTCTCAAGCCCGCAATGCCCTTGTTTCTTATCTGATCGGTATAGTCATCCAAGCAACAGAAAGCACACATCCATGTTGAAAATGTCTCACGGGATCTTTCCCACTGCCGTCCGCGGATGGCATCCGCTAACCGAACGCCCGCACGCCCATGAATTTTGTCTGAGATATTTACGTGTGAGGCCTCTTTAGCTTCCGCTCCTGGCTTGCTTGTTGCTCTTTCTTGTCATGAGGTTCGTGTAAGTTGTATGAATGCAACCAAGCGCGGCTGGATCATTTTGACGTTGCTGTGTCGGAAAGGTTGTCCGGCTTTCCTGACTCTGAGAGAGAAGCCTGTGATCTGTCACTTTTCCTCCATTTTGAGCTCGATCTCCTCGATGCTCGCACCTCTCTGATGGACAGCAACGGATTCATTACCTAATTAACTTCGGTCCGAAGCGGGAGATGTGTGCCAAACCGGATAATTTGCGATGCGAGTCTGCCGTTGACGTGGATAGAGCAATTGCTGGGTATCGAAGGCGTTATCACCACTCGGGGAAAATCAGCCCAGAACCGCATGTCGTACTCACCGTCTGTGAGAGACCACTGAGACGGTAATACGACAGAGCTGTAAGCTCAACCTGCGACACGATCTGGTCAATCTTGCCACCAAGCAAGCTGTGCGACCCAATTGTCGCGCGATCCTCTATCAACGAGGATCCTCTCGATCAATGCAAGGGATCCGGAGAGGCAATCGCTTTCGTAGATGTCACCCCTGCCCCCGACCAAACAGGAACAACAAGCAAGAAAGGCATGCAGGTTCGAGACTCGAGAGCCGCAAGCATTGACCACATCCGTTATCTCAACGGCCCGTCCTCGCTCGATACGGCAGACGCAAGGGCGAGCCTCGCATGGCGCAGATCCGGATCGACCACAGGGTGCCAGGGGAGCAGTGGGGAGAAGAGTTCATCGAGAAATGGTCGAGAAAAGTCGAAGAGCATGTGAACCGTGGCTTGAAACCTAAACCTCACCGACTGTGGATGCTTCCAAAACTCGGTGAAGTTGGCTTCCTCCGTCCGTTGGCTGCGATGATTTTTATCTGTCATAACAGCATGATCTTTGGGCTTTGGGCTTTGGTACTGTGCTGATTCGAGGGGTCGAAAAGATGGCGATATAGCGGATCGACTTCTCGCCATAAGGCGGTATGGCGAACTCGAGTGCTGGAATCACGAACTTTCGCTGCGCCACTGCCCTGCATTTCATCCTCTCAGTTGTGCTTGCTCGGTTTCACAAAGTTTGGCCAGTGCACTGTCCAGGTGCTGACTGCTGAGGCAGCGAGTGTTCGCCATCCAGCTTGGACCTTCATGCCACTGAAAGTCCCCTGGTTGATAGCGCTGATAGCGGACTTCGCATCTTTCCGGGCCCTTCCACTGACCGGGCGGCAGTGGTTATCAATTACCACAAGGCTTCTGTGTGTCGAGCTCAGATTTGCGCTCGCCATGCCTGAACGACAGGGGGCTCGACGAGAGATGTGGGGGGCATAGCTTGCTAAGAACGGATTCGAAACGTTCACGATAACGACCGACTGGTCGGTATGAAAACGGATTGAACCGCAGCAGCAGTACTGTCGTGGAACAAACACCGCCCGGACGATATCAGGGTGACATGTTTGCTTTTTGTTGGTCTGCTTGTTGTCTGGTGGAGAGACAGAGGAAGCGACATGTCTGGCATCTCGTGGGAGTCCCGGCCTGATGCTGTGTTACCAACCACAACGGCAGGCAGAGAGGCTGGATGAGTTGCACTGCTGTGCTGCTATCACACGAAATGCGAAATGCGATGTTGTCGTGAGACGACTGAGCCGCGGACCCAGGTTGGTATCATCGAGTCCAGTTGTCGGTGAGAGGGCTCATCGGCACAGGAAGTCCTATCTGTGCCTGATCCTTCGGCTCGCATCGTGACGCTTCATCGCACCGATGATCGTGAGCTTTGTCTGCGGACGCGAATCCCAACAGGAGCTGAAGCCTCTTGAAAATCCCCCTGGGCTGAGGATGAGTGGTTGAGATATGACCGAATAGGAATGATTCCATGCTTCTCACGAACCACGTCGGCGAAACCAGTGCCAGCCAGCCCTGCGAGGACTGCCGGTAGGCTCCCGTGTGTGGTGGACTTTTTTCATTGATTGTTTTACGAGGCGTTCGTCCCAATGCCTGCTGCTGGTTTCCAGCTCGTTTGAGCGTCTCCCGTACCTGGCTGATCGTCGTTGCAAATGCTCGCCGACAGTGCACCATCTCCCGGCTCACGGCTGTTGTTGTTAACGTCGTGTTAGTGTCTCGAAACGGACAGAGGACGGTGTTGGCAGATCTCGAGAGCTGTGACGAATCACAAGAGTGGCAGAGACGTCTTATCTTTGGACCCCCAACCTTGTGCCCCTCGTCGTGATCCATGTGGCATCTCCGGCCGTGCTTCGCGAACCGCCTGTCGCAGGTCCGTCCAACCGTCCCGCCAGTGTCACTCGTCGATAAAGTCGCCTCTTTCCGTAACGCAGGTCCTGCCGTCTTGGAGTGTTGCGGTTTGCTTAAATGCAGCGCCTTCATCCGGGCGAACAATGATGCGTGGGATATGAGGCCATTAATGAGAGAGACGAGCGGGATGGTCGATCGGAAGAAGCACCGTTTCAATGTTTGATGGCGACACGATCCGATGGACGGTACGTACCGCCAGATTTAGCTCGCAATATCGGATTTAAGGGTGCAATTCCGGGCAAGAAGGCTAAAAGTGGAGACCGGCGTGGGTGGCTTCCAAGAAGTTTGACGTGCTTTTGGACATCACAACCTCACGATTTCTTTTTTGAACTTGGGCAAAGACCCCACTCAACAGCGGGTACGAATCGCTACACTAGAGTGAGGAAGCTGCGATGGAGCATCGCTTCCGGTCGCTCATGCCTTTTGCTTGACGACTTCATCTCATTCCTGCCGTGTCTCCTTCGATGCGCTCAACGCTTCACGGCAGGAGCGACCGGCGTGGGATGCTTCAGGTTTGATCAGTCATAATGTTGTAATTCACCTTATAAGTCGCGGGATGTGCAACTTGACCTCGAACACCATCAAATGCTGTGTTGCCTAAGGTATCCGGGGCCGTCATCCGGCCACATTTCCACCTGCTGCCCCCTTTTTACTTCTCAGCTGTAGCTATCCGTCTTTGCATCCGTCCGCCTTGCTCGTTAGGATCACGATGCCTTCCTTCATACCTTGTTGTTGGACCCCAAATTTCTGATCCGGGCCGGTACCTGTTCATACCGGGGAACCTCCCGCGTCATGGTGGGGTTATAGGCCGCTCAAGGGGGTGGTACCCCTACAATACGCCCATTTGCCGCCTATCAAAAAGTGACTTTGTTTTTAGCAAGAACTGCCATCCATCCCACCCTTGCCAATCTGTCTCCGTCAAATCTTCGTAGCCGGCCCTACACTTATCTCTTGTCAAACGCCATCGCAAAAGATCCGTTGTCTTCCTTCTCCCGGCCCTGGCCATAGAGGTACATACATACAAGACAGAAAATCACGCCTTGTCTTGCCCTCCCGTGTCCAGGTGGTCTCACTCTCGCTTCCAACAACAAAATTACAGACAGCTCATCACAAGGAACAACTCCTCCTTGCATGCTGACTACAGATCGTGTCATTCCTCGTTCTGGGCTGTGATCAACATTCGTCGTCCCCTCTCCGTTGCCTGCCACGGTACCCTTTTAGACCACCCGGAGGACCGCCCCTCGAATAGGGCCCTTATCTTCTCTCAGCGTCGTCTTCCTTCGTCTCTCCTCCGTTGCTACAGCGGCACGCCTCTATTTTAACTAATCTCGCGCCTGGGCGGCAGCATCAGCCAGACCGCTTGCTTGGCCGCCGCACAAGAGCAAACAGACAGACGGACAAGATACTGGCAAGCTGATTGATTCTGCAGCCTCCCGCAGTATCAGACGCTGCAAGGGTTGTTGCTGCTGGCATCCATCCATCGGTACCCGAGATACGTACATACGTACATATCTCTCGTTTCCTTGCGACACCTACACCTATCAAAGACGAGAGAAGAGGTCAGACCCCGTTGCCCGATCCGCCATTTTACCATTTGGCTCAGACATTGCGCCAGCATACCCCATTACCACCGAGAGACACTCCGTTCCACTATCAAGCAAGGAAAAGCGCAGCACAAGGCGGCACTGCCATATCTCTCTATCAATTGTTCCTGGAACCCCTGTCTCTGCCCTGTCTCGCATCCGTGGCACATGGGCGTCTATCTGAGCCCGATTCCGTGCCCCTAACCCAGCAACTTTTTTCCCTCTGACTGTTGCTGAGTGTCAGTCATTTATAACATACCTGCCACAGAGCCGCCCGGTCAGGAATCACATCGTCGTCGTCCCACAACTTCTTTTCACAAATCCCAGACATCCCACTTCTTCCAACAACACCCCTTGCGTTGGCTCCCAGGTAGTTGGTACTGGACTTCACTGCCATCTATTTGGCTTAGCTCCCCCAGGTCTAGGCCTGTTCCCATGGACGACTTTCAAGAAACTTCGTCAAGCGTCTTGTCTGCCATGTCTAAGGTCCGATAGCACTATCTGTGTTGGCTCGTGACCGTCAAAGCCATTCCTTGCTGCCGAGACGTACTTCCGTTCTTACCTTACCTTCCACAACGTCACAATATAAAGGAACACCAACTTTCAACACCATTACACCGGGATCATATGCTAGGCCGTAACCGCAGCATGTCGGCCAAGTCCTCTCCCTCACCCCGCCAAGGACCCCGGGCCCAGGTGGACGAGTCCTCCCTCCCCCAAGGCCACTGCCGGTACATCCTCCTCCTATCAGAGATCAAAGGCCAGCGCTGCGCCTGCGTCAACTTCGCCCTCAACCGCGGAATGCCCGGAGCGACGTGCGACTGCGGCCACCTCGCCTGCTTCCACAACAAAGAACCTGAGCCCACCGAGATGGACCTGCTGAAACAGAGGATCAAGGACCTGGAGGATAGACTGTTGGGACAGGCCGCGGTCGCAAGAGATCGGGACGAAGAGGCCAGCCAAGCCATCCTGACGAGGGTGAGCGGACTGGAGGAGGAGATCGAGAGGAGCAGGGAGGAGTTCGGCCAGGAGATCAAGCGGGCGTTCGCCAACTCGACGCTGGCGTGGAACTCGTTCCACCAGGTCCAACAGAAGGTCGACGTGCAGGAAGGGCAGATGAATCATGTCCTGAACAGGCTCGCTGGCGTGGACTCCACCTTGCAGCGGTTAGATGACCGGCAACTGGAACTCCAGGACGCAGACACTTATCTGGAGGAGAGGATTGAATACATCCAGGAAACGCTGGATGAGAACGAGAAAGAGAAAGAGAAAGAGAAAGAGAAGCCGCACACCAGAGGACGGGATCCCCGACCACGTCACAGGTCAGCATCAGCGTCGCACCTCCCAAACGGCCGAAACCACCCTTTAGGCCATTCACACCCCCCCTTAGGGAGTACTCGCCGCCGGAGTCCGTCGCCAGTGACCCCGGGCCGCGCCTCCCGCGTACCTCCCACCTCCAACCCCACCTCTCCAGCCGCCACCACCGGCATCTGGACGGTGCACATCTCCCTCCTCCCCCACGCCACGATCCCCATGCCCTTCGAGCGCAACACCAACGCCTACCTGCGGTGCCTCTCCCGCGGCCTGCACCAGGTCGTGGCCATCCGCGGCCCCACGGCCGAGGCCTTCTGCGCCGCCGTCAACAAGGCCTTCTCCCCCTTACTCCGGGGCCGGCCGTGGATGCCCCTCCAGGCCGAACTGTGCAACGCCCAGACCCTCCAGGGTCTCCCCATGCTGAGGCAGCTTGATCCTTCCCTCATCTCCACCTCGCTCTACTCCGCCGATTTCTTGCGGAGGCACTGCGCGGTACTGGACGCGGGCGGGATGATGGAGAGCCTGTACATCACCATGCGCGAGCCGCACGCTTTATCGTGGCATGCCGTGCGGCGGGCGCCGGTTTTCACCGAGGGCTTGGAGGAGAGCTGGGAGTTCGACCCGCTGCTGGATAATGACCCGTTTGACGATGATGATGTCGCTGTGGATGATGATGTACGGCCGGCGGCGGGGGATATAGTGCCTGCCTTCCCGTCGCTGAAGAGGACGGCGAGCGAGATGCAGAGGTCGGCTAGTTTCGGGTCTGCTAGTACCGCTGTCGCTACGACGGCGGGTGATAGTGCGGGTATGTTGCCAAGGGCGAAGAGGACGTGTCCTTTGCCTGCTGCTGCGAAGACGGGGATTGTTGGTCTGAGGAGACCGGGTGTTGGGACTGCTTAGCTGGGTATACCATGTTGCATTGAGTATGTTCGAGACAGGTTTCATATAGAGTGTCGTCTTAAGCGGCGGGATGGGATAGATCTGATGAGAGCTTTGGCGTTGCATGGAACTCGGTTCTGATAGAGAGGAGGAGCAGACGTCTTGGTGGGATCTTTTATACCATTCTGAAGTATTGTTGATGGAATGAAGCAAACGACCTAGGAGTTAGCCTACAATATAGAAGACGGGGTGGATAATGAAAACAATGTGTTCCTGTCGATATTTGGCCAGATATTTGGCTGATAGTCGTCGCTGTGTGAGATGAGACTCCATGCCATCTTGCCTTCTTGCTGGAGGACTCCGTCATAAGCCGCGTCGCGACCAGTGCCGAGGGCGCGTCCGGCCGGTGAATACTATCCTCACCAGCGGACTTGATCAAAAACAACACGTTCTCCTGTGTGTTCTCATCCAGCCGTTCGTCAGTTGGAAAGCATGGATGCTGTCCCTATCATAAACACACTCAGACGCTCCTCTGAGAGCACAATGAGATGTGGATCGACATCAAACGTGAAATTCCTCTCCGGCACATTGTCATTAAGTGTAAAACCCCATCCTCTATTCCATCAACACGAAATGTGAATGTTGTAGTCGAGGCACGAAGATACAAAGGTACTTCCATGATTTTCGTTTTAGCTCTGTCTCCACCATTTGCATTTCATTTCAGCCACACATCTCTCTTCCCCGTCCAAGCCACAAGAGGGCCTCAGCCACACCTTCTCGCTCCTCGCTTGACTCCACTCAACCCACACAAAAATTTAACCCTCCCAAGAGCGAACGAATTCCCCCAATCCCGCGAAATTTACGGAAATCCAGCCATCGTCCACGACAAACCACCCAGCCCACCGCCCGCAAGTCAGACCTCTTCGATCTCTCGACAACCCAGCCAAACCACAAAACCGCAATCATGTCTCACGATACCGTCTGGAACTCGCGCCCCAAGACCTACGGCAAGGGCTCCCGTGCCTGGTAAGCCATCACCCACACCCGATTCCGGACACGTTGGAGGGGAAATTGCGAGGGAGAGGGGAAAGAGAGAGGAAAGGAGATGGGAATTGTAGAGACGATGGAGGGAGGAAACATGGCGAGAGGGGACTATCGAGGAATGGAAAGGCTAACAATGACAAAACAGCCGCGTCTGCGCCCACCAGGCCGGTCTGATCCGCAAGTACGGACTCAACATCTGCCGTCAGTGCTTCCGCGAGAAGTCCGCTGATATCGGCTTCACCAAGGTACGATTCTATTCTACACCTCGCCTCCATCAACCGCCGCAACCTCAACACCCACGAACCTCGCCAAGTCCCATATTCGGAACGATCCAACTAACATTTGTCTCCCACAGTTCCGTTAAATCATTCCCCCACGGACGGAGGACGAGGATGGATGGATTTCGACACGGCTTTATTCGTAACGGCATAATGGGAGTTTAACACGGTTATGACTTCGGTTATTTGGAACCTTGGACTTTTGGGCTGCGAAATCAGTGAAAAGGAAGAGGATGGAGGCCGGTGGTGTGCGTGGTGAATAAACCAGATTCGAGTCCCGAGCGCAATAGATCGTTGCTTATTCTGGTCAACTCCTTGACTCTGGCTCCTTTTTTTGGTCGATGAAGCCGCTTGTGTGGGATGTGACTGTGCTGTGCTGTGCTGTTTGGGGAATTGCGCTCCTGCGTTTATCTTGTGCTCCTGAGCGTATGTCCGGACGCTCGAACTGGCTTGATGCTCTCAGCGCTTACATGTAGAAGACTTCATGAAGCGACTTATGCATGCTGGTCAAGACGTAGACGAGCATTTGTGCCGTTGCTATGGGAATACCCTCGGCCTTCACATCGGACCAGCCAGCGCGTGTCCACCTCTCCAGACCTTACTCACTGACAGCACTGGGATATATCCTCCGACGGATCGATTTACGTGGCAGAACAGCTGACACACTCGGTACTTATAAGTGTGGCTCGTGGGCCTCTATTACACCTCCAGGTATGTCTATACTACATATCAAAGACAAGCCTCAGAAGCAAAAGAGCGGAGAGATAAAAATGGAGAGCCGTAGTCTAAAGTTGTACAGGTTTGCCCGAAGCCAGTAGTAGGAGAGAGAGTTCAAATATGCAGCATATCATCGTACAACAACAAAGACATCCAAATGTACAAGGGGGTTTGGGCCTTTTTGGTATGAACTCAGAAAATCAAACTCCGTTACCCCGTAGACTTAGGCCGGCCCTCCCAAGTTCTTTTTATGTGTCTCTCTCCCTCCTTGAAACTCAATCGTACCCCTGACACCTCGCCTCACCAGCTATCATTGGAAACTCAGTTTATTTGATGATCCGAGTGATGATGCCGGTGGCGACGGTGCGGCCGCCCTCGCGGACGTTGATCCGCTGCCCGACCTCGACGGCGTGAGGGTTGTGCAGGTGGGCGACCATCTCGATGTTGTCGCCCGGCATGACCATCTTGGAGTGCTTGTCCTCGACCTCGTCGGGGAAGAAGAGGGCGCACGACTCGTCGGCGGTGCGGATGTACATCTGGGGCCTGTAGTTCTCGTGGAAGCCCGTGTGGCGGCCGCCCTCCTCCTTGGTCAGGACGTAGAGCGAGACCATGAACTGGCTGTGGGCCTGGACGGAGCCCGGCTTGACGAGGACCATGCCGCGCTTGACGTCCTCGCGGCGGACGCCGCGCAGCAGGAGACCGGAGTTGTCGCCGGCGCGCGACTCCTCGCAGGACTTGTTGAAGGTCTCGATGTCGGTCACCTTGGTCTTGATGATCTCGGTGCCCTTGCCGACGAGCTCGACCTCCGAGTCGCGTTTGAGGATGCCGCGCTCGACGCGGCCCGAGGCGACGGTGCCGCGGCCCGGGATGGAGAAGACGTCCTCGATGGACATGAGGAAGGGTTTGTCGAGGTCGCGCTTGGGGGTGGGGATCCACTCGTCGACGGCGGCGAGGAGCTCGTCGATCTTCTGCTCGCCGATCTCGGGCCTCTTGTTCTCGAGGGCGCAGAGGGCGGAGCCCATGATGACGGGGGTGTCGTCGCCGGCGAAGCCGTAGGTGGTGAGCAGCTCGCGCATCTCCATCTCGACGAGCTCGAGCATCTCCGGGTCCTCGAGGGCGTCGACCTTGTTGACGAAGACGACGATGCGCTCGATGCCGATCTGGCGGGCGAGGAGCAGGTGCTCGCGGGTCTGGGGCATCTGGCCGTCGGAGGCGGCGACGACGATGATGGCGCCGTCCATGTTGGCGGCTCCGGTGATCATGTTCTTGATGTAGTCGGCGTGACCGGGGCAGTCGACGTGGGAGTAGTGGCGGTTCTCGGTCGAGTATTCGAGGTGTGTTGTGGCGATGGTGATGCCGCGCTTCCGCTCCTCGGGGGCCTTGTCGATGGAGCCATAGTCGAGGAAGTTCGCTAGGCCCTTGTCGGCTTGCCTCTTGGTGATGGCGGCTGAGAGGGTGGTCTGAGGTTGGGAAAGGAGAAAGTGGTTAGCTATAAGCTGACGTGACGACTGTTAGCTCTTCCAGTGAACACACACCTTGCCGTGATCGACGTGACCGATGGTGCCGATGTTGACGTGAGGCTTCGTCCGCTCAAAGACGGCATATGTCCTTGCGAGATTGAGTACTGGAGATGTGGTCTGCTGGCGTTGAAGCGCGATCAGAGGGTTGCTCTGCCGCGTCAGGGCGAAGCGTGCCGTCCGTAGAAACGGTGCAATGGTTCTGAAGGAAGACATGGCGGGCAAACGCTAGATCAAAAAGGCCACAACAGAGAGAGAAAGGGTGAAAATGAGCGGAGTGGGTGGTGTTTGGTATATTAAAAAGACGGCGGACTTGCTCAAGATATGCCTCCTTCGCGACTCGAAGCTCCGGGTCCAAGGGAAATTTTTGGAGCCGCAAAATTTCGGAAACCAAAGACCATTCCCAATGCGCACGGACCAGCCCGTCTCTCCCGGTCTGATTGCGTGATCACGTGGCCCCTTTAGCCTCACCTCCTTTTCGAGCTGGAAATGCATCGCAAACACGGATAATTCAGGTTATCTGATTGTTGACCGACGATTGGCACTCATGCCCGCTCATGATTCTGATCTATCCCCTGTCTTTACCTTACCACTGGTGAAGTGTACCCGCCAACAAATGGTGGTTGTAGGAAAGTTTTGGGATATGAGAGTGCCAAATAGCTAACGCCTACCAGACAGATATCCTTCACCATTTCTTACGTTCCATGCCCTGTCAATGCAACTTTCCAGCTCAAGTGAAGCTCCAGGATGATGGACCATATAGCCATGGTTTCCGCTCTCTGTTGCCTGCTGGTCAGAGGAGGCAACTTTGAGCAACACATACAACATATTCTCACAACCAGACAAACTACTTACTCTTGCCGACCCCTTTACCACTTCGAACATAGATAACATTCCCCTGTTTTGTACTTACATGGTCTCAATATGTGTACCATCGAGAGAGAGCGTCACGACTGCCGGTACTGCAGCAGGACCAGATATCTAGACTTGCATACTGAGACGTGTGGGAATGCCCCTGCCCCATGGACTGCGTGCGAGTCACCGCGCCATGTTACCAACGTGAGCCTGTGGATGAAGTGCTCCAGGTGTAGGGCAACGAGGGAGAAGTAAGTCACCACAGCCAATATAGCTTCGTTCTCAGGCTAACAGCTCGTTCCTGGAGATCTCGTTGCATAGTGATATGAGCTTTAACAAAGACCCATGGAGTCGTTGAGTACAACAACACCATAGCACCACGACACTGGCTTACAACGAAGGACGTCACCAGGTTACCTGTACTCAGTCCTGCGGTATTCGTCCGAGAATGGTATGAGATGGCAGAGCATGCGCGGCGGTGAGCTCGTGCGCAGGAGGTCTGGCTGAAGGCTGGATGAAGCCTGTAAGGCACATGGCTTGGTCTCGGACTTGCATACCCTATCTATGCGGAGAGCTGCGAACAGACGGAGGCAGAGTTGAAGACGAACTTAATACTTGGACCGGTGTCCTTATTTAAGTACAACACACGTCTCTTCTGTTCCAAAAGCTGACTTGCACTTGACCTCACGACTTTATGAGCATCCATCAGGAAGCACTTTTATCAACCTCAACATCAACCCCGATCTCACCACAAGAGTCCACCAACACCTCATCAAAATGCAGTGCACCTCCTACGGCGCTTGCGCGGTAAGTGTTACCCTCTCCCCCGAATACCTCCCACATCAACTTTCACACCCCTTACCAAACTAACTCCGTGCCCCTCCAGCAAATCTTCATTGATTGTGTCTACTCCCTCCAGTCCTCGCTCGGTATTCCCGACTGGATGGGCGCCTTCAGCGGCCCCGATCATCCCGGCGATCAGGCAGAGGAGTTGGTCCATCTCGTCGCCATGCTGACGTACATCATTGCGAAGCGGCAACTACGCCGTTACCTCGAGCACCGCTTTCCACGCCTGTACCGTGTTCCACGTCCGCGCCGCAAGCCAACCAAGTCATCCTCAGGGTACGTGGACCAGGACGACGAGCGTACGGATAAGCCGGCACAGGGCCGCTGGCGGGCGGTGGTGAAGGAGGTTGTCTGGTACTGGATTACGTATCAAGTCGTGAGTTGTGGTTGTGTTTACTATGATTTGGTGATGTTGTTGGATAGGGGGGACGGTTGCTGATGAGTCGATCACCAACATATGCGATTCCTCCACGCATATCCGCGGATGTTTCTTGAGGAAGCTTGAAGGTTCGCTACGCTGTGTTGCAGTAACGAAAGGCCATACCGTTCGGGTCCTCCGTCTAAGCAGGCGTGCAAAGGGAGGAGGCAGCATGCGCGTCTTAAGTGTCTTTGCCTTCAGGTTGTCTGCTTCGTCAACCGGCCTACCCTATACAACATCTCAGCCAGAGGCGTCGGTAACATGAGTACGTCGGTGGTTTCTGATGGAGCTCAGGACGTGCAAGCACCAGGAGCAGTTACTTAGAGGCTGGGAGCTCCTGGATGTAGTGGGACGATGTATTCTCTCCAGTGAAGTTATTTCGAGCTCTTGAAGCAAATAGGCATTCACTGATGTCATGTGCAAATGATTCCAGGGGCTTTGAGTGGAGTGCTCCGGCAAGCTCAAGTGCTAACAAGCTTCAACTGTTAGTGCACTACCTTGGACCATGTGAAATGTGTATGGTGTTATTGGCAAAAGGGTGACACTTAGCTAAGCTCGCAGTAACAGCTGGGCATGTGCTTCTTTCCTCCTTTCCAGAATTTTTGGCGATCCATGCTCCAAGCAAGTCTAGGCCAATACGGGTGCATTCCCTCCGATCCAATCTGCGTATCTGTCGTCAGTCAGACTTTGGGGAAAGTGCCAGCTTGCATCTTTGATTCATCGGTCATTCTTCTGATTCACGTTTTGTCCAAGGGGAGAAGGTTCTACTTGTTGTCAACGATACCATTTACCAGCATTCACAAGGATGACTGGCCATTACTAGCGATTTGTCTTCTTGTCTGCATTTGCCCCCTGTATACTAAGTACGGAGCCCCTTTCCACGAACCCCGGCCCATCTTGAAGCTTTTCAGAAGTTGGCAGTAGTCGCGTTTCGCGATCGCCTCATTGCTTTGCCGGACAGAGTTGCATTTCCAGCATTTTGCATCTACCGGAACAGCTCGCTAACCTCGACTGGATGCATTTAGTACTCTTTTACTTCGCGGGCAACCAGTCGTCTACCTTTTCTAACCGTACCGTACCTTTAATCGATCACAACGACACGCCATGGCCGTCGATTCTCCACATGCATCGTGGCATCCGGCGCTGATGCCAAACTCGGCATCCGACCTCGACCAACTTCCGCGACATCAAGAACAACAGGAGGAAGAAGCGCCACAACCGCCAGCAAAACCATCAGTACCAGAACCAACACAGCCATCGCCGCCAGAAGAGAGCACGGCCACCTCGAGCTTACCAGACGCCAAAGATCCCTTCGACCAGGGAGCTGCCGACGATGCTTGGTTCCCCGAGTACGAAGCGGGCGGCGAACTACGACCTGCTGAGAAAGAGGAGGAGGAGGAGGTAGCACCGACGCAAACAAACGAGGCGAACAGTGCATCCGAACCCGAGGCGACACAAGAACCTCCAGTCGAGGAGCAACCTGCATTGGAAGAGCAAACTTCAGCCGAGGAGCAACCTTTCGTCGAAGAGCAACATCCAGCCGTGGAGCAGACTTCTGTCGAGGAGCAAGATCCCGAAGCTGCAGGGAATACATCAAAGCATCTCAGCACCATGTCCTTTGCGCGTACCGTCTCGCACGAGTTCAACTGGAACGATGACGAAGATGCCGAGTTTAGCCTGCAAAAGAACGAGCCGGATCCCTTCAAGTTCATGCCTCGCAACGACCGAACGAACTCCTTCCCCGTGGTGCCGACCCTGCAGAGCCCCCACGTCGAAGAGATCGAACACTCACTTTCCGCAAACGAGGCTCAGGATATTGTGGACGAGGTGGAGCGGCAGGAGGAGAAGGAAGAGGCAGAAAAGGCCCAGGCAGGACTCGCGAGCGCTTTCGACGACACAAACGATGAGGACTTCCTGCAGAGTCTACAGGACGGGTCTGACCAGCAGCAGTACATCGGAGGCGACGTCCAGGGTACCAGCGAGGAAGCTTCAGATGCGAGATATGCGGAGGGTCTACCGCTGGTTTCGCACCATGCGGACGGAGAGGCCGATGGCCCGACTGAGGATGCGACACGCGGCCAAGATGCCCTCACGACCGATTTTACAGCCGATGACGACGACTTCTTCGCCCACGTCCAGGACTCTACATCTTCCGAGCCGCACGAACCAGGAATGGCGCCGTTGGAGCGGAAGTCGACTATGCAAGTCCTCGATGATCTGGGTATGGGCAAGGCCGCCTCTGATATGGCCACTGTTGAGGAGGAAGCAGATGAGGAGGCCGAGGATGCTGCCCATGCGGACGAGGTGGCCCCTCAACAAGAGGCCGGTGTCGATCTTGATGCGAAGTGGAAAGAAGTGTTCGCCGAGGACGATGACGAGGATTTTCTACTGGAGGATACTTCGGAATCGAAAGAAGTCGACCCTGCAGCTTTCTTTGGAGACGATGACGAAGGGTTCCTGGAAGATGTCGCTAACGAAACCGCTGCTCAACCTGCTCCCGCTCCGGAATCGATTACGTCGCCCGTTGGCGCCGCCCCAGCCCAGCCTATAAAAGCCCGGTACCTGCCGACGGGACAAACTGCTACTGCTTCGATACCCGCGAACCCCTACCTTCCTGCCGCATCACCGTTTGCTGCTCCGTCACCCGCACCCTTCGCGGCTCCTGCACCGGCCTCTGTTCCTCCGATGGCGCCCGCGTACGGTGCGCCTCCTGCGCGACGGGAGCCCAACAAGGCGCAGAGCTTTGTGGACAAGAAAGGCGGCTACCAGTCACCGTACGATCTACCAATGGAAGTCGTCAAGCCAAGGAAGCGTGTGAGCATGCAGAACCTCCAAAGGCCGGCGAATGCACCGCATACTCCTCCGGTTGGGCCGCCTGCACCGCCTCGTAGTACGAGTATGTATGCTCAGGCGCCGCCTCAGAGGCCTACTGCTGCATCGGTCGCCAGCCTATCTCCACCAACCTCAAGAGACGGCCCTCATCCACCAGCCGGAGCGCCAAAGGCCATCCCACCGAAGGCTAAAGAGGCTTTCTTTGAGGATCTGCCAGTTGTCTCCAAGCCGCGTCCCGCTTCCAGACACAGCTTGAAGGGTATGCCCTCACCGTCGCTAGCCAGCCCTTATGGTGCAACTCCGGCTTCCCATCCTCCGCCACACGTGGCACCACAGCCAGCTGCCCAGTACTTGCCGCCGCAACCAGTGCTATCCCCGCCAGCGTCTACCCCTGAGATCCCAGCTCTGGTCGCGCCTGGCCGAGTTAGCCCGTACGCACCACTCCAGTCGAGCCCATCACTTGTCCCCAACGTGCCGCCGCCAGCACAGGCCAGTCGATACTCGCCCGCCCCTCCCAGCGCACCGCACCTAAATGGCGTGACGCCCCCGGCGCCGCCTAGTCGCTATTCACCCGCTCCGCCAGCCTCTCGCCCTCAAAGTGCGGGGTATGGTGCGGCACCGGTCGGTCCAGCGCCTCCTGCACTTCCTCACCAGCCGAGGACGTCAAGCCCGTTGGCTCACTTTGAGGTTTCGCATGACCGGTCGAGACTGTCCGGTCATGCCGATAACGGCCACGCAGACAGGCGAGGCAGCTCTACATACGAACAACGCCTTCAACGTGTGCCGTCGTTGCCGCCAACCCGGGAAGTAGAAGAGGAAGACGGGGCAGGTACTCTGGCTTCTGGACAGGCGATGATGTCTCCACCTCCGGCATCGCACGCGCAAGGTCATAGTCAGCTTCCGTATCGTCCCAGACAGACACCGCCACCTGCCGCTTTTACTCCGCAGATGTCTCTGTCTCCCCCCAAGAGAGTGACTTCGAGTTACAGTCCTACGCCGCTGAACTCTGTCCAGAATTTCGCTCCACCTCAAAGGTCTCAGACACAGTCTCCTGGAGCTCTTTACGGAAGAGGTACCGGACCGAAACCTGTTGACCCTATCCCCCGACCATCCTCTGTTCATGGCCCCACTTCGCCTCGTGCAGCTGCTCAGGCCACCTTCCCACCTCCTGGGCAAACATCGCCCACCGCCACACGCCAGCGTGGCTTCTCTCAGAACTTCAACCTGATAGCACCCACCGACGGTCGGGAACACGATCCCCTGCAGAGATGGAAGGGCGTACCGGTCATAGCATGGGGCGTTGGCGGCACGGTGGTCACGTCGTTCCCCAAGGATGTGCCTCGGTACGGTATGGGCCAGAGTGCTCCTATGGTCATCAGGAGCCCTGGTGAGGTTAAAGTCCAGACGATCAAAGACCTAGAGCCGCTCGAAGAGCGCCTGTCTAAGTTCCCCGGCCCGCTGAAGGGCAAGTCAAAGAAAAAGGAGACCCTCGCTTGGCTTACTGCTGGCATTGAGACTCTGGAAGCAGGCATTCCCAAGAACCTGGCATTCCAACACCACGTGTCTCATGAGGACAAGCGGGCGGAAGAACGGGTTCTGCTATGGAAGATTCTGCGGTTATTCGTCGAGCACGATGGTATCCTCGAGGGAAATCCTACTGTCGAGCAAGCTGTTCGCGAGATATTGTCTCCCGACCTTGCTTTGCAGGGGCCAAGCTCGCCGCTGCTCACGACCGGAGCCAATATTGGCTCACTAGCCGCGTCTGGTGCGATTAAGATGCATGCTGATGCCGTCGACCCTTCGTCTATCGAGGAGCTGCGCAACTACTTGCTCACAGGAGACCGCGAGAAGGCTGTCTGGGCCGCGGCAGACAAGCGGCTCTGGGGCCATGCGATGCTTATTGCGAACACTGTTTCGCAGGATCTGTACAAGAAGGTCACACAGGAGTTCGTCAAGAAGGAAGTGAACTCGCCTGGCCACAATAACGAGTCACTTGCGGCTCTCTACGAGGTTCTGTCGGGCAACCATGAGGACTGCGTCGACGAGCTCGTACCAGTACATGCTCGTGCTGGGCTACAGCTCCTCGCTAAGGACTCTGGCGTCGGTGCCACGAAGGACGTCACAGAAGGCCTGGATAAGTGGCGGGAGACGCTGAGCCTGATCCTCAGCAATAGAAGTGCGGATGATGCCCGGGCGATGGGCTCGCTCGGGAACCTCCTCTCTAGCTACGGCAGAGCAGAGGCTGCCCACATCTGTTTCATCTTTGCCAAGAACCAAGCCGTGTTTGGCGGGCTCGATGACCCCAGCTCGAGTTTCGTGCTGGTCGGCTCTGACCATAGGAGGCAGGTCGAGCAGTTTGCGAAGGAGGCGGAGCCCTTGCTCCTGAGTGAGGTATACGAGTACGGTTTGAGCCTTGCAGGCTCGAGTCCCCCGATCAACACTGCACATCTTGCGGGCTACAAGTACCAGCACGCCCTGACGCTTGCTGAATACGGGTTCAAGGACAAGGCGCTGCAGTACTGCGACGCCATTCTCAACGCCATTGCTGCGCAGACGAGAAGGTCGCCGTATCACCATGCTTTACTCGAAGCAGCAGTGGAGGATCTCAGCAAGCGGTTGAAGCTGGCTCCCAAAGAGGGCTCCAACTCTTGGATTCCCAAGCCCAGCATGAACAAGGTTTCCGATAGTGTCTGGAACAGGTTCAACAAGTTTGTTGCCGGAGACGACAACGAGAACTCCGGCCAGGGGTCGCCCACTCACGGCGTGGAGAGCGGACCGTTTGCTCGCATTGGAGGTGGCACTCCCACCATCAGCCGACCGCCATCTGCCGCCGGCTTGGAGACATTCGGTGCTACGGTACCCGGCTATCCGATGGTTAGCGGACCCGTGGCTCCCCAGATTGCGCCTGCCGGTCCTACCAGGACCGCATCTCGATATGCTCCCGGGGCACAGTCGGCACCTGCTGTGTCCAGCCCGTACGAACCTTCGGCCTATGCGCCTCGGGCGTCCATGGAGCGCACTTCTAGCGAGTTGAACAGGAGCTCCTTCGAGATGACCAGACCGGCACCGGAGACGCAGCATTCTTACACCAACGCCTACGGATACACGCCCATCAACTCGGCGCCAGCGCAAGGCCTCCTGCCCGTCAACGGCACAACTGGCTTGGGTCTCTCCAGCCTATCCCGAGAATCTTCCTACATGCCCGTTTCCCAGCATCAGGAATCTCCCCCTTCACAGCAGCCGCCCGCCACATCGACACTGTCCGGTTATCAACCGCATCTAAACGCCAACTCGGCACCAAACGGGGCATACCAGCCTTCCCCCGCGCCTGCAGGGTCAGATAACCTCACGCCCGCAGACGGTTACCAACCTCCCTCATACGGCTACGAGCCGCCCTCGTTCACACCACAGGAGGCGGCACCGCAACAAGAGTCTCAGCCCGAGTCAAAGGCAGCCGAACCGCAGCCAGAGACCAACGGCGGGGGTTACGAGCCGCCTTCTTACCAACCTTACGGCTACGAACCACCGTCATACCAACCCGACTCGCAGCCGACGCAGGACGAGTCGGACGAGGAGTCGAAGCCGAAGCCGAAGAAGCGCGGCCCCATGTACGACGACGAAGACGACGACCTCGTCGTGTCCAAGACGCGGGAGAAGTCGAAGGAGGAGAAGGATCGCGAGAACGCGGAGATGTTTAGGAAGATCGCCGAGGAAGAGGGTTTGTCTTTCCGCCCCTATTATTCCCTTCCACCGCACCCATGTTAACTCCCTCCCTCCAGCGAAACGCGCAGAAGCAGCCAAATCCCAACCAAAGAAGGGCTGGCTAGGCGGCTGGTTCGGCGGCAAGAAAGACGCATCCCCGTCCCCCTCGCCTGAACCCCAGCAACAGGCGTCCGGCACGGCCAACAAGCCCATCCGCGCCAAGCTAGGCGAGGCGAACAGCTTCTACTACGACCCGGAGCAGAAGCGGTGGGTGAACAAGAACGCCTCCGCCGAAGACCAGGTGAAGAAATCCACCGCCACTCCCCCACCTCCTCGGGGACCGAGCGGTGGCGGCAGCGCCTCTGCCCGGTCCACCCCACCACCACCAGCGGCTTCTGCCTCCTCCTCTGGTGATGCTGGACGGGCTAGTGCCCCGCCCGGCGGACCGAGGGTGCCTAGCGGTTCGTCCGTGACGAGCAACCCCGGAGGGCCAGGTGGGGAGACGAAGTTGGCGCCGCCGGCTATGATGCGGAGCGCTAGTAATAACTCTGCCGCCAGCGGTGGTGCGGGCGGGGGCCCGCCGAGTAGGCCTACCACGAGCATGAGTAATGCGAGCAGTATCGACGATTTGCTCGGGGCGGCGGGGCCGAGGGTTAAGGGGGCCGCGAAGAAGAAGAAGGGCGGGAGGTATGTTGATGTCATGGCTAAGCCTTGAACTAGCTTAGCTCTAGCTACCTAGCGGGTGGATGCGACACGAGAGGTGAACGGGGACGAAAAGGGGAGGGCAAGAAGGGAGAGAAAAGGGAAGGTCGGATTGAGATAGGGTTGGATGGTGTCGAGAAGATGGGACGGTGTTTGGGATTGTCGGGTGTACCTTGTAAAAATCGTTGTAATAACCTGGACTTTTCTCTTCCTTTCTTGTTGATTATTCTTGGGTTCTGGGGGAGAAACGGCGTTCCTGATGATCGGGACTTGTGCTTTGTGGTCTTTCTGGAGGAAAGGGGAAGAGGAAGATATACATATGCGGTGCCTGGGTATGATAGAGAGAGTAGAACGGTCGCTACATCACATGGAACCACGGAGTCTGATCTGTCCCCTTCACTTGTTCTTGCGTCCACTCCTCTTGTGTCTTTCTTGTTGCCATCACAGAGCTACCGTGTTAAGGTTCGGCGGATGAAGAGTTGATATGGCTGCCGGTGCCGTCCGGACCGGATCTTTCGGACGGAGGATGATCCCGGGCCGGCGGTCTAGATCGATGATAATTTCATGTACGATACTCAGCATCCGCACCTACGGCGCGTATATCGCATATTTCATTCGATCAGCACTGTCAAGATCTGGTACGCACTTTTCTACAAGCATGATCCTGCTTTGACATACGACAGCCAGCCCTGCCAGCCCTGTCAGCCCATATCTCCCATTTTCCCTCTGACGTCTTTCTCCGTACCTTTGCCTTTTCCAGATCCCCGGCCACATATGGTAATCATCCTCCGGTCCAAACCTTCCGGCCCGCTCCCGACATATATGGGAGTGGAGGGAGGGAGGGGAAAGGAGAAGATCTCACCTCAGACAAACGAGCGAGGGACAAGCAAGGGCCGGCTCGGACTCCCCGAGCACAAGAATATGACGGCGTGTGCGGTACGGTGCGGCTGCGGATGCATGCACCAACCAATTGGTTCCCGCTCTTTGGACGGGTTTGGGAAGGAGATGGGTCAAAGTGTGCATGCGTTGCCGATCCTGTTCGGAGCCGGGGAGGGAGGGATCGGCGCCGCGGGCTGTGCAACGGGATGTTTGGAACTTGGAGTCAGGAAGTGATAGGCGGCTGGGAGGCGTGTTTGGAGACCAAAGAGACGGGCTGGAAAGGAGGAGGAAAATATCCGTAGGGGGTGTTTTGCTTGAGTCTGTCTGATACTTACTGCCTTGTCTAGCTGACAGTGACTGTTATTTCGTCACAGATCATCAACTTCGTTACGTGTTCTGAACCCGCCCGAGAGGTTCGATAACACACAAGCAAACCCTTGGACGGACAGCCCCCCCAAATCCCTCGAAATCGTACAACTCGGTACACAGAAGAAGCAAGGAACTTATGTCTGCTTCCACAAGCCAACCTGCGTGGTGTGAGGTTGTACGGCCTGCCAGGCGTCACGCAGCAAGCACGCCAAGCGGGTTGCGACATGCAGATTCATATAAGCTTTGCCGTCACGCGTGCCATCCCCGGATGCAATATTCCCCAGATGGTGTCGACACCTACTGACGGTTTTCTATAGATAGCTCGCTGCTTGTTAAGAAGTCGATGCGGGTCGGGTGCTCTAGACTTTACAACCCTTTGAGGTTCAAGAAGAGAATGTTCGGTTTTGGATGGCTTCATTGTAGAGCAATGTAGCGACTATGAAACGGCGCAACCAGCTTTACCTCTCCGCTGGGAGGACAAAAGTAATCTCCACGAAGCCTAGCCACCAGCAGGAATGCCCTGTGTGACTGCAACCACCCCACGATGCGAACCGCGTGATACAATACCTCGAACGAGTCGCGGGTATGCCATATATTGGTTTGCATGCTGCTTGCTTGCGGCGCGGTCCAGCGTACCGGTGACCAGGCGGCGTATGCAGCGAGGGGGACGCGAAATTCCTCGCAGAGGAAGGAACGAGATATTAGTACTGGAAAGTACAGCCTTTGCCCGAGGCTGTATTTTACATTTGTGCCGACTTTGGGGACCCGTTCGTATCACGAGGCGCGAAATTGACGACATCCAAGGGAGGAAAAGCTTCCCGGAAAATGGGGTTGTGATAACTCTCGGCGGATAGTCCATTATTGGCTGGGAGAAAGACAGGGTCAAGCCGTGGCGTAGTCCGTTCCTCGCGGTGTAGCCCGGAGGTTCGGCCGCGGCTTCATGGTCTCTGGGAACGACGGCACGAAACTCGACTTCGAAGCTTGTGACGGTCTCCCAGGCTAGAGATGGCGGCAATGGGCTGGCTTAGTTGAGCGCCAGCACGAGCATGAGCAATCTGGGTAAGGCCCCGTGCTCTCGCGCTTATGGTAGGTCGGGAATGGCGGCGCGTCGTTCGGTTCGTGAAAAGGAAGGCCGATGATGAGGCATGATCTTCAATATCTTGCACTATGCTCCCTTCGTTCACGCGGGAGTTTGTCGAGGTCATCGAGCCTTTATCGAAATGTAGGGAGGAGGGCATCGCAATCTCTGTTGCATATTAGCGAAGGGGTATCTGTGTTCTGACTTTCGAAGGTGCGTCGGTCTCCGTAGGCGTGGTCTGTGGATTTGGGGACGTGTGCCCAAGATGCTGTCCGTCCTTGACCTTCCTCGAACCTCCCACAACGTGCCCGCCGACGACGGCAGGCGCGCTTGGTCGTCCAAGGCTTCATGCCTCGGTTCGTTCTCCGGTCGTCTCGGCCTTGCTTGGTGCGGTCGAGCATGCATAATAGATTAAAACCAAGACCCCCAGTCCGGCAGTGGGCAGTGTCGGAGCAGTAGCCGTGGGATGTATGGTTATATAGACGAGCGTGATCAGGGGACGCTTTATATGGACGGGGACCTTGTCCTCATCCAGAAGGCGGATATGGTGATGTCAGATATACCCTTCTGGAAGGTAAGGAAGCCAGCGCATGGAGACAGAATGAGAAAAGATGTAGCTGGCACACCAAAGCCTACAAGCCTATTCATAGCCTGGTGTACTGTGAGCCAGCATTTGAGCAACACACTCGTCGTAGGGTAGGTATGACGTTCTCAACGCCAACAAACGTCCATCCGTGTCTTGTACCATTGACTGGGCTCGCGCCGCTGGCTGTAAGCCCCCACGTCAGATTGAGCAGATAGGCATTTTACAACAAGAGCCCTGAAGGTATCACCGCCTGTGGAGTTGTTGCCCTCGTTCTCCATTGATCGTCGAGGAAGTGCCAGGGACCAGTCTCGCGAATATGCAGTGAAATAGGCGATATCGAAATCTCCATAACAGATCCTACGGTGCAGCTTGCAGCTGCAGTTGCCGGATCAATTCCGCATCAGTGGAGATGTTGAGGCCGGTGGACTTCGTCGGCGATGGACACTGAGATCTCGAGAAGTGGAGTGTTGGTTTTAGTTTAACCCAAAGCACGCAAGGCGCACAGTTGATTTAGTGCCTGCTTCTTGGTAACTTCCTGAGCAGGGCAAGCTCAAGATTGCAACGTTCCATCGTCTTTTGATAGAGCCACACCCCCAATGGTGCTTGGGGGCGCTAAAACAGCCAGCCGGATTTCGTAGAGTTCGCAGCGTGCAGTTTCAATGACTGGATGGTACTGTTAACCATCATTGTTGCAAGTCACAAGTGTTGTGAATGTGCTGTGCCTGGTGATCTGTTGAGAAGAGGGGCAGTTAATCTGTGAGGAGGATTGAATCCCGGGTCGACGAAGGCTGAGCGCGGGCTCGAGCGTAGCCTCGCTTCCAAGGGACGGAAAGTCGCACAGCATGTATGTCAAGGCGGTACGCGATGGCTTGGGCCTTGAGTTCATCTCAAGCCGCTTCTCGAACCGCGGCTTCAAGGCTGTTCCCGCGGCTGAGATATTTCGCCGTCGTCTGATCAAGTCCGAAGACGCATCTCCCTTTTCTGCTTGTTTGGCTACAAGGCGAGCACCTCCTCGTTCTGACAAATATGGTCTTGACGTCGCTGTCGAGACATCATCACCGGGAGGCGCGGGACGGAAAGAAAGTCCATTTCTTGCAAAGGAGTGCCGCATCTTTGCCCCTCGCGAAGAAAGCCGATCAGTGATAGGGGCAGAGCGGGACGAGGCGTGATTCGGCCAATGTCTCGCTGTGTGGCTTAAAATCCGGAGTGTGGCTTGGGTCGATCACAAATCATGTCGAGCGGACAGCGGCTTCCATGCAGCTTCTTCGGTCCTTCTAGCGCAAATTAGAGTTCAGATCGCGGATCTTACTCACCCTCCATGAAGGCCTCACCCCTCACAGCTCGCCTTGGCAATGAGGCAGGTAAAAAGCAGGAACTGTTGCTGTAAGACGTCCGTACTGAAGGAGAAACGGAAAGCAAGGAGAAGCCGAGGTCCTGTTTTTCTGTCGATATACCTCAGATTGCTATACGTACCAGCACGGAGATGAGATCGGCCTGAAAGGCAACTGTAACGTGGAGAGGATCTGCGCAGGTACCGATACGTGAAAGTGTAACGCTCACTGCACTTGAAACGAATCTCCAAGGCGAAATTGCGCGACATGCGACCGTACATTCGCCGTCGCATCGAATATGGCGGTCAGGGTCTTCCGCCATATCTCCACCGCATCTCAACAGGCCCGGGCGCTTGGGACCAACGATCTGAACTGGGGCCGGCCAGATGTTCCGGCGAAGCGAAGAGTGAAGCTCGAGCCAACTCACGGGACATTACATTGCGTTATGAATAACACGTGAAAGCATCGATGAGACCCTGCGTTGGGCTGTCAATGTGCTCGAAGATAGAGCTCGCAATGTGACGCAGCAAGTTCGGCGAACACAAAATAGAACCTTGTCTGTAGCTGCGGCACCCCAGCACCATAGAGAAGGTTCCAACAGGCAAGTTTGTAGAAAAGCTCGACCGTGACCAGATCCTGCTGCTGCAGGACGTCCTGGCCCCCGACGAATCCTGCAGCGCCGGTATCTTCCGGGCCGGCCATCAAGTGTTGTCGACGTCGAAAAGAGGGGAAGAAGTAGCTGTCGGTATCTCAAGGTCAAGATATCCTGCGGCGCAAGTTGGCGAACTAGCTTGCATGATGTCAGTGGCTCCCTGATTCGTACATCTCGCATGCCCAGGAGGTCGAGGAGGGGTATGCCCTTGGCCAAGGAAGGCCTGCAGCAAGATAGAGGATGGACGCTCGGGAGAAGCCTGCGTGGAAGGTCGATATATGCTTTGAGCTGGTCCTGTGAGGCGTGGTCTCATGTTCCAAAATGTGATGTGTCGATGCTCTGCTTCATCTTGCTTTCAGCGCTCATAGCAGAAGCCATCATAAGGCCGAGCCAGACGAGAGGCTGCCCGCTCTGAAATGAAATGCCCTCCAATTCGGCTGTCACCCGATGCTCTCCTGCCCTCGCGTGTTGAAGTCATTTATGGTTGGACCATGAGCTCTGCAGGGTCCTTGCTGCTTCTGAGCTCCTGGGGTCATGATAACACAGCAGGCCATTATATTAAGTGCCGCAAAGTTGCAGTACATGGACTGACAGCTGTGAGCACGCGCTCCAGCACCGGCCAGCGCATTGCGTGGGGGTCGGAATCTCTGCCCTTCTTCTCATTCTCAGACCGATGCTCGCTTGTGCAACAAACAGAGAGTCAACACAAGGTGCCAGATTGAGCAGTCACAGTCGCCGCAGCGCATGCTCAATTGAATTGCTGAACGTCTCGTTGTCTAGCGGTCGTATTATTTGACGAGTGAGTGGTCGAAATTGTCGTAAATGGTGGTGGTGGTGGTGAGAGAAGATGTGGTGCTACCTAGGCAGCGAAATAACCGAGTCGAGAGTGAAGACAGTGTTTTGAAATAGCGCTAGACAAGCGCGCTAAGTCGATGCAGTAATGCGCGGCAGCGGGCGGGCTTGCCAAAGTTCTCCGCAGCGATGGCTTCAGTGAGGTTGGAGTGGTGAAACTGCAGAGGCCGGAGACGCTAAAGCGGGCGCCCTTCACACCAACAAGCAAAAAAGCCCTACGGTGGCTTCGGATAAATCTCTCGGCCACAGTGGATGCTTGTTTTGCTTGTGTGAAACGCTCGTCGCCGACGGAGATTTTGAAAGACATTCATGCCTCGGATTGATATCAAAGGGGATTATAAGGCGAAAATGATGAGATTGGATTTCATCCGAAATTCGATCTCGGAGCTGAAAGAGGATGACATGGGCAGCACGTGCCCGCTCTGGCACTCGTGGGGAAGGAACGACTTCCTCCAACCCATGCCAGCCAGGACGGCGCCTGCCGACGACGATGGCATCGCGTGCCTTCCCAACAAGAGGTCAACTTCAAGCGAGATCCACTTCTCCGAGTTCTGAACCCACTCGCACGTGCAAGCACTTCTCTTCTCCTCTTCAACCGTCATTCTGAAATCCAAACCGCTGCTGTTCAGCTCCGATTGGATTAGTGGGCGCTCCTTCGAACGCTTCCCGTCTTACACAGTCCATCCTTCCCGCCAGTTCTCGAACCGCACATCTCACTCTTCAGCCATGTTCATCACCAACCAGTCAAAATGCTCAGAATCCCCCCCAAAACTCCAGCCCGATGCCACCCGCACCACATCGATCATCGATGCAAGTCAGGAGGAAGGCCACCGGTCTGAAGATTCAACTGGTTCAACTGGCTGTGTCAAAGCCTCATTGGACATGATGGTGTCGTCCTTCCTCCGAGGCTAGCGAGCTGCAAGCCGCCCAGTGCAAGCCCAGTCGTCACCCCTCCCTTGCATTCCTTGCTGATTGCACACCCTCTGAGAAGCCAACTAGGCTGGAGATGGTCTAGCGTTCTACACGTGTGAACTGCTCCGCAAAAGTTCCCTTGCAATTAATGGAATCGTGACTGGACGAACCGCTCAACCAGCGCCTCTTGGCAGGGCAGGGGCAACATGCAGCCAGCACCAGAAAGTTGCAACGGCGTCTTCATTCTTCCCTGTCTCCCTTGAGCCTGTCATGCCTGTGCGCATTGGTCGCCGACACCAACAACGCTACGGTCAAGCCCCCCAAATTCCCCTCGGTGTCGAATTGAGACCCTCAAACCTCTCAACCCTCCAGTCCCTCTCATTATCTCGTCTTCGTACTTGACGCGTGCTGATCTTGTCTCTCGTTTCCCCTCTCTTCTATCGTCAACTGTCATCCGTTTTCTACATCCTCTTCCCGCTTGGAATCTCGATTGCATGCGCCTGCAGGACCACACCTTCTCCCAAAGACTATTCCTCTTCGGCTCCCTGTCACCGATGCTCTCTCGGCTTCTGTCTCTTTACCAGGACCACATCGCTCGAGTTGCGACAGCGACCGTCTCTGGATCCATAGGAGTCCCCATTGCGTGCTGTTAGTCTCTCGTTCAGCGCATCAGTGTCGCTAAAACTGAGGCCCACCCCGACAGACAATTACAAAAAAGTCTGGCATCCCGCTAAGCAGAAACGATTGCGTCTTCGACAGGTTTTGCATTGCCCTGGACTGGGTCGCTTCATTGCCTTCATTATCACTCTTTTGCATACAGGCACTGTTATAACACTGGACAACACTGGGACAACACTGGGACAACACTGGGACAACACTGGGACAACACTGGACAACACTGGAGCTTCTGTACGAAACAAAAGGTACCGGCCTCTCTCAATCTCATTGTTAAGCATCGTCCGCATCGCATCCCCCACACCTCCAGCACCCATCGCATCGCCCCCCTCTTCATAGCTCCTGGCGAGTCCGCCCCCCCGGCCGCCTTGTGGCGCGTCTTAAGTACCTCGGAGTACCCTTCTTGGTGGTGCCGCACGCTGCTGCAGGTCAAATGTAGTCAGGATCACTCTGGTTTTGCTTCATTAAAACCAGCTGGCCACCCGCCTTTCCTACCTGCACACCCACGATTGCCCCCATTCATTCCCACATGCTCGTTACCCTCAACCTTCTTTTCCCAGCTTCCAGGTCTGCTCCTGTAGTATTCTGTGGTCCTCCGTCTCTCCCATATTAATCTCCATTTTATCCACACCAGTCAATCGTTGCCATTGAGAACCACACCGCGTCTTGGATAGAGTCTGAAGCCGTCTGATCGTCTCTATGTGTCTTGCAGAATCATTACTCTGCATCACACATACCCATCTGATCGAAAGGACGTCACCGCGATGACGGCCCCGCCAAACCCGCCTGCGGGCACCAAGGACGCCGCGTCGGCCAGGAAGCGCAGAAGACGCGCCCCAGCCGGAGGTGCTGCGGACGACTGCTTCACCTGCGCCAAAAGGAATGTCAAGTGCGACAGGAAACGCCCTTATTGTTCGCAATGTTTGGAGATAGGAAACGAATGCTCAGGTTACAAGACGCAGCTCACTTGGGGAGTCGGCGTGGCGAGCAGGGGCAAACTTCGCGGGCTGTCATTACCCATCGCCAAAGCGCCTCCGGTGAACCCCGTCAAGAAGTCGCCGACGAGGACACGGGCCGACTCCATTTCCGCACCCGGGCAATGGGATGAGCAAACGGAGCAAACGATCAAGGAAGACGTCGATATGAACTCGGAGGCTCCGCCGTCCGTTCCGCCCACGCCATTCAATCCGTATGAGATGTCGCATATCTCCTCGCCGGAACACACACCGGCCGTACCACATTCTCCATGGAGCAACATGCACTTTCCCAGTAGCCTGCCAGAGAACGATGGACACCGCTATCAGACTTCAGCGCCTCTTCATCTATCCGTACCCAGTACTTCGGCCATGATGTCTTCCTCAATGGACTCCATCAGTGAAGTGGACTACATGTCTCCGATGGCCCACTCCTTCCCCAGGGACGACAACCCGTTCATGAATAGCCCGACTATGTTTGAGCACTTTCAGCCACAGAGTCCTCCAGTCACTCAGACGCCGGTCTCAGCCATCATGATCGAGCAGCCTCGGCCTCCCACGTCATGTCCAAGCCTGGTGTATGGCACATCGGAGCACAGCTCAAGCCTCCAATCGCACATGGACAACTTTGACGCTCAAATCAGCCACAAGTTCATGCACGACAACGAGTCCCTTGGTGAGTAAAACCCATGGGCTTCATCAGAGGCTTCGTCTGGACCAGAAGTGAGTAACGCGTGCTAATATATCGATACACTAGCTGGGACCCCTGATCTCGATACATACAGCACAAGCGCCCAGTCTCAGCCTTTCTGGGCTTCATCTATCCCGGAAGAGGGAAGGGTGGCGCATAGTCTTCCCGAACCCAGCCCTCCGCATTGGCCACTGACATTTGCGACTCACATCGCTCCGCAGATTCTCCCCGTGAGCGCGGAACTCATTGCAAAGATGCCATTCTTCATGGACTACTATGAGAACACAATGTGTCCTTCCATGGTTTTCATCGATGGACCCAACAACCCATTCAGGGAGCATATACTTCAGCTAGCCGCAAGCAGTCGCAGTCTGCAGCACGCCATCTGTGCCCTGGCCGCCTGCAACCTGAGGATGAAGAGGAAGCTTAGCCTGGGACAGCACGGAAGGGAGCTGAGCGAGAAGAGGATAGACACTGGCTCGGACTTGATGTCGGACACGCAGCCTGAGGACCAGTCTCAGTCAGAGGAGTATCAGCATAGGAACCTAGCGGTTCATCTGCTAAACGAGCAGCTGAACGATAACGACAAGTCACGACACGACTCGGTGTTAGCAACGATTCTCCTGTTATGTCATTATCGGATGGCCGAGTCCGGAGTGGCCAAGTTCCAGACTCAGTTCGCAGGAGTGAAGAAGATACTTGGGCTGAGGAGGATGTCGCCTTTCCCGCCGTCACGGGACTCTTCCTGGA
Source organism: Coniochaeta sp. 2T2.1 (assembly GCA_009194965.1). Classification (NCBI taxonomy): domain Eukaryota; kingdom Fungi; phylum Ascomycota; class Sordariomycetes; order Coniochaetales; family Coniochaetaceae; genus Coniochaeta; species Coniochaeta sp. 2T2.1. Next base: position 688,998 of record VSMA01000016.1, read on the forward strand.
TGGAAGCGCTCTTCACCTATTTTGATGCCATATCAGCAAGCATCAACGACCGGGAAGCGCAGCTAAGCTCCTTCTATGGACTCATGCCCGAGTCGCAACCATTGCCACCGGGCTCCGAGAACCTCGTCGGCTGCGACCGCGAGCTGTTCAAAACGATCATCAAGCTTGGACGTCTGAACCTATTATCGCAGCACAGGCCCGTCCAGAACCTGATGAGCCCTACTTTATCGCGAGTGATGCCGTCAAGGTCGGACTCGCCATTACACAGCCCTCTGGGCCACACATACAAGCCAAACCGCACGCCGCACGCGCACCAGATGAGCCAGGACTCACACTACTTCGCACCGCACACCAGCCGGTACGACGGCAACGGGTTTGCCAGCAGCCTCAACGAAGAGGAGATGCTCACGTCGGCCGTGCTACACTCGCCCGCCGCGTACGACGACCACCGGAGCACCTTCTGGCGCGAATGGAAGGACGCGCGCTTGGCGCTGCAGAGCTGGGAGTTTGACTCGCAGCGCGTGGTCAACGGGCTGTTGCCGGGCTCGAGCAACGGCTCGTCAGCAGTCCTTTCGCCGGGCGCGGGGCTACACTCACCCCTCGGCCACGGCCATCATCAGTCCAGCGGTAGCGGGAGCGCCCCGTCTTCGATGAACGTGACTTCTTCCCAGGTTCGTGATTTGGGCTCGCTATCCGAGGCCTTCCGCTATGCCGCTTTACTATACACTGAGCGCCTGGCCAGCCCGAACGTGCCGAGCGCGCACAGTAACTTCCGAAACTTGGTGAGCCAAGTTGTGTATTACGCCACCAGCCTGGAAGCGGGATCGAACGCGGAGAAGTTCCTGCTCTGGCCGCTCTTCGTGGCCGGCTCGGAGTGTGTCAACGAACTGCAGCAGAACATTGTGCGGTCGAAGTGCCGTGAGATCATGGCTCGCAGTGGGTACATGAACAACCTGGCGGCGCTGGACGTGCTCGAGAGGCTTTGGGCTGGCGACTGGAAGGACGAGTCACGGAACATGGGCATCATGAGGAGAGGTCCCTTCAACTGGGCCAAGTGCATCGGCGGGCCGGGCGTTGAGGTGGAGTGGATTATGTTCTAATCCGATTGACGAATACACGGAGCATACGGGACGAATATACACGAGGGCGATCTGGCGATACCACATCGAGGCGTTACGAATGGGATCAAGCGATTTATGAGGAAGGGTGCTTGCCGCGCATACCACTTTTAGGTGTTTTTCCTTACGGTTGGCATGTTGACAGCGGGAAGGGAAACGTCGTCATGTATGTACAGTATATCATGTGGGGATGGATTGGAGTACGACGGAAGCACATATTATGGGCACATATGTGAGGGTTATGGGTAATGTCAGCGGCATACTCACGGTCAACTATAGTTGAACAGCAAACATAGTCCTAAAATTTATTGCCGTCTCTCTCACTCTCCCCCCGATACAACGCCTCTCAGCACCAGCGTATTTGCTACATGATGCTATCTCCCACCACAATGGCGAGCGTAGCAAACAGGTGGGACTCGCTCAAGTGTTCCAGTATCTCGTTTCGCCGACTGTGCCACAACGTTACTGACCGCTTACAGCTGGTTGATCGTCGGATCCCGTTTGACAGAACAATACTACCACAGTACTCCAGCAAAAACAAGCTTAAACCCCAGGGCATCCTGACTCCAGCTGCTCCGCGTTCTCGTCTCGAGACCGTTTACCCCAGACCGAATGATCCAATGAGCCCCTCTACAAGTACGTAAAAGCCAAGTTTGCTCGTCTCCAAACTGCCGACCAGCCGGATCTTTTCTCTATCCAGTGACCACTTCGTAGGTATGTAGTTATGCAAAGAGCCTCTGTCCAACAGCACCGCACATCGCATCGCATCGCAGCGTCACAGCACAAGACGAAAAGGAACATCAAGGCCCTTCTAGAAGGCAATACAGAATGGCTTGTCAGGCACACAGCACAACCATCCTTCTTGTCCCTCCGACTCCCCGATAACCTACAGCCGCTGGCCACAACTCGGCACCTTGTCCAGACCGGCCTTTCGCACCAAGACAACTCCAGTCCCCATCCCCGATGCAAGGACGGGTTCGAACTGTGGAGAGCCAGCCAGCCAGCCAGCGTAGCAACGGTGCTAACACGAAAAGGGAAGCTGCGTAAATCTAGAATCCCCACTTGCCCTTGACCCTTGGCTTTCGAGATCCAGACATCCCCGCAGAGACGGAGACGGAGACAGAACCGCAAGAGAGATTGGAGGACTGGAGGAGACTCAAGATTGAGAAGACTGACGTCGCAATGGCAGGAGGAGGGCCTGGGCTGAAGGGGGGAGTGTTGATATCGACTGGGGTGTAGAGGGTACCCAAACACTGTGGTACATACATACGTAAAAACACAGAGATATCGGAGAGGTGGAGAACGGTACAATAAGCGACATTGAACAAACAGATCCCGGCTTGTCGGTTTGATGTGGCTGTGGGAACTTGAGAAAAGAAATCTTGAACGCTATCTTCTTCGGTGTACGAGAGGTGAGACGGGATGGGTCGAGGCGCGTAGCGCTGAGGCCAGACTGCTCACCTTGGGCTTAGCACGTGGTGATAAGAGTTGGTAGATAAGAGAGCATAGCACGTGAAGATAACACAGTGAAGAGCTTATCGGAAATGATGCTCCACTGAAATTTCGGTGGGCAGAAACGCAGAACACTCTTTGCTTTGGGCTGGGTCAAACAGCGGACTCCCAACATCGCGATCTTCAAAACTCCTCCCAATAAGGTATTCAAACACTCAATCCCTGACCTCATCACCCTCACCAACCCAGCCAACCACTCCACCACCACCTCCAAGACAAACCTCCTGCCCTCCATCAACCATGGGCCGCGAACTCCAAAAACGCAAGAACCGCTCCTCGCGCGCGACGGTCCGCCAGCCCGTGCGGCGCAAGAAGGCCCTCAACCCGTCGGGCAACCAGCTCATCGCGCAGAACTGGAACAAGAAGGAGACGCTCTCCCAAAACTACCGCCGTCTGGGGCTGGTCGCCAAGCTCGGCCACTCCGCGGGAGGCGTCGAGCCGCGCGATTCGCCTTTGGCCTCTTCTTCTTCTATTACTCAGACGGGACCCGTTGAGAAGAGGACCAAGAGCAAGATTCATAGTCAGAGTCTACTGAAACAGGTCTACTCCGAGGCCAGGGTCGAGCGCGACCCGGAGACGGGGAAGATCATCAGGATTGTACGGGCTGGCGGGAAGGAGGCGAGGAAGAACCCGCTTAATGACCCGTTGGCGAGGTTTGATGAGGATAGTAGTGATGAGGATATGGAGGACGGCGAGGATGCATGGGAGGGGATAGACGAGGAGAGGGAGGAGGAGGAGGAGAACAACCGGCCGATGGTCATCAGGCAGCTGGAGAAGGAGGCGAACGCCCCCAGGGAAAAGGTCGTGAGGCACCAGAGCGAGAGGGAGAGGGAGTGGCTGGAAAGCCTGGTCAAGAGGCACGGGGACGACGTCCAGGCTATGGCAAGGGATGGGAGGTTGAACCCTATGCAGCAGACTGCTAGCGATATCCGGAGGAGGTTGAAGAAGGCTGGTTTGTTGGAGTAGAGTGGCTGTGCCATCACGAGGGAGTTACCTGGTCGGAAGTAGTATAGGTTGAGGCTTTTTGCACTTTGGCGCACGGCGTTTGGCATGATGGAAAATAGAGACTTGCAGGTTTTCAAATTGATACATCAACTGGAACTAGCAGCCGGCAAAAATCGAGCTGATACAACAACGGCCGTGGTATCCCTCACGCTCCCCGTCGTATAACTGACACCTTCTAACGCCCACAACGCCCAAAAGCAGAAACCCTTCCCATATCTAACCCGGTATTCCAACAGCAACCCTTAACATAATCTATCAACCTCTCCACACGGCCCTACCCGCCAACCACTACCTCACAACCCGATCGTAGTTCGCAGCAGGGAACTGCACAGGCCTATCATCGTCGTACTCCTCAGCCGTAGGCGGCGCATACGGATGTCCGCTCACGCCCGCACCACCCGCACCCGCCCCGCCGTACGCATGATCGTCCGCAAACGGATCATCCTGTCTAAACGGGTTCTCCTGCACACCTGCCGCGCCACCCGCATACCCGCTCCCGTGACTCGTCTGTCTCCCGCCCGCGCCGCCGTAGCTGGTATCATCGTCGTACGTGCTTCCTCCCCCAACAGCAGCCGCGTCGTACGCGGTGTTGGTCTGGGCGTTGTACGGGTCCGACACACCACTCGGCCCCCCCGCAGCATACGGATCGTCGTGCTCGTGGTCGTTCATGGGCACGTGGGTGTACGCCTCCTCGTCGTGGGGCGCCATACTGAACGCCGCCTTGTCCGGGTCGATGTTTTGCGCGGTTATGCCCTTGTCGTAACCGGGTAGGCGGCCGTTCCACTCGTAGAACTTGACGGTGTAGATGCTCAGGAAGGTCGTTATGCAGAAGAAGAGGCTGTTGTTTTCCCCCCATGTCAGTTTTTTTGTGTGAAACAAACTTATTGGAGCGAGAGAGAGAGAGAAACTGACAAAACGAAGAACCCCATGGCCACGATGGCCTTGCTCTGCCCGCACGCGCCGCCGCACTTATCCGCGCTGTTGTAGGCCGCCTGGGCAGCGAAGGCGGACAGCCAGAAGACGGCGAAGACGCCGTCGACCACGGCCATGGCGTGAGGCTGGGCGAACTTGCGGGTTCGGGGGAACCGGGGCGCCATGCAGAGGTAGATCCATGCCGGGATGGAGAGGAAGCACTGTTTCCCCCCAAACTCTGTTAGCTGCCGGTCCGGGGGATGGGAGAGGAAAGGAGGAAGGAGGGAATGGGAAGAGGAAGAGAGACGTACAACCGCAAATGCCCAGCTGTTATTCGCTACTATCGCGGAGTCGGCATCTTTAAAGACGGATATGCCCAGGGCGAAGGCGACGAAGGCGAAGAGCACCTGGGCGATGTGCAGCCCCAGCTTGAGGACGGGGAGGTTCTCCGGGTCCCATTCGAACTCGCTCCAGCCCATCTTGTAGGTTTCTGTTTTCGCGATCGGATCGGCGGTTGGGGGTGGTGGTGGTGGTGTTAACAGGAATGTAGCGCTTGGAGAAGAGGTGTTCGAATTGGAGAGCTAGGTCGAGCTATCGCTGTTCCGGCGGGATGACGTTGCGCAATGAATAGGAGTTGGAGAATTTATTGATGGAAGATCGAAACAACCAAGTTGAGCAACACGGAAGGAATTGAAAATGTGAGGCCAAGACGAACTTCCTGACGCCGAACACAAAGAGAGGCAGACGAATGGTTGAATGAGATGCCGCGTAACGAACAAGCTTTGGAAGTCAAAGTCAGCCCAGCTGCAAGTCCAATCCGGTCGTGAATTGTGTCGTCCAGCATGTTTTCGTGCCGCCAAGTTACCAGGCCGGTCCACCCAGTAACGAAGGGGATACAGCGGGTTACGGCAAAGCCACGCCCTGCGCCACGGGAGTCTGGCCAATGGGAGGCCGTGGTTTAGCTCTGCGGCTGAGATCCGTGTCTCCAGTAGAGACGCGCACTCTCCAATCTTGAATTGAATTTCTATTCAGATAATTCAGTCCGTTTCTCTGTTCATCTGCGGCAAATAATCCGATTAAAGATCCATTCAAGATGCCCACGATCAGATACATGTCTTCATCTGATCCCAATCCAGTGCTTCTCTGCTTTGTATTGATCCCCCCCTTAATCTGCCAACAATGTCTTTGCCAACTCCGAAACCAATGGTTTCGGTGCCTGTACGGACGCGCAACACTGCCCGAAACAGGTTAGGCGCCATCTTCAGCTTGAGTTTCAACGCCCATCGTCACCGAGCCAAGGCGGGGCTATATAACTCTTCTTGGAGTTCACATTTGCCGAGCACAGGTTTCATGCTTCCCAGGCCACAAGCTCGTCCTCCTTGGATGGCTCGTCGTCGGTGTAAGTCCCGGCGCACGCGCCGGAGTCTCCGAAAAACAGGGGCGCCGGCCTTCCGCTGCCAGTCCCGTGTCATCGTGATCCACATCTCCGTCCGAACATCCGGGTTGAACGCCGTCATCCATATCATCTCGTCTCTTGCCTATAATCTACGGGGTACCCAATGGTCTTGACACTTGCGTCGACCGTATCACCACACAGGAAGACGACATGAGAACACGTAACTATGGTAAAACATAAGAAACGCGGCAATACGTCTGAGTCGGTCGGCCTCTCCGGTGGTCGCATAGGTAGTTACCGCCGATACGCAACGGTCGAGAAAGTAACATGAACACAGGATATTCAACCCAGGCGAGGTAGCTCATGAGGTGATATCACTACATCTGGGAACTCCCGTCGATGTGCTGCTGACCATCGTGAACGCGGCACCTGATACTCACACAGTGCCATTGATGAGCTGTACGAAGTATGTAGAGTGCGGATACCGAAGCGTCGGCTGGAAGTTGGGCATACTTAACATAGCATACATCTCCTTTACACGTAGCCGCAGACATTAACGACGACTGACTCCCTGGTCTCGACTGGAAAACCAGGTGATTTCTTGTAAGGGCGGAGGAGCAAGTGACGCGTCTACACCCCGTGCTGGACCCTTCACCGTGTGACCTACCTGCAGTACAAATCGAAAGTCACGTCCACGAGGAGGTAAAAACATGCTTCATTAACAAAATTCTAGCAGAAGAAGTATTGCTAGGTACCAGGTAGAGTACATATCGCCCCTTACGCCTCCTCCCCTTTCACCACCTCCCCCTTCTCCTCCACCGCCCTCAACGCAGCCTGAAAGATCCCCACCAACCTCTCCGTATCCTCCAACCCAACACTAATCCTCAACAGATCCGGGTCAACGCCCAGACTCTTCGCCCAGTCCAGCTCCAGGTAATGCGCCAAAACAACATACGGGCTCGTCAGTGTAAAGTTCGTCCCCAAGCTCGGGCCCTTGGCGCTCTCGATAGAATCATAAAACGTCATGGCGTCCTCCTTCTTCTTGAACACGACCGACAACAACCCGCCGTACCCGCCCGTGGGCAACTTGCAGTCCTCGTAGTTCGCGCGGTCGGGGTTGCACTTGGGGTAGTGCACCTGCTTCACCAATGGGTGGGACTGGAGGAGGGAGGCGATGGCCTCGGCGTTGGTGTTAATCCGGTCGATGCGGGAGGCAAAGTCGCGGCTGTTGCGCTCCATGAAGATGGCGTCCTCTGGCCAGTAGGTGTCCTGGTAGAGCTGCGCCGCGGCGGACTTGAGGAGGGGGTAGAACTTGGAGTCTGGGTTGAAGACGGCGCTGCCGCCCATGACGTTGCAGTCGCCCGAGAAGATTTTTGATAAGGAAGAGACGACGACATCGGAGTATTGTAGGACGTTGATGTTGCCGAAGGTGCCGATGGTCTCGTCTACGACGAGGGCGAAGTCGTACTTGTCTGCTAGAGACCGGATGCGCTTGAGGTTGGGACACGTGAGCATGGGGTTGCCGGGGAACTCGCAGAAGAGGGCGAGGAAGCGCTCGCCGGATGCGAGGCGGGCCTCGAGCTCGTCGAGTTCCGATTCCGAGGCGCGGCCGTAGAAGACGCACCCTGGGCCAAACTTCTGGAGAATCTTGAGGGTGTCGACGTATGGGAAGCCGAAGCTCAGGGACTTGAGGCCGGGCCGGATGGACATGAGGAGGCGGTGGGTGTTGTAGATCGAGTTGATGCCGTTGGCGAAGAGGTAGATGTCGTCCTCCGAGATGCCGCGGCTGCTGGGCTCGGGTGAGGCCGGGAGGGGGTCGGTGTGGATGTCCACGTGGTGAGTCAGGGTGCCGGCTATGCGGCGGCGGATGGCGGCTTTGGCCCGCTCGGCGAGGGAGATGTCGAGGTTGCGGCCGAAGCGCTCCTCGAGGAAGAGCGCCGATTCTTCCGAGTCTGGAGCGGGGGCGCTGCCGTTGCCGTTGCCGTTGCCGTTGGTGATGTCTGTCGACACTTTCCGCTGGTACCGCCTGGGACCCTGCTTCTGGCGGACGGACCATTGGGGGCTCCTCTGTGATGAGTCATCGGACACGAGAAGGCCCTGTGAGAGGAGGGAGTGGCAGAACTCGGCCCGCCGGCTGGACACGCCGTCTCCGGTGTGCTGCCAGTACTGCTTGGCGTAGGAGAAGGCTTCTGGCTTGAAGAGCACGGCTGAGACGGTGGGCTTGATGGGCTTCAGGGGCCCAGCCTCGGGGTGAGAGTTGTCTAGGACTAGGTGGACTGTCTCGAGGCCTTCGAGCACATCGGCGGGTGCCTTTTCGTTCATGAAGTCAACACATCGCTGGGCAATGGTCTTGTTGGGGAAGAGCATGGCCTGGTGTCCGGGCGTCTTGGAGTAGGCAGAGGCTATCGCTGCCGCCAGAGCCTGGATCTTCTTGTGGATGAAGAATCTCGGATAGCCGGTGGTGAGATTGTCAATGACCCATTTCTCGCCCTCCTCGTAGCCGACATTGGACTTCCATGTCGGTAGTGACACGCTGATGGCCTTGTGACGTGTTAGAATGTCTTGTATGTGCCGTGGACGGGTAAGTAGAAGCTTACATGAGCTGTGTCAGGGGGGATGGACTCTCCGAGGGTAATGTGAGGCATTAGCAGGTGTCTGGGCCTCAATATGAGGTAAGTCTACAAGAAGTCGGCTGAATTAACGAAGGTAGTAGTGTCTGATATTCAGGATAGTCAGGGCGGGTGTATCCGTAGTCTCCCGGTGAAGCTTGTTTGTGAACTGTGACTGTTTGTGGAGGGTCGTCATAGTAGGAATGCCGGAGTTAGTCATGATGGTTTTTGAGTTGCTTCGCCGATCATCGGAGAGTATTTTTGGCCACTGAGGCCAAGATGCGTGTAACTCAACCAAAACAGCCATGTTTATTGCTGTTGAGAACCTATCATTTCCCTGAGCACCTTGTTTCTACATTGTTGGCCAGTGACGCCCATCTTGTAGGTAATCATCTCATGTCATGACTGAAGCAGGACATCGATTCCCATTTAGAGCCAGCTGCAGGACGGCACACCCTGCAAGGAGTCGAATTAAGATGGATTCCTCGACCGAGGTCATCCTTCCCCCATTTAATGAAAGACAGCATGCAATGAGACGTAACATCCCATGATAACAAACCACAGCACTGTGTTTGAAAACCAGTTTAATACACTTGAGCAAAAGGCTGAAATGCCCCGGACGATCTGTCTCTCTTCCAGGTTGTCCAGTCTTGCCCCGCCATTCTGCCGCCAAAAGTTCTGGAGGAGTGAAAGGCGGTGTCCCGCACAATGGGGAATCACAGAAAGTCTTGGCAGTGGGGCATGCGGTATGGCGGGGCAAAATGTCAGATTGGCAGGTACAAGCAAGAGAGCACCTCGGTGCATCACTGCGAGGATCGATAATGAAAAGGAGAAACCCGGAACTGTGTCAATCCTTAAGGAGTGAGAAATAATATGCCGCGTATTTTGTGCCGGTACACATCTGCCTCTTATGTGGGCTGCTATCCTCAGAATGCCGTCTCACCTGGAAGTACTGGTGACCTGGAGAGATGCAGCTATAATTATTCCGCCAATAACGGACCAGATGCATAGACCACGCTAGTGCAGAGTGGGCTGCATGTCGAGCGACCTCTGACCTCACAGAAATGGCGGGGTTCCATGTTGTTCAATGAACAATGCAATGCTGCGAGTCCTTTGGATAAAATGCCTCCGTCAATTCGTGATCACTTGCCCGTCAGCAATAACAGTTTTAACAAGCACGAGCATCTGTATCCGTCTGACCTTGCATACGCTCGTTAGGTTAGAACCAAGGCCTCCATCTACCTATTGCCGTGAGCGTACCACGGCTATGCAGGCCAGACCTGGACCCCCAACTTGCTCCCTTCACTAGTGTAAGCCCCCCGGCATACTTCCGGACTGTCTCCCGGAGCATTCTCCTCTGTCAAACCTGGTCCCAAGATGTCTCGGACCAATGTCATCGCGAGCTCCCTTTGACTACCACACCCAGTCTAAGGGAAATATATTTCTCGACCCCGTTGACCCCTTCATTCCCGACCGACCCCCGCGCCGTCGGGTATGAGAAAACCATTAGGTCATGGCATGTACCCTGTGTACTCGTTACAACTCTCTCTTCTCCTTTCTGTCTGTCTAATCCTTCGCCTCGGGCAACAAGTGTTGCTCGTATAAATAAAGTGAAGCCCGTCCGCTGCCCCTGTCTCCGTCTTCGTCCCCCTGTTTCTGCCTTCCATCCAGGTTACGCTTCTCATACTCCCTCTCATACTCCTCCTTACACCACATATCCCCCATACACATCCGTCCACCATCACCATGTCTTCCAACGGCACCAACGGCCATGCCGCCCCCCACCGCCCCCTCCCCTGCGGCATCTACGCGCCCACAATGACCTTCTTCGACCCCGTGACCGAAGAGCTCGACATCCCCATCATCAAGAAGCACGCCGAGCGCCTCGTCCGCGACGGCCTCGTGGGTCTCGTCACGATGGGCTCCAACGGCGAAGCAGCACACTGCACGCGCGAGGAAAAAGCCGCCGTCACGCGCGCAACCCGAGAAGCCCTCGACGCCGCCGGTTTCACTCAAACACCCATCATCGTCGGCGCGACGGAGGGCAGCGTAAAGGGCACCATCGACCTGTGCAAGATCGCCCAGGAGGCGGGCGGCGACTACGTCCTCCTCCTGCCCCCGTCTTACTTCCGCGCGCAGATGGACGAGGAGGCCGTGCACGGCTATTTCACCGCAGTGGCGGACGAGTCGCCCCTCCCTCTGGTGTTGTACAACTACCCCGGCGCCGTGTCGGGGATAGACATGGACTCGGACCTGCTCATCAAGCTTGCCAAACACCCCAACATCGTCGGCACAAAGTTCACGTGCGGCAACACGGGCAAGCTCACGCGCGTGGCAAGCGCCACCAACGCCAAGACTCCCCAGAGCGAAGGGTCGGGTTACATGGCTTTTGGTGGGATGTGTGATTTCACGGTGCAGACGCTCGCGAGCGGGGGTAGCGGGATTATTGCCGGGGGCGCGAACGTCATGCCCAAGGTTTGTGTTAAGGTGTGGAATTTGTACGCCGAGGGGAAGACGGAGGAGGCTATTGCGCTGCAGAAGACGCTGAGTAGGTGCGACTGGGTGCTCACCAGGAGCGCCGTGCCGGGGACGAAGCAGGCTATTCAGGCTTACTTTGGGTATGGAGGGTTTGGGAGGCGGCCGCTGAAGAGGTTGCCTGAGGTTACTGTCAATAGTATCAGGGAAGGGATCAAGGAGGTTATGGATATTGAGAAGTCTCTCTAGGCTGAGGACGGAAGAGGAGTGGGGTTAGTGGTGTGGTGGTGAGAGAAAGCATATAGGGAGTCTGGGTTTTTTGGTTAGCATTGTGCGATAACTGCTGGCGTTTTTGCTTTCTGTTTCGTATCATGGCTCGATCTGTTATAGATGAGGTTGGAGATCTTAGCATTGGCATCCACTTAGGAAGGAGGAACTAGGGAAAACAGACAGAGTATATAGAATGCCATGGACTGATGCAATTGATTTGGTTCGGACTCGGATGTGACCATTTGTTGCTTGATCCAACCAAGCTTAATCACAAAGATTCAATTTTCAAAGGTCCGTCAAGCCCGCAGCACCAACCAGTGACTGTGTAGGTATATTCCCTCATGCTACCAGTAACTCCGGGAAACATTATGTTTACTCCGAACCACAGATGCCTAAACCAGGTACGGCACCTAACGCTAAGTTAAGCAGAAGCACGGGTGGCCACCCTCCCCGGTATCAGCAGCTGCCCAACCATACGGCCGGGTCATGAACGACGTCTGGACTCTTATTAACACTCGATGCAGTTCCGTACTCGCCACCCCCACGCATCTCCTCATAATGCCCGCCTGTGCATGTTCCGGTATCGTCTTCAAGCTCCAACGCCTCAATCCCAGATCCTCATCACTCATCATACGTCGTCTTACGCCCGCCCCCGTAATCACACACACCTTTAGCCAACCCCACTCAAACCCTAAACTTACTTGGATGAAGCACATCAACATCCGCGCTCCTCGCCCGTCCCTCGAGCAGCATCTCCGCCATCAGACACCCCGTGGCGGGACCATTCTGTATGCCCCAGCAGGTATGTCCGGCAGCTATCCACAACCCGGGTACCGCCGTCGGACCGATCAGCGGGCCGCGCTCCTCGCCAAACCGTATGTGCCGGGGCAGATAGCACGCCTGCTTCGCCTTGATGGGCGCGGCGGCGAGTTGGGGAGAGATGGCGGCTATGTACGCCGACAGGTCGTCGCACTGGTCCTCGTCCGCTTGGACTTGGTCGGCTGTTTCCGGGAGGGGGACGGTGGCGTCGGTTTCACCTGGTGAAGGTCAGTAAAGGGTTAAGCTGGGAAGGAGAAACGAGGGGGAGGAGGGAAAAGGGGGACATACCACAAGCATACACCTCCCCAAAAGGCCTAGCGTATATCTCCGGATCGACCTGCTTATGCTTCCTCCTCTCGCCCCTCGCGGCCCTATGCTCCGGCGCCCAGTCCCGCGGCAGCTCGACGTTAGTAAACACCGCGTACGGACCGACGTGCGCGTCGTACACGACGCTGTGCGCCCTGATCCCCTCCACCTTGGACTTGGGCAGCAGCCGCCCCGTCCAGGGCCCCGCGGTAACCACCACGTCCGTGGCGTCGCTTATCGTCTTGTCCCCGCCCGTACCGCGGTCCTCGTACTCCACCGTGCCCACGCCGTGCCTGGAATGGTTGATCTTGGTGACTTTGGCGCCGATGAGGAAGTTGACACCGCGCTCGCGGGCGAGTTGCGCCATGGCGGTCGTGAAGTGGTAGGGGTGCACCTGGGCCGTGTCCGGGTTCGCGGTGCGGGAGGAGCCCATCTGGGCGTAGTCGAGGACTATGGAGGGGTCGATGTAGTCTAGGTCTGGGGGGAGGGAGGAGTCGGTGAGTTGGGAGGCGGCGGAGGCGTCTTGTTTGGGGAGTTTGTTCCAGTCTTGTTGTTGCTCTGGGGATTGGTTGGATTGCTGAGGCGGATCGGAGGTCTGTATGGGGAGAAGTTCGCCTTCGGACTTGGTGCCGTTGATACCGTTTGTACTTGGTTGCAGTGGTGTCTGGCCGGGACTGCTCTCCTTCTTCTCTCCATTGCCGTTCGTCACAGCACCGAGCCCAGATACAGTCATCCCAGCTCGTTGCGGGCGCTTCTTCAGGTCCTCGGCCCTGACACGCGCCGCTATACTTCCGCATCCGAGCCTCCTGTAACCCCACCTCTCCGCGCCGTTGTGCTCCGCGGCTAGCTCGGCGTGTAGACGGTATGATAGCGGGACGAGGCATTCAGGGTATGCCCATAGCGCAAGTAAACCACCTGCCTTGCCCGATGCGCCGGCGGCGATGGAGCTCGCTTCGAGGACGGTGACCTTGTGTAGCGCAGGATTGAAGGCCGGGTGTCGAGTTAGGAAGTAGGCTGTCGTGCAACCTATTATGCCGCCGCCTGGAGGGTGGTCGAACGTTAGCTGGAGTGCAGGTCTGGGGGCTTGTGGTAGGCTTACCGACGATGATGATGTTTCGCCTTTGTTGGAGTTCCGTCGAGTCCATCTTGGGCAACGACAGCAGCATCCGGAAAACGATTCGAGAGAGCGAAGATCGGTGACGAGACAAGGGAACGAGGACAAAGCAAGACCACTGGGGCTTGCAATATAAGATCAATGACTTGCTGGCTGGACAAAGAAGACGAAAGCAGAAAGGGCAATTGGAAACAAACAAAAATGTGCTTGCCTACAGCATTGCTCTGTACCGCATGAAGTTGCTTTTTCTGGCCAAGACGTTACGATGTTTGCGTAATAGCATAACGCCGATGTCATGTCAGAGTCAAGCAAACAGCAACCCCTGGTCTCAACTGGAAAGCTCTCAACCCCTCACTAACAATGAATCCGATGAGATCGAAAAAGGAAGGAGGGGGGCGTAAAGTGCCTTTCCAACATTAACAGTTGTTGCTGGCAGCTGCTGCCAAAGTTGTTAAGAAAGTGCTGATGCTGACATGGACCCAGCGATTGGCCTCAGGGCAGACGCTCCTTCCCGCTCTCCCCTGACATTGGATTGATCTACCCTTGTAAGCATAGAGCAAAGATGACAGCGCCAAGTTTGTTATATATAAAATTCTGCTGTTTCCCTTTCGGTTTAGACTTGCTCAACACAACTCAGTAACAGAGAACCCAATGTTTAGCGGATACGCAGGAACGTGAAGTGTACGACGCTCCCTCGCCTCCCACGGGCCCCGGACGAAATGAACAACCCGAACCCATTGCTAGACTTGTCCCTCGGTTCCACTTGCATTGCAATGACAAAGAGCAAGTTCCTCCGCCCCAACCGATGCCATCACGTCACTGGTTGCTCGCATGGCCGAGGTCTGGCAAAGCTTGAATCGCGGCACATGGCTACAAGGCGATAGATTTGTAACGACGGAAGATTCCAAGACATTACGGCTAGCGGATAACGGATACCTCTACCGTGGCATGAAACAGTCCGATCAAGCATCTCGCATCGATCATACTTCAGATCCATCACATGCTGCAATCGCGATACATGAGTCAAGAAAATACAACTTCGTCTCGCCTGATTGTTAATCGATACCCATCGTATATATGTTGAGACGCTCTGCCGGTCGCATACCACCTACTACTACTCGACTTGTCATTTCGACTCTAATACCAACTTCAACTACCGCATCGCCTTCAACTCTTACGCCGGCATATAACCTCCAACGACCTGTCCCCCATCCTCGCCGCACATCTCCCAGCAACACCGCTCGACACATCGCAACCATGGCGTCCGCAACCACATTCTACGACTTCCAGCCGCTTGACAGTACGCCTCCCCTCTTCCCTTGTCATGTTGTGGGAACCAGCTATAGCTAACATGTGTATCCTATCCAGAGCGCGGCCAACCCCTCCCCCTCTCCTCCTACAAAGGCAAAGTCGTCCTCATCGTCAACACGGCCAGCAAATGCGGCTTCACCCCGCAATACGCGGGGTTGGAAAAGCTCTACAAGTCCCTGAAGGAGAAATACAACGACCAGTTCGTCATCCTCGGCTTTCCCTGCAACCAGTTCGGCGGGCAGGAACCGGGCACGAACGACGACATCGAGTCCTTCTGCCAGCTCAACTACGGCGTGTCGTTCCCCATCATGGACAAGACGGACGTCAACGGCGACAACGCGAACCCGCTTTTCGAGTGGCTCAAGGAGGAGAAGCCGGGACTCTTGGGGTTGAAGAGGATCAAGTGGAACTTTGAGAAGTTCCTCGTGGGTAAGGATGGTAAGGTGAAGGGCAGGTGGGCGAGCACGACTAAGCCAGAGAGCCTGGAGAAGGATATTGTTGCTGAGTTGGAGAGGCAGTAGATTATACCCCCACTAGGAAAGAAGATAATTGAGTTCTGTTGAAAGATACGGGCAGTGCGTTCTGTGTGTCTTGCCGGTTTGATTGATATGTGGTGAGTGTCTAAGATGGTCGGAAGTGAGAGGCCGTCTTTACGACGCATAGCGGGGATGAGATACTGGGAAGGAGGAGTGCAGACTGGACGGTCTTACACGTATAGAGGCGCATATGTCCGTCCAGTATGGGAGGCCATGGAGGCTCTTCGGACTGCGATTTTCACGGCATAACTTGTAAGTCATGGCAGCAAATGACACAAGACGACAGCCCCGAAATGACTCCGGGTCGGACTCTAATCCATTGGCAATTTCGGTATACTTTTCGACTGTACTAACTGCTTATGGGGAAACCGTTGTCTATGGTCATGAGCGAGTTGACCAACGCCTCATATCAGCAGCCGGAGGCTACCTTAGTGGCGTGTGAGGTTCTTTGCCCTCCCTCTTTCACTCAATGACAGACACACGCACGGTGAGAACACCTGGCAGGTCGACCTCTGTTGTGGACTTCGGAATTGACTTACACGACAGCACATTATGCGAATAAACACCGAGGCAGCGGGGTTGCGAGAGCGGCAGTGGTGATCGTCCTCTCCCTCCATCTTCCCCGCATCCGCCTACCTTAGACGTAGACTGCGGAGTGACGGCATACATAAAAGCTTGGTATCCCGAGCATGACTTACCTTAGCTCTATACATCTCCAGACTATGCGAGACTGCAGTACCAGGATACATGGCAGCACGACTTAAGCATATCGCAAACATCATGGCCGCCCCAAGGGCAGAAGAAGACCATGAGCTCAACCCAAACGGCATCCCCCCCTTCCCCGCCCTCCCTCTCCAAAAAGATGGCCCCATGCTCAACGCCTGGGGTCTCTACGGCTCCCGAGACGAACTGGGGACGCTGAACCGCCTCACCGACGAGCGCGTAGCTGCCGCTGCCAGACAAGAAATCAAGACCGGTGTTAGGTATCTCCCCGTTTTCCCTCTTTTTAACACCTCTATTCTACATGGCTAACACTTTCTCCGTAGAGTGAGTCTAAACTGGCCCCTAAACGCCCAGTCCAAGGGATCCTTCTTCGCCCGCCAGAAGTTCCACCAGGACATGTTCGCCAAGCACCCCCGGTGCGTGAACGACGACGTGTGGTCGTTCAACACGCAGGTGTCGAGCCAGTGGGACGGGCTGCGGCACTACGCTTACCAGGGGGAGAAGAGGTTTTATAACGGGGTCACGATGGAGGATATCCATGCCGAGGGGAGCACCGTGAACGGCATCCAAGGTTTCTTTTTTCTTCTCTTCCTCCCTCTCTCCCTCTCTCTCTCTGTCTCATTTGTTTTGGGGGAACTGACTGAACTGACGAAACATCCCACAGCCTGGTCAAAGAAAGGCATAGTAGGCCGCGCCGTCCTCCTAGATTACCACTCCTGGCGCCTCTCCCAGCCTTCCGCCTCCTCCCCTCCCTTCGACGCATTCTCCACCACCCCCATCCCCCTCTCCCACCTCCTCGCCTGCGCCGCCTCGCAAAACACAACTATCCAGTTCGGCGACATCCTCATCATCCGCTCGGGGTGGATGGTCGCCCACTCCCGCAAGTCCGACGCCGAGCTCGCCGAGCACCAGCGCCACCCGCCCCACGCGTTTTGCGGCGTCGAGCAGAGCGAGGAAGCCCTCAAATGGATATGGGAGAATTTCGCCGCCGTGGCGGGCGACCAGCCCAGCTTCGAGTGTTGGCCGAGCAGAGAGACGTGGGCGCTGCACGAGGTGCTGCTTTCGGGTTGGGGGTGTCCGATCGGGGAGCTGTTTGATTTGGAGGAGTTGGCGGAGGAGTGTAAGAGGCAGGGGAGGTGGAGTTTTTTTGTTAGCAGCGAGGTTTGTAATGTACCTGGGGGTGTGGCTAGGTGAGTACTTCTTTTGGTGGGGGGGAGGGAGGAGGAGTGATGCTAATGTGTTTATAGTCCGCCGAATATTTTGGCTATATTTTGATGAGGAGGAGGATGAGGAGGCAAGCAAGAGGATATGATATGTGATGAGAGCACGGGGGAATGATAAACATGGATATTTTGGGTTTCCGCCAACATCAATCTGATTCATCTCAATATGTGTGATCTCGACAGAAGTCTACACCAACACCCACTTCCCATCCCGCACCTCAACCCCCACCTCCCGATTCTCGTCGATACTCCTCCTCCCCGCCTCCAGAATAGCCGTGGTGGCAATGGTATTCGCCAGCGTCGGCAGGCCCTTCTTATCCAGATCCTCCGGCTTCAGTGCACCGCTGTTCACCGCCCGGCACCCGTCCACGAACTTCTCCATGCTGATGTACCCGTACCCCGTCTGGCCGTTGAAGTTGCCGTCCTCGTCGGGCGCGTACCGCATGTAGAACGGGTTGTACCACATCAGCCCGCCCACGCTGTCGTCGGCCACGTCGTACCCCCGCTTGGCCTGGTCGATGCGGATCTCCCCCTCGCGGGCGAGGTAGTGGAAGTACTGGTTGCTGTGCACGCCGGCCTTTTGGGGCGCCGTCCAGGAGGCGGTGTACACGCCCGTCGCCTGCTTGGACTTGTCCGTCTTGTGCTCCCAGTGCACGAGGAGGGAGATGGTGTCCTCCGTGCGCTCGTCGCAGCCCAGGCTGGTCGCCACACCCTTGGACGCGGAGGCCGAGACCTTGACAGGGAGGTAGCCCAGCGGCGTGACCATGCTGTCGCAGATGTCGATGTGGTGGCTGTTGAGGTAGTACGAGATGTCGCTGTCGACGCCCGCCCAGGCCTTGAAGGTCTCGAGCTGGGATTTTGGCTGCGACATGTACGAGTAGAAGTAGTTGAAGTCGCCCAGCTTCTGGGCGCGGAACCGGGCGTCCGAGTAGGCCGGGTCGTAGCGCTTGTGGTGCTCGATGTAGACGTACACGCCCGCCTTTTTGGCCGCCTCGATGAGGGTCTGGTGGTGCTCGAGGAGCTTGACGGCGGGCTTGGTGATCATGACGTGGATGCCGCGCTCGATGGCGTACAGGGCGATGGGGAAGTGGGTGGTGTCGGGCGTGAAGATCGTGATGGCGGCCCCCTTTTTCAGGGAGTCGATGGCGGCCTTGTACGAGTCCGGGTCCTTGACGTCGTTGGCGGGGAAGGAGTCGAAGGAGGTGTCGAGGTTGTTGTAGACCTGCTGGATGTTCTTGTGTAGGTGCTCGCGGATGGCGGGGAACTTGGTGCCGTTGGTGCCGACCATTCCCAGCTTGCCTACCTTGCCGCGCCGGCGGAGGTCGAACATGGAGAGGCCGACGACGCCGACTTTCTTGTCCGACCCGGAGGCACCGCCGCCTACGAAGCCGGTGGTGTACTCGCCTGTTCCGACCTGGGCGATTGTTAGTACTGTGAATGGAGGAAGGGAAACAGGGGGACTCACCATCAACACATTGAGTGGTTCGGCCATCTTGACTGCTGTGGTGTGTGACTTGTCTTGGTGGTGTTTGTGTTTGTAAGTCTTAGGGCTGAACAAGCAATTGGCGTGTCACGATTCACGGAATAAGAGACAGCTATGAGTTGAAATGGATGATCACAGTCGAGTAAGACGGATGAAGGTGGCCATCAAGGTATATCAACTGTATAGCCGCCAAGAAGTAATCGGCATTCGCATTACCATCGCGCAGTATCCGGAAGAATTATACGTCGGGGAAGGGAGGGGCAACAATTGGAGCAATTTGGAGATTCTGGTCCGGCCGGTCACTTGTTCCATTTGCCCCAGAGAGCCGTCAGTGTAAGTGGTACCTGGACTAGCAGTGCTGGATGCGATCAGGGTCCTTTGATTTCTCAATCGCCGACGGTCGGCTAATGACTTTTCCGCCGCAGTTAGATCTCCAAGAGCTCGAACGGCGTGGTGAGTGACGCGTTCTAATACCATTATGTTTGATATCTGAGTTACAACCTCTCGAGTTGACCTTCATCCAGAACTCCGACAGCGTCCCGGCTCAACCTTCACGATCCTTCCACATCAATTTTCTAGAGAAATAATGACAGGAGGGGCAAAGTGGTGATGGATTCCCCTCTGAAGTTCGATTCCCCGCCCCCACGTTCTTGGTTTGCCCCGCATCGTCATCGTGACAGGGATGTGTGAATCTTAGTCTCGTCTTCACTCGAGCGCAGACATCTATCATCGGGGTGCTACTACATCACTCTCTCTCTCTTCTCTTTCATACTCGAGTAAGCTTAATATGCGTATGCACACGGACTTGATTCTGAGGCTAAAGTGGGCCTTTCTGCAGAATACGCAGGAGGAGGACACCACCATGTCCTGAGGAGCAGTTGCTGGGAAACGTACTCGGTACTTGAGCATCACGCGAGATATGAGTGGTGGATAAATTGCAATCTTTATTCCAAGTGGTCAGAAAGATATGGTGGGCTACACATTTGGAGAAGTGGGACTGCCCTCCCCAGAAGAAGCCCAATCAGAGCATACGCTACTGTTTGTGAGAAGTGAAGCTATCACGGGCAGAAAAGACGGACCAGGGTTAGGGTTGGTGATGAAGTACGACCATATTGGTGGCTTTGTAGAATATCAAAAGGCAAGAAGACACGATTAAATTAAGTCTTATCAGTTACGAATATTTCAACCTCCTAAGAACATATTCCTAAACACGGCTGAAGCACACTTTGGCCACTGCGTAAGGGAAACAAGTCGTGCATTCGTGAATCTAGCTGGAACTACCTCTTCCGTAACCTCTTCCAGCGACCGTAATATAGGTCTTTCCCATTCTCTATCTCTCCCAAAACACACAACTCTAATCAAAAAGAAACCCCCTCTCCCTCAAGACCCCCTATTATTAAAAGCCAAAATCAACTGCGGATTCACCGTCCCCCCCACAGCCTCCTCATCAAGCCAGGTAACCTCCCCAAACCCGGCCCCGCGCAAACTCCCCTCCCAAAACTCCGTGTCGGCCAGCGCGTGCCGCCTCCCGTCCACAAACAGCCACCAACCCTCAAAAAACCCGAACACGAGGTCGAACCAGTACAGCCGCGTCGTGAGCTCCACGAGCGCCATGAACCCGTCTGCCCGGAGCATGCGCCGCATGTTGGTTGTTGAGACCGTCAGGTCGGGCGTGGCGTGCACGCAGTTGGTCGAGAGGACGGTGTGGAACCTGCCGAGGAGTTGGGGGGGAAGGATGGGGTCGGTTACGTCGAGGGT
Source organism: Coniochaeta sp. 2T2.1 (assembly GCA_009194965.1). Lineage (NCBI taxonomy): Eukaryota > Fungi > Ascomycota > Sordariomycetes > Coniochaetales > Coniochaetaceae > Coniochaeta > Coniochaeta sp. 2T2.1. The sequence goes on from VSMA01000016.1 coordinate 709,568, forward strand.
GAGGAAGTCCATGTTGTGCTCGCCGAATTTCTTGTTGGGGAGGGAAGTGAAGCGTTTTTTGGCGGCCGCTACGAGGGAGGGGGAGATGTCGGTGTAGGTGTACCGGAATGGGATGTCAGCTGCGACGAGCATGTTGAGGATGTGCGACGCCGTGCCGCCTAGGCCGGCGCCGACCTCGAGGAGCTCGAAGGGCTTGCCGGGGGTGTGTTTAGTGGCGGCGAGGGCGGCGGAGTAGACGTGCCGCAGGAACTCAGACAGGTGCCGGCTGGCGGAGAGGAACATGGGCGCGTTGGTGTAGAAGTCCTGGATCAGCGACCTGTTCAAACCGAAGACGAGGTGCATCGGGTTCGCTTTCCCCGTCAGGCACTCGGCCAGCTGCGAGGCCGTGACGTGCAGGAGCTGGTGGGTTACGGCGTGCGGGGGGAAGTCGCGCACAATGGATTGCTGGAGGTCGGCTGCGGGCGTCGGGTCCACGGCTTGGGCGGTTCGGGTCGGGCTGCCGTTGGTGGTGGGGGAGCGGGTGATTAGCCCGCCGTCTTCGAGGATTTCGTACATGGCGTTGAGGGTTTCCGTGTGCGTTTGCTTGGGGAGGACGCCCGAGACGGAGACGGGTGAGCCGGCTGGTAGGTCGGCCAGTGGGCAGCCGAGTTTGGCGAAGGCTTCGACGGTATAGGCGATGACTAGGCGCTTCTGCTGGGGATACACCTTGGTCATGAAGTGGTCGCAGCCTTCTTCCTTGTCGAGCTTCGCGCGCAGGGTGGTCATGCTGTCGAATTCGCCCTTTACCGACGAATAGGACAGTGCTGGGCCGGCAGAGGAACCTGTTCGATTCTCGAGGGCGTTGACGAAGGTCTGTACCAGCTTCTGGAGCAGAGGTGCAGTATGCGTCTTGATCTGTAAGTCACGACATGTTAGCTCCTGTGCCGCCTGACCGTTTGATTTCGAACACATACCTTCGGAAGCATCATGATAGAAAAGTGATCACCATCAAGAGCGAACGTCTCGACAGGCCCAAGCAGCTTATCCCAGCCCTTGGGCCCGAACTCCGTCCTCTCGGCCGTCAGCCAGTCCTGATTGACACCCGTCTTCTCGAGTCCCTGCTCTTCCGCGATCCGCTCCCCGACCTCCTTCACCTTGAGCGACAGCTTGTCAAACATGCCGAACCGCGACCAAATCACATACGCGTGCGTGGGACGGCCCGCCCCGGGGATCGGCTCGGGCTCGTACTCGGCCGCCGACCTCACGCAGCCCGTGACGTGCACCTTCTGCTCCGGCGTCAACTTCTGCTTCTTGCCCGTGCTCTCGAAGCCCAAGAACATGCCCGTCTCCTCACAGATGTCCACCGTGATGCGCGGGATTCCCACCAGCCGCCGCGGGCAGGCCGAGTCGATGAGCAGGAGACCCTCGACTCTCTCCCCCGCGGCCACGAGCTGCCTCGTCGTCTCGTAGGCGTACATCCCGCCGATGGACCAGCCGCCGACGAGGTAAGGGCCGTGCGGCTGGACCGACTGGATGGCGCGGCGGAAGAGGGTGCAGACCTCCTCCATCGAGCAGTTGAAGTGCTCCGGGCAGTGGAGGAAGGGCGAGTCCAGCCCGTAGACGACGACTCCCGCGTCGAACTTGGGGAGGTGGATGTACGCCGCCGCGGAACCGGACCCTTCGCTGATAAGGAAGAGCTTCGGGCGGCCGGACCTCGGGTTGCCCTGGAGGAGCACCACGTTGCTGCGGAAGGAGTTTATGTCCGGCTGCTGCTTGGGAGCGGGAGTGGGCGTCGGCGAGTGGCTTGATCGAGAGCTCTCGGGGGTGACTATACCTAGGCAGGTTTGATGTTAGGACGGCAACAATGATGGAGGAAGCGCTTACTTACCCTCGGGAACCCCATATATCCCCATCAACTCCTTCTTCACCTCCGCCAGCGTAGCGCAGTCTGTAAGTAACGAAGCCGGGAGCTCAACGCCCGTGCGCTGCTGCACGGTTGAAATAATAGACATGCTCATAAGCGAGTCCACGCCCAGCTCACTCAGGAGCGTGTGATCCTCAATGAGATGCGCGTCCGTCCCGGTCTCGTCGGCTACAGCGCCCACGAACCCGTCCAGGAGGTCCCGAAGAGGACTCTCCTGCGGCGGGGTGAGGGGCGTGGCTGCCTGGAGCGGCGTGCGCGAGCTCGTCGACGACGCAGAAGCGGTGCTGGGAGGAGTCCCGTCGGATGATTCGTCGTCCGTGTAGTCGTTGTTGTTGTTGGGGCTGCTGTCGTTATCGCTTCCGCCGCCGCGCAGGGCGGCGCGGAGGTCGGCGATGGTGGTCTCGCCGAGCATGAGGGTGGCGGGGAGGTCGATGTCGAGCTCGTTCTTGACGCGCGTCGTGATGGAGACCGTGAGGAGCGAGTCGACGCCCAGGCTGTCGAGGGTGCTGTCGTCCGTGAGCTCGGTCACGGCGGTGCCGACCTCGTCTGCGATGAGGGCCAGGACGGCGGATAGCTGGGTGTCCATTTTCGGTTGGGGGGACGACTTCTGCTTCTCTCTGCGGGTATTGGTTGTCGTCGGCGCTGTGCTGGCCACTGGGGCCGGCTTGGGCGTTGTCGCTGGGAGCGTTGAAGAGGCCGGTTTCGCCTCTCTGCTTGGTTGTCCGAACATGGCAAGGAGATGCGTCTTCTTGACCCGCTTGAAGACCAGGCCATCGGCGACTGCCAGGACCTTGGTATCGTCGAGAATGGTCACGTCACCGTAGAAGGTTGCATCGTTGGCAGGGTCAGCGCGCGCACGAACATGGCAGTAGTACTGCTTCCCTGGTGCCAAAGCGCGGCTGACGCGCATAGACTCCAAGCCGGTGGAAACGTACAGCGTGTCGTCCGGCTTGGCCGTATTCGAGTTGAGCATGAAGCCCGCGGCCTGCGCGATGCCGTCCAGCCACACGGGATCGAAGTTGAAGTTGCAGTCGGCGGGTGTCTCGCGCATGTCCAGCTGCAGCGCGGCCTCCATGAAGTCCTGCTGTACGAAGAAGCCCGCGATGGACCAGTAGGCCTTGTCGTAGTCCGTGACGGGCGTGAAGATCTTGTACACCATGTCGCGCCATAGTCGGTGAATCGTCGGAGAGTTGGGGTCGGTCAGGCTCTGCACCCTCTCGTGGAGGAGGTAGTGCTTGCGGTCCTGTGTCCATCGCTCACCGCCGTCCAACAGGACGACGCTGCAACGGGCGTGCTCCTTATTCGAGCTAACGCGCACGGTGGCAACTCCCTCCGCGGCGTTCAGATCGATGGAGATCTCCACAACCTGCGGCCCTGGGTTCTGCGACAAGATCAGGGGTGCTGATATGACGAAGTCCTTGAGCTCCACGGCTGGGGACTCCTTCCCGGGATAGAGGCACGAGTACACATACCCCATCGCAGCGTAAGCCATCTCGTTGTAAATGCTGCTCGGGGCAAGCAGCACACCGATGACATTGTGGCCCGCAATGAGCGCTCGAAGCGGCTTCTTCTGGATATCGGTCTTGAACACGACGGTGCCTCGCTCCTTGGAAATGGTCTCCTTATCGACAGTGTGGAGGCACGAGCTGATGAATACTGGGTCGGAAGCCACCGCTGCTGGAGAGATGGAGGGGGCGGCGGCAACTTGTTCGAGTTGCAGCTTCAACTCGTCCACCTCCTTTTGCAGTTTTGTGACGCCTCCCTCGTACGTGATCCAGAAGTCCTTCTTTTCGAAATGGTACAAGGGTAAGTCCAGAAACTCCAGGCTGGACTCGTACGGCTTGTTGTACTCAACCCAATTGACCGAGAGGCCGCGAGTATACGCCTTGCTCAGGAGGTTGGCAACCGTGTCCCAGACGTCGGAGGACGGCTTGAGGCACGGCAGCAGGTCTCCTGGGTGCTGGAGGATACCACGTGCCATTGACAGACACATGGTATCTGGTCCAGTCTCGATTAGCAGACTAGAGCCGTCAGCCAGCCCAGCTTTTTCGAGGGCGCGAATGGCGGAGTCGAACTGCACCGGCTGCCTGGCATGATCGACAAGGTAAGAAGCACTGAAACTGCCTTCATCAGTGACAAGTTTGCCGAGAAGCGTGGACGCCACCGGGACCTCGGGACTAGAGAACTTGACAGTCGATGCGACGAGCCGATAAGGTTCCAGAACCGGATCCAGCTGAGGCGAGTGGAATGCGTAGCCGGTGCCAACCTTGGTGCACTTTGTCCCGGGATTCTGATTGTTGGCCAACGCCTGGAAGGCATCCAGTTCCGCCTGAGTTCCGCTGACAACAGTCGAACGGGGACCGTTGATACAAGCCACGACGCAGGCGGTCGCATCTCCTTGTCCGTTGCGGATGATATTTCTGCATTGATCTGCCGAAAGCGTGACTGCCAGCATGCCGTGGGTACCCGGGGCGCAGAGCTTCTCCACCAGCTCGGCTCGCTTGCCGACGAGGTACAGAGTGTCCGAGACAGACACGACCCCAGCGACGCAAAGCGCCGCGTATTCCCCAAGGCTATGCCCAACAACGGCATCGGGAGTGATGCCCCATAGCTTCAGGACCCGAGCAAGTGCAATCTCGAGAGCAACAATGGCAAGCTGTGTCACGACCGGTCCAGCTGCAGTGGTATCGCTCTTCGCATCGAGTAAGACGTGCAGGAAGGAAGGCAGATCCAGCGCTTTGACGAGTCCTTCCAAGTCCGTGATGGCGTCTTTGAAAGGAATGCATGTCTCATAGAGGACTTTGGCAGACCCTGCCAGACGCAGCCCCTGGCCAGGGAACATGAAGACCGCCTTGCTGCGCGCGGAGGACGAGCTTGACGTGCTAGGGCTCTGGGACAGGACCCGGATCAGTTGGTCAACGCTCGACACACTGACGGCCGTGCGGAGGGGATGATGCATTCTCCGCGAGGTGGTAGTGTACGCAACATCCTGGAGACGCGCATCCGGGTGGGACCGGAGGTAGTCAAGGAGTCGTTGCCTGTTCCCGTCCACCGATGGTTGCGTCTTGCCCGAGAGCGTGACCACGTGATGAGTTCGATTGTCAGTGCCCTCGGACCCTTGCGTGAGACGCGGAGGCTCTTCGAGAATGACGCATGTGTTTCCGCCCTGGTTCAGTGTCAGTCATGGTAGGTATCTTGTCAGTGAAGAGGTATCTCACCGAAGCTCCAAAGCTGCTAACGAGAACCCTTCTTGGACCCGGCGCTGCAAACGGTGTCAAAGTCCGCGCCACGTGGATGTTGGCGTCCTCCAATGGCGGGAACTTCTTGTTGAGGCGAGTCTTGATGCCGGCGTGAGGAGGGATGGTGTTGTCCCGGAACATCAACAGCGACTTGATGACGGACGTTATTCCAGCCACCTGGCGAGTCCGGGTTAGTAACGTGGAACAAACCCTTGCACAATTTGCGTTATAGAACTCACTGATTCTCCATGGCCGACGTTTGCCTTGACACCACCGACATAAAGCGGGTTATCCGGCGTGCGTCCCTCGGCGAAAGTCGAGTAGATCGAGTCCATCTCCTTGGTGTCGCCGGCTTGCGTGCCTGTGCCATGGGCCTCTACGTAGCCGATCTCGTTCGGCTTCAAGCCCGCCCTGCGAAGTGCTTGCGCGTAAAGGCTCTGCTGCGCCGGTGAATGCGGCTGCGTGATGGAAGGCGCATGGGCGGAGTGATTCGTCTCGACGCTGCGAATCACGCCGAGGATGTTGTCGCGCCGGGCCAGGGCGTGGTCGAGTCTCTTGAGCACGATAACCCCGACCGCTTCGCCGCGGCAGTATCCATCAGCCGTCTCGTCGAAGGTCTTCGACGATCCGGTCGGCGAGGTGAACCCGGCTCTGCTCAGGCCGGCGTACAGATTTGGGCCAGTCAGGATATTGGCGCCACCGACGACGGCAACGTCGCAGTCCTTCTCCAGCAGGGACTGGCAGGCGAGCTGCACAGCAGCTGCGCCAGACGAACAGGCCGTGTCGACGGTAAAGGAAGGGCCTTCCCACTTGAAAAAGTAATTCAGCCGCCCGGCCGCGAACGCACGCAGGCCTCCCGTCACGAAGTACAAGCCGATGTCCTGGCTGGCGTTGTACTCGCGCCAATCATCCGCCGTCATGGAGACAAACGAGCCGATGCGCTCGGCGTCTCCCTGGTAGTCGGCACCCGGGTAGCCAGCTACTTCCAATGCCTCGTAAGTCGCCATAAGCAGCAGACGGTGGACGGGGTCCGTCTGCTGGGCTTCACGGGGCGACATGTTGAATAGGCGGTGGTCAAAGGCACCAGGATTGTCGAGCCAGCACCCGTAGGCAGATAGGGTGCTGTTCTTCGTCTGACCCGACTTGTCAAGGTGCAAGTCCGTGTCGAAGCGAGACTTGGGTGCCTCGCGATGGACGTCTTTGCCCGCCTTGAGAAGATCCCAGAATCCTTCGAGGTCCTCGGCGCCAGGAAATTGGCCGGCCATGCCGACTATGGCGATGTCTATGCCGGCTGAGGAGACAGTCTCGGGCGACGTCGGACTTTCAACAGTCCGGATCTTGACTTCCTTGAGCCCCGCCTGCTCAGCAGCCCGTTTCAGGACATTGGCACCGGCGGGACCGAAGATGTCGACGGTGGTCTCAGATTCTTTACCTAGGCCATGCAGCGCAGACTCGACTGCTTTGCCGTCCAAGAGCTTGTGCTCAAAGATGTCTGCCACGACATACGGGAACAGTTCGGCCACCGTCGGGCCGGGGTAGGGATTCCCTGTGCTGCATGAGAATAGAGACGTGGCATCGGCTAGGCGCCGTGCAAGGAGAACTGGCGAGTCGATGAGTGAAGCAGAGTCGATTCTGGGAAGTTGAGGGGCGTGGAATGCTGCGAAGACGGGCAGTTTGACATTCTTGAGCCCTGAGAGGCTCGGGAAAGTGATGAACCGCTCCAGCAGAGATGGTGGTCCGCTCACGGTCAGACTCGACGACGATTCGGCGCTGATGTACACGCGGCTCACGGCAGGGAGGTCTCGATTCAACTCTTCCAAGACTGGACCAACCTCAGCGGTGGCAGCACCGGCATCACCACCAAAGACTGCTACTGACCAGCTCTCCGACGACTCCTCGATGTTGAGTGAGCGACGGCGTGCGTGGAGCCCCAGCTGGAGGGCCACGAGGAGCATGTCGTGTGCATTCGTAATTAGCTCCGATATAGACGAAGACACAGCAGCGACGGTTGCCGGCAGGAGACCGGTGCATATTCCCACAATGCGTCGCGGGGATGAGAGCAGGCATGGTTCCTGTTCCACGCGGCTGTCATGCTCCTGTTAGCCTTCACCGCCAGCTCAGGGGTATATGTCTCAATGATATTTGTTACCAGATGTAATCGCCAAGCTGCACGATATAGAGGGCAACGGTGTACAAGACAGCATCCTTGCCCTTGGTGTCACCGTCGCATCTCTCGGCCAACTCGTTGACAGAGCGGAAGACGGGGATGACCTGTCGGTCATCTGCTCGGGCACGGCCTGCCTCTAGCCGCAGTGCGTCGGCGCATTGGTCCAGAAACTGACGGAGCAGGGGCGAGTCTGCCGCCTTGTGGAAGAGGCGGCGAAGGGACGGACCGGGATTCAGGGTCTGTCCCCCAAAGTAAAGAACGCGAGTCGGGGTGGTCGGAGCCATTGTTTCCGGTTGAATGGCTGGGTAGATGACGCGGCAGGAGAAAGGCAAATCAAGCGTTGAGCGAGCTTCACCTGGTGTGTACTGATGTGTACAGATGCAACTATGTCTCCAGCTCCAAGGCCTCGGGTCCAATATATGCTACGGCGTGGCCCAGATATATCACCCCCGGCCACGGCCGATAAGCAGGTGAGGCCATCACAAACATGCCATACTCCACGAGCTGGACGTTCAGCTTTCCCCCCATCGAGAAGCATCTCCGGCCTCAATATTTTCTGCTTACCGACGGCGAAGCTCCGTAGGTCTTCGGGTGGCTTGCAAGATAGGGGTCTAGAATGTCAACACAATGACGGCGCGGCGGCTCTCTGGGGCTGCTCTAGCGCCAGGCACCAAGGGGACTGGGAGGGCCAGGACCACCCTAGACGGCGCTCTGCGGCTGCATCTTCGGCGCAGATGACGTGCATGATGTACGTCCGGCGAGTTCAGGGGAGTGGTTCGAGATCCTACGGCTCAACAAACGCCGTCGTCGGGAGGATACCCGGCACGCCGATTCCGGTTCGGCGTGAGCATCAACCACTATAGCAGTCTGTTTCCCGTGTCTTTTTATCGGCGGGATCCACTTGTTCCGTTACCTGTAGGAAAGAAGTCAGCACGGAGAAGTAAGAGTAAGATACGCAGGAAAGATGATTCGACATTGGCAAGTGCCTTGCACAACTTGAAGCGATGTCTCCGGATAACGATATCGTTAAATCGCGGGGCTCTTTCGCAGACGCTAGTCCATTTCGAGTAAGCGCGCCCCTGGATTTGTGACGATATCGTTATAGTCAGCAATGCGTGTTCCGATAAACAGATTGCAACTCTCCGACATCCTTCGCCGTTCCGTCATGTAAACGTCTCTTCTTTGGTTTCCGATTCTCGTTGGTTTGGGGTGCCGTTCTCGTTGGCTATAATTGATATGCGATCGGTCGATATTGATCGGAAAGCGGAGGTTGCGTGCGCCGTCGTGATGATCTCATTGGTGAGGTTAATTGAAACATTGAAGTCAATGAACTCAAGTGTCACAACATTCGGTTCTTTTTCGTTCCGTCTATTGGTTCGTTGCGGTTGGAAATGACGGTCTCTCAGTCGCCGATTCCCCGTCATCATACCTCCTTTCTTTGACCACCGGCTTATCAAATGCCCGTGTGCCGTTGTGTATCAATCTACACTGAGAGAGACATACCACACCTCCTTTGTTGGATTCGTGGAAGGGTGAAACCACAACATGCAATGTCACTCACTCCCTTGGCCTGCCTACCTACCTCTGGTCCTCTGCTACCTTTCCTTATCGTTCCTCTTAACTTATTCGGCCACCAGTTAAACTCCCAGTCTCAGCACCACACTGGAACCTATGTCAGACAACAAAATGCCCACCTCAAGTGAGTCTGGCCAGGCTCGAGAGCAGGAACAGAAACTCGAAGCTCAAGCTGCTGCTGCGAACTCGGATGCCGCCCCCGGAGGACATGATGGTGATGGCGCGATCACCACCACGGCGGGTGCGCAACAACTGGCGCCGTTCAACCAGACCAAACTTGGCATCGTCACCGTCACCGTCGGCCTTGCGGTGCTCGTCGTCTTCCTCGCCAACATGGTCTACCTCTTCGGCTCCTCCTTCGGCCAGCCGCACCGCAACCATGTGTTCAAAATCGCCGCCGTGAACTACGACGTCGACGACAGCCTCGTCTGGAGCGCACTCACCCAGGCCTACGTCGTCCTGCACTCCGACAGCTTCGCCTCCTTCGTCTTCCTCCCCAGATCAGACTACCCGGACCCGGACGATCTCGTCCACGCGGTGCGCGAGCAGGGGTACTGGGGCGCCGTCTACATCAACCAGGGCGCATCATCCCGCCTCTCCTCCGCCATAGACGGGCAATCCCAAACCTACAACGCCAGTCAGGCCCTGACCTACGTCTGGAACGAGATCCGCTACCCGGCCACCTCGGCCTCGGTCATCCGCTCCGGCATCCTCCAGCTCCAGGCCGCGGCGACAAAGACCTTCCAGGCCGGCGCCACCGCCCGCCTCCTCCGCGCCGCCAACTCCACAACCGCGACTAACTTCCAGACCGCCCTCGCCGCCTACCTCACCCCCTTCACCGCGTCCGAGATCAACATCAACCCCGCGCCCCAAGCCGAAAAGGCCTTCTACAACACGGTAGTGATGGCCATGTCCATCATCCAGCAGAACGTCTTCCTCATCGCCTTCACCACCGTCTCCCGCCAGCTGGGTCTCTTCTCCCGCCAACGCCGCTTCAAAACCTCCGCCACCTGGGCCCTGCTCGTCGGGCTAGCCTACACCCTCCTCGGCTCCCTCGTCACAACGGGGTACATCTGGGCCTTCCGTGAGGCCTGGGCCGTTAACGCCTCCCAGTTCGCTATCACCTGGATGGTGCTGTGGCTCGTGCAGCACACGTACTACCAGCTGCTCGACGGCACGCTAGCCCTTGTGCCCATCCAGTTTTTCAGCTTTTTGCTGGTGACGTTTGTCTTCGTCAACATCAGCGCCACCGTGTTCCCGCTCGAGTCGATGCCCGGGTTTTACAGGTGGGGCCACGCGCTGCCGGCCTACCAGTCGTTTCAGGTGCTGCTCAATGTGTGGAGCCGGGGGTCGCACAAGCTGTACGAGGCGCTGCCCGTGCTGTTTACGTGGTGGGTGGTTAGCGCGTCGTACGCGGCCGTGGGGACGATGAAGAAGGTGAAGGATGGGCGGAAGGGGGGTGGTACTGGTGTGGCAGCGCCTGCTGGGATTTAGGTGGGAGGGATGGGTGGTATAATCCGGCCTGGCCGAGGACTAGCGCGATCGCGATGGCGTCGGAAAGGACGTCGTGTACAGTACATCTTTGCTTCGTTTTTCAAACACCTTCCTAATCAATATTGAACATGAGGCCATAGCATACAATCAAAACAGCATGCCTCATGGATATTCCAGATCCACAGGTTCAGAACGTCAGGTTTCATAGTGCTTAATGAGAAAAGATGCCTTATTCCAGCCCAAAATGAAGAAGGTAGAACATATATCATCATGCTAGAATCGACCACAACCCAAAATGCTCATCACGCAAACGCAGCTCCTCGGGAGTACCTGGTTGCAAAACATCTTTATGGTAATTCAAACACACGGCCCCGTCAACCTCAGCACGAAACACCCTTTCCCCTCACCATGTTCCCTCCACGGAGTGAAAATAGAAACTGAAGGCAAAAAAGGCAAAAACAAGGAACGGTGTTCCGAACACAATCCCTACTCGGGGGGAACGAAGGGTCATCGGCTGGGGGGTCGTTATTTTATGATTCGAACCCATGACCTCTTGTTGTTTGGGAGGCCAAGTGAACGAAAGGTGGTTAACGAACTTCCCGGCCTTCAGACCACTGCACCATTAACCACTGCGGGCTGATAGACTGGTACAGTAGATTTGTTTATTTACTTGCTGCGGGAGGGTCACGGGTCACGGGTCACGGGTCAACCATCTAAAGGCGTCTCTTTCTGCCACTGTGCTACTGTGCGGCTAACTAGGTTGAGTTGTCCGAGGGAGACCATGTGCCCGGGTCCCCGTTCACCTTACCCTTACCGTTTGCGTGTTTTGGCGAGATGGTAGTGGAGAGGTCATTGTGGGTTGTGGGAAGATATTATATATTGAGGATAAAGCAAAACACAAGTAGAGACGGTGTGCTATGTACCTGACCGCCTGTCTTGGCTCTATTCAAAAATGACCTCGATGATGGCGCTGGCCGGCCCAAAGTCCCCCTTCGTGTGGGCCGACTTGATGCTGTTCACCCTGAACCGCTCGTCCGCCGCCCTGAAGATCTTGTGCCAGTCTTCCTCCTCCCTCTCGCGGCCGGAGGAGTTGGTCAGCATCATGATGTCGAAGGCCCTACACATCAAACTGTGTGTCAGCGTCTTCACATTTCTTACCAATTCATGTCTGGCAGTGGGGGGTTTGTGATAGTTTCACATACCTCACATTCCTCTCATCAATCAACGACATCGTCCCGGGAGGCGGCACCACGCTATCAATAACAATCAACCTCGCCCCGCTCCGCAGCGTGGGGACCTGGTTCTGCAGTATCCTGACGCAGTAATGGTCCGGCCAGTTGTGGAAGCACTGCTTGATGATATACACATCAGCCGCCACCGTCTGAGGCGTGAAGAAGCTGTACGGCACAAAAGCGATCCGATCCTTCAGCTCGGGGGGAACCTCCGCACCCTCAATCATGGGCGGCAGGTCCTGCACCACGAACGTCAGCTCCGGGTACAGCGTCGCCAGGTGGATCGCGTCCGCGCCCCTCGACCCGCCCACGTCCACCACCTTCCGTGCGCCGAGCCGGGCCCAGTCGTACGCCTCGGGTAGCCGCGCCAGCCGGCCCGCGCCGGAGGGCGCCGTGGGACGGCTCGAGAACTTGGCGAAGCTCGTCATGGCCATGGCGAACCGCTTCCCCAGCGCCCTACCTTCGGGAGTGGCGGACATGAACTCGTACGCGGCCTTGTCCGTGTCGAAGGCGATGTTGAAGGCGGTGTGGTTCGGCTCCGCGGGTGTGGACCCCCACCTCTCGAGGGCGAGGACGGCGTTGGGGGCGGCGGTGAAGTACTGCTCCGCCATGAGCCAGAAGCCGTCTTTTAGTAAGGGGTTCTCCGATAGGAGGCGGGAGGCGAGGGAGTGCGTCACCACGCCCGGCCGGGGCTCGAGGAAGAGCCGGCCGTGGGAGATGGCGTAGCGGAGGAGGCGCTTCATGTCCTGCTCTTGGATGTTGCACTGCGAGGCCAGGGCGGCGTAGGTGGTCTCCCCGCCCAGGGGCACTTTGGAGGTGAGGTCCCAGCGGGAGATGGCTTGGAGGCTGACGCCGGTTGCCTGGGTTTGGTGGGTTAATGTGGGGTTGTGTTCCAGGGGTTAACGAGCTGAGGGCTTGGCTGAGGAGGATGGATAGGGGGACAGCAAACTCGGTAGCCTCAGCTGAGAGAGGTGAGACGTACGATGGGTCTGAGGAAGGTGATCGGTCCCTGCAGAAGGTCGGACAGCTCCTGAGCCGCCTCTATCGCCTCGACTCGCGCCTGCTCGACATGCGGCGCATCATTGGAGATGCCGAAATCAGCCGGGCCGTCGGGGGCAAAGGAGGGTTGCGGAAGGTTATGCTCCTCAAAGTAAGCATCGAGTATCTTGGCGCTCTTCAGCACCGCTTCGGCGAGTTGGGTGAGGCTGGATGGCATGGTGTTGGAGTTGGATGGTGGTAATGGCCTGTTTGATGGAACCGATGTGGGAAAGGACTAATTTTCGGTCAGGAATTCAGCTCCTTCAAGCTCGTATATCAAGCAAGAAGCGCCGGTGGCGCACCGAGGAGCCAAGACTTAGCTACTTGGGCCCTTGATATACATCTTCCGTGATGGACGGCCGGAGCACGATATCGCATCTTCCGGTGCACGAGAGAAGATCGCGAGGAGAGTGTTCCGGTTTCCGACGTTGCGTTGGGTCGCCGGGGGTTCATAATTACATATCGCCCGACATTGTCGTACAGACACAGACAGATCTGTAGTAATTTACCCCATGAGAGCTTATCTCCCGTGCGGGTGTAGTCGGCGTCCACAAGTGTTCCGTCATGTGGAAGGGACAAGAGGGGATGATCCCGCTGTTACACTAACCTGGAAGCTATCGCGAATCAGAATACCCACTTGTTGCACGCCGATTGAAAGTGGGGAATCAATCCCGATTATCCAATAAAAAAAGCGGCCAACCATTACGCTAAATTTGGCTCTCAGGCTAACGTGTAAGCTTAAATCAGCGGCGTCGGTAGTCGGTACGCTGGAGAATATCGTTATACCGAAATACCGGAGAGTCTCAAGTATCACTCATCTTTGATCTGACGACACATAGGCCTTTCGCGAATACCACCACCTTTGTTTACTCAACATTGTTAAATAATCGATCAAAAATACCCTCTTGTTAAGTAACCGGACGATACACGCTTACACATCTCGTCTAATCATCCTTTGAGTAGCCGACATCGAGCCACCACCGAAAAGTAAACCTGCTCACAATGCATTCGGACCCCCTCCCTCACCATTCATTCGTCCAATATCCTCCGAACAAAGCCTCAACTTTCAACGGCGCGCCATGATCTGACTGTGCCTTATCATCCCGAGTGGGCAGCAGTACGATCATCCTCCTGTGCCGACCTTCGACGCCTCTTATCGTTAGTGTAACGGCCCCGGGACGCGGGCGGGCCCGAAGGTGGATGACGTGACACCACCACACCCTCCATGCTACCCCTAATGCTTGGCTATATGCGGCGTCGGCGTAGGATGATAAATCAACCGATCTTGCATTTTGCATATGCGTCCAGGGGATCAGATACATCCAATATTGGATATGCGCCTGCTGGCTTACCGGTCGGCGTCGTAGTTTGGTTCTGGTATCAGATAGAGGTTGCGCCGCGGATGCATGACCGGTTCGCCTGTCGAGTCCTAGAGGTCTTGGGTCGTAACCTGCGGCAGAGGGTTAAGAATAGACCCTTGGCCCTTCCAACAGGGTTTAAGTGCTCCTTGCATACATCATGTGTGTTTTCTGCGATGGGTCGGACGATATTCAAGTCCGTCTTACACTGGAAGTCCGTCTTACACTGGAAGTCCGTCTTACACGCAATGTTGGGAAAGCGGGAAGGTACTGAAGAATCTTTGTCGTCGCGTCGCACTCTATCTCTCGGACTGGTTTAACTTGGCGGTAACGTGAGACCCTGATATTGGGTAGGATGCACGTTTAATACATTTCCTTCACTCAACCCGAGATCACATGGTCAAGATCACATGGTCAAGATCACATGGTCAATAGGTTTTCCCCCCGCCTCGCACTCCTCGCGCTCGCGTCTTTGACCTCGCGAGCCGAGGCGTCGCCGGTTTTATCGGCAGGAAAGCAAAAGCACGAAGCCGCTGCGGTAGTCCGTTGGACATTGACTGGGGAGCCTGCGTGAGACCGCGTGGATGATGTGAAACATGCAACTATAAATTGGGGTTTATTTCGTGAGACATCTAGCGGTGTAGAGAGATCTAGCATGTCTAGCCAGTATTTAACAAACCATTGTACACTCCTCAAGCCGTCTTAGTTCTAGCAAGTATCCCAGTTGTTGTGCCAATTGCTACGGATCCTCCTGCTCCGATATCCTCTTCGCAATCCTCCTCACCTCGGCAGCGAGGAACTTATTCACAAAGGACCCGATCCCCTCGACGTCCTGCTCCTTCTCGATCCTCTCCTGCAGCAGACACAGCGTCCTCTTCACCTTCTCCAGATCGAGCAGGACCATCTGCCGCCGCAGCACGCTGCTGTCCTCCTCGTCCATCCCGTAAGACCCGACAAACACCCTCTGCTGCCCCTGCCCGCTCCCAACATTGCTCCCTACCGTCTGCTGCTGATCCGGCATAGCGGCGGCGGCGGCGGCCACCCGCTGTTTCCCCACCCGACAGGACGACCACCACGCCTCCCGCACCGAGGCCAGCACGCTCTGCACCAGCAGGCAGGCGACCATCATGGACATGGGCGGGTGCGGGTTCCAGCACTCGGCCAGCTCGCGCACGGCGCTGATGATGGACCGGTTGGTGTTCAGCACCACGTCGAAGGCGGACGGGCCCGACGAGAGGCACGGGTGCGACTCGTCGTTCTCGAGGAACCGGGCGAGGGAGGCGCTGCACCGGCACCCGTTGTTGGGATCGGCAACGTCGAGGTCGAGTTCCTCCCGCTCCGTTGTGTGGTGCGTGGAGCTCCCGTCCGATCCAGAGGGGAAGGCCGGGGTGGACGATCCGTTTCCGTCGGGGAAGAGAGATAGCTGGGAGTAGTCGTTCCCTCCTCCCAAGTGCCAGGGCGCGATGGAGGGCTCGAGCAAGGTCGGGGAATCCCACCACCCGCTGCCGTCGAGGTCTTGTCGGGCGAGGACGAGAGATTGGGCGTGGGAGGCGAGAGGGTCTGTGACAAAGGCACCGCCGGCTTCTTCTTCGACGCCGGGAGACGGTTGGCCGGAGGAGGTGGTGTTGTTGTTGTTGAACTGCACCGCGCCTTCGTTGGAGGTATGGTAGGTAATCGTACCTGAGACCCTGCGGGACTTGGTGCCCGACTTTGAACGGCCAGACGGCATGGGTGCGCTGCGGACGCACCGGCCTCGCCGGTTCCGGCACCGCACGCAAGTAGATGTGCCCGGTTCGAACTGGCACTTGACCTTGTCGCGGTGGCAGCGGTCGCATGAAGCTCTTAGCATCGTTTTCACGAGAATGGTGAAGCTTCACCTAAGCTCGGAGAGAGATGGTCTATTCTTAGCTGGTTAGTAAGTCACAATCACAAGTGCTACCGTCGCAATTGCGTCGATCGGATCCAGGGTTTCCATACTGTGTAACTGGAGGCAGATAAGTCTGATAACCTACTTCCGTTTCACCGTCAGTCTCACCTTACCCAGCGTCCGTGAGGCCGTGAAGCTATATGTATCTGGATTATAGTTGCACGGTAGTTCTAGTCGGAAGGGATTCGGAATCGATGTCGGAATGGCCCCCACGAAGAAAACAAATCCCCAAAGAGAGACTAAGGCCCAGCCAGGGCAGCCTCACTTGAGCGGGGGATATAAGATCGTAGATAGGGAGTCAGGTACGGTAGGTCCCCGGAGAGGTAGCTCTGGGCAAGGAAGTCCCTTGAAGGAACTTGCCGCCAAGGCAGACTGATGTGTCCAATGGCAAAGTGGTATGGGTAGCTGATCGCCCACGTGTGATCATTTATGAGATGAGGTTGAGCATCGGATCAGGTCGAAGCAATGATAAGATCAAGGAGGTAAGCGATGCTACTCCATCCATCCGCGTGCCGAGCATCTTACTCTTCCAGATCCGCCGGAGGAACACAACATGCGTATGAGATCCAAATCGGCGATGACTGCGAATGGGATGTTGTTCAACGTGTGATAACCCCCAAGAGGAGTGCGGTACGGGGACCGTTGAACAAGCATCTTGTGTCCAATGACATCCTTCAGCTCCATGAGTCAGGTCGGCGAATCGTTAACCCTCCTCTTTCTCAGGGACGATAACAAGATCTTATCGTGTTAGCCCAGTC
This sequence comes from Coniochaeta sp. 2T2.1, assembly GCA_009194965.1. Taxonomy (NCBI): domain Eukaryota; kingdom Fungi; phylum Ascomycota; class Sordariomycetes; order Coniochaetales; family Coniochaetaceae; genus Coniochaeta; species Coniochaeta sp. 2T2.1. The sequence goes on from VSMA01000016.1 coordinate 726,259, forward strand.
GACACGACAGCACGGGATGGCTGCAGTGAGACGTAAGACTGCGTCCACATATCTCTTGGTCGTGGTTATGGTGCGCTTGGTGCCATACGCCGCACCTTGCCTCAAGGGCGCATTGGGGGAGCAGGAACCGCTGTGGCCACTGGGTAGCACTGCGTTATATCGCCTAAGGACCTCAGCTGCGGATAATCTTGACCGGACGCAGTCAGCAATGAACCGGGCTCTCGCAGGCGATTTCCTTCAATGACAGTGGAGCTGACGAGCTGGATATATTGCGAATCGCCTGACATACCCCAACAAGGCCTGACATACCCCAACAAGGATTTCGTATTCATATGCCCTGGAGTAAGGGGTTAGACGACGTAGCTGCATTTTCAGGACTCAATGGCACAAAGAAACAAGTAACCGCACCAACCGCATGGCGAGGACGCCTAACATGCATGTTCGGCGCCTCTTAGTAGAACATAACAAGCCTCTTCCCTGATGGGTCGGACCGTATTCCGTGCGGCGCTTGACGCAGCCAAGAGGTCGGTTGAGCTGCGGGAGGGGTCGCTGAGGACCGGGCCTCGGTGACGCAGGAGGAAGAGGTCGGTTTAAGGAGTCGACGGACTCGGCTCCGGTGTTCCACGCAGCCAGTAAAAATGAAGGCCCCCGCCATGACAGGCAAAAAGCAGCGTAGTGTCCGTGCCTGTTTGATGGCTGAGGATGCCCAGTGAGCCAAAGCGCAAAAACGAACTGAACACACTTCTGTGAGAGTCTGTTGATGGTGGACAATGCTCGCCCCGAGAATCGAACTCGGATCCTCCGCTAGAAACAGCGCGGTTGTGCTTGGGAAGCGGAGATTCTAACCATTGAACCAAGCGAGCTGCTATGCTGTAACGGGCCCATTATGCGTGATTATGCGTTCCGAGGGTGGGACGGAGTCAGACAAAGAAATCCAAGGCGAAGCTATAACGAGCTGTGTTGCAACAGAGGCTGTTGCACCAGATGGATGTGGACGAAAGACTGAAACATCGAACACGAATGAGAAGAAAACAGTTCCTGGTGTGTTTGTCGCAGGGAAGTTTGCTGTTGGCGGTGATCGAGGTGAACTAGTGGGGCAAAATACCACGTTTCCGGGTTAGGGTTAGCCGAAGACGTAATCCATCCAAGCTTCAAGCCCAACCTTGGAAGCGTCACCTCGACTGCTCGGCCAATACTCCAGACAAGCACCGCTAACACCACCACAAACCTTACGTAACCTTACCTCAACCTCCTCTCACAGACCTACCTCCCCTCCACGGCCACAATGAGCAAAACCGACAAGATCGAAAAGATCATCGCGAGGCTGCAGAGCCGCATCGCCGAGGGGCAATACTACGAAGCCCAGCAGCAGACCCGTGTCGTCGCAGCCCGCTACACCAAGGCCGCCAACTGGGCCAACGCCGTCGACATCCTCTACAACGTCGCCAGCTCGCTCCTCAAGGCCGGCCAGGGCGGCAGCGGAGGCGACCTCGCCGTCCTGCTGGTGGACGTCTACAAGCAGGCCGAGCTGAAGCCCGACAGCAACCCCAAGGGCAAACTGCTTACCCTCTTGCGCCTGTTTGACAGCCAGGAGCCAACGAGGAAGAAGTACATCGGGGAGGTTATTGCGTAAGTTTGCTTGTGTCTCATCTAGTCTAGCTGTGGTCTATGTACGAGCAAGGCTAACTAACATGCCCGCGCAACAAACAGCTGGTCAGCCAAGTTCGGCGAATACCCCGCCGGCGACCCGGAGCTACACCACGTCGTCGGCACCCTCTACGCCGAAGAGCACGAGGCCTACGAGGCCGAGCGCCACCTGATAATAGGGACCAAGGAGTCGGCCGACGTGCTGACGCGCATGGAGTACGAGTGGTACACGCAGGACGAGTCGCACACCGCCGCCCTGTACGCCGCTCGGGCCGTCCTGCCTTATCTCCTCGTCGCCAACGTCCGGGCCGCTACCACCTCATATCGGACCTTCGTACAGAAACTGACGTCCGACAACCCTGGCTTGTCTGTCGAGAATGTCCGCGGGGATGTCAAGATCTTCCCTAGCTTGCCGTTGCTGAACTTCTTGGGTCTGTTGCTACTTGCTGTGCAGAAGGGGAGTCCGGATCTATTCAGGCAGCTGAAGCAGAAATACGGAAGTCATATCGCTGAGGTGGGGTCATGGGATGAGAGCCTGGAGCTGATTGCTGAGATGTACTTTGGCATCCAGCGGCCGAGGCAGGGTAATCCTCTGCTGGATATGATGGGCAGCATGTTCGGCGGTGGTGGGTTCGGCGGAGGTGCGGCAAAAAAGCCAGCTACACGGAGGGTTGAGGCGGCGCCTACTGCTGAGGGGCTGGATTGACGAGACAAAGACAGAGTGGTCGGAGTAAAAGTGATTTCCATGGGTTGTCGTTGGCATGAGTAGGGTAGCCAGGTGGTGGGGGTAATGAATGACCAAGAACCTTGGACAGGCGTTTCCTATTGCCGTCTGGGGATATCCTCTTTCTCGTACATCCAGTTGTCTTCGCCCAGGGCTGCCACTTTGGCCCGGAGACTGGCTTTGACTGCTTCTAGTAGCTCTGTGACATGTCAGTCCAGACTGCGAGAGCAAGTAAGAGTGAGATGTGGTACCGTACCTTCAGGCTGAGCCGGCACACTATTCTGGTCAATCTGATGCTGCTTGACTGCCTCGGCCAGACGCTGCCTCTCAGTCTCGTGCTCATGCCCAGGGTCGGCCGCTTCATCCTCCGCATCATCCATGGGTGGCGTGGGAGGATCGCCAACCTCGACCTCTCCGTTTTTGTCGCGGACGACTATGTCTTCCGATTCCTCTGGCACATCGGCATCCAGCCTGAGGGTCTCTGCGGATGTAGATGAGCTAGCAGTTGGTCGGCGCGTCAGTTGGCTCTGGAAGAGGTTGCGACGGACGTTAGACGAAGGGATTCCTCCGCCACGGGTCCTGTCGATGCCTCTTCCTGGTGCGCCGGTGCGTAGCTGAGAGGGGTGTCGCTCTGCCATTTTGAGACGCGTATCTGTTGGTTGCAAAGCAGGAGTTGTTTCACCGTAGTAGGTTCTGAAAAAGGGGAAGGTAAACAGCACGTGTTTGGGTACCTGCTGAGCCATGAACCCGGAAGTGAAGGCGCCATGAAACTCAATTAAGGGTTGGGGTTACTAGCGTGCTTTTGCGCGAGTCTCTCGCGGTCGAAAAGTGGACCATCACGTCAAAGGCGCGTCCTCGTCGTCGGCCGCAATTGAAATCCGGGGCCAGTCCACTACTTGTTGCACCACTTCACAACAACAAGCCTTCCAACCGTCTTGCGTCGCGTTTCTTCACCTGATTGAAGCTGTGATATGAATTCCACTCGTTGAGTATTCTACCTGTTCTCAGCCTTCGTTCATACTCTTCAGTCACAGCGCAATCGCCACTATGCCTGCTGCAACGATACTTCCGCGAAAGCGGGTGTTCGGAGAGGCATCAAAGACTCGCCAGAATATCCCCGCCACACCCTCCTCGACCAAGAAGAGGAGACTCGACGACATCGCCTCATCCTCTCCAGTCGCCCGCTTCAAGAGCTCCCAAGCGACACCTGGTGGCAGGCTGCCTTCGAGTCAGCCGAAGAGCGCTTTCGAGAGCGAGGTGCTCGAGAAGCTGAGCCAGGATATCTCGGACCTCAGAGAGAACAACTCAGAGAGGGACCAGTCCTGGGCCCGCCCTCCCATCCCTAAGGATTACGACCCTTATACGAGCCCACTATGCTTCCAGTCCATCGAGGCCGAAGAAGGCATCCTCAATGGCGAGACGGCAATCAAGCTCTTTGGCGTCACGCAAGAGGGCAACTCTGTCATGCTGCACGTCAAGGACTTCAAACACTACCTTTACCTCCCGGCACCGGTATCCTTCTCTCCGAACGACTGCGTGCCCTTCAAGCAATACCTCGAGACCTGCGTGGCCCAGCATGCCCCCGTCATCCACTCGGTCCAATTCACCATGCGCGAGAGTATCTACGGCTTCCAGAACAACATCCAGAACCCCTACCTCAAGATCACTGTCACCGACCCGAAACACATCAACCGAGTCAGGAGTGTCATAGAGGATAAGAAGGCCAACTGGAAGGGCATGTGGAAGACAGACAGCGACAAGCTCATGACGTACGACAATATCCAATATGTGCTGCGGTTCATGGTCGACAACTCGATCACCGGCATGTGCTGGGTTGAAGCGCCCGCCGGCAAGTATCGCCTTGTCGATAACAAGCACTCCAACTGCCAGATCGAGGCTGAGGTCAGCTATCGCGACTTGATCGCTCACAACTCAGCCGGCGAGTGGTCGAAGATGGCACCACTCCGCATCCTCTCTTTCGATATCGAATGCGCTGGCCGCAAAGGTATCTTCCCTGAGCCGGACCACGATCCTGTCATCCAGATTGCGAACGTTGTGACGAGATACGGAGAGAAGAAGCCCTTTGTGCGCAATGTCTTCTGTCTCGACAAGACCAGCCCCATCGTGGCGACAGCTATTTTGGAGTTCGACAAGGAGGAGAAATTGCTGTCCTCATGGCGCGATTTCCTCGAGGAGGTCGACCCTGACATCATTACCGGCTACAACATCGCCAACTTCGATTTCCCCTACCTTCTAGATCGGGCCAAGCACCTCAAGGTGAAGAACTTCGAGTACTGGTCTCGTACCAATGTTAGGTCCGTCGCCAAGGAGACCAACTTCTCAAGCAAGCAAATGGGCAACCGCGACACAAAGGCTACCAACACGAACGGCCGCCTGCAGCTCGACTTGCTGCAGCTGGTCCAACGCGACCATCAGCTACGCAGTTACACTCTCAACTCTGTCTGCTCGCACTTTCTAGGAGAGCAGAAGGAGGATGTCCACTACACGATGATCACAGAGCTGTTCAACGGCACACCTGAGTCTAGGCGAAGATTGGCTCTGTACTGTTTGAAGGATGCTTACCTCCCTCAGAGGTTAATGGACAAACTGTCCTGTCTCGAAAACTACACAGAAATGGCCAGAGTCACGGGTGTGCCTTTCAACTTCCTTCTCTCTCGTGGTCAGCAAGTCAAGTTCATCAGCCAGCTCTTCCGTAAAGCACTTGAGCAGAAGCTGGTTATTCCCAACAGGAAGGCAGAAGGACCTGATGACCAGTATGAAGGCGCGACTGTCATTGAACCCTCACGAGGCTACTACAAGGACACGCCTATAGCCACGCTCGATTTCGCATCGCTGTATCCCAGTATCATCCAAGCCCACAACCTCTGCTACACCACCCTGATCGACCGAGACAACAAGCACAAGATTGAGGCGTTCGGCCTCAAGAAGGACGAGGACTACATTGTCACCCCCAACGGCGATACCTTTGTGACTGCGAAGAAGCGCAAGGGACTGCTGGCCCAGATTCTGGAGGAGCTGCTCACTGCCAGAAAGCAAGCCAAGCGTGAACTCGCAAGCGAGACCGATCCGTTCAAGAAGGCCGTGCTGAACGGTCGGCAGTTGGCCTTGAAGGTCAGTGCCAACTCGGTGTACGGCCTGACAGGAGCGACCAACGGCAAGTTGCCATGTTTGGAGATCGCCAGTAGCACCACGGCCTTCGGCAGACAAATGATTGAGAAGACGAAGCAGGAGGTGGAAGAGAAATACCCCAAGGCCAAGGTCATCTACGGTGATACAGATTCCGTCATGGTTAACTTCGGCACCGAAGACCTCGCTGAAGCCATGAGGCTAGGAGAAGAGGCTGCCCAGTTTGTGTCGTCCAAGTTCGTCAAGCCGATCAAGCTGGAGTTCGAGAAGGTGTACTACCCGTACTTGTTGATCAACAAGAAGCGGTATGCTGGTCTGTACTGGACCAAGACGGACAAGTACGACAAGATGGACACCAAAGGTATCGAGACCGTCCGTCGGGACAACTGTCTCCTCGTGCAGACGGTCATTGAGAAGGTTCTAAGAATGATCCTGATCGACCGTGACCCAGACGGTGCCTCAGAGTAAGTCTCTCACCGCAACATTGCCAACCGACGTCTTTCTAACACGTAACAGCTACGTCAAGAACATCATCTCGGAGCTCCTCCAGAACAAAGTGGACATGTCCAAGTTGGTCATCACCAAAGCCCTAACAAAAGACGATTACGCCGCCAAGCAAGCCCACGTCGAGCTCGCCCAGCGCATGAAGAAGCGCGACGCCGGCTCCGCCCCGGGCCTAGGCGACCGCGTAGCCTACGTCATGATCAAGGGTGCCGCCGGCTCCAAGAACTTCGAGCGCTCCGAGGACCCTATCTACGTGCTCGAGCACAACGTGCCCATCGACACGAAATACTACCTCGACAACCAGCTCGCCAAGCCCCTGGGCCGCATCTTCGAGCCCATCCTGGGCGAGACCAAGGCCAAGTCTCTGCTGACAGGCGACCACACGCGCGCCATCAGCGTGGCGGCTCCGTCCATCGGCGGGTTGATGAAGTTCGCCAAAAAGACGCAGACGTGCATGGGTTGCAAGAAACCGCTGACCAGCAAGGAGGAGGCTCAGGGCGCCGTTTGCGCGGACGACGCGCCACGCGTGGGCGAGCTGTACACCAAGACGCTGGACAAGGTGTCGGATCTGGAAGTGCGATTTAACCGGCTGTGGACGCAGTGCCAGCGATGTCAGGGGAGTATGCACTGCGAGGTCATCTGCAGTAGCAAGGACTGTCCCATCTTTTACATGCGGATGAAGGCGAAGAAGGATCTGGAGGATGCGAACAAGGAGTTGACGAGGTTTGACTTCGATCAGGCTGCTATTTGGTGATTGGGTCGGGTCGGGGTTGGCTGGCAGTGGAAGAGCGAGGATGGTTTTATGACACATGGTCTCGTTATAGGTTTTCTTTCTGCGGGCGTTTGTGGGTTGCGAGAGCATCATTATGACTTTGGACGGTTCGTCTTTTTCGGCCGGAGGTTTATCTCGTGGTACTTCTGTAATATGGAATGACTATTATCTGAAAGCTATGATCCGCCGGCAGTTGGTCGTTGTAATCGATCACAAGCCGAAGTACGAAGCATGCAAGGCTGTTACGAAGTTCAAACAAGCTTTGCACAACACTGTGCAGCTTGAAGGCTGTGCAACCTCTCGCTTCCTGGCAGATTTTGGATGACAAGCACAGACTTCGTCTCATCCTCCAGATGGAATTCGGATTCACGACACTGCCGCCCGGACTGGGAAATATGTCTGACAGTAAGCTCGATTTCCGGCCCCCAAAGCTTAAGTCAGTCATACGGACGACAGAAGATTTGGAATCAGCACAAATAGTGATAACGTTATACATATAAAGTAAGAATGTTTCCTTGTTATTTGGCCTGCCAAATTTTGTGTTCCTTGATCCAACAACCGAGCTGACCAGCCCACAGATATCGAGCAGTTTCACCATCGCTGTCCTGTTTTCCAAGCATCCCAGCTCCACGAAAAAGAGAGAAATGACTCCTGAAGAAAAAGGGTATTCCAACGCCCGTCACGAAACCAGTTATATACCTATCTCAATACAACAACTCCCCTGTCTCAACCGCCCTCTTAAACCTATCATCCGGCTCAACAAACTTATACGCCTCCCCGCGACACACCCTGTCCACCTCCTCCCTCACAAAAGGATACACATCCTTCCACGCATTCCTCCCCATCCAGCAATCCAGATGTCCATACCCAGGCACCACCTTCCTCCTATAATCCACCCCTTCTCCACCACCCTCCCCCCCAAAGGTATCGCACAGTATCTCATACGTCCGACTCGTGCTCTCGGGGCTCAACACGGCATTATCCCCGCCCACAAACAACATGACCGGCACCCCCCTCAACCGCGCCACGTTCTCCCTCGTCGTCAAATCGTCGTACAGCGGCGCGTTCCCCATCACCCGGCCCTCGAACCCCTGCCTCATCAGCAAACCCAGCAGCCGAGTGTTGACGCCCCCGAAAAACCGGTCGATCTGCCGGTGCGTCGCCTCGTTGAGGTTGCGGTGATTCCAGCACCTGCCAAACACGAAGCTAGTGCGATGGCACGCGGCGCTGTTGCACAGCTCGCGCCTCTCGTCCGGGTAGAAGCGCAGGAGCTGGTTGATGAATTTTTGCACGAGGGTGTCGTCCCTGCTGGTGGAGCAGGAGAACCACGTCCCCGCCAGCCGGGCGTAGAGCTTGTCTAGTGGTATGGGCCCGGCCATGACTTTCATCATGTTGAGGGTTTGCCAGATGGGGTTCATGAAGACTTGGCTGCAGGTGATGCCGAGGATCCAGTCGGCGGGGATGGTACCGTCCAACAGCCCCGCGGCGAAGGCGACGCTGCCCATGCAGTGGGCTATGGTGTAGATTTTTTGTTGTTCGTTACCAGCGCCGTGCTGTTGCTGTTGCTGTTGCTGCTGGAGGCGGATGTACTCGAGGCAGGCGCGCAGGTCGAGCCGGGCGTCGTACGTCGTCCACATGTTCTCCGCCACCATGAGCTGGCCGATGCGGTGGACGGAGACGTATACCCTGTACCCGGCCCGGGTGAAGTAGTTGACTGCGTTGAAGGGGATGGTGGGCAGGGCGTAGATCTGGTGGTCCACGCTGGCCCCCGGGATCATGAAGAGGTTCTTGACGGCGGCAGGGTCGTTGTTTGGGTAGGACGTGGGCTCCCACACGTGCATCCGGGTGCAGACGCCGTCGCGGGCGTAGATGGCTATGCTGTCCGTCGGCGGCGTGTTGTTGATGTACCCCGAGTAGGTCTGGGAGGGGTACTGCAACGGGGTGAGGGGCGCGAGGAAGAGGGAGAGGGACTTGCGCGTGAAGAAGGTCAGGAAACTGGCGGCCGACATGGCCCTCTTGAGCAGGCCGGAGCCCGTGGGCGTCATGGTCAGGAGCTCGGAGACGAAGTCCTTGGGCTGGATCTGCATGATCCCCTTGGCGAGGACGCGGCCGCGGCGCCAGGCGTCCTCGTCGTCCAGGTCGTCGCACATACCCGGCACGTGCTCGCTGACGGTCACGTACAGGGTCGTGGTGGACCGCCAGAGGGATAAAGGAGCCAAGGCGACGGAGGAGTCGACAACCTTGTACCCGTGGAAGTGCAGCTTCTTGCCGTTGACCCCCCGCATGTCGAAGTCGTAGGTCAGGTTGCGCGTGCCGGGGGCCTTGTGGTCGAGGATGAAGAGGTTGAACTCGCCGCGCTGCACCATGAAGGGCGACCCTGGGATGGTGGGGCAGACGAAGGTCCCCGTGAGCAGGCCGCGGTGCTGCGAGGACTTGAGCATGTTGGTCGCGTTGAATGCCTGCATGCTGAGGAAGAAGCGGGCCGACTCGCAGAGGGACCTAGCCGTGCGCGCGGCGAGCTCGTAGGTCGCGCGCTCGTCGGCCACCATCCCCGTGTCGTAGTGGACGAAGCCCGACATTACCTCTGTGAAGCCGAAGCCGCTGGCTTGGATGGCGTCGGCTTTGACGATTACGTCGGCCGCGCCGTTGAGGCTGAGTACTTCTTCCTGCACGTCGACGTCGAGGGTGGAGGGTTGCTCTGAACAGGTGTAAGGCAGGTGTGCCGGCTCGCCGAAGAGGTCGAGGATGTCGTTCCGCTCCTCGCTGATGCTGAGGCCGTGCTTGTGGGCGTAGAGCTCGACAGACCGCTCGGCGAGCGCGGCAATGGTAGCAAACGGGTTGGCGCCCAGGGCGACGGGTATCAGCGAGGCGTCGGTGACAATTAGGCCGTCGTGCGTCTCGGACCCGTTGCCGGTAAGCACCTCTCCGGCGTGGTTGGTCACGCCCGTCGCGCCCGTGTTGTCCCGCGCCATGTGGGCGCCGCCGATGGGATGTACTGTTACTTGCTGCTCGCCCATGAGCGCGAAGAAGGGGTTCTGCACGAGTGTGCCGCCCACGGCCTGGGTTGCCCTTGCGAGGACCTCGTTCAGGTGCTTGACGTGGGCGCTGCGGCCGACACCGAGGAACTCGAGGACTGGTTTGTCGTCTTTGAGGGTCAGGACCGCTTGGTTACCTGCGTTTGGTCAGTATTTCTGGGCAAAGTTTTGAGTCGTGGTGGGGATGCTCACTGTCATGTGACATGATGAGGTAGATCTGCGTCTTCTCTAGCGCGCCACTCTTGAAGTACGGCCCCAGGAACCGGCTGCCGTACCGCGCGAGAGCCGCCCGCGTCCGCTCGACGAGGCCCTCGCCCTTCGGCTTGATGCTGCCCGGCAAGAAGTCCATCAACGTCTGCAGGAACCCGGCCAGCGCCTGGGGCACGGCACCGTCCTCGATGACGAAGCCGTCTAGGGGGTTGTCGTGCCCTTCCCTGCAGTCTATCACGCCGTTGATGGTCGGGCCGACGGGGTTGTAGGGCGACGGAAACGCGCGGCCCATGGCGTTGGCGGTTTCATCTGTGTTGTAGCTGGCGAGTCGTCAGTTTCACTCCTTCTTCCTCGCGCTTACAGCTTCTTTCAAAGAGACTCACCCAAAAGCCAAGATGTCACCGTTCCCACTCATGTTCGTCCCAACCTGGTTGCTCATACTAAGGCCCATGGCCTTGCTCCTGAGCAAGATCTCGGTAGTGCCGAGAGCACCGGCCCCGAGAAACACGGCCTTCTTGGCGTGCACCCACATCAGGTCGCCGTGCAGGTTTGCCTTGAAGTGTCCCCTGTTCCGCCCGTGCCAGGCGAAGTAGATGATGTACCCCTCGCGGTCCTGTGCCTTCTCGATGTAGCGGGCCTCGCACTCGCAGAACATCTCGGCGCCCCAGTTCCAGGCGTCGGCGAGGTACGTCACGAGCGTCGTCGTCTTGGAGCCGTCGTTGACGCCGGTGCAGTCCTGGCCCGTCATGGCGGAGGGGGACATCTCGACGCCCATGTAGTTGGGCCCGTTCTTGAAGCGCGTCGTCTGCCGGACCTTCTTGAACTTGTGGCCGAGGCCCAGGTGCTCGGCTTGCTTCTTGAGGAGCTCGAGCTTGGGGAGCTTGGGCCAGTCCTCTGGGTACTCCTTGGGCTCGAGGACTGTCTCAACTTTGGTGTAGTCTACGGGATGTTAGTGGCTATCGGTTGTGATGGCTCACTAGATGGTGACAGGCTTACAATTTTCGAAGTCTTGGACGTTATTCCTTATCTCTGGCGGCCACAACTTCATCGCAAGCGTCTGTCGGTCCGCCGGCATGAAGACGTTCGCATTGATGAGACTGGTGCCACCAAGGCCTAAGAGGATGTCAGTCTTATCGTACACAACTCGCAGTCTTCGACTTTCAAGACCAAACATGCCATTAGCCACAACGGCATTCTGCCCCTTTCCGAAAATCAGATGATACATCCCCGTCGGGTTACCACCATCCACCAGCTTCCCATCCAGACAAAAGGGTGCAAACGAGCCGGAGTAGTGCAGCTCCTTGAACGCCTCGGCGGCGCCGGTGGGGTACTCGCCGGGCCACTTCTCGCTGCCGCGCTCGAGCAGACACACCGACTGCCCCGTGCGCGCCATGCGCGATGCGGCGATGCCGCCGCCGTACCCGGAGCCGATGACGACGCAGTCGTAGCTGTTGCGCATCAGCTCGACGGGCTTGGAGATGCGGGGAAAGGCTTTGCGGTTCTCGTCCGAGGCGTAGCTCCTGATCTTGGCGCGGGAGTGGCCCGAAGGCCCGTTGCCGGACTCTTGCTCGTGGATGCCGAGGGGGGTTATGGGGTGGGAGTGCCTGTGGTGCAGGCGGAACTCGTCGTCGTCGTTGCTGTGGACTCCATTCTCTTCGTTTGTGCCGTTCGTGGGCTGTTGTTGGTAATGTTGCGCCCTTTCCTCGGGGCACTCATCCACCGTGGGCATGTGGTAGTCGCCGTTGCCGTTGGACATGTGGCCGCCAGACATCGTGTCTGAGTGGGAGAAGTCACCTGGTGTAGGTGGAGGGGAAAGAGGCGCGCTGTGTCCATGATGGGGTGGGACGGGGAGAGAGGATGCGGGCGCCATGATATCTACTGTTTGTGTGCGACTGTCGGGGAACTCTCAACCGCAAGGCTTAGCTGGGCACCTCGTCTCTCCTGTCTGCACAACCAGGAGGTCGCCGTCTAGGAGGGTGTGAGAGAATGTTACAGAGGTTGCAATACAGCGGCGCAGGTAGTCCAACCGGTTCCGCGCCCCTGGTTGGCGTTGCGTCGCAAGGCAACAGTTGGTAGACCTCGGGAAGGATGAAGCAGAACAGATACGGAGCAATGTTCAGCCAGGAGGTGATAAAGTTGCGACTACTTATCAGCCCTTCTCGTTCTGGTGGTATCGTGGAGGAGGGGCAACAACGTTGCGATGCAAGTGGTCTAGTAACGCTTGTGGCTTGCTGAAGGGCTCAATCCGGACCTCGAGATGGTGTGTAGACGGCTGGTAGACATGCTGTGATGGCAAGAATGTGTATTCTGCTCAAGAAGTGTAAAGATATGTACACAGCAGGAACTCCGGAATTGTACAAGGCAACTTTCAAGAATAGATGCCCACCTCATGATAAACAGAGGCATTGTTCCAGCCCTCCTCCACTTCTCCTCCAGTCAAAAATCTCGAAAAAGAGCGAGCTTCCTCGGTCAACGCCCTGGAGCTGCGCCGTCTTTTCCGTCTCCGATTCGCTCTCTTGGTGCGGCTGGGCTGATGAAAAGTAGTTCGCAGCTAATAAACGGACTGGGCGAGGCCTTCAATTGGCTACAAATTGGAGATGGGGGGTGGTAGGGCGATCAATTGGGCTTAGCGACCGACGAGAACACCCCTGACACCCTGGCCAATGCAACGCCATCAGCCGGAGAAAACGAGCGACAGGGACCTGGACCACGCGGGAAGCGGGCCCCTAGGATGGGGACGCCGTCGATGGCGTCGTCAATACCACAGTAGAACTTGTTGATCCTTTTTACGAGCGCCATCGTTGCGGGCCGCATCCTTCGCAGCGGTATGCGCAGATGGCGAGTTGTTCTGGATGGACATGGTCAGTTGTTGTCAAGAGTCAGCTTGAAGAGAACTCATCACCGTCACTGCTCCATTGGGACGAGTGTGACCCCGACCGTCAGCCACAAAAGCCATCGCTGATCTGCGTTGTAGATCCAGGAATGGATTCGAAGAGATTACAACCCAGAGCATGTGAATCTGTGGCATCATCTCGTGGAGTCCCCTCTGCCCGCTACTAGGTCTAAATCCTAATATTATAGACAAATGATAGACCAATCATGGACATTGTTGGATCCCAATTCTGGATATTCAACTCCCATCAAGAGAACGATGGGACGCCCCTTATTGGACGGAAAACGAGGCAGCGATAAGATAAGCACCATAATACAACGCCCCGCGGGATTCAGTCATGTCAGTCTTCCCTTCCACGAGGCAACATCACCCAAGGAGGTCTATTCCGAGCACTCCTTCATATGTCATGCTGTCCCTCGACCGCATGCAACGCCATAAGTTTTGAGAAAGAGAGGAAAATGATAAGAACGATAACCCATCGTCGCAGATGGGCGCCACAAGGTCTGCTTGCGACCATCCATTGGTTGTGTCTAAGCCGCTCCATATCGGAGACAACTCCGCGCTCAGTGGAAAACGGACGGAGCGAGTTACCAGCGCCTTCACGAACCATCATGGACCTCTGTGGGTGGTGTACGACTTGAACTAGGCATCACGACCGAGGACTCCATGGCGCAAAACCAAGTTGCATTCGGAAAGATGCCATACCGCAAGCAACCCCGTCGCGCTTCCAACGTTGCTGTCCAATGACTAGACAGACCCTGGCGCCAAGAGGTTGAAGTCGGAGTTGTCGTAAACTCGTAGGGCTGAAGCACGGGCATTCCAACCACACGCAACGTTCCCGGTCAAGCATCGGGGCAAGGACTTCGGTGAGCAGCCCTGGCTATCGGCGTCATCACACGAACATGAAGTTGACGAAGACATCGCATATCGTCGGAGAATACCAGTTCCTGATACACAACCGAATGTCTTCCAAGGCAGGACACGAGACTCGAGACCGTCCGAGGATACACTGCGTCGTCTATTCAGGGGAAACTGCGTGCACGGCAGAACTATTCTCAGACCGTGCATTGTTAGACAGCCTCCCGAACCCAGTCTCTCGGGGCGCATCGACCGGGATTGACCACGTTTCTTCGCCTTACGAAACCTGTATCACCGCCATCGCGACCCGGACTTGTGTCGCTTGGAAGTTACAATACTGCGTTAACAGGGTAACGCTCTGTTTATGCGCGAATCTGTTAGGAGGCCGACAGCGGAAATGGTCGACGGTAAGAAACTCTGTCCCGTACCTTTTGTCTCCGCACAACAAACTTGGAGTCCGACCACGTCCTCCATCCTCCATCCTCTCATGCGAATTCGAGGAAGCCTTCAAACTGACGGCGATCAGCGTGCGTAGAGGTACAACACAACAACTGTGACGTGCGCGCTCTTCCTGCGAACATGCCAATTGCAAAGTTCTGACGCTGGGCCATGACCAGTCCATGCTCGCGACTGTCGACAACGAGGCCGAAGTCGCGATGCCCAATCACTCAGTTCAAATGTTGCGCTGGAGCACCCATACATGTTGATGCCTCAAGAGCTTCTTCGATATCACATTAATAGTAAGCATTAAGTCTTTCACAAACTCTGAGAAGCCCCTAGCAAGATATCGCATAATCACCACCATTTGTGTCCCGACTTCCCACCACAACCCTTGAACCCGTTTCCGAATAGGTACTCATCCGGCAACTTAGGAAACTTGTCAACACCGTCAAGCAACGCTATCGCCATGCCGCCAAACAGATGATCCTGAATATGGCAATGCAAGAGGAACGCCCCGGGGATCTCGCTATGGTACCTCAGCGCCAGCCAGTTCGGCCCGCCCGCGCTGAACACGGTCGGAAAGGTATCCCTAATCGGAGGGTCCACGAAGTTGAACGTTCCCTGGGGCAGCACCTTCGCCGCCTCCGCCACGGAGCTGTAGTTCCACGCCCCCACCCCGGCGCCGAGGACGTAGAACCTGTTGCTGTGCTTGTGGATCGGGTGCTGGGGGTTTGTCGCCGCCAGGGGGCGGATGACGAGGTCCACCCAGCTGCCGTTCTTGTTGGAGAGCGTGAGGTTGGCGCCCAGGCCCGTCGGGTCGAAGAGCAAGGGGGTGACGTGGTCGAGGTTGATGGGAAAGGATTCGCTGCCCTGCCGCCAGGTCCAGGACTTGCCTGCGTTGTCGATGTCGAGGACGAAGGTGTGGTCTACCTCCAGGCTCGGCGCCACGGGCGGGTACGGCGTGGCCTTGGTCTCGTTGAGGAACACCGTGTCGGCCGTGCCGTTCGTGCCGGCCAGCGTGATGTACGGCTTGTCCACCGGCGTGGAGCAGTTCTTTGCGCCCGAGTAGGCGAGGACGGCGGTGGTTTGCATGATCAGCGCGATGTCGGCGCTGACGGAGCGGATGGTGTACTTGGCTGGCGTCTTGTCGAGCTTGACGACGATGGAGTACCGCTGGCCGCTGCTCATCTGGATCACGTTCGCGGAGGTGGGCTTGACCCAGCGCCCGTCGATGGCGACGACTATCAGCTCGTGCTCGTCGATCGAGAAGAAGTTGGCCAGCTGGCCTACGGCGGTTAGGTCGAAGCGGGCGTACTTGTCTGCCGCGTTGACGGTGATGACTTCCTGGCTGCCGGTGCTGGGGTGGCAGCCAGCGAAGACGCCGTCTGGTAAGCCCGTGAGATTGAAAGGGAAGCCGGCTGAGGCGAGGGGTGCGGGGAGACACCTGTGCAAGAATCTCAGTTAGTAGCCATAACAACGAGGCAGCCGTGGTGGACAACATACCCGATGTCAGTGTAAGTCATCCCTGCCAGTAGCGGTATGACGGCAGGGTTGATGCTTGCATTGATGACGGCCTCTGGCAGACATATGGTGCTCCCCTTGCCGTTGATGAGGAGCGAGTTGGAGCAGAAGGTGTCGAGACCAGTGTCCCTGGCGACCTCCGCCCGTTCGGTCGAGGTAAGGTGTGTCCAAGTGCTTGTCAGGATCGGCTGCGTGTTTCTCTCCGCTTTCTCAAGGGCCGCCAATTCCGACGGATTGGAGCTGATGAGATGGAAAGGAGTGTCGCTTCCGGATCGGGGGCGCACGTAAATGGCGCCGAATAGACCGTCGATGATTTGACTTTGTTCGTGGGCGTGGTAGAAGTAGCTGCCGTACTCGTTCGCGTTCCACTTGTACAGGAATACCTCTCCAGGCGGGATCGCTCTCTGTGAGAGGCCGGTGACTCCGTCTGACCACGGAGTGCCGATTTGGTCGATACCTGGTTCGTTCAGCGGTCAGTTCACAATAAGTTGCGGACAGGTAGGCAAGCTGCTTGGGCGCACATGAGGCACATACCGTGGAAGTGTACACTGGTCGCATTCGGCAGGTTGTTCCACACCAGGAACTCGACATCGTCACCCTGGTCGACCACCAGTTCTGGACCAGGGAACTGGCCGTTCATCATGATGATGTTCCTGACGAAGCCATCGGGCGCTGCTGGTTCCCATGTCAATGTCAAGGAGAAGTGGACTGTCTTGGCATAGCAAATGCTCGCCAGAAGACTGGCGGCCAGGAGGAGGGACCGCATGGTTTGACTTGCGGAACGACCGAGGGTGAGACAATATACGCTGGACGCGCACTGAGAAGGCGTCAAAGAGTTCCCCTATATATGTGTGCGCTCGGGAATGAAAATCTGAAATCTAGCGAGCTTCTGACATTAGGTCGCAATGCAGGACATACAGGACTTTAAGTCTCGCATCCTTCGAC
Organism: Coniochaeta sp. 2T2.1; assembly: GCA_009194965.1. Taxonomy (NCBI): domain Eukaryota; kingdom Fungi; phylum Ascomycota; class Sordariomycetes; order Coniochaetales; family Coniochaetaceae; genus Coniochaeta; species Coniochaeta sp. 2T2.1. Next base: position 742,956 of record VSMA01000016.1, read on the forward strand.
TCTCTCATCTCGTCTGAAATGACATCGCCCCCATGGGCCCTGGCTCAGCCTCAGTTTTACGCTCAGAAACCGTGGTCGTAAAAACTTCTGTGGTTATTGATCCCTTTCACGCGTGTAATCCTGGCACAAGTTCACAACAAGTTCGGTCTCGGCACACCAAGTCTACTGCCAAAAGCTAGAATGTCGAATGCTTACTCACAAGGCGAGTTTCGCCGCTTTAGTTCTCACTCTTTCTCCGGCCCAGCCCCCTTAGACCTCCCAGGCATGTCAGCCTCAGTATTCCCCATACTGTCTCTGGGGGTCAGCAGTTAAAAGGCCCCCTGTTACTTCAGAAGTGTAGAAAGGTCCAAACATGTCCATTTCGGCGCTAACTGGTAGCGATTCTTTAAGCTTAACTGTGTGCTCGTCGGCCGACGCTTGACCGAATAGGTAAAACGCGGCTCGGTGTGTGGTGTTAGAGCTTACGGCGGTAGGTAAGCTGATACCGACTGGGTACCATGCAGCGTACACGGCGCCGTGACGGCGGAACTCACCCTAGAAGAGGTGGATATTCTCATGCGTTGGATCACATTTTGATGTCTTACAGGGACTTAAGATGGGATCAGATATCGACATATCTGGTGCTGTTGGAGAAACACGCCGGTCAAAACCTCCTCTTTGCAGTTGCGCCCCTTTTCATGACCAACACGCCTGGATCCGAGTCCTCGGGTCTGGTAGAGGTTGTTAGCTAAGCCAAGATCTTCAAGGCAGCATGTATGATTATGATCGCTCAGTGTCATCATACACAGCCAATGAGGCCGTAACACGATCTGACCATAAGCTTGGCCATCTGACAGGAAATCTCATTGGGTTTTCCGACCTGGCGAATGAGATTATACTCTTGGCTAACGCAGTTCACTATGTCTAATTTGGTAACCCCAACACCTAGTTTGCAAATGCCAGTCGATGTCGGAAGATCCTGCAGTGCCTCGACCTGCACAACAATTTGCGTTTACCCTTGTCGACCCCTACCATCTTGCGAAGGATTTGCCGCGCGGCTGTCAGCCCTACTGTCATAGCCGACTTGGTGGTGTGAGACTCTCGACCGGCATTGTTCCGTGGCCCGTACCGCGCGGTCCCTGATAGGGAAGAGTATTCCAGACTCATGGCACAAACCAGGAAGCCTGACTGACTGTACGTCTTCGCATGCAACTTCCAAATTCAGTATATAGTATACCCTCTCGTACCGAGGTCAATCACAGAAGTGTTACTCCCGCCGAGAACTGGGCGTCATAACGAGCCACCCGTTCATCGGCGGTAACTTGACGTTCTCTGTGCTTGACTAAGGCAGGTCGGACACAACCTGGAAGGCGAGCAACCGCAAAGCAATGTACGAGAGTTGCTAAGAAAGACATGAAATCATTCGACAAAAGCGGTTGCAACCAATTCTGGTTGACACATCAGGTCCGAGTTAGACAACCGGCAAACACCATGACAAGAAATTTACCACTTTTCTTAGCTTTCCCGGTATATCCCCTGCGGCAGGGAGATAATTGGTAACTAACCGACAAGTCGATGGGCCACTTAGTTGACGGCGTCCATGAGGCCAAAGTCAGAGCAGACTTTGCGTTCCAGAACTGTAGTAGCAAGTGTTGGCAGATGGCCGGTACCAATGTCAGAGCTGAGGATATCCAGATACTAAGCCGCGCAAGACTTACTGTGGCAAGCTGTGGAAGAAACAAGCCGTATTATCACTCCTTTCCAGTGGCCATTCCCAGTTCATATATGGGTCTTAATGAGCGCAACACCTCGCGAGTCTTGAAATATTGTAAAGTGGTATGTACATATAGTAACCTGGAAGTAAGTACATACGATGATAGTACGGTAACAAGTCGATCGTCGTATCGTCGCCTCGTCGTGGTACCGGGGCTAAGATAGCGATCAAACTGAACGGCTTTTTACTTTCACAGCTTGTGTGGCATGTTGGTGATGCTGTTCTGCGGCGCAACAGTCAAAGCTAGATAGAACTCGATTTGAGGATTATATCCAAAGATCACCAATGGTCCGAGGATGATCATTCTTTACCTGAAGTACCTTATATTGCATCACATCTGCCATGTCCGGGCCCGTTGCATATATGGTGGCGCTGCCAAAAACACAAATCGTCAACCAAAATCAGTGGTCACTGATCAGAAAGAATCCCCTGGAAGAAGCCCATTCATTCCTTCTAATAAAAGAATAAACACTAATATTATATGTGCTGCGTGCTTTTCCACACAAAAACAGAAGAAATACCTCTATAACCCCAATCATAGTCAACCCAACCCCAACAAAAGACAAAGCAACCCCCCATCTATTTACTTAACTCCCCCTCCCGCTTTATATATGCATCCCCAGTATCATCCACCCCATCTATATACTACCGATGCACAAACAAATTCATCCTCTTGCTCGCGCCGCACCTCTGCGTCGTGTTGCCGGGGCAAGGCTTGTTACAATCCGACTCGGTGGCGTTGAATCCCCGAGTTGCGCCCGTGTTGCCGGCCCAATTGATTTCTCCGTTTTTAGTATCTCCGCTGGTCATACCACACCAACACTCTTTGCCGTACTCGATGCCGGCGTACTTGTACATCCAGCAAGCCTCCAAGCACTTGTCCTGCGTCATGTCGGCGAGGTTGATCACCTGGCGGGCGAGCAGGCGGCCCGAGGACGGCTCGGCGACGCAGCCGTAGTAGGTGAAGTTTGTGTTGCCCGGCCAGAGAGGGGTTGCTGAGGGGGTGGTGGATGTGGTGGTTGAGCTGGTGGAGGTTGATGAGGAGGAGGTGGAGGTGGACGATGAGCTTGAGGTGGTGCTGGAGGATGTGCTTGAGGTCGAGCTGGAAGTCGAGGTGAAGGTGGATGTTGTGCTCGGTGCCACGCTTGACGAAGTGGAGCTTGACGTTGTGCTGCTCGATGAGGTGCTGGAGGACGATGTGCTCGAGGTCGTCTCAGGGACGGAGCTGGTCGTCGATGTTGAAATAGTCGACTCCGATGTCGCACTTGAGGTGGAGCTGGAGGTGCTGCTCGTCGTGGTGCTTGTCGTGGTTGAGCTCTCAGAAGTCGAACTGCTGCTTAACGACGTCGTGGTTGGAATAACCGAAGTGGACGTCGACGTGGCAGAGCTAGACGCAGTGAGGACACTGTTGCTACTGCTGCTGGAACTCTGACCAACATTCGAGTACAGCTCGAGCCTGTTGCCAGCACCGCAGTACTGGTATTCATTACCGCCGCAGGCCATGTTGCAATCTTCCAACGGTGCAGCTACGCTGCTCGCATCAAGCACAGAACCGCAATAACATTCACGGCCGTACTCGGTACCCCAGTAGGCAAAGCCCGCGCAGTAAGCCTCGCACTTCTCGAGCGTCATGGTATCATCGAAATAGGTCGCCCCAGTCAAGGCGCGGATGCCCTGCCCCTCGGTCCAGCAGCCGACTAGGCTGTAGCCGCCGACCTTGGACTTGTGGCTGAGAGTGGGCACAGTGGTGGCGCTGCTGGAAGTCGAGGTTGAGGTCGTGCTCGTCACGGGAGTCGATGTGCTCGAAACGGAGGTCGAGCTGCTGCTCAGCGAAGAGGACGTGCTAGTGCTCGACACGGACGTAGAGACGCTGCTGGAGCTCGAGCTGACCGACGTCGTGGAGCCCGAGCTGGTGGAGTTGAGCGACGGATCGTACTTGTACAGGGAGAACCTGCTCGCTCCACCGCAGTACTGCGACGTGTCACCCTTGCACAAGAGGTTACACTTCGTCTGGTCCACGTCGAGAGCACTGTTGCCATTCAGATTGTTGCCACAGTAACATTCTCGCGCTGCGGTATGTTAGCAACAGGTACTTAAGAAAAAAGCGTAATAAGGTGGTTAGGACTTACTATATTCCGTACCCCAGTACGTGAAGGCCGAGCATGCGGCAGCGCACTTCTCGAGCGTCATCAGGTCGTCATAGTAACTCTTGCCGTTGAGCGAGCGGCCGCCCTGGGTTGTCTCGGTGTAACAGCCCTGGTACTTGTAGGCGCCGACTGTCTGGCGGATCGACGTGGAAGTGGGAGCTGTGGAACTCGTGGTTGTGGTCGACGTGCTGATGGTTGAGGAGCTGATGGTCGAGGAGCTGATTGTTGACGAGATCGAGGTGCCGGTCGTAGTGACGGTGGACGACAGGCTGGCGGACGACGTTGATGACGAGCCTGTGGGCAACACAACGCTGGAAGACGAAGACGACGAGACTGTGCTTTCCTTCTGGTACACGTTGAGGCGGCTGCCAGCACCACAGTACTCGGTGGTGTTGTCACCGCAGGTCATGCTGCACTCCGTGATGGCAGTAGGCACGGAGCCAGCGGTAAACTGATTAGCACACCAACACTGTAGGTTTTTCTGGTTAGATTGTGGCATTTTAAATCAAGAGATTGGGTAATGACTCACCTCTCCTCCGTACTCTAGACCGATGTATTTGTAGTCGCGCAGGGCGCAGGCGTTGATGCAGGCCGCGACGGTCTTGACGCCGCCGGTGCTGACGCCGTTCGACAGCGCGCGGCCGGTCGTGGACTCGGTGTAGCAGCCGATGCTGACGTAGCCGTTGACTCCGGGGTTGACGAAGGGACCGCCGGGGTTGGAGGGGATTATCGTGGCGTTGGTAGCAAACAGGCTGATGTGGGGGTTTCCTGTTGTCGCACCGATGCCGTCGCCGCCGCACCACTGGTCGATGTCGCCCGAGCAGTCAAAGTTGCAGGCGAGATCGCTCGCCGCGACGGCTGGGGGAGTCGGGCCTCCCCAACACTCTCGATGATACTGCATGCCGCAGTACTGGAAACCCTTGGCTTCACAGGCCTTGAGACACATGTCGGCAGCTATGAGTCGGCATTAGCAATCTTCCTTGAAACCGAGGGTTAGAGTTGTGATTACACAACCCTAAGCGCCAGTCGGAAGTTGGACTTACTGTTATTGTTGTCACCGTAAAGCTGTGATTTCAGCTGGCGCCCGCTGGGGAAGTTCTCCCGCCAGCATCCCGCATACCGGTACTTGCCCTGGCCGTCTTCCTTGAGCGGTCCACCCTGCTGGGCCACAGCAGTGCAAGTGAAAGGAACCTCGAACTTGCCGAGGGTGCGGTCGTTGGTGTTGAAAATCCAGGAAGTGACGTTGGTGTACGGGTCAGTGTTCCACTGCGTCTTGGGTACGGTGCAGACAATGTATGCCTCGGCATATTCACCAGCCTTGATGATGGTGCCCTCACCAATGTCGGCAGAGTTTGCGGTGCTAATGATGCCAGGGATACCGAATGGCGGCTTGGAGATTGGGACCTCTAGAGGGACGGAGCCGGCAGGGGCCGTGTTGGTGATGCGAAACCGCAGGCGGCGCTCCGTGTTCTGGGTCACATTGCCGAACGACAAGAACGCGGTCGAGCCGAGGGTCCACGTCTGCCAGCCGGTGCCGTCAGGCTTCTCAAGTTGGATGAGAGCCACGGGGGACGCACCGGCGCTGGCGGTGATGGTGATGCCGGCAGTACCGCCGTTCGAGGTGATCTTGACGAAAAGCGAATGGTTTCCGCTGGTGGCGGGATTGAAGCCTACCGTCACGAGCTGCTGGGAGGAAGCGGCAATTGTCGATGGAAGGTTGCTCAGCGTAAAGAGGCCAAACTGAGCCTCGGTGCCAGTGACATTGGCCGGGACGAACGGCCCCGTCAAGCCGACTTCGGAAAACTCGATGCTCTGGATATTCAGGACGGCCTTGCCAGGGTTGGACAGAATGACCGAGTCGAGCGAGGTGTCAGAGCCGACAACAACCTGGTTGAAGGTGATGCGGTCGGGTGTCACAGCCAGCAAAGCATCGGCACTCTCGCCCGTGCCGCTCAGGCGGATTGACGTAGTCTTGGAGAAGCCGCCGGCATTATTGGTCGTGGTGAACGCAATGCTACCCGACAGGTCACCGTAAGTTGTGGGGGCGAACGTTGCCGTGAAGCTGAAAACGGCTCCAGCAGCCAACTGTCGAGGAAATGCAGGCAGCCCAGCAACGGTGAAGTGAGGCGAAGAAAGCGAAGAGTTGGTCACTGTCAAGGCAATCTTGGCAGTGCATGTCACTGTTGTCGGGGCAGACTGAGCGCCAATCCCAACTGTGCCGAAGTTGATGGGCCCAGCAGTACAGTTCAGCCCAGGGTTTGTTGGTGCGCCGTATGCGTAGACGATGCCGGTCGATGTTCCAAAGTAGACAATGCCGTCTCCGAAATGAGGACGCGTGAACTTGTTGATGGCCGGGACATTGAAACCCTTGACGAGCTTCAGGAGTCCTCCGGTGGGGACGGCCTCGTAGATCCTGAGGGAGTAACCCTGGGGGTTGGCGTTGTCGACGTCTGTTACCCAGAAGAGTCCGGTACCAGACTGTCCGTTGAGCGTAGTGACTGTGCCGTGAGAAACACCGAAGCCGTTCTTGCCTTCACCAGACTCGCCAACTGGGGTGAATGAAGGGACACCATTCTGGCAACTGAACTTGAAGACGCGCGTCTTGAAGCCGATGACGTTGACGTAGACGTATCCACCTTCGAGAGGGTAGACACCCACGCCGGCGTAAACGGAGTTCTCGTTCATGTACGAGCCGAGGATGCGGTTTCCTCTGTTGGGTCCAGTCTTGTAGCCGCCCAGGTCGTCCAGATTCAGGAAGTGCGACACGTGGTCCTTTCCAGTGACAACGCCCATGCGCTTGATGTCGCCACAGGTGAAGGGATCCGATGGGAGCATGGCCAGTGGACTTGTGCCCAGGTCGAGATCGCCGCCGTCGAGATAGCCTTTATTTGCTGGCATGTAGAAGTCAGCCACCGACACTCTTCCATTAGAATTGTCGTATGTCATGTGAACCACGGCCTCCTCCAGAGAAGTTGGGGGGCTTCCACGGTTGATGGGGATATCTCCGACCTGGCCACCGTAACCGTTTCCGGTAGCGAAGAACATGGAACCCTTGTTATCGGACGCGATACCACCACCGGACATCCACAGACTGGCACCTTTCTTGGGGCTGTCGATGCCCTCTCCCTGGGTGGCGTAATGCTCCACGATCTGACCAGTGGTCTTATGCCAGCCAACAACCCATCCCGTGAAGTTGTAGTTCACGCAATGGGATCCAAATCCGGCATAGATGAAGTCACTGCCCTTGGGCTGGAGCAGACCAGGCCTCTGGTTCTGGATTCCACCGTTGAACAGGCGCGGCGGGTTGTTCCTGGCTCCGAGACCCTCGAAATGGAAGGGGAAGTTAGGGCGTTCACTCAGGTCGTTCACGTCAAGGGCGTGGATGTAGATACGACCGGCAGGGCGACCTTGCGGGACCCCGACCTTGGTCTGATCCTCGTATGTCTTGGCTGTGAGATACAGTGTGTCCGTGTCCGGATCAATGACGCCTGTACCGATAATGCCCACGGTAGGGTTGATATCCTGGCAGTATCCTGGCGTTTGCTGGTTCTCGCCCGAAAGATCTGCTGACATGAATGGGATGTGCAGGTTCCTGGAGGCAAGGACCTCGCCGGTCTTGGCGTTCATCTTGTAGACGTTGTTCTGAGCCGTGGCCCAGTAGACGTACTGCGTGCCATCGCCATTCTTTGGTGTGTAGATGAGCGGCTGGGAGAAGATCTTCTCCTTCTGCCCCAAGTAGTCGCCCGGTAGTTGTACCTTAAAGACCTGGCCGAACTCGCTGCTTGTGACCACGGCAGGATCCATGTTGTTGTTGGGAAAGTATCCGGCACGCGAGTTGTCGCCGCCCCACGTAATGGTGTCAGTCGAGGCCAGGCACTCGCCCAAGGGGACGAGGGCCACAGCCATGACCGCCATGGTCCGAAGAAGCATCTTGGCTGCCATTGTGATGTATCTGTTGATTGCAGTTCCCACAAGGTCCCAAGGACACCCGACGGATTTAAAGCGCGGGTATTAACAAAGAAGCAGAGCTTTCCGCAAGCCGGAAAACACCCGCAAAGAATGGAATCCGTATATAAACGAGTGATATACGCCTTACGAAGTGTAAGGAACAGGATTCGTGTGTTCGAGAAGGAAAAGAAGAGCCGTCGTTGTGTGAAGTGGACGACGCGCCGACATCCTTTCTCCCAGTGCAACGTCAAATACCGGCAGCAGCCGGCGCTCCATGTTAACTGATGGCCCCCCTGGTCGTGTGAAGTTGTTGGTGCGCCGCACATCCGTGTCCAAATAGCGACAAGACCTAGACAAGACGATAGTATGGGTATACTAGGCCAATCTGGGAAGGCTTTATTTAATGCCAAGCTTCCATAGCTCCTTTTGAAAGTGGGAGGATTCGTGTTGATCCATGGGTCTGGAAGGAGTGCCAAGGAGAAGCGGGTCATGCAACACACGTGTACCAGGTAATTGGGAGGAGATTCAGGTGAATAAGGTGAAAACCCAAGATGCGCTAGGGCCAGCCGCATGGCGATCTAGTGAAACCGCCCCTGATTTATCGCCCGACCATGCTCCTTGGCTCTTGGCTTCTTCGTCTTCTATCCTTCAATATCCAAATGCAAGCGTCGTTCAGCTCTTGATAAACAACTGCGGCTGAAGTTTCCATGACACAGAATGTCTTGTTTGCCGAACGCTGGCAGGGCTGGGCAGCCGTGAAGTACCGGAGTAAGCAGACCTGGACCTCTCACATTGGTCCTCCTTCGCATGTCGAAGACGAGTTCCCTCTCCATGGGTTGAAGACTGGGATGGGGGTGCATTGGGCGATGCACTTGTTCCAAGCGTAGTCCTTCCCCTTGGCAATTGCAAGGATCTGTCGTGCCGGCTCCCGTAGGCTGTAAGCGTCGTGTGTTCCCAATTCCGGCCGTCTATTCCGGAGACATCTGATCTGTGGCTCGGACAACCCCGACCGGCCAGCTACCACGCTGTATGACGGGAGAAGATCATAGAACCTTTCTTTTAAAACTCCAGCGACATGCCAATGATGACCGAATTGGGCGAACCCCTTGATCTCCGACTTCCGCGATCAGGAATCGCCCCCAAAGCCTTCGTGGTCGTGCAGCAATAATGTCTCCACCGATGGCTTCTGCGAAACGAGACCTTACCTGGTGCAAAACAGTCCTTGCTTATTGTCGTTCCAGTACCAGAGAGGTTGACAACGCACTCATGGAGGGACACAGGCGCTCGTGTTCCGACCAGTCACGACTGCTGGCTTCAGCTACACAGAGCTGGTGATGAATCCCCAACCGTAAGCATACCCCTCGTCGGCTGGGGTAAGAATTTGCTCGAGCCATTGCGTATCGCGTCCTCCCCCAGTCGGAAACGGCTCGCACATGGCCTGCGCTTTGAGCCATTCCCAGCCAGCCGGATACCATCCTGACTGATGCCAATCGACGATCGCTACAACCTTGGGCGCGGAGCAGTGGGAGCGCGCCATCTGCAGGCCGAGCCACCTCCTCATCCACCGCTCTATCGTTCGTACGACCTTCCAACTTCCCGGATCTGCTTGGGCGTCCCGTGAGGACACCATGATGTTCCTCATGCACAGGTCGGCGTGCGCGAAGACAACAGCGCGATCATCGGTCAGGCCAGCGAGCTCGGGAAACTCCCGTTGAGGGTCCCATTCGGGATGCAAACGAGATGAATAGCGCGCAAAGTAGTCGTGGAACTCGGTGAGATCTACGAAGGGTCCCGGGTTGGGGTCCATGGCGTCGGTGAAGATGATGTCGCCCGCTCCTTGTCGTCTTACATGACCTTTTTGTCTGACTGTCAGATTAACCTTCAATCTTAAGTAAAACGTACGACGCAGGATCGCTTGGCTTACCGACGAAGTAGGGTTCTGACTCTTGGCGAACCTTTGCCAGGCCTTGACGTAGCCGCGGAGCTGTTCGCAGATTGATGATCTCTCGTCCGGACTCAACGACGGCCATGCCTCCTCCATTGTCTTGCCGTGGATAAGCTGCATGTAGATAAAGGTTTCCCCGTTGTCACGGCGCCAACCGAATAGCTCTGGCGTTGGCACTTCGTCCTTCATGTGCTTGTTGAGGTACCAGAGACATTGCCCTTCGGCTATTGTGATGTCTAAGCCGTATTTAACGATGAGGCCCAGTTCTTCAAAGCGAACGGGAGGCGGGCGCGGGCCTGCAGCATCGGCTCCATTGTCCGGTGACGGTAGGCTGGCGGGGTTCCGCCTGAAGAAGGAAGAGGACTGAACTATGAAGTTCTTGCCAGTTGGTAGTTCCGATATATGCACCACCCTGTGGTCTGGCCTAGAGATATGTTGTTGTCCATTTGCAGATGTCGAGAAAGGTGATTGAAGCTTCAGGTGTCGCGCCGCCACGGTGTCCAGGCTGGATCGATACATTGGAGCCCGTCGAATAAGCCTATCGGGGTACAAAAGAATCCGAGTTCTTCATCCTCGCGGGTATTCTAGCAGCCCTTGGAGGTACTTGTACTGTGTAGGAATCGATGCATGGCTCGAGTAGCATGGCTCGAGTCCGACTTCCTCTACAGGGATGATGAGATTGGAGGTGAGATTGAGAAACCTCCACCGGATCACACTGGGCGGGATTATCCAATTAGAGTCTAGGCGGGCATTTCGGCGGGTCCCGCAATCTGGGCAACACGTGGTCCGCACGTGAGTGATTCTATTTCTGGACAAGTGGAAAGCGCATGTCCAGCCATCAGACTCGCAGTGCTGGCTCCAATCAAGTTCACACTTCTGTTCCAAAATTTGAGCATTTCAACAGCACATCTAGCGACCATGAATCGTCTCAACCAATTAAGCAGCACGCCAAATAACCCAACGCCAACCCAGAGACTTGCCCCCTACTCCCGATCTCCCGCATCATTGCAAATACGTCCAAAGACAACAACTTTACCTGGGGTTAGGCATCAACTGCGCCAACGCCGCCCGCCCGACATAAACATAAACGTTATCCCGCACCCACTCAGGCACAGGCACGATCCGCCGCCCGCTCAAACAACTCGCAAGCCTCCTCAACCTTGCCCCAGGACTGGATGTCTCTCCTGACGGCCTCGACCTGCGGGCCGGTAAAGAGCACGGCGTACTCGTCGAGGATGTTTTGTTGGGATGTCTTGAGGCTTTGACTTCTGTTAGACCAAAACTTTTCTGTGTTCCGGGAAAGGGGATGTGGGGAAGGGGCAGGTAAGAGAGAAGAAGCAATACCTGTTCGCCAACTGCGCCGCCTCCTCATACCTCGCCGCCACGGCACCGTAAACCTGGTGCTTCTTCGCCGCGGGCAGGTACTTCCACGCCAGACTGCTGATCTGCCTGGCCGAGTTGGAGGAGTGGATTATTTTCTGTTTCGGCGGTGTCAGCTTACACTCATTCCCCTCTCAAGTCCTCGACAAGTCAAGCTAAGATAGACAGGGTAGGTGAGAGAAAGTCTTGACTTACACTAAGCGCAGCCCCAGCCCTCTCGTTCCCCGTAAACGTCTCCCCGACCACGTGCAGCAGGATGTCCAGGATCGTCTCGATTTCTACTTCTGTCGTGGCGTCCGGGTAGTGCTTCTCGATGTAGGCCGTGATGTTCGCCTGCATCTCCGGGGAGAAGCCGTCCATGCAGATGGGGAGGGTGATGTGAGTTGGTTCTGGGACGAGGGGGAGCTCGGGGGGGACAGGCATGGATTCTTCGCGCGAGTCAGAGGAGGAGGTGGAGGAGATGGATTGCACGTCGGTTAAGCTGAGATGTTTGGTGTCGAGGGCGTGGTGGGAGGGTCCGAGGAGGGTCGTGGTTTTGAGGGAGGTTACGGCCATTGTGGGTGAGGATGCGGGTGTGGTGGTTGTTGTTGGGGTGAATGCTCGATGTTGGAAGGTAAGTGGGAGTTTGGAGACCAGGAGAGACGCTGAAGTCTTGCGTGGAACGGTACAGAGTGTAAGTCTGTACATATACCGCTGCGAGGAGAAAGTCGACGAGTCGGGGAACACGTTCGGTTACAACGCTCGACATCTGATGACTGACAACGAAACTATATACTCCCACCACGCGCCAAGCGCAGGATCTCTCAGCTCTATTACATCTCCTGCATCGTAAATCCACACCCGGTGATTGGAACCGTTGTATCGTTCTGCTCACATCAGCACTGCCTACAAAAAGGCGATTAGCGGTAACCAATGCTACCGCTTACAGTCGCCGTTGGTGGGATTCATGCTTGGCTATCACCCAAATTACAGTTGAGCTACTGGGCTGACGACAGGCATCAGCTCCCCGCGGCAGCGTGCTCCGTTTATGCAGTCCGGAGTTATTTGGATTCGAGAAGAGAAGGATAAATCCGAGTCTCCGGGGTATTTGCACTGCCCTCTGTTCGATGTTCCTTGTTAATGATTTCTCGATAGTTGTTGCGGAATATGGTGTCGTCAACCAAACAATGATCGATGCCCACATGTGCAATGTTCGACCTGCCTCAAACGTACAAACGAGCCGCAACCGAGCCGTAATCCTTCGCTCCCGCTTCCGCCGAAAGATGACGCTCCTAGGTCATCGGCAGATCTGAAGCGCGTAGATAGCTCCGGGATTCGCGATCGGACAGCACCCTGAATCCCTCCTGCAGCATCAGCTGCAATAGCATTGTTGCATGTAACTCTATATGCCGGCGAGATTCTCCTAATGTGGCCGTGTATGCCCGTTGGACGATCATGGCTCCGGCGGAAGACGGTGCAGATCGCCGAGCAACAACAACTCACGCCTGCACGGGGACTTGACGGTGAGATATTTCAACGATTACATTCTCCTACCTACCTTAGTATAAGATGGGGACAAGGAGGGGCGACGACGAGAACGATAAAGACAAGGATGTGGTCGTCAACAGACTGTTCCAAGGATTTTACCGCCACGTTGTGCACTACTAGACCTACCCTACAAGTCGACCTTCCCATACTCTAATCATACCTTCCCATACTCTAATCATCCTGCCATTTGTATATCTACGGGAGTCATCACCAATTCTTCTCGGACAACTCAGTCATGTCTCAAGCTGATTAAGGTGGGAAACTACCTAGGACAATCTACGAGAAACCGCATAGCCGAAGACGACTTGGGGGCCAAGCCATCACCGAGGCCATCGAAGCAATCCCCTTTCCCAGATCGGCAGCATGGCGCCGCGCTCATTACTTCAACAAATCTGCCTCGCAAAGTCGGGGAGAGAACCCAGACTGTCAGAGTTACCGTTGAATCTGCAGCCCTGAAAGTCATGGTCTCCCTCTCGGTGGCGAAGATCTAGACGTCGGTGACCTCGCCCAAGTGCGATCATGCCCATGCTTCGTATGACGATGTCTCTCCATATTCCTCCTCCCTCTTCTTATGTTGGCTTTTCTTTTCCTCTCCTATATGTCCGCCCGTACGCGATATCCTACAAACATTTCACAAATCCGCAGAGCCAAACCGCTTGTCCCGTACGAACGCCTGAGTGGCCTTCTCACAGTCCAAAGCCGCCGTGAGCCTCAGTCAAGTGACTATAGCATCGCCCACTGGTGGAGAAGAACTTCAGGCACTATAAAAGAAGTTAGCCAAGATACCGAGAAGGAGAATCGCAACTGGACTTACCACCCAGCACACATGCGCACCACATCCTCCACAGGTCATGTGGTTGCAGCCATCCGTCTTCTCAATGGAAGTCTTGCACTTCGGACAGTCCTTGATGCCGAGCTCCCACTTCAGCTTGCGCAGCTGCAGCTGCTCCTCCGAGCTGTGCTCGTTCTTTTGGTCGCAGCTCATTCCATCGTGCGACTCGCCGCACGTCTTGCACGTCGTCTTGAGACACTCGGTGCAGTGATGTGCGCCCGAGGTGGCGGTCCTGAAGATCTGCGGGCAGTCGGTGGTGGAGCAGTGCCGGTACTCGAGCGGGCGGGCGCTGATGTACGACCGGAAGGATTGCGAGAGAACCTTCTCGAATCCGGAGGATGTGAGGTGCTTGCTCAGGTCGACGAGAGAGACCAGCTTGTGGCAAGTGTCCCCATCTCCCTTGCACTCAATGCGACCGAGAGTTGAGGCGGCCGAGTGGACGAGGCCCTCGAAGCAGTCGCTGCAGTAAAGGTGGTCGCAGGCTGTGCGAACCGGGTCTTCGGCTTCAGCCCAGCAGATGGAGCAGTCGTCCTTGCCGGCGGTAGAATGGACCTCTTGCATCTCAAGGAGGAGAAACCTTGCTGTCATGTATTGCAGCTGTGAGCCGAGGATGACAATCCGCTTGGGGTCAGACAGAAGGTCAAGCTTGGCTACGTTCCGACCCAGCTTAGCGGTGATAGCTCGGAAACCACCTTGACGAGCCCACTCGTACTGCTCGGTCGTGAGATCGATGGAGAAATAGGCTGACTTCTCCTCTTTGATGGCTTCTGTAAGAAGCTGAATGGCGATGTCTTGACGGGCGGAGGGCCCGATGACGCGGATCCGGGCCTTCATCTTGTCACACAGAATGATCACACGAGCGCTCTGCTCGATGTCCTGGACCTTCTGCAGAAGCCCGCTACCAGAACCTAGAGCTGGGTTCCAGAGTGCAGTCTTCCCGTCCATTGCAACGATACCGGAAACGAGCGCCTCGACTTCCTCGGCGGCAGCGACGACATCTTCAGACTTTTGGCCTTCAATCTTCAATCCCTTGAAGAGTCGGTCAGCAGAATAGTCATAGAAGTTGAGGTGCTTCTCTTTCTCCCACTTTGTCTTGAGCTCTTGAAGTTCAGGCTCAACGACGTCGTAGATACGTTTGAAGAACTTGAGCTTGATGGAGTGTGCGAGATCGAGGACAAGCTTGACATGACTGCTGAATGGCGCCTCGAGGTTGTTCAGCTCTTCAAAAGCCCTCCTTGCGTCATCCTCACGCTTGAAGCAAGCCAGCGCCTTCAGCCGAGTACCCCCTGAACCAGAAGTATCCTCGAACCAGGCGAGATCGCCGACCTCGGAAAGCATGGACTGCACCGCAGCACAGGCGTCCTGATCTGAAGCTGTGTAGCTGACGCTTGAGAGCATGACGTACTTCGGCTGCTGATCTGGCTTGAAGATGGCCCGTACAAGTGTCTCCGTTGTGTCGGCAGGCAGAGACGTGAGCTCAACGGTCCAGACGGCGCGGTCACGCCTGGGCTGGGTAGTTGAGAGCTTAGCCTTGACTACCCTCTCCCTGAATTTGTATTCTCCGGAGTCAAAGCAGGCTTTGGCCACCTTTGCAAGGCTCTCGTTGTCGAACTTGAGCCAGACAGTCCGCGTGGGACGGTACCAGGATACGTGAACCTTCTTCGTAGTGCTGTGGCGGCCTGCAGCGCCAAAGGTAGGCTTGGTCAACGTCGTTGCAAAGTGTGCGACTTGAACATCACCACGGCGGTTTGGCAGGATCTTGCTGGACACCGTCTTTGCGAAGTCGGGATCGGTGCTGCGAAGTTCGGCGATGAGCTTGATGCTGTATACGCGGATGTAGTCAAGGGACATGTTGATGTCAAGACGACGAAGCATATCAAGAACAGACTGTTTCGTACTGCCCGCTGGGAGGTTAATCAGTCGAACTGTCGAGTAGTCTGCGTCGAGAGAGATCTTCTCTACGGTAGCCCCATCACCGTACTGGACCACACCGCCGCTGATCGGGCGGGTGAAGTCCTCGCTCAAGCTGTCATCACGCTGGAGATGTAAAGTTAGCAAGCTAGAAAACCAGAGTACACCTGTAGAAGAATGCCGCATCCCGGGGCGGTAACGAGGCGATTGTCGCCTCGTCGCCTAAGCGTGAATGTTGTGTTCAGGTGCCACGCGTGATCCTACCACAGTTGTATTTCGCAAAATGAATCAAGCTTACATACCTTCATTCCATGGCCCTCAGACTGAGGGACTTGACGTGGGCTGGTGTGCTGAATTTCAACCATCTCAAGGTCGTGGAACCAGCGACAGTTGTCGCCGGCAAAGCAGGACCCTTTCGCGAAGTGCTTGCAGGGGATCTTGGGGACCTCGGCATTCGTGTCGTGGGAATACTGACAAGCGTCGCCTTTCTTGCACACACCACGAGGGAAGTAGATGCATGGCGGCCTGGGTCCACCGTTGCGAGCACGGGGGGTAGTAGCGTGGTCTCCAGCAGGCTGATCATGAGAGAACTGGCACCTTACTCCCCTCTGGCAATTTCCAGCCAGGAAGTAGCGGCAAGGGGTGGGAAGAGCATCCCTCAGAGCTGCCCAGCCTTGATCCATGATGAACTGTTTGTGTTGGATGAACGTTAGCACGCATCAACTGAGTTGCGGTCGGTTTGAGTTGCTGATATGGGAGGGCTTACCGATGTGCTTCAGGTTTTCAGGAAGGGTGTAGAAAAAAAGGAGATAATCAATCGAGCGAAAAGACTGATCTAGTCTAATATTCAAGTCAGAACTTCGATGGGAGGAGAATCGGTGGGAGAAGCAGGATGAATAAACTGCGACCGTCAAAAGGACGACGGGGAAAATGCCTCGCCGCATTGCTGAAAGTAACGACGTGCTTGTTTCATTCCATCAAGCCAATAACAATCCCGCTTCCTGGCTGGATTAAGAAACGAATGGGGTCGAGAACTTACAGAGATCAGAAAGGTGTCGTCGTCTTAGACTTTTCGCGGATGTGGCCTTGATCTTGACCACCAATGAAGACGAAGGTCAAGAAAGCAGGCTCCAAAGGTTTGAGATCAACGAACAATCAAAGAAGACCAAAATCCGATGAGAGGCGAGGTTGATAGAGTCAAGGAATGCAATGTGTCGGTGAAGGGAAGATGTTGCACGAAAGAGGAAGAGCACCTCGGCTCCTTTTCTGAACGAAGTGGAAGACAGTTAAAGAATCCCTAGCAGCAAATACCGAAATGTCATTCGCTCCCAGAGTATCGGTAAGGTCCGACGTGACTTCCCTTCCTTAGAGTCCTAATCTTGAGCGTGCCTTCCACTGGCAATGTTGCTCGATTTACAAAGCTCAAGCTCGTTGGCAGGGACAGTACGGATCAAGTTCCAGGCCACACCTTCCCCAGACTCCAGTCTTAAAAATAATGTCCAGCACGTGATAAAGAGCAGCTTTCGAAAATCTCAGGGAGCACAGCCTGTCCACAGAGTTCTTTCTGACGGCTTAGACAACCTGTGTACGTCAAGCAAAGGGGGACCCGGATACATGATAGCTGCTCCCTGAGATATACCCTCTCTCACGATATGCGAACATAGGCCAGGTCTTCCGGCGGATAATCCCTTGCTGCATCCACTCGATCATCATGATCCAAGCAAGCTCAAAGCCGTGTATCGTTGTTCAAACTTCAGTGTGTGTAGGATAAGAGGAGAGTCACACACATATCATCCACTTTCCCCATACCGGAGTAGAAAACAACCATTTGTCGCTGAGCAGGAAATCATTTGTACAGCTCTCCTCGTTCTCCCTGTCCAGGGAGAAACCTCATACCTTCTGCAAGACTAACCACCTCATCACCGTGTAAGTCACGCGTGTTGGCAAGTTGCTACGCTTCACCATTCGGCGGTGACCGGTCGAGGGGTTATCACACTTCAAATCACATCAAGGAGAGCCCAAACCTCAAGAGCCCAAGAGCGATGAATATGGCTGTTGCTACTCTTATACCGAGCAAGATCTATGTGAGGCTTGCCAAAGATCTTCTCCAGGCTAAGCATCACCCCGCTCGCTACCCCCGTCCAATCTTCCTCCCCCCTCTCCTCATCACACACCAAACCGCGAACTCGAGCCATAAGACTCCCGCCCATTACCAGAGGCGTCGATTACCCCCCGCTTCCTCTTCCCAGACCAAACACCACCGCCCGGCCCGTTCTTCACAGCAACGAAGTACCCCACGATCAGCACCACCCCGCGCTTCCACCACGCCAGAACAATCTGCCGAGCCAGCACGTAATTATTCGGCCCATTCCGCATGTCCAGCAGCCAGTGGACAGCGTACGCAAAGTTCCACGTCGAGCCGACGAGGTTGAGCAGGCTTGCGAGGAGGTAGAGGGTTGATGCCTAGAGGCAATATCAGTATCAACAACCGGTTGCAAGAAAGTGAAGAACAGTGGAAACATACCGTCCTGACCATCCCCCTCGCCCTCCCAACAAACCTCCACAACCCCCAACCCCCCAACCCCCAACCCCGCCACCCAAAGCAAGACAGCCGTCACCCCAACAAGCTCGTTGATCCGTCTAGCGCGGTCGTACGCCCTCTGGTCCTGGGGGTTCATAACCCCCAACCCGTTCGTGAATTTAAGCTGGAAGTCGACCGACAACCCGTAGAACGCGAGCGCCAGACAGCAAACGACGGCGGCGAAGCAGTGGGCGGAGTAGCGCATTGCAGTGTCGAAGAACTTGTGAGAGGTACCGTGAAAGGCGTAGTGCATCATCCCCGGTCCCCCGAGGAGGAGGAGGAAGACGGTTACGGTCGCGGCTGATATGGTGCCGAAGAGCTCGGAGAGGTAGCCGAGGTGGAAGGCCGCGCGGATTGTGGTTTGGAGCGGGTCGAGATGAGGTTGTGGGCGGAGCAGGTCGCTATTATGCATTGGGTAAAGAGGAGGCAGAGGGTGCTGCAGGGCGGAATGGTTAGTATAGTGTAATTGTCGGAGTATTGTTGACGGGGAAGAAGACGTACAGGCAGAACAGGCAAAACGACGCCTTGAGCCACGGGACGAAACCCAGGGCACGGTCGCGGCCGGAATTGTTCTTGACCAGGGAGAGGAAGGTGAAGGGTAGTACGGCGAGCAAGACGACGCCTATGAGGACCGTGTAGGCGATGGCCCAGCTCCGAGCTTTACCACCTTCTGTGAACTGTAATGGCATTTTGTTGCCGTGCAGTTGGACAACGGTGGTTTGTAAAATAGAGAAGTACTTAGCGCAGGGTATGGGTAAGAATTCTTACTTCATGTTCCCCGAGGGTGTCGCAAAGCTCGTTGGTTCTTATATACCTGCTGCCTAGCCAGCGTACAGGTACTGTCTCAACATACTTGACTACTTGTAACATCTATAAGGTACGATTGCCTTGACGTAGGCTAAGCCGGGGCTGTCTCCGCAGCACGTACGCGAAGGAACACGGCAAGCAGCGTCCCAGATGCGTGGGCATGCCGACTTCCGGATGATCACTTCAGCTGTAAAACAATCGCCCTTGGCGGACGTTGGCGTTGATCCTTACTGCACGTATGGGATCAGGCAGTGTCCACTATGACAGAAGTAGGAGTAGGAGTCGTTTGCCTGGTCTATATCAGACTTGCGTTACTCGTTCTTAGCCGAAGAGCTGATTGGGTATCTTATATGTTCGATTTAAAGGTTGAGGGCTCCTTGGGTAGGTGCCGTACCACCGGGTAGTGCTTTGCAAGATTGTCCTGACAGAGGAAGCAACTGGCTGTCGTCCAAGTCTGCCCAAATTTGCATAGGGGGCATCGGTTTGTGCAAGACGTGGTTGCAGAATTGGCCATCAGGGCTGTCATTACTGGTAGGTGATATTTTCCATTTTTTTTTAACATGGTTTTGATATGTTTTTGATATACCCTATGTATGCATCTCCACATCAACATCAACCTAAAGGGTTGCTATCCCCTTGCTGCCCCCGGTCCATGAGGTCCAAGGGTGTGAGGAAAGCCGGGCCTCCCATGTCGTCGTAGAGGCCCGGAACCCGGAGCTGGATCGAGTCCTGACCTTGCTGGCCTTGGCCTTGGACGTAGGGCGGATGAGGGAGCCCTCCCTGCTGGGGCCCCGTCAAGGCGACGAAATCCCCTAGCTGGGGATACGCGAATGGGTCTTCGGGAGGAGGAAAAGTGAGGTTGGCGTGGTTGGCGTTCATGAAGGTAAAGTCGGCACCGTACCCGAGACTGGTTGTGGCAGCCGCCCCTTGACCTTGTGGCTGCTGAGCGGACGTACCGGCGACGTACCCCGGCTGCGGGGTCATTGTGACAGGTGATAGTATATCTGAGGGCTCGGCCTTCCCGTGCAACCCAAACACGTTGGGAGCCGGGACGACGGGTTTGATGTGGCTGCCGGCTTGTGCATCCGCCCAGGGCATGGGTTGATCTGCGGGCAACAGACCCGAGCCGTGTCCTGCTGGACCGGCTTTTGCTTTCCCAAGACGGCTCGGCTTCTCGAATAGAGCCTGATACGGTCAGCTGGCTGATTCTGTGGCCATTCTAATCGGATGAGACGTGATGGGAGAGAAAGACGAACCTGCAGCGCAGCAGCGACCCTGTCGGCGGCCAGACTCCTTTGGCTCAGGCCGCATATTGCGTCTTTGCCCAGCTCGGCCTCGTTGATAATTTCAGCGCATGTCGGTTGATCCGGGTTGTTTAAGACGTAAAACACCAGGGAGAGAACGGCCAGGAACTGGGTGTACATAATGAACCAGTACGGGCCGATAAGGACAGCCTGCTTCCTGATCTCCAGGCCGATGTGCACGATGTTTCTGCAGACGTTTATACCGGCCGTCTGGCATGCGAGGGAGCGCTCGTCGGTTTCCTCGCCGCCAGAACCGGTCTCACCGGGCGAATAGTGGAGGAATGGTCTGTAAAGCATCATCTGGACGTGTGCGTATGCGAAGCGGAGCAGCGCTCGAATCCTGATTGTGGCGTTCTGTCAGCTTGCTTGCTTCGGGCTAGTAAAC
Organism: Coniochaeta sp. 2T2.1; assembly: GCA_009194965.1. Classification (NCBI taxonomy): domain Eukaryota; kingdom Fungi; phylum Ascomycota; class Sordariomycetes; order Coniochaetales; family Coniochaetaceae; genus Coniochaeta; species Coniochaeta sp. 2T2.1. The sequence goes on from VSMA01000016.1 coordinate 763,476, forward strand.
AGATCTGGTGGTGACAATGGTCCGTAAAGAGCAAGGCTGAGGCACTCATAGTACATACCGAACCACCTGAACATCTCCTTCCGGCCCCGGCCGCCAAGCCGCCGGGAGCTGCTCGGACCAGTCGTGAAGGTCCTTCTCGATTTCCTTGATCCGCGTGTAACTGATCATGTAGGTGACGTTCGTGGTCTCCATTTTCGTCCCGTTGGGAGGATAAAGATGTTGCACGACCTTGGCGAGGATCCTCATGAGCTTCGCATGGGCGTTGAAAGCCTGGAAGAATGAGAGTGTTCCGGGAGGAGGGGTCCGTATCTCGCGCTCAGTGATATACTCGTCGTTTACCTCCGTCGGCAGAGGTTGGTCGATGTCCTTGTCTTGCAGGACGAGCGGGAGGCCTATAGTTGTGGAGAGGAATATGTCCATCTGTTGTATGACGTGGAATACCCGTCTCCTGGTCTCGTCGTCGATAGGCGTCATGTGGACATGGGGAAGATGACGGTGCAGACCCATGCGCAAGGCCGACCGAAGAGCAATACCGACGAAAGTGTAGCATTCGCTCAGGTTGGATGTAGCCTGCAGAAAATGGATGATGAATACCAGTGCCTGCAGGGTAACCATGTCTCGGCACTCCGTGAGGTCGTGGAGGAAGAGCCGGGCTGATGTGTAGAATTTGAACCTTTCTCCTGTCAGAAAGCCACGGTAGAGAGCTCCAGGGGGGAAGGGGGCCATAGTGGACTTAGCCGTAAGAATTCATTACCCTTGGTCCATGGCAACAGCATAATGGTCCGGATTTGACGGATCGTTCTCGTCGACATCGTACATTGAGCCCAGGGCCAGCACGGCATAGAGAAGGCCGAGGAACCGACGTTGCTCGCCGCTGTAGATTTGGGAGGGCATCTCGTAGATACTGTCAAACATTCGGTAGAAGGAGGAAACATGGACAGTTCGGAGAATGCAGGTAGCGCAGTTAAAGGAGTACTCGCACAGGGCGCGTGCGAGCTGTCGAGGTGGCAACTCGTAGAAGGTGGGATTGGTCCGCAACCCGAAGTTTGACCAGTCCCCGAAAGTGCCCAGGGGCAAGGCCATGGAAGGACGAGGGCCCTGTGGGAGAAAGGGAATCCTGGAGTCATAAGCCAGGAGCTCGGGGAAGTTCTTGGTCATGTGACCAAAATAGGTAGCCCCTGAGGAGCGGCCGTGGAAATCCCACTCGCCGTCGTCGTTGAGGTCAACCTCGCCAATGCGTTCGATGAGCGGTATGAAGCTTGCGTCCTCCGACTCCGGGGACTCGACGAGGGCTTGACCCTCTCCTGTCCGTGCCTCGGCGGTAGAGGCTTGGAGTGGCTCCTGGCCCAAGAAGGAGGCTAGCTCTTTGCTCAGGACATCATCCTTCCCGAGATCACAATGGGGTATGAGCCTGCGAAGTAGCGATTCGGCTGTCTGTAGTCTAGACTCGATGTGGTGCAGCTGGACAGGTCTTCGCCGCTTCGATGGTTTGTTGAAGGCACATTCCCCTGCTTCATTGAATGCTGTGCAGTTCTCGCAGGGCTGCTTCCCGTCGCACTTGATCTTCTTGCGGCGACATTCGTCACAGGCGCGTGTCACCCTTCGACGCCTCCGGGCAGCGGCTGCACCTGCACTTCCGCCTCCAGAGCCATGTTCCTGGGGGGTCTGATGAGGGTTTGAAACATCCGGGGGAGTTGGTTCTCCTTCGTCTTCATGTTGATATTGCTGGACTGAAGGACTAGTGGGCGACCAAGGGTCTCCCTGTGCGCTCCCAGGGTCGTCGTCCATGGGCAAGTTGCGAGGTAACGGGCACCCAAGACTTTGAAGGACTCCAAGTGGGACCTAACTGAGTGCCGCAAGAGTTAGACAAAAGAAGTAGATGGAAAAAGAAATGGGAAACCCGATAGAATCATGGAACAAGCGACAGCCGATGGAAGTGAAGACCCGGAAAGAGATGTCAATGGACCCTGAATATGGTTCGAACCAATCAAACCCCATCCCACGACATTCAGCTGCTGGGTTAATTAAGTGGACTGAAAATGACGACGCCTAGCAGGGAGGAGATGCATGCCAAGGGCTTGGCAGACATTGCCGCTAGCCGCGTAGCCGGTAGGGCGAGCAGAATCCCAGAAGCGGCACAGGAGGCTGAAGCTGAGAATAAATTCGAGGCGGACCCTCTCTTCCCCGGACAGCGTAATTTGATCGCATGGAAAATACCTAGAACCTCGGGGGCGAAATCCCCAACTTGACGCCATGATATGCCCTCGCAATCAGAGTTCCCAGCCTCATCGTCCCTCCCACTAGCAATATGCCTCCTGCTGGCCGTCTCCCTCGGCGTCCTCCTCCGCCTGTTTGTCTACCCTCTCGTGGAGCCTTCGGCGCGCATCTGGGCGATACTCGCCGGGCGCGTGGCAGTCTGCATTGTCTGGGTCGCTGATTATCGCACTCTATCCCGTGGCAAGCAGGCCGGCATCAACCCCTTTCTCAATGTCGCCGTCAGCCTCGGCACTCCCGTCGCGGTAGACTGGGTCCTTGAACGGCTATAATACCGGTCCGAGACGCCAAAGCCGACCGCTCAAGATCAAACCAAGGCACACAGGTTTGAGTCCAGACAAATGTTACACATCCGGTAAACCATCCGACACTGGGATAGATATAATCCGCTCCCCTCCCCTCAAGCCAACGCAGGCAAAACCTCACTCGCAGTAAACAACACATGCAACTTCCTCTCATAATCGAGATACCTCCCCCCCTCATTCATCCCGGCATGCAAGTCCTCCATCGCCCACGCGTCGCGCAACAGCTCCCCCGCCATCTTATACGGCGTATACTCCCCCTCTGCCTTCCCATCCCCCGTGCGGCCGATCAAATCGAGTAGCACCCTCCTCTGCGCCTCGCTCGACGCCTCGGCACCGATGATAAAAACCGGCCACGGCAGGTTGCACTCCACCACACGCCTCAAGCTCGCGGCGCCGTCGTCGAATGCGTCGCGGATGAGGGAGGTTATTACCTCCGACGGACCGCCGAGGCGCCGCTCCGTGCGGAGGAGGTAGGTCCAGCAGGCGGCGAGGATGCAGCGTTTTTGATGAACCAGGGAGGTGATGTCGTCGTCGGGTGACATTGGAGTTTGACGGGAGGAGGTGGTAGTAGAGTGGATTTCGGTCGTGAGGCGGGAGTAAGACGTCGCTATGCGCTGCTCGAGGTCGTCGAGCGCGGACTGGTGCGCTTTGGAGTTGTAGTAGGAGGGGTTGTGGGTGGATTGGAGGGAGAGTATTTCGTCTAGGAACTGCCACTCTTCGGATATGTGGGAGATGAGTTCTGGCATCTGAGAGGTTGTATCAGCGAGGAGGTCTTGGCACTGGAGGGTTGTTGGGGGTCGTCGCTGGACGGAACTTACAGTTGGCTCGCGCCGGCACTTGAACCCGATCTTGGTCCCCTTGAACTCTATCATCTGAGCTTCAGCAAGATCCCCGGGCCTGATCCAGTGTCTGAGCCCAAATTCGGACATGGTGAAGTGGTAATGGACGATTCTGTATAGGAGGCGGACGTCCTCGGAAGCAAGTATCATGGACGTCATCTGATTCTGTCGCGCTTCTTGCAGGAGCGTATTTATGCCACATACGAAAAGACACCAGAGGGTAGACGCATCGACAGCGAGACTTATCTATATGGGGTGTTAGTATTGTGTTATGGCAGGAGGTTGGAATGGTTGGACTTGCCTCGATGCGACACAGGACGAGCGCAGCGGCCATATGCTGCAGGATCATCTCGAGGGTAAGTTTTCCCCCATATTTCGCACTATCGGTCAAGGCTCGGATCGAGCGCGCCTTGAAGGTGACTGCATCCGCATTCCAGTGCTGCTGCTGATGCAAGGTTGTTAGAGACAGAAGCGAGAACAACACTGCTTGAGATGATGGGCCGTCGTCTTGTAGGGCCATCCGCATCAGGAGATCCCTAAAGCCATATTTGAGGCCTGGGATCGACGGTAGAGTGTCTGAGACGACGCCGTAGACTGTTCCGCTCGATGGTGTGATTAGAAGATGCCATAGACGAACAAATACAACCACGGTACGCTTACAGTACGACAAGGTCCGGCTGCCCTCCTTCAAATTCCCCAGGCGATTCCGCAGTACACCGGGATTTCGGAGGATTATGTCCAGCAATGGCCGTGTCTCATTCTTGTCACGATGATCTGCGGATAGTCTTTGGTTAGGGGACTTATTGGAGTAGGGGGCGTCACGTTCAACACAGGAGAAAGGCGCACCACCACTTGCGGCATAGCCATTCTCGGATAGCGCAAGATACTGCTCAATCTGCTTCGAAGTGACGTTCAAGAAATGCGGTCTCTCTGCGTTCTTCGCGCGGGCAATAACTGGTACTGGGCCGGTGACAAAGCGGCGTTTGTCCTTCGTCTTGGGCCAGGAGAGCCGAAGTCTCAGCGCTGGGATACATTTCCGATGTGCTCTGCGACAATTTTCGCACACTGGGAGCTTCTTGTCACAGCGAATCTTGCGTTCTGGAGGAAACGTCAGCTCAAATGTCCTCTTGGGCGGAGACCGGGGGCCAAGAGCTCCGGTTACAGGGGAGAGCTCCTGCAGGCAGATAAATCTTGCTTACCTTTGCATGTCTCACAGCCCTTCAGCTCGGAAAAAGCTGCCATCCTGCCTCATGGAGATGGAGATCGATATGCGCGGCGGAGAGTATGATGGAGCGGCCCGTCTGTCGGTCCATGGCATTGATATGGGAGAGCATGGGGGTCAGGATTCCAGACGGGCCATTACTAATAACCGGCCGTGCTTCGCCGCGAATCGCTGGGTCGATTCGATGACAAAGCGGATCCCAGATGGCGCTAGCATCGACGCTAGCGCCTTACTCGGCGACCCACACTTCCGTTTCGGGAAGCATAGCAAGAATCCGCGAACACGGAGACAGTAATTGACCAATCAGAGCCGAGGTTTTTTCACCACACATCTTCGTTGGACGCTGACTGATGCTGGAAGACGGGGAGACAGAACCGCAAGAGTCAACAACAACGTGATATAGTCCAAATATGGATCAGACACCGACTTAGAAATCATGATGGATTCGCAAGAGTTGCTGAGTGGTGCCGAAGGCGTAGACATCAGGTATAAAGACGTCCATGAGAAGCTGCTATCAGTCACTCATGAGTCCGAAGATCATCACATACCTCAACATACTACAACAGTCTCAATATCACAGCTACTTTCGCCAACCTTCTCCTTAAAAAGTCCTCGTCGATCAGCGCGTCACTACTCCATTCCTCAATTCATCTGAAGCCAGCATGCCTTCATACGCCGTCACGGGTGCAGCACGGGGCCTCGGTGTAAGTCACACCATCAATGGAAACCGACGGAGACACATCACTAACAGCAATTCAGTACGCCCTTTTGACAAGGCTATCTGCCGACCCCAACAACACCGTCATTGGTATCGTCCGCAATGTCAAGGCTGCAGAAGAATTAGTGGCCAAGGATTTGCCAGACCGGAAGAACATCCATCTCGTCCATGGCGACCTCACCGACTATGCATCGCTCAAGGTAATGCTCAGCTTCCGTGGCCAAATCTTGACAAAACTGGCAACTAACTCGCCTCCCAGTCCGCAGCAGACGCAGTAGCGTCCATAACCGGCGGCAGTCTAGACGTCCTCATCGCCAACGCCGCCCTTGTAGCAGGCGACTTCCTGGCCATCAATGACCCGTGAGTCCGCTCCCCGCCCACCCCATGTGTCCTGTCCCCTCCTAACATCTCATGTTCGCGATAAAGAAAGCAAGACTGGGAAGCCTTCGACAACCTCTCCCTCGAATCTTTCAAGATCAACGCGCTGGGCAACATCCACCTGTTCAGCCACTTCGTGCCCCTGATCCAGAAGGGCAACCTCAAAAAGGTCGTCGCCCTCTCCACGGGCCAGGCCGACATCGACTTCATCAACGAGTCCGGCATGCTGATCCAGGCGCCGTACTCCATGTCCAAGATCGCGCTGAACCTCGCCGTGGCGAAGTACCACGTGCAGTACGCCTCCGAGGGGATCCTGTTCATGGCGATCTCGCCGGGGCTAGTTGATACGGGGCTCCCGCCTGATGGTTAGTTGCACTGCACCCCTTTCGAACCTCGATTGTTTTTTTTTTGGAGTTTGTTTTACTGACATTAGCACAGTGGACCCCGAAGAGTTCATGCGCCAGTTGCCGGTGATGATGAACGCCATGGCCAAATACGCGCCCAATAGCAAGTTCCCCATCAGTCCGGAGGAGTCAAGCAACTACGTCGTGGACGTCATTGACAAGGCCACCATCGAAAAGAACGGCGGCATCATGGTGTCGCATTGGGGGAACAAGCGGTGGTTGTAGAGGGGTTGTTGTCCCTCGAGCTTTGTTCGTTTACCTTGGTCTCCCACAAAGGAGTAGAGTCTAGTAGTCAGTTTCAGTATTAGTAGCTCGAGCCACTCCATAGCGAAGAATATCATATACATCTACCTTATTTACCTCTACCTCCAAACCGAGTCAACTCACTCCCCCCTCCTCCCCCTAACCATAAACCAATGCCCAAAGTACCCAACCTCAGGCCAATCCCTCTCCCAAACCTTCCTAAACCCAAGCCGTTCATATAACCCCCTCCCCTCGGGCGTAGCATCAAGATACGCCTCCCACCCCTCCCCATCAGCCCTCTCCAGCCCCCACCTTACCAACATGCCCCCTACCCCGCGTCTCTGCCACCCCGTCCTCGTAGCAATAAGTTCCAGATACCAGTGCTCCCGACCGCCCATGATCTCCTCGTGCTTCTCGTGCAGCGTGCCGAAGAAACTCCGAGCCATGACCTTGTCGCCGTTGGCGGGCCCGTCGTCCGCGAGGGGTGAGAAAAAGGGTGGATTCTCGGTGGCGGGGAGGCGGTTCCATTTTGCGAAGCCGACGACGGTGGGATGGGGAGTAGTGGGGGAGGCGTCTTCGACGACCATGAGGTGGACTTTCGGGTCTTTGATGTCGGCTGTGAAACCGTCGAGCCAGAAGGCCTCGGCGGGCGCGGTGCCGGCTGGGAAGATGCGCTGCGTGGGCGGGTGGGAGGAGAAGCCGTCGAAGAAGATGCTCACCAGGGAGGGGACGTCGGCTTGGGTGGCCGGGCGGAGTGTGAGTGCCATTTTGTGGGTAGTGATGTGCTGTCAGTTGGAGGAGGCGGGAAGTAGTGATGAATGTTGCCCTTGAGAGTTGGAATGTTGTTGCTGGCGGGTCAAGGGTATTTATGTTTGCACTTTTGAAGCTATCCATATTTCTCGGCCGCCCTAGGGAACAAGCGCTGTGGAGATTCTCGGACTGTTGAGTATCCATCATCGGAACTTGCCTGCGGGAGAGTGGCATTTCGCGCTCTTCCCGTCGATGCGCATTGTTGGACCGGGCTGCGATTGACGCCGCAGTAGCCAGAGCCGGGTAAGATGCTGGATTATACGCGGACCTATTGCGGGTGTTAGTGTTGCGATGTTGCGAAGTCCGGGAAGAAATAGAGTTTGGATGCAGTTCAACGTGGCGGGCGCTCGATTCGGTAACCGCTGCCGGTCGATTGTTTTCTTAAAATCCGATCGCAGGACGCTGAGCGGCGGGAGACTCGAGAGCAGGAGCGGATTACAAAGCACCCGACAATCCTTCTACCACAACACAGCTTATCATGTTAACTCCTTGCTTCCAATTGTCCCTCATGCATTTACGACTTACTTAAGAGAGCGGCCGATTTCTCACGTCAGGTAGTCAACAGCAAAAGAAAATGACAAGCAGCAGAAAGCGCAGCTCCGGCTGCTGGACCTGCCGCATCCGGCGGAAGCGATGCGACGAGACGCAGCCAATTTGCCGGGTGTGCAGGACCCTGCACATCGACTGCGTGTACGCGGAGCGTAAGCCGGAGTGGATGGACAGCGGCCGGAAGCAGAAGGATCGGATGGAGACGATCAAAGCGCAGGTAAAGGAGAACGCGTCGCACCGGCGGGAGAGGCAGGTGCTGCAGTCGATGGACGAGCCGTTCATCATTACTTCGGGCAGGGACTTTAAGGCGTCCAGTGTTCAACGACAGAATGCGACGACTGCGATAGACGAAGATCGCCAAGTGTTGGAGGTAGAGGGGGAGGTTGGCTTACCGGATGGGGATCGGGACCAGGTGATAATGGGCGTGGACGAGACGGTGGTGACTGTCGACCGGGCGGAGATAGAGCATGAGCCCTCTCTAACCCAAGCGATATGGCTGGATGCGGCGACGATACCAGGCCTGGGGCCACCGCGGACAAGTCCTGTTTCGTCGAGCTCCTTATCGGCATTGAGCACATTGGTCGACGCCGGAGCGACGCAAAGCCGCAGAACAGGCTCGGCCAAACCAGAAGCCCTCTCTTTCCCACCAAGCGATCACGAGCTGTCCAGCCTCTACCTCGGGCGGGAGACCGAAACAGAATTCCTCATGATGTGGCTCGACTACGTCTTCCCCTTCATCTACCCCTTCTACCGCCCGCCCATGCTCGAGTCCGGCCGGCACTGGGTGCTCAACCTCCTCCGCACAAACCAAGTAGCCTTCCACACAGCCGTCAGCCTAGGCTCGTACTTCTTCACCATCGCCCTAGGCGACACTATCCTCCCCGAGCAGCGGCGGACATGTCGCTCCCTCCTCTGGGGCCAACTGGCGCGCCAAACAAGCCTCGCCCTAAAGCGCATGAGCGAGGACATGGCCGAAATCAGCCGCCGTGGACCAAGCGACAACCTCCTCGAGGCCGCCAGAGTAGTAGGCAGCATCATCCAGCAGATCACGGTGGAAGTGACCATCAAGCGCTCGGCCGACTGGTCCCTCCACCTCAACCCGACAATAGCCCTGTTCAAGGACATGTTCGCCCACCACGGCACAGGGCCGTCCGGCCATCCCGATCTCGTCCACCTGTTAAACCAGATGCCCGACCCGCCCATGGCGATGGTGGGCGACAACCCGCTCCCGCACACGGCCGACCGCACGGCGTTCAGCTTCTTCACCGCCGTGCTGGTGTACATCGACGTCCTGGGCGCCACGAGCCTGGACCAGCCGGCCCAGCTGGCGGGGTATCACGAGTACCTCCTCCTCGCCGGCATAAGCACGAGCCAGCCTCCCGTCCGGATGGAGCTCGTCTTCGGCTGCCAGAACTTCGTCTTCACGGCGATGAAGGACACGGCCGCCCTCAGCGCGTGGAAGAAGGCCTCCAAAGCGGCGGGCGAGCTGTCGGTCGTCGACCTCGTGCAGCGGGCAGCGGCTATATCCGCCGATCTAGAAGCCGGTCTGACCGCGCTAGACGCGGGGTCGGCTACCTTCGACCCGCCCGTGGGGGTCAGTTTGGCGGGACACTTCAAGGGTTACTACCGGCGCCTAGAACGCCGCAAGCAAGACCACAAGGACATCGAGGCCGCGACCCGGATATGGGCGCTCGCGGCGCGCGTCTACCTCGCCGTCGTGGTGAGCGGGTGGCAGCCCGCCAGCGCGGGGGTACGCGCCGACGTGGGCCGGGCGCTGGAGTTGCTGGGCGAAATCGAGGAGCCGGGACGGATTAGGTCGTTTGCTTGGCCGCTTTGCGTGGTGGGTTGCATGGCGGAGCCCGGCGGGCGGGAAGAGGAGGTCGTTCGCGAATTGGCCGGGAGGATGGGTGATCTGAAGGAGTTTGGGACGGTGGGACAGGTGATGAGGGTTGTTGAGGCGGTGTGGAGTTCCACGGGGAGTGTTGATCGGGACTCTTGGGATGTGGCGGCTTGTTTGAATGTTCTTGGGTCGCCGGCGTTGTTGATCTGAAACTTGACAGATGCCCAGATCAGCGGGGATTTTCTTTTGCTGAGTTACCCTATGGGACGGTGCACTTACATAAGCAATGTGTCCGCCCTCGGCTCGAGCCACAGTCACCACCATTTACCATCCTTCCGCCATCCATCTTGTCTCTGGCCTTCAATTCTCTCGCCATCAGCCCTCTTGCCATCAGTTTTCGCCAGCATTCTCGCCAGTATCCGTTACTGGTCCTCCGTTACTGGTCCCCAAAACACGCGTTCTTACCCGCGTCAAATTGACTCAACGTTTGCAACACCCCCACCACGCTGCCCACCATTCTGGCTAGCGACGCGTCCAAAGACGGCGCCGCTGATGCCGGCCAGATCACCGAGACGTCCATGAACAAGTCGTTCGTCACTCAGCGTCTACTCAACAGCAGATGTTGCTCTTGCAAGATGGGCAACGAGGAAAGACTGTCGTAACTCAGTGACATCCGTCTCCTAATCATCCAGCCGGTGAGTGCCTACGAGAGCATGCACCACAGTCTTTTCTGGGAGACCAAATTGCCACTATGGCAACATATCGAGGGGGTTCCGTGGCTGTGACACGATTCAACTTGGGTTTTCAGCCTATTCTCCCAAGTCGTGGTCTGCTCAGAGCTTTGCTTCCATTATCACGCTCTTCTTGCCATGATCGTTTGGCCCTTAACCGCAAAAAGGTACAGACGCAGGTTCGAAGATGGGCAACATCACAGTCGCCTGGCTGTAAAACCGGTTCAACGTCACTGGATCAACAACGGTTGCGTCCTGCCAAGATATGCCGGTTCGTTATAATAACCGCAAACCCGAGATCTGCTCCCGGGTTACGCTCTATCGAGCCATACTGTATCAATTTACGCCTTTGCCTCTATTCGCCAATCTCAGTACCTGCATCGTCATGAATGCGACATGGCATGACCGGCCTGAAGGATTCATCCCGGATCTGACATTGCATCATAGGCTCAATTGCAGTGAGGAGAAGTAAGAACTATTACAGCTTTTAACTCCAACAAGGCGATATGAGTCTGGCAATGCACTGCCCAAGAATCTCTTCGCCCAATGTCACTCTCCCCTCTCGTGTCAATGCTACAGGTCCCAAACAACAATGATCGAAAGAATGCTGGTCGGTATTGTTGTTATCGTGGGCCTCGCTGGGGCAGCCTTCGGTGGTGAAGTCTCGCCACTCGTCGCCCGGACCTGGAATGGAACGACATATGCCTGCAAAACATACTACGATGATCCCCTGTGGCAAGACGCAACGAAATGGAAAGCATTGAACGCGAGCGTCGACGGCAATCTCATTGTCGACATTCCGCCCGGAGCCGTCTGTCACAACGTGTTTCAAGGACCTCTGGGAAACATCAGCACCTACGATGCAGCCAAGTGCGCGGAAGTAACAGCTTCTTTTACGGACGAGCAGTGGACGTATGTTATCTTCAGCGAACTCTAAACAGAGCGCCTGAGCAGACCAGCTGATTAACATCTTTCTCAGCGTCGAACAGCCAGCCGCTGCCCTATGGACGTACTTCTCCGGCGACACTTGTCGACCGACCACCGACCCTACCGAGCCGTGCACGCTGGGCAACTACCCGGTATACGTGGTCACGGCCAAGAAAGCGAGCCACATCGAGGCTGGCGTTCTGTTCGCGAAGCAGTACGGCATCAGGTTGATCATACGGAACACGGGACACGACTTCATTGGCCGCAGTACAGGCTGGGGAAGTTTGGTTGTCAACACACATAGCTTCCAGGACGTCAACTTTGTAAAGTCGTGGGATGGACCGGGTGATTACAGGGGAAGCGCTGTCACCATTGGCGCTGGTGTTCAGGCTCGCGACTTGCTTCGCAAGGCTCACGCGCAGAGCCCGCCGTTGACTGTTGTTGTGGGCGAGTGCCCGGTAGGTTACAGCCGGGAGACTCGACTCGAGCTTGTATGTAGAGGCTAACCATCTTTGACAGACAGTTGGTGTAGCAGGCGGCCTCACGGGAGGCGGAGGCCACGGACCTCTCACCACACTCAAAGGGTGGACAGTCGACAACGTCCTCGAGTTCAAGGTCATCACAGCCGACGGCCGATACCTCACCGTCAACTCTGTCCAAAATCCGGACCTATTCTGGGCTCTCAGGGGAGGAGGACCGGGCACATACGCCGTGGTGCTGTCCGCAACCTACAAGACCCACGTCGACCTGCCCAGCTCAGGCGTCATCCTGAACATCAACAGCACGCACACGAACGCCACGGAGCTCTTCTGGAAGGGCGTCACGGCCTTCCACAAGTACAGCAACCGTTTCGTCGACAACGGCCTCTACGTGTATTACGTCATTGGCATGTTTGGGCTGCATCTCAATGTCCAGCCGTTTGTTGCGTTTGGCAAGAACTCCACGGAACTAGCCGCCATTGTGCAACCACTATACGACGACCTGAAAGCCATAGGACTGAAGTACGACGCCGTCACGAAGGAGTACCCCACCTTCTTCGACCTATACATCGACATGTTCGACGACGAGCAAGCAGGCGGTTCTTCCCTCGCCGGAGGGTGGATGTTCCCGCACCAAGACGTGGCGACCAACAACGACGCCATTGTCGCCGGTCTGCGGAACGTGTTTGAGAGCGGTGGTGTCGTGATCGGGCACATGTGGGACGCGGGACACGGTGTCCCGGCCGGGGAATGGAACAACACGAGCACGAACCCGCGGTTCAGGAACGCCAGCGACTTTGTCATTACTTCCCTGAGTATTGCTGGCAATGCGCCTGCGGCAGAGAGGGCTGCTGCACAGCGGAAGCTGACGTTTGGGCTTGACGAGCCGTTGAGGAGGGCGGCTCCGCACGGAGCTGCTTATGTCAATGAGGTGAGTGTTGGCCACAGTGCTTTACCATGGGAGAGAGACTGACATGGTGACAGAATGACCCCTTCCAGCCGAACTGGCAGGAGCACTTCTGGGGAGAGAATTACCCGCGTTTGGCGTCGATCAAGAAGAAGTATGACCCGGAGGAAGTGTTCTACGCTGTCTCGACGCCGGGCACGGAGGACTGGGTGCAGATCGAGAGTGACACACGGCTTTGCAAAAGGACCGATGGACCCATCTAGGCAAGGGGTTCCATGTTTAGAGGTAGAGGTTCTGATTCTGTGACAAAAGCTAATACCACATCCTTCTGTTCTCTCCCCGCTGCAACACAGCCTCATCTAAGCCAAAGGCTCAGGATGCTCCCTAAAGTACTCCTCAAGCGTCGTCAACTTCCCCCTAACCTGCTCAGCCGCCCACTTCACCACCTCCTCCGTCTCGGGGCCATAATACCCGAAATCATCATAGTAGCTAAACGCCTCAGCAAACAAATCCCGGAAAAGCTCCGGCAGACTATCCCGATACGCCTCCACGGGCCCCTGCTCGTACACCGTCTTGATACCCGTCACTTTAGTGAGGGTAGCGACGATCTCCTCCCAGCTAAACAGCCCGACGGCGGCGCAGATCCGCTTGCCGGCGTACTTCTCCGGCTCCGCCAGGATCGCGCCGACGAACTTGCCCGTGTCGTTCACGGCGGCTACGAGCGGAAACTTGGAGTGCGGGGAGTTGTGCCGGCTGACGATTAAGGTGCCGTCCGGCGCGGTGCGGTGCAGGAGGAAACCCGGCGTGTGGAAATTCTCCATGAAGGAGGCCGGGCAGTAGAAGGAGGATTTGACGGGGAGGGTGCGGATGTACTCCTCTGCTTTTGCCTTGGCGTCGAAGGCGGTTACCTCGGATTTGTTAACCAGGGCCTAAGAGTGGGGTGAAGAGGTTCTGGGAGGGAGGGAAAAGATGTTACCTTAGTGTATTTACCCCCTGAAATCTTGGAGACGCTGGGCAGGGTGCTGAAGATGATGTACTGCACGCCTAGCTCGACGGAGACGTCGGCCGCGGTTTTGGCCTGGTTGAACTCGACCTCGAGAGCGTCGGGACCCCAGGCCGGGGCCGTCATGAGGAAGACGGTGTGCGCCCCGTTTAGGGCCGTCTTGAGGGAGGCGGGATCTGAGATATCGCCTGCGACGACCTCGGCGCCTTTCTGCTTCAGCTCTTGGGCCTTTGGAGAGTTGACGTTGCGGGTTATGGCGCGGACGGAGTACTGTTTCGAGAGCTCCGGGTCGGCGAGGACGTAGTTGGCCAGGCTGCCTCCTTGGTTACCTGTTGCGCCGAAGATGGCGAGGACTTTGGACATGATGAAGGGAGTTGTTCTTGACGAGGGTGTGCTCGAGGGTACGTATGAATTGATGTCGAAACAGAGTTGAAGGGTTCTCGGCGGCTGGTAGATAGGACATGGAAAGGAGCAATACAAGGTACTTTATACTGCTGCTGTGCCGTACTGTTACTGCCGCTTGCCAGGCAATTCGCCATTTGTAACATCATCCCGCCATATTGAGACTTCTTTATTGAGTTCGGAGCTTCCACGGATCTTACAAATGCTGTGCTAACACAAACAGGAACACAAACAGGACTTTGGTATGCTCTGAGCGAGGCATCGAGACGGCATATGGCCTAAGATCTACATCCTCCCAGAATGGCTAGCGTAACGCAGCGCAGATGCGGCCGCATTCCCACGATCGAGACCCTTATCATTTGTAAGCACACCTGCCGAGTCGTTAACACCGAGAAAGACAGTGCGGTCTGCAGGATTATTAAGAACCGCGATCCTCTGGCTTCCCCACCGGAAGCAACTATTCAGTAAGAACGTAAAACAACCTTACTCAACTGAGCGGACCGTGCTGTCACCGCCGTCACGAGGCAAGCAAGTGACGCCGCTGACGTGACATCAGGATGGAGTCGGCGAACTTCGACGCCGCAAGCGAGGTTCGGCCCCCAAGAGGACCGAAGAATTCCGACCCTGACTCTGCAAAAGGTACATAAACAGTCGCCTGACAACTATGCCTCACGCGCCTACGACGGCTGCGTGAAGTCCCATACACTTCGAACAGAAACCCTCCCCTGCCATCCCTCGCTACCACCACTCAGCACCTTGTAATTGACTCTCTTCCGTTCGCCCTTCCGCAGCAAGAATGCATTGTCGAGAAAGTTAGCCACCACGGCATCGTCGTCCAGGCTGAGCTGGAGCCACGTCCAGATACTCGTCCCCTTGCTCGCCGTCACCACGAACTCATCCGCAGCCCGGTCGTACCTAACGCTCAGGCCGGGGTCCACCACCGCGGCCTTTGACAATGGCGTGGGAGTGAAGTAGTTGGTATGCGTGTAAGTCCGGGTCGCGTCCGTGTTGACCGGCGTTCCTGTGGCGGTGAGGTTGGCGACGAACAACACATTGGTGGCGTTGAATCCGCTCGTCGCGGCAGTCCCGTTGGTCGCCGACCCGGTCAAAGCACTCATGTTAACGCTCGTCAACACGGTGCTGTTCAACGCCCCCACGATAAAGTCGAAGCTCCTCTTCCCACCACCTCCATTTCCAGTCGGCACATCGTGGAGCGTGTTCCCGGACCAGTCAACCCAGCCAAGGTCAACTCGTCCCCTGACCTCCGTCCAAAGATCGCTAATAGCGTAAACATCTAGCATCCCGCTACTAACATTCCACACCGGCGCCACGATGACACTCTGGTAAATATCCTTCATAGTAGGATGCAGCACCTTCCACCTCCCCTCGTACTCTATCCCCGCCCAAGTGGGAGCCTGCCACTGATCCTCCAACTGCCAATACAGACTCCCCAGCTGCCTCTCCGGCCTACCACTGCCCGCACGGTACAGCTGAACCTGCGCCTTGTAAAAGTCCGCCTGGAAGATCTGCGTCGCCAGCACCCAGGACGAGAGGTTGGCCACGGGGTCGTCGGACAAGTTGGCCGGTGTCGGGTACCAGGCCTGCACCGCCCTCGTCATCTCGCCCATGCCGAGGCTGGAGTTGGCGAAGTTGGTCGTGTTGAGGGACTTGCTCGGGTAGTGCTTGTTGCGGAGCATGATGGTGGTCGAGTTGAAGAACAGCTCGTCCTCGGGCACGACGTTGCGGAAGCTGGATACGCTGGGCATGGAGTGGTAGCCGAATTCGTTTGCGAAGCGCCCGATGGGGTAGGTGCTTATGTTGAATGCTTGGCCGACTGCGTAGGAGTACTAGGTTTTTTTTGTGTTAGCAGCACGTCAATTGCGGAGGTGGATAGGATAGATGATGGGACTGACATGATCTGTGTCGCCGTAGATGGACCCAGGGGTCTTGAAGTTGTACCGCTGCTTGATGGGAATGGGTTCCGAGAAGTTCAGCGACAGGTACCCGTTTGTCGTGCTAGATGGGATGTACGTTATGCTCCGACTGTTGCCGTACACGGCAGGAAGGAGTGTGTTGATGAACAGCGTCTCGTACTCCCCTTTGTAGCGGAGATACTGATCCGGCGCGGTCGCGTTGACGAGGTACAGCTCCAGATTCTCGAGCTCGTTGCCGCCCGCCCAGAGGGCAAGGGAAGGGTGGTGGTTGATCCTGCGCACCTGATACACTGCCTCCTGTCTGGCGTTCTCGAGGAACTCGGGGTCGACCGGATACAAGGCGTCGCCGTACTCGAACTCGCTCCAAAGGAGGATGCCCATCTCGTCGGCGAGATCGTACATGAAGTCTGGCGAGTAGGCACCACTGGCCCACACGCGGAGCATAATCTGGTTGCCGTCGATAACGGCATCGAACAACTGCCGAATCCTCTTGGGCGTGACGCGAGGCCAGAACGTATCCGGTGGGATGAAGTTGCTGCCTTTTGCATAGAACTCGTGGCCGTTGATCTCGAAGTGCCCTACAGGAGAGTAAGTACTACGTCCGACAGCGCAAAAAGAAAGGGAGTTGACCAACAGTTGTTCCCTGGTGCTATGCCCTTCGCCATCTGCACGTCGGTGACCTCGCCGAGATTTAGAACAATGGTACGGAACCCGGTTCTCTTGGCCACCGATGCTAAGGTCTTATTATCGGAAGATATTACCTCGACTGTGATGTTGTAAAGAGTCTGCTGTCCAAGCCCAGCAGGCCACCATAACTCATACGAAGACTTGTCCAGGACGGCTGTTCCTGTAATGACATCTCCAGAGTTAGTCACATTGGTCAAGAGTCCGAAGCCAACCTCTCTCCCTGTCGTAATGTTTCGAATGGTGTATCTCAATGTTGCACCTTCCGGCACGGCATTGATGACATCTATGCTGGCATTCAAGACCCAGTTGGCTGTCTGGTCTGGAGGCAGATTGTTGAGTTGGCCTTCCCGATAGATATCGAAGATCGAGTTCCGCACGTAGACTTCTCCTGGCTCGAGCTGGACGATCCACGCCTTCTGCCAAATGCCAGACGGAGCGAACCCTGGGCCCCAGTCCCATCCGAAGTCTGACTGTTCTTTCCGGATGAACTCGCGGTGGGAAAACTCAAACACGTTTTGGACGTTCCAGGGCCACGTCTCCTGTCCGGGCTGCGCTGCGATGGCGGCTGCTGTTGCTGGCGCCGAGGCGAACTCGATGTTGAGCTCTGGGTTTGTGGTATTGCATGTCGACAGTATGTCCCTCACGTTGAAGAAATACTGCCTAAACTGATTGTTGGTGGTGGCCACATACTGGCCACAGAAAGTCACGGTTGCGAAGGTGTCGAGGCCGTTGAATAGTAAGAAGGTGTCTGTTGTGTTAGTTCGTTGTCTACACCTGTCAACATGTGGCTCCAGTCTGGTCCGTCTCAAGGCAGATGAGGACTAACGTACAAGCCTGCGACGTTTGTTGTGTAGTTCCAATCAGACCACGCTATGAATCGCAGGTTGAAGCCATTCAGACCGTAGTACCTATGTTTTGCTTAGCACATGGAGAGAAATATTTTGATGGAGTCGAGACACTTACGGGTCGCCTACGATACCCGCAGCAAAGAGATCGAGGTGCACATGCGAAGGCACCTGACCTCTGGTCGAGATGTTGAGCGTCTTGCTTGAGACTGTCCACTTCTGTGACGATAAGTCCAGGATATTATTCGCACCGACCAGGTGTCGAACTAGTATGATAACCCAAACAGTCAGCCGCGTCATATTCCGCTGCAGAATGCACATCTTAAACTTTTATTAGAGTAAGGCAAAACAATGACATGCCGATAAGTGACACTCGAAGATCAGAAGGTACTGCTGCACCAAGGGTAGTTCTACATCCTGAACGCGGGACCGGCCATATCGCACAACTTATAAGAGTGTAGACTCAATATATTACTAGCCGGCTTGGCTACCTGCCCCAAGCGTAGGCTTCTTCGTCCGGCTGTAAAGGCGGAGTGCTGGCATAAGGTCCTATACAAGCCGGAATGTTGCCATGTCATTGGATATAATGTTGCAGGAAGATCATCTCTTGGCGATCGATGCGGGGAAGTGCAACGCTGTGTTGAAGATGCTGTCAACTGATTATACCATCGAGCCATGCTTGGGCAGAAATATAAGCCGAAAGCGAGAGCCGTCACCTCGGTTTTGCCCGGTTGCGCCCGGTTACTCGGTACCAATGAGGTGGTATTGCGAGGGAACATGTAGTATGCGAAACGATGGAAGCCGTCGACCGTTGTGCCTACATCCGAGCATGGTCAATGGTCCTCGTCTTCGGAGCAACAACAACGCCTCGAATCGACAACTCGGGAAGGCTAGTATCTGAGACATCTTTAGCCTCTTGGAAGCCTTGGGTTGGTAGTAGAATCATGTTTCGGAACTTTATCTCTCGGTCCGACTCGCAAGTTCGTTCTATTAGAGCCTACCTGTCTGATAAAAGTAGGGTAGGTCAGCAGAACTTGCACTGTCTTGGCCAAGGAATGATTCAGTTATACAGATGAGTGTCGACTTGTCTCTGTTAGGTCTCCATTCTCCACTCAACAACTCTCGTCTTCCTGTTCGAAGCATCAGCTCTTCTCCTTCCTCCGGATCCATACTTTCTTCATCATTGGCGCGAGCCTGAGGACGCCGAAGAACCTATCCGCTGGCTTCTCAGTCTCCATCTTGAAGTCATAGTTCATGACCGCATATCTAAAAGCCGATAATCAGTTGACAACTCACTTATATCCACCCATTCAGTCATTTGGTAGGGGAACACTAACGCAAACAACAACTTGACCTCGGTAGCCGCAAAGAACCGGCCAGGGCAGGCATTCCTCCCGTGGCCAAATGCGAGATAGTCCTTGTCGGTCGTGGGAAATGATTTCCGTGCCCGCTCGACGTAGCCAACACTCTCGTCAGCCCGCTTCTCTGCGAACCGGAACGGCTTGAACTGGTCTCCGTCCTCTCCCCACACACCCTTGTCGTTCATCCTCGCGTACCCCGGCACCCCTACAGTGAACCCGAAGGGGAGGTGGACGCCAGAAGGGGTGTCGACGCCCTCCTTGGCCTTGACCTTGCGAGCCAGACCCAGCACCACGAAGCTGTTCAGTCGCATGCTCTCCCGCAACGTCGAGTCCACTTTGTGCATCTTCGCCAAAGACGTCTTGTTCCATTCCCCTCCGTGCTCGGCTAAGACGGACGATATCTCCTCTCTTATCTCGTCGATGTACTCTTGCTTGTTATTGCAGACGATCTCGACGATAGCGCCGGTGATGGCCAAGGAAGTTGTATGTATGGCCGCAAAGTTGAGGGCTAGGAGGCGCTCAGCGAGCTTCTTGGGCATGGACAAGGACGGATCGCCAAGCTCCTCGGCTTGCTTGATGGACCACTCGAGAAAGTCGTTCGGCTCCGTCTTGCTTCCCTCTGGGTCTGCCTGACGGGCGTCGTGCTCTCGGAGGCGCTGCTCCACCACGGGCATCAGGATCTCGCGGTACTTGTACGTGTGCCAGCGGCCGTAGAGCCCCATCAAACGGCCAACAATGGGCTTCAGCCAGCTAGCCGTGCAGCGCAGGACGTACGCCCCTAATGGCACAAAAAGTGCGTATCGCTGTGCATGGTAGGTGAGGTTCGGGTTTCGGCAGGTCGGGAGGCCGACGAACACGCGGTTCGTGACGCAGCTTATCACCCGGTGCATGCTCCCGTAAACGGGGACTTCCTTCCACTCGTTCGTGTCCGTCCCCCATTGCTGATTGACCTGAAATTGCACCTCGTCCATGACATCGGGAACAAGGTTCTGGACCTGCTTGGTGAGGGTGGTGACAATGAGGTTGTGGTGAACTGGCCTGTTGATAAGGTCCTGGTCCCTTATCGTATAGGCAAACTGGAATACTTCAAGCACCAGAGCGTGTGCGCTGACTTGCGCTTCGGGGGCGCTGGCTAGCCACTGTGCGTCCGAAGAGGGTAGGATGATGGCGTTGCCGCTGAGGAGAGGCATCAGCACCGCCTGGCCTTTGGAACTGTATTTGCTGTACGAGTCCTTGAGTGTAGCCTTCATGTTGATGTTATTCCTCCACGCTGCCCGCAACATGGCGAACCATTGGCCTTCTTTCAGTCCGACCACAGGCATGTCCGGAAGTTTCGAAGGCTTGCTGATGGCATACAGCACCCAGAACAGCAGCGCAACTACGGCCAGTGCGGCCACCGCCGCCACATGTGGCATGTGCAGGAAGGCTTCGAGCATTTTGTCGAGTTGGGCCGAGAGATGGTGAAGTCAATGAGCAAATACGGCCAATGGATTTATGTGAATAGAGAAAAAGAACACCCTTGATAAAGGGGCCGACCCTGGGGGCTTACCTGTGCTCACTAGGTACCTATGTCTCTTGTCATATCACACTGGGGCCAAGGACCAATCGCCAAAGTATAGTTAAGACCTGTCCAATCATACCACAGTAGACCACCTTGGGAGTGAGAGCTAAGGGTGATCTGTGACGACTGTCAGAATATGCCAAGTCGGTGCTCGACATATCAACCCCGTATCTCCCCCACAGGAGAACGAGGCCTGGCGTCAATCCTTCCGTGCCCAAGTATTCCGTCTTTCCGACGGAATTCTACTTCATTCCCCAATTTTATACGATTATCTCAGAGACGATCAAAATCTTTTACGCATTGCTACCCATGGACAGTCAGTCTTTGTAGGCTGACCTCCACCAGCCAATATCCTCGATCGGCACACAGTAATACTCTGATCAATCTCAACACAGTATGTCTTTCCTGACTTGATGCAGTCGTAGCAGACACTCGCCGTTACCAGGTGCTTGGAGTCGGTTCTGAGCCTGGAGTCGACCTCCGATTCCGGCTGATTACACCACTAATAGGCAGGAAGAAAGCTGCCGTCGGACTTGTTCCAGCAGTACCGTTAGCCCACGACGTTGCCATAGCATCACCCTCTAACGAGGCGTTGTCACATTCAACAAAAACTCGAGCAGATGAGACATAGGGCCCGGGAATATCATTACTCGCTAAGTAAGGCCTGTTCCTGGCAGGAAATCAGGTCAAAAGCGTAACGGTTGTTATCCATTGTGTGTTTACTCATCTCGCTCACGTCAGAACGATAAGCCACCCGAGTATCCGGAAGCCAAGACAAACACTGACAAGGAGATGCCGCTACGCGGTAAGCGGGTTGCTTAGAAGTCGGTAAGATTCACCGTGCGCAGGTCGAGCCCATCGATGACTGCCAATCTGACTTCGAGAGCCCCATGCGGCATGACCCGTAATATGGGTTTCCCCAGAGTACTACCGCTTCATATCGGCGGTGCATGCCATGGGAGAGTCCATGACGGCGGCGGAGGAAGCCGCACACTACGTCGATATGCAGGCGTCGGATCCGAGACGCGACTACTGGGGCTACTTCAGACCGAAACTCACAGTTGACGCGTTCTGGACATCCGACCTTGCGTTTCTGAAGGACATTGTTGCGACAGTCAAGCCCGACATGATTGTGGCCGACTTCTTCGTCGACGCCATCCGCGACATCCAACACCTCACGGGCATCCCCATAGCCATGGTATGGCCGCAAATGCCGTACGGCCTCGCCAAGGTCTCCTACATCCCCGGCGTGCCGGGCTTCCAGATCGACGCGCTGTCAGGCGAGCATGCGTCGCTCTTCACCCGACTCCGCGCCGAGCTCAGGCCGCTCAGGGCGCTCCCGCCCATTATTCATTACCTCCGCTCTGTGCGAAACATGCGCCGCACTGCCGGAGTGAACTACTCCCTTCCCACGGCGCAGCGCACCCCGGACCATCTGGCGCTCGTGAACTCGTTCTGGGGACTGGAGACGCCGAAGGACCTCCCGCCGATGATTGCCGCCGTCGGACCTATTCTCGCGGACGAATATCCGCCCCTCGACAGCCAGTTAGAAGATTTCTTCAACTTGCATCAGCGAGTCGTCTATCTGTCCTTCGGGACTCACATCCAACTACCGGCGAGCCACATAGCGCACTTCCTCGCCGCCCTGAGCGTCCTGCTGCTCGAGAACCTGATCGACGGTGTGATATGGGTTGCCAGCGCGGCACTCCTCCGCCACTTTCCCCTCGACCTCATCGTCCACGGCGGTTCAGGACAAATATCCGTGCGACATGCCCTCCAGAACAGTAATCCAGCCTGGTACTTCACCCCCTTCGCCCCGCAACGCGCCGTCCTAGCCCACCCCAAGACGGCCCTCTTCGTCACCCACGGAGGCGGCAGCAGCGTCAACGAGTCCCTCTTCCACGGCACCCCCATGTTATGCCACCCTTTCTTCTTCGACCAGCCGCTCAACGGCCTCCGCATACAGGAAGCGGGCGTCGGACTGACCATGGACAGGGACAGCTTCTCCACTTCCGAGATCGTGGAGAAGTCTCGGGCTATTCTTCTCGACGAGGACGGGGGGGCTGTCGCGCTGAACGTGCGGCGCATGGCGCATGTCGCGCGGGCGTCGTCGACGAAGAAGTACTACGCCGCTGACCTCATTGAGGAGGTGATGTACGACCGGAAGTTCAGCCCGATTCTCCCCGCGGAAGTCCCGCAGGGTGGTGGTCGGAACGGGGTGTTGGCGAGGCGGCGTCGCCCTTTGCATTTGCAGACTGCTGATGCGCGGATGTCGGTGTGGCGTGCGCAGAACTGGGACCTTACTTGCTTTGGGTGCGTGGCGTTGGCGGGCATTTTGGGTCTGGGGTATCGTGCTTATGTCTGTTTGCGGAGACGATAAGTCGTGTATAGGAGGAGACCAATTCCCACAGTTTACAGATACGGGATACTTCTTAATCAGACTTTACTTATTTTAGTACCTACCTACCATTGTATTCCTCGGCCTTGGGGAGATAAGGTTGTAAGGCCAGTGCGAAGATGAGAGATGGAAACCTTTTGCTTTGTTCACGAAACTGAAGAACTGCCGTCAACACGTTAATGGTACCACTGCAAAATCCACGACTTGGAATGCTTCGGTACCTCCCACGTTCAGCCAGTCCCATCTTGCACGTAGACGACGGCCTACTCACCAACAACTCAACGCCCACGTGGTCGGACTCCGCCAGGAGACACGCCTTTGGGCGGATTTCATCTTGTTTGACTTTGAAGTTTTGAACATAGTTACAGCGCCTGGATATCTCTCCTCAGACCATCGCCACCTCAAATCAACACTCCGTCGACAACTTATGCCCCCCAGGCACTAACCGCTGAAACGCCTCCTGCGGGTCGTATTTCCTCGCCACCGTCTTCATATTGTCAACATTATCCGCCCCCGTACCACACAGCGGCTTCTGGAAATACCCGGCGTGGTTCAGGTACAGGAACGGGTCCGCCGTGCCGAGCTTGGCCGTGATCTTGCCGACCTCGTCGTACCAGCGCGCCGCGGCGGCGTGCATGATCGCGTCGGAGGAGGCGTCTGTCCAGCGGGGGACGAGCCAGTATACTATGCGGCGCTGGTGTTAGCGGATGATCAGGGACGGGTCTAGGTTGGGGTGGCTTACGTGTCTGGTCGTGGTCGAGGCTCTCGAGGCCGAGGCTGTTACCTCCCCGTGCGGCCGCGTGGGCCATCATCGCCAGGGGCTGCGGGTTGTATGAAAACATCCAGTCGAGGTTTGGGACGCTGTCCTTGATTTCCTCGTAGATGACGTCTGTGGCTGCCTGCACTTGCGTGAGGGTCTCGAGGTCGTTGACGAATGTTAGGGTTGCGGTTAGCATCCTGGTGGGTTGGTTAGTACACGTTGTGACGAGAAGGAGTAGGATGCTTGGGGTGGAAGCGTACCGGTAGCCATCTGGCATAGGCTGTGTCACCTCATGCACAAAGTCGGCTAGGGACTTATGTCCGATTGTGTTAAGCACCTGAGGCTGCAAGGCGAGGAAAGGGGCAAGGATGGGCGGGTTTTCGGTGTCGTTGGTTGACGCCAGGCCGACGTCGATGATCCTGGATCCATCCGGGGAATATAAACCAACGACCATGATGGCAGTGTCGACATTGTCGTTATTCGCCGCGGTGAAGTCGGTGAAATCCTTCAGTACCTGCTGCGTCGTGGCGTTCGTCGCGGGTACGACGATCTGTCCACCCCACAGACCGTTGTACGTAAATGCGGCAACCTCGACTTTGGTGACGATGCCAAAGTTGGTGCTTCCACCCTTCAGAGCCTTGAACAGGTCGCTGTTGGAGTCCTGGTTCGCGTTGACGATGTCTCCAGATGCGAGTACGATCTCGTAGTCGAGAACGTTGTCCACGAACCAGCCCAGCTTGGGGAGGAAGAAGGACTGCCCCCCTCCGGTCGATATGCCTCCGACACCGACGCCGTCGCAGATACCTCCGGGAAATGCAATGCTTTCGTTCGAGAAGGTGTCGTAGGCTTGGCCCATGGTAGTCCCGGCTCCGAGGGTCACGTAGCTCCGGTCCGCGGATACGCTGGCTTCATTAAGCAGCTTCAGATCCACTGTGACACCATTGTCGATGTTGTTGAACGTGGGGTTCGGGTTGTGGCCACCTGATTTGATTGAGAAGGAGGTGCCATCTCCAACAAGGGTCTTAACGACGGTGGACACTTCCTGGGCAGAACCTGGGGTGACGATGCAGTTGGGCGTGAGGATGGAGGTGTTGG
Organism: Coniochaeta sp. 2T2.1; assembly: GCA_009194965.1. Lineage (NCBI taxonomy): Eukaryota > Fungi > Ascomycota > Sordariomycetes > Coniochaetales > Coniochaetaceae > Coniochaeta > Coniochaeta sp. 2T2.1. The sequence goes on from VSMA01000016.1 coordinate 788,148, forward strand.
ACCACCGATGTGTGTTCAGCGAGGTGTAGTTGGGCGTTCCTGGCAGATACACGCGTCCGGGTAGGGCGTTGGCTAGTTTGGTACACTAGGTTGAGGAGTGTTAACATGGCCGAGGTTATCGGGCATTGTCACGACGACTTACCGAGTTTGCGTCCCCAGGTTGTGCTTTGGCAGACTCCAGCAGGAAGAGCCCAGCGGCTATCGTCCGGAATGCAAACGGTAAAATCATATTGCCAATGTGGAAAGTGAAGACAGGAAGAGAGTGAGTCTTGATGGGCTTGGTATCCCTGAATGATTCGACAACACCCTGGAATCTCTTGCCTTTATGTAGTTCGTCGAGTACCGATCGACATACGGTTCCATTTGCGCTTAACCGTCCTTACCGCAAACAACAGAATAGCAAACAGCAGGTCCCCCCGGGGTTCCGTGAGCCTCCACTAGAAGGTGTCAATGTTCTGACGCCACTGGACGTACAGTTTACCCAAGGAAGGCGCAGTTGAGTCGACAGATTTATCATATTTTCGTGAGTTGCGCCCAGCCGGAGGCTTCACCATAACTGGGCCTAGCGCTACTATATCGACGGGACGTTGGGACCGGGTTGCTACCGTGGCATAAAGTACACCGGAAATTGGGGACCTTTCCAACCCCACGGCCGCCTGGGTGGAAACTATTCCCGGCTCGCTCGCACCCAAGCCATCCCAAGTGCTGACGGCCCAGCGGATGACCGTACTGCGCATCGACTCAGTGCGAGGTCAACCTGTAGGTAAGCCGCTTAAAAGAACAACGTTGATGCTGGCGTGGCGTGGGGGCACTTAGTGATAGCGCGCATCAATACTCGACATAGGACGACTGCCGAGACGGCGGAAGGGTATAGTTTTTCGGCTGGATGAGACCGCAAAGAGGACGCCAAACGCCGTAGATGAGCCAGTCTTGAAGCCAAAGGAATCGAAGGAAGCCGTACGTAGTATCTATCCATCCATAGAGTCGTATTCCTATTTAAAGGACTTTCCGATGCCTTCGAGTTTCGAGGCGCTGCCGCGACCGAAAAGCCATCGCCGATTGTTGCGTGGGATTGAGCGGAATGAATCAAACTCCGCGAATATGCGGTATTGAAGGCCGCAAATAGTAAAGTGCTGACCGTCGACCGTTTGCGCAAGCCACAGCTGGATGCCTGGGACGCCATGGAGCCTCTTGCTCAAGGGTGCCCGTCACATCAGAAAACCGCCAGCATGCAAGGAGATGGGGGAGAAGACTTGGAGGAGAAGCAAACAGAATCAGCGTCGCATTTGCAGCTCAGGTGATCTCAGCGCGTCGAAGCGAGATCGTGGGGTGGTCGGGAGCCGTTCCGAGCGGCATGTGGGCAACCCTCCGTGAGTGACAATACTACGAGAAGAAGTACCGCTTGGCAGTTGGGGGGAACAAACATCAGAGCAAACTTGCAGAGAGACGGCTGATGCCAGGCTGACAACGCTCGATGCGCGAGAAAGGAGTTGCTCTTGCAGAGGGCTGAGAGGGTTGACTTGGAAGCATTTTGAACACGGTCAATTGATCCGGATAACTGCTGATACAAGGTGCACAGAGGTGAAATAGAAACGATAGTGCTTGGCATCTCGTTTGCAATGGGAAGGCGACACGACCTGACGAGGCGCGTAACTGCGGGGTTGTGCATCCACGACATTGGAGTGTCAGTTCTCAACTCCAGCGACAACTCGACAACTCCTGGTACCATTACAACCTGCAATAATAGACCCGTGTCGAGTCACGATCCTAAAGCTGCCATGGCCTCATCTCAGGACAAGCTGCCGGCCGGGTCACCGCCAAACCCGGAGAAGCTGACCGCGTCGTGTCACTGTGGGCGCGTGAAGCTCGAACTGCCGGCCCCGCCAACCAAGGTGAACGAGTGCCGCTGCAGTAAGATCAGACTCTAATCATCATCACCAATCCTGCCAGAAGTAACAAGAAATCCAGGCATATGCTACCGCTACGGGGCTCTATGGTCGTATTACCCACGGGACGAGGTATTGGTCACGTCAGAAGAGCCTGGATTGCGCTCTTATGTCAGGGAGGATCGGGATCAGGGAGCGAAGGGCACCATCGCATTCTATGCTTGCAGCAACTGCAACTCTCTCACGCACTGGTGGGCGCAACCTGAGCATGTCAAGCCGACACCAGACTGGAATAAGATGGGCGTGAACTCGAGGATGTTGCCAGAGAGCCTGCTGGAAGGAGTGGAGAGGAGGATTGGGAGAAAGTAAAATTCGGAACACGGCACGTTGTTGGTATGTTGTTTCTCGATGACATTGGAGATCAACGATGCCCAAAGACTTGTTGTGCGTCTTCGGCGTCATTGTCCAGGCGTCGTGATGGAGTCAAATATGGAGCCTGTTGCAGGCCGTTCCGGAATATCTTCAACAAAGTTCATATTTGCAGCGGTCGTATTCCAACAAGCATCGGGAAAGAATGACACCGGGAATCAACCAGCTGTCGCAGCATATTTTTATTTCAAGTTTCAATTCAAATATCCAATGGTGCTCAGTTCACAGTAATGACAAGAGGTCACATATCAATTCCTTGCAATTCAAACCAAATTGTCAAGATGTCTCTTCAATTCTTCTCTGCAACTTGTTGGATGAACTTCTTTCCATGGAACTAAGACTCCTCGAAGCAGGCTTCTCGGAGCCGACAGAGTTGTCCGCAGAATTACAACCTTCTGAAACTGCCACTTGTGCTTGTCAACAGTGACAGACGTCATTTCGAAGTTGCGGGAGGGCCCTGCCGATTGTGCCAAGTTTTTTCTTGGCCTTGCTTGGCCTGCAAGGGCTATCAAGCAATTGCATCTCCACTAAATCGAACCGTCGTGGCCAATCAGCGTGCCTCCTTTATGATTGTCGCCTTCGGCTGTTGTTTCCTGGTGTATCAGGCGAGCTGTGATTGGCTGGCGTGTGAGCTTCACCAAAGCTTCCCTCGAGCTTGACGTCAGCTCTCCTGTGAAGAGTTGACTTTCAGCATGCAGACAAGTTGAATGCAAACAGCATTGACCCTAAAGACAAGTCCAAAATCATAAATACAGAACATCTCGCATTCTTCGCGAGCTCTTGTTCCGTTCTCCAGTCATCAACGCCAGTTCCTCTTGTTGCCCATACATCTTACTACACGGCTGCTGTCTTGGATAGCCGGCTTCTGGGCCTGGACATTGTTACTTGCTTCCAGCTGTAGGGATCGCCTGTTGATACCACCCGAGGATACCAGCGTCTCGAGTTTCAGGACCAGGACATCACAAATTCACCATGGGCATCTTCAGTCGACGACCTCGCGATGGACCGGCTCCCGCCACCGCCGCTAACGGCCACCACCATGCTGCCCGTGACAGCAACGTGCCATACTCGATGGCCACCCGTCCCTCCTTCGGCCAGTGGCTGAAGTACACTTGGCTCGACATTGTCTCTATGGCTGTAAGTCCCTTACATCTTGACACTCCACACTTCTGAAGAGCATCATCACTGACGATATATGTAAAGGTCATGGGCGCCATTGGTCTGGGAGTCTACATGGCCCATCCCGCCCCTACAAGGAGCTTTGCCGTCACTTTCGCGGATGGCGAGGTCGTCTACCCCGAGTTCGCGTTCGTATCCCCTTCGAGATCTCTCCTCTGCATTACTTTTTCTAACATAGTATTGCATAGGTACCCCATGCGGAAAGAAATCATTCCCATCTGGGCAGCGGCTCTTCTGGCCGCACTGGTGCCCATCTTCGTCATCCTCATGATGCAGATCCGGATCCGCTCCTTCTGGGATGTCAACAACGGCGTGATCGGTCTTCTGTACTCCCTGATCACCGCAGCCGTCTTCCAGGTCTTCATCAAGTGGCTCATCGGTGGCCTCCGCCCCCACTTCCTCACCGTCTGCAAGCCCGATTTGTCCCTGGCCAGTAACACTCCAGGAATTGTCGGCGAAGGGTACAACGCCAAGGGCTTCAACCAGATCTACTACACGCGCGAGATCTGCACCGGAGACATCGACGAGATCGACGACAGCCTCGAGTCCATGCCCAGCGGTCACACGACGGCCGCCTTCGCCGGGTTCGTCTTCCTGTACCTCTACCTCAACGCCAAGCTCAAGGTCTTCTCCAACTACCACCCAGCCATGTGGAAGCTCGTTGCGATCTACGCCCCCATCCTCGGCGCGTGCCTGATCGGCGGTGCTCTCACCATTGACGAGTTTCACAATTGGTACGACGTCCTCGCTGGCGCCGTCATTGGAACCATCATGGCTTTCTCGTCTTACCGCATGGTCTACGCTTCCATTTGGGACTGGCGGTACAACCACATCCCCCTCAACCGCGGTGCTCCTTTCGAGTTTGGCCGTCCCGAGCTGGCGAATGCCACCTTTACGCGACGTGTCGGCTGGGGCACTCACACCGGCACCGATGCCTATCACGAGAAGAACGGCATTGGTGGCCCACACCACGGAGCTGGTCTTAACCGTAAGCCGGTTGCATCTGGTACGACCGGGCCCGAACACATGGTCTAGGGCGTCCTCCGGGTCAAAGATTGTGATACTCAAGCAGTGCCTTAGCGCCCTGACCACCGGGGGTGCATCAACACTGGATATCTGTACTTTTACGGGGGACGAAAGCCTTTCATAGGCGTACATGGCGTTAGTGCACTGGGCATGGTAAACGGCGCCAGTGACTGATGGGAATGATACCATAGTAATTTGCATGACGAGGACTGGTATTGCAGTGCATCTTGTCAGATGCATAATGATAATGACATATTTGGTCAACAGGATCGTATCCTGGCTCTTATTTCTCATCCCGTGGATTAACCATGTCATCTAAAAGCTGTAATATCCTGAGAGCCTAGGTCTAGAGCTTCCTAGCATAGCCTACAGACTTTCTGCAAACAGCTTCGCCGAGCTTGGGATATCGCCGGAATGCTTCGACCAAGCACTAGCTTTATGCTAACAACGTACCACAACAAGAACGAAAATATGGACAAGAACCTCGGCCGACGAATTCTGACAGGTAATGTCTCAAGATCATGCATTTCAGCAGCCTATGTCTCAAAGGCTACCGGCGTCGTGGGAATGATAAAGGTGGCCAACTGATCGAACTAAGGTGCTAACCGTGGCGAACCTCATTGGGAAGGGGATATAACTTGTCTCTAACACGCGCTGTTGCTAGAATATCCGGGAGCATCTTTACAGTACACTTCCCATCCTTCATTCGCGCAGTGGGTTTGGTGTTGCGTGTGAACTTCCGTCGCTTACCGACCCGCTGGTCTGGTTCTCAAGTCCCTAAAAGATACATCTCAGAGCTGCCACGGCTGGCACTACTCTCTCTTCTCTGCACAAATTCCCAGGCCTGTTCCCGAGTGAACTACCATGGCGGCCCAGAAGACGACGACCGCATCGTCGTCGGGCGCTCAATGGACTTCGTCGCCTCCACCAACTCGAGCATCTACGTCTTCCCCGCCGGCACCGAACGCAACGCCTCGGGGGAAAACATGCTGGCCTGGAAAGCCAAGTACGGCTCCGTCATCACGGCCATGTACGACAAGGTCATCGTCGACGGCATGAACAAGGAGGGTCTGGTCGGCAACTTCCTCAACCTCGGCGTCAGCGACTACGGCGCGCGCAACGTCTCTCTCCCTGGTCTCCCCATCGGGTGGTGGCTGCAGTACTTCCTGGATTCCTACGCGACGGTCGAGGATGCTGCTGCCGACCTGCGTACTACGTCGGGCAAGACGAAGTTTCAGGTCGTTACGGCGGTCTTGGTGCCGGGCGTGTCGTCTACGGGACATCTCTCGCTCACGGACAGGAGCGATGATCATGGAGGTCCTGGAGGGGAAGCTAGTTACGCACCATGGCGCGCAGTATACCGTTATGACCAACGACCCGCCGTTTGAGCAGCAGCTTGCTATTGATCAGTATTGGGAGCCTATTTCAAACTTCTCTCTGCCCGGGACGGCTAGCCCTGCTGGTGAGTTCGGATAGATCACACCCCTCACCTCAAACTGAGGTGGTTAAAGCATCACTAGTCTTGACCGAAACACTAACACCAATCCTCCGACCCACAGACGGCTTCGCAAGACTCTCGCACTACAACCGCCGCATCCCCAAGTCCACGGACGAGATGTCCGCCGTGGCCTACACGGCCGGCATGATCCGAGCGGTCAGCACGCCGATGGTGGAAGCGGCCGCAAACGTCTCGTTCCTCGACACCTGGCCCACGCTCTGGAGAACGTACTCCGACACGAAGACATGGTGTACTTCTACGAGAGCGCGCTGGAGCCGAAGTTCCTGTGGACCAACTTCAAGGACCATGATTTTGTGAACGGTGGGGTGAAGAGGTTGGAGGTATCGGATGCTACCTGGCAGGCGAGGGTGGGCGATATGAAGGGGAAGTTTGTTGATGGGACCGTATTCCAATCGATTGGGACCGGGGAGTGAGGAGAGGGCGAAGCTGTCCGGTCGTGGCTGTGTTGTTGTTGTGGATGTATGGTCTGACTTGCGAATAGTCCCCTTCAATAAGCAGACAGGAAATTGACATACTTGAGCGATTGTCAACATGCATGGAGAATGGTTTCATAGCCATATTTCACAAACTTCATACGCTGCGCACTCTCCTGCGCAGCGTCGACTGCGATGAGCCTAGATTGTCCTTCCTTGTAGACATGGTGACAAGGCGGGACAAAAGGATGAAATGTCCAAGTAAGTGCTTCCTTGGAACGGAGTGTTTTCTTGGAATTCAATGAGCGCCATACAGTATTCCGTTAGCTTACTTACATCGCAGTGCCGGCAGGATGCAGCAGGCTGGTAGTAGGGCGGCACAACTAGGGAAGAAGGACACCATCACGTTTAGGTCGGAAGTTCCGTAGCGAATGGGAAACTCGCCGTTACCGAAGTTTCCACTTACACACCTCCTGGGTATTTCTAGCAGCAATGCCTGCCCTTGGCAGCACACCCATTTCACAGAAGTGTGATTAACTACCCCAGCGGTGTCTAAGCGCAAGCGTGGGATCTAGATGCAGCTATCGCTCCTTGGGTTGAAAGCTAATTCTGGTGGGGGATCTAGTGCACAGTAATGCGGTCGGACTTTCGGTCAGTCCGGCGGTCAAATATCGTAGGATGACTCGAGCTAAAGTTGTAGGCTGCAGTGAGTACCTCAGTCAAGCTTACGGCGACAGCGAGACGTCAAGATCTTAGAGTGACCATGCCGTAATAGCGTCCGGGAAGGAACAAGAAATTCGATTCTTTGCATTGACAGTTGTTTAACTTGTTCTGTAATGCCTACCTTGATGCCTCCTGGAAGCAAGAGTTACTCAGAAGACGATTTGCCCACAGTTCCTCGTAGTCAACACTCAACACCAACTATGCTCCTTCATATGGGCAATCAGCCGTTGGATCTCGAATTATGTTGTGGCTATTCGCAGCAGAGATGGACTGCGCGGTGCTGCAGTCCGTGCATTGTGAATATGAGTCAAAGGTTAATTCGCGTGAAGTTGCAGTAACAAATCCCGATACCTTAAAGAGTGGATGAGGACACGAGCTGAAAGAATTTATGGTCTTGTTTCAATGTCAACTCAAACATGTGTAGTCTCGCTATCTATATAGGATCCGTTGCTCAGTGCAGCCCGCAACGGCCCAGCATATCTCTCTCGTGGATCCAAACCCGAATTGACTTGCCCTTCAAAAACAACAGAATAGTACTGAGATGAACCACCACATTGATACCAGCAATAATCATGAAGACCATCAGCATGCCATCAGCTGCGATCCAGTCATTGATAATCCATGTCCAGATCCAAGCGATCGAAGATTTGATGGACGCGACAGCGACCATCAGTTCCACGGACAACTGTGACGAGAGTTAGAACAGAATCGAACGTCGAACTCAGAACAACTTACCTCCTTATGGCAATCCAACGCGTAAGTCATCGACAACGAGACACCCATCTGTGCACCGGCAGTCAAAACACCAAATCCGACAACCGGGCCGGCCCAATGGGTTTGATAGTGATATGTCAAGCCAGTCATGAGCGTACCGAACAGCGTCAAAAAAGTTCCAATGGCCAAAGTTGGCAGCCGCATCTCGGGTTCCCGGATCCCGCCGTTCTTGAGGGTGAAGTAGTTGGCAATAGAGTCCGAGACGGAACCGCACAGCCACGAGCCTATTATCGAACCCACAAACGGCGACAAGAACACCAGACCCTGCGCCTGGCTGTTGAAGTTGTAAGGAGGGGGGGCGAAGAGCTGGGCCACGGTCGCTCCCATGATGACATTCCAACCGAGAGACATGCCGTACACGAAACACGCCCAGATTACAGTCGGATACGTGACGAGTACGAACGGGCGAAGGAAGACCTTGCGCAGGTTCACGTCGGGGTCTGACTTTCCCCAGAACCGCAGTTCGCTCAGGTAACTGTGTTTGGGGACCTCCACCGGAGCGGCCTCGACGCTGGCGCTGTCAGACTTGGCGGTGTCCTCAACAGTCTGAGCAAAAGACTTTTCGGCGATTTCGTCAACTTCGTCAGCGTTCCAGATATTCTCCGGTCGGTTGCCGCGGTACTTGGTCTCCGGCATGGTGAAGAACATCGTCGCTACGTTGAGGAAAATGAACATGGCCACGATGTAAAATGCCCAGGCGTTGCCGAGGTATTGTACGATCAGAGCGGAGAACTTGCGAGAGAAAGTCAGCCTAGATCAGAGAGCCATAGCCTCATGTTATACAAGGATGGACTAACCAAAGGACCAAGTTCATTGCCGCCCAAGACAGAGAGTCCGTACGCAGAGACCTTCTCGCCACGGTCATGCAGGAAGAACATGTCGGTGATCGTAGTAGGGACAATGGATTCGATGGGGGCCTCGACGATGCCGAGGAACGCACGGCCGACGAAAAAGGCTGTGTATGTCGACGTACACGCCAGACCCTGCCAGATGCAAGCAATTCCCATCAACAAGTTGGAAAACAAGTACACCGGTCGTCTTCCAAACTTGATGGCAAGTGGCCTGGGGTAAGTCAGCACTGAGAGTATCGACACGGAACGCGCGAAAGGGCGACGACGGACATCCAGAATACGTTGCCGAACCCCTGGCAGATCAGCGTGACACCGAGAGCCCACGTCACCTTCTGCAGAGGGACACCAAACCCATCCGCAAGCGAGAGCATCATGCCAGCCATAATAGGACCCGTGACGCTCCCCATGAAGGAATATGCGGTGCCGTTGAGGAGTGTCCCCCATTTCTTGGCCTTTGACCATCTCAGAGGATCGTTTGGATCAGTGAGCGAGGGCTGTGGAACTAGAATGATATGGTTTCCGTCGCTGTCTTCGATGGTTTGCAAGTGGTGATGTGCCGCCCCTGGTTTGCCGCTCTCGAAGAGAAGTTCGGTGCCGGGAGCATGGTTGTAGCCGGCCGGGGTGATTTCAGCATCTTGAACATTCGTCATCGTGTTGGCTGACAAGGTACTGGACAATTGATATTGGCTTGATGAGTCGAGACAGTCAATATGGGGCGAGTGGGATCTGGGGCGCCCTCTTATACCCACTGCATCTGGATGCACCCCAGGGCCAAGACCGGGGATTCGTCCGGGGTACAAGACAAACCCACCGGCAAGAACTGGGGTTTGCGGGGAAACCGATTCAGCTCAGAGACGTTTGCGAGGAGTCCAGGCCGGGTGGATGATGGGAATCCACAACCCACAACCCTTTCGAATCCACCCGACCGAAATTGGCCCGCTCACATCCATCCGGTCGGGACGACGATCTCTTGGAAGGGGCTAACAGTACTCGACCATCAACGACACTGAACCATTACTGACTGCCACATGTTCTACGGGCTGCCGTTGGTCCGAAGATCCCGACTGACTGTCCAAAAGTTCCCTTCTGCCACAAGAGTATGACATTATAATATCTGGTTGCGCAACTATGTGAGTTACCGAAAAGTGGGGAGCAACGGCCCGGTTATCCAATCAGATCGTGCACCCCGGCATGCTCTTAATTTGTCCCTTAGTTTTCCAAGCTTGACCAACCAGGAGCTGTAGGTCGGAAAAGCCGACGTCCTTTCGCTTCCGAGACCACTCCCTCTGCCAAGATATTGCCGCTGCAAGTCTGTTCTACCAGATCGACTGCTTCTGTGAGCAGGCTGGACCAAAGGCAAGACATTCACAGACATATTTCAAGGTGCGCGAAATCACCGACCAAAACTGTCCTATGTCTAACCGCGATTCATATTCAAGATACCATTCCGACAGCAGCTCACTGACATCCAAGTTGATCACAGTTACAATGCCTGGCCTTTTAAGATCCGAGGCCGTCGCAAACGGTGATGGTCACGGCCACTTGTCCCTGGAGAATGGGCCAGCACAGACAGTTGAGATTCCTGTTCTTATTGTCGGTGGCGGTCCAACTGGCCTCCTCTCGGCGTATATGCTGTCCAAGCTCGGTGGTATGCTCTGAAGTTCTCCCGTTACCTTGGTTCTGGCTAATGATACCCAATTGCTAGTCAAATCTTTGATCATTGAGAAGTACCCAGAGCGCTTAGCGGCACCCAAAGCCCACGCTCTGTGTCCCAGGAGTCTAGAGATATGTCGCCAGTTCGGCCTTGACACAGATAAGATTCGCAAGGTCGGCTCACCGAGAGACGAAGCATACTGGGTCAACTTCCTGACGAACTTGAGTGGAGAGCGGATTGGAGTCCTGCCGTATGAGAGGATGGATCCTGGGGTTTTAGGTCATACACCGGAGGTAAAAAAAATAAAAAATAAAAAAGGAACAGATGCTGGCGAATGGGGCTGACACAGTCCCAACAGATGATCCATAACATCCCGCAACCTGCCTTCGAGCAATTTGTTGCCGATGCACTGGAGCACGACCCAAATGTTCAGATCAAGAAGAACGTGGCTTTCATTTCAGCCGAGCAAGTAAGCTTGGTACTAGAACCGAGTGTGAGTCTGACGTCAAGGCTAACTTCCACTGAAGGAAGGCAATACAGTCATCTCGACTCTTGAGGAACGGTCTACAAAGACTCGCTGGCAAGTCCAGTCTACCCATGTGTTGGCATGCGATGGAGCAAGGAGCGAAGTTCGCAAGTCTCTCGGTATCGAGTCCGAGGGTGAAGATGGCTGTAAGTCAAAATTGCGTGCTCTCTGTTGAACAATTCTCGATGCTGACAAGCCTGTAGATGAGACGATGATGACCATCCATTTCAAAGCGGACTTGGTGCCCGTTGTTGGCGACAGAGTTGGCATGCTGCACTGGATTACTGACCCTGCATGCTCTGGTTTCATCATTGCCTATGACCTCGGAGGCAACCAAGTGTTGATCAGTAACTTCGACGTTAGTCAGATCCCGGACATCATACAATATTCAACTAACATCTCCCAGTCAACGAAGCACCCAGCAGATACCTGGACCCAGGAGCTGGCTTGCAAGACTGTCTCTGCGGCTATCGGAAAGTATGTGCCATTCCAAGTCCTTAGCTACCGTCCATGGCTCCTGAGCAGGAAAGTGGCAAAGGAGTACAGGAAAGGGAATATCTTCCTGTAAGTTCCCCAGGCTCTTCTTGAAACGCAAAAATTCTGACAGAGCTCGCAGAGTCGGCGACGCCGCTCACTCTTTCCCCCCTACTGGTGGCCTTGGTCTCAACTCTGGGATTGCGGACGCTCACAACCTCACCTGGAAGATCGCCGCAGTACACCACGGATGGGCATCATCGTCTCTTCTTGATACATACGAAGACGAGCGGCGGCAGATCGCTCTCGTCAACTCTGCACAGAGTGTCAAGAACGGGGCAAAAATCTTCTCGTTCCTCAAGAGTCTGGGAGTGGCCGGTATAGAGGACGTTGACGAGGCCAGAGCGTATCTCCACAGGTCAATCCACGATCCAGCCAAACAAGAGGAGATTGCAACCGAAGTTGAGGGGCAACGGGAGCATTTCGACAACGTAAGTCCGCCACAGTTTCCAACGGTGCTAGTGGGAACCCCAGTTCGCTGATAGAACCAAAGCTCGAACTTCATATCGGGTACGTCTACGGGAACAAGAAGACACCGCCTAATGCGTCGGACTTCACACCCAAATTTGTCCCTGGAGCTCGTCTGCCGCATGCTTGGATCAAAGCCTGGCCACACAGTGATGCATTGGAAATGGTACCCGTGGACGTTTCATATGTCAAGGAGTTCGGCGCGCAGGAAATTGCCGCACGCCAGTTTTCGACACTCGACCTCTCGGGCATCGACAGCTTTACGTTCCTCGTTGCGTCGACAGAGGCCTGGCAGACCAGATTCGACAAAGTCCGGGCTCTGTTGCACCAGTCTGGCGTCGAGCTGAGCATCAGGTCAGCCGACCGAGACTTCGAATTTATGGACGATAAGCAGAAAGCCCTGTTTGAAACTGGTGCTGGCTTCCCCGATGGCGGTGGACTGGTTGTCAGACCTGACCAGCATATCCTTGGGCGTTTGGAAGAGAAGATGACGGCGCAAGACATTGCGGCCGTGATCACCCGTTACCTCAGCATTTAGAATAGCATAGTAGAGCAGTACCTGGGAGAAGCATGTAGAGTTCTTGCTATTGGAATGCCTTTCCCCGTCACCTTGTGAACTCCCTTGCAGAACTTTGAGTCTTTGTACGTTGTCACAGCGATCTTCCTTGACTCCACGGCAGTCTCCAGGTGTGTTTCTGGTTCGGGATCCGGGACGCGGTCATGCCACAATCATCTTAACATTGCTATGGGAAGCGTTTCAAGATTCCCTCGTGGGGATGCTTCCGGTTCTGCACTCCTATCCTTGGCCCATGCTTTCGCCAGTACCAGGCCACGTATTCCAATCCTCAAAGTTCAGAAAGTTGTACACCATGTTCGGGTCCACCAGACTGGTGTACAACTCCTCGTAACTGAGTCCCTCCACTCCAGGACCAACAAGTCCGTCATCCGGTCCCAGCCCAATATCGAGTCCCGGTAGAGTACCGAACTGGACGGAAGAAGGCTGATGTGGCAAAGCACCGACGTGGGGCGTTCCCTCTCCCCGAAAGCTGGCATCGACGTGCGTCTGTTTAGCATCGCTCAGAACTTCTTTGATGATCTCAGTGCATCTGCGAGCAACTGCCAACACTCTCATGGCCGCAAATATCTCAAGGCTTTTGTCGATGTCGCCCAAGATCACTTCGACCGGCAGTGGACTGGTGTTCGTGAGAACCACATAGAGGAGGACCATGGTCGCGTCCAGAACGTAGGTACAGTTATACCACCTGCGAAGGGTTAGCTGGGTTGGTTTTGATGGATTTTGTCGAGGTGGTATACCAGGTCCGGAAATACGGGCGGTATAAGTAAGTCTCGTAGACGAACTGGATGAGTTCTCTGGCCGACTCCACGCATGATAAAACATGTCGACTCAGCATGCTGTTAGAGTTCGTTGTATTCAACAGGAGAAAGGGTCGGTGAATTAGGACCCTGAAGTTTAGATAGCCTGCGGAAAGTCAGCAAGTCAGGTGGTACCCATGCATCACTGCATGTTGTAAGAGTTGTGGTCCTTACGGAGTTTGAGAACGGTCTTTTGCTTGATGACCATATCACTTTCAGTCAGAGAAGCAGCCCTGATGTCCAAGGCCCGAGGAAGACCAGCCTTCCAGTCTTCTAAGCGTCCTTCAAGCCCCGTAGCCCGTTCGGTCTTCTCGCTAATAGGGGAATCGTCCTCGAAGTGATTGGTATTAGCTGCAACGTCGCCTAGGACCTTAGCCATGGCAACCATGCAGTTAATGAAAGGCGCGACAGTGTTGCCCTGATTGACGGTTAATATTTCAACTTCAAAGGCGCATGGGGAGAACTTGCCGTATCACTGGGCAACATAATACCGTAATAATCGGGGGACTGGACGAAGGGCTGACGGCCAGAGGAGGAGCTCATCTCGCTATTGAGCAAGACTTGTCAGATCATGGCCCAGGTAAAAGGGGTTGGAACAAACCATCGCACATTTCAAACGAATAAAGAGCCCTTTTGTGCCTCTTTAGCAATGGACCGTATTGCGAGGAACAGTTGAACCAGGGTACTCACCACCACAAACGCCTCTCTTGCTCAGATGTGGTCCGCTTGGCAGTGGGGATACCAATTGCCAGAGAAGTTCTTAGGGCCATGCCCATGTACATATAGCAGCTATGAGGCTTCAGGGCCGTTTGGCAGAACACCGCCTGGGACAGTTAGCTTCCATGGTGGAGTGGCTCAGGTAGGCGACGCAAACCATGAGGAACAGCGTCAGCGCCGTCTCGAAAGAAGTCGACTCAAAAACATCGTCCAGAAGTGCTTTGGCCTTCTCAAAGTATAACAGGGCGACCCGGATTGGCGGGTAAGGAGGCTCACTGTCGGATGCGTGGCCCACCCCCTGAGCTTGAAGAAACGTAACAGTCCGATCTTCCGCCAGCAGTGATGTCTCTCCGGCTATAACGGCTCCGATAGCCAGGACAATGTCAAACAAAGCCAGGAATCTCTTCTTCTCCCTCTTCAGTCCTGCCAAGGGTACTGCACCATCTTGCCGGCCAACACACCAGACGTGCTTTTCGCATCTGGCAAGGAATGATGCGCGGTCAAGCACAGGGTGGATGCAATGGAGATTCTCGAAATACAGACGCACGCATTCCCGCTGTATATCGACTTCGAGTTGAGCACTAACCATGTCCGCTTGCTGGATCTGGCCTTCGACCGACGCTGTGGTCCCTGGTCGTACATGGTGAGCCGCACCATCGCCTGTCGGGACCCCACCGACGCCCGACTTTGCTGCGCTAGGAGGACTGGTGTAATCCGAGCTGTGCAGAAGGTTGACCACGGATTTCGCGGCAGTCGAACCTTCACGAACATGCCGATGACTGGAGGGCGGATAACCGGAGTTTGCGTGTGATCGCAGCTTCGCCAGGAAATAGAATGTTCCGCTGGGGCCGTAAAACTCAGAACCACCGGTGTGGAGGTTGACCTCTCCCAGCCCAGCTGAGGCATCTTCAGGGCGGGCTGTGTCCTCACTACCACAATCTGCTGGGCCTTCAAATGCTCGATGTAAGAGTTCAGATGCAGCTGCGTCGTCCGCTTGGCTGGCAAGTGATGCAGGACGTAGCTCTCGCCTTGTTGCCGCTGGTAATGATGATGGCAACGACTGTACTTGTGACTCGCTAGGATCTGTCAGATACAGAATGCAAACGCATACTTTCCACTTACGAAGCGTTCAACAGCGGTCGATCATCTGGCTGACCCGGAACGCGAATGACATACGGCTGCCGGTCCTTGTAAGAGCAGTCGAACGAGTTCTCTATGGCGAATAGTCAGTAACATGACTTCCCCTCCAACTGTAGTGGTATTATCGTACGAGTGCAACTTGAGCATGGAAATCCTCCATCGCACTGTGGACAAAGTAAGCTCCTGATGCAGCAAAAGTCGGCAATGTATTGTGAATTATGCACCTTGACCTTGCGTGTTCGGCAGGAGTCGCATGCAACTGCAGCTCTAGCACCTCTACTCCTTTTACCAGGTCCGGAGCCGGCCTGGAGTCCCTCAAGGTCCCCTCCCGGGGTGGAGGGCTGCGGCATGTCTTCATGCAGTAATTGAATGGGAGAGAGAAGTTGTCGCCTGGACAAATGAGGGGAAACATTTTGGCCCGAATTATGTCCCAGCTGAGTTGGGTAAGCGGGTCCGCTGACAAAGTAGTTCTTAACCTGGGTTCCGATTGGCTCACTTGTAAATCGAGCATTCCATTCCCTCGCTCTCTTATTCTGATGTATGAGGGACTTGCCAGCAGAACCTATTGATGTTGGAAACAGTCTGTGTGGTACAACACCAGATGGGCTTGAAGTGGCTGCCAATCGGCCATATGGACGGCCACAGTTGATAAGATAGGCGAATACGCACTCACCCAATCGGATCTCCTATCCAGACATGGAGCTGAACACGCAATGCAACCTGGGAGTTGACCGATAGTCCGGTGTCCGAAAAGTAAAACCGAGCATTATAGCAACCCTTCTGCCTCTAGCTTGCCAATAACCAAGCTCTCCCTCAGCAACCATGGCAGAATTTGATAAAGATACAACCAGTGCGCAGGTAGTCGCGAAGTTCGCTTCGCAAATCAAGGGGAGAGTCTTCGTCATCACAGGTGCAGGCCATCACAGTATCGGAGGCTCCATTGCCACCGAACTCGCTAAAGCATCGCCGGCTCATATTATCATTGCATCCCGCACTCGGGCAAACGTCGACCCAGTGCTCAACGCCATCTGCGACGTGAACCCTTCGGTCTTGGCGACATATGTCCAGCTCGACCTATCCGACCATGACTCTGTACGGTCTGGAGCCCGGCTCATTCTGGCAGCCACTGGGTGCAAGATTGACGTTCTCATCAACAGCGCGGGAAACATGGCACTGAAGGAATACACAGTCGACAAGCAAGGCATCGAGATGCAGATGTCAGTCAACCACGTCGGACACTTCCTCCTGACAAATCTGCTGGTGCCCGCTCTATTGAAAGCCGGTGCCGCGGGTCCGCACGCAGCCCATGTGGTCAACATCACGAGCGCAGGCTACCAGATCTCGCCAGTGCGGTACGACGACCCGACCTTCTCTGGCGGCAAGACATACGATCCGTGGACCACCTACGGACAGGCCAAGACGGCGCAGATTCTCTTCACGTACGGTCTCGCCAACCGACTCCAGAGCCCCGGGCATGTCAAGGCCTTCGCTTGCCACCCGGGATCCAACCTTGACACGAAGCTCGGCTCCCACTTGGCTGTGGAAGACTATGAAGATGTTCCGGTTATTACGAAGCGGAACACTGGCCAGGAGTTTCTCTTTACTATGGGAGACGAGCCACGGTTCAAGACGTATGAGCAGATTGCCGCTACGCCGCTTATTTCTGCGCTGGACCCTGACGTTGCTGAGCGTTCGCCAGCATACTTGCAAAACAATAAGATCGTGCAACCTGCGGTCGAACATGCGTACAGCGCGGCGGACGTGGCAAAGTGCTGGAAACTCAGTGAGGAACTGGTTGGGCAGAGGTTCGAGTATTGATACCACAGGGTTGAAGATCATGGTGAGGCCGCATAGTTAGCGTGCTGGTAAACCGTGCAGAGTAATTTCAATTGATCAACTGTTAGGCAGACACATTGTGGCATATGAACCAGTATGCTATCATTTCTCAAAAGACATGGGAAGAGCCGTTCTCTGTAACCCAAAGTCATCATGAAGTGCCAATGCATCCCTCGAGTTTGGCATTCCAGCCATGTTCACACACTCACACACCCTGTAGATCACGAACAGGATTCCGGACCCAGCGCTGGTTAAACTGATCGAAAGCCGAGCGCAGTCGGGTCTTCGCTGTCATCATCTCATCTTCCTCTTCCATCCGCAAAGAGAGGTGACTTATCGACGCCTGCACCATATATGTGTAGCTCGGGGCTATGTGGTCAAATGCGTACGCCACCATGTTGTCGTTCTTTTCCACAATATCAAGGACCATCCTAGCTGCGGTATCGAGCGTTGTAAGCGAGCGATTGCGACACTCATGTGTAGCCCCGAGTATCTCCGTGGGCTGAGCAATGATGTGACAATGCAGGTTAAATAGAGCCCTTGGAAATATTGTCAGCGAGACCATTCGCATTGAGACTTGGCGGAGGTTGAGAGAAGAAGGGGGCAGTGACAACTGACCTAATACCCATGGCAATCGTCGTGCATGCCGGACCTCTTCCGGTATATTTAGGGTGTATCAACATGGTAAGAAACGCTTGGATTTCTCCGTCGAGGGCGTGGAGCTGTGCTAATCTGGTGTCCCAGTCAGGGACACTGAAGCTTTGGAACACTCGGTCCACGAGCCACGCAGCTTGTGCCGATCGGCCAAAGCTTCCGATATCTTCTTCGAAGAGACAAGAGACAGATAACGGAGAACCAGGCTCTCCGCTTGTGTCGCTACTCCGTTCCAGTAGGTAAGGTTCAGTAGGCAGCCGCACGTCATACTTAGGGAAAGTTGTGATCAGTGGTTGCTCCGATACTGTCACATCGCAGTAGATCATTCTGGGAACGGATTAGAACAAAATCATCTGGCTGATAGACATGGGGGACGGAAACGGGTGGATAAAGTGATTCGCTGTAGGTATGTTACCTTTCGCATATGTTCAGCGCCCACCATGTGTTGGCATTTTCAGCTTCCTGTTGTTGGGCACCTGCGATATTGTCATCGGGTCCACCTAAAAGGGCCTGTGGCTCAATTCCGGCAGCATATGCCAAGCGACCGGAGCCCGCGAGCGAAGCAAACGCCTTGTCAGGATCACCGTATGCATACTCGTACAGAGCAAGCAGAAGACCCGCTTGGACAAGATGGACAGACGGCGGGTAGAGTGCCTGTACTTGCGCCAGAACGGACCGGGCTATCAGATAAAGCGATTGGCGGTCTAACTCCGCCGGAGCGGAAGCAGGAGACTTGCTAGCCGCCGACTGATCAGGACTCTTTTCCAGCAGAGTCGGCTTTGCGGTGCACGAGACAAGACACATGGTCAGCAGAAGCACGGAGAGAGTTGCTGACGGTGTCTCCAGCCCGGCGAATAGATGGCCGTGAAGACGCGTGCGGGAGACCATGGGGAGATGTTGATGTACGCCACGAAAGTAACAAGTGGTGACATCATCGACAAAGTGACCCGTGGCGCGGATCAGTCTATGGACTTCGTGGTAGAGATTTGCTTCCGATGGTAGACTTGGCTCCAGGAAGATTGTGGGAGCCGTAACATGCACAGGTACCTTACGGTTGCTCTTGTGGGCCGGGATAGCAACTTGGGCCTCAGATGATTCGTAGTCATAGACACAGCTGAGTTGTTTCCTACGCAATACACCATCAGCAGTGGTCCTGTTGAGACAACCCCTCATCCGTGGAAGAACTATACCGAACACAATTCCGGCAGCTGGGCAGCGTTTTGTCACACTTCTTCTTGCGAGCCTTACATACGGCGCATACGTGCCCGGCTAGTCTGGCAGGGCGATGGCCGCCGGCGGCCGCCAATAGAGGCCTCATGGCTGGGACCTTTGCCGCTTCCAATTAACATGGGGACGTCATGAAACGAGTTTTGCCAAGGGGATGGGACACTTATGGTAAAGGGGTGAAGGAGTGAAAGCAGCTGAGGAGCTATGGATGCTAAGGACCCTGACCCGATTTGTCAGCCTTCGCGAGCCAATCATTGCCCTCACTTTGTCGGCCGCCATATCCGCCATTGAGACGACGATCTGCTGAATCTACCTTGGGGCCGATGCTTCACTGAGGTGGTTAGTGTTGCGCCCGGATCATATTTACAGGAACCAGGCTTTCAAGGACTGTCATATTGTTCATTGAACGCCCGCAGAAAATTGTGAAATTGAGTACAATAAGAAGGACACGGCTTTGCATCATGTCTGTCACGATGAGCCTCTGCAAGTTGGTCCTCTGGTCCCTCACCAATTGTTCCCCAGACACTCAGCATCATCATGAGTGACTCCTCTCCTGCATCAGACCTCGAGGTGCAGATCCCGGAAGTCAAGCTGCGGCTGGATCAAAAGGCAGGGCAGGTACTGCCACCAGAGGAAGGTATTCAAGGTTGGCTCTGCGTATTAGGCGGGGGTTTCTGTCTCTTCTGCACCTTTGGGTTCCTCAACGCGTCGGTTGCCCAGAGAAGTACCTCCCCAGCTACCACACGCGCTAATCTTGTCAACCGCATACCAGCATTGGCGTTTTCCAGACAAAGTACCAAGAGACCTTACTCCGCGACTATAGCCCGTCAGACATAGCATGGATCTTCGCCGTCCAGCTGGCCCTCCTGTGGGCCCCAGGGCCGCTCTTCGGTCGTCTGATCGATGCATACGGTCCGCATGTGGTGCTCTACCCGTGTTCGGCACTATGCGTCTTTGCGCTGGGCATGACCAGCTTGTCGGACCAGTACTACCAGATATTCCTGGCGCAAGGCTTGGCTTTTGGTATCGGCGCTGGTGGGGTGGTAACCGCTGCGCTTGTCTGCGTCAGTCAGTGGTTTGTCCGTCGACGCGGTCTCGCCGTCGGCATTACGGCCACAGGGGGAAGTTTGGGCGGCGTCATCTTTCCCATCTTCTTGGACCGGGTCAACAAGGACATAGGTCTCAACGGAGCCCTGCGTTATACGGCCTTGTTAATAGGCGTGCTTCTGGCCTCCTCTTGCTTCCTGATCAGGTCTCGTCTACCGCGCAAGAAGTGGGATTCGAACCTGCAATGGCTTGACCTCAGCCTGTTCAAGCAGAAACAGTTTGCCCTCTACACGACAGGGGCATACCTGGTAATGTGAGTTTGACCATCAAACGCCCTGTGACAAAGGCTAACCGGGTATTGACCACAACAAAGGTGGGGTTTATGGGCGCCGTTCGACTTCATCTCTTCGATGGCCATCGAACAGGACTTCTCGCCTACACTGGCATTATATTTGATCTCCATTATCAAGTACGCTGCCACTCGCATTCCAACACCCTGCTACCACTTCTAACCATCTCATCTACAGTGCAGCTTCGGTTCCGGGCAGAGTCATACCCCCATACTTTGGGGACAAGCTTGGTCTCTTCAACGTCATCACACTCTGCTCTTCGCTCACCGGAATATCCATACTAGCTCTGTGGCTACCCCTCAACTACCACTCTTCCCACGCTGGCTTGATTATTTTCGCACTAGTCTACGGATTCGTCAGTGGCGCCTTTATTTCGCTGTTGATGCCTTGTGCCGCCAAAACGGGCACACTGAAACACTCGGCCGCCGGTTCGGAACATTTCAGTCGGTCATGGCTGTTAGGTACGCAAGACTAACTCCGGGTAGCAGAGAGTTGATTGAAGTCTCGGACTGACCTCAATACAGTTGCCTCACAGGGCTCCCGACCATGGGCGCGATTCTGCATCACCAGGGAGATACCAACTTCATGGGCTTGCAGCTGTTTGCCGGCGTGTCTTGCCTGCTGGGTGCTGTCCTCTTGGGAGCGTCTACCCACCTTCAAGCCAAGTCGCGCGAGACATGGAGGGTTTGAAGCTGGTGTATTCGCCGCTCTCTTATCAAGATTTCACAACTAGGTTGTAGTCACATGAGTCATGACTGGCCAATTGTACCGTATCGGGACGTTGTGGTCTACCCATGCAGCCTCGGACCAGGCAGCAGACTCGGACTGAGCAGTCTGCTCACCGGCTAGGTCGGAAATGATATTCTGAAAGGGGGTTGTACGCGATCTTCGTCGGAGTTAATGATCAGGTAGTCCAACTTGGCGAATCGGTCAATTGGACATCCATGGAACGGCATATGCATGACATGTAACACGACATGTTGAAGGTTTGTAAGCTGACGATCATCAACATAGCCAGACTTCATCTCGGTGCTACAGCCCAAAGTATATAATCAACTAAGCCAGCCAAGGACTTTGCTACCAGGACCATCTGGGTAAGAACCGGAAGGCAGTAGCAAATGATCATCATGAAGGCCGCACTGGTGTCTCTTGTCATTGGGGCATGCATTGCAAATGCCCGATCTAACTCGTCCGTGCTATTCTCCGGTGGCACAGTGATTGCATGGGACGATTTGACAGAAGACCTCCAATTGATACGCAATGGCTCGGTTCTCGTGACTGGGGACAGCATCGCTGCGGTTGTCAGCGGAGCATACAACGGGACGCTTCCAACAGACACCGAAGTAATCGACATAACAGGAGACATTATCACCCCCGGCTTCATCGATACGCATCGGCACGGTTGGCAGACGGCTTACAAGACCATTGCCTCCAACACTACTTTGAGCCAATACTTGCTTCGCTACGGTGAGTTTGCATCTGACGGGCTCTGGACCCCGGAACAGGTATACATCAGCCAGCTCGCAGGGCTTTACGAGGCCTTGAATGCAGGAGTTACGACGATGCTCGACCACGCCCACAACACATGGTCAAACGAGACGACACAGGCCGGACTTGACGCCACGCTTGACAGCGGCGCGAGGGTTGTCTGGTGTCCAGCTATCCATAACGTCACGAACTTCACCTTTGCGGATCAAATAGCCAAGTTCAAAAGTCTGGCCGAGGGAGACCTTTTCGCAGATACACCTGTTACCCTTGGTCTTGCGTACGATGGATTCAACCCGGGGTCGCCTGAACAGACCGCACAAGTTGTCGAACTGGCTTTGTAAGTCGATGCCTGCTCTTCTTCCCGGAAAGGCCAACAGGCGGGTAGATGCTTACCAACACAACAATACCACAGGAAGTACAAACCAGCAGTGATTACCACACACACATTACAGGGAGTCTGGGGAGGTACGGTACATCTCAGACCAACATTCTGCCTTGCGCAACACTAACCAACTGTTCCACCAGCGAACAATTCTCCCGAAGACCTCCAAAACCTAGGGATCCTCAACACCTCCATCCCCATAGTCTTCAGCCACGGCAGCTTCCTTTCCCCAACGGGCGCCCAGCTCCTCCGCGGCGCCAACCAGTTCGTATCCATCACCCCGGAATCCGAGATGCACTACGGCCACGACCACCCGCACAGTCACCTCATCCAAGACCAGGCGGCCCTCGGCGTGGACACGCACTTCACCTACTCGACCGACGTCCTGACGCAGGCGCGCATCTGGCTGCAGTCCGTCCGCCAGACGCTGTACCGCGCGGTCCTGGACACCTGGCAGGTTCCGTCCACGAACCCTATGTCGGTCGTGCAGGCCTTCCTACTCGCGACGCGGCAGGGCGGGTTGGCGCTCCGGCGGCCTGATCTAGGCGTCATCCGGGAGGGCGCCAAAGCGGACGTGGTGGTTTGGAATGGTCGCTCGCCGGGCATGCTGGGTTGGGTCGACCCTGTGGCTGCGGTGATATTACATGCTAATGTCGGGGATATCAAGCACGTCATGGTGAACGGCGTGTTCCAGAAGAGGAGCGGTTCGTTGACGGTGGAGAACTACCCGGAGATTCAGGAGAGGTTCTTGAAGGCGGCCCGTGATATTCAGGAGGTGTTTAGGAACATACCGTACCCCGCGACCGAGGGTGAATACTTCACGTTTGGTTGGAGGCTGCAGCCGACGATGAGGGTGGATGTTGAGAGAGGTGAGGGTGATGGATATGGCGAGGTGTATGTCTAGTCCGTATTTTGCATCGGAGCCTGATGTTTCTGTAACGAGAGGTGGATGACGCCCGACACGTCACACATCCATATGCTGGGCTACCAAATAAGGCACGTAGGCTTACCTGTCACAAGTTCGACGCCGGGATATGAAACCCCCAAATGCCTGCTTTGGAATGAGTGAGGTGCCGCCATTCGGGACATAAGACAATCTATGGCATTGTACCTAGAGTCAAAAGATGGTGGCAGTTTCTTCCATCGAAGAACTGTGTTTGGAGGCAAAAACTTGGGCTGTGTGTTGAACCCGAGACCACTTCCTCGCTGCATTAAGCAGAACTCCCTGGCCCTTCACCTGGACACAGTATTGCTCCCACCACCCATGTGTTTCTCAGATGGCAAGTATTGTTCTTTGTCCGACCACAGAGTATGCATTCGTACCGCGTTGCTGAAGTAACGCCGATATTTCGATCGACCATTGCCCATCAAACAGGATGATGATCGGAGAAGGCACGGGCCGGCGAATCAAGGAACCCATTTGCGGTGCGTTCTCTGTCAAACTTTCCATATCAGGAATGGACGATCGGCACCGCTACGGGAGGTGACGATCATTGATAACACTAATGCAAGCCGGGTGCACTCGACGACAGCGTGTAGGACCCCGATTGGTACGTGTGACTGTGTGGCTGCATATTGTCTCACCCTGGCGATGAGGAGCGGTGACGTGAAGGGATCTCACAAGCACAAGCAAGACACACGTTGATCAAAGATAAAAAGCATGCAATCACCCTCTGGGCACTGAATGATGTCGAAACTGTTCGTGCCTTGGTTTGCTGCGCACATCATCAGCCATGTCGACACCTATCCCTCAGCCCAAGGGGGTCCCCTTGCTAGGAAACATCTTTGATGTCGATCCTAACAACACTGTAAGGTCAGCAGTATGAGAGTTTAAGACCAAGCTAACACTGCGCAGTGGGCTTCCCTGAAGAAGCTAGCAGAGACCCACGGCGAGATATTCAAGATCACGGTCCTGGGACAAACCATCGTCTTCGTCGCAGGCGCAGGACTGGCCGAGGAACTCTGCGACGAGAAGCGCTTCCGCAAGTACGTCGGCGGTCCGATCAAGGAGATACGCTTCTCCGTCCACGACGCGCTGTTCACGGCCTACGACGACGAGGAAAGCTGGGGCATCGCCCACCGCATCATTGCGCCGCGGCTGTCGCAGCAAGCTGCGGCGCAGTGGTTCGAAGAAATGCGAGACATCACGTCGGAGTTGATCCAGAAATGGAAGGAGGGTCTCGGGGCCGGTAATAAGATCTCTCCCATCAGCGAGCTGAACAGGCTCAACCTCGAAGTCACAACCATGACGCTGTATGGCAAACGACTCGACTCCCTGAGCGGACCGGAACACCCCATGCTACAGGCAATGGAGGATTCGACTTCGGAAGCTATGAAGCGCCCAACTCGACCGGGACTCCTCAACTGGCTCGTCTATGGGAGCAAGTTCAAAAAAGCCACTGCCGCGATGCGACGGTATGGTGACGAGCTGGTGCAGTACCGCAAGGCCAAACCGACGCCCCGACAGGATGTCCTAGCCGCCCTGATGGAGGGTAAGGATCCTGAAACGGGCAGCGCATTGACCGACTCGCAGGTCGTCGACGAGATCGTGTCGATGCCAATCGGCTCAAGCACGGCGCCATGTCTGATCGCCTCGGCGATCTACTTCCTCCTCAAGAACCCGGACTCTCTGAACGTGGCACGGCAGGAACTTGACACCGTCATTGGGACGGGCGAGTTTAGATACGAGCATATCCCTCAGCTGAAATATCTGGAAGGCGTCATCCGGGAATCACTCCGCCTGTCCTTTGCTGCCCCTGGATTCAACATTGAGCCCATCCCGACTAAGGACAAGAGTCCTGTGTTGCTTGGCGGAGGGAAATACCAGGTTGCTCATAACCAGGCTATGATCATCGTTCTAGCGGGCGTGAACAGAGATCCTGCCGTCTTCGAGGACCCCCTTGCATTCAGGCCGACTCGAATGATGGGTCAAGAGTTTGGCAGCCTCCCTGCGGGGGTGAAGAAGTGGTTCGGGAATGGCAAGAGGGAGTGTATCGGGAAGCACTGGGCATGGCAGTTCAACATGGTCGTTTTGGCGAAGCTGATCATGGAAGTCGACCTCGAGGAGGCTGATCCCGGATACTCACTTGAGCAGGATGGATGGTTCAACCTTCGGCCTGTGGACTTCTTTGTCAAGGTGAAGCCGAGAGCTCGCTAGATTTAGATATTGATGTCCATCTATGAAGGGCAGGCTGGGAGCATCAGAGTAGGAGTGGTGGTATTCTACATCCCCCTTGAGACAATGCCGGACTTTGAGCAGTCAAGACTTCAGTTTCAGACCAAACTTCCGAGGTGCACATCTCACCGGCCGGCATGTCACAGTCAGAGTCCTTTCCAAGTTCGTACGACAACATCTTCCGTACTTGACTCTCAGTCTACTGCCGTCTTGGAATAACCGACACTCGACAAATACACTTGCTGTCAAATCGTGAGAAATTGTAATCATCAAGACTTCCGCAGGCCTTTGGCTTGTGTATTTGAGATTCCCCACTTGGCATGCAATAGCATCGGCGTCATATGTTAAATATATACTCTGCCAACCATCGCCAAGCCTTCGATCGAATATCCTCTGTTCTTGGCTCCAGTCCAGACCAGTCGGAGACCTCAGCTCGCATTCCCGTTCCAGACTACCGGCAACGGTGTGAGCAAAGCTTGGCATTGGAGCCCATGCCAAATAACGACAACGTAGCCGATGCCTCTTCGAGAATTTATCAGGAGTTATGTCAGCACCCTGTTTGGGGTCGAAGCTGGAAAGCGAACGGCGACACACCATTGGGCGATCTGTTGAGGCTCTTTGTGATCCTTGAAGTCAGGCTCGGGAACGTTGAGCAGGTAATCCTTGGCGCCAACACCGAAAACGGAAGCGACACAGCCCTAGGTACGAGCCAGCCAGTAAGCGACCGGTATTCGCACCGGTGCATCGATTCGTCAACACCATGGATATGCACTGGCACAAGGGGTAGCACCGGAGGCTGTAGCACCTCGAGTGGC
Organism: Coniochaeta sp. 2T2.1; assembly: GCA_009194965.1. Lineage (NCBI taxonomy): Eukaryota > Fungi > Ascomycota > Sordariomycetes > Coniochaetales > Coniochaetaceae > Coniochaeta > Coniochaeta sp. 2T2.1. The sequence continues at coordinate 814,335 of VSMA01000016.1, forward strand.
ATGATGCGCGGGGAAGCTGGACTGAGATGGGGACGGTCCGCGAGTATAAAAGTAGACGATCACCTCAATCAGGGTTTCGAGGACTACTTCCGGCCACAGGATCAAAAAGAGAATCCTTTCTGAAGAAAGAAAGATCACTTACCAGGCCTACATTGAGCACCAATCATGGGAATCTACACCCAACTTCCCTCGGACCTTGAGATCGATGTTATTGTAGCTGGTGGCAAGTTCAACATCTCCCGTCATGGGCGAAACGAGTTCCTGGAGCTAACACACCCACAGGCGGAACAGCAGGCTGCGTTGTGGCCGGCAGACTGGCAGCAGCGGACCCCAACCTGTCCATCCTGGTGATAGAAGGCGGACAGGACAACTATGACAACCCGTCGGTAGTCCATCCTGCGCTGTACCTTGACAATCTTGCTCCCACCAGCAAGACGACCATCTTCTACCCGACGACCACGCAGCCGCAGCTCGCTGGGCGTCAACCGGTTGTCGCAGCCGGTGGTGTACTTGGCGGAGGCAGTTCGATCAATTTTGCCATGTACACCCGTGCCCAGCGGGAGGACTACGACGCTTGGGACACGCCGGGTTGGTCGACCAAGGAGCTGTTGCCGTTCTTCAAGAAGGTGAGACCGTCTGACCTTTGAGTTTTGCTGCGGGTGTCAGAATCTGACGGGAATGACAGCTTGAAACCTACCACGGACAAGGCGACCCAGCAGTCCACGGATTCGAGGGCCCAGTCCAGATCTCGGACGGCGGGTACCGCGCTCACAGAGTCACAAGGGATTTCATCGAAGGCGCCAACAAGATCGGCTACCCCTTCGTGCATGACCTCTGCGACCTAGACAGCAACAACGCCGTAGCCCCCTTCCTGCGCTATTCCTCACCAGATGGCAAGCGCCAAGACGCAGCGCACTGCTACCTCCACCCCCTGCTGCGCGACGGCAAGCACCCCAACCTGCACGTGCTGGTCGAGACGCAAGTCGTCCGCGTTCTCTTCGACGACAACAAGCGCGCAACAGGCGTGGAGTTCGTGCCCAACCCAAACTTCCATCCCACTGTCGCGCCCGTCAAAGATACCACTCCGCCCCAGACCATCCGGGCGCGCAAGCTCGTCGTCTTGTCAGCAGGCGCCGTCGGCACACCAGGTGTCCTCGAGCGCTCCGGTGTCGGTAACAAGGACATCCTAGCAAAGGCGGGAGTACCGCTCGTCGCCGAGGTGCCCGGCGTGGGCGCCTCGTATGAAGATCACCACCTCGTGCTATGGCCGTACAAGACGGCCCTGGGCCCCGAGGAGACTAACGACGCCATCGTCTCAGGTCGGCTCGACCGCAACGTGGCCATTGCGGAGAAGCAGCGCCGCATGGGTTGGAACTTCGTCGATGTAGCGGTGAAGGCGCGGCCATCGGAGAAGGACGTCGCCAAGTTCGACCCCGCACTCAAGGCAGCTTGGGACAGGGACTTTGCCAACCACCCCAACCGTCCGCTGCTCTTCTTCACCCTGGTAGAGGTCCTGTTCGGCGACCCTTCTGCTTTCCCGCCGGGACAGTACGTCTCGCCTGCCATTTACACCGCCTACCCCTACTCTAGGGGTCACGTGCACATCACCGGGCTGTCCCTAACGGACCCCTTGGACTTCAACCTCGGCATCTTCAGCGACGAGGGCGAGGTCGACCTGAAGAAGCAGGTCTGGGGGTACAAGAAGCACCGCGAGCTGATGCGTAGGACGCGCTTCTACAGGGGTGAGGTGGCGGCCAGCCATCCCAAGTTTCCCGCCGGGTCGAAGGCTGCTGTCGTCGACATCGACGTCGAATCCAAGTACGACCCCGATGAGATTGTGACGGATATCGAGTACACAGCCGAAGACGACAAGGCGATCGAGCAGGCTCTGCGCGAAGCGATCGGCACGTGCTGGCACAGTCTCGGAACGGTCAGGATGGCGCCGAAGGAGAAGAACGGCGGTGTCGATGCAAGCCTCAATGTTTATGGTGTCTCGGGATTGAAGGTCGTGGACTTGAGTATTGTACCGAGGAATGTCGCGGCCAACACTTGTAATACGGCCTTCATGATTGGCGAGAAGGGGGCGGATATTATTCTGCGGGAGCTGGGAATCGCCAAGGTTTAGGCAGAGTAGAGAAATGAGGCAGAGAGGAGCCTGGATGACTGACAAATACCGGCGCATACCTGCATACGGTCCTTTAAACTACCTTTGCGTGATGAAGCAGGTGAACAAGGCAAGGTCAATGTTGTTGCTCCCTGTGTGTTCTGGTCCGAGATAATGAGAGGCAACCTGTGAGATTGGTGAAAGGTCAACAACAACCTGGAAGTCGAACTGTCTCGGATTGTCCCAGAGACAGTGGATCGTTAGTCACGTGCTCGACGGCTCGCCCCGCCTCGCTTAACATTCACCACATGCTTAGCGTGTTCTCCCTCGACAGGGGTATGCGGTTGCATGAAGCACCACATCTCCATGAACATTCAATTGAAGTTGAACAGGCTGAGGGAGTGCCTATCTAATCATCAGAAGGATTAACATGATTCGGTAATTTGTGTCTGCAGAACCATTTGCCCTCTGGCTCTTTCACTCCTTCCCCAACACCGCATCCCAAAATCCTCTCCCGCCAGACCTCTTCCCTAAGCATCCTCGATGCCACCAGACATCCCCTTTCACCCCATCATCTCATCATAGTTCATAATCATCAACAACCCCGCACTGCATCGACAAGAACCCATGCCCCTAATTCGAAGCGCAGTTGTTGTCCGGGTTGTAGTCCACGGCCTCGGCGGCGCCCTTTCAGCCCGTCTGGGTGTAGAAGGTGCAAGAGCAGACGCCGTTGTGGAACGTGCAGTCGGCGATGTTGGCGCTGTTGGAGCTCGACCAGTCGTTAGTCGTAGCAGCCCCAGCTGTTGCCGGGGCTCAGCGAGACCGTGTAGTATCCGAGCAGCCGCCGTCGGAGTAGTAGTTGACCTTGAGCTCGGCGACGAAGGCGGAGGAGGAGAGGAGGGCGAGCCCGGCGAGGGTGGTGGAGATGGGATGCATTTTTTGGGAGTTGTGTCGAGGGTTGGGCGTGTTGGATGGTTTGGGTGGAGGGTTGTGAGGTGGGAGGTTGTCTGTTTGTCCTCAGGATGATAGGGAGAGAGTTTATATATTTCGTCCATGGTTATGTTTGACTTGAGAGCCCCCTGAATGCGAGGATAGCTCGTATTATGGTTCCGGTTCGGACGAGGCGACGCGTACATTGCGGCAAACGGTTGAGCTTTCACCTCTGTCCACATCGACTCCGCGCGGATCACTTATTGCGTCACTCTCCGATCTCCGGATAAGGCGGGTAAATATCCTATCTCACCTCTATATTGAACAAGCTTGATACACGATCCAAATCCGGTAATTTCAGTAGGCTGGCTGCATATGTCTGGTTACCTGGTAGTTACGATTCGGACCTTCCCTTCGTGCATCAATCAGCATCATATCACGGCTCGACTATCTCCCCGGGCGTGTTAGTCACCCCCCGGCGAGCGAAGTCCGAAGGCTATTGAGCTGAATCATCAGAGGGATCGTTCTTTACGATGCAACAAGAGAGATATGATCGCGGCTCATGTGCATGCACCGCACTTGATGATGGATGCTATACTAATTCTTCAATTACTATGCCACCGATTTGAAACATATATAGCTCGCTAGGTTGCTCATAGATGGCACAAAAATATCCTGACATCGAACCGCTACGCCGCTCCTGCCTTCTCAAAGTGGTCGGCGTGCTTCTGCTTCTCGTAGCGGTCAATGGCCTCACCATCAATATCCTCGTCGAACACGTTGATCTCGGCCTTGGCGAACTTCCTCGCGCTGATGCGCTTCTCGAACATCATGTCCAGTTCCGCGAATGACCGGCCGGACGGTTCCGGCACGCGGAAGTAGGTGTAGATGATGCAGCAGAAGCAGATCGCGCCCCAGAAGAAACCAGCGTAGTTGCCCCAGTCCCAGGCGCCGGGGTTGAGCATGTAAGGTGCTGTGGTGTTTTGTCAGTAAGGTGATACTTCTTCGCCCTTACCCCTTGCCCTTCATATCTATGGGCATGGAGGAACCTGGAGGGTGGAAACTTACTCAGGACGCTGGCAATGATGCCGACAATGATGTACAGAACTCTGCCCAGAACGACAGTCTTGATCTGCAGTCTGCGGGTGGAGATCTCGCTCACTGTTCCTCATTGTAAGTCACTGTCTAAGCCAGACTGAGAGATGGGGCACTTACCGAGTGAGTGAGTAGCAAACAGTACCAACGGTCAACTGATAGGTCAGAGCCCAGCCGAGCATGATCGAGCCGGTGGCTATGGAGGACTCGCGACGATGCGCCTCTGGGACGAGTCCGAGGAAACCGAGGATGAAGAGCATGATGCAAAGCCCACAGAGACCTGAGACGCAAGGTTAGAACCTAACATCAAGTTAGAGAGTACAGCTGAAGCTTACCATAGAGATACAGAGACCGCCGGCCAATGCCGAGAGACATGAGACCCCACGCGCCAAATACACCGACCATGTTCATTCCATACTGGCCCAAAGCGAAGCCATAAGCGCTAGTCGGGTTCAAGCCCGCCGCCTGGAGGAAGTAGGTCGAGTAGTTGGAGAAGGAGTTACCGCTGAGGTTCTGGATTGCCCACACCATGCAGACAATTTCGGTTCGGCGGAGGTCCACACCCTTGAAGCAGTCGAGATAGCTGGCGCCGGAAGTGGTTCTCTCCTCTAGTGCGGTAGTGTGGACCATCATGGCGATAGTCTCATCGGCATCGAAGTCCGTCTCTTTGTCCATACTGGTCAGGCGCAGGAGAGACCGCTTGGCCTCCTCGTGCTTGCCTTTGCGGACAAGCCACCACGGCGACTCCGGCGCAAAGTAGATGCCGATGATGAGGGGAACCGGCCACATCCATTGAAGGGCATAGGGAATACGGTAGGACCATTCGTCGTCGCGGTGCAACATGGACATGATGACTCCAATGCCAATCTCTTGGCCGACACCCCAGCAGAAGTTGACTGCGAATGTCAGCAAGTCATTCATAGTTCAAGGGAAAGATAGCGGTAGCCATCATGCTAGGCTGGTGTGAACTTACCATAGGTCGTTAAGTAGCCACGCATAGCAACTGGGCATACTTCGGAAGCATAGGTGATGCAGAGCGTTTGGAATACACCCCATGGCTGGCAGGGGTTAGTCAACAAGTCAGAGTCAGGACTGCTCGAGGGTGCCTTACAATACCACAGAGGATCTCCGCCACGAGCAGAGCCTGGACATTCTGTGCCGTGAAGAAGATAGCGGTCCAGGCAATGACTAGAATGAGGCAGCCGATGACGGTCCACCGGTAGCCGAAGCGCTCAGAGACCCATCCGTTGATCAACAGACCGATCAACTCGCCGACATTGGCACTGTGATCGTCAGCACCGTGGCACATGGCTATCTTCCAGGGAAGGGATGCTTACCCATTGCTAAGCCCCGACTGCCAACGAGCAGGAATCTGCCACTCGCCCGAGGGCAGCTGCTCTCCGTACTTGCGGTTGAATTGGGGGAAGCCGTAAAAATTATTGATCAGACACACGTCGTAGCCCTCCTGTAAGAGCGGTTAGCAACGTAGAAGCCCACTTGGATAGACGGGGAGAGATATCGTACCATGATGATGGTGGAACTGATCAGGACCGACCACCCGATGGCCTTGGGATACAGCTTGATGCCCTGCCATAGGGTCATCTTGTGCTCCTTCTCGGTGGCCGACCTGGCATTCTGGATCATGCGCTCCAACGCCTTGGCGTGCTCCATGGCGTCCTGGTCCTTCTCGTCCATGGCGGCGGCTTGCAGTGCCTGGGGGTTGATATCGGCGACAACTCTAGCTGACGCCATCGTGGTTCTCGAATCTGGGGAAAGTCTGGGGAAAGTGGTCCTCCTTCTCTTTATACTCCTGAACACAAGGGGATAAGCTCACACATCTGAGACACTACTCTCGATATGGATCAAGCATGCATTAACCGATCGGGCTGCATAGACGGGGCTTTGAGTTTGGCCTTGTGTTGATGTTGGGACTGGAGTCAGAGAAAAAGGGGAAATTTTGGTTTGCCGAGAAGCGTCGAAGACCCAGTGTTTTGAATCTTGATCGCGTCGTCTCTTCCAATGGATTAGGATGGAGGTGGGACGTCAGCGATGAACATCGGCAATGGTGGGCGTGGTGGAGCAAGGTGGACACCGGAAGCATTGAACATGTTTGGACAGAAAGTCCCAAAGACATGGCGCCTTTTCCAAATAAACCTTTCCCCAGCTGTCATCCTTCGGACATGCCCCTGTCTTCCCCTGACCAGCCTCTCCAAAGCTCACCTTGATCTGGTCACTTGATCTGTCAAGACTTGGACAACGGGCCGTTATATCGGCAATTGCCCCGCACTTCGGCTTCTCCCCGCATCCTAACCCTGGTTCCCTCGTTCTTCTCGTTTCCCTGACTGGTCAGAACGTCAACGTTGCACCTTGGCAGAGTGACGGCTTGCTCAAACTGTCAGATCGCGACAGGTCGCGGGGTAGGACTTTGGGGTTTCCAAGCTGGTGGCTTCTCGGCTTCCTCTTACCCCTTGCCCGAATGCCAACACTTGTCGGAAGTTGTCAGCGCAACGGTGAGAGACTAATAACTCGCCATTCCGCTGCGTGGGCAAAATAACTCACTAGTCTCGCGCAGAGTTGCCAAGTTGGCCAACACTTCTCGTTACTCCTGGCCCCATTTTCCCCGGATTCGAAGTTTTTCGCCGTGGAATCCCTCAAAATTCCTCAACATGACTATCTACTAGCAGTCTCGCGTGGCATTCAAGCCTACTATGCAATCGCCGACTGTTGCCTCGACAGGATGGTAAGAGTAATCCCGCCTCGAGACTAGATGCTAGGCAAGGACAAGAACTGATTTCACTGCAGCGAGAACTGTCGGGAACAGCACTTGAAATGCAAGTACGGGGGGGTTGCTATCTGAGACTCGGTGACACCCGTGGCTTGCTGACAATCATCCTTCAGGCGATAGGGTGACACCAACATGCGGCCGTTGCAAGCTTGCAGGTCGACAATGTCGACGCGCAGGGATCAAGATCCGAGTGACCAAAAGTGTGTTGAAGGACACCAACAACAAGCCAAACGAAACACACTGACACGCCATCAGATAACTTCTCTCAGCGACAGAGATGGGTCAAGACTCCTAAGCGACGTATGTAGCCCCTGCATGGAGATCAGAGTTCGGTAGCACAAGCCGCAAAGCCAGTTTCGAGACCAGTGTGTTGACCATTGCTAGTCGTGTTCATCGACGAGACGAAAGACGTGGCGAGAGACGTCGAGGACGAAGGGCTAGAGGATGACGACTATGCTGCCGACGACCCTATGGTCGACTCGCCATCTGCAGGATCGGAGATACAGCAACTCCCGCCCCGTCCGTTGCAGCCAAATAGACCGACCAAGGAAGCTAGCTATCCAGTTGGGCCGGCTTCACCAACGGATCGCTTCATATTCCATGAGGACGGACTCGCACGAGAGCGGAGGAGCACAATCTATCTGAGTACTCCGATCTGGCCACTTGCTGACCGTGACGAGGCGATTCTCTTCAGGCACTATATCCAGAAGCTGGCAATCTGGGTACGTTTACCGTTATGTGTTTCTTGTGCTGGAGCAAACTTCCATTGACATAAGGTACTCACAGCTTGACCCCTGTGACCCGCGCAGGTCTTTTGAGAGCATTGTACCCCAGCGGGCGGGAACGTGTCCTATTCTACTCAACGCTATCTTTGCTCTGGCGGCCAGGCACCTTAGCCACATCAGCGTTGTCATAGACCCGCTTGCAAGTAACCGGTATCATCAAGAATGCCTGAAGCATCTGATACCGATGCTGGACCACGCCGAAATGGTGTCAGACGAGAACTTGTTCGCCGCTACCATCATCCTACGTGTGCTAGAGGAGATGGAAGGTCTGTACCGATAGCCGATTCTTGCCCCAACTTCATGCTGACCCGCATCATAGTCAAGAACATGGGGACGGATAATCACGCCTATCTTCTTAGTATCGTTGCGTTTGTCAAGGGCGGGAATCGGTTCCTGACGCCGGGCAGTCTCAGCGCGGCATGTTTCTGGGTTGGTCTGCGACAGGAAATCTATTCCGCCATGATGAACCACCGAACCGTGTGGATCAACCTCGACAACGGCTTGGTCGACCGCTCCCTTGAACCTGCGGAAGATCATACCTGGGCTAACCGTGCTGTCATCCACTGTGCGGATGTGCTCAACTTCTGCTTCGGACAGGACGCTCAGCATGCCGCATCAAGGTGGCAGGAGCTCGACGAGTACAGCAGGAGATGGAAGAACGCCAAACCTCCTTCGTTCGAACCGTTGTACGAGGACCAGAGTGCCACTCGTGCCTTTCCAGAGGTTTGGCTGCAGAGTAGCTGCCACGCCATCGGCCTACAACATCACCTTCTAGCCGAGTTATTCTTGGCTCGTTTCGACCCGAAGATACCGAAGATCGGGGCCAACAGGAAGGTTGCTGAGGAGCAGTTGACTGTGAGAATATTTGTCTTTGTGGTCCCGGTTCAGGCTAACACACCTATGCAGGAACGGATACAGAAGCTAGCCAGGCGTATTCTTGGTATCGGAATCGGCAATCAATGGGCTCCTCCTGCTCTGTTCACGGCCTGCATGGCAATAGCCGGCTGTAAGTCATCCTATCCCCGAGCTTTAACGGTACGTAATTCAACGTGTCAAAACCCTGGCTGACACGACCTGATGCCGCCCAGTCGGAGACCATTTCCACTCGAGAGAGGACAAGCAGGCCATGCTCGAGATCCTGAAAATAACTGAGCAAGAGCACGCGCGTCCAACGGAGACAATCCAGCACATGTGCAGGTGACCTGGTCCATGTCATGTGGCCCAGACTGCTTGAGGGGGTCCAGGATATTGGGACGCTGAATGGCGCGCCTCTCTTCCCGACGACGCTTTCCTGATGCGTGAGAGAATGCAATTCCCATTTGCTCGCCCCGCAATGGACGTGCAGAATCTTCAAACGGGTCTCGGGTTCGATCGAGTGTGGGGAACGACAACCGCCAAGGACTTCGGGATCGGGGAATATTTCCCCAACGCTTAGACATGGCAATAACTTCCGCTGCTATTCGTGGCTAAGCTGCCAGGAACGAAAAACCCTCTTTCAGGGACGCCCAAAGATGGTGATGCCGCCCGGTCATCAACTTACGCTTTTTAGCTTTGGTGGAGTCGAGCGAGCGGGATGATGCTGTTCTGGTAGGCCAAAGGCAACGTGGGATTGCCTTCAGGCGATGTGAATATTTTCACATTCCAAGGCAAAACAATGGAACTGGCGAACCGGCCTGCTACCTCACTTCTAAGATATAAAAGCAGCTCCTGAGTTTTCGCCCTCATCGATCTCGAGACGACCTCCTTATAGAACATACTACACAAGTCTCTTACTGTTCGATACCCATATCATCTCCTCTTTTTGCGTCCTTATCTCCTTCACTTATAACACAAACCCATAATGGCACCATCAGCCACTTACGAGTACGATGAACACGCCGGCCGAGCCCTCGAGGAGATATCCGACGCCATAGACGAGGTCAACGTCCTAAAAGACAAGGCCAAGAAGCAACAACAACAACAACAAGCCGCAACACCACAGTCCCAAGCCCCATCATACGACGAGGCGTCCCAGTTCGACGCAGCAAAAGACAAGACCCAGTTCCGACAGTACGAGACCGCCTGCGACCGGGTCCGCAACTTCTATCGCGAGCAGCACGAGAAGCAGACGGTGGCCTACAACCTCGCCGCGCGGGCGCGGTTCAACGATTCGAACCGCCGGCGGCCCGAGCTCACCATCTGGCAGGCCATGGAGAAGCTCGACACGCTGATCGACGACTCGGACCCGGACACGGAGCTGGGCCAGATCCAGCACCTGCTGCAGTCGGCCGAGGCCATCCGCCGCGACGGCAAGCCGCGCTGGATGCAGCTCACGGGCCTCATCCACGACCTGGGCAAGCTGATGCTCTTCTTCGACGGCATCGGCGCGCAGGGCCAGTGGGACGTCGTGGGTGACACGTTCCCCGTCGGGTGCGCGTTCGACGAGAGGATCATCTACCACGATACCTTTGCGGGGAACCCGGACAGCCGCGACCCCGTGTACAGCTCGCGATTCGGGATTTACAGCGAGGGATGCGGGCTGGATAATGTTATGTTGTCGTGGGGACATGACGAGTACCTCTACCATGTCGTCAAGGAGCAGAGCACGCTTCCTGCCGAGGCGCTGGCGATGATACGGTACCACTCTTTCTATCCTTGGCATAAGGAGGGGGCGTACACCGAGTTGATGGAGGAGAAGGACTGGGACATGCTCAAGGCCGTGAGGGCGTTTAACCCTTATGATCTCTATAGCAAGAGTGATGGGTTGCCGAGCATTGAGGAGTTGAAGGTAAGATCCATCTGGTCTCCGTGCCATGAATGTGGCGGCCTGTGCTAACACGATCTCTAGCCGTACTACCTGGACCTCATCGATGAGTTCTTCCCGCAGAAGGTTGTCAGGTGGTGATCTCGACAACAGGCCGAGGCCCAGGGACATATTGCCAGGACACGAGAAAGTGCATACGATATGATGAACATTTGAGCCACCTCCTGCGAGGTGTTAGCCATACATGAGATGAATAGATGTAATAATACTATTAGCTATTAAGGCTATGTTATGCTGTCAGGAATGACTGTACGTGTTGCATCCAACAACGCTAGCTCGACCATCAACCTACTACTCCTCAGTATACGAAACTCGACTCAAGATACAGAAGAGACTCAACCAACACGCGGTTGCTCAGACACGACAGGTTCCGCACTAGTAATACTTCGGGTTGGCAGGATCAGTCAGGTCGAAGATGACGCTCGAGTGTGGACGCGCGCCGCCACGGTCCTTGGTGAAGATGGCCTCGAAGTCGACAGTGCGGTTGAAGCTCAGACCGCCGTTGGGGAGGATATCGATCCAATGGGCCTTGTAGTCGCCTGGGGTGTTGAGGACGGAGATCTGTTCGCCCATGTCAGTTACAATACATCATCCCGCACAAGCTCAAGAGTAGCGGTAGAGGAGCAAACTCACATCACCAGCCTGCACAAAGTACCCCGTCACCAGCAAATTCTTCTTATCAGGCGAGATCTTGACATAGTGCGGCCCGATAATCGGCTGCGTCTCATTCGGGTCGTCGAGTCTCTTGACGTTCTTCAGGTCCGAGATGTCGAGCGCGGCGACGTGGTTGCCCGTGGTAAAGGTGAAGTAGGCCAGCTTGCCGTCGTCCGAGATGTCGGAGTAGATGGCCACCGAGTCCTTGGCCTTGGGGCCGAAGTCGTACAGCAGCTCGGCCACGCCCTGCTTGCCGTTGGCGCCGCGGCGGAAGGGGTAGATGGTCCAGACCTGCCCGAGGTGCACGGCCGTGGCTAGCGCGGCGGACTCGGGGTGGCCTGGGATGAACTTGACGTCTTGGATACCACCGCCCTGGAGGTGGGGTTAGATTGCGATGACGAGTAAGGGTGGTAGGGGAAGGGGCTTACGTTGGGAATGGTAATGGTGGAAATTATGGTCCGGGTGGAGAGATTCCATAGCCGAAGGGTGTTGGCGCGCTGGATACCGAGGGTCGGCTTGAGGATGGACAGGGGAACGACGAAGTCTGATGTGAGGATGACGCCCTTGTTGAAGTCGACTGAGAGGCCATGGGGAGAGAATTGCTCGCCCAGGACGTTCAACAAGCCATTGACGTCCTCGGGCCACTCGTGCAAGATGTTGCCGTCTGCATCGGTCTCGACTAGGCGTCCGGGTGATGTGCCAACCGCTGAGCCCATATAGGTGATGAAGAAGCCACTGTGAGGTTGTGTTAGCTACTGCACGGATGGAGATGTCACAACGGCCGAAGACGGTTACCCTTCTGGCTTGGCTCGAATCTCATCCACGATGGAGCTGAGAATACCGCGGTTGCTCTTCTTGAACTGGGGTCGATACCGGTTGGACACGTCTTGGGTATGTTAGCTCACACATGGCTACCCTATAGCTGAAAGCTCGATCACTTACCAAAGTAGAACGCAGTGTCCTGGGTCTTGAGCAGGGACAGCAAGCCACCACCGACAAGCGTTTTGCCATCAAGAGAAGATCCCAGATGGTGAGGCGAGTTGCCGCTCGTTGGAACATCTGTCAGATAGATGATCGTGCCAAAGGTGTCCTGCAGTGTGTCAGACATAGGGACTGGACTTGACCATGTCTCAACCGACAGGGAGACCTTACATCGTCAAGGGAGACAGTGGCCAGGAAATCCTTGTGAAGATTGTCCCCTGAGCCAGTCCAGAAGTAGCCAATCTTCTTGGGCTTGATGTTAGAGGCCGTAAAGGGCGGGCTGTCCAACGGCGGGGTCGGGAGCTGCAGGATAGGCAGAGGCGGCGCGTTGGAAGCCAGAGGCTCTGTCACTCCAGGAATGGCAGGGATGAGAGGAGGCAAGCTGATACCGAGAGGGCTTCGCTTGCCGTTCCCAGCCTTGGTGGGAGTAGAAGTGGCAAAGCTGGCCAAGTAGCCGAGCACAGCGGCGGTCTGGAGGATGGACCGCATCTTGCAGAGTTTGGTAGTATGGGATATTTGCAAGAGATGGTTGCTGTGCTTTTGCTCTGGAGCTCTGAGAGCTGTGACATGATCTTCGGGCTGATGCTGGTATTTATGTTCAGATCAGACAGTCGCGTTTCTCTCCTCGTCGATGGACGATCAAGGTGACGCCGTACACGAAGACATTGTACGCTTGCTCACCATGTTAGCCTCTGATGCCTATCCCTATTTCTCACGATGGTATCATTCAGCCCATTGAAGACGAGATGGCCGGCAAGTCGCCGACATGGCTGACCGCTTGTCAAGAAGATGAGGGATAGTATCTGGTGGGAAGCTCGGGCGGAGCTGGAAAGATGCGCCTCCTAGAGCCAGCGTGACCAGCAGAGTCTGTGAACGACAGGAAGCCATCCTCGTAAGAGTAGTGATCGGCGTAAAGGGGCTGTTGTGATTATAACGCAGCTGAGAGTGGAGTGGTGAAGGAGCCATCACAACTCTGCCATCGCGCGTTGAGGCGCGCGGGATGTCTCGGCAGACATCACATCCGTAAGTGTAAGACGCTCAACAGCGCCAAAAAGCAAATGAGACAGTTTAGGGAGAATAAGCAAGTCGACAATCGCAATCTTGCCCGTGTGCCTGTCCAGCTGGCGGGTGTGGTGTGGCCGTGGGAGGCTCCACTGCCACTGGGAGCCGGCCTGTTCAACGACTGGAGGAAACCATCTCTTCGGTCTCTAGGACCACTTGAGAGTCTTCTATCTCTGCTCAGTCAGTTCAGAACTTCAGTTCAAATTCCGTCGCAAGAGTCAGCAACGAATGAAGTCCGGCGGACCACTCTCTTGCGCCCGTACCCATGGGACTGAGACCTACGACAACCGCACTCAAGGGCGAGATGACGTCGGTGTTGCCGTATTAGGACCCAGGCCAAGGGCCATATTAGGCACTCTGATGGGGTATGACACAAAAAGAGAAGTGCAAGTCTGCCATATCAGGTGCGCAATATGCAGTGTGTATGTCGGCGGTCGATCATGTCATCGACAGGCACAGTAGCTCGTGTACCTGCCCATCGAACCACAGCACCTGTACGACAATATTGGCCGAAGACGTGCCCAAGCGACGATCTCTTCTCGTCCATCGGGTGAAGATGCATCACCAAATGAGCTCTAAGCACCCGCGGGCTGACATGGTCGCCGTGCTGGAGGGTTCAATGGTTCCCAGAAGGTAGACCTAGACGTCGATCTCTGTGCGAGGAAGATGTGAGGTTGAAACTAGCAGCAAGCTAATGACAAAAGCCATGATCTAGCGCCTTAATCACAAGCCGGGACGTTGAGCGGCACTGAGCGGAAGCTTGGTCTGGGCAATCTCTTGCCCTGTACGCCAAGCCCGATCTGCCATTGCGTGATCGTGGGGAGAGTGGTATTAGTGCTCAGGCCCCCCAACGCCACATTCGCACGCAATTCCTGCCCTGAGCTGTCGACTTCGAACCCTGGCCATAGCTCCTTGCTTCTTTTGGACATGGTCAACAGTCTGTCATCGAGTGTGCGGTGATGATCACTCACACGGGATGAGATACTCTGCGATCGAGCCGTCCTTCGGGGACCTGCCACCCTGCAGACTTGGACACCGGCGAATCGGAGAACACATCGGATGTTGTCTTGCTGGATCTCGTCATTTTAGTGCGTGATGGATACCGAAGGGCTTGGGTTGGAAGAGGCAGGTCGCGTACCGACTGTTCTTTGCGTGCAGGCGTGCGCAACACAAGCTGCAATGACAAAGACACAATTATTGTCGCGCATCCCAATATCGGCCTGTCTTGGCCAAGTGGACGGCCACGGCATAGAATTCGATGCGGGATGACCTTGCTAAATAAGAGGTGCATATCCGCCGGGTCTAGAGAGCGTGCCCTTCACTGGACACACGTTCTCTCAGGCTTTTGCTGTGCCTTGCGTCGAGACTTCAGTGCTTTCACATCTGACGTCAGTCCTCGCTGTCCACCACCATGAGGGCATATACCGCCATCGCCGTGACCATTTTGGCACAGACTCTCTCTGTGTTTGGTCTCCCCACCACACAACAGGTGGAAAAGAGAGCTGGCTACGACAACGGGCAACCTATTGACTCGAACGGGAAGGGAGCTCCTCTGTTGGGCGGTAAGTGATTTGACGACAGTTGTCAAGCCCTTTGACAGTTAAGGTACTGACAGTGTGGACCCAGGGACTAACAAGCAGATCGATCTGCAGAATCCCGACAACTTGGGTCGCCAATCGACCGACAATGGCGTTGTGCCCAACCTGAAATGGAGTTTCTCCGATTCCCGGACGCGACTTCTGAACGGCGGTGGGTGTCCAAGATCACCATCCCTGACCCTGACCAGTTCTAACACCAGTCCATCATGACAGGCTGGGTTCGTGAACAAGTCATCCAAGATCTGCCGCAGAGCCACGATATCAGCGCTGCCCAGCAGCATCTGAAGAAAGGCGCCGTTCGAGAGCTCCACTGGCACCGTGTTGCCGAATGGGGCTTTGTGTATAGCGGTTCCGTGCTCATTTCAGCTGTGGACGAGTTCGGTAAGTGTGATCATAGAACTAGAACAATGGAGACGAATGAGGACTTACCCTCGGCAGGTCGGTATCAAGTCGAGAAGCTAAACTACGGTGACATATGGTATGCCCCGGCGATCGACTGTCGATATTTGACCGTGCTGACAAAGAATAGGTACTTCCCTAAGGGTGCGGCACACACCGTCCAAGGGCTTGACGACGAGAACGAATACCTGCTGGTCTTTGACGAGGCGGACTTTGACAAGGTCGGGTAGGTTTCGACTCGGAGATTCCATCCTCCGTTTGATACTATCATGCTGATATACTTGGTCCAGAACAACCTTCATGGTAGATGACTGGATAACGCACACCCCAAAAAGTGTCTTAGCCAAGAACTTCGGCCTCAACGAGTCGGTCTTTGGATCAGTCCCCTCGCCAAACCCATACATCTTCAACGGAACCGTCAGTACTCGCAACGTCACTGACGGCCCTGCAGGCACGCTGTCTGGCAACTCCTCTTTCGTCTACCGTACGTTCGAACACCCGGCGGAAAAGGTACCGGGTGGCGGAGGTGAGTTCCGAAAGATCGACTCAACCAACTTCCCCATCAGCAAGACGTTGGCCACGACTTTTGTGACGCTGAAGCCTGGCGGTCTGAGGGAACTGCATTGGTAAGCATAAAATTCGGACTCTATGGCAACTTGCGCTCGGCTGACACTCAACACCTGAACTAGGCATCCTAACGCCGAGGAGTGGCTGTATTTCCACAAGGTATATCCAGGCGGCAACCTGTGGTGCTTGACAAGACTGACATATTCTAGGGGGAGGGAAGGGCGACAGTATTCATCGGCAATGCAAACGCTCGTACATTCGACTTCCGTGCAGGGTGAGTGAACTCGCAACCTCTGACTTGACTAGGCTCCAACCTGGGCTAACTCTGAGACAGCGACACCGCCGCCTTCCCAGACAACAGCGGGCACTACATCGAGAACACATCCAAGACAGAGGACCTCGTCTGGATCGAGGTCTACAAGTCCGATCGGGTAGCGGACATTCCGCTCACTCAGTGGCTCGCACTGACCCCCGCTGATTTAGTGGCACAGACGCTCAAAATCCCCATTGAGGTTGTTGAGCAGCTGAAGAAGGAAAAGCAGGTCCTTGTTGGTTGAGTCGGTTTCGAGGTCCGATACGGCGGAAAGATGGTTCGGCTATCAGCTGTGACTCCCTTGAGTCCAGCGGAGTAATATAATATACGCACCTTAGTTATCAGTCAGCGTCAGAGATAATATAATCCTTCAAAAGCTTACATACCACTGTAATGGCTCGGATACAGTACACGTGCTGGACTTACCCGATGCGACATGCGTAGATGGTAGGAGTGGTCAACGGATCGGCGCATGATACCGGACTTATTACCACACAAGCTTTGCTGACACCCAAACTCCATATCCTTGGCATATACCCGTTTAGGTCAGCGTGAGCATCATGAACCGACGCTAATCAGATGGCCGCTCTCGCCGAGTTTAGCTGGAACAATGGCCACTACAGCAAAGTCAGGTCTCGCACCGTGATGACGAGTTTATACCTTTTGAATACAGGCATCATTTATGTTTCGCAGTCAGTATAGGTTGTCGGACGGGAGGCTGATAAGGACATACCTGCATGAGTAAAGCCACCTGTTCCCGCAACGAGAAGCACGACACCCGGGTTTAAGGGAACTTTGGGGTTGTTAGTGGCCATCGCTGACACTCAGGTTGAGTGTTCTGGCGATGGCCACATGGAAATGGGAAACAATTCTCAGGGATAAGGGTGCCAATATGCGTCGATGATTCGTAGATCGTGTGCTGGTAGTGCGGATCGGGTGCCGAGCCCGCCCCACCACCATAATTGTTGAGCTACCCTATCGGACGTTGAAGCCACCCGCGCCAGTGACAGACAGCCATGTGAATCGGCGGCTGAGTATACTCAAAGCCTCACTTCACTGGGTTGTTGCACAAAGCCTCATTTCGGAAGTCGTGTCAATTCCAGAATACCCGCGTCCTGGCCGTGGGTGATCTGGGAGGGCGCTCAAGCGATCTTAGTGTGTCTTCAGTTGGGTCTGCGACAGCGGCTTCCACACAGCGACGACACACCCGTCCACCTCCCACGCCGGCCAGATCCCCTAAACATTCCAGCGCGACGTCGCCCATCAGCACCAAACAACCATATTCCCACAGCCCTTAACCCCGCGAAAGAACCGCTTGACCTCCTCATCGCTATACCGCAAGCTGAAATGCGTAACCACGAACGTCGTATCCTTCCACTTCCTCACCACCGGCTCCAGGTCCTCCCAAATAGTATGTTTCGTCCGGTTCGCAACGGACCTGTGCTCGGGGTACAAGAAACTGCACTCCCTGATCACGACCTTGACCCCTTCCCTCAACCAGTCCGGCTCGGATGCCAGCGTCTCCGCCGTCCCGTCCCCTAGAAAGGCAAACACGGGCACCTTGTGGGGAGCCGTGAGCTCCTCTCCCGACAAGCGGAGGTCTCGTAGGGTAGGGCCCGGTAGGCCGCGATACTTCGGTTTGAGCTTGGGCGTGGCGGCGTGGAAGACGTACCCTATTGAGGGAACGTTGTGTACGCAGGAGAAGGCGGTTGCTGTTATCTCGACGGGGCCTTTGAGTCGTCGTAAGGGCACGGTGTCTGCGTGCTTGAGTCCGTAGGTCATGTGCGTTTTTAGGTGTGGAGGTCTGGGGTCTGTGTCCGTCTGCTCACCATTGGTGGCCGGAGTCTCCCGAGGTTTCGTATCTGCGGCCTCGTTCGTATCCAAATCCTCCTCGTCCTCGTCATCGTCTGCTTCTCCCTCCCCGCCGCCATCAGGGATCTCCGACCAGCCCTTGTTCATTACCACCTTCGCCCTGATATACTCGTTGAGAACCTGCTCAATCTCAACCGGACAGAAGATATCCGGCGGATCGCTCCTCTTGACGAATGCCGGCGCAAGCAGTGTATGGTCACTATGTCCGTGCGTGAGGAAGATGTGCTTGGGCCTGGCATTGCTCACCACCAGCCCGGCGTCGAGGAGCAAATTCAGCTCCGGTACGACGAAAGAGGTGTGCCATGCCGCCCGAGACCGGCCGGTCAGCGTGTATTGTTGGTACGGCTTTGGGAATCTCCACTCCAGGACGGCCGAGTCCGGTGATGGCGGAAGCGGTGTCGCGAAGGTGACTTTGGACATGGTGTTGCCTCGAGAGCTAGGGGGAAGCAAAGTGACGTTGAAGGGGACTTTGAATGTTGCTGTGGGGGTCAATGCTGACGTAAGGCAAGGCCCCGCTGAGTGAAAATGTCCTCTCGCGACAGTTGTTTACTCAACCCGTCACTGATTTGACAGACAATCAGTCATGTCAGCGGCCCGTCAGCGGCAACATGTTGGACCGAGAGACTCAACGCAATTATTAAATATATGTATTCGTCGCTTTTCTATTATCTGTGGCACAGAAAGTGGAGGTGTCCCGACCTGTTCCATGTCCTATACACAAAAGGAAGAGACTGCCGTAACAGTCTGTCACAGATCCTAACAATCCAAAACGCCAAAGCCATGTACATGCAATGTCCCAAATTGATCCAGCAGACGAACACGACATTCTTCACATCATACCGATGCTATTAAAAACCTCTATTCCGACCAACCGGGAGCGTCCATTCTATTATACTCGGCTGTGGTATCCAGGATATTCGTTTTCCTTCGGGTTGTCTAAGCGGCAGCACCGGCCTCCTTGACGGCATCCGGGTTGAGCTTCTTCCACGGCATCAGGAAGCTGATAAGGAAGGCTGTCCCGCAGAGCGCAATGGTGATGGCGAAGGCGAGCTTGATGCCGGCCATGTAGGCGATGAGGATGCCCGGTATGTCGGACTCGGGGAACACGCGGCGGATGTCGGTCGCGCCCGTGAGGAGCAGCTGCGTCGGGTTGACGGCTGGCGCCGTCACCACGACACGATGGAGGAGACGGTTGACGAAGGCTGACTGGGCGGCCGAGATGGAGAAGGCACCGCCGACGGTTTGGAAGACTGTGAGGAACTCGTTAGCTGCTGCTTTGATCGGAGAGGATCCTGCGGATGGGAAAGGCTACTTACATAGAATGACGGCGGTCGTCGAAGACATGTCGGCGGCCGTGGACATGGCCTGGCCGACGATGATGGGGACCTGAAACGCGATGCCGAACCCGAGACCAGCCAAGACCTGGTAGCCGATCCAATGGCCGGAGCCGGTGCCGATGTCGAGCGTGTAGATGAGCCCGGTGCCGATGGTCGCGACCGCAGCTCCGGCAATCACCAACGGAGTCGCGATACCGGTCGCAGTGATGGACCCGCCGGAGACGATGGTGGCGAGAGTGACTGCCAGGATAATCGGCAGGTTGCGCACGCCAGAGTCGGTAGGGCCGACATTGTCGATGCTCTGGAAGTAGATGGGCAGGTAGTAGATGATGACGAAGTACGCGCCGGCGTAGAAGAAGGCGAAGAGAGAGCCGCCGCCGACAGACCTCTGCTTGAAGATACGCGGAGGCACCATGGCGCGCTCGCCCTGGTAGAACTCCCATACGGTGAAGACGGCAATGATGAGGACGAAGCCGACGAGCAGGCCAATGACGACGCTGGAATCCCACGGATGCTCCTGGCCTCCGTACTGCAGGGCAAGGATGTACGATATGATTGCGCCCATCATCATGGCAGTGCCGAGAGGATCCATTTGGAGCAGCTTCTCCTTCAGGGGTGCGGCGATCGGCTTGGCTTGCGAGGGCGTGGTGAAAAAGAACAGGATGATGGCGGCAGAAAGACCTCCGATGGGCAGGTTGATGTAGAAGCACCAGCGCCACGAGACGTGGTCAGTGAAGGCACCGCCGATAAGAGGTCCAATGACGGACGCGATACCGTAGGAGGCGCCGATGATGCCGGTGAACATGGGCCGCTTCTTAGGGGTCGCGGAGAAGGCGATAATCGTGTAGCAGCCGCTGCCGGCGCCGGCTCCGCCAACGCCTGCGATGGCACGACCAACGATAAGAACGACCGGGCCGGGCGCGACGCCGCAAAGCAGACTGCCGAGCTCGAAGATGAAGATGGAGAACAGGAAGGTGATCTTGAGCGGGAAGTACTTGTAGGCTTTGCCCCAAGTGGACTGGAAGCCGCCGAAGGTCATGAAGAATGCCGAGCCATACCAGGAGACATATTGCAGGCCATGGAACTGGTCAGTAATCTTGGGAATTGCTGTTGCGACGATTGTCTGCGGGCATTGTTAGTCCCAAGGTTTCGAATGGGCGTCAGACGGCCTGATTACTCACCAAATCCAAAGACACCAGGAAGACGGCGAGAACAAGGGCGACAACGATCATGGCTAGGCGGAATCCGGTAGGGTACTCCTCCTCTGACGGATCGACTGGTGGTTGACCAGCAACTGCGTTTTCGTCCCGCACGGTCTCTGTGTCGGTCATATCCGTCTCGCCGCCGCCGACCCCCTTCTCCTTCTCGTACTCCATATCGCTCTGTGACGCCGCTCTTGTCGACCTGTCGCTCATGTCGACATTGGCTCGATCCTTCTCGGGGTCGAGATATGTTGTCTGGGCGTTGGACCTCTCAGGGTCTGCCAGTGTGCTTGTGGCCGAGGTCATGTTTGCTGTTGTTCCTATGGTATGAGCCAGGTTGGCGTCTGATCTCATAGGGCAGTATCTCAACTGGCTGAACTTGTGGTGATCTGGTCGGAAGAGCTACACGGGAGGCACATAGCCCGAGGACGAGACGGACTTGATATATACGCGCCGAGATGGCATTTCATCCCTGTCTGGCATTGCTGACAGCCTGAACCCCAGACATCCATGGCATGGGGTTAAGACTCGCAACTTCGGTCAAGGAGTCATCATGGCGGCTGCATGGAAACCGTATCTGACGTACAGGATTCTGCGTGGTGGAGCTTCGGCGGACTGCGCGGACGTTGGAGGTTGTACACTCGTACCCTGAGGAATACGCATGTACCTGTTGCTGCGTCGTACAACACAAAAGTGACCCAGGTCCTTGGACTCCCACGTCGGGACCGCATTGGTAAGCCCACAACCTTGTTCCATCAGCCATCATAGAGGCAGTCGGGAGTGTTATCTGCCCGTCCAGAACCACATGAAGGGATCTCCGCGTGCCGGGCGTTAATTGGTAACGAGATGCGCCAATCAGACCCCCTGAGACACGCGCAAGTTGGGCAGCTTCATCGGATTAGAGCCGCACACCTAGCGGGCTGTGGCTTGCGGACGATGATACCGCACCCTGTTCTGTCCGTGGGTGGCCCGGACATAGCGGATGCAACACCAACATAGCGTAAGCACGGTGGTGTCGTCCGCACTGGACATCTGCTAAACTCCATTCCACCGAAACTTCGGCGGAGGAAACGGTCGCTCGCAGCAGAGTATTATTAACATAGCTTCAATCCCTAACTCCTTGATGGAAACTCGGCGAATGAGTCACTCTAAGGGGATATGTTGTGATTGTTGTCAGGATCTGCCGATATCTTCATTTCCTGCACTTTCGATCTGCGAACGGGTTCGTTGTTAGTCTGCGAGAAAAAGGTTGTCGAAATGAATTTGCATGATTCGAGATGGCTCATCCACGCTAATCCCGTTTAGGTTAATGCACTTCGTTACTTCCTTCGAATCGAGTGGTCTCTTCACAGGAACAAAAGTCCGCCGGCGACAACATCAAGCGCTCAGACAACTTCTACCTCCCAAGCCCAACACCAACAACTATCTGACCGTCATTGATGGGAGCCCTACCACATGCGATTCTGGACATTGAAACACCTCGGCACGACGCCCACGATGCTGACGAGCTGAGAACAGCCATGGCAGTGAGGATGATTACTCGGCCCGACAAAATCAAACCCCTTAACGATACGAAATGTGACGAACAAGCCTATAACAGTGGTGGCAACCCCTAGATTTCAACACCAGAACAAAAGATAATCTTCTGACCACGGGTCAGATCAATCATACGCCCAGGACAAGAACCCCGCGCTCTTCAGATGTCTGCAGCTCTTGCGCGGGGGGAGGCGTCTCACTCAGCAGTCAGCCACATGGCCGCCGCCCCCAAACCATCACGAGCTGCAAAACATCGCTGCGTTCCCAGGCCAAGGGCCGTTGTCTAACTCAAATATTTTCGAACCCTTATTCTGACCTTGTCGTCCGGCAGGAAGCGCGCAAATGACATTCTCGATCGCCCATCGTTTCCTTTCCAGCACCAGAAGCGCACTTTGCGTATTGAGTCCAAGACTCTCTTGCGTCGAGCACAGCCTCAAGGGCCTAGCCAACAAGGACCACACGCGCACGCGGCACTTCTTGTTTGATCTTTTTTTTTTTTTTACGTCCATCTCACCGCCGCATCTCGAACCACCCCAGGATTAAATGATTACGTTTCACGGCCCAAACACCCGGTACTGGGCGGAAGGAGGAGCGTGAAGCCTGCAATTTCTACTTCGAGTAGTTATCGGCACAGGAGTGGCCGAAGTACCGCGACCCCAGTGGACGACTCGCCAGTTCCAGCCATCCCTCCGGCTTGGGGCTCAGCACCTTATTCAATGGGAGGTTAAAATGTTGAGGCAACCGCCATGGAAACAAGGTAGGACGACTGGACTGGAGACCGAGAGGAGTCGCCGACCTTAAATCTCACCAGGCGCCCAAGGCCGCCAGCCCTACGGCTTACTGTACCCAGTATACCTTCAACACCTGTCTGACCACACCCGCGTATTGCCTTTTAGGCACTGGTGCTGTCAATCTTGGATTTGATGTCCCCATTCTGTGTACAGGGTATATTTGACATCTTGGTAAATCTGTCCTAGTATTGCAGATCACTTCGATCCTACTCGCACAACTCGGATGATACGCACCGCTTCCTACAAGTCCGCCAATCTATACCAGTGACGTGGTCTGTCCGAATAAGCCTCAAGAGCGTTAACTCCTTTCGGAAATGGTCCGGCGCCAACCGCTTTGCTATCCGAGAAGGATGGATGGGGTTTATCAACTATCACTTGGAGATCTGATTTGCTGCAGGCTACAGCATAAGCTCCTGTCATCTTGGCTCCATTGCAGCAGAGCGTCCACCCCAGAGCATCGACAGCTTCATCGACTATCTGTCCCAAAGGAGTAACAGGATGCTCACCCGCCCACTTCGGAGCCGAAGGCAACGCGCTCACCTGCCTTTTGCTTCGTACCGAGGCAGGCGGAAAGCCAAGGTCTTATGTCAGCCTAAGAGTTGAGGCGGATGTGATGGCCAGCTTGGGTCGCTATTCGAGCAGTGTCATGCTCATACCGCGCGGTCTCCTTTTGGGTATATCCCTCGTAGTCTCTGTACGAAACAACCACTTAGACTGGATATATCATCACGGTTTTCGGGGGAGTGTATGAATCCCGAAAGCCTTTAGAGTCTAAACTAAGTTTACGCATTCTGGGGAAATATGTATACGCATCGCCCAATGGTTAAAAGGATCATGGGCTGCCCTTCTGTGTTTCTCGTTCCGCTTGAAACGGGGTCCGCGGGATCGCGGCTCTCACCATCCTGGAAGGATTTTGCCAATGGTCCCCTGGAACATGGGAGAGTTACTATCCGTTGATCCTGTTCCATCAATAACAAGTCTGGAACAGTGGTAGAGCCGCTATGCCAAGATGCGTCGCGAATTACTCACTACGGATGGTGATATGGTTGGCGATGTGGCTCTTCATCTCATCCCCCGGCGGCAGTCACCTCACCGGAGTGCCGGGCACGTCGAGAGTGCAGGACATACCGGAATGTGCGAAACCTCAAAGACAAGCCCCAACCTTCTGCTTGAAAAACAACTCTACATCGTGATACATAAGTGGTACATGTGATAAATATGAGAAGGTATGAGTCGAGAGTCATAGCCCCGTATGAGTACACTCCCCGCCATCTCCTGCAACCAAACACAAGAAAGACCAGGTAGCTCCGACCCAACACCTCTAACGCCGTACTTCATACATAAACCCCGATCCGGCAAACAATTTGCGCTCATCAAAGATGATGTGCGATGCCCAATCATGTAAACAACCCCCTAACTCCAGCCTGACCCCCTTAAATCCGTAATCTCCACGCTCACTTCGTAATGTTTCAATGTTTCACCAACCGCTCCCGCCAAACCCCAACCCTCCGCCGCTATCAGCCTGCACCGACTGCTGCACGCTGCCGTTGTTCACGTTTTGATTCTGATCAAGCCCCTTCATGAGGTTGTCAAAAAAGGCCATGTCGACACCCTGAAAAGCCCAGTCGTCCGCGCTAGCCGCTAGCCCGGGGTAGGGGTACTGCTGCTGTTGCTGTTGCTGCAGTTGTTGGGGGTTGTCGATCAAGTTAGACCCATAGCCGCCGTTAGAATTGAAGTCGGGATGGGGATGATTGTGCAGGATGTTCTGTTGGTTCTGCACTTCGGGTTGTTGCTGTTGCTGTTGCTGTTGCTGCTGTTCGTGCGGGCTGTGTCCGTACTTGGTCATGTTCATGACACCCTGCTGGTCCAGCGGGCAGTATTCCGTATCACAGGGCATCTCTGACACATTGCTGTTGTTCACGGCGGGCATGCTGCTGCTGGGCGTGCTGTTGCCGTCGCCAACACCAATAATCCCAAGCACCTGCTGCGGGCCCGATATCGCGGCGGCGGAGGCGGGCGGTTCCCGCGAGATGCCGCCCTCGCGCGCGATGCGGATGACGCCGAAGTACGGTATGCACATCCTCAGCACGCCCGGCTCGTCCTCGGCAGCGTTGACAACCGCGTGCAGGGTGCCGGACTCGTCAGCCTGCTCGCACGGGCCGGGCTTGGTGCAGTCGGCGGGCGCGCCGACGCCGGCGTCCCGACCGTGCACGGCGCCGTCCATGTCGTTGGCGAGCTCCATGACGTTCTGGGTGTCGTACTTGCGTCCCTCGGCGGCGTCGGCCTCGATCTCGAGGAGGCGGCGGAGGAGGTCGCCGCTCTTTTCCGAGAGGACGTCCATGTTCAGCTTGTAGACCATCTCCATGCTCTCCAGGACCTGCTCCATCATGGCGCGGTCGCTGTGGCGCTGGTGGGCCAGGCAGTTGAGGTCCGGCGTGTCGTTGGCGTGCAGGTGGGCGAGCACGAGGGTCATGGCTGCCATGAGGGCGAAGAAGTCGACGGAGCGGCAGCAGAAGGCGACCTTGTTCCAGGTGCGGAAGGCGATGAAGCGGCTCAGCACCTCGCGGCTGGCGTTCACGCAGGCGAGCTTGCTGTAGACGGTGTGCGGTTCCGAGGAGAACATGAGCATGTACGGTAGATGTAGCTGGTTCAGGAGGTTGTAGTAGAACATTTGGTTAATGAGCCGTAGTGTCTCCCAGAAGATGGCCTCTTGATCCTCGGTCTGTGCTTGTTGTGATAGATTGGGTGGTAGCCACCACTTCGACGGCATAAGCTTGGCGGCCTTCTGGAGGTCGAGATCGATGGACTGTGTCACGGCCAGACTGCAGTTCTCGCCGCCGCCTTCATTCCGCTCTAGTATACGCGACGCAATGACGGTCATTCTCCGCTCCAACCTGTTCACTGGCGGCTCGTCCACCATGGCCGCCTCGTTTGCGAATGAATTGTCGAGGGAACCTGCTGGAAGACCAAGCATGAGGCATAGGTACCTATCGGCGAACTGGATGCGGTACCACATGAACTTGGGGTCGGCTTTGGTATTGGCGTCGAGCTTCTTGACGTTTGGGATTCGGCTGCGATGTATGCCCATCAGCTGTCCGACGACGATGGCCCGGCGAAAGGCGAGCCACGACCGACGAAGGTTGCCGCTGTTGGCCTGGTATGCACCCTCGAGGATGATGCACTCCAGGCTCTCGACCGTACCCATCAGCTCCTCGTTCGTTGTGACGGTGATGGCGGCATCGGCCAGTCGCTTCATCAGAACGCGAGGAGCCTCTCCCAGACGGTCTATCAATCCCGGGGTGTGCGGTATATATTGCAGGTACTCGGCCAGGTTCAGCATGAACTTGGCAATCATTATGGGGTGGGCATCAGGGGAGGGCATCTCTGCCGACTGCTTGGGCGTCGCCGTCTGAAGGTCGAAGTCTGGCTTTGACCTCGTCATCATCTGGTGGAAATAGATGGAGAATCCACCGGCGGATTCGCAGATGTAGCGTGTTACTTCTGCGGACGGGAGTGCCGCATAAAGTTGTCTGGAAAGCTGTTGCAGCTTGGGCGGTAGTGCTGGGCCTGGTGCCCTTGTCGACAAACTGACAGTAGCAGGGAGCTGCTGCCTCTCTAAGCTGGTACATAGTGCAAGGGCAGAATGGCCAGCCTGGTGACCGGCCTTTCCTAGTGTGTCAGTTCGTCACCTCAAGAGTCATGATGTCTAACATGGCGAGAGACGTACAGGAGTCGCATCGCAGAAGCTCTTGAAGGCCGCTGGTTCAGTATCTGAAGTAGGAGGTGTCGGCAATCCAGGATATGAAGTTATAGGTTGTTCTTCCCTCTCCACCGGCGTCGCCTTGGACGATATGGTGCGTATGGTGTTGATAGGACTGGACTGCGACTCCGGCGGCGACCCGTTGCCGACCTTGCGGACGAGCTGCTCGACCAGTGCCTCGACGCGCACAATGCGGTCGCCGATCTGCTGGCCCCTTTCGGCAGGCCGCGAAGCCTCCTCCGGGTACTCCTGGCTGAGGCAGTGCGTGCCCCGGCGCTGGCAGCCGATGCACACGGCATCAGAGGCCGAACCGAAGTTGCACCGGATCTTTCGGCGCTTGCACTCCCAGCAGCTGCGGGTGCCTTTGCGGATCTTGCGCCGCTTCGTCTCGGGGGACTCCATGTCGGCGGCGCCACTCCGTCTTACTCCGACTTCCACTTCGTCCGTTGGACTTTGTGTATATGAGTTGTCCATACCTCCAAGAGAGTTTGATCCTGTGAGATCCTTTGGGAAATCTAGGGAAGAAGCCGTTCGGACGAGACTTCGACTAAGGAGGTGTGACTACCAAGCCTAGCAGTTCTTGTTGTATTACTAAGGCAATTCGGGGATCAGCAACAAACCCCCGAAGGAGAAACGCGTACTTCGTACCGCTCGTGTTTCAATTCAACAACTCACAACGCTGAAATTGGCAATTGGGGGTTGTCTGCTGACGGAGGAGCAATGCACAAGCGGGCGGACGGCGGAAAAGGCTCGACTTATTAATGCAACTTCCATCTAAATCCGCCAATCGGTGGTAGAATGATTCCTCCGCCGAGATGGACGGAGGAAGCGACCCTGCTGTAAAACAAGATCGGCGCAAAGGTGGATCATGCATTATTAATGGTGGTCGGACTCGGAAACATTACAATGTCGGAGTCGTAAACTGCGCCAGTCCGCTGTCGAGGACCAATCTCCGTGTTTGCCGTGCAGTCCTAGCCAGGCTGGGCACTTGCTTGTTTGGGGCACTCTAGTTCCGAGCAGGACCGGAAGCGTCTCCGTAGGGCTGAAACGGCTTTGAAGTGCGCATCCTTCTACAAGGGCCAAGATGTTAAGACGCTGCCTGAGCCAACCCGAACCCTAAGTTTTGTCAACTCGGTCATTCGGGTCCCCGTCCGGAAATACGACCACTGGATTTTGACAATAATACGGGTGAAATTTCAGCAGTTGTAATCGAGATCTGCATTCTCTACTGTGTACATAATACAGAAGGGAACATAGAGGGCCTCTCCGCTGTACCCAGCCATGTCGAGCCAGTGCGCGCACGTCCTACGTCATCAAAACGATCCGAGAATCAAGAGCCCGAGGCTGAAAGGTACCGAATAATATCCGGACTCGAGAGCGATGTCGACTTCCAGAGAGCCAACGATACTAATTCACTGCTTCTTGTTCTGAGCATATATGAAGTTGGCAGCTTACAGCACGGTCAGTCTCGGAGACATTACTGAGTCTCGTCATAATCGGAAAACTTACCAACAGGAATCAAGCCATTCTCCTTCGCCCAGTCACGGACGCCATGTCCCTCCTCGTCACCTCCCCAGTGCTGTCTGTCGCTTGGCTTGGATAGATGCAGCTCATCTGTCGTGCCATTGGCAGGAGTAAACACAAGGAAGACATAGCGATGCTTGCCAGTCTTCTCGGGCGGTCCTGGAGGCTTGTACGGCATGATCTCGTCCAGCTTCGTCAAGGTCGCGGCCGAGCATTTGCCTGTGCTGAGGTCCAGCTTCGTCGACACAGACAGGCCGGCGGCGATCCAGTGGCACATCTCCGACCACTTTGGGTCATCGCGGGATGGCGCGTCTGGGTCTGTCAGCGTGACGACGAAGTGTATCTTCGAGCCGCAGATATCTGTCGAAGCTTTATGGACCTTGAGAGTTACGGTGGGTGCATCCTGGAGTTTCTTGGGCTTCAGAGTATTGCCGAGAGACGCATAGCTCTTCTCGGACCACTCGACGTCGAGGCTGAGGATAGGGAGGAAGTCATCGATCACTATGGTCTGTCAGCCAGACCGACTGGCGGGAGACATCGGACGCGTGTAACAATCACCTGTGGGTATAATCTCCGCCTTCTTCAGCCTACCATGGCCGTTAATGGACTGAATCTCTTCCACGATTGTGTGTGACTTACGCCTGTCTGACATCTTCAACGCCGTTGACTTCAACGGGTGGCAGAACGTGTTGGTCGGTGGGGATTGCGTGAACGCGAGCGGAGGCCAGCACAAGTGCGACCAACAACTTGGACACCATTTTCGAGTGCGACTTTGTTTATTCCGACAACAATGATACACCCGTTCAGTAGAGCTTCGAAGTGGCTGTTTGTTGGGAATGAGCAGATGTGTTGAAGCGACAAACTTCGAGACAAGCAGAAAGCACCTTTCGATGTTGTCGTCGCAGTGATGTCATAGTTGCGCCAACCCCGACCACGACACCACATCGAAGACACGATCACCGCTCCAATTTCCAGTTACACAACGCAAAAACCTTAATCCCACTTCTCTCTTCACATGTCATGTCGTAAATGCTGCGAGCATGGCTCTTGGGTTATTTGCCATGTCCTAACAACTTGCTGGATTTCACAGAGCCACCACAGCACGAACAGATCGCATTCTCCCACGACAAACTGTCTCGTATTTCAGCAAGCTCTTCTTCCGAAAGCAATCACTGCGTGCGCATCGAAATTTAGCCGCTACAAATAGGGGTCCAGTTCAATAATGTCGATATTAATGAAGGCGGTTTCCCGGTTCCGTCAATGGACACCCGTTCCTGGATCGTCAACAAAACTCGGCGTACACAGGTAACGTTTCGTAAGACGGGCATGAAAGAAAGCAGTGTAGCACTATTACGAGCCTGCGCTACTACGGACTACGCGAGGTATCACCAGCAGTTGAGGATACTTTGCCATTGATATAAAGGGCTACTGGATTCGAGTTGGATCTCGTCCTTGGGGCTGACAATGACAGCCACTCCTCGACGTACTACGGTTCTACAATACCAGATACTCTGAAAGAGCTACAGACACTAACAACAAAGCGAACATGTTCACCAACCCCATCCTCACAGCCCTAACCGGCCTCCTCTCCCTCTCCTCCGCCGCCCTGATCGGGCCCAACGACACCCCCGCCCCCTGGGAGATATCCTCCATCTCGACCTTCTCCCCCTCCGGCCGACCAGGGAGCTCCCCCTACAGCATAGTCAACATCACAATAACCGACCCCAACGACATAGCCGCCGGCCCCTCGGGTATGGCAACCTTCCCCCCTTCGACGGCGATATGCAACGCCAGCTTCGTCGGCTCCGACCCGCCGTACAACAAGGTCATCGACTGCAGCGAAACCGAGTACGGCTCGTGGACGTTCGAGATGCTCGAGTCTAGTAATACTAGTGGCTGGCAATCTGCGACCACGAACTTTGACGTCAGGTTCACGCGCGTTAATAATGTTACTGTTGTCGGGGAGGTGTTTAGTAAAGTGTACGTCGGCAGGGCGCATTTCGAGGTCGGGGCCAATATGCGCGGCGTGTGCGGCGCGAGCGGTGTTTGTTCTTGGGGGTTGAAGGAGGAGGAACGGCCGTACTTGGTTAATCAGACGCTTGTTTCTTGTACTGGGGTGTGTCCGTCAAGCTAGGGTAGTGGGGAGATTCTGTCTTTGGGGTTTGAGTTCAAGGTCAGGCCATGTTGAAGGGCGTTGATGTGACTATCCCATCTTTTGCAGGACTGAGTTTGTTGGACGGATTGGGCAAACACAAGTGTCCCGGACATGGTATGCTAAATTCTTTCAAGAAGTATACCGCGATGTAGTACACCACAATGGTCAAAGAATGCCCGGTGTCGATCCAACGAAGATCTCGAAATTTGAACCGACCTCACCTCAAAGCTCGCGTATAAATCCCAGCCGTACATCCCCAAGCTCCCCCAAGACTCGAGACATCTTCACCACATCAGACATACCTATCACTCATCTCCATACCCACATCCAAATCCCCCAACATGCACCTCCTCCCTCTCGCCACCACCCTCCTCCTCCTCCCCTCTCTCACCAACCGCGCCACCGCCGACCTCCGCTACGGCTACCAATCCCTCTGCTCCCCCGGGGGCAGCGGCTGGGCGCGCGCCCGCAAGCTCTCGAACGGCACCACGACGACGGAGTTCACCTCCACCTGCGCCAGCCCCGGCGCCGAGCTGTCGAGTTACACCTCGGATGTACGCACCGGTATCGACCTCGACAAGTGTCTGAGTAATATTGACGGGGACTTGGTTTGGCGGAGCGCGTGAGTTCCCACAGATGAATCGCAGACTTTACCTTACGAGATAGCTGCGTTTAGAGTTGTGTTGAGTTGAGGTGTGCTGACGGTGTGGTATTCGCTAGTGGAATGGCGATGAGGACCTGCGCGTGCCACAGCAGGGAAGCGCAGGAATGTCGACATGAGCAAGTACCTCGACTGCGAGTGCCAGACGGGCAAACAGACGGGGCCGGAGACGAAGAGTAGTAGCGTTGATTTGAGTGAGTGCTTTGTTTTCCTTTTTATTTCGCGTGGGAATGGTGTAGTTGTTACTGACACATTACTTCGGTTCGCAGGCGAAGAGTTGTACATCGACGAAGCTGAGATCTTTGGTTGCTTCGATAATACGGGCTGGAAACTTAGCCATCCGTAACCATGCAATACAAAGTCATACGTTTCCATTCCCTGTATCCGAAAAGAACCTCCGAGTGTATGTGGTATATGGTATATCCTTCCATGATGGTTTCCGGGTAGTATCCAACTCGAACAGATGTTTGCCCAGCTCATGCGATCTAAAGAACAAAACAGGCTAGGAAAATGCGCCACGACGGAAGACCCAATCAAGACATGAACCAATGGATGATGCAAAAACATATGCTGGCTGAAACACACAGAGATGATATCCCCAAAAGAGAAAGCTGACCCGCAACTGACAAGTAAAGGAAGAAAAGGAATTGTTGTTCCTAAAGCAAAAAACCACGCCCACTCAGCACGTTCCGTACACCGGCCGACCACCCCTCACGACGACCCAACAAGCTCGTTCTGCCCCAAGAACTGCCTAGCAATCCCGTCCCCGCCTTGCTCCGCGACCTCCATCCAGTGGAAAGCGACACACATGAGCGCAGGATCGCTCTTAACATCCCCACCATCTTTCCCAGGCCCTCCTCCTCCCGCACCACCACCACCACCACCGCCGCCACCGAGACTAAGTCCCAGCCCGGCCTGCATCTGGCTGCCCAACCCGCCACCCCGCGCACCGGCGTGCCGTCCGCCCGAGCCGGGGCCGGACCGGCCCCCGCCGTATTTCTCCATTACGGCTTGCTTGAACACCTCGCGGGGTTTGCTTAGCGGCAGGGTGGTGCGCTCCACCAATTCGGGATTGGAGAGGTAGAACAGCGCCAGCTCGCGCTGGGCGGTGGGGTCACCTTCTTTGGCTGTTATTGTCCACATGCGCGCCGCGTCGGCGAGGGAGTAGGTCGTTAGGGGCAACGGAGATGGAGGAGCCGGAGAAGTGGGAGAGGGGACGGTGATGGTAGTCGAGGCGTCGTTGTGGGAAGGGTCGGAGGAGTCGGCGGCCACGGTCGAGGCGGAGGCGGTGCTGCTGCCGGGGCGGTTGCTAGGAGCGGACGACAGGGAGCCGATACCGGCGCGGGTCTTGGAGTACATCTCGACTACCTCGTCCGCGACCTCGACCATGGTGCGGCAGACGTCTTGCTTCAGCAGGAGGGCGGCGAGGCTGGTGTCCCAGAAGGCCTTGCCCAGCTCAGTGCGGTCGAGGATGGAGGCGGGCACGAGGGCGGCGATAAATTGGAGATCGCGGAAGAGCGTCTTTGGTCGGACAGACGGGTCGCGGAAGAGGGATTGCAGGATGTTGGAGACTGCGTCTGTGTGCGCGGGGTTGATGGACATCATGGAGCGGGCGTCAGTGTTGCCGCCGCCGCCGCCGCCGCTGACTCGGCCGCCCTGACCTGGCAGACCATATGCGGGATGTTGTTGGAGGGCATGTGATCGTCGCTCCTTCACGTTATCGATCGCTTCTTCAAGGGGCTTCGCGCGACTGGCTGTATTTTGATCAACATTTGCTGAGGATCCGGATCCGTTCTCTGACTTGGCCCAAGCGAGCCTCGACCTCCTTGATCCCGAGTTCAACGAGGCTAGTATTAGATGCTCTAGCTCGAATAGTGCATTGAGCTTGGCGTAGGGGTTCGGGTGGACGCAGAACATCCGAAGGAGACGCTGATATGCCTTGGTGAAGGGGAATTCCGGCGTGCTGTCCTTGCGTACTGACTGATTGTGTGACCGGACGGTGTCGCTAGTGGCCGAGCTGTCATTCCCGTGGCTACTAGTGACTTCCGAGGCAAGCCCCTGACTCTGCGTGTCTGAAGCTGCAGCCTTGTCATCAAGTTCGGCTGTATTTGAAGCTCCTCGCAGGTTCCCGAAGCTCCGTTTCTTCTCAATGACTCGCTGCTTCAGTGGTGACACCTTGGGCGACTTGCGGCTCTCCTTGGCTGAGCGGCGCCGGATAGCCTCTCGTCGATCGATGCATTCCTGGCCGAGCCCCTCAAACCAGCCATCTGTTTCAGAGCCTCGTGCGAACACAAGGTTGCCGAGATCAGAGAGAAGCAGACTGGTGAGAGTCTGACGGAGATCGGTTAGAAACTTAGTCTTCTCGTCGGATAGCCGTTGCTGATAGATCGTCTCGTTTGATGACGCCGAGGTGCCTGGCCGACCGGTCGATTGTTGTGAGATGGATGGAGCATTCGAAGATCGAGAGTAAGAGAACCCAGACGTGAGGTTGGCGATGCTTGCCGTAGGGGAGTGTGCTTGAGACACTGGACTTGTTGACATTGTAGCCTGGAATGGGGACCAGAATGTCGCGGACGAGTCGATAGCATGTACAGGGGAAGAGGCGCCAAAGTACTCCTGACTATCGGTAATATCCGACAGAGCGGTGCTGGCTCTCGAGAAGCTGTACCTCCCGGACTCGAAGGATGCTTGACTCAGGTTATGCGCCGTCATGTTCCGCAGGCTTGGTATCGCGAGCTGCCGGCCGACGGAGCCAAATCGCCGCTCCGGGTCACTTATGACGCTAGCGGAATCATCCCACATGTGGGAGCCATCACGATCCCTTGGGCTCTTTCCAGGCTCAAGTGTTCGCCTGTCCCTGAGGAACAGCTCACTTGACCACAGGACCGGTGTCTCGACGATACTCTCGCCGACAAGCTTGCCGATGCAAGTGTCAATCTCAAGACAGAAACGGTGTATTCTCTCCTCTCCACGACAGAAGTTTTCGATAGAGCCCTGCAGCAGCCACCGCGTGGTTTTGTCTGCCTGGTCGTCGGACAGCTTGTTAGGGCCACCTTGGCTTTCTGTAGCGGCGATGAGATCCATGACCTGGGACTCTGTTCTGTACAAGTAGTTGTGGTTCCGGTTCCGTTGGAAGGCGTTCCACTTCCGGGGCATTCCCATCGTCTTCAGGGCAACAGCAATGTTGCGGCTGGTCTCGTAGGGCGCTGAGTTCCGCACGTCGGTAACGTACCACATCTTGTTGCGGAGGGCCCGGAAGCGCCGCATCATGGATTCAATCAGGCCCTCTGCCCGTTCTTGGCTTTGCTTAAGCCAAACAAGCCAAGCGTCATACTCCTCCACGGCGGCTGTGGAACGGCGAATCGAGTCGCGAGGGCCTCGTGAGAAGATGTTAACGAGAATTGCAAAATCATTTTGCTTCAGAGACTCCGATGACAGGGCTCCTAGTTGTTGCAGGGTCCTCCAGTAGAGGTGCGCAGAGACAAAGTCGGACTGTGCCCGAGACTGGGACGATGCAGCCTTCAACATATCTACCAGGACGGAAGTGGGCTCTGCAGTGTCTTCCATAATATCAGGATCCTTACCCTTCCCTTGTTTGGTAGGGCTGCTTGCAAGGCTGCTGGCGATGCTTTCCGTCTTTTGCCGAAAGGGATTGCGACTGCCCATGCTAGTGGCAGGACTGATGACTTTGTGTCCGCGGCGGTACTTCTTGAGACCAGAGGCACGATTGCTAAAAGTCTTCGCCTTTGCTCCGTCCTTGTCATGGCGCTGTGGTATCTCGAAGTCCTCGACCAATTGTAGAATGGAATCACGCAACTGGTGGTAATCCTTGTCCAGGTCCGGCTTGTCAGAATCCGTGGAATCATCGTCTGTCTCGCTGGTGGACGAGTTCTCCTCTTCATCTGGCTCGTCGTCTGGGTCGTATGTCATACTCGTAGATAGAGTGTTGCCGTCTGCGGATATGAACAAGACCGCCCATCGCTCGGCACAGGGATGACAGGAGCCACAAACCGCATCATGGCCAAGAATCTGGGCCATCTCGTGCATGGCCAGACGCAAGCGGTATCCATCATCCTCGTATGTGCCTACGTGCCTCTGGCCATCATAATCCTGGACCTGAGGCGAGTATTCCCGTGGGCTGCCAACTCGTGGCTCGTCGAAAAGAGGCTCCCTTTCGGTCGTGGCATCGCTAATGACCGATTCGGCGCTAGTGCTGACGACGGAAGCGGTGTCAAATGTGGCCCTTGACATCGGGGCTGAAAGAACGGAAAAACCAGAAATAGACGGCGCCCCAGATTGCACACTGTTCGACCGTTGTGACATAGGCCGTTTCTCTGGAAATAAGGCATTAACAAGCGTCGCGAGATCAGCTGGGCTGATGACAAGGTATGGATGAACCTCGACCGTCTCTCGAAGCGAGGTTATGGACCTTGCCGGTAAGAGTCTGGGCTTAGACTTCCGCCCCTTGGAGTCCTTGAACCGCCCCAGGATATTCTCAATATGGACCTTGATCTTCGGCGGAGTGGACACGGGTGTCTTGTAGCACGTCATCTCGACAACAAGATGCTGAGCGCGCAAAGCAATGTGCTTGAGGATCTTTTGGCGGCCATACTCCGTGATGTGGTATTCCGCCATCAGGCCATAGCTCTCCGGATATATCACCACTCCAAGGAGCCAGACGGAAAACAGCCACTTGTAGATGAACCATCTTCGAGTGCTGTCCACGTACTTTGGGTCCAGTCTTTTGAGGATCTCATTTCCCAGCTCGATCAGGCCTTCGGGAATCCCGGTGCCGTCCTCGTCGTCAATGATGTCGAAAAGCTCATCCGTCGCACGATCATAGAACTCCTCGGCTGCGATCTGGTCCTTGGCTGTCCAATCCGAGAGGTTGAAACGAGTCCCATGCTGGTCCTCTGCGCGATCTAGGAGGAACGCACCGTCCTCGAGTATCTTCATCAGGTACCATTCCATGTTGGATTTGCCAGACCAGTCGCGCATAGAAGTCCATGCATTGAGCACGGAGGTGAGAATCGGTTCGACACCTGATTTCTGTTCGGAGATCAATCGAGCACATGTGGATGCCCAAACTGCTGTTCTTCGCTTGTCCTCTGCGCTATCAGGACCAGCCGAGTTAGCAAAGCAGATGTAGATCAAGGCAGAAAGCGGATCATGCCGCTGGAAGGAGAGAAGACGCTCAATGGCGGTGCGATCCTGGGTGGAAGTCCTGCTTGACGCGGTTCCTGCCCCTCGTGCGGACGGACGGTTGTGATAGGGAAGAACCGATTCAATGGGCTCCAGACACTGGTGAAAGCTGGTGAGAGATGCAAGTTCGGACGAACTCAGCGATGCGATCCTCGTTGCAACATAGTCTGGGTTGGTTCTGACCTGTGTTAGAAAGTTCAGAAACGTCTCCCGGGCTTGCGCCGAGATATCATTGAGGAAAGGGGAGATAGATCCAGTGGGCGAGCCAGTAACGGGCACTGAGCCAGTTGGGCTGGGAAGACTCTCAGTGGAACCAACACCAGCGGGTTGCACGATATCCATATCTGGATCCATGATAGCAAAGCGGCGCAGTTCCTCGCAGCTCTTCCGTACGTCAATCACAGCATTGTACATGGAGGCAAATGTCCGCTTGTCCTCTCCGCGGAAACAGTCAACGAGATTCCGGTGAGCCATATCACCACACCGAGTCAATCGAGCCGACAAAGCTGTAGAGATCAGGGTCCGTTGCAGCCGTATCCTCGTGTTAGCGCGCTTGCGCTCCTGGTACTTGGATAACCGAACCAAATGCGCCAGCTCCTCGAGTGTAGTCCTATCATTCTCGCTGTCGCTGAGGATCGGGTTCACGTATAGAGACACATCAGGCAGGAGAGACCGAGGATATTTGAGCTTATTGGCGGGCAACGATGACGGGCTGTCGATCGAATCGAGGCTTTCGGAAGAGTCCTTTGCGATCGGTGCAGCAGACATCGTCGTTGCATTATGGACTGCCATAGCTCTTCGGGGTGTCCCGGCAGGTGAGGCTTTGGCGGCAGAGCCGCGCCTGGGAAGATCTTCGCTGCGTCGAACAGGGAATGCTATATTCGCGTCGGAGCTGCGCGTAGGACTCCTCGACTCGAAGCGCCGGGGCGCCGTAGACTCGACATTTTGTTCTGGTGGTGGAGTTGGCGACCTTACAAAGTGTGTCGTGGAAATCGAGACCTCTAGAGGAAGAAGATGGGCGTTAGCAGGCGTTCATGAGTAAGGTATCGTGCGGAACCTTTCCGCCCCAAGCTCTAGCTTGTCAGTATCCCAACCCAGCGACGTACGAGGTGATGACTTCGATGGTATGGCTACTGGTGATGACAGTGAGCGTTTCATGGAACTCATGTTTAGCCCATGGGTTGTGATATCGAGTCGTCCTGTGCGACTCTGCTAGCGCTATCAGCAGCAGTGCTGATGACAGCTAGGTAAGACTGGAGGACGCTCGATACTCGTGAAGACAAGGAGTCTGGGTAGTCGGCCACCTTTCGGGCGAGGAGGCCCGTCGTATGCACAGCTCCGGTCGTCAGCGACGTGGCTGGTATTCGGCTCGCGACCGAGGCCCCTGGCTCTAATCAAGTCGCATGGAGACTGATGGCCCAGGTCAAAGAAGCGACGGTTTTAGCGGGCAAAGCATGTCCTGGAATGGGCAGTAACTAGCAAGGAACTTGAAAAACGTGTGTGAGTTCGTGGGCGCATGCGGTCTTCGTAAACGTCGTGGATGAGGAGGGCAACTTGAAAAAGGTGAAGGGTTGGAGTGTTGATGTCCTCGCGACGAAAGAGAGCGTGGGGTAATGATCCCAGCGGAAAGGAGGCCGGTGGCCGGGGCTAAACCGCTTATGGCCAAATGGGCTGCGTCTGCCGAGGACAGGGGTTGAGTGCACGGGCCAATGCCAGCTAGACCCTTGTCGATTCGGCCACGCCAACGCAAAGCAAGGCGCCCGGGTCGTGGAAGGAGCTCTGCTGCCAGCCGTTCCTTCCATCATGCTTGATTCGATGAAAGCTTTAAGTTCCGCGGTTGAGGGAACACGGTTTGATTTTCGGCTGAAGCATCATCTCTGCGCTGTCAAGTCTGTCGTTTCTACTTACACGCTAAAGTTCAACGGCTAGCAGCGGTTCGTCTCGGCCTCTGTCTTCAGCGAGCATCGCCTTTTACTCTCCGTTTTTCTTTAATTCTACCTTAGGCTTTCTCCCACCATGAGCTCTCGCTTATTCATACTGTAACTACGTGTAACTGCTCCGTGCGTCTGGCTCTTAGGATACTTCCAGATGGTCTCCGAACTCTTGACCAACTGTAGCCGCGGTGCAGCCATCCTGGTGTTTTTTGCCTCATGCTCCTTACTTGCGAGCTTTGCAGTTCTCTGTGTCCAGACTGTGTCTCCTCACTCTCGCCTCTCAACCCTTTTCTTTCGATGCCGCGGTCTGGCGGTGAAGTCAGTCGGACCGCAAACTCGTTCGGCCTTCATGTTGTTCGACGTTGAGCCTGGTTAACCATAAAACCCCGCCAAGACCTGCCAACTCATCCAGTTCCCGTTTCCAATCAAGGATGTCTGTCAACCACCTCCCGGATTGGGAGCCAATGAAGGCTTTGCACGCATCACCATCCAGGCTCGCACTGGTCTGACTGGCTCTGCCCTACTTTCTCACATACTACGCTTCTTTTACGCAGTTCAACTGGTTCAGAAGGAATAGACACGGCTACCAGAAGTCAGCTGGAACCATATCCATTCATGAACTGTCTCTCGGCCCTCGTCGTCCGACTAGTCCAACACCACAAAGCCCGGATCAGACGGCCGGCGACGTACACCCCACGAGATGCCAGCTACGACATTTGTCCCCCTCCAACCTCGTACAGATAGACTTCTGCACGTCACTGTTTCCGGCGATGCTTACCGTCCGGGACAAGCGTAACCTCCTCCGCCCGTTGATCGCATGGTGCGAAGTGCGCTTGGATTAATCACTCTTTTACTCAAACTGCAGAACCACCAATTGTAGGAAGCTCCATATCAATTCGCGTACCACTTCCGGCATAACAGCTTGTCAGTCCGTTCACACTGGTCGCAGGGGTTCATGTATCTTTCTTAGCCTCTTATTCATCCGTCGGGGGTTGTCCTCAGTGTGATACATCACCAACCCTGCATTCCTCGACGGCAGGATCGGTGACGATGCAAGGACCTCGCGCAGTCACAATCACTCACCTGATCTCCCGCTCCTCTTTTCGATCCATGGCTTGGGGAAAGCCCACCCATCCTCCGAACTGGCGAGGTGGACTTTGACGTCCGCCAGTGACCACAAGGGCGACGCTCCGCCACCTGTCGACGCTACTGTACAACAGGCGATTTCTCAGGCGTAGCTTTACAGATCCCCTTGTCGTGTGGCCAGTTTTGCTCGTCCTATCTGGGTGGAGGCAGAACAAGGTACGTTTTCCTTATGACAAACCAGATTGTTCAGGGGAACCAACCAAAGGCTTCTCAGAAGGGGATGTCCGAGGTGCTTGGCGCCTTCTCCGGTCGTTAGTACAGGGACTGGTGGTTATAACACACCGACGATCTCAGCAGGATGAAGCCTTCTCATACCCACTGGCTTATCCGCCGGTCAGCGGCCGTGGACATCGCTGAGGGACGACTTCCGTTGGACAGAATCCAACCGTCGATGGTTGAGGTTTGAGTCGCTCGACACAGCCTCGTGCCACAATCTGGACCATTCGAGGCTGACCAAGAATAACAGTATAAGGTGAAACACGTCCTCGGCGGTCCCGAGCCGCGATTGAAGTTGACGGAATCTACCCCCTTCTTGGTGATCACTCCCGCCCCAACATAAAAAAAAGTCAACAAAGTATTGTTGTTGGACGGCAGCTGTGGCTGGGAGTAGCCGGTATGGCCGACTGGGAAGCATTATCCCGAATACTGGCAGTATACCAAGGCCATGTTCGAGGGCCTCTGAGGCATACCGATTTTGTGAAGGAAATATTCGCCGAGTTTGCAGATTATTCTCCCGAGCTGGACGGTGAAAAGAGAAGTTGGGAGATTGAAGACGGCGCATGAAACACAACGCTGCGCCTCGCTTCCGCAGCCGTCAACGGGCGCTTAAGTTCATTTTCGGTGGCTGGCTGCTCTGCATTCCAACTCCACCTCAACCTCCAACTCATAATCCAAAGCTGTAAATAACTTCATCCAGCTATGCGGCCCATCTTCCGCCACCAGCTGTTTGCGAGAGACCGGTCCGGAGCGTCAAACTTACTTCCAGTTGTTAAGCTTAACGCAACTGTCATTTTCCGGGCAGCCAAATATTCTTAACATCAACTCCTTCCCAGACTCAACCTTTGCTAGTCTCCCACCACTGACGAACAAACAAAAATGTCTCTCCAAACCAAAGAGATCCCGCCCTCAACCTTCCACACCCACACAGTCGTCTTCCTGCACGGCCGAGGCGACAATATCCACTCCTTCGCCTCCGCTCTCTCATCCTGGCAAGACAGCGCCGGCCACAACCCAACCCAGGCCTTCCCCTCCTTCAAATGGGTGTTCCCACAGGCGCCCGTGCGTACACTAGCTGCCGACCCGGCCGTGTCCTGGCCGCAGTGGTTCGACGTCTGGAGCACGCGGGACTTCTCGCTCCGGGAAGAGGTGCAATTGACGGGGCTAAGGGAGATGGTCTCCGCCATCAGGGACTTGCTGAGGAAAGAAGCGGACGCGTTGGGCGGGAGGTGGGATCGGGTCGTGCTGGCGGGGATAAGCATGGGCGGTGCGACGGCGGCGCACACGCTGTTTAACCTTGACGTGCCGGAGTCTGGAGGGGGTAGGTTGGCTGCGTATATAGGGTTCTGCGCGAGATGTCCGTTTGCGGGGACCGGGAGGACGTTGGGGGACATGAGGGGTGTGCTGGGGCTGGATGGCGTTCCTGGGGGTGTGGATGTGCTGAGGAAGACGCCGGTGCTGCTGGAGCATTGTGTTGATGACCCGCTGGTCAAGATTGAGAACGGGAGGGGACTGAGAGATACGCTGAGGGCGTTTGGGGCGAGTGTGGAGTGGAAGGAGTATGCTAGGGGAGGACATTGGTTTCAATCGCCTGATGGGATGGATGACGTTGTTGCGTTCTTGAAGAAGCATGTGCTCGGCAATGGCGCTGCTGGTAACGGAGAGCAGAGCCTGGGAGGTGATGACATGGATATGTCTTGATCTAGGACCTTCATCGCCCTATCTCTGCCTCAATTTTAACGTTTACTGGTCGCAGAGTATCGCGGCAGTCTTCCACGACCACATAAAACGTTCCTCAAGCCGGATACTGCCCCAACAGCCAAGTGTCAGTTGGCCGAGGCAGGACTGCAGGACTGGACCTCGCAGTTTAGTCCATTCTTGTTAGTTGTCAAATTCTAGAAGTCCCCTGCACAGTGTTGAGCGACTTGATAAGCAATGCCATTACTGCGAGCAGCAGGCCCATGAGGCCCATGAGACGCATACAGCGGCACTGCATGTTATTAACAGCTATCTCGGATCCCCATCGTCTCGCTCACCCTCTCCTTGACGGCTGTTCCAGTCG
This sequence comes from Coniochaeta sp. 2T2.1, assembly GCA_009194965.1. Taxonomy (NCBI): domain Eukaryota; kingdom Fungi; phylum Ascomycota; class Sordariomycetes; order Coniochaetales; family Coniochaetaceae; genus Coniochaeta; species Coniochaeta sp. 2T2.1. The sequence goes on from VSMA01000016.1 coordinate 855,809, forward strand.
GAGCTTGAGCTTGAACTGAAACGAGAATCGGTGCTTGCGGAGCCAGTGGGTTTTTCATCAGCCTCCTGCTGCCGTTTCGCCTCCCACTTCTTCATGTGCTCCTGCATCCATGCGCGTTCTTCTTCCTTTTCCAGCTGCCCGCTCCGTTCCTCTACATCCAGCTCCGCAGTCGCCGAGCTCATCTACCTCGAAAACTGCGTCCAGAAAGTCTTCATACCTGAGCCTGGAATCGTCGCTTATGTAGTATCGACCAGTGCGCAGACGAGGGTTCAACAGGGATACCCCGAACAGGCCCCTCGTGTGGTCCCAGTAGTCGGGAAACCACCCCGACCTCCGCCAGTTCACGAGGCCGGTGATCTTCCAGCCGGATGTTCCGTCCTCTCTTACATAGTGGTCGACGTATATGTTTTTCGGAGCTAGACAGCCGTGCGAGAAGACAATCTTGTGGCCGCGACGGCCGGGATCCTCTGGGAACCGCAGGATTTGGCTGAATGAGTCTTCGTCGGCAAAGATGCCTTCGATTTGGGTATAGGCGTCTCCGTACCCGGCGATCGGCTTGTAGAGTCGGTGGGGGCGTAGGAAGGCAACAGGGCCTCCTAGGGTGTTGCAGATGGCCATATCCGGGCTGGCCATGCTAGGTATGGCTCGCAGCTCGGAGATGTATTGCCTCATCTGCAATGCCAGTTCTTGGGCGTGTCGGTCGGTCATAAAAGGGAGACACTTGAGCAGTTGGTGTCCCGGAACCCGTGTCGTGTGCATGAAACGGATGGTCTGGCTCTCAGTGGGGAGATAGATGCGTTCTTCGTGAGAGAGATGGAAGGCCGGGCCGGGGACGATATCGAGAGGCTTCGGAACCGGGATCGAAGTGTGTTGACGGATCAGTTCCAAAGTTCTAAACTCGTTCCCGTAGTTGTCCACGGGCTCGCTGGAGGCTTCGATGTTTAACAAGAGCCCGAAGGGGAGGACCTGGAAGTGCCCGGGATCATTGGCCCAATCGAATAGGCCATGTTGAGCGAACTTATCACCAATTCTCTCCAACGCCCAATACACGGCAGAGCGGAACCTGACGGGCAGAAGGAGCCAAATAGTAAGAAATAGACCGGTGAAGAGCGCCGTCACGAACGGCAATATGGGGTGTCGGCGTGCTTCTGGTGCGAAAGGCTTCAGGGGAGTAGAGTCAACCGGAACGACGTCCTTCTGCGAAGTCCCGTCGTGCCGCAGGATCTCAGGAGCAATCTCCTTCGCTATCTCCAGTTAGCGTATACTCATGCTGAGGCGGGCATGGGTCTCAAGAAATTCTGGCTCGAGCTTCCACGATCTCGACCCGAGCAGTACGGGAAACCCGAATCTTCCCTTGATCTGCCGCTCTGTACCTAGTATTTGATTGAGATAGACCATGTACTGTGACATTAGCCAGTACGCAATCTGTTAAACAAGATTGACAGTTTGAGTGAGCAGGATCTCAGCGAGGCGCGATCCCCATGTGACTTACCTGGACCCCAAGGTCCGCCATCCTCTCATGACGTTCAAGCATGACCATTCCCCGTGCGAAGGCTTTCGCTGCCGACTTTTTGACCAGCCAATGGGAATACCAGGCCCAAAAGTTACGGGATGGCTACTTCCCCGGTCGTTCGGCATAGCCCAGCCAAAAGTCACGCATTTTCTGACCAAAGAACATTGTCAATATCTTGGCGATGCGGTCCTGGGAACTCCGTCGTTAGTACGTGCTTTCAAACCTGGCGATAATGCCTGGACACTTACTTTCTGTCCATTATCCGGATTAACAATCCATCCCGTCGGCACCGGTAGGACTGGGAGCACCACCAGGGGATCCCATAGGCTGCCCTTCAGTCCGGTGATGCAGCATTCCCCATGGTCGCGTCTGATAATCGGTTTCCTAGCAGACTTGGGAACAGGATCCCACTGTGTACCCTTACATGTAACTGCTAATGTTAGCTAAGGGCAAGAGTAGAGGAGCAACGTAGACGACTTACTGCACTCGATGATGTATGCCCAGTCGGCGACCATCTGGTAAGCCTCACCGGCGTCCATCCTCTCCTTCACATAGTTAGCAGCAACCTCGCGCTCTTTGGAATACTGAATGAAGCAATGGAGCAGTGGGCCGGCTGGGTGTCGTAGTGCGGCATCTTGGATGGCGCTGAGAGTGTTGTAAACCGCATCAGATGTGTTGCCCTTCTCCGTGACATAATCGTCGTCCTCCGTGTTGTACTCGGTGTCTTCATGGTGCAACAAATGTCTCGCGCTCTGCGTTCTGCTTCCTACGTTGATGTGGAAGGGGAGAAAGAATGGAGCGGCGGGATGCGTTTCCCCTGTTTATATATCTAAGCGAACGCTTTGTTAGTGAATAGTACAACAATATCAAGATGTTAACAGATTCATGCTGCCTTACGAAGACCTGCAACTCGAATCTCAGTGACTAATCGACAAGCCCAAGAAGTGGGTGAAACACTCACCTAGACGATACATTTGTTGTGACGGCATCGCACTCCTCCACGGCAGTTCGAAATAGCTGAACAACATTATGATGACAAGTGTTAAACCCAGAAGAACAAGCAGCAATCACATTTAAACATTAAGAATTCCAGATATACTCTCCGCCACTTCAGTGCCAGCTCTACCAGACCATCCGATATGCGAATTTCCACTGACACTCAAACGCATCACACAGCCGAGCTGCCAGGGAATCGAAGTGCCCTTAAGGTTCAGTTCGAACACCCAGAAACACCCGTCAGTGCATCCGGACAGGAGATCTGGTTATACGTAATATTCCACCCGTTGACCTCGCCACCAGCCCAGTTCCAGCGCCAGTAGCAGCCACCCTGGAGATAATCCGGCAGCGTCTCGCAGTCCTGCCTCCTCGTCACTCCTCCGTACTGGCGGCCCCTATTTCAACCCATGTCAGCAACACATCACTTCCACCTCAACCACCATCAAATAAAAATGCAAACAGAACCTACCAATCATACCCAAACTGCGCATCACACCCCTGCAAATTCGGTCCCACCCCTCCTCCGGGCGTGAGTATAATAAACTGCCTCACACCCGCCTCCACGCTCCCCCCCGAGTTAATAACCTGCACCTGCATCCTCTTCCCCGCCGCGGCCCCGTCCGTCCAGAACAGCTCGAAACACTTGCAGCAGTTCTCGCTGTTGTTGGTGATGGCGAAGCCGTACGAGAGGTCCGCGGATACCGGGCGGGGAGCGTAGTCGGAGCACAGGAAGCCCGTGCCCTTGCCGTCTTTGTTGCAACCCGATGCGGCGGACGCGCCGGAGGAAGTGGAGAGGGGGTTGTCGGATTTGTCGCAGACTAGGACGGAGCCGCTGGGTAAGGGGGGGAGTTGGGGTTAGTATAGTGGGAGAGGAGGGTGAGGGTAGGGGAGGAGAGGGGAATTGGGAGAGGGGGAGGGAGAAGGGAAGGGAATGAAAAGACAGGAAGGGGGGGAGGAAATGGTGTACCTGGCGCTTGATTTGCGAAGGGTGCTCGTCCAGGCGCATGCTGGTTTGCAGCTTGAGAAGGTTCAGTTAGTCCATGTGGTTGGTTATCAACGAGGAGTGAAACATACCAATCCCAAGACGTCAACGTCCTGCCCACGTTGGCAGCCGCAGCTGCCTCCTCACCCAGCGCCCGTGCTGCCATCGAGAGGGCGATTATGCCTTGAACACGCATCTCGTTCGTACTGAGACAGATATTAGAACAGGGGAGTCGATAGAATTACAGAGAAAAGAGAAATCTGCCAGAAGAACAACGTCAGCGATCCCAGGCTGGCGGGAGAGATACCTATATGCGCCTTGCATCGATATGAACCCTGCTCAGAGGACGGCGCCGCACTCGGCCGGGGACGAGGTTGGCCACTGAAGTGTGCCACGGAAATAGAAGACTTTAGTCGCGCGAGGCCTATGTCAGTGATAGTGATCATGCCAGTCAGTCGTCCCATGTTGGCGCAGACCGTCGGCCCCGGATGAGAGCCAATATACCACTGCCGTCCATCGGGGCACCCTACTGGCTAGAAGAGCGAGATAGTGGTCTATACGTTATGAGGCTCATAAGGAAGGTCGTGCCTTGGTTCCTTGAACCAGTCTTTGGTATCGGTTGGAAGGGCGGTGGTTCGCCCGCCAAGATGGGTCCATATTGTCCACCCTGTGCGTTGTGGACTTCACGCGGGATGGTCTGGTTGTTCTGGAAGACAAGGCACCTTCAACAGTGCCCTGCCAAACTGTGTAGGTGATGTTCACTGTTAGTCGTACACTGAGCGACCCACGAATCCCGGTATGCGGTCCGGCTAATGGGGTTACAACCCTTTTCGCAAGCGAGGTACAGACAGGTGCCTTGATTACCAAGAGGATCACTTCCCGCTGGTCGGATCTTCGGGGTTGATTGGGGGTTCTGTGCGAATCCCCGTTTTACCGGAGGTTAAGAGCCACTCAGTGACGCGGATTGCTCGAACACCAATATAGAGACGAGGACTGTGGCGTCGGCGTCGTTACTTCTTGCCTGTCGGAGCCGTTCACCTGACTATTTTTGGTTGCACTGATGGTACTCGGGTTCCGGCGACCTGGTGACGGATGCTGTCACTATCGGACGGTAGTATCGGAGCAGAAGTGTGTGCGCTCGCGATTGTCACGGTGATTCGCTTGCGGACCTTATCAATTCTGACACGGCGTTTCCTTGTTGTCGCTCTTGATGCTCCAGTACGGCTGTCGAACATTCAGCCGGCTCATGTCCAGATGATGTTCGCCCGCGTCTCCTAGGAATGTCAGCAAGAGTTGCCCAACTCACCGCTAGCCGTGAGGCACCCAGTTTGGTTGTTGGATGTTTTATCCGAGCCGGTCATCCCACGCACGGCACGAGCAAAGCCGAAACGCGCGTGTAAACCCGTCCACGTCCTAGAAATGCCTTCGACGACTTCGACCCGTGTCTTGGCACTAACATCGCAGCCAGATCCAGCGCAGGGTTGAGCACAACAGTCGATCCAAGATAGGAGCTTTGTCTCCTGATGACAGAAAGTGAGCGGATATGGGTAAACAAGACGGCAATAAGCAATCTTCACCAGTCAAAACGGAAAGGGTGGAAATGCAAGAATTTCCGAGATATCACAAGTCCCTCGTGGAAACATGGTTTGGTTGGAAATGGTCTTCTTTTAGCCACCATTCACATAATCCTCGCTCCCGGTACACATAAACGGACCTATTTGGGCCCGGTCTTGCCGGTCGGGATACAGAATAGCACCAGCCTCTTCTGCTCACCCTCGGCCCAGTCGTTGAGCCCCTTGTCCACTCTATAATACCCGCGGCGCTCGAGCTGGATGATGTCATCCTTCTTCAGATCCGCAGCGGCGCTGTCGCAGAACGCCTCATCCATGGTCTCGGTCTTCGGGTTCAGGAAATCTTCCAGGTTGTCGTCCTCCTCCAGCTTGTCCTTGGTGACGAGGTAGTCGAAGTCCCACAGCTCGGCAGGGACGAGATCCTGGCCCTTGGATGCGAGCCACGTGACCTTCTTCTCGGTCGTCTTGACGTCTCCCTTGAGGTTGAGTTCGACGCTCAGGAAAGGAATGGGCTCGCCGGCGCCGATCTCCCGGACAAAAGCGTTGCCCCATGCCATCAGTGTGATCTCTTCATCCTTCTTGAACGAGGCGGCATCAGCCTGGTCGAGATACAGCTCGTTGGCGAAAACGACCTTCTTGGTTCCAACCGCCGGATTCTTGGGGTGCTTTGGCTTCTCGGCAGTGGTCGGCTCGGCCGGTGCCTCGGTGCCTGTAACTGTGACCTTGACTAGGTCCTTCTTGAGAAGGGCTGTGTGGCGCGGCGCGATGGGATCGATAACCTTCTTATTTGTGGCCCAGAAAGTCGTCCTATATTCGTGTTAGTTCAATCTCACATCTCTGCACATTTCCTTCGCATCTTCTTGTTTGGGCGAAGGAGAACGTACCAGTCCTGCAGAACAACGTTGCGACTAGGGCCCTGCTTTAGTATGAAGTCGCGCAGCGCTTCAACGGTCATACCCCGTCTCCGGACACCGCGGATGGTGGGCATACGGGGGTCATCCCAGCCCCAGACGCGGCCAGTGTCAACCATCTTGGCCAACTTGCGCTTGGACAGGAAGGTCTTGATGAAGTTCATCCGCGCAAAGTCCCACATGTATACCTGACGCAGCTTCAGTGTGTCTAGGAACCACTGGTATTGAGGGTTGCGGTCCTGTGTGATCGACGGTTAGTATGTGTGTATTCTTGACCATAACCCTAACCCAAAGTAACCTGGTCTCCCGGTCGCAAACAAGCCAAACCACAACCACATCCTCGGATCTGCGCCAGTGAAGCCATTATGGCTATCCCTGGGGGACGAATGCCACTTACCGTGTACTCTGTACTCCTCAGGGCGTGAGTGACGCCCTCGTAGCTGTCGATGACGGGGCACGCAAAATCATACGTAGGGTAGATCTTGTACTTGTCGCCCGTGCGGTGGTGAGTGGCGGCGATGTTACACCTGTAGATAACTGGGTCGCGCATCGCTTTGTTTGGATTGTCCGCGGACAGCTTCGCACGAATGCAGTTCTTCAGGCCCTCCTCACTGCCCTTCTTCATCTCCTCAAAGATGGCAAGAGTCTCCTCGACGGTGCGGTCCCGACACTTGGACGCAATGCCGTCCCACCGCTGCTTCTGCATTGTCTCCTGGTCGGTGTCGTCGGCGTAGGCATGGCCTTCCTTGATCATCCGAACGCACATGTCGTGGAGGTAGTCGAAGTAGTCGGATGTGTAGGAGAACTTGTCGGGCTTGATGCCCATGAGCGCCAAGTCCTCGATGATGGCATCCTGGTACTCCTCCTTCTCCTTCGACGGGTTGGTATCGTCGAGACGGAGGATCATGGTGCCCTTGTAGGCCGTATGCGCGAAGTAGTCGGCGAGAAGGGCTGCCTTCGCGTGTCCGATGTGGAGGTACCCAGAGGGCTCGGGCAAGAAGCGGGTTACGACGCCCTTGTCGGCATTCTGGAGAGCGAGGGCATAGCTGGCGCCGGCTTTGCTCGCGGCAGCAACCTTGGCCTTCGACGCCTTGTCCTTGGCGAGAACCTCTGCCTGAATCTCGGGGTGGCTCTCCTCGATGTAGTTGAACCAGCGGGCAAGGTTGGCGAGGCTCCCCTTCTTAATGAAGGATACGGCAGCACGGTTGCCCCGCAGAGCCAGCCAAATCTTTGTGTCGACGTCTCCGAGGGTGTAGCCGTCCAGATAGGTTCGGAGGATTAGGTGTTTGTCGAGGGCCTGGAGGTGAGGCTCAATGGTTCGGAAGTCGGCAACCAGAAGGTCCTCGAGAGGGCTGAGTTGTTCGATCTTCATGTTGGCTGATGTTGACTTCAATTGAAGATTTGAGGGATGGTGGGGTGAAATTTGGTCGCAAGCTTCCGTCAAGTTTTGGAGTCATCGGCCGAGACCTTCCATGGCGGGGGAAGGCGCTAGAGGGCCCGGAGATTAGCCGTGCCGTTGCGATAAGATAAGCGACCCCTGTCGTTTAGATTGTCCATCTGGCCTGCAGATTCAGGCACGCATTCAACGAAGGTCGACTTTTTTCTGGAGCTTCGGACGCCGAGCTTCAACACCAGAACGTCTGGGAAGTGACATAACCGCGCGACATGGCAACAACGAACCAATTCCTTGCCTCGATGGGGAGGCTGAGTCTGTCGACATCCTCCAGACCCTGCACATCCTCGGCGACATCAATACCGCGTTTCCTCCTCCCAACAGCAGGACATGCACCATCACAACAGAAACGCTTCGCGTCAGGGAACCAACGGTCCGGCGGCCTGAAGAAGAAGGAAGAGAAGAAGAAGAAGACACACAAGTCGTTCCGGTCATATGACCTGAGCGATCAAGAACAGTTCTCCCTGTGTGATGCCATAAGGTGAGAGCGCCTGGATCAAGGCGAATAATATGCCCATCCCTCTTACATATCCGGTCGCAGATACTCCCGTGCTGTCGAAGTCGGCCACCCACCAAACGTCGTCAAGTACGACCTGGCAATCAAACTCCGAACGCTCAAAAACGGCCCCATGGTACGAAACCGCATCAAGCTCCCCCACCCCGTCAAGACCGACATCCGAGTCGGCGTCGTCTGCCACGAGGACAGCGCCGTCGCCATCGAGGCCCGCCAGCTGGGCGCCGTTGTCGTCGGCGAGGAGTCCCTGTTCCAGTCGATCCGGGAGGGCAAGATCAACTTCAACCGGCTCATCTGCCACAGCGAGAGCGAGGCAGCCCTGAAAAAGGCGAACCTGGGCAAGATCCTGGGCCCCAAGGGCATGATGCCGAGCCAGAAGATGAAGACGATCACCGGCAACATCAGGAACACGATGCGCGAGATGATCGGTGCCGACGAGTACAGAGAGCGCACCGGCGTCGTGCGGATGGCGGTCGGACAGCTAGGCTTCACGCCGCAGATGCTGGCGGACAACATCAAGGCCTTGATGAAGCAGGTCAAGAACGACATCTCGGGGCTGGAGGACGAGATTGATAAGAAGATTGAGGAGGTCGTTCTGCACTCGACACACGGCCCTGGGTTCAGCTTGAACGCGAGCTTCAACCCTACCGATGACAAGATAACGCCTGAGCATCTGATGGGGCCGATGTAAATGTACATATACCACGTACTTCCTCTTTGTACAATATCATAGCCTGTAATTTATGTACCAACATTGGGCGGCCACCCTCCAGTGGTCTGGACTTTCTTATCATTTGGCGTTTTCTCTCCTTGCCTGGGGTATCTAGATGCTATTCACGGCTCTTTTCCGTGTCTATTTCTCTCCCAACACTCGCACCGCCTCCCCATCGGCATCAAGCAGTGCATAAACAGCCAAATACCTCAACAACCTTCCCCGTCCCCTCTCCCCAGACTTCTTCGCCTCCCTCACCGCCGTGCTCAAGTCCAGTAGTATAGTATTCCTACACCGCACAATCCTCTCCTCCATCTTCCTAACAAACGGCAGCTCCCTCCCCAGCTCATCAGCCAACCCTTCAATCATCATATAACTCCTCGCCAACCCCTCCAGCTTAGCAGGACTACTCCCCACAAAGCCCACCTCCTCCTCCACCCCTTCCTCATCCTCATCACTATCATCCTCATCCCAAACCCCATCCTCATCCTCCCCGTCTCCCCCCCTCGCCTTATCGGTATAACTCCCCACCACCAACCGTTCCTCCAACAAGCCCACCCTCTCATCCAACTCCACCATCCCCCTCGCCATCTCCACCCCCTTTCTCACACCCCCCAACTCCCCCGTCACCCTACCAACCTCCCTCCTCCTCTTCCCCACCGCCCTCCGTATCTCCTCCACCTGTCTCCTAAACCCGAGCAGCGCGACGCGCACGTCGCCCACCCTCTCCCCTCCACCCCGTAACTCATCCCCCAGCCCCAAAAATGAGGCGTAATTCGCGTTCACGAGCTCCAGCAGCTCGGCCGATATTGCCGCCGACCTCTCCCGCAGCTCGGCGCGCAGGTCGGAGAGGGACTGGTGCCGCGCTGCCGACGGCCCGCCGGCGTGGAGGGCGGAGAGGTAGGTCGCCGCGTCGAAGGAGGGGGAGAGGAAGTCCCGGCGCGGCAGGGCCGTGGGGAAGGGGAGGGGGGTGTCGGAGTCGGAATCGTCGGAGTCGTAGTCCCGGTCGCTGGCGCGGGAGGAGGGCGGGTAGACGGCAGAGTGGGAGGAGGAGGGGCGGGAGTTGGAGAGGGGTGGTATGGAGAGAGTGGCCATTGTGCTGTGTCTGTCGGCTCTGGCTGGAGTCCCTCGGGTGCAAGATTGGTGCACTTGCTGGGTACGTGGTACGAGGGAGAAGTTGCCGGCCGTGGCAGTCGGAGCTCAGATCTGGCGCGCGGGCTTGGGGTTTGATATTGGGGTGTTAAGGCGGTGCTGTGAGGCTGAAGCTTGGTGGGTGGAACAATCTAAGTTTCATATATCTCGTGCGTATTCTCCGCCTTAGTTTTGATTGTGTGACTGCCGGATCCCGGGATTGCGACGCTGGTTGTTGATGTTGTTGTGTTGATGGCCACATTTCTGGGAGCTGCGTGTCCCAAATTCCAGATTTGGACCCACTTTTGCTGATATGCTTCGAGATCCCGTCCGTGCAAGTCTCATCAGGACATAGGTTGTATCGTGTGGACTTCTAACAAAGACAACTTATAGCCCAGCACGAGTCTGATCTCTCTGCGGATTCTAATTGTCCGCCAGTCGCAAGAGGAGCTGGCAGTCTTGTTAGTATTACGACACCTCCCATTGGACTTCGATCAACTTGCCAGACATCCTAAAAAGAAACCGTTGGACGAGACACAATCAGGCCCGAGCATCTGTGATTCCTCCGGCCGTTTCTACGAACATACACGTGAGCTCTGTGGCCGATATATGAAGAAGCACTCGCACCTCAGTGGTTATCATAGTACAGCGGTGAAGTGCATATATGAGCCAGTCGTGTGCCATACCCATTCCCTCCAGCGCAGCCTAGCTACACCGGCCACATACCTTGCTTACACCTCCCATCGTGCAAAGGTCTTCTCCTTCTCACCTTGAAGTCCGTTCGGTGGCCCCGAGATGCCCCAACGTCTCGAAAGGTGTCCGATCTCGCAATTGTTCACTGTTTGACCCCTCGATAAAGAGGATCCTGCGATGACGGGCCAAGACATGCGCTAACCCGTCTCGTCACTAGCGGGACCCACAACGATCTTATCAATCTCATCAGTGGAACCTGTTTCTTCCATCCAAGCCCTCTGATTCCCTCGTTCGTCTTTGCCCAATTCTCTTGGTACGGTCGAATCACGAGGTTGACTAGAAAAACCAGGGGGCTCTTGAGCAAATATCCTTCCTCAGTTTTGTGTCCTGAAAACTCAGACCTGTCATCCAAAAAGAAGAGAAGCCCAGCAGTCAACGACGGGCTCGCCACACTCAGCTTACACCCTCACGCTCATCACTCATCACTCATCACTCGTCGGTGTCATTGATCCGGCTGTCATTTGCACGTTCAGTCCTTTCCCAACCTCGTTAGCCGAAGAAAAGCCGAGCTCGCAGGCTCAAACGACGGACATCTTCGCCCACAGTGGCTTGTTAGAGCATCCAGGCAGCATTCGAATAACATCTGGACCAATACCGCAGCTTCAGGAGCCAACATCTGAGGAACCCCTCTCGGATCTGATAAAGATTTCGACTCGCTCAGTCAGCTTTGCGCGGGTGACACGACAGCAGGGAAAACAGCCCACCTTTCTCGGAAATCCCACCGGCAAGCCGTCCTCGGCCGAGACCCACTTTTCTAGCTTTTGAAGGCCGACGAACAGAAAATGGCAGCATCACCAGCAGCCTCCGAGACCTTCTCGCACCAACAAGCATCTTCCGGACCGAGCATCGCACCGCGACCGAGAGATCTCTCCATATCGACCTCAGCTTCATCTCCTTCCGGACCTCCGACACCGTCGTCTGCGTCGAGCCCATCCGGCTGCGTGCCGGCTATTGCCATTAAACCGGGCACGGCCCCGAGGCTATCCATCAATACTACATCCGGTGCGCCGACCGGCAAAATGAGCATGGCGTCCGTGATGTCGCCCAGTCCGGCGACGCAGCTCACTATGACGAGCAAGGAGTGGGTGATCCCTCCTCGACCCAAGCCGGGCCGTAAGCCCGCTACTGATACGCCGCCGACGAAGCGGAAGGCGCAAAATCGCGCGGCACAGAGGGCATTCCGGGAGAGGCGGGCGGCCCGTGTCGGGGAATTAGAGGAGGAGCTCGCAGAGGTTAAAGAGGAACATAAGAAGAGGGAAGAAGAGCTAGAGGAAAGGATCCGCCATCTCGAAGTCGAGAGCGAGACGTTGCGGTCGCGATGCCAGTGGCTGCAAAGCACGCTGGAGAAGGAGAGGCTTGACCGGATGAGACACAGTATCAGGGCCACACCGATGCACCCTCAGGAGAATGGATTTGGCGGCGCGAGCACACCGGATCAAGTGCCGGTCCAGTCGCAGAGCAACGGCCGACCGGTCGCGCCTCGGCCAACGGCACAGCAGTTCTCTATATCCCACATCATATCGCCGCCGGAGCAGCAGCAACAGGTGTCCGCCGACCTCCCTACCTGCGGTTCCTGCGGACCGAAGGACTGTGTCTGCGCCAGCGCAGCCATCGCCGACGCAGTAGTCGGGTGCGGCAACTGCACGGTCGACAGCCACTGCGCCTGTCTAGAGGCCGCCCTGGAAGCCGAGACGTCGGACATGTCCGACCTCAAGCGTCCCGCGCGAGCCAGCTCTCCCTCCTCAACCTTTATGCAACAAGACACCAAGCGACAGCGCCTAGACCCCGAGCCAACAACACCAATGGAGATCGATTTCACCGCTATGTTCTCCCAAAAGAACAAACGCACTCCCCTCGTCGAACAGGAACCCACACCCCCGGAGGAACCAAGCCACCACCGGGACCAACCCCAAATATCCGTCGAACCCAAGGACTCATGCGGCTTCTGCTCCGACGGCGGGTATTGCGTCTGCGCCGAGGCGCCCACGATGTCCACGCCCGTGACGTCCTCCCTCTCGTCCAGTACCAGCCTCACAGCAACGGCCATGCCCGTATCCCACCACCAACAGCAGACCCACACTCCGCCGCCGTCCGAAGACGACGTCGTACCCCTCAAGGCCCCTCCCTTCCCAATGGAAGTAACAGCCACGGGCGCAATCAAGCTCCGCCCCTTCCGCTCCTCCCAACTTTCTGCCGCTGCCCCTTCTACCTCTACTACATCCCGCTCATCCGGCTGCGGCCCCAACGGGCCCGGTACCTGCGCGCAGTGCATCCGCGACCCCGTCTCCGGCTTGTTCTGCCGCTCCCTAGCGGCCAACTTTGAGCGCACCAGCGGTGCCGGTGGTGGCTGCTGCGGCGGCGCCTCCGCAGCTGGCGGTTGCTGCAAGTCACAGCCACAGCAACAGACACAGCCTGAAAAGAAGAAGGAAAACCTGGGTCTCAGCCTCCCCTGCGCCGAGGCGTACAGAACGCTGGCGAGCCACAAGCACTTCGACGAGGCCGCCGGGCAGATCGGGGAGTGGCTGCCCCGCCTCAAGGCCGCGCCGGCGCACGTTGCCGGCCGGCAGCCGTACGAGGTCGAGGCTGCTAGTATCATGAGTGTGCTGAGGGGGTTTGACATCCGGTTTGGGAAGGGTGAGTGAGGGGAGAAATAATGGGTAGTACGTTGCTAGGTGTGATAGCTTTTGGAGTTTAGGTTCAGTTGGGTTGGGAAAAAGTCATGCCAGGATTGCGGGAAAGAGGACCAAGGTCGGGTAATGCAGCTGGGCGATCAGCTGAAGTTACTGTTGATATTTGAAATGAATGATGGATACTTATATGCTTCACTGCTACTACCGATCTCCCTTCCCACTTTACCCTAGGTGTGATATTGACATCCCACGCAAGGTACCCTGGTCTAATCCGCGCTGTGGCCGACGGCAAACGGCAACGTCGTACTCATGACCAAGGCCACGTCGGACCTGCAGGTCGAGCGCGTCTTCCGCGCCGGGCTGAGCCAGCTGGGCTCGGCCGTGGGGTGCGCTGACGACCCGACGACGGGCGCCGAGAAGAAACGGTGGGTGGTGGAGCATACCATCTCGTAGTCGTGGCGCAATCGGGCGAGTTGTCGCGAACGCGAGGAGGTCGAACGCGTCGACCGCGTAGCCGAGACCATCATTGACGAGTACGGCGGGCCCGAGGGAGCAAAGGTACTATGGAAGGGCAAGATTATCGGTGTCGAGCGGACGTTGCGGATGGGTTATATTTACGGTGAGTTGATTATTGGGTGGGCTATTGTCGGTGACGAGGAGTCTAGTGCCGAGGACGAGTTCCGCGGGAAGATTAAGATCCCCTTTAAGAATGAGAAATATCTGTGTTGTCAAAATGACAGGCGACGAAGATAGTAGAGCCCTAGAGCGCCAGGAGGATGTTCTAGCTATTGTACCGGATTCAATCGCCGTTATCGACGCGTAGAACGGCGAGGCGATCGGTACGCATGAGTATCGCTACGGCTTGCTCGTTATCGTGTTGGGCATCACGGCTAGCGAGCGGTGGACGGGAACGGAGCGGGGTATCGAAATCGGCGGGACGAGTCCCGACAGCCCGTTCCGGCGCAGAAGCATCCTGGGCCCGAAAGCATTGGAAATGCCGGCCGGCTGGCTGCGGTGCGACTTTGGGCGTGCTACCTTCCTGTCCGAGCCTCGCTCCAGGCGATATGTAAGCGCTTACAGCGCGCGAGTGTTGTTGTGTGCTGCCGGCCGCATAGTTGTCGGAGGTATGCTTGGCTGGAGGTATTGCAAGATTTCAAGCTATGCCATTAGTCCTCAACGAGGTGGGTTTCGAAGGCCTGCATGTTAATGGTCAGCTCGCATTCAACCCCTATGGTGCGTCGTGGGCATTGGAGCCGCAACCCAAAGCTATCAGACTCACAAGATCGACCCGGAGAGCACCACGCAAAGTCTGGGAGCTGGGAACTCCTCCAAGCGACGGGTAACGGTGATCAAGACGGTTCTCTTGGCTATGCGCTCGAATCATCGGGTTTGCCAAGGTCTTTTGGCTATGCGTTCGAATCATCGAGTCTGCCAGGGTCTTTTAGCCGTCGGTGAGAATCCCGAACTGACGGGAAGAAACACAAGGGTAATGATCACCGCAAGCAGACTGAAGGGGTTTGATGGTTATAAAAGTTCGAGTCCGCGCGATTGAACCATGGGGCGAGGGCTGCTTCATCACTGGGCACTCTTTTGCTGAAAGACTGACTTTCAGTTCTGACAATCCCACGCACAACCGAGAGAACGTGTCTGACGAGTGATGATGCGGCTCATGGTCCATGCCACCGTGGCGGCGCTCTGCGTCTCACCCCTGGCATCAGCTTTCACCAACCCGATTCGGACGGTCAACAGCAGCGATCCCCAGATGCAGTGGTACAATGGCTCGTAAGCATCCCCAATCGAGCCCCCTCTCCGTCACTAGCCGCCTTCTGATTCCTCACTCCTCAACTCCAGATACTACTACCTAGCCACAGCCTGGAGCGACGTCGAGGTCGTGTCGGCCACAACCATCAACGGCCTCAAGACGGCGATCCCCACCGTGGTGTACAACGACAAGACGGACCCGTCGCGCGCGCGCAACTGGTGGGCGCCCGAGATGTGGCGCATCGACGGGAGATGGTACATCTACTTTGCCACCACGGTCGACGCCGGAGACGCCTGGGACGTCATGATCCCGAGTCTGACGACGTGGGTGCTCGAGGGCGGCACAGGCAATCCTCTGGACACGCCATTCGTGGCCAAGGGGCAGGTGAAGCCGGCGAACTACCACAGTGGCATGCTGGATAGCGTGAGTTTTGCTGTCTCTGACCATCATGAGAGTAGATTGAGTAACCCAGACGACTGCAGACTGTGTATGAGATTGACGGCCAGAAGTACTTCTTTGTAAGCAAGCCTCCTGTCAACTCTCTTGCCCCAGCCAGCTGACACAACTGCAACAACAACAGTACTCGGCCATCAACAGCACCGAATCCCCCAACGGCGCCTCCATCTGGATCGCCAAGCTCCTGACACCCACGTCCCTCAGCAACGCCACCATGATCGCCTACCCGACCCTCGACTGGGAGAAGTCGTCGGCCGCCATCCTCGAAGGGCCCGCCGGCATCACCAGCCCCGACGGGACCGTGTACATCTCGTACGCCGCCGACGACTGCAACACGCCCGCCTACAAGCTCGGCACCCTCAAGCTGACCAAGGGCGCCGACCCGCTGCTGGCCGCGTCGTGGACCAAGCTCCCCCAACCGCTGCTGCAGACGAACGAGGGCCTGGGCCTGTACGGGCCCGGCCACAACGGCTTCTTCAAGAGCCCCGACGGCAAGGAGGACTGGATCGTGTATCACGCGAACAGGGACGCGGCCGGCCGGTGCAACGAGTACAGGCAAAGCTTCGCGCAGAAGGTCGAGTGGAACGCGGACGGGTCGCTGAAGCTGGTGCCTATCGGTCCCGATGTGGAGATCAAGGAGCCATCTGGTACTGTTGCCGGATGTCATCGGTAGTAATCATGGTAGAACAGCAACGCCACGGTGTTGGTAGAGCGATCTTCTTCTACAGTCGATCACTGGAACGAACCTGGCCATTCGTCGAGAGTAGTGAAGCTGGAGGGCTTGGTCCGTACCGCTGCCGCGCAGCGGAGAACGGGGATTATCCCGCGCACTCGAAGAATTGGTGCCTTCATTAAACTGTACTAGTGACATCCATGGATGTCCTGGTACTGGACAGTGAACTGGAAAGTTGATGATCTTCCATCCCAACGCCGTGTTTTTCCTATTGGCGCCTGTTTGCTTTCCTCTCAACTTCGCCACGACAGCCATATACATTCTTGCTAGTTGGAGGCCGATCCTACCATCACCAGTCGGCTTCACGGGAGAACGGGCTTGGGATATGTCCGCCACATGAATGGACCATTACCCCTAGCGGCGTGACCTCCCTATGCGCTTGGCGCTCCAACAGTCATCGACGGCCGGGCGCACGATCGAGTCGAAATCGCCTGGAAGGATTTGCCCAATGAAGTACACCTTGACGTTATGCTCGACTGTGACCAGTTTTGCGTAGTTGACTCGGGACTCCTTGGCAAGAGTCTCCCCCTCCGCCGTCACTCGCATCCGTATGGGCTGATAGCCAAGGTTGGCTCCTTGGGCAGCTTGCCTTGGCTTCTTGTTCACCTGGTAAATGATACCGTGCCTCGCGGGTTTCACCCCCTTTCTCTTGCAAGCTTGTCCCATGTAGGTCATGATAGGTCTAGGCCACATTGTCGGTTATCTCCATGAGCAAATGTGATACTTTCCCAGACATACACGCAGGTACTGTGCCCTTCATCGTTGGCGACGATGTTGAAGCGGCGGAAACCGACACAAAACTTGGTCCCGGATCCATCTTGGAACTTCTTGACATCAACATTTTTTCTCACTCCGTCATTGGTTTTAGAGAATTGCAGCCTAGAGTCTACATGCGGATCGACCACCCATCATCACCCCCATCATCAACCCCGACAACATCGATATAAGCACCTCCACCAACAGAAACATCCACGTACGACCACAGACATCTGAGAACTCGGGATCCCGTCCGCTCTCCCATAGATAAGCAGGTGATCGCCAGACTAGTACTCGGGTGGGTGACCACCGGGGAATCCCTGGTGTTGTACGTTTCTTTTGTTGTTCTTGGCTCTTTTTGAGTTAATAGTACGTATATAGCTTGCTGCCACTTCTGTAAGTTACCTGCCGACTACTGTGGGGGAGATTGCAGGAACCTAGTCTCCATCGCGACTATTGAGAGTCGATTTCAGTGAAAATTTGGGTCTTGAAATTGGTTTTTTGGTGAATCCGCCGGCATGATTTTGATGTTTGGGTTCAGGTTGTGGGAGTTGACGTTCACCAGCTGGACATCTTGCTCCGAACGGACGACGCAAGGCAAGGTGCATGGACTGCACTGTACCTTCCACCAAATGACTTGCTCTGTAGTTTGGGATGTGTCCACCAGAAAGCGCACCTGATGGATGGGATGCATTTTCCAGTATCTGCGGTCGGAACTCCCACATTTGGGCCGCAAACAAGATCCCTGACGGTTTGTGTTAGAGAAAGGGCTTGCTTGCATACACCTGCATAGGCTGTCGCATGGGTTTTGGGTTTGCATGGTCATACGGTAGAAGCATCACATTCGGAAACACAATGTCGAAAAGTGGTCGACAGTCGATTGAGAGAGCAAGCAGAATTCAATTACTACCTCATATAAGTGCCGGTAATGCTAAACTCGGCTCCAAATGCAATCTGTACCAAACTCCTGAAATCCCATACAGCAAAGTCCCAAACCGTAACAATAACCATCATTCATCCTCATTACCCCAGGCTTACAACCCCTCAAACACCCCCTCAACAACATCCCCCAGCATCCTCAATCCATAAAACCGCGCCACATTCCGATAGACCCTCAACCTCCTCACCACCTCCTCCCGCCTCACGCTCTCCCCCCACTCCCCGGAGCAGGTACAGTGCTCCATAAACTCATTCACCCTCAAGCACCCGCACTTCCCGCACTTGATATCCTGCGTCGACCACTGCACCACCACCGCCTCGACGCCGGCCAGGATCCTTTCCTCGAGCTCGTTCCGGTCGTACTCGCTCTCGCAAAACGCGCACCGCCACCTCGTCACCCCGCCTTTACCGTCCGGCATCAGGTCCTCGTCGCGGCAGAGGTCGAGGTCGCGCGCCATCGCGCACGAGTCGCACGACAGCTGCTCGACGCGCAGCGACTCCGACGGGTTCTGGAAGGCGGCCACGCGCCCGAACTCGCGCACGTCGAGCATGGCGAGGAGTTCCTTGCGCAGCAGCCGGGCCTCGAGCGCGATGTTCTTGTCGAGGGAGAGGACTTGCATCAGGGACTTGACGAGCTCGAGGACCGGGTTGGCTGTCCCCCGCGCGGAGGAGGATTTCTTGGTCGCCACGGCGGTGGCGAGGTTGCGGTCTGTGTCGTCCGGTCGGGCGGGGTCGGAGGCCGAGGAGGAGGAGGAGGTCAGGTGGGGAAGGTAGGAGCCGGGGAGTTGGGGGAACTCGTAGTCGCCTGCTAGCTCGGGGTGGAGGAGCTCGCGCTTCTGCGTGTTGAGGAGGGCGGCAATCTCCTTTTTCAGGGGCCGCTCAAAGGATTTGCCCAGGATAATCTGGTTCTCGGGCGTGTCGCCAATGGCGGCTTGTGTTCCGCGGACGATGGGAAGCTGTGTCAATCGCGGAGTGGAGGTTGGGTCGCTTCCCGTGGGAGGACGCTTGATGCCGTGCATCAGCTGGATGAACTCGACCACCCAGTCCGTAAAGACGGGCTGCAGACGGACAGGCAGGAATGTGGCCATCTGCCAGTGCATGATGAGCTGCAGGTCCTGCTCGTCGTTCTCCGACACCTCCTGCGTGGCCTTGCCGCCGTAGTTGAACTCGTCGTACCACACCAGGTAGTCCCAGTACTCCTTGATCTCGAGGTCGATGAAGTGGAACAGCGGCTTGGTCTTGATGCTCTTGAGGATGTAATTAGCATAGGCGTAGGCATTTCCGACCTCGGACTTGGTCGTCTGGAGCAGGATACGGTTGGCGCTGGCGTAGATGACCTGGCTGCCCACCCGGCGGAAGTCGGCCATCAGCTGCAGCAGGGCCTTGCGGCTCATCATCTGCACGTAGTAGTGCAGAGCGCGGTCGTAAAGGCAGGAGGCCGGCGACTCGACCCAGCGCACGAGATGTTGGACCATCACGTCGGCCATCGTGGAGCCCTTGCATGCTTCTGCCCACCAGGACTTGACCATTTCGCGTAGAACGATAATGCCTGCGTTTGCAAACGCGTTCTCCGAGAAAAACGTCTCGTTGCCCTCCGAATTGTCGCCGGCATCGGCAGCTGGATTGAACGAGATGCTGTCGGCACCCTCCAACTCGTTGATGAGCGATGATGTCAGGATGGTGTTGATCGCTAGGTTCCTCACGTCGAGGTCGACACAGACAGAGGCATATGTGCCAGGGATGTTCACCGACGGCATAGAGACTGTGTCAAGTGGCCCGGCAACATCGTCCTTCTCGTACCCAGCGTGGTCGGGCCTGGGAGTAGGAGACCACCAGAGGACCACATTGTTCGCTTGCAACCGGCGGGCGTAGGCAACGTCGATCAAGAAGCGCGGGTCGTCGCGCTCGAGATTGCACAGAGGAACGTCTCCGTAGCGTGCCAGAGCAGTCATGTGCAAGATCCACGATCCAAGTCCGAGGTAGTGGTTGACCAGGCGCCGGGCTACAACCAGCTGCCAGCCGAGAGGAGGAAGCGAGCTATCGGCTTGGTCATACTTGAGCGGCAGCACGGGAAACTCGCCCAGCACCGGGATGTCGTGAACGAGAAGGTTGCGCTGGGATGATTGGATGACCATCATTGTCGGCCGTGACTCGTCTTTCTTCATCTTCCTGACGATGTCACCGACTTCGAGGAACGCCTTTCGTCGAGTGGTGACTTGCTTAATCTTGAACGAAAGCTTGTCCTGGTACGGGAAGCACTCCTGCCAGGCGTCGTTTTCCTCTTCCTCCTTCCGTTTGACGAGGAGGTCCGAGTACAGCTTGCTGACGTTGGGCAGATCCTGACCGGTGTCCTTGTTCTTGTGCAGAATAACGATGTGCGCCTCGTCGCTCATTGTCGAGAAGAGACCGAATATCTGGCGCTCGCCGGAGGTGATGTGCGAGATGTAGATATACGCCATATGCGATGCCTCGAGGTACGTCCTCTTCTTGATCGGCCGCATGAGACTGGACAGATCAAAACCGTGGTCCAGGCCCCTTCCGAGCACTCCTGGTTGCGTCTCGTCAATGGTGCAGAGGTTGCCGAGTTGGAGGACGGCCCGCATGTTAAGAGGGAGCTGCTTCTCGTACACACCCTCCACACTCGGGTGGTTGAAGAGCATGGTGAACTTCTCGGACTCCTCGAAGTAGACGTCTTCGGGCACCGTCAACTTGAAGAGATGGGTAGAGGAGTGTCCGTTAGGGAGCGTGTGATTAACCTGCTCCACATGGCACCCATCCACCACGATGTCCGGCAGGTCCTTGCCCTTCAGGTTAAGGAACACTTGCCGAGGCACATTGATCTTGAGTGTGTGGATCTTGGCATCGATGAGCACATATGCGAGAACCAGCCCTGGCGTATCTGTCGTCTTCAACTGCAGGAGCTGCCATGTGTTCCTGTACGTGACCTCGGCCTGGTTGCGCAGTGTGGTCTGGATATTGTGTTGATTCCCGCGTCGCTCTCCAAACAAATGCCGGCGTCGGATTCTTGCCTGCTGCTGGATCTTCCACTTTTGCTTCTGGTACTCCAGGAACGCCTCGTAGTCCTCACTGGGCGACGGCATCTTCTTCGGCAGCGCTGCCATAGGATCCCGGGACTCGGGTGCCGCTGGCTCAGGGGATTTCCTCTTTGGCCCGGCGACTGTCTGAGACGCGGTAGTGATCGAGCCGACGGTCCTCGGTTTGAGCAGCTTGTTCCCAAAGTCCTCCATGTCGGCAGCATTGAGGTTGGTGATCTCCGTTAGCGGCCCCTTGACCGACGGGCCAAACATGTCCGTCATCTTCTTCTGCTTGAACCTGTCGTCCTTAATGTTGATGTTGCGCTGCAGCCAGTCCGGATGCGGGACGCGTGGCACCGGGTTGCGAACTTTTTGAAGTGCCGCGGGGATCGTAATGAGCTTCTGGATGACGGAACCGAGACGTTCCAAGTAGTAGTCCCAGTCCAGGAGAGCTCGCGGATCGGTGTCTGCTGGCTCTTCCTTCAGCCACTTCTTGAGGAATGCGCGTTTCGTCGTTTCGTCGGCCGAGAAGATGGCCACAGGAACCGCACGCTCGGTGACAGGAGCGTTCTTCGGTCGGGCGCAGATGATGAACTTGCAATTCAGACCCTTGTCCTTCACCATCTGCGGGCCGAGGAAGTCGGCCAAGCGTTTGGCGGTCGTGATGGATGTCGACTTCTGAGTGCCGTATTCTTCCAGTGTCTTGCTCATGCTTCGATTCTCCGAGATGAGCTCCATGAGCTCTTCGTCAGCAAGTGTCGCACCTTTGCTGTGAAGAACGTCGAGCCATCGGTTTGCGACCTTGGCGACAGCACCATAACACTCGGCCAGTGTTGTGCCATCCAGGAAGAACTTGAAGATTTGCTGCTGAAAGATTTTGATGAGCTTGAGTTCTCCTCTCCGCTTCACCTCGAATCCCTTTAGCTCCGCCAAACTGCCATCATCGTTGAAGACAGCATAACGCTTCTTCAAGTTCTTGCCTTCCTCCTTAGAGGTTGGCAGGACCATGGCCTTGTAAGGGCCGTCGACTTCGAAGAAGATAGAGTTCTCGCTTTCAGTCTTGTACTGGAAGGTTTGCGGGTCCACAAGCGTCTGATATTGGTGGTTCGTGAACCTAGCATGGACCAAGTGGTTCAACATGACGCAAGGGTACGAGATGACCATTTTCTTGCCATTCTTGAGCTTGAACGTGAAGTTCTCTGGGAACGTCGCCGGCAACATGCACCAGATACCGTCCGTATCCAACTCAAGGGGCCGTCCCAGACGCTCGACCAGCTCCTTAGCAAGCTGAATGATGTGAGCTCCAGTAAGACACGTAACGCCAGCCATCTCCATGGAGTACCAACGCGAACCCTTTCGCATGACGTATCCATAGAAGGAATTCAGAATGACCTTGTGTGCCAGCTGCAACGAGTCGAAAAGGATGATCATCTTCTTCGCAGCGTCGATCTCGGAAGACGAGGCACCAGAGGACTTGAGTGTCTCCGTTTTGCCCTTCCAGACCTTTGCCTTGCCCTTGTAGTCATACCGACGATCACGGAAGTCTCGTACGGTATCGATGTAGAAAGGGTTCTCGCGCTGGCAGATGATTGCTTCGCGGTTGATAGTCGTCTGGTCGCGGATCTTGTGGTACACCTTTTGGGAGTATAGTTGCAGTCGCTTCCTGATCAAGCCAGCTTGCTCATCAGCAGGCAATTCCTGGAATGTCCGCGGCGGCTGATTGGGGTATTTTCCTGGAAACTTCTCGTTCTCCAATGCGTGCCTGATCATGTTGTACTCGTCCCGTTTCGCGGGCATATACTCGCCTCTCCATGACCATGGCAGGCGCCTGTCGCATGTTTTGTTGGGCCGGTTGAAATCGCAGGCAGCGCAGTCGGACTCCTGAATCATGGAATCAGGCTGCAGCCGATTGGTGGTCATGATGTTGGGATACATGGATGCCACATCCAAATGGTAGATGAGCGGCCTTTCAGTCCTGTTAGGCTGTTCCCTGAGAATCATGAGCTTCGCCGCTATCTGGTCCCGAACCTCATCGTAATTGGCCACATCATCCATGGACTTCTTCTCTTCGGTGGTGATACTGAACTCCAAGGCAGCGTCCAAGTCCCGTAGAAGCTCATCCAGTGCTCCAGGTTCGACCGCGAAGTTAACGGGAATATCCGCGCGGAAGACGCCTGCTTCTATACTCTCGACGTGGCCTCCGACATACGTCTCCGACTCGAGAAGGTGGCCCTCCCAGAACGCCTCTTTTGGCGAGACATGCTTGTTGGGAAGGACGATTCCCTTTTGGTAGGCTTGTACCATGAGCAACATCTCGCACAAGGTACCGGTACCTTTTCGGAGCGTATCGTCGCCGCCAAGCGGTAGAATCGTACACAAGGAAAAGATGAAGGGGTGGACGTATTTCATGTACAGGTAGTAGGTCGCGACGGCGTCGGAGACTGAGTACTCTGCCAGAGTCTGCGGCCGCTCGGCGGCATATGGTGTCATCAACTCGGGATCGAGTTCGTCCGGATCGTAACCCAGCTTTGCGACTGTGACAGCTTTCAGACCACGACTACCCTGTGGCAGATAGGAGTCACGGTTGACCCAGTGGAAGCAGTCCATGTGCACGCTGTAGTTGCACTTGTACTGGTCCTCGGCGTCCTTCTTCCACCCGATCTCATGGTACATGTCGATACCATTGACGCTGGCCCGTGTCTCGACAAATGGCCAATCGAAGAAGTCACCGTTGTAAGTCGCGATGACGGTTGGTCTGGCTTCCTTGATGTGGAGGAAGAACCGCTCCAGCACAGCCTTCTCATCTGGCTCGTTGAAGATCATGAAGGGACCTGGGTACTCGGGTTTTGGCGTGTACTCGAAGTCGGATATGTCCTCGGAGATGATCTCGCGGTTGGTGATGAGGAATCCCTGGCCGTCAATCATGTATGAGATCATCATGACCTGGTCTATCGCTGCGTCTGGGAACTTCAGGGGAAGCTTGGTGGTCTCGATATCGTAGGCCATGACAACTGGATCCGCCATCGCCAGGCGCTCCTCGTTGCATACGATCGTCGTGACGCCATGTTTCGCTTCGACAAAATACCATTTGCCCACCCGTATGTCTGGCATCCGGTGTTAGCACGTCTCGCCCCCAGGCGACGACCGAAGGGTAGGGCCACTTACTCAGATCTATCATTACTCTAACGTGGTACGGGACATCGTATTCCCTAATGTCGACAATAAAATCGCTGGCCTCAAAAAAAGAAGTATTAAGTCGTCTATCATCGCTTCGTGAGTCTTCGTCAAAGAGGTCGAACCCGGCGTTTGTCCTATACCAACAAGTATTAGCATCAAGTCCTGACAGGTAGTCCAACCATTGGAGTGCAGGGGGATACTCACGCGGCAACCTCAGCATAAGTATCCATCGCATCCATGCCTTTCTTGTTCTTCTCTGCAATGGGCATAATGTCCCTCCTCGCAGCCAACAAATCCTGGACATTATAAAACCTCAGCTCCAAAAACGTTCGCCGGTACCCAAGCAAGTGATTCGGCATCTGCAAGTCCTCCTTCTCAACCTTCTTAACGCTCTTGACCACCCCACCGCCCGGTATCCGCTTACACCACTCCTCAACCTCCATCTCGTGTCCCTTCCGGCACGCTATGAGCAGGTACGGCTCGTACTCGACGGAGGCCTTGAACGTCGCGCCGTCCTCCTCGATGAAGTAGCAGTCCAGCGCCGACCGCCCGCCACCGCCGGGCACGCGTGAGTCCTCGATCGCCGTGTTCTGCACGTTGACGAGCCAGCCCTCCTTGCGGCGCCCCGACTCGTAGCGCGTGAAGCCCATGGACTCGTCGATGCGGTGCGCCAGCGCCGTCCGCTCCCACTTCTCGTCTATGGAGGTCGCCTCGCCGCGGGCGCTCGAGGTGGCGGCGAAGGTTCGCGGTTTGGAGGCGCCATGGTAGGCGGCTTTGGCTCCGCCGCGGCGGAAGCCCTTTTGCGGCCGCTTGTTGAGGTGTGTGTTGGGCATTTTGGGGGTTGTTCAGGGAGTTAGTTGGTCGTGAAGTCGTGGATCGCGTGGGAGAGGAGGCGATCCCTCCAGCGGGGAGTTGCTGGGATCGAAACTCGGGGAGGTCGTCACAAGGGGGGTAGTTTGTGGGAAGAGTGTGCAGGAAAGGTCATTGGGGGCTCTCGAACAGTCGATATGATCGTTAAATGCTATGTTCCTGCAACAGGGAGATAATGCAGTGCTGGGCTTGGTGTGTTGTCCTGGCAAGGGTTGTCAGTGCTAATGTTTAATTGTTGCAGTGGACCTGCCGCTAAAGTGGTTTTCGAGGGAGCGCGTTCGTGACGCGACGCGACAGACGAGTCGACGCTAAGAGCGGACGGTGGGGGTCGCTGAGGGCGCTAATGCGCGCACGGGCCATTGAACATCAGATCGATCTTGAACTCGGAACTGAAGCTGTCATGGAATTCGATGTTTAAATCGGTTACTCAACCTCTCTCACTGCTGCTAACACAACGCAACCTCAACTGTGGTTACAACAACGCTGCCATCCGCCAGCAATCGCATTGGTCCTTGTGTGCTCAGCATCTACACACTTTTATGTTGCAATTGCTGCCACAAACCCATCATATAGCGATCTAAACCGCACTCTTGATTGTCGAGCTCCAAGACGAGCAACCCTCACCTTCAAGATGGCGCCCTCTGAGCTCCCCCCATCCCCCGCAGCCACAAACCCAAATCCTGCTCAACTCCAACCAACACCAACCGCCAACTCCTCGCCCTCTTCCTCGCCCCCCGCACCCCAACGACCAGCATCCATCTCCGACGTGATAACCACAATAAAACCCGCCGACATCCTCTCAGTCCATCAAGCGCCCTGCAGCCGCTCCGGCTTTCTCACCGGCATAGGCAGCGGCGCGGCCATCGGTGGGCTGCGCTTCATTCTGGGGTCTGGCGTACCGAAAGCGGCGAACTGGGCTGTCGGCGCGGGCGTGTTGGGGGCCGTGCTGCAGTACGAGTACTGCCAGGCCAGCAGACGGGCGGAGAGGGAGAAGATGAAGAGGGTTGTCGAGGTGTACGATCGCAAGCAGGGGGAGATGAAGAGGGAGGAGGACAGGAGGAGAGTAGAGAGGGAACAGATGGAGAGGCTGAAGGAGAAGGAGGAGAGGACGAAACAAGAGGAAAGGGGTTGGTGGAAGGTTTGGTAGGGGACGGGGCGGAGGGGGAGGGTTGATATGAGGGTTTTGGATATGTAGGACTAAGAAGGGATAGGAAGGAGGGATGGCAAAATGTATTATCGCCGCCTCACGACGGGAGGAAAGGCCGTCGGAATTCTGGCCGTAGATCACTGGGAGGAGGAAAGGCAAGCTGTGATATTACTATGCACGGGCAGAGGTGTCGGCATGGCGAGCATTGGCGGTTTGGACATATGATGGGTATTTCGCATTGATCGTGTGTTTGTAAATACGCTATTGCTGAGAGACGTATCTCTTGACCCGCGCCTGCACCCCAGAGAAGTCTCGTCTCGCTTACGGGAGCCATGTTGAACTCCACCAGATCCTTAAACCTGTTCTTAACGCCTCACGTTCCCATCCCATTATTACCCTGAGGCCTGGTATACACTAACCAGCTCCGATTCCAGTTCCCGGTCGTTAAATCATGATATCGGTGCCAATAACGCAGCACGTCTTCCCCGCCATCTCCAGGCCAAACGCAGCAAGGTATCCCGCCGCATCGCATTATCCCGTGTCTCAGCTCCTTCTGGCACGCCAAGTTCACGAGCTCGTCGCAACAGCCGCAGGCCCCACATTCGAAGCCTCCATAAACCTCACCCTCCGTCTCAGCTTCTCCTTCTCCTTCTCTCCCTTCTCACTGCCTCCGACGGAGGCATCACTAACCACCGACCGCCTCGGACTCCCAGCCCTTGGACTAGCAGTTCCCCTCCTCCTCTGGCTCCGCCGCGCCCTAGCCTCCCTCTCCTCCCGCTTCCGGTATTCGGCGAGCTGCTGCTTCCTCTTCACACCCCGCGCATAAGCCACGGCGGGCGTGGGCTTGAACCCGATGCCGTTGATCCCCGTGCCGTCGTCGTCACTATCATCGGGGTCGTAGATTGTTATCTCGTCTTCGTGCCAGGTCATGGAGGCGCGGAAGGCGACAGTCATTGCTTCTGTGGAGTCGGCGGTGTCTGGCGGCGATGGGGGCCATTGGAAGGCAGGTGTTGGCTGTACTGGTGGTGGAGGCGGGCTTGGTCCGCCTGTTGAGGCTGGTTGTGTTATTGGCGTTGACTTCTTCAGCGGCGGTGTGCCGGGCCGCTCGATGGTGAAGATTGGAGGTGTCTTGCTGCGAGGCCTGGCTTGGGGTATTCCCGGGGGGTCCTTGTCGACAGCTGTGTCTGGCTCTGGGTCACGATCCTGTGGCAGCTTCACACGCTTCCTCGCGCCGTAGTCCATCTCCACATCGTCGTCCTGCGCTGCATTGCCGCTTGTGTTTCTGCTGCCCGGTTGCGGCGTCTCGGGGATGGTCGCCGTCACATCTCTGGGCGCCAGGACGAATCTGGCAGTTGTGTGTTGTTCTGCGAATGCCCGGGGCCGTCCAATGGCTAGGCTGCGGAACCGGTGTGCGACTTTTGTGCGCGGGCTGGTGCTGCCATCTTCGGTAGGGGAGGACGAAGGGAGGGCAATGTTTGCTGGAGAGAATGTTGCAGTGACGTACGAGGGCAGCTCAGTGTCGTCGTCTTCCCGCTGGCTGCGCTTGCGCTTGGGCGTGGATACAGGCGTCGGATCTGAGGACGACATGGCGAACCTCGGTTTGTGTCTGGTGTAGGCCCCTGCTGGTGTTCTTCGTCAACGGTCGGATCGGCGTTGGCGCCTAGGTTGGAATCATCTGGACCAGCCAGCCTTTTGAGGTCGCGCTGAGGTAAACCTGTCTAATCGAAAGCAGCTAGCAATTGCTAGTCTTTGTTCCGGTACGTTTGAGCTCCCAGGAATTGTGACAGAGTGATTGTGCTTCTGGCCTTTTGTTCATGGGGAAGTTGAATCTCGACAGTTGATCTGCCAGTCAAGGGTCCCGGGGTCCCTGGTTGGAACCCCGCCATTAGCCGCGCCACTAAATTGATGCAAGCCATCCCGCCTGCCAGGGCCGCCAGCTGACGAACCCCGCGTGGCAGCTCCACCTTGACCTGATATTTCATTTATCCAGAAAAGAATATTCAAACAGAAGGAAAGAACTGGTCGTTACAAGTCGCCCAGGAAATTCTCTCATTTGTCGAGTCTCATCAAGTGGTGTTAGATCCTCTCGCTGCCATCTCACCCGTCGGCATAAAGTGCAGCACAATACAAGCTTTCTCGTCTCCAATTAACCCCCCAATAACCCCACCAATTCGCCCCGCCATCACCACCAGGAGCTCCCGCCCGTCGAGCCGGTTGACGATTGAAGATGGATATTCTGCCCAAGACTAGAGATATAGCCTGAATCGCCGGTGTAATAGAACATGGTCTCCATACCAGCATCATTGAATAAGACAGCTGTTTTCCCTGTGTTCCCCGTGTGCCTATGTTACAAGCTTACCTTTCCACAAGACAAACATCTCTCTTCTTTTTCTCAGTCACTGACATCGTCTCATCTTCAACTTCTTATCTCATCTCACACTCACAGAATCACAGCTTGCACCCACAATGGCCTCAGAGATCTCCTTCCTTCCCCTCGGAGCCATAATCCAATCCCTCCGTGTCGGCGACGTAGACATAGTCCAGGGCTTCCCCTCCCAGTCACTCTACGAATCCCACAACGACCCCTACTTCGGCGAGACCATCGGCCGCGTCGCCAACCGCATCAGCAATGCCAAGCTCGACTCCCTCAATGGCGGCAAGTCTTACGCTCTAGCGGCCAACAACGGCCCCAACAACCTGCACGGCGGCGTCGTGGGATGGGGTAAGAAGATATGGGACGGGCCTAAGCCGGTTGGCGTGAAGCAGATCCCCGGCGTGGCGGGGCTGGACGGCGGTGAGAGCGTCAAGTTTACTTTGACTAGTCCGGACGGTGATGAGGGCTTCCCGGGCACTGTGGAGGCGAGTGTGGTTTACACTGCCGGCAAGCAGACGCAGGATGGGCAGGAGGTCGTTGTGTTGGGAATCGAGTATGAGGCTGAGCTCACGGGTGGTGCGGACGAGACTGTCATTAACATGACCAACCACTCGTATGTTCTTCCTCATCCTCTTTTATCACATCACAAGATACTGACTGTCGTAACAGATACTTCAACCTCACCAACAACCCCACAATCGAAGGCACCGTCGTCACCCTTGTGACAAACACCTACCTCCCTGTCGACGACGGCGGCATCCCCACCTCCGGCCCAGCATCCTTCAGCAAAGTCGAGGGAGGCAAGGCTTTCACTCTCGGCGCCCAGGAACCGGATATCGACGACTGCTTCGTCATCAACGAGGCCTCTGACAAGGTCCCCATCGACACACGCAGTCAGCCCCTGCGGAAGCTCGTCGAGGCTCACCACCCGGACTCAAAGGTCCACCTCGAGGTGCTCAGCACTGAACCGGCTTTCCAGTTTTACACGGGCAAGTATATCGATGTACCGGCTGTGGCCGGTCTGCCTGCCCGGGGCGCGAGGAGTGGCTTCTGTGTCGAGCCCAGTCGGTATGTGAATGCTGCCAATGTGGAGGAGTGGAAGGGCCAGATGCTGCTTAAGAAGGGCGAGAAGTACGGCGCGAGGATTGTGTATCGCGCGTGGAAGGAGTAGATACCGAACCAGCAAATAATGAGCGATCCATGTCTCATTTGTCATAATAGACGTGTCTCCTCTCAGAGCTCTTCTTCATCTTCGTACCCCTCGGCCCCCTCAATCCCTTCACCAGCTTCATCCCCCACAACCTCACCCTTCTTCTCCGGCGCCTTGGCCTCCTGCTTCCTCCACAACTGCGCAAGAAACTCACTCGAACTCGCCTCCTCAACCCCCTTATCCTCCCTCACCCTCAAAAACCTCGGAAACCTCAAACTCAACCCCCTCTCCTCGCTAACCAGCCCGATAGCAGCCGTATACACCGGACTAAGCGTGATATCAGCAAAAGCCATCTCCCACACCTCCTTACTATCAAACCAGACATCCGGCTCCCCGCCGTTGTATTCCACATAACCCGGTTTTCTCCCCAACACATTCTTCGGCTCCCCGCTAACGCTCCCGTCGTCGTAAAACGCTTTGTTGGCCTTGTAAAAAGGGTCGGTGAAGCCGGACATGCACTTGCACACCGCCTCAAGGCTGCCGGTCTCCTCGTTGCGCACCGCCAGGAGGATTGGGCTCCACCACTTCGCTTTGCGGCCCTGGCCGTGCCAGGCGGCGACGGGGATCAGGTCGAGCGTCTCGAAGGAGGAGTTGTAGTCCTTCTTTACCTTGAGCCAGGAGTCGAGGCGCTTGTCGGGCTCGTAGGTTGCCAGCAGGGGTTTGCGGCGGCCTTTTGGTTTCTTTTCCGCGTCCTTGTCCGTTTCCGCCGTTCCTTTTCCTTTTGCTTTCGACTTCGCAGCTGGCTTCTTGGCCACAACAGCCGCCTCTGTCTCCTCCGCCTCTCCAGCTCTGGGGTTGTAATCCAGCTCAGGCAGATTATCCAATATCTTGACCATGATCCCCTCGCACTTGACATCGATAGCCCCCTTGAAGAACTCCAGCACGGCCTCCGAGTCCTGCGACGTGGCATCGATACTCTTCACCCAAGTGAAGTGATGCGGTATCTCCACGAACAGACTCCTCAGCAACTCCCTCCTCTCTCGGAAAGGCCTGTTCAGCAACGGCTGACCGTTCAGGTACATCAGGTCGAAGGCGAAGAGACAAACATCGATAGTGATGCTGCCTATCTCGACATCTTTTCTTGCACGGTTCGTCAACGTCTGGAAGTTCTTCAACTCCCCCGTCGCCCTGTCCACAGCCACCACCTCACCTTCCATGACGAAACTCTCCACCCCTTCTCCCCTAATCTTAGGCACCAACGCCACCAAATCGGGGTACTTGTCTGTCATCAACTCCAAATGCCTCGAGAAGATGGACACCTTCCCCTTCTCATCACAATGCACCTGCGCCCGCTGCCCGTCGTACTTATACTCGCACGCAAAGTCCCTCCCCTGCAGCTTCGTCAACATCTCGGCCAAATCCCGCGTGATACTCCCCAACATCGGCCTCAGCGGCACATGCAGCGTCAGGTTACACCGGAGCAACAACTCCTCCGTAACCCCAATCTCCAACAACACGGGCACCAAGTCATTGTAATTCGGCCGTCGCGCAAAACAAGCCTTGACGATCTCCTCCCCCCTAGCCCACACCTCAGCTAACTCTTCCTTCTTCAACTTCTTCAACTCCTCCACATCCCTAACCTCCCACTCCGCACCCTCAGGCCTACTCAGCTGAAACGCCCTGCTAAGCGCGATAAGCATAGTCGTCTTGACAGCCCCAATCCGCAAATGCTGACACAGCGTCCTAACCACGTACCGGCTCTCCTCCCCGCCCCGGGCGTCTTGCAGCAGCCTGTCCACGATCCGCTGCTTGACCTCCCCGCTCCCCTGCCCCTGAGCCTGCGCGACCTTGACCAGACTCCCGTACACGCCTTTGATGGTCAGCGGCTTCGGTTTGCGCAAAGTAAAACTGCCCTTCTTCTTCGCCTCGAAGGCGACATCGCCCGGATCGCCCAGCCTGTCGTAGATCGCTTTTAAACTCCTGTTGTCCAAGCCGCAGACGTTCTTCAGCGCCTTGCTGATGGCCGACCCGCCAAGCCCGAGCTCCAGCGACTCGTAGGGCGGGCTTATGGCGTTCGTAGCCAACCACACCGCCGGAAGCAAACTGCCTGGGTCGCCCTCGATGAGGAGGCGGATGGTGTTGACCAGCGTGTCGACTATTTTGATGCGCGAGGTTGTCGAGTTGACCAGCACGAAGCACCGCGTTAGCAGGGCGTAGGAGGCGTGGCCCGAGTCGGACGACCAGGAGGCTTGGAGCTGGGGGATGTGGCGGGAGGGTTGAAAGGTCAGGGGACTCTCGTCTAGGGGCAGGGCGGAGGCGACGGTGTCTTCTGTTGCTGCTGCTGAGGAGAGAGATAGGGTCTTCTTGCCTGGCGGAAATGCTGGGGTGGCTGCCGGGGTCGGTGGTTTGGTGATGTCCCCTGTTGGTGTTGGTGTTCCTTGAGGTTTCTCATCTGGGGCAGTTGATGGTCCTCTTGGCTTATTTTCCGGCTCTGCTACACCTGCAATAGGCTGTTCAACTGTGACTTCAGGCACGGCCGGGCTATCTTGACCTCCGCCGCGTCCATTGCGGTCTTCCTTGTCCCACTCAGACTGGAGTTTCCTGGCCAGTTGCTCATCCGTCAACGTCTCATTTTCAGCCCCAGACTGACCATTTTGAGTGGCGCTGTCTGCTGGTTCAGCAGGTGCTGGCGCTGGCGCTGGACTTGACTGTCCGCTCTTCTGTTTGGCGAAGAAGTACTCAAGGCCTCTCGACGGGATGGAGGAATGTTTGCCGCCGTTATTGAGCTTGCGTTTCTTTGCTGGGCTGGCCATGATGTCCCATCCCCATTTGGAGAAGGTTGGATGCTGAAATGGTATGTGTAAGTGAGCAGACAGTAATTAAGAGATATGTAAGGCAGAAACGCCAATGACGCCGTGACTTGTTCACCTGTGCTTCACCAAGGTGTAAGGTGAGAGACCCACCAACCCCATTCCAGTCCCCTGCCACTAGTCTGTTTCTGTTTTAGCGTCTTTCTTTCACACAACTCTCGACCCCACCATATCAAGCGAAATCTGGAAATCTTCTTCGACGACGACCTCCAAGCCAGAAAACACCCATCGATTGCGCCCACCCCCTCAAGATCCGTTTACCCAGACAACAAACACCATCACGTAAACCACCACAACCCTTTTCACAACCCACCACAACTCGCCCACCATGAACGGCGAGGACCCCCAAGAACGCCCTGATTTCATCAAGAACATCATCAACGGGCTCGAGCGCTACAACCCCGAGGCGGCGGGCACACTCGAGTCTTACCTGCAAGAACAATGCGAGCAGAAGTTCACAGACGCCAACGCCAACCGGGCCCTGCTTAAGCTGTGCGTCCCTTTCCCCTTCCTCCACCCATCTCTACCTTTGCCCCAATGCTAACTCTGTGGCAGCTACCAACTCAACCCCGACCGCATCAAAGACGAAGCCATAACCAACATCCTCGTCAAGACAATGACCCTCTTCCCATCCCCGCAGTTCGACCTCGCCCTCCACCTCCTGCCCCCAACCATCGCCAACCCCTCCCCGACCTCCCCCGCGCCCGCCTCTGAGCTCGCCGAGGCCGTCAGCAAGCTCCGCGCCCTCAACGCCCAGCTCGAAGGCGCCCAGTACGCCCGCTTCTGGGCCACCATGGACAGCGACGACCTCTACGCCGACCTCACCACCGACATCGCCGGCTTCGAGGACGCTATCCGCGTGCGCATCGCCCAGCTTGTGTCTCAAAGCTACAGGGAGGTGCAGATCGAGGTTCTGGCCGCATGGCTGGGCCTCAACGGCGTCGAGGAGGCGGGCAAGTACGTCGCAGAGGTGTGCGGGTGGAAGGTCGAGGGTGGCATGGTACAGATCCCGCGCAACGCGGAGAATGAGGCGAAGAAGGCGGAGATTAGGGAGGATGTCAATGTTGATATGTTTGCGCGCGTCATCAGGAGGGCTTGGGAGGAGGCGGCGTGAGTGGCCTGTCTGTTATCAGTTGAACGAGGGAAGAAGGATGGTTCGGAGGATTTGCGTTAGATGGCGGTGCTTCTACCTTGATGGGAAACCGCACAATGATTGGGGCCTTTCTGCATCTGGCGGCAAAAAGCTTACGGCGTTCTTTTATATGGTATTCCACAGGTCAGGCTCGTAAGAAATGGAATAAATCAGCGGGGTTTAACTCGCTAGTTGTTGATTGACAGAATTCATATTCCATACCACTTCTACCTCAAATGTGTCTCTCTTCCCCATACCATCTTCCCCTCTCGCCTCTCCCATCTCTCTTGTGTGCTATGCTACCGCTTCATAGTCAACTCCTCCCACTGCACCCCAGCCCACTCCTCCAAATACCCTGCCTCTCCAACCTTCTGCCCCTGTTCGACACAATCCCTCTCACACACTCCCACAATAACAGTCCCCCAATCCATTCCATCCATCCCATCCTCCTCAGCTTCCAACTCCTCAATGGCGACAGGCATAAGCTGCACCTCGAATATCCGCCTCGCACCGCAGTTCTGACACCTCGGCATGCCCCTCGCAGCCTTGACCTTCCCGTCCGACCCGGTCTCGCCGATCACCTTCGCCACCTCGTCGCCCTTGGCATACAGCAGCGGCTGCCCGCCGTACTCGTACCGGATCACCTGGTCCGGGTTCTGGCCTACCCTGTCGGCGAACTTCTGGAAGGTGCTGTCCATCACCGATTCGAAGACTTCTTTGTCCTCTTTCCCGCCACCCCCCGAACCTGACCCTTCCGCGGCGTCGACGTCCATCACCTCGATGGCCTGGGACACCTTGGGAAGAGAGGTGGGTTCGAGGACCTCGTACTCCGCGTCGGAGATCCAGGAGACCGGGTAAGCGGGTGGGAGAGCGGAATCTTCCGGCCAGGGCTCGCGGGGTGGCGGGGGGCCGGCTGCCGGTTGGGTGTTGTTCAGGTTGAGCGTCTCGGCGAAGGTCTTGGGTAGTGCTGCCACAGCTGCGTCGACAGTCTTGTGGGCGGCTTCGGCGGTCTTCGTTGCTGCTGTCTCGGCGGTCTTCTGTACCGTCTCAACAGCTTTACCAAATGGATTGCTTGTTTTTCCCTCGTCCTTCTCTTGCGGCTTCGCGAAAGGGTTTTGTGCGCTCGACCCAGTAGAAAACGGGTTCGCAAACGGATTTGCACCACCAGCCCCAGCTCCTCCTGCAGGTGCCTTGACACCGAACAACGACTCCCCCAGCCCAGTCGACACGGCGGGCGCTTGTGTCTCCTTCCTGCTCTCATCGGCCTTCTTCTCCTTCTCCTTCTTGTCCTCTGGCGCATCACCCGTCATCCTCACCCCCCTCACGGCCCTGATGCTCCCCTCCTTCCGTCGGCAGCTCTTTCTCCTGCACGCGAATGCGTATAACCTCCTCTCGTGCGTGGGGAACTGCTTGGGCAGCTCGGCGTTCAGCTGGAGGAGGAGGACCATTGGGTCGCGGCAGGACTTGCATTTCGCTAGGGAGAGGGAGGCGGGTTTGGAGGGGTCGAGCCAGTCCTGTAGAAAACGAGGTTAGTATAGGTTTAAGAGGAGGGCAAGGGGGCGGGTGTAAGGGAATGGCGAAGTGGAAGATGACATGACGTACCGGCCGCCCACCGAGGCGAGAAATGGTCTCGCCTTTGGACTCTGTGGAGGCATAGCCTAGGAGCACGTCGGTTTCTTGGTACTCTTCCTCATAGCCGTCGTCTGATTCGCTGTCGTAGATAGCCATCTTTGTCGTTATGTTGTCCAAGAGTTAAGTCCTGGTCTCTTGTGCTGATGACTTACCCTTGGGCACATCACATGGCGAAATCTGGTCGGGCAACAAAGTTTTGGTGGGGAATCTGGCTTATCGGTGAGAGATAAAAGATTTGCCTGCTTACCCTACAGCCACCACCTAATACACCTTTCAGCTGGAGAGATGAGCAGCAGGCATGTCAACCAGGGATATTACTCTAACAGGCGACATCTAAGCACTGGTAGCCATGGAAGCTATAGACCTTAGAATACAGTTGTCACGGACTAATAACATGTGCATCATAATGTCCAAATCTTCTCCCAAGTGCTCACAACATCTATCATTCCAGTGTCTAAGCGAAGTATGGTATCTATACAGAAAGCACTTCAGTCACATTGACCCTTTCTCTCCCATCCACACTCCTCGTCACATCCCATCCGTCTACCTTACATCCCCTCCTCAGGTCCATCCATGCCCGGTCCAGGCCCCTTCGCCCTGCTCATCTGCCGAGCCTTGAGCAGCTCGTCGCACAGCAGCAGGTTGGACGCTATGCTCGCGCTGGAGGCGATGCAGTTCCTCAACACGCGGAAGGAGTCGTACACGCCCTCCAGCTCGGGGTCCATGGGGCTGCCTGTCGTCAGGTCGAGGCCGACGACGTTGCCCTCTGCGTACTCGTCTTGGAGCTCGGCGACTGGGAGATGGTGTTAGTGACCTGTCATCTACTGTGGACGGGATGTGGGGGAATACGTACTGGCTTCCTGGATATCATGTCCGGCGTTAGCAGCCAGCGTCTTGGGGATAATGAGCAGCGCATCGGCAAACGCATGAACACCCCACTTGGCCTTGCCCTTGACCGTCTTGGTGAAGGCATCACTCCTCAGATGCGCAGCGCACGCAATCTGGAAGGCACCACCACCGGGCACAACGCTCTTGTCCACAATCATGTTGTACACACTGCGCAGACCGTCGCGGACAGCATCCGTAATCTGGGTGATGGTATGCGTGTTGGGTCCCTTAATGAGCAGCGTAACGCTCTTGGCCTCCTTCACGTCCTCGATGAAGGTGTACTTCTCCTCGCCGAGCTGCTGCTCGTACACCAGACCGGCCCAGCCGAGCACGTCGGGGGATAGGTCCTCGACGCTGTTCTGCGCGGTGCCGCCGCAGACGAGCTGCAGCCTCTCCATGTTCCTGCGCTTGGCGCGGCGGAGCGCGAGGATGCCGTTCTTGGCGAGCACGTCGAGAGACAGGGGGTCGATGCCCTTCTGGTTGATAATGACGAAGTTCTTCTTGGGGTCGTTGCCGCACACCTCCTTCTTCAACTCGACGATCTGCTTGAGCTTGGCGTCGACGAAGCGGCGCTCGGACTCGACGAGCTTGTCGCGCTGCTCGGCGGAGGAGTAGAAAAAGGACGAGTTGATCTCGGACTTCTCGTACTCGAGGCTGACGTTGAGGGTGAGGATGAAGGCGTTCTCGACGCGGGTGGGCATGTCCGGGTGCCGGGCGCCGTGGTCGAGGGCCAGGCCGCGGATGAGCTGGGTGTCGGAGGCGGTGCGGTGCTGCATCTTCATGATCTCGACCATGTGCAGGTCGGGCTTTTCCGGTGCCTGATAGATGGCGAGGACGGCGTCGACGATGTCGGGGGTGAGTTTCTGGGCGAGGCTGCCGCTGAGCTTGGTGGCGAGGGACGTCCTTGCGACGGAGAGGAGGAGTTCGCGGTCGACTTCCTTGGGGAGCTTGAACTCGTCGAGGAACTGGGAGGATCACATGTTAGACCTAATGTCCAGAACCTTCGGATGCGTCATGGCAGTGTAATACCTTCAAGGCCTCGTTCTTTCCAATCTCGAAACCGTCTGTGATGACACGAGGATGGAGACCCTCTGATATGTACCGGTCTGCCTGCTTCAACAGCTCGCCGACCAGCAGCACTACTGATGTGGTTCCATCTCCGCAGATGTCGTCCTGTGCTGTGGCTGCCCTCGCGATCATGACGGCGGTGGGGTTTTGTATTTGCATCTCTCGTAGGAGGACGTTGCCATCCTTGGTAAGCTTGATCTGTCCGGAGCCGTCGACGAGCCTGAGAAAGAATCCAACGTTAGCCAGTGCATTAACCGTGAATGACAGGTGCCTCTTACATCTTGATGGTCCCTAGAGGGCCCAGGTTGGACTTGAGCACCTCTTGTAGGCCCTCGCCGGCACTGATGTTGACCTTCAAGGCTTCACCCCGCCTCTGTAAACACTATCAGCGAAATGTTCCGGTCATACATCGATTCAAGAAGGGCACGTTACCCTCGACTCGGCTTTCGGGTTGAGAAGCTGTGCGGCAGACATGATGACGGTATTGTATGGTGTGTGGTGGTTGACGGTAGAAAGGGTAGAATAGTGAGGCCGTCAAGTGGGTTGATGTTTGTTCAGAGAGGGGATGGGGACTGAGGGTCTTGGTTTGAAATGAAGCTTGCAGCTCTCACAGTCGCGATCCGCTTCTTCTCCTTGAACTTTTTTTGTGAGCCTCGCATGGCCAGGCTGCCGCTTCCCCTCGACAGCTGCCAGCTAAGGACGGAGCCAAAGCTTGGAGCTCCAGCCAATGACAGCTGCCCGTTTTAGTTAAGGAAGCACCTTATCATCGGCTACGGAAGTGCCACTCCCAGAAGTTATTCCTTAACAACGTCAACACAATTTTATTTGTACCTTCGCTGGGCATACCGGTACCTTTCTCCGGTGACGTGCTATGCACTATCAAATATGCAGAGCGACGTCGATCCAAGGTGCAGCAGGTGAAGTGCTGAGAGCTTCACAATTCATGTAAACGAACGCCACCGTTTTGAACTGCACCAACTCATTATTTAGACTTATACCATTGGCGGCGCTGTCTTGAAGAGACTCAGAGATACTTCCCGACAGAAGCCAAGGGCTTACACCGAGAGACTTCGACGGATCCTCCCTGGTGACAGGCTCACCACCGTATACAATGCTGTGGCCTAGGAGACTCGTCTCCCTAACAGCACTCACATCACTTACAACAGTCTCCGTTGTCTCTTCAAGTACACAAGCGTCAGCATCTCAGGGGCAGGAGGTCAGAAACGTAGCCATCATTGGTGTGTGAAAGCCATTTCTATTCGTCCGTCAGCTCGGTGTTATGTTCAGCTCTCGCTGACGTTTTGTAACAGGCGCTGGTGCAGCTGGTTCTTCCACTGCGTATTACTTAAGGAAGTACGCCGATGAGTATGACCTTGCCGTCAACATCACCCTGTTCGAGAAGACGGACAAGATAGGGGGCCGGACACTCACCATCGATCCCTTCGACATCGAGGTTCCGTATGAAAGTGTAGAACTGGGAGCATCCATTTTCGTCAAAATCAATGCCATTCTGTACAATGCGACCCGCGACTTTGGTCTCGCCACGACCACTCGCGAGGAAGATGGCGTCGACGGCATCCTGGCATTCTGGGACGGCGAGAAGGTCCGCTTCGACATCGACAGCGCTCACTCCGAATGGCGGACGAAAGCCCGCCTGGTCTGGCGGTACGGTTACTTTGCTCTGAAGAACTCGCAGGCTCTCATGCAGAGGGCTATGGGCAAGTTTCTCAACCTCTATGAAACGCCATACTTCCCCTTCAAGTCCCTGACACAGAGGGCCTCCGAGCTCGAGCTGTTGGAGGAGGCGAGCTCAACCGGAGAAGAGTTCCTTCGCAAGAACAAGGTTTGCAAATGTCCAATGCCAGAGCGGAACACTTGTTGCTGACTGGCATCGCAGATCCCAGATCTCTTCAGTCAAGAGTTCATACAGGCACTAACCCGCGTTAATTACGCTTCCAACCTCGCCTACATCCACGGACTCGAGACCATGGTCTCAACAGCCGCCGAAGGAGCAATGTCCGTCGTTGGCGGCAACTGGCGCATCTTCGACAAGATGGTCAAGGCCTCGGGCGCGGCATTCCTCCCAAACACGTCCGTCTGTGTCGTCGCTTTACACTCACCCACAGACCATCCATCCGTAGCATCCAGATACACCATCAACACGCGGCCATCTGGCGACGACACCTTGTCCATCGGCGAGACTCAGCGCGTGGTGTTCGACGACGTCGTCGTCGCCACGCCCTACCAGTTCAGCAAGATGCTGATCGGCCTCGGCTACTTGGAGAACAGGATCGATGACGAGGTCCCGTATATCACGCTACATGTCACCATCTTCTCCTCGCCTTTCCGACTGAGCGCGGAGTACTTCAAGATCGCACCCAACAAGGTGCCGACTACCGTCCTGACTACCCTTGCCGAGGGCGAGAGCCCTCTATCGGGATGGCAGGGAGCTGGGAAGGCGGGGTTTTACAGTATCAGCACCCTGAAGATGGTGGTTAATCCAAATACCGGCAGGGAGGAGTATCTATACAAGATATTCTCACCTTTGAAGGTCACTCCGGAGTTCCTCAGGTGCGGTTGGCCCACGCTTCGTACTGTCTGGGTCATATCAACAGCTAACCATACTTGTGTCAGCGAACTGTTCGGCGTCAATATCCCCGACACCTTCGTCGGGGAGATCCACCAGGACGAAGACGAAGGCCAGGCCAAAGTCGAACCCATTTCGTGGTACCACCCGCACGTGTTCCACTCCTATCCAAAGCCGCTCCCGCGAGTCACGTTCCAAGATCCGGTCGTTGCGCCAGGGCTGTACTATACGTCTGGAATGGAGAGCCTCATCTCGACAATGGAGACGAATGCTCTCATGGGAAAGAACGTGGCGCGGTTGATCATTGATGAGATCCTGAGTGCCCATAAGGAGAAGACTGCCGTGGTTGAGGAGGTTGACGAGAATGGTGTTCAACAGGTGTTGCAAGATTTGTGAAGGAACCTGACATCTTCGCTACTTTCTTGTCTATACCATAGTAAGTTTGAAGCCAATACATTCCAGAAGAACTTACTTCTCTGACCCTGGCTTCTTCTGCTCGTAGATCATAAGCGCAACATACACCTCCCCCGTCCCGCCATACGCAGAATCATCAAGAACATCATCCCATTCAACTCGAAACCCAAACCGCTTGTACAATCCCACCCCTTTCGACTTGGCATAGATGAAGACGTCCAGCCCCAGCTTCTCCGCCACTTCCATGCCACTCTGCATCAACGCCGCCCCTATTCCCTTCCGCTGGTTGTCGGGATGCACAGCCAGGTAGTCCAGCACTATTGTTCTGTTAGCAACTCCCCTCACTTCTCTCCCCATTCGCAAGTCTCGCTACTCACGCATATACTCCTTCCGCGCCAGTATCTCCTTCTTCTTCTCCAAGACACGGTCCGACAAATGATCCATCTCTGCATTCGGATCGAAGTGCGCACCCTCCGCGACCCTGATAATCTCCGCCTCCTCCTCCGCGCTTACCTCCGGGCTCATCGCCTCGGGCCAGACCGGCGTCCCATCTGGCAGCGTCGCGCGGCCCTCTGGTAGCGCCCACCGGGCGTAACCCACAAGTCTGCCGGATACCGGGTCGACGGCTTTCTGGTGTCGCCTCCTGGTTCGATGGGTTACCAGCACGCGTGGGATGCGCAGCGCGATTTGGCTTATGTGGTACGACAGGGTGCGGTGCTGCCAGGACAGGACCCAGTGAGGGTCGTCCCAGAAGGCGGGCATGTTGTTGGCCGCGAGGGCGGAGCTGTCGGCGAGGGTAACGGGCTGGATTAACCAAGGGGAAGACATCGCGAAGGAAAAGGGTGTTGTCTGTTTTTTGTGGCGGTACTAGCTTGGGTGTTCGGGGCATCAACAGGAGCTGTATACTGGAAACAAGCCGTCAAGGAGGGTGATATGAGAGTCTAGACCAACTGCTGCCTACCTAGGCCTCCGTTTATTTGTAGTGAGATAATGTAGACAACTACCGGTCGAATCCTTTCCCAGCTAATCCCGTTGCTTGGTTGGTTCAAACTGCATGCGGTTCACGTAGCGCCTTCATCCCGGTCCGGGTACTGCAACACAAGCTCACCCGGCATAACCGACATGCAGTAGCATCATCAGGTCTGGGCCGCGGGCGACACTGTGGACGACATGCCCGTTGTAAGGAACATCGTCGCAAACTGGACAGTGGGCATTCGCTTTCACTCTGGGCTACCTTGCCACAATAGTGTTCAGTGAAGTCTGATGCATGAGGGTATCTGGTAGTCGAAAGTCCAGAACATTGAATGCTACCATCCAAAACTCTCGTTATGAAACCACACATCTTTCCCCATCTCAACCCAGAAGCCTACGGCTTTCCTCACATCGCGAGCCATCCCCGCGGGGCCGCACACGACGACAGCTACGAGGCCTCGCGACTCATCCTGGAAGGCATCGCCCACAACACCCTGCAGGTCCGGTCGCTTGTGGTTATATCGAGGGATCTTGACCCGTACCGAACTGCCGCTTGCTTTCTCGAGGCTCTCCATTTCTATATCTCCTGGCTCAGTCACGTCTGAGGAACTCGATCCCCGACAGCCGCTTGTCACGAACAGCTCGACCCGAGCGTCGTCTGTAATACCGCCTCCCGAGGCCAGAACCGGCCAGCTAACCTCATCCGCGTCTCGTACCGCCCAGATCAGCTTTACATTAGCTGCCGCATTCTCCGCGAGAATGTGTTCGTAAAGCGGCAAGATAAATGTCGCGCCAACCCCGCCGGCCACGAGCAGGACCTGTTCGAACTCCGGTCCGGCAAGGTTAGGGAAATGCGCAGAGACGCCGTACGGCCCATCCACGTTAAGCTTGACTCCCGTCCCCGTGGCCTGAGTCTTCGCAAGTTCGGCAAGCCTGTTACTCAGCGGGCCGTCTCGTCGTCGTATAACAAACATCAGTTCTCCCGTCTCTTCTCCGACCGCTGCCACAGTAAACGGGTTGCATATCAGACCTGCCCGCCATCGTCCTTTCAGACTCAGGTACGCATGTCCTCCCGGGTATCCTCCAAACTTCCGTCCTTTCCCCTGAGGCACCTTAGCCACCACCTTGATCAACTCCGTCCCCGGCACAAACTCCACCACAGCGCTAGCCTTTACCGTCGCACAAAACCGCCAGACAACATCAGCAACATACACCAACCCCGCCTCACCCATGAACGTTCGCGCATGGTGCACATGGAACCAAATAACAAACGGCATGGCAAACGCAACCACCAGATGCGTGACGACGAACACCCTATACGACCACCGACGCACAACACCCATAGCAGTGCTACTCAGCAGAGTCATGCTGATGAAACCCAACATACCCAGTACAGGAACGAGACGTCCAAAGGCGCGCCCCAACCCGCCGATTTGGATGTAGAAGTTCAGGTAGAACGCGCCGTGCAGCAGGGCGAGGGTGTAGGTTATGGACCCCAACACCCGGTGCCAGCGGTTGACGTTCTCGTGGGAGGTGCGGAAGGCGAACGCCACTGGGTTGAGGCGCTTGGTGGCGAGCAGGTACTGCAGGGGGAACTGCGAGACGGCGATCTGCCCGAAGCGCTTGGTTAGGTGGTGGTAGTCTGTTGTTGGTCAGTGGAGTGTGGAAGTGGTGCACAATGCCAGGGGTATCATACCAGTTCCCGTCTGGTTTACACACAGGAAAAGAAGCCATGCCGCCCAGAGGCCGCCGAAGAACCACTCGTCTCTGCGACCGAGCGTGCAGTTGGCGATGCGGACTTCGTCCCCGAGCCACCAGTGTCCGCGCTGGTAAGTTCGTGATATCCACCAGCTCCTGCGATTCGGCTTTTGCCTCTTCGCCGCATCCGCCGTGGGCACGGCATCATACTCCGCCCCGGACCTGGCTGTCGCTTTCTTGACGATCCATCTGCCCAGCGGCACCAGCTGCAGACATATTATCACGGCAACGGCGGATAATTGCGCGTAGAAGCCATATCGATCCAGCAAAATCCGGCGCGCATGCTTCACCTCGTCCGGCTGATTGACGATTACGTATGGCCACTTCATCGCTTCTCACCGGGCATGTCGCTATTCACGACTTATTCATGTGAGTGAAAGTGTGAAAGTTCACCAATGCTTTAAGAAAACGAGCTGAGTGCAGGACTTGGTAAGAGCATTACCTAATCAAGCCACCACTGTAACCCGCCATGTGGAATCCTTTTGCTCTTCACCACCCACGCCATCCATATGCATGCTGACCTTGCAGGTCGTCAGGTGTGACCTGCTCTTTACGGCGTTGTGCCCGTCGATACGGTCGAGAACCTGTGGCATGGAGAGTCGGCAAGACTTTGCGTACAGCTTTTTGGAATTGGGTAGTAAGACATCTTGCACATGCACGGTTCTGTTGTGCAGAGCGACAATAATACGGGCCATGATTCGTTTCCGCATCGTTTGGAGTTTCGGGAGCCGCGATAACCGGAGTTGGTGTTGCTGTCGGCTTGACACTGGTACGGTTGCCACTTACAGAGTATTTTCTCGGTATTGGTTCTGTGAGTCGCGGTCCAGCTGTGCATCAACAACAACTAAATGGTAGCCATGATAGACTGCCGCAGTAGCACTCCTTTGCACATATCACTTGGTACCGGGAACGTCAAATGAATATGTTTCTCATAGATTTGGGCCGTGGGCACGTTGACATCTGACTGCCACAACCTGTCTGAGTACGGTAATGACGCGAGTTGGCTGTCCACTTCAGACGGCGATGCGTGTGTATTATGCATCCAGGTCCCTTCCAAGACGGAGCTGTTCCATGGCCAGTGATGAATATCTCAGCCCCGTCAGAGGTCAGTCACGGAGATGGCGGATCCAGGTCAGCCCTCTGACCACAATTTCCATGTACACTAGGCCCTCAGGACCAAGCTGAATTGATGGATAGCTGTCAAGCTCGAACACTCATGCGCCTCCAAAATCCCCGTATGGATTCCCATGCGTCCAGGTCGGCCAAGAAGTGATACAAGTGCCCCAAGAGGTTGGTCGGGAGTCCACTTGACCGAACAGAGGAAACGGTAGAAGGTCATGACGTAAACTGACTGAAGATTTCCACAACAACGAGAGATATGCCTCGCATCATCTCCCCAGATCTGGAGCAAAAGGTCGACTATACAGGAACCAATC
This sequence comes from Coniochaeta sp. 2T2.1, assembly GCA_009194965.1. Taxonomy (NCBI): domain Eukaryota; kingdom Fungi; phylum Ascomycota; class Sordariomycetes; order Coniochaetales; family Coniochaetaceae; genus Coniochaeta; species Coniochaeta sp. 2T2.1. The sequence continues at coordinate 900,131 of VSMA01000016.1, forward strand.
AGAAGAGAGGATGAGGTTCGGTGCGAAGGACAGGATGAGAGGCAGGGGCACGGCTAAATGACCATGGAAAGAGAGCAGTAGTCTCTGGTGCGGCAGACTGAGACAAATGTACAATGGAGAAGCGCCGTCTGGAACGGAGATATAGAATAACTTGACGGAGCCCTGAGAAGCTAGCAAAGGTGAAGCTCAAGTACCTTTGTTGTTGACAGCATGGAATGAAGGACTAGCACCGGTCCAGGCAGTGGAAGGAACCCCAAGAGAAAGAAGAGAAGCGATATGTCCTGGGTAAAGGGCAAATATTTGTGTCATAACGAATTCCGCAGGAGACACGTTGTATAGAAGTCCTGGTCATTGTGTTTACGGAAACAAACTGAAATGGAAATGATCACGTGCCAAGATGCCCAGTTGTCTCACTTATCCGAGGTGTGGCGTATGTGGCCCGCTAGCGGTTCTTGGGGACGCACCGCCACAACCTCTGGTTGTCACATGTGCAGGGGTCCCCTTGCTCCAAGCTTCCTGAGTGGTGGATTTCGTTCAAAATGACGTTCTGCTGCCTTCCCTTGTCACACACTCTTTCTTTCCTCCCGCATCAAACACAACAGCAGCTCTTGAACAAGTTTAAGGCTCTGCCGCCTGGCGCAAACCGCGTCACATATTAAACCGCGTCTTTTATCATACAACACGTTCTACACTGTCCCTTCCGATTACCTGTCAACTATTTCATCCATATCAACTCCTGCCAACAGAATAAACAAATAGGTAGCAGAACTCACAATGTTTGTGCTACGCAACGGTAAGTAACTTTTTGCCCCGCCTTCACTGATAAGAGAAGCTGCCCCTCCATATCGGCATCCCCAGCGACCACCAACACAAGCTACCCGACGCTGTTCGTACTGCGTGATTGTTTGCTATTACTTTTGATCTCTATTCCTAACCTCTCTCTCTTCCAGTTGGCAAGCTGATCTTCGGATCCGGCAACCAAGAGTCGCTGATCGAACTGCCCCAAGGCCAGCTCTACCTCGTCCGCCCGCTCTCGCCAAAGGGCTACTCCGAGCTCATCTTCAAGGACGCCACCGCCCGCATCCGCAAGACCGCCCAGGACTTCCAATACCAGCTCGTCATACAGCGAGTCTACGAGGAGGGCGAAGCAGAGCTCCTAGCTGAGGAAGACGGCGAGGACACCGAGGCCGACGCCGACATTCTTGCTGCCGAGCGCGACGAGAAGACATTCCTGCTTGACGAAGCCCTGCACTTCCGCGTCGAGAACCGCGACGGTAGCGAGAGGGTGCTTGCCTGGCGGGATCTGAGCGGTGACATCGGAGACGTCTACGAGTTCGTCTGTGACGCCTCGGTACAGCCCAGCCAGGTCCAGCAGTTCGAGGCTGTGGCCAAGAACTGCCAATACGAGCGCAAATACCGGAAGCCGCACACCACTGCTACCGAGGAAGACCTACAGCAGTTCGAGTTCGACGACGAGCAGCCGATCCCGCAAGCGAGCCCACTACACAGCCCTACATTGACCCGGTCTATCGAGTCGTCTGACTCAATGTTTCTATCCAAGGCGTCACCGGCAACACCCGCTAAGGGTGCTGTCAAACAAGCCCAGATTGTCGAGGCATCCCCGCAAGTCACACCGACGAAGGCTGTACGGGACCCAAGACCTCCCAAAGTCGCCGCACACCCCGAGGCCACCGAGCTTCTCACCGCCGAAACCTGTGAGCTACACTTCTTCGATTTCCCGTCCGGCTCGTTCGTCCTCCAGGATGCCGCCGTCACAGCGACAGTGACCGAGGTGGGCAAATGGCAATACTGGCTCCAGGTGTCGAGCAGCGAACGCGACTGGCTTGGCATTCCCGTCGTGGCAGACATCAACCCCGTCTTCAACTTCGAGTTCCTGTCCTTCATCTTCAACCAGTTTACCGAGGATGGCAACGCATACTCCTGGCTCCTCCGCTTCAAGGACCAACCGACCCTGGAGCGTTTCCAGGAAGGTGTTCTGCGCGCCCTGTGGGAGCAGCTGAACGAAATCAAATGGTCCAAGGTCACTGACAAGGAGCGCGACTACGTTGCTGATGCCTTCGCCGACTTGGCCATGGAGGATGTCGAGCATGCGGATGAACATGAGGAGGAAGAGGAGGAGGAGGAGCTCGAAGACGACCGTGCCCAGTCAGAGCACTACGACACAGATGAGGAGGATGACGACCAGGAATATCAGCCAAAAGACGGCGACGTGAATAAGCAACTCGCAGTCGGCTACAAGCATGACCGGTCATTTGTCGTTCGTGGCTCCAAGATTGGAGTCTTCAAGCACACACCCAACAACCATCTCGAATTCAGCACCAATATCTCCAAAATCGAGACGCCCAAGGGCGATCTCTTCTCCCCGAAGAAGGTCATGCTGCACAACGAGGACCGCAACCTCATCCTGCAGAAGGATAACGACCCCAACAAACTGTACCGCATGGACCTCGAGTACGGCAAGGTTGTCGATGAGTGGCAGGTGCACGAGGATATCCCCGTCGTCACATTTGCGCCGGAGAACAAGTTCGCCCAGATGACGCACGAGCCCACCTTCCTCGGTATCAGCAAGAACGCGCTGTACCGCGTCGACCCTCGTCTAGCGGGTTCCAAACTCGTTGACGCACAGCTGAAGCAATACAAGAGCAAGAACGACTTCAGCGCCCTCGCCACGACGGAGAAGGGTTACATCGCCGTTGCCAGTGACAAGGGCGACATCCGCCTCTTCGATCGCCTCGGCATCAACGCCAAGACGCACATCCCGGCCCTCGGTGAGCCCATCATCGGCCTCGACGTGTCAGCCGACGGCCGCTGGGTACTCGCGACATGCCGCACCTACCTCCTCCTCATCGACGCGCAGCAGAAATCCGGCAAGAACGAAGGCAAGCTCGGCTTCGAGAAATCCTTCGCCGCTGACGCCAAACCGCAACCTCGCCGTCTCGCCCTCACACCCGAGCACGTGGCGCAATTCTCCCACGAGACAACAAAGGGCGTATCCTTCACCCCCGCCAAATTCAACACTGGCGCCGGCACGGAGGAGACATCCATCATCACCGCGACCGGCCCATACATCGTCGAGTGGTCCCTCAAGAAGGTGCTGGCCGGCAAGAAGGCGCCCTACCTGATCAAGCGCTACACGGACGACATCAAAGCGGACGACTTCAAATTCGGCACGGACAAGAACGTCATCGTGGCGCTCCCGCACGAGGTTAACATGGTCGACCGCGCGAGGCTGAAGAGGCCTACGAGGGAGAGCATCGCGGGCGATTTCAATGCGCTGCGCAGGGGTTCTGGTAGGATCGGGACGCCAGGGAGTGGGAGGTATAAGCTCGGGAAGGATGATGTTGTGAAGGAGTATTAGGATGGGCAGTTGGGTGGATGTGGTGGTTCATTTTTCTTTTCTGGTTGCTGACTCTTTTCTAACTTTAACGGTCTTATGGATCGCCGGTGGATGCACAGTCTGTTGTGGCTCTTGGAAGGGTCTGATGGAACGGTTTACGTTTGGCGGTTTGCGGTGTCTTTGAGATAAAGCCGAATCGTTCTTGGAGGGAATCAGGACGCGTTTTACGGTTCTCATTTTGTTTGGCGTTCGATGAGCTTCGCACTAGGTAGATACCTCGGGAATTAAGAAATGATGCTCGCAACCCATGCTTATGGTTCTAATTCCCTTGGGCTTAGCTTCCAGGTTGTCAGTAGTCTCTAGTGTCGACGACATAATGGGTAGTCTATATGCCTCCTCCTTACGAGGTCGCGAATGCAGAACAATATCAATTACCCAATTCTACATAAACTCCTGTTGACCAAAGCACTGTAGCTCTCCGTATGCGAATAGTGTGGAAATACGTATTTGTAAAGACCGTCAGTGAAAAAACGCCGGTCAATATTCGTATTGGCTCTCATGAAAAAAAAATCCTCACTCAAACGCACAGGTATGCATCCCCTCCCCTCATCATTTTCCCCGTAGCACACAACATAACCATCCATCACTCCTTCTTCTCCTCCCCATCAATCTTCCCTTCAACCTTTTCCATCACCGCCGTCGCGGCCTCCTTCGCCGCCACAGCGGCCTCGGTGGCCCGGTCCCCCAGCGCCCGGAGCGGCATCGTCTTCTTGTCCGCGCCCTCTTTCGACGTCGTCGTCGTCGACCCCTCCGCCTCGGTGGCGGCGCTGATGCGCGTCAGCTCGGCAACGAAGCTCTGTCCCCACCAGGCCGAGGTGTACTTGAACACGTAGCGCTCGAGCTTCTTGAAGTTGGCCTCGCGCTGCTCGGCGCTCATGGTCACGGCGTCGTGGATCGCGTTGGCCATGTCCTCCGTGTTCCAGGGGTTGACGATCAGGGACCCGTTGAGGGACTGCGCCGCGCCCGTGAACTCCGAGAGGATCATGACGCCGTGGCGCTCGCGCTGGGTGGCGATGTACTCGTACGACACGAGGTTCATGCCGTCGCGGGTGGAGGAGACGAGGCAGACATCCGACACGGCGTAGAGGGCGGTGAGCTCGTCGAAGGACACGGACTGGTGCAGGAAGTGGATGGGCATGAACTCGATGGTGCCGAACCTGCCGTTTATGCGGCCCACGAGCTCGTTGACGACGGCGCGCAGGTTTTGGTATTCTTCCACGTCCTGGCGCGAGGGGACGGCGACTTGGACAAGCACGATCTTGCCGACCCATTCTGGGTGTTCGGTCAGGAAGACCTCGAGGGCGTGCAGTTTTTGAGGGACGCCCTTGATGTAGTCCAGCCGGTCGACGCCGACGATGAGCTTGACACCGTCAAACTTGCGGGTAAGCGCGGCGATGCGGGCTTGCACGGAGGGCTTCTTGAGGCCCTCGACGAACTTTTCCGGGTCGATGCCGATGGGGAAGGCGCCGACCGTTACGAACTTGCCGTTGAAGTCGACTCCGTTTGGTGTAGTTGGCGTTGAGCTGCAAGACTGTTAGTAAATGTGGACGGTGCGCTCAATGGAGGGAGGGAGACGTGCAGGATGCGCGAACAACTGCTGAGGAAGTGGCGGGCGTAGTCGTAGGTGTGGAAACCGATGAGATCGCAGTGCAGGACACCGAGCAGAAGGGCCTCTCTAACGGGCAGGATCCTGTATATCTCGGAACTGGGGAAGGGGGTGTGGAGGAAGAAGCCAATCTTGACGTTCTTCTTCCTGTTGCCGATCTCCTCGCGCAGCATCTCGGGCAGCAGCATCAGGTGGTAGTCGTGGACCCAGATCATATCTCCGTCCTCGACATCGTCGACGACTGCCTTGGCGAAGAGGCGGTTGACCTCGCGGTATGCGCTCCATGCCGATTCGTCGAAGGTGATCTCACCGGGGTGGTAGTGGAAAAGGGGCCATAGGATGGAGTCTGTAGCCATAAAGTTAGTGAGAGGCATTAATTGGAGGTAGGCTAGGGCTTCGACTCACTGGAGAAGCCGTTGTAGTGGCGGTCAGCCAGTTCGTCGTCGATAAAGACGGGATGTGCGTTATACTCGTCATTCAGGCGCTTGACCATGGGGCCAGCCTCTGCGTCGGGCACCTCCAAGCCGGGCCATCCGTACCACTGGAAGGTCGTCGTCTTGGACAGGCCGCTCAGGCCGGTGACGAGACCGCCCGAGGACATGGAGAAGGTGTAGTTGCCATCGTCGGAGCGCTTGATAGTGATGGGTAACCTGTTGGAGATGAGGAGTAGCCTGCCTCCGGAGGCGTTGTCGTCGAGCACGCCCGGCATTGTGAGTTGTGATGTGACGTGGTGCGGTCTGGTGTGGATTGTGTTTTGTTGAGAGACCCGAGAGAGACACAACTTTAGCTCCAGCAGCCCGCAGAAGCTGTGACGTAGTTGATCTAGAAAACTTCCGCTCGCTCGGACGACTGAGACGGTTGTCTAGCCCGGTTTCGGATGAATGAGGGAGGGCTAGGGAGATTGAGGGAAAACTGAAAGATACTGATTGTGTATTGCAGGGGAAAAAAGAGGCACGGGCGGTTTTGTAAAGAGAAAAAGAGAGAGCTTGGTCGTGGTTTGCTTCGTTGGCTGCGAATCGTCTCTCGCTTCCAGCTTGTCAACTGTCAGATTTGTCTGGTGCTCCTCCAGGGCAGTTCTTGGAACTTCCGTCCAGTGGCTCCAAATGGCTCCAAAACTGCTGCCAATGGTGGGGTAAAACGACGTCAGTGACACCTAATTGTTGGCGGGGTACCTGATCAACATGCTTGCTTTAGCAGGTGCTAGCGTCCACCACAGGGAAGGCGCCGCTGGTTTCAACTTAAGAGCGCCTGCCTTTTCGAATAAGTATCAGATGTCTTCATTGATTTTCAAATCATGAGATCAATGTTTCTGTGATATGGCAGTGCCTTCCAGGTTTCCCCTCTCGTTGTACCGAATGCATGTAAATGCCTCTCTCTTCAGATGTGCTAGCGAGGGCATTAGGGGTGCCACGGCCACCTCACAACTCCGTGACTGTCAACCCAGGGGAAACTGTCGCGATAAATTCCCGGTTGCCCGATACACAAAGAGACTTACACGCGTGCCGTCATTTCGACGTCCTGTTGTGATACTCCGACTTGACATCAAAGAAGTGACATCCATGGATCCCAGTGGAGCACAGTAGCTGAAGGTCCGAATGCTTTTAATACCGCATAGCTGGCCTTGACTACCTACCGTCTCTAGATGTCGGCCCTACTTCCGCTATGCATGCCAATATCCGCGGCCAGCAAAATGCACAACACACGCTCGCTACCCGGCTCGCATATATCCAGGAGCCGCATCCCACTCTTTACCCAAGCGCCACAAGCAGCCTGACTTTAATGGCTTCCGGGAACATCAAGGCCAATCAGTCGATCACGGGGTCAAAGAGCACAGTTGCCCTTCGACACCGACGAATGATCCAGTAGGTGAATAAACAGATGATTTGTTAGCTCCCCTTCCCTTCAGAAGCAAAATATAAAAACAAATTGCCAACAGCCATGGTGAAGAATGGCAAAAAGATGAGTCTCTCCCGCCGGGAATTGAACCCGGGTCCCGAGCGATTGCTGCGGCCGGATGGCGTTTGACAAGCTCATATACTAACCACTATACTACGGAAGATTTACAGGTGTTAAACACCTGTCGTAGACTGTGGGGCTGATGGAAGAACGGGTCGTTGTTCATGGAGATAGAGATACAATAGTGCCCTGCTACCCTATAGTCAACTCGAAGCATTATCTACGTTAGCTGCATCTTCTGTTATCTTTCCATTGTAGAGGTTCCAACCTCACCACATAGCAGAGAGCATTTCACCCCCGGCACCACTCCTCGCCAATATCGAATTGGCACGTATATGCCATGCTCAGAGAATCAAGTACCTTATAGCAGCAGGGGAGAAGAGGTACATAAGGAGAAGTTGGTAGGAAGAATAGCTAAGTCTAATCGTCTGGAAGTTTGATTGAAGTTCGATAAAGGAGATAGTTGGCTTCCACGTCCGTGTCTCCGGACCACCTTCCGATATCCCTGAGCTAAGGTCTCTTAACATCTAACAGATGCTCTACCATGCCTCACGATTATCCCCAAAAAAGAACTGGCAGCTGTTGAAGCCACTAACAATAACCCGTTGAACGCCATGCCCGCAGTCCTAACCAAACCCTCTACCCCATCCCATTTTAGACAGTCAAATCATCCCCCCAAACCTGCTTCGCAATCTCCACATTCAGCCTGACCTTAGCCCACTGCTCCTCCTCAGTCAAATCGTTCCCCTCCACCGTCGAACTGAACCCGCACTGATGAGACAGACAGAGCTGATCAAGTCCCCGAGGGCAGTACTTAGCCGCCTCGTTCAGCCGGCGCACGATATCCTCCTTATCGTCCAGCTCGGGCTTCTTGCTGCTCATCACGCCCAAGACGACGATCTTGTTCTCGGGCAGATGCCTCAACGGGCTGAAATCCCCCGACCGCGCGTCGTCGTACTCGAGGAAGTACACGTCCACGTCGAGCTGCTTGAACAGCACCTCGGCCACGGGCTCGTACCCGCCCTGCGCGAACCACTGCGAGCGGAAGTTGCCCCGGCACAGGTGGATGCCCACCACCATGTCCTTGGGCCGCTTCGAGATGGCGCGGTTGATGAGGTCGGCGTAACTGCGGGTGATTTTGTCCGGGTCGTCACCGTGCCGCTTGGCGGCCTCGGACCGCATGCCGGCGTCGCAGAGGTAGGCGAGGTTCGTGTCGTCGAGCTGCACGAAGCGGCACCCCGCCGCGTAGAGGTCGGCCAGCTCCTCCTGGTAGACGCGCACGACGTCGTCGAAGAAGGGCTCGAGGGTGGGGTAGGCCTCCGTGGAGATGGCGTCCCGGCCGCCGCGGAAGTGCACCATTGTCGGGGAGGGGATGCACACCTTGGCCGTCACCGTCTTGGAGCCCTTGTTCTTGGCGATCTCCTGCTCGATGAACCTGTAGTCGTCGACCTGGATGGCGTTGGGGTGGCCCAGCTTGCCGACAACGACGACGCGGGGAGGGGTCATGCCGTGAGTGGTGACGTTGGTAGAGGACATGCCGCCCTGCCTCTCGACGCCGGCCAGGTGCTGCAGGAAGTCGAGGTGGAAGAACTCGCGCCGGAACTCGCCGTCCGTGACGCTCTGGATGCCATTCTCGATCTGCTTCTGCACGACGGTGGCGATGTGCTTGTCCTCCAGCTTGCGCAGCTCCTCGGCCGAGATCTCCTTGGTGTCGAGCTTTGCGCGGGCGGCGAGGACTTCCTTGGGGCGGAGGAAGGATCCGACGTGGTCGGCGCGGTAGACGCCGGTAGGGAGAGGCATTTCTGTTTTGTGTTATGAGTGACGTAGGTAAGTAAATATGCTGTGGTTGTGTACAACGTTGGACAACTGCTCAGTCAAAGATGCAGGTACCCTCGAGCTATATAAAAAGACCCTAGACTTCTAGGGCCATCTTAAATAAGGTACCTGTGCTGCTACTAAGAAGAACAATCACCCGGTCCTGCGGGATGGATCCTTCCTCGGGATTCCCGTCCGCCGTTCCTGCTCGGACTGGAGTCACTGGACTGCCATTGTACAGAAAAGGGAGCAACAGAACTGGAGAGAAAAGCTTTTCCGGCGGGACAGGTGTATCTCTGATGTTTCCCAATCACAAGCTGCAGTCGCAGGGCTCGCTAACGAGATGCGGGGTAAAAGTGATTCACTCTGCCCCTCTCCAAGCATTCTTAGTGCTATCTCGATCTGCCGGCACTGCGTTCAGCTGGCCTCGGACCAACCATCGGCGACGTCGAACCCACTGTAACGTCCACCAGCGGCCCGATTTTAGGGGATGCCGCCATGGGCGCGAGCTGGAGAGGATTCAGTGGGATCAAGCGGTGTTCGGATCGTTCGATGGCCCATCACTGATTCCGGCACTGATGGTCGGCCTGGGACAGGACAGCCAACAGCCCGGAAGCAGTTGTCTCATTAATCATTATGCAGCCTCGAGTGACCAGCCTCTGTTGCCCCGTTCATCCATTGTGTATAAATCCGCCATGTCGAAGCTCACGATGCAAATCTAAAGTCCAACCGCTTGTTGCCAGCATCCCTCGTCTTGGCCAGGTAATCCAGTTTGTCGTCCTCGTTCATCCGGTTCCACGTCCTCTCACGGTACTTGTTCCGTGCCGTGTAGTACACCTTCGTCAGGGCGTACAGGCCGATGTTCAAGATGGCAATGCCGATCAGCACCGAGTTGCCCCTGGTGTACCTGGGCGCATCGTCCTTGCGGTATATGTTGGCCGCGATGATGCCTCCCCTGCTTGCTGTGAGTCCCGGCACGCCGACCAAGTTATTGAGATAGGGAAACTCACGCTTGGACACACATGTTATACATCGCCGCTCCCACAGTCCGGCTCCTAACCGTGTTCGCATTTCTGCTCGCCCAACCGACCTGGATAGGATGGCTGTAAGGATTCCCCAGAAACACAGTCATGACTCCCCAAACAGTCCACTTCGACACAGCACCCGTGTCAACGGTCCTCAACCACACAAGAAACGGCAGAGCCCAGACCTGCGGTATCGCAGCAACCAGCGCCAGCTGTCCGAAGATCTCCCCCAGGTATGTCAGCACCACCATATTCGTGACGTGCAACAGCTGCGAGGGCACAACGAGCAGGTTCGTCTGGAAGGTCGAGAAGCCCAGGTCCTTGAGCGAGAGGGTGAGGTAGATGTTGGGCGTGGCGAAGGGGATGTGGTTCGTCAGGCCGAGCATGTAGATCGGCCAGAGGTCGTAGTCCATCAGGCTCTTCCAGAGGAGGCCGAGGGAGATGGCATCGCGGTTGTGCATGTTGCCCTTTGAGGGGTCGTCGCGGATGACTCTGTTCACCATAATTGTTTCCTCCCTGAACAATGTCAGAACAGCATGTTCTCGAGGTTGTAAGGGCGGACATACCGAGGAGTAAACCACCCCTTCTTTCCCCTGAGCCACCCGGATGTCTGTGTCGGTCCGGCCGGCATCATGCCGAATGAGGTCAACCCCAGACACATCGTCACCAACCCCTATCGAATGTCAGCTATGTCGCTCAAGTGCCTTATACATGCATTTCTCGCACCTCAACCAGAAACAACCACTTCCACCCGGACAACCCCAGTATCCCTCGCATATGTATCAGCGCATAAGCCGACAAGGCAGCAACGACATCCGCAACCACAATAGCCGCCCAAAAGAATCCCAGTCTGACAGTGAGCTCGTGGTGCTTGTAAAAGTAAGACAGATACAGCACCACATCCGGGATGAAGCCGCCCTGCAGCAGCCCCAACAACGACCGGTAGACGAGAAACGACGTCCGGCTGGCGATCCGGTACTGGCTCGACGCGACGATGGACCAGAGCACCATCTGCGTCGGTATCCATCTGTCTGGGCCGACCCATTTGCTAACCAGCTGGGAGGGCACTTCGGCGAGGAGGAAGGAGAGGGCGAAGATGGAGTTGCCTAGGTTGTAGTCTGAGAGGATTAGCGCTGAGGACATTGTGCACTGGCCAGGCACACGCACCGTTGGTCGTCATGCCCAACTCCTCCAGCAGGTTGTCCGTCACGGCCTGCCGAATATTGGCCCTGTCCATCTCGAGCGCGCAGAACATGATGCACGCCCACACCATGATCCGGACGTCGATCTTCCTCACAATCTTCCGCTCTTCAGCCCATGTCCAGCGGGCGTCCGGGTCGAAACGGTGTATGTTCTCCCTGCGTCGACACCGGGTCAGCATCGTCAACTCGCCTATGATGCGAAGAGGCCTAACCAATCTTCATTAGGCCTATACTGCTCCGCCAAATCGACATCATCATACACGCTAGGCTGTCAATCGTCAACTCATATCCGGCAGCCGGTATCGACGGGGTTTGTCACCTGAGTGGCAATATCATCCAGGGCCGACTCCCTGACACGACTCCACCAGAACCGCCTCCGCACCTCCGGAGAGCCCAGAGCCGGACCGGATTTCCCTATCAAAGCGGTCGTGACATCGGCGATGTCTTTGTCGGAGCCGGCATCTGAGACAGCATCGTCGTCTCGTCGGGCATGAGGCTTGAACTCGACCAAGCTAGCCATCGTCAGCTACCAACCAGGTCTTTCTCAAGAGTATGAGAGCCAGAGCAGAAAAGGAGCGAAACGGCACTCGACGTACTTTATACCCTCCTCGCTCCCACTAGCCAGGCAGTCTTCCCGGATAGCACGTGTAGTTGACGCCATTTCGCAATGCATATAAGCCTTGGATAGTCATGTCTGTGTCCGTCCTGATGACTGCTTAGAACACACCAAACCCCACACCGACATTGTCAGAGTGAAACAGCACAAGCACTAGGTAAGCTCTGGTTAGTCGTCGCGTGGACGGGATAGGCCGCTTAGATCTGGAGTATGATCTTTGGTAAATGGCGACATCTGGCGAGTGATGCGGTATGCCGCCACAAGGAGGAGGGAGGGACATAGGTAAGACGGTGTGAATGACGTGCTTTGGCGCCATATTTCGCGTTTGCGGCAGCCTCTCATCACACGCCGTGCTTCATCGACTTCTATGAGATATGCACTTGCGTGGGGAAGGAAAGTTGAAAGTCGATGTCAGAACATGATATAAGAGAGAAAGGCCATTCTCGCTGTTGGGAATGGTGAACAGAGCGACCGTTCATCAGACAATGACATCGAACTGAGAAGCATCAGTCGCGCCGACAGTAAATCGGATAAGGTATCTCTCTCCTTCCTCTGAGCAAATACTCCCTGGTGATGATATATCTCGGAAAGCGAGTCAAAACAAACCTATCGTCACATTGCTAGTTGAGCAGCTGTCGATTTGCAGTTGGAAGAGGAATTGGATGAGAACAGGACACCGGCGTTAGCTCCGTTTTCAGGTGGATTTCATAATCCCGCTTAACAGCTCACTTCCTAACAACCACCCAACCAGCTTCACAGCTCGATGAGGGACCATGGCGCAGTTGGCTAGCGCGCAGGTCTCATACCCTGTATGATCAGGCCGTTCACGGCTTGAGTAATCCTGAGGTCGGGAGTTCGAGCCTCCCTGGTCCCAATTCATTTTGCCATTTGGTTGTTCTCTGTTTTGTCTTTTGGTTTCATTTTGACACAGCACCGTTTTGACGTTGCAGTTCGGATTGAGCTTGTTCTCGTCATTCTGTGCAAGGTTTCCGTTCAGTCAGTCAGTGAGGGATCAACTTCAGCAGACGACAGAAACAGGCGTGCAGTCCTCCTTCATTGTCAGGCCGTGAGGACCACCACTACAAGCTGACCTTGATAGTCGAGCGGAAATGATACGCACGTATCGGCAGACGATTTGCAACTCAGGGCCGAAACTATTTTCCTCATCCTCAATGTCGCCCTGCAGATCATTTGCTAATGGTGGCTTAGAAGACAAACAACAGAGGGCCTTGAGAACAATTCTAAGCTACCCCAAGGGCGGCTGAAAATGCTCCCTGATCGGCACGACTAAGCTCTCGAATACCCTCACGAGCGCTTCCTTACCATTGTTGTTGGTGTAGCCCCGTCTATCACCAGATCAAGTTGGTCAGCATCCTGGAATGGAGGCGCAAATACCGTGCAGGCCCCTTAGGCAAGTCCGAGGAACAGGAAGCTATAAGAGGTCCGCCATCATGGATTCCTCTGCCCTAGGCGTCAAGCCCCAGGATTTCGCTTCCCGGTAAAAGCGAGATGGCTGTCAAACAGCTCTTGTCCTAGCTTTGGGAGCTGGTGTTGACTCCCCTCTGCTACCTTCTACCCTTGATTGCATTGGCGTTGCTGGCCTACGACGCTGTTGGCCGGTACCGCAACCGGGACAGATCCGGGGTGCCTGTCGTGGGCTGGATCAGCCCTATCCAAACTAGAGTGGCCGCGCTGTGGTACATCTTCAAGCAAAAGACTCTGCTTGATGAAGCCTACGAGAAGGTACTTGCTTGCCGCATAAAGTGCTTGACTGACCCGATGCTCGCGTAGTATCTCAAGCACGGAGACCCATGCCGTATCCCAGACTTCGTGTTTGGGCCCACCCTCGTCCTGTTGCCGCTTTTCCGAGCTTCAATGGGTCATCTCTCAGCCCCCGACTGTCCTAGATTATATGTTCACCCAAGACGACGTGGTCCGGACATCCGAGGTCCTATTCGACGGTGACAACCCGTACAACAAGGGCGAGTTCATGGCCCCCGGCTTCCCGACCCTCGGCTTCCCGGCCATCTGGCTCTCCAAGCGCTTCAGCGGCCCCAAGAACGTACTCTACAGGGCCGTCCAGGACTGCGTCGGACGCGCGTGGGGGTCCGACACGGAACAGTGGCGCGTAGTCAATCCCACCGATACAGTCTTTGATGCCGTCAAGCAGGTCTGTTACGCCGCCTTCCTCGGGTACGAGAACAGCTACGTCCCCGAAGTATGGGAGATGGGCCAGCAACTGGCGGACGGACTGTTCATCGCCGACTACCAGGCCCGATGCGTGCCCAAGTTCCTGAGATGGCAGGCTCTGTGGGTGACTGCCTGGAAGGTCCGCCGTCTTCACACGCGTTTTCGCAAATGGCTGGGGCTGGTTATTGCCAGGCGAGTTGAGGTGCTCGCGGCTGGACTCGCTGGTGTAACCGACGAGGAGTACAATGTTGAAGAACCCAGTCTGCTTGACACTCTCATTCTTGAGGAGATGAGCAAGCAAGAGAAGCCCGGCCAGCCGTTCCCTCCCATCGTCCATGAGCGCATCCTCCGGCTCATCACGGGAGTCATCTTTAGTACCACGCAGACCACTTCGATCATCGGCTCCCGCACCATCGACCTTCTTGTTCGCAATGCCTCGGAGGAAGTCCATCGTCAAATCCGGCAAGAAGCCGAGTCTCCGGAAGCATCCCTCACGACAGGCGACACAGTCACCAAGAACAGTCTGCATCACCTGAGTACATTGGACAGCGCCCTTCACGAGTGCATGCGGCTGTACCCCTTCGAAAACACAACTACCATCCGCACGCTCGTCGTCGACCAAGCGTTCGACCTCAACGGGACCAAATACGTCCTCAAAGCCGGCGACCGCATCAGCTTCGCCAGCGTCAACGTCATGAGCGACCCGGACATTTTTGAGAACCCGACCAAGTTCGACGCCTTCCGCTTCGCCAAAATGCAGCAGCGGCAGCAGCAGAACGGAGCGGACGACGGCAGACACGCCTACGCTGCCCTGGGCTACGAGTATCTTGCGTTAGGCCACGGCAAGACGGCGTGTCCCGGCCGGCAGATGGCGAGCGATATCCTGAAGTTGATGCTGGCCGAGATGTTTCTGCGGTATGAGATGAAGCCGGAGAAGGAGGGGGGTTCGGTGCCGGCCACAAGAATCGGGCCCTTCCTGCCGCCGGATCGGTCGAGGAACTTCTTTGTCAAACGCAGGAAGGAGTAAGATGCAAGACTCTGGGAGATCGGAATGAGTGGAACAAGTCATTGACAAAGACATGTTTGCACTCTTGTAAGGTAACTTGGTACTCATGCACCACGACGTGGACCACTCAGTATTCTGCCGTTCATTTGCAGCAACTAGGAAAAGGGTTCACACACTTAACAAGCCTACCCTTAGGTACCTCAATACGAGACTCGCTTCAGATAGACGTCCGTCCAATGTTGGGGCCTTGAACCCCTTAAGACTGTCTCGACGGACTCGTATGGGACAGCTACCCTATACCTCACGGCTCCGCCAGAGCCCGTAAGACATCGGTTCTCCGTCACTAATCGGGACTTTGGACACCAGCTTGAGTTATTCTAAATTGTTCAACAATATGAGCCCTAGCGTCACATCATGTCGGACTAAAACGCAAGTGACATCTAGCTCTAACATAACGACCAGCACAGCTCAGACATGACCACTTGGGCTTCATGGAGCAACACCACGCTGTAACGCCGTGGCCGCGGCAAAAACAATTTTCCACACGAGCAGCTAGTCTGATTACTAAACACGCGTACACAGAATGTTCTGCAACATGCGCCGACAATCTCTTTTTTCTGTGTGCGCTCAGGAGGCAAAAGTTAGCGGCCTCGTCTCGACCTGCCATCGCGGGACGGCTTGGCAACCAAACTCGGCTCGCCTTGCCGCATCCACAAACCACCTCCTATTCACTGACTCTCCCTCCCGCGCGGAAGCGACAGACCGCTCTACCCCAGGTATATCCGCCATGTTACTCGCTTTCTCGAAGCAACACGAGACGAGTAATGCACCAGAATGGCGCAGTAAGGACCGGTACTGATTTCAAAGCAGAGTGCCTGAACCATGGCTCGATGAACCACCGGCTGCCGACAGCCAACAGTTCCTCCGCGACATGCCTTCTTCTTGTCTCGGAGGTGATAACAACCAGCAAGATTAATAAAAGAGCCCCAAGAACTGATAGGTGGCACCCCATGTAGCATAGATAGGGGGTATCCAAGTCCCGCGGCTCGAAGCATCGACCCCTGAAGGAGCTTGATAACAAAGCTTGATTTGTCTCCTCAGTTACCCTCCTAAGACTCCCGCATGGAAGCGGCACGAGTTCGGAGACTTCAGAGGTATAAAGACCCAGCATACCTCCCTTCTCTCTCTTCTGTTCTCCCAGTTCCTCGCAAATCAGCAACGAACTACCACACACCTTCACCATCATCACAAAACCACCTAACCCAACGCCCACACCACCCGCATCCACAATGTCTCCCAACGAGCCCCAACCCGCGATCGCCTCCCCGGAGACCCTCTCCTCCCCCAAATCCGTCGCCATAATCACAATGTCCACCCGCACCCCGCGCGTGGGACCCCAAGTAGCGGCCCTCGTCAAGTCCATCATCGAGTCCAGCGCGGACGCATCATCCAACATCACCCTCCACCCCATCGACCTGGCGACCTTCAACCTCCCCGTCTTCAACGAGCCCGTCATACCCGCCATGGTGCCCGCCCAGGCCTCCTTCACCCACCAGCACAGCAAGGACTGGTCCGCCGCCGTTGCCGCCCACGACGCCTACGTCCTCGTCATCCCGGAGTACAACGACGGCATGGCCGGCGGCACCAAGAACGCCATCGACTACCTCAAGAACGAGTGGGATGGCAAACCCGCCATGGTGGTCAGCTACGGTATCCAGGGGGGCAAGTTGGCGAGCGAGCAGGCGCACGGTAGCATCCAGCGCCAGGGGGTGAAGACGACGGTTACGCGGCCGAACCTGGTCTTCTTCGGGAGTCACGGCCCGGAACTGTACAGTGCCATGCTGCAGGGCGAGATCGGGGAGCAGACGAGGAAGCAGTGGACGGAGGAGGAGAGTGTGCATATCCTCAAGGGGTTTGGGGAGTTGAGGGCGCTGTTGTTCGAGCCTGTTCCTGTGTTGGAGGAGAAGAAGGCTTAGGTTGCGGGTGTCGATACCTTTTCTTTTCATGTGTTAGAACAGGCGAGACGTAGGCAATAGATGCTGAGCTACTGCTACTCAAATCGGTTCCAGGACATCTTGCCTGATGAGTAGCCATATTGTTAAAGCTTGGCCTTTCACGCAAGCCCGCGTTACACACTCGACAATTCATGTCTGTCTTTCCAGACAGCTTTTCATCCCAAGAGAGTCAGGGGAATGTTGAGCAGCAGATGTTACGCGCCATTGTACTCAAATGCACCGCGGAACGGGATCGTTCCAGACGACGGGAGAGAGTAAGCTTCGTGAAGCAGCTTGAGCAGATATAAGGCCGGAACATCGGCCGGAGCCGTGATGCACCTGAAAGCTTATTGCCGTGAAGAAAGAGGCTTAGCAAGTGCCCTGACACAGATCTCGGAAGGCGCCTCAAGTGAGGTTTCCATCAGACGGATACAGCTCTCCGGCTTCGACTGCGAGTTTGTGATTCAAGTTCTTATGGCTTGCGATGTCCGGAGCTTGAGATGGAGAAGCCGCGTACTACGCTGATTCGACCGAGTCATCATGTCTCCCGGTAAAAGCCGTGGAGACTTCCATCTGGTCTGAGCTCAAGCTGGACGCACTTCCTCTGCCATATCTTTGCAAAGTTGGAGGGTTTGAGAAGCAATAGACACAAGCTCATCTCGGCAACTTTCGCCGGCGAACGTATGAGTACAGACGACGCTTGCGACCTGAACTCGTCGTCAACATACACTCTCGCGTCAATACCCGGGAGAGGTTTGCCGCTACCTCGATGGCCAGCACAAATACGACTTTCATCAAGCACAGGGTAAAGAGCCGAAATAGGAGACAAAACCTACGCCATAACCGGGGCTCTTCGCGGACCACTTCGTCCCATGTCCGGACTGGTCCAGGCAATGGGTCTCGACAAAGACGGATCCCAAGCTGCCGGGTACGTGAATCGCCACATCAGCCTGGGTGAGCCACGCGAGCATTCTTGGGGAGATCCGGGGTCCATTCCTTAGCTTGGCGTGTCGTGGCAGCCCACCGTGCTGTGGACAGGTCACGGCTCGTGGAGCTGTCAACCGTGACAGGGATGAGCTAGATTCGTACTCGGAGTTGTCTCCTTGGGAGGTGGTCTTGTGGACTGGCCAGCGGTCGTTTCATCCAGCGAGATGGTATCGACAGCCAGAAGTCAAGCCGGGCGGCTCATCCCTCTGTGTTAAGCCGGCGTGTCTGACTATACATTGGCCCGGGTGAAGAATGGTGAAAGATGGCGAACAATTCGAGGGTCGACATAGACAGACAGACCCTTAAGAACAAGGTGAAATTATTTCCAAAAACAAGTTGACTAGCTCGAGGCTGGGCACCGCGTACCTGGCGACAACATCGACGCGGTGCGAGGGCTTGCGGGTATCGGAGCCATGAAGGTGTGCCTGCGACGGATCAGATAACCGCTTGTTACCCGCCGAAGCGGAACCGACCGTTAAGAAAACGTTCGACACAAATAAGAGAGTGATAAAAAGAGAACCCTTGCCAAGTTCGCAATCACAGCAGCCAACTCCGGATCTGCCCATCTCCATCTCCTGGCTGCTCAGAGTTTGCTGCCGAGAGTTGTCACCCGCGACATAGCGTCTTGGTACGAGTATTTCTCGGCATCCAGCAATGTCCTCAATTCTTGAGGGAAACGAGGGATCAAATGAGACAAGGTTGTGTTCGAATGCTGATCCCATGTTGCTCAATCCGAGAGAGAGAAATAAGCGGATGAGTGACGGAAGGCTTGCAGAAAGTCATGCAACTGACCTGCATGGACATGCAGCAAGTGGCACGAGCAGATTCCTTCCTCAGGGCAAAAGCGGCTCCCATTGGACGATGACAATGGGGCAGGTACACGGTACGAGTCCGTCGAGCCTGTCGTGCGCGACCGTTCTTTCCTACCTTACCACGACAATGACCTCAACCGCCCGAGACAAGGCAGGCACGAACTTCTCGAGGACATACATGATTGATTGGACAATCAAGACAAGAAATACCTATGTTGTCGTACACTTATTCAGGCCGGAGAAAAAACCTCACTCCGCCAAGTGACAAGTCCCTTGGCCCTACCGACCTTTCCCTCCTCCAGGCGCCTTATCTGATCCGCGAAGCGTGGAAGCGTCCTCGGAAACCAGACTTCACAGTCCGTACCTTCCCCACCACGATCTTATCGGCCCACGGCCAAGCACGCACTTTCCCCCATTAACGTCCTAGTGCAACTTGGCTGCAGGGAAGGACTCGGAGCTAAACACTCCCTTCTCTCTTGTGAGTGGTCGGCTCCTTGTCGACCCTGAACCCTTCAAGACTTTCCCAACCTGGAGCGGCGATGTTGCACGGCTTTTTGTCTCTGTCGAACTCTACCCGCGCTTATGGTTCGAGGGCTTTTTTTTTCTGGAGGGACCGGTGACACCGTGGCAGGCATGTCGACAGTTCATATTTTGCCGATCCACCAGGATGGGATGAACTCTAGCCCTGCAGGTCCATTGCAGGTCCTCAAGCTCCTGTGCCGGCGGGAAAGAATCATTGATAAAGCTCTGGGGATCGCCTGCTCGACCCCGATGCAACCTTCCTGTTCTTTTTCCTCATCAATCTCGACATCTTCGCAGGTTTCGCAGGTTTCGCAGTGACCGAGTGACTGGGTCGACATTGACCACACCTGGCATTACATACCCTTACCCCCATCCACATACTCTTATATATCTCTTTTTGGGGTAACGTACGTCATAGCCCGCCATGAAGTACATGAACGACCTGGTATCGACGCTGCGGCGCCGGCCATTCGAGGTGCCAGTGGCCGAAGAGCAGCAGACGGAGAGCGAAAAGGCCACCAATGAGTCTGGGAAGCAGTCCCCAGAGGTCGTCAACGCCTCCAAGGATCATCCTCACGATGGTAGCGACTCGGACGACATCTCGTATGATGCTCAGCCAGGTGTGCAGAAGATGGAGGCCACCACAAAGACGTGGACGAGAGGGTGGCTCATTGCCGCCTATCTCCTGTAAGTCCCTCTCCCCCCTTCCCTCACCTCGAAAAGGGGCACATGAGGGCACATGTCAGTGTCCATCCAGCTAATAGCAGCAGCATCTGGCTCGTCACCTTTGTCGACGCCATGCAACAGGGCACCACGGGTTCCTTGACGCCGTACGTGACTAGCAGCTTCGCCCGTCACTCCCTGACTGCCACCACCGGCATCATGTCCTCCCTCATCGGCGGTCTTATCAAGCTGCCCCTTGCCAAGGTCATCGATATCTGGGGTCGCCCTCAAGGCTTCTTCATCATGATGTGGTTCATGATCATCGGACTGATCATGATGGCTGCTTGCAAGAATGTCGAGACCTATGCCGCCGCACAGGTCTTTTACTGGGTTGGGTGAGTGACTTCCATCCAACTGTTCTCTGTGAACCCGCCGTCTCTAACAGCCACCACCCCAGCTATAACGGCGTCTCCTACGTCTGCGGCATCTTCATCGCCGACACATCCGCCCTCAAGAACCGAGCCTTCTACTTCGCCTTCATCAGCTCCCCCTACATCGCCACCGTCTGGATCGGCGGTCCCTTGGCGACCGCCTTCCTCAAGTCTGCCGGTGGCTTCCGCTGGGCATTCGGCGCCTTCTCCATCATCACCCCCGTCGTCTGCCTGCCCCTGTTCCTGGTCTTCTGGCTGAACTACCGCAAGTCCAAGAAGAACGGCCTGATCATTAGGCGCGAGTCTCACGGCACTGCTTGGGAGTCGGTCAAGCACTACTTCATCGAGTTCGACGTCATTGGAATGCTCCTCCTCGCCGGCGGCCTGGCCCTCTTCCTGCTGCCCTTCAGTCTGTACTCCTACCAGTCCAAGGGCTGGAGCTCGAGCCTTGTCATCTGCATGCTGGTCTTTGGTGTCGTGCTCCTCATCGGCTTCGTGCTGTACGAGAAGTACGTAGCTCCCAAGACCTTCATCCCATTCGAGCTGCTGGCCGACCGCACCGTGGCCGGAGCATGCGTCCTCTCGGCCTCCCTCTTCGTCTCCTTTTACATCTGGAACTCATACTTCATCTCCTTCCTCCAGGTCGTGAACGGGCTGAACGTCACCCAGAGCAGCTACATCGCCAACATCTATAGTATCGGTTCCTGCTTCTGGTCTCTCATCGTCGGCCTCCTCATCCGCTGGACCGGCCGCTTCAAGTGGCTCGCCCTCGGCTTCGGCGTGCCCCTCACCACCTTGGGCGTCGGCCTCATGATCGTCTTCCGCCAGCCCGACGTCAACATCGGCTACATCATCATGTGCCAGATCTTCATCGCCTTCTCGGGCGGCACCCTCGTTATCTGCGAGCAGATGGCTGCCATGGCCGCCACCACCCACCAGTACATCGCCGTCGTCCTGGCCCTCGAGGCCATGTTCGCCAGCGTCGGCGGCGCCATCGGCGGCACCCTCGCTGCCGCCATCTGGACCGGCGTCTTCCCCAAGAAGCTGGCCGAGTACCTCCCTGCCGAGGAGCTGGGCAACCTCACCAGCATCTACGGCGACATCACGGTGCAGATGTCGTACCCCATGGGATCGCCTGCGAGGAACGCCATCAACCAGGCCTATGGTGACGCGCAGAAGACGATGCTGATTGCCGCCACTGCCGTGCAGGCCGTGTCCTTCGTTGCCGTCTGGGTCTGGAGGGACATCAAGATCAAGGACTTCAAGCAGGTCAAGGGTCTGGTGGCGTAAGCATGCCATGTGTTGTAAGTTCCGTATGCTTTTGTGCGGAGGTTTTGTTCATCGGGTATGGATTCTTTGTTTCTTCTTCGATAGAATAGGTCCATTAGCGACCGTTAGCATCACGGACGGGGAGCAAAGAACTCCAACCGGCGTCCGGGGACAGTCATTCCTAATGAAGTAATGTTTGCAAGAGTTTGCGTCTTCTTCATGCTCAGCTCTGTTTCTGAACTCGCATAGTTCCAGTGTCCCAAGAACGGGGCACCACATAGTATTAAAACTCTAATGAGGCAACTAGTCTAGTAATTATCACTTCCGTGTAACTGTTGAAGTCGGCATTCCTCCGGCTTCGATTATCTCCATTCTCCCAGGGGCAATACGACGTCGGCAGGTCGTAGTCAATCCTCGGCCCCGCCGGTTTTCCGCTCGGCAGCACCATCACCATCGACAGTTGAATCAAGCTTTGATGAGCTCGCGGGAATGAGGGACCTTGGCCGGTACCTGAGCGCAGTACGCGATCCTGCGTAGATAGATGTGGCGAAGATCTGGGTCATCGATCATGCGGACGAGACAACCACATAGGCTGACGGTATAAAGACTCGAAAGTACCGGTGCGACGTCTCTGCTCCATCAGTGCTACGTCGTACCGGTCCTACTTACTCTGACCCGTTACACAAGTTTACACACATCTCAACGCACGCCCACGGCGCAGGAGAATGAGAAATTAACCGTAAAGCCCACCATGCACGATGTCGTGGCGAGCCGGGAATCCTTCGCTGCTATATCATTTCGTCCCGCTGCAGGACCAAGGTTCCATCCGTTGTTCTATTTATGCTCTCAACTTTACTGTGACAGCGAGTATAGCCCCTTTGGGTAGCTTCGCTAACGTGGTATGCTCTCCGTGTGCCGTGCTGGAAATCACAGAGTGGTATAGCAGGATGTCGGTGCGACCTCAGCGTGAAAAGGGTCGATAAAACATGCCATCTTTCATGTCCAGATGTCTTCGTAGAAGCGAACAGGAGATAATCAAATACCTACCTCTCCTCCGCCGACGACAGATCCCTTCCTCTCCTGGCAGCCGGTGCTCCAGCCGTTAAAGACCATCTTTAACTCAAGGTTGACCTGGGACAGCAAACATTCCAGTCCTCTGAGAAGTCACTCTCTTGCCATCCCTTAGTCTTGTCGCCAACATGGTCTCCTCAACCTTCACCAAGGCCGCCCTCATGGCCGCCGCTCTCGGCACCGCCTCCGTCAACGCCGTGTGCACTTTCACCTGGCAGGCCAACTCGGGCGACACCTGCGCCTCCATGGCCGGCATCTGGGCCATCACCGAGGCCCAGTTCCAGCAGTACAACCCGTCCGTCCAGTGCCCTACCCTGACGCCCGGCACGTCGTACTGCGTCGAGTGGGACTATGGCGCTGTACCTACCACGCCTGGTAACCCGGCGCCAACCACCACCACGACTTCCAAGACGACCACCTTGACAACCACTACCAAGCCCACGACGACGGCGGCACCAACGACGACGACTGGGCCTGTGAAGCCGAGCCCGACGCAAGAGGGTCTCGATGCCAGCTGCAAGACCTTCTACAAGGTCTCGGCGGGTGATACCTGCCAGTCCATCGTGGACAAGTACAAGACTTTCACGCTGGCTGACTTGTAGGTCTCCTTCACTCTTCTCATGCTTCGGCCAGCGCGGCTAACACTCGTCAGCTACAAATGGAATCCTGCGATAGGCAGCGACTGCAGCTCCCTCTGGGGCGGGTACTACGTCTGCGTCGGCCTTCCCGGCACGCCGACGACGCCCATCACCACCACCACCAAGCCCGCCACTACAACCGCGCCCACCAGCCCGACGCCCATCCAGTCTGGGATCACAACTAAGTGTACGTCACCCGTCCCCTCCTCACACTCTTCCCATCGCTTCTCCTGTCCCCCATATCCCCCGCAGCTTGCTCAGTCCTGCCCACTAACACCCCCTCCCAGGCCAAAAGTTCTACCAAGTCTCCGCAGGCGACACCTGCGCCACCATCGTCTCCAAATATGGCTCCTTCTCCCTCTCGGACTTCTACAGCTGGAACCCCGCCGTAGGCACGGACTGCTCCGCCCTCTGGGGAGGGTACTACGTCTGCGTCGGCGTCCCAGGAACTCCCAGCACGCCCACGGCCAAACCCACCACTACCACGAAGACTGCCGCCCCGGCCGAACCTACGCCGACGCAGACCGGTATCGTGAGCACGTGTAATGTGTGGTACCAGGCCAAGAGCGGGGATTTCTGCCAGGGGATTGTTGATCGATATAAGACCTTTTCGCTGCAGGACTTTTATAAGTGGAATCCGGCGGTTAAGAGTGATTGCTCCGGACTGTGGGTTGGGTATTACTACTGCGTTGGGGTGAAGAAATAGGGGGCGAGAGAGAGAGAGAGATGGGATTGATGGGGCGGGGGATGGCCACTCTGCACCTATAATCCCTTCTCGTGTATTTACCTTTTGATTCGTGGTATATACTTTGAGTGGTGATGTAAATAACAACACGCTCTTGTTCTCTGAAGGCATTGAGTTAGCGATTTGTAAGGTAAAAAGGGCGGTGAACAATCGCTGGCAGCTGTCCATTCAAAGTGCAAAGTGGAGCCAGCAGCTGCCCCACCCATCGCGCCAAGACCGGCCACACAAAAAGCTACGGCGAGATTTCTGCAGCTTCTGTTTCCTTTCCCAAACAATTCCCGAAGCAAAGCAGCAGCAGCAAAATGCCAGCTGAGCTTCAACATTGCTAACCACGAGCAACCCCCCCAGCTGCGAGCTATATGGTAAGACTCCTCTCTTCTATATTCCGCGAATCGCCCCTATATCCTGATGATCAACATGGTCCGTGTTACTGAGCAGCTTAAGACCCTGCACTTGACGACAAACCCAGCACTTTGTGCACTTCTGACTCCAAAAGAGCGCTTCTTGCTTCTGACTCTACTGCCTTGCCTTGTTCTTGGTACAGTTTGCTGACTTTGGCTCTGAAGATAGATACGATGTTTTGTTCTGCCGACCTGCGCGCGCGACGACTGACGGCCTCTAGGCGTCGGAGACAGGACACACTTCGTCGCGAGAAGATGACGGTCATCGTGTGCTGGCCGCTCTGGGCCTCGGCCACGGGTTTGCGGGAGGCGTGCTGAGACGGGGGAACTCTGCCACACAGACGTCACGTATGCTGCTCTGCTAGCCGTTGCGCCTGTGCCCGGTCCAGCTGGTCTGGTTGCTTTCCGTTCTGACAAGACTGCTTCGCTGGCCTGGCTGGCTGGAATCGCACCATAATCCTGGTGCTCACTTCTCGCTGGCAGCGCTACTGAATGGGGGTTGGGGATAGTCTCCAGTGAGTTTTCCGAGGCATCGCGCATTGCGCTGCCGATCGTCTCGTTCCGGCCGGCTAGTGAAGACAAGGTAGGTCGAAATCATTGGTGGAATTCAACACACTAGGCTTGGCGTTAAAGTCTCTCTGGCCATGGCATGGGCTGCCAGCAAAGCTGCTATGCTATGAAGCAGTCAACAAGTGGCGAGGACGGCGGACAAGGTTTCCGTCCTCGTGCATGACACCGAGTGCATCGGCTTTCAGTCGGCGTTGCTAGCTACCACACCTTATAGTATTCACCCAATACCACTTCAGACAGACCTCCCCTCTCGTTGGGTACTTGATAGCCATCAATCGCATCGGGCTGAGCTCTAACCCCAGGTTTTGGAACCTCGGACTTGCACGCATTAGGAAGTTCGTGGTCAATCCCGAGCCTCGACCGATCCCCCGCACCGCTTGGCAGGGGTTTGGAGCGTCATGATGCCCTCTGTGACCTTAGTAAGCCGGCGGTAGCTGGGATGGATGGCGTCACGACCAAAACAGTGACTTGTTTGCGCCCTTATTATACCCGTCTCGACGGCCAGCACTAAGTAGTGCAACTTGCCTGTTCTCCTCATCTCCTTTCTCAGCTGCTGGTCTAGCTGTTCTGCTTGCTTTCCCCAATTTGGCATCGAGGAGACACGAATGCAGCTGGCGGTAACCATTGGATAGCCAGCTACCTCTATTTACAATCACTGATCACCCCTATATCTGGCTTCCTCCATTCCCTCTTCCAAGAACCGCATCTTTACCGTTGACCCGAGTGAATTGACGCAATGGCTATCCTCAAGGCTCTCCTAACAGGCTTCGTCCTGGCGAACTTGGGGCTCTCAGTCCCGGTCCAGGACAGCCCGCGCCAACGCCTCCTGGACGGCAAGCCGCTTCCGGCTAAGTACCGCAAGACATCCGCGGCGCCCTACACCCCGGACCACAGGGACCCGTACGACGGCGCTGTCGACTCAATCGGCAAGGACGTCGACCCTCTGCCCTGGCGCAACGGCCTCGGGGCGTCTGTCCTCGGACCGTGGAACAAAGAGCGGGCTAAGCAGAGCCCGGATCTCGTTCGCCCTCCCAGCACCGATCATGGTGCCATGAAGAATATGCGATGGAGCTTTGTTGACTCGCATATCCGTATTGAGGTATGAAAACCCAAGAAGCTCTTTAGCTTGCCTTAGCTGTGGTGCTTAATCTAGTCTACCTTAGGAAGGAGGATGGACGCGGCAGACGACCATTCGCGAGCTGCCCAGCAGTGTTGAGCTAGCCGGTGTGAATATGCGACTTGACCCGGGTGTCATCCGCGAGTTGCACTGGCATAAGGAGGCCGAGTGGGCTTACGGCAAGTAACATGGGATCGATGAAGGCCATGCAACAATACTGACTGCGTGATGTAGTTCTTGAGGGCGAAGTCCGTGTTACCGCTATCGACTACGAGGGAGGCAACTTCATCGACGACCTCAAGAAGGGAGACCTGTGGTACTTCCCAAGTGGCGTGCCGCACTCGCTGCAAGGCCTTGGTGAGAATGGCACCGAGTTTCTGCTGGTCTTTGACGACGGCAACTTTTCTGAGGAATCTACCTTTATCCTAACGGATTGGCTCGGTACGTCTGTGACCATAAACAGTCTGCATGGTGTCCTGGCTAACGGTCACAAGCCCATACTCCCAGATCCGTCATCTCAAAGAACTTCCACCTGGCGCCGGAAGTGTTCGCCCACGTCCCTAAGGCGGAGAAGTACATCTTCCAGGGAACCATCCCCGGGTCGATCGACGAGGAGCGTCCAACCGGAAAGCACGTCAAGAAGTCGAAGTACAACTTCACCCACAAGATGCTCGACCAGGAACCCAAGAAGACGTCCGGAGGCGAGGTCCGCATCACTGATTCGAAGAACTTTCCCATCTCCAAGACCATTGCTGCAGCCCACGTCATCATCGAGCCCGGTGCGCTTCGCGAGATGCACTGGCACCCCAACGCTGATGAGTGGTACGTCCCCTCTTCCCACTTTCCGACCCTCTTCCCACTTTCCCACCCACTTCCCACTTTCCCGCCCACTTCCCACTTTCCCACCCTCTTGCCCACTAACACACGCCCAGGTCGTTCTTCATCCGCGGCCGCGCCCGCATCACCATCTTCGCGGCCGAGGGCATGGCGCGCACCTTCAACTACCTCCCCGGCGACGTCGGCATCGTGCCGCGGAACATGGGCCACTTCGTCGAGAACATCGGCGACGAACCCCTCGAGATGCTCGAGATCTTCCGCGCCGACGAGTTCCGCGACTTCTCGCTGTTCCAGTGGATGAGCGAGACGCCCAAGAAGCTCGTCGTGGACCACCTGTTCGCCGACGACAAAGAGGGCGCCAAGAAGTTCTGGGACCGGGTCAAGGACGGCGAGAAGGACGAGGTTACGCTCCCGCCGAAGGATTTGTTTGATGAGCACGTCCGGGACGTCGAGGACGCATCCGGGGAGGATGTGGGTGGGGACTTGTAGATGAACTGAATACGGAATACGGTCTTTGTCTTTGGGGTTGGTGTCTATGCCGGAAGCGGTCCTGCCAAATTGGCGTAGTGCGATGGCTGGAGCTGGTTCTTTGTGTAGGAAGTGGTCAAAAGCGAGCGAGCAACAAATGCATGGCCCCTTTTGTTATTGAATGTCTTCAAGTATCGTGATATGGACCTCTTTCGATTCTCGGGTCTTGCCGGTCTTCCTTCTGATACTTGCCAATCGACTTGTTATTCTACGACCATTTTGCAAACGACTTGCTCAATTTCATCTTCAGCCCCCGGGACCGAACAGCTTCTCCTGATACACAAACACGCTCCTGACAACATGCCAGCCTCGTCCTCGCCCGAGCCAGTAATAAGGCGGCCTCAAAAAGTCCTAGGGGCCTGGGGAAAGGTCGCAGCAGCACAAAAACAGGCAGAGGAAGAAGATCTCCTAAATTTCCAGAAAGAAATGACAGACTATTTCCAGCTCTGGCGACAAGGTGACGATCAGATCTTCGACTACAATCCAGAACATCGCAGGAAACAGTTGGAAGAGCTGCAGTTCCCCCGAGCGACGCCGTGGAAGGGCCTTCAGGGGAGAAGGCGTGGACAGATCTATGGCGTGGCCAAGAGACGACTGCTGCCCAAGTTCGACGGCACAGCAATTGAGAGGGGAAAAGACATGAACAAAAAGCTGCGTCCCACTGGTCTCAAGGTCCGCAAGGTCCTAGGCGCTGGAGGAGGCGGAATTGCGTGCGAAGTGGACGGAAAAGACAGCGATGGCAAGGTTGTCAAGCTGGTGTGTAAGACGAGTTTCAGAATCCAGATGGAGGCGGAGAAGGACATGCACATCCTCATGGCCGGTGCTCGGCATATTGTTCAACGCGTTGTCTTGGGCGGGAAGCTGGAACTAGACGAGGAGGAAAGGGAGAGGATCGCGAAGAACAAGGTAGGACCCATCAGTCTAGATATACACTACGCCTGAACTGACGATAGAACAGGGAAAACCAACCAGAGACGTAACGGACGTTGAGTTGATGACTCCCTTGCAGCAGTTAGATGCCCGCAGAGACATGCTCTTCATCGAGTTCATGCGCCGCGGAGACCTGGAGAGGTCTCTGGCGAAGGCCGCCACGTCGAAGACTCGGTTCCCCGACTATCTGCTCTGGAAGATATTCGACTGCCTCTTCAAAGGAGTCGTCGCCATGGCCGTCCCAAGGGGGTGGAACAACACCTTCAAGAACCCAATGCATTACAACGTGTCCCAAGAGACGGAAGAACTCCGATCATTCACAGTTCCCGGCACCCTGGTCCACTTCGACCTGGACCCCCAGAACATTCTCATCGGCGACTGTGACGAGGGGTGGGAACATGAGATTGTGCCCATTCTGAAGATTGCGGACCTCGGCCTCTCCCGAGTTGTCGATCCCGAGCTCAGAGCAGATGTCGACGAGATGTGGGGGTCGCGGAGGGCTGGCAAGACGAGGTACCTGACCCCCGAGCAGTTCACGGAGGAATGGGACTACATCAAGGGGGCGCCGGTCGATGAGGCGGCGGATCCCAACGTCGCGGACACGGCAGGGAACTACAGCTGGTGGACGAATCTCTACCAGGTAGGGCAGGTGATGTGGCAGCTCATCACGCTCCACGGCCTCGAGTGGCCCCGAACGGCGCAGCAAGTGGAATTGAGGAACGCCAGAGGCGAGGGCGAGCTTATATGGACCTACGGCAGTTGGCTGTTGGACCCTCGCTTCAAAGACACCGACCTCCAGTTGCGGATGCTGGTCATGAGATGCATGAACCACAAACCGGCCGAGAGGCCGACCTTGGCGGAGCTTGACGGTATTCTGGAGGACAAAGTCCGCACAACTAGACCGTCGCTGGAAGAGCAGGAGGCAACGAAAAGCTTCTGCGCTAAGATATTCGAGGCACCTCCACCGCCAGCACCGAAGCCTGCAACCCTGGGTACCGTGGCACAGAATGTGCCGGCCGAAGCATCGCACCACGGGTCTTCACGGACGGGTGCATCTCCCGCGGGGCTGGGAGCGAGTCGTGCAGGTGAGAACTCGCAGCCTGGGGAGGACGGAGATACTGCGATGAAGGATGTCTACATCGGCCCTCAAGATCTGCCTTGGTAGCTCCAGAGACTGCTGTTGTTTGGAGCGGGAAATTGTTGTCTTGTTTATATAGCGGGGAGCGATAAGTGTTGTGATGACGGAGGAAATGCCATTGTGTTGCCGTGGTGTATTGATTGTATTCTACCAGACACATGACATGTGACCTGATAACCTGCCCATATCATAATACACAACGGTAATGGTTGCCCGGATGAATGGCACTGTAAGTTGGAACCAAGACGTGGGTTATACGAATAAGGTGAAGTCCGTCGAGTTGAGGAATGTTGTTGCAATTGTTCGAAATGTTCAATGACGTTCCTGGCCCCGTAGCTCGGGGATTAAATGGAGTGCAGCAGCAGTGCAGCGGTGGATCGCGGGCGCTAAGGTATCAATTGCAGCGTCCGGGTGGCGCCACTGCAGCTAAGACTTTGTGGTTGCCTGGCAACAGGCCCGGCCGAGATGTCAACATTGGACTCGATCCTTTACCTTGGCGATCACTGCTGTTGCTACCACCCTCTTCCATGTCTGGTCACCTCAAACTCTTGATCCCAGATTTGCATCTGCCCAATTGACAAATCTCAACCCACACAAGGAACAAGCACACTCAAGAGCGTCTCCTCAACCACCAGATAAACACCTACCCCGGAGTTACACACTAGAATCCGAACCAGAAGTCGACTCTCTCCTGCCAATCGCCTGAACAGGGCCTCAGAGACCAGATTGAAACCTCAACCTCTTTTGCGAAGTCGACATCGACTGAGCACAACCAACTAAACCTACCTCGCCCGGCCGCCTGGCTTGCGCTGCGGAGGTGAGACTTACATCCCCTCCTCGGATGGACTTGATATCAGGAACAGTCGCTGACGATGCCTTGCGAACAGTTTCGGAACCATATCGATCAGCACTCTCCTCAACTGAGTGCGTCAAGATACACATCGACGACAACAACAACTAACCCCCATTCCGAACTCACATCTGCATCAACAATGCTGTCCAATCCACCCCCATCCGCCAGCAATCTTCACTCGCGCCAACGGCTGCATCGAAGACAGAACTCGACGCCAACGGCATACGAAGCGGTGAAGATTGCACCGTTGCCCAACTACAGATACAACAACAACAACCAGCCGCAGCAGCAGCAACAACAACAACAACGGTCCTATGTGTCACATCGACGAGGCATCAGCCTAGACACACGGCGACAGCAGCTGCAGCAGCAACAACAATCGGCAACGGCAATGGCGACGAATCGGCAGGATTATTCCCCGGTAAGTACACCAACGACTAACAACCAAGGATTATCAACGACACAACAGCATGTCATGCGAGAAACGCAGCAGCAACGCACAGCGCGACTAGGGCCTAGCCAGCCCGCTCCCTACGACGAAACCCACAACAACAGCACCAGCAGCAAATACGCCAGCAACAGCAGGAGGAATCACGCCGTCAACAGGCACACCAACAACGTCAGCAGGAGTTCATGTCACAGCCGAAACAGCAGTACTAGCAGCATCGGTAGCATCAACCACTTCGGCATTGACGAGAACAACAACTTTCTGATGTCTCCCCACGGCACACCTCAGAGCCAGAGAT
This sequence comes from Coniochaeta sp. 2T2.1, assembly GCA_009194965.1. Taxonomy (NCBI): domain Eukaryota; kingdom Fungi; phylum Ascomycota; class Sordariomycetes; order Coniochaetales; family Coniochaetaceae; genus Coniochaeta; species Coniochaeta sp. 2T2.1. The sequence goes on from VSMA01000016.1 coordinate 931,217, forward strand.
TTGCCAACGTCATACCGGTGGACAACAGGCAGATGGAGGACATGAGCCTGTCGTTCGGTCCTTACCTCACCCAGATGGATGCCATGATGCAGAAGAGCCAGCAAGGGTACGACAACAACAACTCTGGACAGGACTTCCAGCTCTATGCGCCTGACAGCGCCTTGTCAACACCTACTTTCATGACCTTTGCCGAGGCCAGCCCAAGTCAATCTCCCCACGGCTGGATGTCGGAGGGTGAAGCAAGGGGTTCTCGCCGGTCATCCCGCCGTATCAGCGGTGGAATCCTCGACCGGGTTGCAAAGTTCGAGAACATGGGCCCTGAACCTATACAAGCTGGCAGACCATATACGCCTCCAGGACAAAATGATAACAGTACGTCTCCCTCTGACAGCGTCTGATATTGGCCAGCAACTAACGAATGACAGTATACTACCCTCCAACACCGATGGATACTCCTCATGATCGTATGGTGAAGCACCAGGCACGTCCAAACCGCTTCTCAGACGACTATGACGAGTCGCTGGAGGAGACCATCAAGCCAGGACGCGGCCACAGGTCGAACCGGAGAAACAACGGTGTCTTTGAGCAGATGCGTCAAGAAGCCGAAGCCATGGCACAGCAACAGCAGTCCGGTCATCAGCGCACCAACACCATGTCCTCGACGTACACAGACAACTCCGGCATGTCGACAGCCGACTTCATCGACATGGCCAGCATGGACCAGTTCGTCAAGATCGAGGGCGACTATGACGATCTCCCTTCCAACAACAACCTCAACATCTCTCAGAACTCCGCGCCGATGCACCCACACATGGCGAACTTCACCATGAGCGGCGCGTTCGACCAGAGGCCTCCCCTCCAGTCGCATGAGTTGGACTCGCAAGAGACCGTCCGGCCAGGCAAGACATCCGCTCAGTCCTCCCGCGGCGGATCGCCGCACCGGAGGACCGAATCCCTTGCCTCTATCGTCAGCGCCGCCAGCATCTCGAGCATCAACATCGAGGAGACAAAGACAGACACCGGCGTGACCATCGATGAGATCCAGACCTACATCGATGGACCCGATGCCGAAGCCAAGTGGACCTGCACCTACGAGTCCTGCGGCAAGAAGTTCGGTCGCAAGGAGAACATCAAGAGCCACGTCCAGACCCATCTCAACGACCGGCAGTACCAGTGCCCGACGTGCAAGAAGTGCTTTGTTCGCCAGCACGACTTGAAGCGTCACGCCAAGATCCACACCGGTATCAAGCCTTACCCGTGCGAGTGCGGGAACAGCTTCGCCCGCCACGACGCGCTTACGCGCCATCGCCAGCGTGGCATGTGCATTGGTGCCTTCGACGGCATCGTGCGCAAGGTTGTCAAGCGTGGAAGGCCACGCAAGTACCGGCCCGAGATAGAAGATCGCCTGGTGAAGAGCGAGCAGACCCGCCGCAAGAATAAGGCGTCAGTCGACGGTTCTCAGAGCGGGAGACACACGTCCACCCACTCTTCCTCGAGCAGTCAATCAGGATACTCCGACAGCTCGGCCGGCAACTCTCCATCAAACGACAACGACTTCGACGGAGTCCATGACGACGCACCCTTCCCGGACATGGACATGGTGGACATTGGCAATGGAACTGTGCGCGCCTCGGCACTCACATCAGCGACTCTGAGCGCACTGCACCAGCAGAACCTCAACTCCACCTCCTCGAGAACAACCAGCACCAAGACCCTGAGCCCGGCAACGATATCCTCGGCCTTCATGCCCACCTCGAGCAGCTTCGAAGACGACAACAACAACAACAAGTACAACGTCACCAGCGTCAGCCCGGAGCAGATTACCGCCACCTCGCCCTCAACAATGAGCAACTACTCTTTCCACGGCCTGCCTACGCTTCCGGCGGACAACAACCGCGCCGGCCCCGGACCATCAGCGCACTCACCCGCCAAGAGCACAGCAAGTAACTACACCCATCAGCCCGGCACGCCTCCCGAGCTCTCGGCCTCGTCCTCACCGCCACCCGCCAGCTCAGACGCCGCCCAACCACCGCGCTACTTCGATTTCGACGACGCGGACGACTTTGACCCCGACGCAAGCGGCTTGTCAACGCACTCCATCGGTCTCGGTACCACGGCTGCTGCCCACGCCGAGGCCGTCAGCTGCGGGGAAGGCAACTTGTCGGGAATGTCGCTCGTGGACGTGAATGACGAGACGTTTATGCTCAACGCGTTCGGCAACAACCAGGAGGACAGGCTCGCGCAGTTCCACCAGGCTGAGCGGGACATGATGATGGGCGGCGGGGGCAAGTACTTCGAGGATGTGGACGAGGTTGCGCTCTTCACTAACGCCGACGACGTTGATGTCTTCTTCGGGAGTTCGTAATTTGGTTCTAATGAGGGAGGGACTCGGATGGGCGCTTCGGTTTTGGTATCGACCATTTTTTAATTTGCCAACGGTTCCATGTCAGGACAAGTGTTCGACATGCCGCCTTGTTGTAAAGGGGTTCCTTCGATTCTCCAGACTCTTGTCTTGGTGCGCGATTGTACTTCGGTTTGGTGTCGGTATCATCTTTTTACGACGCTTCATGTTTGGATGCCCCTGTATTGTAGGTCGTGTCAGCTGAGAACCATAGTAACCCGGGAACTTGGGTCTGCCGAGGAGGGCATGGATTTGTGTTGGTTATCATGTACTCAGAGAAACAGACTCCGCGCGGGTCCTTGGAGAGCTGACACGAGGCTGCTCTTCGTCTTCTTGTGGACTTGTTAGAGACAATACGATCATGACTGGATTCATCCGATAAAACCCTGCTGCATATGTACTGTCCCGTGACATCACTCGTGCACAAGCTTGACCAACCCATATCTGGCATCGTAGAAGCCCTGAGATATAGAATCTCGAATAGACTCTCGGCCACCATCAGCCAATGCTACGATGATCTTACATTATAGATTCCCTCCGACGTCATGAGGAAAGCTGGAGGAGTATCTCAATGCCTTTAAAGAGGTTGTTCTGCTGGTTACGTTCGGTGCTATGCTGCCCTCAGCGGTGTTTTGCCACGCCAGTACGGCGGAGAGTAGTAAAGGCTCTGGGTATGGATGGTATTCACTTGTCGTCCGTGAACAGTGCCTGCCCTTGTGATGCATCCTTCCCTAACCAGGTATTCTGAGCAGATCCCTCTCTTCGTTGTCATGTCCCCCTTCTTCCTTGGCGGACTTAGAGCATACCAAAGGAGCATTGCTCTCCTTCGACCACCGTGAAGGCCTCCACGCCCGTCACCACGAAGAAGGTCTCGCCAAGATTATAAGGAGAAGTATCCCCAGACGAACTAGGAACGTTTCACTCATAACACAGCCACTCTCGCGACTCACATCCATCCACTGCAAACGCTCTCCACAATCTCAACCATGTACACCAAAGCCCTCCTCATCTTCTCCGCCCTCTCTCTCCTATCCACCGCCCAGGTCGCACACCGACCCTTGGTTTGTCACAACAACGCCGGCGACGACGTGCCCTGCACCTGCGACTGCGCAGAAAATCCCGGGTACGGACTTGGATCCGTGCATCCCTACGAGGTTGGCCAGGCCGTCTGGTGCTATATGAACGAGGCAGAGGCCGGTCTGGGCCAACCAGGTCACGTCGGCTGCTTTGTAACCATGGATGAGGGCACCATCATACGCGACGCGATTGATAACTGTATCAGTGCGGATGGGGCTTGTTTCTGTTGTGACACGAACTGCGGTCCCCAAGATTCGGACGGAGAGGAATGCCGCTGGGGGTTAGTTCAGGGGGTCAACGACTCGATGGAGGAGGGCGGAAAAGACTCGTTCACCTTTGCTGGTCGTTTCTCACCCGTCTTCCAGCCATTAACGTAGCGGTATTTGAAGGTGCCGTACTTCGAAGCGCATCTAGGTCTGCGTACGAAGTATTCAATCAGGTATTGCACTGAAAGGGGCTCCTCCGCAATTTTATCTTCAATTTCAAATGCCTTGGCCCCGTTGCTGGGCGCCTGATCTGCGAAAGACCCGATATTCTCCGAGTCTCAGTTCGCGCCGCGATGTACTTCGTATATAACACTCCTGCCTCTGCTTCACTTTGCAAAGGACCAAAAGCTGAACTAGCGGTACATATAACTTCGAGTACCATACGGCAACCCCGTAGCGACACCAAATGTCCGATCTACCAACCCTGGTCTTCGTACCCGGCGCCTGGCACAGATCTACCTGCTACAACAAGATCACCAAACTCCTGCAGGAGAGGCACAAACTGAAATGCGTCGCCGTCACTCTCCCTTCGACGGCCGGGAACCCATCCGCTACCTTCAAGGATGATCTCGATGCCACGCGCGAAGCTATATCCCGCGAAACGAGCGCCGGCTGTGACGTCGTAGTCATCGCTCACTCCTACGGGGGCATGGTTGGCAATAGTGCCATCAAGGGTTTCGCGCGACCACCCTTCGATGCCGCCAATAAGAGCAGCAGCTCTTCTCCTCCCTTGACGGGAGCGGCATCGACTCCTCCTGCTGGACACACCGCAGAGTCTCAAACAGGAACCGCAGGGCACGTAATCGGTCTCATCCTCATAGCCTCCGGCTTCACCCTAACGGGAATGTCGTTCATGGATCCGTTCTTCGGCCGTCCGCCTCCTGCCTGGCACGTGAACAAGGAGACGGGCTTCGCCGACATCGTCACCCCCCCGCGCGAGCTATTCTACCACGACGTGCCGGCAGAGGAAGCGGAGTACTGGGTCTCGCAGCTGACTCCTCACAGTCTCAAAGCGTTGTTCGAGGGCGGGGAACATTCTTATGCCGGTTGGGTGGATGTGCCCGCGTGGTAGATTGGCACCGTCGAAGATAGGGGCCTGCCGGTAGTCGCGCAGCGGCTGTCTGTGGGCATGGCGAGGGAGATGGGCGCTACTGTCGAACACAGGGAGATGCAGACGAGCCATTCGCCGTTTCTCAGCCGGCCAGAGGAGACCGTTGGGATCGTGCTGGACGCGGTCGAGGCTTTTACAGGGAAGCCGGTGGAGCACGCGCCTGCGAAGAGCGGACACGGCAGCGAGATAACAGTGCCGGCGGCCAGACTCTGGCAGCCCCGGACATGGTATAAGTTCGGTCTCCCGTTAGTCCTTGGCCACATACTGGGAAGGTGTTATCTAGTCTTTCGCTGGTGTAGAGGGCTGTTAGGCTCCAGATAGATCGGTCGATGAATACCACTCCACTCCATAACCGGGTCAGTCTCGTTGGAAAGAATGCGAGAACAGGATGGAGTGATATAGCACGCCATCAAGAGCCACAAAGGGGTTGAATAATCAGGTTCAGCCTCTGGGTTTGCGAGGAGCAGAACGAACGGTTGGCCGGTATGGCGTCGACGCAGGTCAGCCAGAGGCCAGCCCAGAGAGACATGACGATGTCTGTCCCTTGTTTTGATCGATCCAGGTCTCGAGAACCGTCGGGGAATGTCTTCCACGTCGTAGTGTGTGCGAGTTCAGCCACATACGCCGTGATCCTCTTGGAATCTTGAATGATCATCCGCCGTTCCCACCGCCAGCGCCGCCAACAGCGCTGGCGAACATATCCTGCATCAGGAAGTCGTCCGACAGCCCAAACAGTCCATACCCAGAGATATCCTCCAACAGCGCCGCCGTCCACTCCATGGGAAAGACGTCACCCCCTTGAGGCAGCACCATATCTCCCGTCCCGCCCTGGGCACCCTCAGTCATAGCACCAGCATCCAGTGCCGAGCTCGGCGTCAAGTAACCGCCACCACCTCCCACACCATCCTGGGCCACTGCTCCATCTCCCTGTTGCCTCTGCCAGTTCTGCCGACTGCCCCCGTCCCCACCAACACGCTCAGAACCCCATTCCAATCCACCCAAGCAATCACTCCGACAAGCCACGATGGTAGACATGAAGCCAGGTACATCCGGTCTACTGCTCCCCCAGCAGTTGCCCACCACCAACGCCTTAGCACACCGCCTCAACCAAGCAGCCCAGTGCGCAAGCCTGTCGTTCCTCCCCTTCCTCTTCTCCGTCTTTCCCCCTGATCCTCCGCATCCGTAAACCCGAGCCCCATCCCTCATCCCCTCGCCACCGCCCTCCACCTTCCCGCCAGCCTGCTCCAAATGCAGCGCAATCCTCTCTATCAACCCGGCAAGGTCAAAGCTCAACGGATCCGCCGGACTCGGCCCTGCGCAGGCTCGCAGCCGGGCGAGATTGGTCATGATGTGTCCCGTCGTGGCGTAGAAGGGCAACGGCATGTGGTATAGCTGCCCGGGGGGCACGGAGAAGTAGACTTCCATCCCCGCCAGGGCGGCGCGGAGACAGAGGGCCCTGGTCTGGGTTATTGAGACCGTGGAGAGGAGGTGTGAGGTAGAGGACGATGACGAGGAAGGCAAAGCGGAGGAGGGCACGGTTGGCGGGAGGGAGAGTTGGTAGAGGTGCATTAGGGCCGTGTGGTAGGCTAGGTGGAGGCAGGCTGTGAAGTACATGTCGGCACGTGTTCTTGCTGGTCTTTGAAGGAGGAACTTACTATCCTGCCGAGCTTCCTCGGGTGTCTCCTCCCACAGCGTCGTCAAGCTAGCCTCAAAGGGCGCGATGTAGATGGACAGCGGCATGACGGGCCCATGGCCAGACAGTATAATGTCCTTCCGCATCTCGCTAATCTGGAAGATGATGTGCTGTATCCTCACCAGCTTGGCCAGGCGCTGGTCGCTAGTGACCTCGGACTTGCACAGCAGGTCGTACGCCTCGTCCAATTGCGGCGACCACGGCAACCCGGACGAGACGGTGAGTATGAAGCTTGTGGCTACGACGTTGGTGAGGTAGAAACAGTAGGCGTATGCCCGCCGTTCTTCTAGTGTCCGCGTTTGAGGGGGAAAGGGGCCGTAGATGACTCTCCTGGGGCCATCCAGGAGCGTCGGTCCTCTTGATGGATCGATCGGTGGTATAGGAGCCTGGTTCAAGCCGAGATCGATGCACAGCGCCGTGCAGAGGTGGAGGAGGTTTGTGATTTGAGGGTTGACGAGACTTTGGGTGTGAAACCAGCCTAGAAGTAGCATCATCCCCTGCAGTAAGGCGAGAGTCTTCACTCCCCGGATGAGGAGATGGTCGGCGAGAAGTGCAATAGCTGCCTTGGAGAAGTCCTCCTGTCGCTGGGCGTCGTGGTGGGAGGCGGCTGTCATGACGGCGAGGAAGAGTAGTGGTTTTTGGCCCCGGAGTTCGGAGGCTGTGGTCGTCTTCAGGATCTCAATGTATGGTGCCAGCACGGCTTGATCCTCCTGGAAATGCGCCAGCAACCCTTCGGCCTCGTCATTTTCGACGGTGACGCCGTACAGATCAAAGGAGGAGATGGGAGGCGGTGCAGGTCCAGGTGGTTGAGCCGGTCTTTCCGGGATGGTGGTCTGGTGCCGTTGACTCTGAGTTCCTGGACTTGGGCTGACCTTGAGGAGAGCGACAATCTCGTCGACCTTCTCGGCCAATACTGCTTGGGCTGTTTTCCTCCTCCGTCTCTGGTTGGTCTCTTGCCGCAATGCACATGTCTTCTTCAGGAGGAGGCAGCTTCAGAGCACAAAAGCGCAAGAGAACGTTAGCATTGTGCCAGGTAGTGTCTGCAGTCAGGGCCAGAGATATAGTCACGCCCGGGATGAAAGATGCTTGGCCGGGAGACTTACCGATCACAGCTGCTGTTGGCACCCAGACTCGTCGTGCTGCTTGTCACGCACTTCGTCTTGGCCGTCGCACAGTTGACACAAGCCCGCCGCGTCTCACCGTGGACGAACTTCACGGGCGTCACCATCATGCCCCGACGATGGTGAATGCAATAGACTAGATTGCAGCGAATAATTCATGTAATAGGGAAATGGGTAGAGAGCTTGTTGATGTGAACCGACCAAGGACGTCGCGAGGTCGTGTAATCGGATTATTACCGCTTTAGGAAATTTGCCGAGCGGAAGCCATCAGGCAGCGATAGGCTGTTGTTTGTTGGTGATCGCCTGGCTCACCGTCACATGCAATCATCCGGTTGATCATCCCGAATCCTTCCAACGAGTGGGAATCAACTGCTTCGACCAGTACCAGGGCCTTCACCTCAATCCGCAAGCATATGAACAAAGTATTATCTCGATTGCGGCGAAGCGTGTAAAGCGCATATTCGGCATTGCTGTCCTAACGGGATCCCAGAGATCCTGTTGCTAGATACATGTCTAATTGGACAGGTCGAGGCGATACGCACGACTCCATGTCAGTCAGTCCGTAGCCGACATAGGCACAGCCCTCCAGTCCTGTCCCAAGCTGGTCCCCAATCTCACTGCGTTGGCGCATGCAGGCGGGCGGCCAGCACGATGGCATAGCCGTGCGTGGCCGTACGTCGAGCCGTGTGATCGGAGAACTGCCGAGCTGGGAGGAAGATCCAAAGTGGTGGCTGACACCAGAAGTAGATTCTAAAATGTTGCAAAAGGGTTGCTGTAAAGGAGAGGACGGTATATGGGGGTGTCTCCAGCTGATCATCCATGTGGTTGCGTATATCTCTTGGCAAACAACACATTGGCGTCTGCCTGTCTTCCCAATCCAAAAAAAAAAAAAAAGTGCTGCTTGAACGCCCAAGATTTTACTCTCCAAAGATCATTTCATCGATCCAATCCACCAATGTCAAGACTCGAGTAGATCCCCCTAACGCCGAGTATGCCAACCAAGGATGTGTGTAAAGTACAGGCGAGAGTCGTTTGTCGTCGTCACGGGAGGTGCTGGGCTCATGCGTTGGTGACCTAGAGGGTACGTTAGTCACGGTTGCTAGTACATGCCGCCGATATCAGTGACTTACTCGAAGAATCTTCCGGGAGTAATCCTCGTTGTCGGCAATGCTGCCGTTGCTGACCCTCCTCTGCGCCATGACGGGGTCGAGACGGGCGTCGGAGACGGAGTATCCGCCACTGCTGCTGGGCGGCTTGCCGGGGAAGAAGGTGCTGATGGCGGCGTTGCGGCGGTGCTTCTCCTCGAGCTCCTTATTGCGGCGGCGCCTCATGAAGAACCAGATGCCGCCCAATATTCCTGCGACGGCGATAACACCCACGACGACGCCGGCGGCAATGCCTGCTGTGTTGGTAGAACCACCCGACTTGCCCTGGTCGGATGTGGTGGGTGGCTTGACGGTGACTGAGACGATGTTTTCTGCAATGACGACATTAGCCTCCCACCCGACGTCAACAAACGAGGCAGATTAGATCAACATACCAACTGTGGTGGCAGCGCTTGTTGGCTTGCTTGTTGTTGTTGTGCTGGAGGAGTCTAGTACGCTCTCGTCGGACTCTCTGACGGCTAGTGTGAGACCGGTGTTGTAGACGGTCCAGTAGAAGTTACCACCACCTAGAGAATGAATGCGTCAGTAACTTGAATCCAAGCACAGGCCGCCGACAGTTGGGGATTACGAACAGGCATCCCAGTCGTAGCCACTGCATGGGCTATCGCAAAACGAGTCGTTGACCAGTGCCTTCTTAGGAGGATACTTGTCGCCGCAAAAGCATTCGTTTCCGCCCATTGAGGCAGCAACGGACTTCCCCTGTTTTCTACAGTTGATGACGGCACACTGGTCCTTGCTGTTGAAGTCGACGTTTCCGATGCTATCGAGCTCGCCTGGTGATGAGAAGCAGCCTTGCACGACGGCTACTCCTAGTGTGGGTGTGGCCGCAGGTTCCTGGACATGCTTCGCTGTTGTCTGTCCTGCCAGTGCCGGGACGGCGGACAGCAGAGCTGCCGCCGCTACTAGTATTGATATGGATTGCATCGTGGAGATGTATGTGATGTGGTTGCCGACGAGGTTTTTGGCTCGGTGTTGTATTAAACAGTCTTTTGTGTTGATGATATTGAAATGTCCTGTTGGTATGGCGTGTCCCGGTGGGTGTGGTTGATGTTGTCAGTTCTTCGATTGACGATGCTCGTTGATGGAAGCGATGGATAATGATGATGGTGTCGCTGTTGTTGAGGCCTCAAGACAGACAGTCTTTGTTGTCGAGTGATCAAGTGATCAAAGGAACCTCCTCCGTCCGTAACGATGGTGACGTCTGATGGTGTCTGTCGTTGAGCTCTTCCTCTTCCTGTTTTCGACCAGCGGACAGGCTCAAATATCGGTGCACATCGAATTCGATCGGATCGGTCGGCCTAGTTTGCCTTCTGGGTTCCAAGGTGGTTGTTGATTGCTTGCTCTGGCGAAACGGCGAGCTAGCTGGAGTCTGGAGCGGAAGGAAAGGAGAATCGAACAAGAATGGGATTGGTAAGGTGTGGTTGAGTGGTCGAGTGGTGCCACGAGATGCGAGAGACACGAGATGGTTGAATGATTGATTGAAACGAGTGACTTGGGTTTGTGGTGGAACCTCTTTGTTGTTGCGGAAAGAGGAGTGGAAAGGAGCGGAAAAGGGCGAGGAATGCCAACGCCAGGGGGGAGGAGAAACTGTCTCTGGTGGCAGATGGCTTTTGCAGCGGTTGGGGGGAAGCTCGTCCCTCCCTGTAGACCCCTGCTGTTCCTCTCGGTTCCTGGCTCTTTCCCTCGCCATCCCCCAACGGGAGAGCGCGACACGGAAATTGCGGGTGCGTACCTGCATCACTCTCCCGGCCGCGCAACCCTTTCATGTGAGGATCCACAGATCCACCCGAAGGCACCGATCAGCTGCACTTTAAGTTTAGCGCCATGGAGAATCCTGAAGTATTTGTCCAATGATATCTGAGAATTACCAAAAGATGTGGTCTTCCGTCTTGTCACTGGCTCGTTTACTGCGCCCCACCCGAAAAGGGGCAGGTTATAATTGGACGATTGTATCAACAACCGGGTCCGCCCAAGTGAACACAGCCAGGCAGGCCAGGCACAAGAAATCAGGGGTCAAAGCGGGAGCGAAAAATTGGAGATTGCCAACTGCAACCTGGAACGTTCGAAATGTTGGCGGGCAGCAGCTGCTAGCAACTGTTATGGTCCCACTGGTAAACAACGCGTCAATGACATGCAGACACTAACATCAAATCTTGTTTGTTTAACAAAGACTGGGACCACTCGAAACTTGCGAAACTTGAAACATCGATGGCGCACAATTCATCAAAGATGCATCCCCTCACTTTGGATATCCCAACCCGGGGAGGCCGCCGCATGTCAGAAGAAGGTCCTGCTTCCACTCTTCCGCAATGCCGTTGACCACACCGAATCTCAAAGTCTCGACTGGAGTCAAGCAACAACAATCGGCGAGGAAACCAGAAGACGTCAAGACCAGTGGGCAGACCGCCCGTTGGAATGCGCCTCTTACGCCATTTTACGCCAGAGACAACGGTCCGGCATAACTGGCCTGACTGGGCAAAAGCCCCCTGCAGCTCGCACTGGCCGGTCCTGTGCCACATGGTCTCACTGTTGCCACCTGCACAAGCGCGGCCTGTTTGCTGGCCGGCACTTGAACAGTGATGAGCACCATCGCGAGGAATATTTCTTCTGCAAACATGTTCAGTCTCGAATCCCTCTAAAGGCATGCAGAGTTGCTGCAACATCTCTTCTCTTCCATTTGCATCTCTATTTCCGTTCTTCCTTGTCTTGACACGCGTGGCTTTTCTCGAGCTTTGTTGCGGCTTGCACAGCCCCCAACAAGCGAAATGCCATCGAAATTGGCCTCGTATCCATTGCAACGGACACGGAAACAACCGTTGTGTCGCTCAAAATATCACTACTGTGTACGTACAAAGAGTGAACACAGTACGGTTTCTCCAGCACACACGGATTGTTGTCGTTGTTGCAACTTGCAGTAGAATCGCGACAGGAGGGCCGTGTGCAAGGTTGAGCAAGCCGTTGTTGTTCAGCTCCGAGGTCCCAGATTCGTCCATCCTGGTAAGAATACTGCAAGACACCGAGGATGGAGAACGCGATTGTAGACCTAGTCCCTCCAGTGGTCATTCTCATCGCGAACCTCGCATATGGAACTTCACCAAACAAAGCCTCCAGGCCATTGCCCGCGTGCTCCATTTGTCCTTGGCCAACAAACTCGATGATCGACGCTGTGTCGCTGTGTACAGCACCTTGTCCTGCGTGTTTTCCTCTGGTGAAACAAGCGTGTATCACAAGTCCACCTGATCGTCTCTGCACTCTTGCTTCGCAGCGGCTACCCAGGCAACCACTGGACTCCCAGAGCCTCGAAAATCATCAAGACACGATTCGATTGTCATGATGGAATGAGAGAAGATGACACGGGTGTCTGGAGGCCATCATCCACTCCACCATCGAATCTAGTGAGTCCACTCGATCCTGGAGCTGTGGGGTGAAGCCGAGCGTCCCGAACCGGAAACGACTGGTCTCGGGCGCTTGGCCGGACCCCCAGTCCAGTTCAGCTTCCTATGCCGTGCCGAGCCGGACGAAGGTCCGGTACGGCACGGCATGCGCGGCATCACTGGAGGTGGGATATGAGCTTCAAGAGTACGTGCGGTTTCCGGCTGCCTTTACGTTCGTGACATGCCGATGTCTATCACAAGCGCGGTTCCAGTGTCGTCGGGGAATACAATAACAAGCAGGACACTCGAATGCGACTAGTCATATCCATGACCGCTCAATCGCCTTGCTTTAAAGAGTGCGCAGGCTAGCTACAGACTGGCCCTAAGACGGACAATTCAGAGCTGTCGCCCCCAGCTGCTCTACAATTCGTCTGGTTCAATGTTAGCATTGCTTTAACCTGGGGCATCGGGGATCATACCTGTTGATGCAATGCTGTAGAACATGTACGTACACTTAATGTAGGAAGCGGTGAGTGAGAGACATGGGGAGCAAAACACTCTATGCCTCGAAACGCCAATGGCCAACTGCTTCGTGCAGTGCAACACTCAGCATCTCGCTTGTAGATACCTTGGTGTTCACGGACGGGATATCTTGAGCCGATCCGGATGACTAATCAGGCCGGTGATAGCCGGCCTCTTGAGCCGGACGTCATCTGCGGAGCTCCAAGCCGGCGTGTATTCTCCCCGCGCCTCTACCACAGTTCATCTCACGTCGCCAGCTATCCTAGCCGTTAACCACCACAGATCCAGCCCACGATGTCGCCCCGAGTCCGTCTCCCGACAGGCAACCCAGCTGCCCTCCTCGGCCGCGTCCGGAGCAGCAATGCCTCCGCCTCCCGACCCTTTGTTCGCATCGTCTCGTCCAGCCACCGATGCCCCTACTCGACCGACAACGCAGGCCCCGTGATCCGCGTGACCGACATTCCCGCCCCGAACTCGGGCCACATCCGCATCCTCGAGCTGAACCGGCCCTCGGCGCGCAACGCCATCTCCAGGGCGCTGCTGTACTCCCTTCGCGAGGAGATCGACGCCGTGCACGCGCAATACGACGCCGCCACGGGACACGAGATCCCACAGCCCTCGTGGCAGAAGAGGTTCGGTGGCGTAGCGGGCGAGGATAAGAAGGGACCCACGAGGGCGCTGATTATTGCGAGCGCCGTGGACACGAGTTTCTGTGCCGGCGCTGATCTGAAGGAGAGGAAGGGGTTCACGCCTGAAGAGTATGTTGTGCGCCTTTACAACACGAACACTCACTGTCTGCAAGAGGGCTATGCTAACATGTCACTCAAACACACAGGACCAGCGCGTTCCTCTCCACCCTCCGCCAGACCCTGACCAACCTCTCCGCCCTCCCCATCCCGACAATCTCAGCCATCAGCTCCATCGCCCTCGGCGGCGGTCTCGAGCTCGCGCTGGCAACACACTTCCGCGTCCTCTCCTCACAAGCTGTCATCGGGCTACCAGAGACGCGTCTTGGGATAATCCCCGGCGCGGGCGGCACTTACCGGCTAACCAAGCTCATCGGCGCGGCCCGCGCTCGCGATCTTATCCTGACCGGCCGCCGCGTGTCTGCGCCCGAGGCGTACTTCCTCGGCATCGCAGACCGGCTTGTGGAGGTGCTGCCCGAGTCCGAGGAGCAGGCCAAGGAGTGGGAGGGGCTGAAGGACGAGGAGCGCAACAAGGTTATCCTGGCCGAGGCGAGGAGGTATGCCCTCAGTGAGGCTGTGAGGTTAGCTGGCGAGATCAGCGAGGGAGGGCCGATTGCTGTCAGGGCGGCGTTGAGGGCTGTGATGGACCCGTCGCCGAGTGAGGAGACGGAGAATAAGATGTACGAGAGGGTGGTGAACACGGAGGACCGGAATGAGGCCCTGAAGGCGTTTGCTGAGAAGAGGAAGCCTGTGTTCACAGGGAACTGATTCTGGGCCGGAGGTATCATTGTAGGTCCCGAGCCTCCCGTTCACGATAGAATGCGGATGATCACCAATATGGGTCCTTATCAGCGTGAATTGATGGCAATGGATGGAATTCTTCGATTCTCAACTCAAATAGCGCAAGATTATTGGACGTCATTGGTGGACCGTAGCTGCCATCACATGCGGACCTTCCTCCGTCACAGCTTGGAAGCTCCGGCTCAGAGCTGCAACTGGAACCCCCCCCAATGACATCATCAGCACCTCACATCATCGTTTGTCCCTTCCCTCCTTCCCAGAGCACAGAGCAATAAAAAGGTGAAAGCAAGTCGAAAGTCAAATAACTTCTTGTCACCTAGTAGTCAGTCAATTAGCTATAAGCTCATCTTATCTTTTTCACTACCAAACCTCAACCACCTTCCCAAATAAATACCAATCTAATCCTCCACGATCACCACCACACAAATTACCATGTCGTCCTTCACACAGACCGCCGCCCGCCGCGTGGCCACCCTCCAGATCCCCCGCACATTCGCGTCCTCCGCACCGCGCGCTGCCTTCTCGACCAGCATCCAGCTCCAGAAGACGCCGGTGGAGACAGCAAAGGATGCCCTCAAGACAGTGGACCGAGCCGTGAGCGACAAGCTCGTCGACGGCATCAACGTTGCTAGTACGTTCCCGTTGCTCCCCCACTAGCCCATTGATCTCCTCTCCTCCCAACTACATCCTACAACCGTGTCATTTTCCCCTTGTTATTAAGCCCACACTCACTGACACGCCCCCCCCCTTCTCTAGCCAACGTCAAAGACAAGGTCAAGGACGTCACCGAGGACGTGGTCGGGCACAAGTCCACCGGCGCCGCCGCCGAGGTCAGCGGTCAGGCCAAGGGAAAGGCCAGCGAGCTCGCCGGTGAGGCCAAGGGAAAGACGGGCGAGGTCGTCGGCGAGGCCAAGGGCAAGGCGAGCGAGCTCGCCGGCAAGGCCAAGGGCGCCGCTGAGGAGACGAAGCGGAAGCTGTGAGGTTGCGGACTTGATCACTCATTTAATCATGGAGTAACGGTGGAGGGATACTAATTTGCACTGATGAGAGGCGAGAGACTGATGGATGGGATGGGGGGTGGTGGACGGAGACGAGAAAATATGTATAATACCTGGTTCCGCCGATGGGCTTCGCATCGCCGGTTTGCGCTGCGAAGCTCTTTTTCATGATGAATGTTAAGACATTAATACCTTTTGCTCGAGAATCTGCACCCGGCATCTCCGTCATTCAATGCAGTATCGTCATGAATTGACGCATTTCGACAAAGGTAACTGATGCATAAAAGGCAGCCGCAGGTGTGTATGGACAATGTGTGTATAGGGTAGGCTGGCCGCCTCGACCAAACACTCGATGCCTGAAGACGTTAACACGCTCACGCGTTTCTCTTTTTAGAATGCCAGTATCGTAACCTTCCGGCCAGGACAGGACAGTCTTTCTCTGCTCATGGATTGCCTGGATGTCCCTCCTACTCCGGGTAACAACAGGATGGGACCTTTCGACGAGTGAAACCGTCCTCATTTCATTCAACGATCGCAACATCTACGTTTTGTTTTATTTTTACATCACTGCTCAACATAAGCCATATGTTCGAGCATCCATGTTCCCACATTGACGGGAACCCTTATCCTCCTTCTGTAATCCCAACCTCTCGTTGCCTCGTTCCGCACAAACACACAAGACGTCTTCGTGTTTCTAAGTTGACCCAAGACGACGCTGGAACTACGAGAAGAGCTTGAACTCCGGATTGATGCTCTCATGGACATATGGTTGATTGTATCAAGAGTCAAACTTAGATTTTGTGACACATAACGCCCCTGAACGATCTCGACTGGGTTACTGGGAGAATGGGAAGGTCTACAGACCAGACGTACTCGACGGTCAAGAAGGCAGTATGATGTAGAGCAATGCCAGGACACCGGATATTTCGTCCCTGGACGCAAACCATGCTGAGTACTCCTGCTCGGATGGCTCATACTTGGATTCTGACTCGTCATGGAGACCTTACAACGAGCATCGATTCCGAAGGCGACGACAAGCTCGGTCACACCCAAAGCTTGCTGATGGCCAACCTCCCGTGAACCACCGAAAAAGCTGTCTGTGGATGACGGCGCGAGTCTCCGTTGCCTGCGTTTCCTACCTCTAAGGGGAAGAAGTAGTAGGTAACAAACAGGCGTGCCCCGATAAGAAGGCTGCGCAGCGACATGGCCTTGGAGGTGCCCTTAGGGAGGCGAGTCCGCTCCAAGTCACCCACCCCCTGGTCTCTACATCTCCGAGTCCTAATCTTTTCATGTCAGTCGCGACATCACTTGACGGTGGCTTCTCTCACAAATGTCCAGCTCCATACCCACTTCCCATCGAACTCGCCAAGAAGCCGGAGGAGGCCAGAATCGAGGAGGAGGTGAGGTACCTCAAGTACTTCGGTGTCTCTCCAAGGTCCCACAACTCATCCGTAAACAAGTGAACAGGGCAGGGTCCACGCCTGCCGGTGTCTTCCTTGGGCAGAGTTCGACGGCTCTTCCCGTGACGCAGCGTGCTTCACAGACAGGGAGGCAGACCATGCGCCGACTGAGCCGCGGCCGGATACGCACCACCAATTCGGGGCGCGGCCTTGAGCTTTAGCGGCTGGCTTCCTCATCGGACTTGCCCGAGACTAGGGTATTTGCATGTTGGAGACCGGGTATAGTTCGCTCTGGCAGACGAGGCTGTCACAAGGCGTCAGGGTCCTGCATGCCCTCCTCGCCAGAACGGTCGGCGGGCCTCACGTCGCAGAGCAGAGCAACATGGCTAGCATAGAGGAACTCGTGTCAGCATGGGGCACACTTGGGTGGGGCGGCACGGCCCGGCTTCGATGGGATGCTGGTAGGTATGCAGCAACCGAATCATGGGAGAGAGACCCCAGCTCGCTGTCGCGAAGCCGGTGTGGTCGAAGACGGCAGTGTTGGTATATCGGATTCACCCCTGGGACGAAACGGGCGGCCACCCTTCTGATCGGTTTCCGATGACCTGCTGCAGCAGATACGGAGCTATTCGCGCTTGGAGAAATGGAGGTCTCCCCCGGATGGTTAAGCTCCGGCGACTGTCTGGTCTCCGGGCACGGGGGGGAGGGGGAACTGATGACGCGGCCCTCCGTGTGCCCCCTCATCCCTCGAGAGAGTGGATGTAACACAGGAAGCACTCCGCAGCTGAAGCCGGGAAGCCTTGCCAAGAGACACCAGCACGCCTGACATATATGTAGTGTCCGCTGGCCTCGCCTTGTTTTTGTTTTGGCGTCGTGTTCAAGGGCGTACTCGGCGTACGCTGAGAGATGCATTGCTCAAAGGCTCGAGTGAGTGAAAAGAGCGTCCTGCGGATCCGGTATACGCAGCTTTCCGTTTGGTGGTTTTGGGGTGGTGTTACCCCTGCACACAAGACCCGTAGGCTGTTTCGAAGTTTGGAGATAGACGAACGTTCGCCAAGCTAGCCCGGCTATATCGGCCGCTTCTTGCACTGTTGTGGGTGTCCAGTTCGGTACAACCGTTGCTCCCGCTTCTTCGTCACATGGGTGCGTGGCGTGGAACTCTCCAGGATGTGCTGTGGTACATAGAATTCCCAGCAGTCAGCACCACACATTCTCAGCTCGTCGACATAACGGAACAGGAAAGTTCAAGAAAGATTGAAGACGTGAAAATTTAGAAGGAAAGGAGACGCGCCTTCCAAGGTATATGCCGGGTGTTACTGATAGGTCCCGCTGTGCCACAGCCGAATTTTAGCGTTCAGCGAAGTGGAGACTAGCGCTATTGTTCAAGATTGACTTACCTAATCTTTTGTTCGTTTGGTGTTCTTCAGGTTGTCTCGTCCTGTGGCGCGCGGGACTTGCATTAGCGCCATGTCACCTGCAGGTTGCCAAGTCCTTGCCTGGGGCCAAATCTCTTGGCAATCTCGACTTGGAAGTTACAACCTCCATTCACACTCCATTTCAACTCGGTCCTGGACTTCTGATGAATCATGAGCCGTGTCGTCTTTTGGTGGACTTTTCCACTCTCAATGATCCCTATCCCCCAACCTGGGAATTCTTGGACCCTTGGCATGTTGACGTCTTTCTCTTGGCCAGGTGCCGCTTCTCCCGATTCATAGATTTTACCCATCTCGACCGGTGTCAGAGCCCTCGGACTTATTCAGGGGGGTGCGTATTTGGTTTTCAGAGAAATTAATAGAGCAGAGAACATGAGCTGTGATCTCTCTTCCATCTTCAACCTTAGCATTTCTTTTCTCTGCCTTAACCTTTTTTTCAAGAAACGCATTCTTTAGCCACCTGCTGAGTGAGCTACCACTGTCCTTCCCATACACACAACCTTCACCCGATCTTCACTTCGAGCACACACATTCAGACGACTGGGTTTCGTCTGACGTCTGTTCACCGAAGAACACCGTTGAGGTCGCATCCGATATACGTCACACCTTGCACTCCGTTCAAACGTAGGACGGCAGCTATCCGGTGGCACATTCAGCTGCTGCCCCCGACCGACCCCAGCAAGGTCCAACCAACCTCAACTGACCTGCTACCCCAAACCTGCTTGCTGGATACTCCAAACGTCTGGTCTCTCGTATCGGAGAAGTGGCATCGAAACTCTAGCCCCCAATGGCTATAGGGAAGGAGGGCAATGTCAAATGGGTGGATGTGAGTTAAAGAACATTAACACGAAACTCTCTTGCCCAACACCCGCCACTCATTACTAACCTCCCTCTCACCAGGGCCTGCGAGGCATAGCCTCAACCCTCGTGGTGCTAACCCACATCGCCCGCGCCTTCGACGGCGAGCTCTTCATGTCCACAAGCAAAGAGGACCTGCCTCCACGACTCCTGCAGTGGCCGTTCCTCCGCATTCTCGTCCAGGGCCGCATAGGCGTCACCATCTTCGCCTTCGTCACAGGCTACGTATGCGCACTCAAGCCCATCCGCCTGTGCCTGCAGGGCAACCAGGAGGCCGCCTTCGCCTCCATCGGCAAGTCTGCCCTGCGCAGGGTCCCCCGTCTTGTCCTCCCCGCTACCCTCGCCACGACAATCATCTGGTTTCTGACGCAGTTCGGAGTGTTCCTGGTCGCCAAGAGGTGCGATAGTTGGTGGGCGGGGGCTACCAGTCCGGATGCGACTCCTTACCTTGGGGAATCCATCAGGAGCCTGATTAACAACATTGTCTCGACGTGGACCCGCGGGAAGAATGACTATGACGGAAACCAGTGGACGCTGCTCCCCCTGTTGAAGGGCAGTATCTGGGTTTACGTCTACATGGTGGCGACCGCCTTTGTCCAGCAGAAGTACCGCATGCTGGCCAGCTTCGGCATGTGGATGTACTTCTTCATTGGATCCGACTGTGAGTCTGGCACAGCTCTCCCGACTCCTTCCACTGACTCGCTAACTTTGTTGTCCAGCGGCCTTTGGCATGCAGTTCTTCTGGGGCGTCCTGCTCGCCGATCTGCAGAACAACGACGCAGCCAACGCCCTCATATCCGACCGCCGTCGCCTGTGCCGCTTCCTCTCCATCATCTTCCTCTTCCTCGGATTGTCGCTGGCGTCCTTCCCCGAAGGCAAGGCAGAATGGATGGCATGGTCTCGGATCGAGCTCAACATACTCAGGCCCATACTTCCGGAGAACCCCGACTTCCCTAGATTCGCCTCCGGCATTGGTCTTGAACTGATCGCCCTCGGCCTTCACTTCAGTCCCTGGCTTCGCGACCTGCTATCTAGCAAATACCTGCTGTGGCTGGGGAAACAGTCCTTCGCTGTCTATCTCCTCCACGGACCTCTGCTGAGGTGGATTCTCGTCTGGATGCTGTACGGCGTCAGCTTGCCGGCGGACGTGTTGAACGACAAGGGAGAGACGGTACCCGGGCCGGCCCTGCCCTTTCCCGGCAGGGCCAGATACGTCACTGCCCTGGCCTTCTGGATACCGCTGAACTACGCCGTCGCCTTGATGTGGACGACATATGTCGACCCGTGGTGTGCAAGGATGTCGGAGCGGCTGGTCAACCATGTGCTCCTGGGACGGAATGAGAAGGGGACTGCGTTGCCATCATAGGATGCGGGATACATAGACAGACATGGGGGGCTATCACCAGGCTAAGGAGCCTCGGGATATCATGGCGTTCAGGGGAGGTGATTTGTTTGAGGTCATTGGTTGTATATACATCGACCACTTTTGGTTACAGTGTACATATGCATCGCGGTAGATCGGAGACCTGCTCGAACTAGCAGATATATGTCTCACCTAGTTGGCAGCTGAATTTCAGATAGGTCAGACGCGACCACCAAAGTCAAACATGCCCGGCGCCAGGTGACGGTTGTGACTGTTGCAGACTTGAGAAAGAGTGAAAAGCGAATGACACAACAAGGTAACGATGGTCGAAATTGACAACCACATCTCTTCCTATCTGGGCAAAAGGACGCTCGTTTGGGAACCAAGCAACGAGCAACAAAACGGACACTCACGTCGCACAAAATCAACATGTACCGACCCCCCCCAAGCACCCTCACCTGCACCATAACCCCCCACCAGCCTCTAGGCAACAGCCCCAAGACCAGCAGATAACAGGGCAAGCCAGCAAGAGTCTCCAGGTCCGCAGCCACGACCTCCCGCTAGAAGCGAGTGCCATGCTACGACAATATCGGTTCGCGACGTCCACCGTTACTCCAACCCAAACCGTCTAAGCTACCACCAAGCGACACGCGCAAAGGCCCTGAAGCCCGGTGTCGATGAGGAGAGACGGAGGCGTTGGCGACGGGCGCCATCTTGTTCTACCGCTCGGAATACAGAGCTGTCAAGGATGGATCTCGCCTTGTGCTCCACCCGGCCGTGCGGAAGGGTATCTGTGCTTGGGGATGGGGGATTGGATGACATGTGTGCTACCGGAATTGGGGGCTGTTGGTCGATGACATTGGGATAAGCAACCTGGTATGCCCAAAGTAATGCCAATGGATGGGCATGTGAGCGATCCCTGCGTCAAAGAATGCTTCCATTAAACCTATTCAGACGGACGGCAAAAGATTCCTGACGATCCTCCCTGGATATCCTCCTCCGGCAATTCCATACTCCACGATGCATAGACGTCAACCGGCAATCGCGAGTTCTCGCAACGGATGGCAAGAAGCATCAAAGCTCTTCTTCATACACCGTGCTCAGCCGACCCGTCACAATCATAGAGGAGTCATAGCCCTCTTCGAAGAAGATGTGCTTCCGACCGATGTCGCGCTCGAGCTCCATCTCCTTACCCTCCAATTCCTCGAGCCCACCCGAGAATACTCCAGATGAGTCATAGCCTTCTTCAAAGAAGACATGCCTGGGGCCGCCATCGCGCTTCACTCCCATCTCCTCTCGTGCCAGGTGTCCAAGCCTACTCGTGAATACTCCAGAAGAGTCATAGCCCTCCTCGAACAAGACGTGCTTGGGGGCTCCATCGCGCTCAAAATCCATCTCCTGGGGCTCCGTCTCTTGCGGCTTGCCCGTCAAGTTTGGAGAGGAACCCTAGCCCTCTTCAAAAAAGACGTGCTTCCGGCCACTATCACGCTCTGCCTCCATCTCCTCGAGCTCCCGGTCGATCTCCATGATATCTAGCATCTCCGCCTCCACGTCTCTCTCCTCAGCTTCCTTCTCGTTGTCGCTGGCATCGGCGGCCATGGCAAGGGACTGTGCGAATGCGAGGCCGCGGCCGGCGATCGGTCGAGATTGTGGTTTTGCGACTGTATCGGTCTCGGTAGACGGCATCAGCCTGTCCGCCGACGGCTTGAAAAGACCCTTGACCGAGGGTCTCTGGCGCGTTGACCGACCGAGGTTGTTCCCGGGCCTCGAGACGCTGAGGTTGAAGGCGACGCTGCTGGGCTTTTCGGGCCGCGGGTAAGCGATGATGGCGCTCGTGGAGCGGTCGGTGATGCGCTTCTTCTTCTGCAGCCCCGAGAAACGGCTTGTGACCGGGGCGCCGTCGTCGTTCTCGCGAATAACGACCAACCGACTCTCACCTTTTACCAAGACTTCGATTGGAAGCCCTTCTCCAGAGCTGCGCATGTCGTCCAGCCGGTCCAGGTCGTCTGAAGGTGCACGGCCACGGTTACTTCCTCTCACGGCGGCCTCCACCCCTGTACACCGCTCGCCAAGGAGTCCTGCTGCCAGATTCTCCAGACGGATCATTCTCGTCGGCTGGGCACCGCTGAAGAGGTTCACACCTCCGCCGACCCCCCGCCGTAGTTGTGCGTCCCAGAATCGAGAGACTGCCGGTATCACAGCAACAATAGGATCCGCGCCTCCGATCCACAGTACAGCACTCTCCTCTGTGCCAGTAGGGGCAGCTGTCGCTCTCAGAGGTTGCGCCCTGAGGACCGCAATGCCTCCCTTGACGGCAGCGAGCCTCTCAACACCGCCTCCCATGGAAGCCGTCAAAGCATCGCGCCTTGTGTGTGGTGTCATGGGCACGAAATCACCCGATCCAGGTACTGCCGGGGATTTCTGAGAGACGGGGTTTCGCAGAGGACTGGTGCCTTCCAGGTAGCCAGTCGCACTGAATGTGGTCAGGGCAGATCCGCGTAGGCCGGGAGAATGCTTGGTAAAGAGTCCAGAAGCGCCGGTTGAGCTGGCGGAGGGTGAGGGTGCATGTGCGCCATCAATGTCCCATATACCCCACTGTCCGTCGGCGAGCAGCGCCAACACCGCACGGCCGTGAGCAACCCAGTCCGCTGCGACAATTGGTTTGCGCGCTGTCGACATGACAGATCCACGAGCGAAAGGTGGGTAAAGCGAGAGGAGCCAGGAGCCTTGAGCGGGAAAGGGGCCTTCCGAGATGTCATC
This sequence comes from Coniochaeta sp. 2T2.1, assembly GCA_009194965.1. Lineage (NCBI taxonomy): Eukaryota > Fungi > Ascomycota > Sordariomycetes > Coniochaetales > Coniochaetaceae > Coniochaeta > Coniochaeta sp. 2T2.1. The sequence goes on from VSMA01000016.1 coordinate 954,247, forward strand.
AGGCAGGGAAGGAATGGAGTAGTCGTAAACGCGGACGGCGTGCGGCGATGTTATTGCGAGGAGCTGAGTTGACTGTGACGGGTTGAAGGAGATGGCAGTGAGCGGAGTCGGGAGATGTTCTGTTTGGAATGGCTCGATAGGGTTGTTGCTGGGGGAACTGAGCTTCAAGTTGATATCCCACAAACGAAGTTGTCCACTGGCCTCTCGGGTGTGTGAAGCAACAACAACGCGGAGCGACTCGGGATCCTCGGGAGTCAAGGGGTCGCTGGGTTTTCTGGCGTCAGGTGTGGACTTTTGCTGCTTTGCAACGAGAGCCAGTGCCAAGCCGTCACTGTGTTTGCTCTGGCCGCTGAGGATGGTCACCGTCTCGCCCCATGCACCCTTTCCGGCGTGGGCAGCCAGTAAGTCCTTCCCGCGCAAGATGTTGGCTTTGCGATGATGCGACGGCGGGGTCAATGGTAGGGTGATGATGCATGTCTTTCCGGTCGCACAGGCTACAGCGAAGACTATGCGTTCTCTGAGGAAGGCGGCGGTGTCTGATGCTGCGGCGTCGGCGGTGCACGGCGGGAGTGGAAGCACGGCGACATGGAGGGCAGCTGTTCCCAGCGAGAGATCGACGGTCTGAATCACGTCCGGAAACGAGGACTTGTCATCGACTGTGGCTTCTTCGAATTCGGGCTTGTCGTCGGGGACCGATTCCTCATCGTCCGAGTCGATGATCATGAAGGCATCGGCAGAGCTTGTTCCGTTCTGTTGTGATTGTTTGCCGCCACGGCCTGGGGACTTCAAGCGCCGGCCACCGCGCCAAAGCAAGGTGACACCGCTCTCGTGAGCGTATATGAGGACGTTGGCGCCTTGAGGGGTCTGGACGGGGTAGCTCTTGACATCGTGGATCCGACGAGACAGATTGTAACTTAGTTCGCGTCCAGGTTAGCCCAACACCCGGCAAGCTAGGCGGGTTGTCTCTGGAGAGGTATACTGACGCGTATTGTGTATTCTGTGCCGTCCGTCGCACTCGCGGAGAGGGAAGGGAAGAGTCCATCGCCATGCTTGGGCGACCGTGCCGCGCCTGGTTGCGACGCCACTGACCAGGGCAAGAAATAAACGGAGGAGGCTCGTATTCTCGGTGGTTCAATGCGAGGGGAAGAGGGCTGATTGGCGGCCAGTTCGGCTCTTGGGCGAGCAATGGGTTTGGGGTGAGGATGTGAAGTTGAAAGAACTTGGGCGAAAGGGTTAATGTTTAAGGTACAAAGTGAAAGGTACCGCGATGCTCCCCATGCAGGACCCACTTCGCGCTGGAGCTTGCACCAACCTGCAGCCCACGATCGAAGAGACACGTGACCTGGATGGAGTCTCGACCTGGTGCCACGCTGCCCCATCATTTGGCGCTTACATCCATGCATGTGTGCAAGTCGCATCACACCTTATTCAAACAACTTCCTGATTAATCTGAAGTTGTCTTTCTCGCCTGCAGCAATGGCACTTACTTTTTGGCAGCATTCCGCCAGCCCTGATACAATGATTCTCGTGAACCTGGCAGACCGATGCCTTGTTCCATCAGATGCGAGGTGACGAACATACGGATTTGAAGGCCTGAGGCTGATCGACATGGACTGACTGTCTTGCTTTGGCATTGCTAACGCTATCTGCAGCGCCAAATACGAGGTCCAGAACGAACAGGAAAGCCTCGCAACCTGTCCCAAGTACGAGGTATGCATGCGCCTCATCTCGATCCTCCAAACCCGTTGAAGAAGGAGATGACGATGTTGTCATGATGGAGAACGGAGTGCATCACATCAACAACCTTGCCCTGACGGAATCTATCCGTTGTCTGCGCGGGTCACGGACAGCTCGGTCAGGCTGCTCAGCTGCGACGACATCACGGTTCCAGTAGACGTGTTGTAGCTCCTCGCCGCTCACCTCACAGTTGAAGCTTGTCCCGGCGTGGGCTTGGGCGTGGGCGTCGCTTTGCATGTGGTTGATTTTTCAACATCATCTTCTTGCATTAAAACTACATACCAGGACTACCCCATTCCGGCCCCTCAACTAATGATTCCCTGGTCTTGAGGCAAAAGATCGACAAGTTGCCCTGATCCAGCTACTTCCAAGATATACCCCCCGATGATTCCCCTCGACCTTTATTACCAACCACCGCAAGTTGTTTCTCTACATCCAGCTCACGCGCCAACCCTTCCATACCTTATACACACATTATGGCGCATCGGAAACATACATGCTGCCTGGACGATCTCGGGATGCGAGCCAGGTGTCAGCCAATGACTCCCGGTGACAGATGGATCCCTTCGTGTGAAGCTTCCTGCCCCTTCTACTTTCCAAAACACCCAAACTATCGTCAATCTAAAACTTCTCTGACCGGTCGGAAACCCCCGACTCGCTACTGAAGTCGGTAAAGTCGGTCACGGGTGTATCCGTACCGGCGAGTGCTGATTTGTCGGCCTTGAAGATCACGTCGTGGAGGATATCACCCAGCTCTGTCACAGTGACGGTGTCCCTGGGAACCAAGTGGCCCAGACCGTGATCCCACAGCATGGCCGTTTCCTGGTTGCAGACGTTGTACAGGGCGACTGCCGAGTACATGAGCGGGTCGTTCGAGCCAAAGATGTGGAACGTCGGAACGTCGATGACGCTGTTGCAGTCATCCGCCAGCTTGGGAACCAAGCTTCCGTCTGGCTCGATGGCTAGGGGCGGTGTTCCTGAGAAGAAGATGCCGAACTACAGGGACCCATTAGTTAGATGAGGTCCGGCGAGACCGATCTTCGACGTGGCAAGGCTCACCTTGAGTCGCCTGGGCACCTTGTGCTTCACCCACTTCTCATGTTCCTCATACAAGATCGACGCCGCGAACATGGCGCCCTCAGAGTACCCGAGGATGGCATCGATCTCGGGATCCTCCTCGATGACCTGCCGGATGCGATTCATGGCAGCGCGGAACTTGTCCTTGAAACCTTCGGGAACTACCGAGTCCTTCTTCTCGAACAGCCGCAGGGTGGCTTCAGGCGTTAACCCGCGAGGTAGCTGGCGTACTCTGCGAAGGGCCTCGAAGGCGTCGTTTTCCGACGAGTCCAGGAATCGAAAGACCGGCCGGCTGCCGAAGTAATGTTCCCATCCGACCGGCGGCTCGACCTCGTGCTCGCCCTGTGTGTATGTGAAGGTTGCAAGTCCTCGGTCGCCCATGTGCTGGGTGAAGGGTGCTAGCTGGACGCTGAAGTTCTACAACCGATCCCTCGTCAACACGCCGCTCCTGGATGGGAGATCACGAGGAAGGAGCGCTTACCTTGGCGCTTCCATATGCGCCTGGTAGACAGAGGAACTTCATCTCGGCTCAAGGTTTCTGTTGGCTTTGAACACACTCGTTGGACTTCTCGACTGTGTTGAAGTTTCTCACTGAAATTCTGGAGGACACTGTCTAATATGTATCGTGTCTTTCCGTCTTCTTGGGAGGCCAACCCCATGCCGTTAGCGGCGCCGGTCCACCAGACTTTATGGCTGTCTGCCTTCTCGGCGGCTGTCATTCATACGCCTAGAAGCATCCAAGCGGATCATGCATTCCATGCCCCTTAGGGTTTGGCGAGTCTCTGACGGCCTTGGAGGTTTCAACTTGTCCTGTGTGGTTATACTGTTTACTAGCCAAGCTGCACTCCCGGAAGATGCCGTGTGTTCGCAGGCCGCATTCTAGTGCAGCATGCCTATTCTTGGACACTGACTTCCACCCCCACAACCTTGCCGTTTTGCGATTGTATCTCCATTGTATATCTCGAACATCCAGCCTGGTTGTTCGGATGGCAATAGGGGATGAGGAGAACTTGCATAAAAGTGTAAAGCCCATTTGCCAGTGCACTTGCCTGCTGAACAGGGGCCAATGTTATCTCTGTTGTCTGTCGCCACCGAGAGCGCTTGGCCTGCTTACCAGAGATCCGCTCGAGCAAGCTGCTGACATAGCGACCAATACCAGCCTGTGTTTTGATGAGTGGGCGATCAATGATAATCCGAGGCCCTGGTTTAGTCCTGGCGGTCTTCCTCCGAGGTTTGGAATGGGGCCAACTGGACTCTGATACGGCGAACAAAGTACGCTCTGTGACATATATGGGAGATGAGGCCGACTCGAATCCCATGTTCTGACGAGCACCACCACCTATCCCACCGCTCGGTCTCTCCTTCGTCACAATCTCGACCATGGGTAAAGACGGCGAGCCGATGCCTATCGCCATCGTGGGAATGTCATGCCGGCTTCCGGGAGACGTTTCCACCCCGGGTGATTTCTGGAAGCTCATGACCAAGGGCCGAAGCTGCTGGTCGCCCATCCCGAGCAGTCGGTTCAATGCCGCTGCTTACCAGCACCCCAACCCAGAGAAGAAGGGCACCCTGAACTCACAGGGTGGCTACTTCATTTCTCAGGACCTGGAGATGTTTGACGCCGGCTTCTTCGACATGACAAAGAAGGAAGCCGAGACGATGGGTATGTGCCCATATCAGTTCAGTTGATGGAGGACCCCGGGTACTGACAATGTGAAAGATCCTATCCAGCGTCTCCTCCTGGAATGCAGCTACGAGGCGTTCGAGAACGCTGGCATTCCCAAGGAGGACATCGCAGGCAAGAAGGTCGGCGTCTTCATAGGGTTGCCGGATATGGAGCACAGGATGGGGAATCTCAGGGACCTGGAAGACGTTCCCATGTTTGACCCAACCGGAGCTCAGGGTGCGTTCTTAGCTGGACGCATCGCCTATTACTTCGACCTTCGGGGGCCTACGCTTGCGGTGGACACGGCGTGTTCGTCCAGCATGCAAGCCATTCATCTCGCGGTTCAGAGCATTCGGAATGGGGAGTCAGAACAGGCAATCGTGGGCGCGTCGCATCTCATCACACAGCCAGACGTCTGGGTGTCTATGGCCAAGCTGAGGTACGTTCACTGTTGCTTGAGTTCGCCTTCCGAACGTGAAACTGACCGTATTAGGTTATTCTCCGAATCAGGCAAGACACACGCCTTCGACCACCGTGCGAAGTCCGGCTACGCCAGGGGTGAAGGAGTGGGCTGCCTAGTCCTCAAACCCCTGCACCAGGCTGTAGCCGACAACGACCACATCCGGGCTGTTATCGTCGAGACCGGCATAAGTCATAACGGCAGGACGGTTGGTACGTGCTGGTGTCCTTCGATTTGAGTGGTATTCGTAGACTGACGCTGACACGCCCTAGGCATCGTGGCTCCAAGTATCGACGAACAGGCTTGCCTGATACGCCAAGTACTTAAACAAGCTCGGATCAATCCCAAGGACATCGCATTCTTCGAGGCACACGGTACCGGAACCAAGGTCGGCGATCCCATAGAGGCAACAGCTATTTACAACGCCGTCGGCAAGAGTTTGACGCCTCGAGAACCCCTGCACATTGGGTCAGTCAAGTCCAACATTGGCCATCTCGAGAACGCCAGTGGTATTGTGTCTGTTATCAAAGCCGCACTGATGCTCGAGAAGAGTTTCATTGTCCCAAATGCAGATTTTGAGAGTGCGAATCCAGGGATACCGCTGTCGAAATGGAACATGAGGGTTAGTTGAACCACCTCGACTTCAACTTCCAACAGCACAATCTCATACTAATGCGTATCGCCTCAGATATCGAAAACCCAACGTCCATGGCCCTTCAACAAGGAATATGTCTGCGTCAACAACTTTGGCTACAGTGGCTCCAACGGACACGCGGTCCTGAGGCCAGCGCCGAGTCGGACATCGATCGAGTACTTCGATCCAGCCAAGGATACTGAACGGATCATGGCGAAGCGATTGTTCGTCATCAGCGCCAACGACGAGACTGCTGTCCGGAAGAGCATGGAGAAGTTGGGCATCTTCCTCGAGCAGCATGCGGAGCTGTACCAGACAACGATGCCTCGCAACCTCGCATACACCCTCTGCCAGCGCAGGTCACACATGCCTTGGCGCGTAGCCCTCGTCGCCAACATGTGCAGCTCCCTGGCCCTTGCCCTCAACAGCCACGACGCCGTTCCCAGACGCGCGCCAACCCATAGCCCACGGATCGCTTTCGTCTTCACCGGACAAGGCGCTCAGTGGCATGCTATGGGACGTGAGCTACTCGACTCACATCCGGTCTTCGCCTCGGCCATAAAGAGGGCAGATAGCCATCTGCGGTCTCTTGGGGCCGACTTCTCTCTTCTGGGAGAACTTACCAAGGGCGAGAAAGAGTCGCTTATAGGCAAGGCACACATCAGCCAACCGATCTGCACTGCTGTTCAGGTTGCGTTGGTTGATCTTCTCGCAGCTTGGGGGATCAACCCATCTGCAGTGACGGGACACTCAAGCGGTGAGATCGGCGCGGCATATGCCTCCGGTGCTCTTACCCTGGAATCGGCCATGTCTGCAGCATACTTCCGAGGTCAAGTTATTATCGAGCTGAGGAAGAGGCATCCGGACCTTCGAGGAGCCATGTTGGCCGTCGGCGCCGGAGCCGACGAGTGCAAATCGCTCTTCAAGGTCCTAGAGCATCCGCTCGAGGCCGTGGCCGCGTGCGAGAACTCACCGAACTCCACCACCGTCTCGGGTGATGCTGAAGCGATCGATCAGCTGGCTGTCGTTCTTCAACAAATGGGCACATTCAACCGCAAGCTGTTTGTTGACGTGGCTTATCATAGCCCGCATATGAAGCTGATTGCTGAGACGTACCACGATCTGATCGACGGCATTCGGCTCCATGAGGCGCCGTCGAACGTCGCGTTTTACTCATCGGTACGAGGGAAGAAAATCACACCAGCCGAACTTGGTCCACAGTACTGGGTCGACAACCTCACCCAACCTGTTCGTTTCTCCACAGCGCTGAATGCACTCTGGACAGAGAGCGGGCCCGACGTCTTGATTGAGGTCGGGCCACATGCCGCGCTCAAGGGTCCCATCATGCAGACATTGAAGAAACTGAGCATCCCGGCTGCCAAATTCCCGACATATCTGCCGACTCTTGTCAGAGGCCGCGACGCCACTGAGACCTGCTTGGAGCTTGCTGGACAACTCTATATGCGCGGATACGACGACCTTGACTTCTTCAGCATGAACCACGAGCGTGGTGAAGTTGACACCCCCGAGGTCATTCCGGTTCTGTACCCTTATCCTTGGTCCCGCCAACGCTGTTGGTACGAGAGCCGCATCTCACAGCAACATCGTTTCAAGAAGTTCCCTCGCCACGACCTTTTGGGCACCCTGGCCGACTGGAGCAGCGACTTACAACCAACATGGAGAAACATCATTCGGCTCGATGATCTGCCTTGGCTACGTGATGCCAGGGTGCACGAGAAGATTGTCTTTCCGGCCTCTGCATTCATATCCATGGCCATCGAGGCCTCCAGCCAACGAGCTGTACTTCTGGGCACCGGGGAGTACGTCGGTGCATTTGACTTTCACGACATGCACATCAGAGAGCAGCTTGTTTTGGAAGATGGGACTGGTACAGAACTTCTCTTGCACATTCGCCGTTCCGGAGAATCTGATCACTCGCCAGATGAGTTCCAGATCACAACCTTCGAGGAGAAGCGTGGATGGGTTGTTAATTGCACTGGCTTCGTATGTGCCAAGCCCGTTCATCGGGGCGGCGACTCGACTGTGCAGCCCGAACAACGTCGTCGTCCCGTATCAAGCCGGCTTGACTCTACCTCTGGAGCTCACTTCTACCTCAGCATGGCCTCTCACGGAGTTACATACCCAAGGGGATTCATGAGCATCGTCGGCGTCTCCACCGATGAACAAGGTGCTAGTGCTCAGGCCTGTATCCAGGATACTCGCCTTGACATGCCCTTAGGACACGAATCGCCGTACCTTTTGCATCCTACCATCATCCACTCCATGATTCAGCTTGCAGATTCCGAAACGGGGCTTGGGAGTGACGCCGTTCCGCGTTTGCCATCTCGCTTCCACCACATTCAGGTCAAGCTGGACGACTGGTGGAAGAGGACTGCTGGATCGAGGTTTACCCTGCAATCAACAAGTGCCCCAAGTCCGGACGGTCTTCTGATTGAGTTGTTTGCCGCACCTGGTTCCGAGACGCCTTCCATATCCATGCTGGGACTTGAGCACACCTCCTGGGACACGGCAAAGCCTCAAAAAGCGGAACCAAGAGAGCTATGCTTCAAAGTCCAATGGGGACCCACCACTGAACCACAGGCCAATGGTGTCGATTCCGGTCATATGGAACAGCACGGGAACCGCATCGTGATTGTGACCAACCGACCTTCAAGCGACGAACTTGTTGGCTCATTGCTCCTAGCTGCGGAGTGTCGGTATGGTGTTGCCCCAGAGACTTCTAGTCTACTCGAAGTCAACAAGTATGATGGTTTCTTCATCGTCCTGCTGGAGCTCGATCGCAACCTGTTGAGCACCGTCACGGAGCAGGAGTGGCAAGCAATCCAGACGCTGGTGGCACGCTGCACTGCGCTTCTATGGGTGACCCGGGGTGCCTCCCTGATTGCTACCAACCCGGACTGCAACATGGTCTCAGGTCTGCTTCGCACTGCTCGCTCTGAGCTTGAGTGCGCGGCTGCCACACTTGATCTTGACCCCCGGACTGGCCTCGAAGCAAATGAGCAGGCAGAGTTGATCAATGAGGCATTCAAACGCGCAGTGTTTGCGAACGACCCATCAGCTGACATGGAGTTCGCTGAGCACAATGGCTCTCTGATTGTTCCACGCCTCGTTCTAGATGCAGACATGAACACCCGAGTGCACCAGGAGTTGGGCGGAGCTGGCGCATACCTACAGAGCTACCGACAGCCGGGAAGGCACCTGCGCCTCAAATGGGAGACACCAGACTCGTTGGACTCCATTTATTTCGACGACGATAACTCCCTACAGAAGCGGCTCGATGACCACGAGGTTGAGGTCGAAGTTATGGCGACCGAGCTGACAGACGACGACGTTCGTTCCGGTTCCGCCGGGTTGACATCGAACCTTGTGGCACGGCCGTGCAGTGGTGTTGTGTTGAGGCTAGGTCCCAACGTCGCCAACTTCTCGGTCGGGGACAGAGTGTGTGTCCTCGCGGAAGGTGTCCTAAGCACGCACGTACGAGTACACGAGAGCAGCCTTGTTGGCATACCCAATGGTATGGACTACCCGACTGCAGCGACACTGCCACTTGTGTACGCTACTGCATGGTACGCTCTGGTCATGGTGGCACGGATCAGAAGTGGCGACCACGTCCTCGTCCAACTGGAGGGCGACTACGGGTTGGCTGCTATCCATATCGTGCGCAGCCTCGGTGCCGATGTCTTCGTTGCTGCGGAGACCCGCACGGTGGCCGAAGGAGCCTTGGAGGCGTCCGGCGTCCCTGCTGCCCATGTGTTTGATCCGACAAGCATCCACTTCTCTCGATCGATCAGCATTGCCACGAATGGGACCGGCTTCGATATTGTTTTCACGTCCACGCACGGAACTCAAGGCTCGCCCCGTGATCTTCAGAAAGTCTGGGCTACGGCGACTCCAGTTGGGCGTATCGTCCATGCTAGGGCAGGACACGGCGGCGAGCAATCCCCAATGACAAGCGTTCAGGAAAATGTCAGTGTGACGACTGTCAACTTGCACAAACTGGGAGTCAGGAGGCCTCACATTGTCGCGAATGCCCTGCGTGATGTAATGGACTGGTTCACACAAGAGGACAGGTCAGGATCGATGGGTAGGCTACTTGAGTTACCGATGGCGAAGCTGAAGGATGGCCTCCTGCTAGCCATCAAGCAGCCTCTGGGTCATGTCGTCGTTGTCTCGGACAGCAACGACCCGGTCAAGGTGTTACTCCTACCCCTCCCATATATCGCGCAGAGACTAACTGAGATATGCTAGGTGACCCATGCGCCACTGGCATCTGTGCTTGACTCCGAAGGCACACACATCATCGTCGGAGGAACCGGTGGTCTGGGACGGAGCATGGCCCGTTGGATGATACAACACGGGGCGCGCCACATCATCCTCGTCTCAAGAAGTGGCAGTAAAGACCACAAGGTGCAGCACTTCCTGGACGAAGTCCACGCACAGGGTGTCGCTGCTATTCAGGTCATAGTATGTGACGTTGCGGACAATGAACAAGTCCGGAGGCTGGTGGAGACCTGCTCCAAGACGATGCCTCCCATCTGCGGCGTCATCAATGCGGCTATGTCTCTCCATGTCAGTTGAGTCGTTGGCCATGGTGAATCTTGTCTAGCTATGCTAATATCGTGCATTAGGACGGCTTGTTTGAGGACATGAGCTACGGTGCATACAGCGCCACGGTCCGGGCCAAGGTGGCTGGCACATGGAATCTACATAACGCCCTGGAGAACATCAAGGCGAAGCTTGACTACTTCGTCCTCTTCTCCAGTGCCGCCGGTATCCTGGGTAGCCGCGGTCAGGCTGCGTACGCAGCCGCCAGCACGTTTCTCGATGCATTCGCTCTCTACCGCCGACACCAGGGCCTTCCCGCCACATCTTTGGACCTGACCGCAGTCACGGGTGCCGGGTACATTGCTGAGAACACTGCTCGTGCAGATGACATCCTCAAGAACTTCGGTGGCGGGACAGTGTCCGAGGCGGAGGTCCTAGCGTTACTGGGTCTCGCTGTGTCAGGCATGTCACCATGCCAAGTCCTAACCGGCTTGAAGCTCGTCCCCAACGCCGCGGGCTGTCTCCCCTACTACGCGGACGATTCCCGCTTCACCCATCTTGCGGCTACTGCCCGGGCCGAGATCATCTCCTCGACCGCAGGAGATGCGGCGAAGCCCGTGTCGTTTGGCGCGGAGTTCCGGAACGCTAGAAACGATGCCGATGCATGCGACATTGCAGTGCAAGCAGTGCAGCACAAGCTGTCTGAGGTGCTCTCGGTGGGCCTCCAGGACGTCGACGCTGCACGGAGCATGACATCGTACGGACTGGATTCTCTGACTGCCATCGACTTACGAAATTGGATTGCGCGAGAGCTTCGAGCGAATCTGCAGATTTTGGAGTTGTTGACGAGCGGTTGTATCAACGACCTAGCAGCATTGATCGTCAGCCGGGCGGCGAAGTAGCAGTTTTTTGTCCCTGTCTCTGGTCACCGGCCCCGATGTCGTCTGCCATGGACGGCAATGCCGTGTCAAGAATGTGCCCTCACGAGAAAGAAAAGAAAAGTTCTTTGCATACCGAGTTTGAGCGAGTTTCTTTCGGACATAGACAAGCCCTGTCATTACACTGCAGGCACATTTCCATAACGTTATGCATAATATCATATAACACATCAACATCCTACGCTTCTACCTATAAGCCGACGTGACATCTCGTATGTCTGGATCGGTTTCATACTCCGCAATGTCATGCTTTTCCGGCACATGTGTGACAAAGCCCTGAACTCCCTTGCAAAGTGCATCCCGGTCAGGATGCTGGAAAGACAGGTAGCATGCGAATCCTACTGCCTCTCGGTGGCATTTGACTATGAAGCGGTCTGCTAGTGCGTTGCAGATCCTCCACATACGGGCAGAAGAGCGGACCTGGCTTATTGAAGGCAATTGCCTTCTGTTGACGGCTACGGCCCGTCCAGTCTGCTGTTGCGGATGAAGCGGTCGCACCGTCACGAAGAGTCGGGGTAGACGAGATCCTCCTCACCAGCCCCGTGGGTCGTTGGATGGGTGCAGACTGGAGCAAGCGCTGATACTGGTCTCGCAATGCTTTGACGCTACCTTCTCGGGCGAACTCGGAAGCGTTGAGCAGCGTTTGGACGTCGGGCGGTCTGCCAGTGACGAGTGCTTTCCTCGAGCAGCTTGATCACAGTTCCTTGGAGCGTGATGATCTGGCTTTGCAGCTGGGTCTGCGCGATGACTGTCAGATCTTGTTAGGAGCTGCTCAGCCTCTGTCCAAAGTCTAGAAGTAGTAACTTACGATCACCCTCGGCAAACCTCGGTCCGATGTCCGCATAGCCCCGGTCATACTCTCGCCGCACCATCGGTCCGCCATACTCGAGCGAGCCTCTCAGGTCGTCGTCGCCTCTTCGCCGTGGCGGTGAGCGAGAGCGACTTGGCCTTCTGCGCGACTCTGTCTCGTTGACTCGTCGCTCGAGCTCCCTGATCTTCTGATCATGGCCATGGTCCGTTGTGTGTTGCCTGTGTTTGTCGGAAATGCGATCAAATAGGTTGATCCCCCTCGTAAAAGTGCCGACGATGGTGCTGATGAGCGTGGCGATGATGAACCCTTGCTGAACTTTGTCTGTGAGTCTGCAATGCCTTCACGCAGCCTACCGTTGGATAGTCACTGACCTTGAGTCTCTTTTCTTCGATCATGCTTGCGTAGTTCATGTTGGCGGTTGTTGTGGATTGTGGTGTATGTTGACCGGGAAAGGGGTTTCAACCGCCAAGAGCTCCGGACTGTGGAGCCTGAAACAAACTGGTCTGGTCCGAGGGAACGGGACGAGCTGGGACGGGATATAAGCACGCGGAACGATGACGACACTTTGCAGCGGCGTTCCAAGATCCAACCACTCGCAGTGAGATTCGCGATGTGACCACCAATGAAATGGATGTCCAATAAGATTAAGAGTTGAGTACATATATAAAAGTTTGACATAAATGAGAGACGCTGAATGCCGCTGGAAACGCTGGTGAACCACTACCCCGAACTGCCCACTCCTTAGATGGGTAACTTGGCATAGAGACTGAGCTTCAACCCAGCGCCACAGAACTCGCTCGAGTTGCCCTTACAAGGCTTGTTGCAAAGAGAGTCTGTCACATTACCACCTGGAGTCGCCCCCGTATTGCCAGCGAAGTTCAGAGGGCCGTCGCCGCACCAACATTCGGAGCCTGCAAGACATATATTAGTCGACATTCGACATAAGTGGCGAAGGAGGATGGATACTTACCATATTCGATACCCGCGTACTTGTACATCCAGCACGACTGGAGACAAGACTCAACCGTCGCAGTTGCGAGGTTGGAGACCAGCTTGGTGAGCACACGGCCAGACGAGGGCTCGGCCACGCAGTGGTAGTAGGTGAAGTTGACGTTGCCGGGAACTATCACTGGAGGTCCGGTGTAGACGCCCGGGGTTGCTGACGATGTTGTCGTGCTCGTCGAGGATCTGCTCGATGAAGATGTCGTAGAAGGCGCCACTGTGGATGTTGAGAACGAGGAAGAGCTGCTGGTTGTACTGCCGGAGCTAGTGGTACTGGTGGAGGATGGGGTCGTCGAGGTCGAGGACAGTGTGGAAGACGTAGACGAGCTTGTCGTGGAGGTGGAAGACGTCGTTGAAGACGACGAGGACGTGGTGGAGGTAGAAGAGCTCGTTGAAGACGGGGAGGATGTGCTCGTTGAGCTCGTGGAGGTCGAAGATCGGGTCGAGGATGTGGACGAAGGCGTCACACTCGACGACGACGACGAGCTGGTAGCGGTAGTAGTCCGAGAGCTGCTGCTGCTTGTGCTGGAGAGACTGCTAGTGGTCGAGGTGCTACTTGAGCTGCTAGATGTCGGCGAAAGTGAGTACAACTCGAGTCGGTTACCGGCGCCGCAGTACTCAGTAGCATCACCACCACAGACCATATTGCAGTCCGCTAGAGGAGCTGAGGTACTGCTTATATCAGGCTTTCCTCCACAATAACATTCACGACCTACAAAGACATATATATCAGTCGACATTCGATAAGAAGTGGCGAAGAGAGGAGTGAGACTTACCGTACTCAGTTCCCCAGTAGGCGAACCCGGCGCAGTTGGCCATGCAGCTCTCGAGGGTCATACCGTCGTAAGCGAATGCGGCGCCGGTCAGCGCGCGGATGCCTTGTCCCTCGGTCCAGCAGCCCACCAGGGTGTAGGCGCCAATCTTTTGCCGGTGACCAAGGGTTGGTACTGCTGAGGTGCTGCTGGATGTAGTGGACGAGACCGTTGATGAAGACGACGAAACTGGAGAAGTCGTCGAACTCGTGGACACCGAAGTCTGGGTTGAAGTTGTGCGGGTGCTGGAAACGGAAGTGGAAGAAGAAGACGAAGAAGGTGCCGCTCCTTTCTGGTACAACTCCAGCCTGTTTCCTGCTCCGCAGTATTCGAAGTTGTTGCCAGGACACAGGAACGAGCAGTCGTTCTGGTTCGCTGCCAGCACGCTCCCTGGGTTCAGCGTGTTCCCGCAGTAACCTGAAGAAAATTGTCAGTTTCGTCTCTCGTGTAGTCGGATATTGGTCAAGAGCAGCTTACATTCACGACCATACTCAACACCGAAGTACTTGTAGTTGCCACAGAACGTTGCGCAGGATTCAAGTGTCATCGTGTCGTCGGCATAGGTGTTGTCGGACAAGGCGCGCATTGACGTGGCCTCAGTGAAGCAGCCCTGGAACTGCCAGTTCGTGCCAACGGTCTGCTTAATAGCAGGCCCCGTCTGGGTCGGAGTCGCGCTCGTGGAGCGTGTGGAGGAAGTGACAGTGGAGGTAGTGATTGATGAAGTAGAGATGGTGGACGTAGATATGGTGGACGTAGAGATCGTCGAGGTAGAGACGGTGCTGGTCGAGGTCCTGCTGGTGCTGCTGGAACTTGTCGCTGCAGTCGCATTGAACTCGTAAACGTTGAGTCTGTTGCCGGCGCCGCAGTACTCGGTGCTGTTGTCTGTGCAATTGGTCAGTAACTGAGCGCTTGATATATGACTGGGAATAGGAGCTTACCGCCACAGACCATGTTGCATTCACCGATGCTGGTCTTGACAGCTCCCGGGCCAAGCGCATTACCACACCAACACTGTAGTTGTTAGAATGTGACCCGAGAAAAATAAGAAATTGGGTATCAAGACTCACCTCTCCTCCGTATTCCAAGCCGACCAGGGACCACTTGGACGCACAAGCCCTGATGCAGCTGGCCACAGTCCGTGTCGTGACAGCAACACCGTTAGGAAGCGCCCGCTGGCCCGTGGCCTCGGTGTAACAACCGATGCTGCTATAGCCGTTGACCCCAGGGTTAACATACGGACCCGAGGGATCGGTCGGCGGGTCTGGAGTAGTGCCGCCATTATCGGCAAGACTGTCACGGAACAGCGAGATGTAAGAACCGCCCGCACCAGCTCCCACACCGTTACCACCACAGACCTGGTTGAGGTTGCCGGAGCAAGGGAAGTTGCAGTTGAGGTCGTCGACCTGCAGCGTCGGTATCTGGGGGCCTCCCCAACACTCTCTGTTGTACTGAGTGCCGCAAAATTTGTAGCCCTTGTTGGCACAAGCGGCGATGCACATGGCGTTGGTGTTGGCGTCGTTCCCGTAGAGCTGGTTGGCGAGCTGGCGGCCGGGGTTGTTCTCCTTGAAGCATCCGACATACCGGTAGCGGCCCAGTCCGTCGTCACGGAGCGGCGGCGCTTGTTCGGAAACGGCGCCGCAGGCGAACTGAATGAACTGCTTGCCCCAGTTCGGGTCGTTGGTGTTCATGGTCCACTGAGCACTCCCGTAGTACGGATCGACGTTCCACTGCTCTTTGGGCACGGAGCAGTAAAGCGTTGCTGTCTCACTTTCGCCCGGAGCTAGGGTCGTGCCCTCGCCCAGGTCGACCTGGTTGTTGGCCCCGATGATGCCACTGACGCCGAAGGGAGGCTTGGACACCGTGACGGACAGTGTGACTCCTCCGGCCGGAGCACCATTGGTCAGGCGCAGCTTGAGGGAGCGGGTCGTGTTCTCTGTCACGTTGCCGAAGGTGAAGTTCTTTCCGGACTCGTAGGTGACCCAACCAGAGCCATCGGGAGTCTGGAACTGGAGAAGAGCCACGGGTGCTTGACCAGAAGAAGCCGTGACCGCTAGTGTCTTGGAGCCACCATTGGAGTCCACAACCACATAGACCGTATAGTTACCGCTGGTAGTTGGGTTGAAGTTGACAGTCACGGCCGCATCCGAATCAGCTGCGATGGTGGTGGGGAGGCCCTTGAAGGTGAAAGGCCCAACCTGGGGTCCGGCTGCGGTCGAGGCAGGGTTGACGAAGGGCCCAGTGGGGTTGGTTTGCGAGTACTTGATGCTGGTGATGGTCAGCGCAGACCCTCCGTCATTGGCGAAGAGCACAGTCTGATCCACGCCATCGGCCGTACCACCCGTGACAACCTCCTGGAACGCCAGCGCAGCGGGGCTGATGTCGAGGAGTGCGTTGGCGCTGGAACCGGTGCCCGATAGGCGGACCTGAGTCTTGACGCTGTAGCCGGCGACATTGTTCGTCGTGCTGATGGCGACACTGGTCGAAAGGAGGCCGACCTTGCTCGGGCGAAAATAAGTATTGAAGGTAAAAGAAGAACCGGCGGTGACAGTAAGGGGAACAGCCGGCACAGCGTCGAGCCCGAAGTCGGTCGAGTTCAGCAGAAGACCCGTTACGGTGACTGCCACCTTTGCTGTGCATGTGACCGTGGTTTCAGCCGTCGTAACGTTGAGCTCAGAAGTGCCGAAAGCAACGGGGCCCGTGCAGTTGAGGGGGGAGTTGGTCGATGCGCCGAAACCATATACATAGCCCACCGTGGTGCCCATGTAGACGATGCCATCTCCAAATACAGGCCTGGTGAACTTCGTCGTACCAGGCACAGAGAAAGACTTGATCATGGTCATGGAGCCACCGCTTGGAATAGCGTTGTAGATGCGGAGGTTGGCGCCCTGCACGTCGCTCGTCCAGACAAGACCCGTTCCGGGCTGTCCGTTGAGTGATGTGACGGTACCGTGGCCAACGCCGAGGATTCCCGCGTTGTTGGTCGGGCTGTCGGCGACCTTGGTGAACGAGGGCACGCCATTGGCGCAAGCGAACTTGAAGACATGGCTAGGGAAGTTGATCACGTTGATGTAGATGTAACCTCCCTCTAGCGGGTAGACACCGGCACCGGCATAGACCGAATTCTCGTTCTGGTACACCTGGATGACAGCATCGCCACCACCGGCCCCGTTGCGGTAACCGCCCAGGTTGTCGAGGTTCAGCCAGTATGTCTTGCCGCTCTTGCCCGTGACGACACCAATGCGCCTGACATCACCGCAAGAGAATGTGCTGGGCAAGATCTCAAGCGGGCTCGTGCCCAGGTCCTTATCGGCGCCATCCAAGGCTTGCTTCTCGTAGGGCATAAAGAAGTCGACGATGCTGAGACTGCCGTCACTGTTGATGGTCATGTGTACTGCCGCCTCCTCCAGCGCCGTGGGCGGCGTGCGGCCGTTGACGGGAACGGTAGCCAACTGAGAAGCATAGCCGTTGCCAGTGGCGAAGAACATCGAGCCGGCATCGTCAGAGGCAAGACCTCCGCCAGACATCCAGACGCCGCCTCCTGGAGTGGTGTTGGGCACTCCCTCGCCTTCCGTGGCCCATCTCTCCACGATGGATCCGGTCGTCTTGTCCCAGCCCATAATCCAGCCGGTGAAGTTGTACTGGACGCAGTGGGACGCGAAACCGGCATAGATGTACTGGCCGGAATGCAACAGAGCAGGGCGCTGGTGGTGGATGCCCCCATTGAAGCTCCGGGTCGGGTTGTTCCTCGCAACGGTTCCTTCAAGGTTGACGGGGAAGTTTGGCCGTTCCGAAAGGTCATTAACGTTGAGGGCATGGAGGTAGTACCTGCCATTCGGCTTTCCCTGAGGGCCATTGCCTCCGTTCTGATTGGCGTATGTCTTGAGTGTGAGGTAGAGCGTTTCGGTGCCGGGGTCAACAACTCCTGTAGACGTGATGCCGACGAGGGGGTTGATGTCGACGCAGCCGTCGAGGTCAGCTGTCAGGAAGGGAATGGCCAAGTTCCTCGAGGCGACAATAGCACCGGTCTTGGCGTTGAGCTTGTACACGTTGTTCTGTGTCGTCGCAAAGTAGACGTACTGCACGCCGTCTGAAGGAGTGAAGACGAGCGGCTGGGAGAAGATTTGCTCGGCGGCGCCATTGTAGGTACCCGGCAGCAGGGTCTTGAACAGCTGGGCGAACTGGTCACTCCCGACTACTGAGGGATCCAAGTTGTGGTTCCTGCATCACGAATCATCAGAATCCACGGCTCCATTGGGAGTTGGGAGGCTGCGCAGCTGTACAGCAAGACTCACGTTTGATAGCCGGCACGGGTGTTGTCTCCTCCCCAGGTAATGGTATCGGTAGAAGCAAGGGAATGGACGAGGCCAGAGAAGGCCGTCAACAGGAAAAAGACGGCACAGGCGGTGTTGGACGCCATGTTCGACATGATGCCGTGCTCTGGTGAACAGGGGCTAACGAGTGTATGCCCAGAAGTCGATCGAGGGTTGCATCACAAGGGACGTTCGACAGCGGAACCGATCGAGTAGATAAACGGTAGCAGGATGGGAGGATAAAGCTTCTGGGGCCCATGGCCATGGCGTCTCCGCCGAGTCCTGTCCTAGCTCGTATTGATCTCCCGAGATCTCATCACGGCCTGTCTAGCAGCTCTCGGCGGCCACGGCAAGAGATCTCTGGAATATTGGTTCTGGACCTGGGGCCAAGCGCAAACAGGGGGGGGGTGGCTAGGGGCCTCCAGGGTCCATAATACATGGCGCTAGATGTTCAACAGACACAGCCGCAGACCGGACTCACCCAGTCAGCCAGTCGCGGACATTGTGCCGGGCAACTATTGAGTTGAGGTGGTGGCTGGATGTCACTGATCGACCCAGGCGTGAGTTCGACATGAGAAAAAGACGCGTGAGTTACTGAGTTGTCCACCAGCAATTGCAACACTTTGCTGCATCAAGGATGCATCCTACTGAGGGGGTGGTGTGGTGGATTAACTCAACGACCCCTGTTGGCGCAGACAAAGGAGACTTTGCTAACCCGGTTCGGGTTCGTGGGAGGATCCAATACCAAGACCGAGTCCACCAATGGGAAGACCGTCCTGCGTCGTCAGACTAAGATGCGCGCTGCTTTGGCACATCAGACCATGCGCATTTTCGATATCCCATCAGAAATATGACGATCCTGCCAAGCCGGTAACATCCTCGCGCGCAGCTGCCCCTCGAATCACTACCCAGGAATCTTCCATTGAGCTGCCACTGTTGGTTTGACGTGTGCTGACAAGAGAACCAGAGAGTCAGGAGAGGGCGACGTGGAGACAGACGTGGAGGACAGACGTGGAGAATAAGACAGCCCGCTGGGCTGGATAAGGGCTGGGAGAATCCAGTCTTCGAACCTGACCTCGGAGTCCGGTGCGGAAGCATTAGGTGGGCAGTCTGGATGAGCTGATCCGATGATCCTGGGTTGCCCTTCTGACGTTGGAAGGTTCTTCGCACTCCCGCTTCTGCGAGAACAAAGAACGAGACAACGCTACTGTGCCAGAGCGGTACAGAAGCAGAGTTGGTGCCGCAGTGCCGGAAGGGGCGCACCTGGCTCGGACACTTGGAGCGCCTGTGGCTTGCCCTGGGAAATTGTGAATTCAGGTACCGAATCGATAGCTCCTGGTCCATCACCAGCTGGACCGAGATGGCAGATTTCCGCAAAGAGTCAAGTGTCAGCTCGCTTCCATCGCTTGGCGGAGTTGGCCTCGCTTGATTTTCGCTTGTCTCAGTCTATTTTTTCTTCGACCAACTTTCTCAGTTGTTCTTCGGGGCTTCCTCAACCTTCTCTGCATTCCAGTGAAAGGCACTAACATGAGTTCTGCCGTCACAGCTGAACTCAGCTCTTCTGCCGGTTCAGAGATGTCCGGAATGCCCATCTGATATTGCCCGATAGTGCTGGAGGCTTCTTTGACAGCTTTGTCAGCTCTTCGTCTAATGTTGTGACTTTCAGGGGTGCATCAAGCCACAAGATATGGCGCTGGGGTGGGACCGATAAGACGAGTCCCAGTCGGGCAACTCTCAACGTCAGCCGCCTCTCTGTTGGACAAGTCACGACGCAGTCCTGACGCCAAAACTCAGCCGCAACAGAGGACCGGCTCTCCTCCGCACTTCTGCAGGCTGCAGCTCTCCATCAGACTAATAAGTACGCCACCGTCATACGAAACAGATAGCGCTGCCACAAGATGCGGCATGTCAGGTCGGATCTTCAGCGGCACACAAACTTGTAGCCAAGTGCAAGATGTTGATCAAATATCGATATATGTGCTGAAATCCCGATTAAGGAGAGCGCCAATCCCTTGCGATGACGTCGACATCGTCTCCAAACCATAGAGCACCCGAAGCGGCCTCGATTGCCCAATTCACTCGACGCCAACTGAAATCACGATATCCTGAACCGCCGTCAATGCGCCGGCATCGACATTTCCGAATATCGATTGCCCTTGTTCCCGAACCGATTACTTAAATGGCAGAGTGCCCGAGTATCCAAACTTGCCGTGGTGATCCTGGACAACCCCCTGCCTCTAGACCTTGACGCCTGCAACAGGGCACACGCCATGCACGTTGTGAACATCCGGGTGGCCGACCAGCTTGCCCTTGTGGTGGCCGACCTTGGCCTTGGTGACGGGGCACTCGACCTCGTCCCCCTTGCCTTCGGTGCTGGGATGGTCTGGAGGCAGAACCGTGGTAGCAGTGCCCACCACAGGGCAGACCTGGTCGTCCATCTCTTGACTCTTTGGCTCCTGCACGACCTTCTTCAGGGCGGGGCAGGCCGAGGCGTCTGAGGGGGACTTGCCCTCCGGGATAGGGACTGACGGGTGCTTGTGCAGGTTGTGATGGTGGTCGGTTGACGCGCCGACCACTGGGCAGGTTTGGCCCGGGCGGGAGAGGTCGACGTCGGGGTGCGAGGGAGGGAGAGTCGAGTTGGTGGTGCCTATAGCTGCTGTCAGTGTTCTGCTTGATGAGCCTGGGATGGGATGGGATGGGATGGGAGGACTTACCCACGACGGGACAGACGAGAGACTCTGTGGCGGACATGCTTGAAGTTGTGGGCGTGGTAACGAGGTACCTTATAGCAGAGGTTAGGAATCTGGTTGTTCTATGATCTTTGGTTGCTTGCTGAGGACGGTACGGATCAAGAGGAGGGGATGTTATCGATAAAGAGCGTGATATCGACGAGGCAGCTGCCTCTCCTTTGTTCTGCCCCGATTGCCCGCCCCAGCTCACGCCGCCAAGCTGCCTCGGGATGACGTAGAGTTGAAGTTTGAACCAATCAGATTCGTTCGAAAGGTAATCTGCTTTGTCTGCCCTGGCCGGGCAGTTACTGTCTCCTGACACGAAACAACGTGTGACCACTGGAACCTTCCTGCCTGGCTGGCTGGTAATAAGGTAATACGAAACATTTCTCCTTCTCAGCTTGCATCACGCATTGTCAATCGTAGTTGGCAGTTGAAATTTCCTCGTTTCGCAGCATGCAAATACGGATACGATATTAGTGAGACATGGACCAACGGCAGAATGACTCCTCACTACAGTGCTATGCAGCCAGCACGCGTGACAATCTTGTGCTGGAGTTTCTCTTCATTGTCGCCATCTCGCAGTCGCCATCCTCGCTGCCTATGAGCACATGCTATCAGTCGCAGTCGCAGTCGGAATTGGCTGCGTGGTGACGTTGTCCGGCTTCGGCACGCCCCTGATACCCATCAACTCGGTGTAGAAGACTGCCCTGTTGTCAGCAATACGGCCTACGCTCGGGGAACAGACGTCAGGCAATCCATACCGAGTGTCGAGTTGGCCGGAATTGGCCCGACAGCGCGGTTGCCATAGCCAAGCCGAGGCGGGATCGTCAACTTCCTTACTCTGTCGTCAGTCGCCATCTGTGGGCTGGTTCTGTCCCGGACGCGTACCTCTTCTCGCCGATGCACATGTCGAAAAGCCCCTGGTCAAATCTGTGCGCCGTAAGGATCAGTAAGTTGCAGCCAATGACCCATCTCAACCAAATCAGACAGGAGCACACCCTTGGATCACCTCGCCTCCCCCAAGGTCGAAAGTGAGAGGCCCCTCCGAGTCTTCTCCGTAGCCTACGGCAAACTGTCAGCTTCATATCAGCCGACTGGCCCGAGGCATGCTGAGAGACGCACTGGAGTCGAACTCGGTGCCGTTGGTGAAGGTACCGCGGTAGTTCACCGAGACAACATCGCCGCTGTGAGTCTTTCTGTCGCACAAGACGGACAAGGTAACCTCGATCTTCAGGTCTGCATCTTGCGCAATGGCTGCTGTGAAGCAGCACGCCACGGCGAGAAGAAAGGTAGATCCGGCGGCGTGCATTGTTGGACGTCAGCGATGCGAAGACACGGCGGAGCAAAGAGCACGAAGCCAGAAATGGCAAAGGGACAGCCTCGACATATTTAATGCCCAGAGCAATGACCAACCGTGTATATATGCGGTCTACGTGTTTATCCTTTGGGATCAGTTGCTGACAGCCTGAATCACGCAGTGAGCTGCAGATTACTGAACCTCTTGATATTAGCTCCGGCATCCATGTTCCCGGTTATATGCCCATTTAATATATCCAGGAGCAGCATACAGGAACTGGGAGTCTTTGGCATCCCGAACTTCCCCGGGTTCGAGTACCTTCACCTACGTTGAAGATATGCGACAAGCAGTCACACGAATCCGTTGCCTATTACGAAGAGCTGGCGAGCTCAAGACGAACCAATATCACGACAGAGTGTTCGCCTTGGTTGAATGTCACGACCAGCGTCTAATGCACAGCCATATGTGTCCACATCATCATACCTATGTACAGCTTGGGAAGTTATATATACATGTGATGGGCATCTTTTTGTGCGAACGGACACCTCCGTGCTGCTGCCGACATGGTCCACGAACTGATCTCCACCGTTGAGCCATCAATCACCTCAGGGCGTGTACCTGCCCACATCACCACCACCGGGCGACCAGGAACCTTGGAAGTTTGGCTGGGACTGGATGTTAGTGCCGTCAGCCAGGTGCAGGGTCGCCCAGGTATCCTTCGAGCAGAGCCCGAAAGCCTGCAGGTTGGAGGGCGTCTGGGCTACCCAGTGCATGAAGTTCTGGCACTGATAGTCCCCGGCGCATCTCTGGTAGCCGGGGCCGCTGAAGAACGCCCACGAAGCCGAGGCATAGGTGTAGATGTTGGATCCGCCGTTGATGTAGTTCGCGAAGCCCATTCGGCAGCGAGTATCGCCACCACCGCACCACGAGCTGTGATGAGTTAGTCAAGGACAGTGTCACATACGCTTGGAAGACTTACAAATCGGGGTCGCCCCAGTTGGTCACATCGGCCGTCCACGGGGCAGGAGGAACTTGCTGCACATGGTCGCCTTGGTCATAGTTGGTCTCGCTCTGAAGCAGGGAAACCATGACGTTGCTTGCCTTGCGGAGGTTGAGCTGGTAGAGCCACCAATGTTCGCTGCCCAGAGCATGAAGCCACGTGCCCTTGGTCGCCTCAACCAGCGCACCGCCCTTAGCTGCGAAACTAGAGCCGCCGCTCCCTTCCGTCATATGGTCCGCAACCCAGTTCCAGACATTCTGTTTGGGGGTTAATCAGGGCCAGATCAGCTAGGTATCAGGAAACTTACCTCGACATAGACGGAAGAGGTGGGCGCAAAGTGCATGCCGATGAATGCAGCCTTGCACTCATTGCTTGGGTCGTTGCAGCTGTTGGTGAGCGCGCTCGCTCCCAGAGTGCCTCCGACAGTAACGAGCGAGTTCCAGAGCGCTACCTGGCCGGGGGAAGAGCCCGCCATGTTGAACTGCACGATGATGGCGCCGGGGAGAACGTCGGAGACCGTGAAGCGCATGTCCTGGATCTGCGCCGTTCCGACATCACCACCATTTCCTACGGCAACGACGGGCTTCGGGTTGTTGGCATCCTTGAAGAAGGGACCGTTGCCCGTGATTGTGGCCCACGCCTCACCGACGATGCGAGACCCCTTAGGAATCAGAAGAGTCGAGTCAACCCGGTACTTGCCAAAGGGGAAGTAGGCAATCTTGTTGTTGGCCGCGGCGAACTGCAAGATCTGGTTCAGAGACGCCTGACTCATCGATCGAGTGATCGCCCAAGACCTTGCGGCCGCCATTCTGAGCTGGATCCTTGACATTGATGAAATCCGTGACGGGGTTGTTGGCATAGTTGGGAGCGGGGAGCACGGGGTAGTTGCCATTCGGTGCCAAGGCAGCAGGGCGCTTACTGGAGGATGTGGTCGCGCCATAGACCGGGTTGCGTCCAACCGTGTTTCCATAGGAGAACTGGTCGACATGGCTCTGAGGGCCGAGCACCGTACCGGAGGGGACCCGGGCGACGTCTGAGTTGGTGTCCTTGCTGAGGTTCTCAATAAGAAACGAGGGAAAGCCCTTCAAGAGTCAGTCATGGTAAAGCAGTAAGTCAGGGGGTCGATCTACTAACATCGGTCACAAATGTCACACCAGAGTTCACAGACTTGGCGTCGATCAGGCCAATCCATGGAGCGCTGCCCGACGTGTGGTGGACGCCGGTTCCACAGGTGTCGAACGTGCTGTGGAATGCCAGGTCAGCATATTTTCACATCTTCAGCCAGGCGCGGCAACTCACGGAGCAATGATGCTGACGGTAGATGCGCCCGTGATGAGCATTCCAACGGTGTTCTGGAAGAAATAGATGCTCTTGTACAAGGCCTGTTGATGGCCGTTATGCCAAATTCCGTTCTGGAGACGTGGTGGGTTAGTCGTCATGATTCGGAAAATCGGAGATGCCCAAGGACTTGGAGACATACCTGTCCTCTTTCCACGCGAACATCGGCCAGGCCCAGCGTCGAACCTCTTCCGAGTTCAATACCTGTGTGGCCTTGGCCGTTGACAGAGCTTGCCATGGTGATCCTCACGTTCTGCAACCTTGTTCAGAGTTAGTAAGACTAAGGGGGATTTCTCTCTTGGTGTACGGCCAAGTGCACTGGAACTTACTGCGCGGCTTGAGCCACACCCCAGTACAGCGCGGTAAATGCATTGCCTGGACAGCCATGACCATCAGTGACTAGCACGATAGATATAACTAGGTCACTGCTTGCTTACCTCCGGGGATGCTGGTAGTATCGAGCACGAGGTTTTTCAAGCCTACCGCGAAAGACAGCTCTCCCGATTCTCCGGTACCTGGGTCTTGACCTGCATTCGACAGTTAGCTCGACATTGTTTCGACGTTGGTGGGTTGAAGTGCTCACATACCGTTCACGAGCCTCGCTTCACCAGACCATGACGAGGAAGCCTTGATGATAGGAGGGTTTGTCGCATCGCCCATCAAAATAGTGTCGGTGTTCATCTTGATTGACTGGCTGACTGTGTACGTGCCAGGTGGAATGTATACAACCTGTGCATTGCGTCAGCCATCCCGTCCGCACTGATTGTCTTCGGTCAAAGTGGCACTGACCCTAGGCTGACTTGCAAGCCACTGGGAATGCCGACTTGCGCCATTACTACCAGCATTGATGGCCCTTTGAATTGACGCGCCATCCCCTGCAGTGGCGGCCATGAAAACGGGGTACGAGAAGTCGGGATCAAGGTCAGGGGCATAGCCACGGGCATTTCTGAGGCTTGCGGTTAGCGAGAGAAGATACAGTGAAGAGATAAATATGGTATTCTTCGGGTTCTTACCCAGTGTGGTCCATGTTGGCATACCAGAAGCTGGTCGCTCGTCTCACAAGATCATTCTCGGAGTGGTTTGCTGCTGGCATGGCGATAACAGCCGCTCCCTGTAGGAGGGCTGATACTGTCAACGAAAACTTCATCTTGAGCTGCCAATTCCAAGACTTGAAGTTTGGTTGCTGGCCGGAGATGTCTCTGTTCAAGCATCAACGGGAGGAGCCGCGGAGGGCAGGATGCACTGTTATACCATTCTGAATGTTGCATCACAAATGGAGTTCAAAGTCGACACCATGTGAAATGAGGTCAGGCGGTCATTGATGCTACTCAAAAATACCTGGTAGTTCTAGTCAGCTTGATGGTCGGCGGCCGACTCGGCCCATTGTAACTGCAGTATTGTATTATCGCTACAAAATCGGATCGGCATGCCGCCATCGTTAATCGGCAATAAGCCCGACGACACTGTTAGAACCTCTAGTGAAGTCGACATGCAGTCAGAAAATCTTGATTACTGAGGCACCTGGTGGCGGTGGCATGGTACATTCGCAGGGTTGTATTGGCAGCATGTTTCCCCTCAAGGTAGGATTGTCACCAGTCTCTTTACGATGCACCCAATAAAGACCTCGATCTCTGTCATCCGTACGAGGGGTTCCACGACGGGACGGACAGCTGCTTCATCTTGGAATTAGGGATCGACAACCCCTGACTCTCGGTGATCAGGGGGTGGTATCTTTGTGTAATACCGGCGTGCTTCAGTAAGCTTAAATACAGGCTTTGCTTATTTTTCCCTTGACACGTGGTTCGGAGTTGCCGCTTAACAGGGCCAATGCCGAGGAGCATACGTAGTCCCATATCCGGTTAGCCTTTCCTTGCATCGGTAGTACATATATCACGTTAAGTACGTTTAATCAGGCATCCGCTTACATGCAGTATCGATTCGTATCAATGGTGATTCCTAGCTGACACAAAGTGTCGCCAGTTCACTTCCAGCCCAGCGACCGGTCAGCATGCACAATGGCCTGACACAGATTAGATGACAGGAAGGTCACAGAAAGGCGCAGCTAATACAGTACACCCGAGCCGACCGCCAGGTCACGGCACGCCAACGCTGTGCTTCTGTCTATGAGAGGCATGTTTGCAAGTGACTGTTGGACTGGAGGGCAGGTAAATGATTTGTCCATTCATATTGTCAAGACGACGTACGCCTTCAGCCATTCACCCATCATCTCATCATCATCATCATCCATTATCTTCCGCCATAGATCTTCCACTTGCACAGGCAAGAGTTGCTACTATAGGAACCCAGACAGAAGGTAACACGTGATGTTCATTGTCAAATACGTGGCGGCACAGCTAATTACAAACGCCGATTCAGTTCTGGTCAGGGATCAGGTTACCCACCATAGACCTCCTCCTCAGAGGGGATGAGGTGATGTTCACACTGACATTCTCTGTCCGACAGCCTTCGGTGGCATATAATTCGGCATATGTTCCGTTTAGAACAGCATCGAGCCATGCCACTGCAGCGGGTCGCCCGTTAGTTGCCTCAGCAGAGTGGCCTCCAACATTGTTCCTCTCATACAGGATGTTCACCCCCACCTCGCAGTATTTGCTGACCAGCTTGTCGGTGTCATTGATAGGACTAATGAGATCCCCAACTGACTTGTACACGAATCTGTCAAAATTGTGTCAGGCCGTCTGCTTGTCAAGTCCAAGAGGATAAGCCACTTACAGCGGGCTTGCCGGAACGCCGTGCCATCCCATGAGTCCTACACAGGTAAGGAATTGTTAGCCATGTATGAAATCATGGAAATGCTTCGCGATCTAAAGAAGTTAAGACTGACCGTCGGACAGGATGATCTTCCTTGTGGCCGAGTTATTCAACAGGTCATCGAACCCATTGATAAAGAACTTCGAGATGTCTTTGAAGGCAAATGCACCACCAGCTTCTGCAAGTGACATATTCATGGCGGCCAGAAATGTCGTGGCATTGTCCGGTCCAGATGGCTTGAGCCTGGATGTGACATACTCGAAAACTGGGGGAAACTGGCTGGTGCTGTGAGTGGCAGGCAGTCAGTTTCCGCAACTCTAAGTATAGATGAAGGAGCAACTCACATCCCCAGTATTGCTGATACAGCCAAGCCAGCAGCATAGGATCTGTTGATCGTTTGCAGGACGCTTGTTATATTCGGAGTGAGGCCGCCTAAAGCTGCACCGGAGATGTTGAGTTCCGGTGCGTACTGCACAGCCAACTCAAGCGCCCATTCGCTTGCAAGAGCTCCCCCACTGTACCCCCAGAGAGCCGATAGGGTTTCTGATCACCACCAAATCAACAGTCAGTATCGCTTTTCCATCGTGACAGTGCGGTCTATCGTACCGTTGGGAAGGAGAAAACTGTCTTTAAGGGACAGTGTCGCTCGTACAGAGTCCAGTGTTGCATGCCCAGACATCACACCAGCTGTGAAGCTGGCTAGAGGACCTTCATAATCTGGTACGTTAACGAACCATCCCTTCGACAGAGACTGGTTGACGTCCAGTGGCACGCCACTGTACATAGCATAGCTGGGGCTCTCGTTCACATCCGCTGAGTCGTAGGGGATCTGGTAGGAAAGAAGTGCAGCTTTCCGGATGACTGGAACAAAGACGGTTGTCACAGCCCATGTTGGGTTGTACTGACTGTCGGTGGTTCGATAGAGGACATTGTATGTTGCTGAGCAGTTGCCGCTTATTGATGTGAGGTTTCCAGGCGCACTTCGGATCCGTAACACTGCTCCCGGTGGCTTCAACTCGAATCCATCGGGCGCTGTGTACCAGGGGTCCTTTGAGGGCGGCAAAGGGGTCTGCGAGGTACTTGAACCACTACCAGAGATAGACGGCGTAGCACGCTTTGAGAATGTAGCAGCTAGTGAGCCTTGGGCAAGGAGCGAAGCTGCTACCAGCAGACGAAAACCCATGGAGCCCATTAATATTGATTATCGAGACTTGTCGGCCCTATTGAGTGCTGACTGACGTGAGTGTCTGAAGATTCGAGGTCTCCCACGGTGCCCATAAAATTGAAGAATAGGCCCAAGTAATTTCCCCCATTGATGCATACAAGAAAGGGTAGAAGAGTCTCGCCTTATAGTCTCACTGCCATCGACGCAAATCCCAAATCCTTCAATGACGCAACCACTCCGTGCAAGTCGTTGGTCTGGCCGAGGTAGCCGATGCTTCCCCGCTCAAGACTAACAAATGCTTGTGACTTGTTTTGACGATGTGATGCAGATGGCGATTGGCCATTTCCCCAAGTGCCAAACTAGGCATGCGAATAGCTCTTAAAACCGTAGGAAAGTTGGAGCAACATGCCGGACAGACCCGGCAACAATCTGTTTCCGGCGCTCTCTGTCAAAGATGCCGTTGGATTTGATTGCGACACCGAACTCGGCACGGAAGTGTTCTTGTTAACTGGGAATAGTTGTAATATTGTCGGGAATCGAGGTACTTCCAAATTGTGTATAACTCCAGCTAGAACGTAGACAAAGCCACAAACTCAGCTACATGCGAACTAACGTGGACTATAACAATAT
This sequence comes from Coniochaeta sp. 2T2.1, assembly GCA_009194965.1. Taxonomy (NCBI): domain Eukaryota; kingdom Fungi; phylum Ascomycota; class Sordariomycetes; order Coniochaetales; family Coniochaetaceae; genus Coniochaeta; species Coniochaeta sp. 2T2.1. Next base: position 983,194 of record VSMA01000016.1, read on the forward strand.
ACTCGTTCTGGTCTAGCCATAGAGCACCGAGCGTAACAGGGAAGCTCTGTAACAACTTTTAGGTTCATGTTTTTAAAGTTTATGTTCCTAAACCAATGGATTCCTAACACGGGCTTCCGGAGTTCAACATCTATCAGGATATTCGCCAAGTTGAACTGGTTGCAGGCTATCGGTTTCTCAAAACGAAAAAAAAAAAAACCAAAAAAAAAACCCCTCCTTTGGAATGCAAAGAACGCAGTCTATCGGTTGATGTGTGCTGGGTATTTCATGCGTAAAATGCCGCTGTGATACTGGGGGGAGTTGGCTTGCCGATTCCGCGTGCTCACAAGTACCATTCCTAGAAAGTCAGGATAACTCATCGCCCTGACGTCCTAAGAGCTTAACGTTAATAGAAGCAACAGACATGATGTCCTGCTGCGGATAAGCATTAGCGTTGTAAACCACATTTGCTGCCTGCTTGCGGCCACGAGAGAAATCACAATGGCTGGAAGATGGCGACAAGCTGCAAGTCTCGTCTCTTTCGGCCTGCATCTGCCTACCTCTGCCTGCTCAGATTCCCGACCTAGAGAAGTGTGAGTCAACTCATGGTGCACCGGCAGGGAAGTGCAAATGAAGGACAAAGGCGGCAGACGGCGCGATTGGGTTGATGCCTCGATGTGGATTGTTGTGATTCCCGAAATGGCTAAAGCACTGTGTCGTTAGCCTTGGCTGCCTGAGCTAGGTAGACTCAGGGGGCGTCCTGGGCGGGCGACCTTATCCCAACATTCTCAACAGTTTCGCGACGAACCATGAGATACGATCCCATCAACAACCGAGTATATAATCTGGCAAGAAGGCCAACTCTTGGGGCTTTGTGACCTCGGCATTCCACTCTACGTCTTGCACTTAGCAGCACCAAGGAACATCGAGCGCAACAAGCAAGCAATCGGTCGCAAGACACATCACCTCCCGCCCCTCTTCTATTCTCCGGCAAACAGCGCATAGGAAGCCTCTGTACGTTTTTTCTTCTTCGGAACTCTCCCAATTAGCGAACAATGTATCTAATTTGCGTCAGGGCTCAGCTCCTCTTTCGAGACCAGGCCAGTCTCCGTCATGCCGTACGATAACTCAGGGTCCGGCCCGCTCCGTGTTCCTGGAATTGGAATGCAGCTTGACGCTGGCCTCGACGAGGATTCCCTTCATCAGGATGCAAAGCATGGATCCTACTTCGCCGAGGGGATAGAGGGATGGAGTGGCCCACGATTGACCGCCCGTGAACTTTCCATGCTCCGTCTCATGGAGAGCGTCACGGACAAGCCGGATTGGGAGAAGAAGGTCTTCGACAATGCCATCGCCGACAAATGGCGTGCCGAAGCCATGGCACTCCCGTTGATCAGCGAGGCCACCTGGGATTGGGTGCTGGAAGAGTTGCGCGACAAGGCCACCGAGTTTGCAACGTCCGGCAAAGTTCTCGCCCTCGATAGCCACGCGCGTTTAGCCAAATCGACACCTGGCGCCAACGTCAGGGCCGAGTTGATCGCTAATGTCGCGCCGTTGTTGTCGCTTCCCGAAGAGAAAAGGGACTGGCATCCGGGGTCGGGCAACCAAGTCCTGAACCTTGTGCATCCGTCGCTGTACCCTCTGGTCTATGGAAGGACGCGAGTCTTGACACAAGGTGACCGAGTCGACCTGCCGGAGATGCTTGCTTCCTGCGGCCAGGGAGAGGTGGCCGTCCGGACTGAGCATGAGCTCGGCCGTGCATGGTCAACGCGCTTTCAGTGGCTCCCATGCGAGGTCGAGTTCACCGGGAAAGATGATGACACAGTACGAATCACCTCTTACATCAACAACCTGCATCCGGCAAAGCACCAGGCCCTATACCACACCATTGAGAAGGTCATTGGCCTCTCAGTGCCGCTGTGGAATGACGTGTTGATGTACGAGGCTGGGCGCACACCCCCGAGGATCCTCACCTTTGGGGCAGAGTGGACGCCGCAGCTGCCGGACTGGGCCGCTAACCTGCCCCGCAAGACGACCGATGAGAGCTTTGCAGAGACTATGCAGAAGGTGAAGGAATACCTTGCCCTGCCTGATCGAGCGGGCTACATTCCAGGCGACGATGAGGAGGAAGACGACGAAGACGATGATAGCGACGAAGACGGCCCAGATGGTGACGACACTGGCGGATTGTGGGACCCAGAGAGGGTATTTATTTCGCTTGAACGGAAGCTTGCCCGCATCGAGACAAATGAGAGTGCGCGTCAATGGGAGTTCAGCAGCGAAATCCAGGAGGTGCTCGAGAGGAAGTGGAAGCGAATCCGGCACGTCGCTCATCCAGAGCCCGGTGCGGCTTTCACTTATGAGGAGTGGAAGAAAGGAGTGCAGCGGCCGATCATACCTGCCAGTGGATTTTCAGGAGGAACGGAGCACAACTTCGACTTCTGGCCACAGAAACTATCGCTTCGCAAGTGGTTTGGCGAAAAGGGCCTGCAGGTCGTTGTGAAGCTGGCGTCGATTGAGCTCACCCCGGAGAAGCCACAGTACCCGGGCGGAAGCTGGCACGTGGAGGGCATGAAGAACGAACATATCGTGGCGACCTCGATCTACTATTATGATTCGGAGAATATCACCTCCTCGGCACTGGTGTTGAGACAGGGCGCTTTCCTGGACGAAATGGAGCTCGTGTACGAGCAGGACGACCATGAGCCGCTGTCGACGGTTTTTGGAACGGAGAGCATGAGGGACGAGAAAGCCGTGCAGGTCATTGGAAAGGTGACGACGCCCAAAGGGCGACTCCTGGCCTTCCCGAACACGCTGCAGCACAAGGTCGAACCATTCGAGCTGGTAGACAAGACCAAGCCTGGCCACCGCCGGTTCCTCGTGCTGTGGCTGGTGGATCCGCACTTCCGCATCTGCTCGACCCGGAACGTGCCTCCGCAGCAGCACAGTTGGTGGGCCGAGGCGGCGCTTGACGCTGTTGACTTCGGACCATTGCCGCAGGAGCTGATTGACATGGTGAAGGGCGAGGTTGGGGAGTGGCCGATGGGACTGGAGGAGGCGAAGGCACTGCGCCTGGACCTGATGGCTGAGCGGACGCGGGCATCGGAATTGGTGGAGACCGCCTTTGAGTGGTATAACCTGTGTGAGCATTGAGGCTGTCGATTTCGCGATGGCGACTTTCTTTCGGGTTGCTTTCTTGTTTGCCGCAGATAAGTGTCCTTGCTTCTCGACTTCGTTCCCTTCATCCCCAAATTGCGTACCTACTAGTTTTCCTTCCCAATCGCACAAGTACCTTTCCATGACTATTTCGACGTCCATGTCGCTCGAATCAGGCGATCTACCACACCCCACAGTATGTCACGCAGTCAGCCAACACTCCAAAGCACTTGACCGGAGAAAGTCGCTCGCGAGCTATCAGATGATCCGACCAAGTCCAAACCCCCAGCCACGGCCGTTAGTCCTGGACTGGAGTGGTGACTCGGGATCAAATGCAGATGCGTGTGCATTCGGACCGGTTAGCCAGCCTCGGGCGGAGTTACTCCACGACTAGCAGTCGGTACCGCGGGAGAACGGGCGCTAGTGCGGAGTGCCAGGGGCTGAATGAAGAGCCGGATGCGGGGCCCCGGGATATTCCAGAGTCTGCCGTGTGCAAGGAATTCTAACCGAGCATCGTGGCCCTATATGCGACCAAGACTCCCGACCGCAAAACAGTTGATATACCCAGCGGTTAACGCAACAAATGCAGCATGTATCCCAAACTCCCAACTATATGCCAGCAACATCCCCACGGGGTCTTCGGTCCATTTAGAGAAAAACAGAGCCGACCAACGGCCGACAATCCTACACACGCCTTGCATCATCACCAAAACATGACGCTAAGCAGTCACTGTCCTGAGGGCAGTGACGCGCACGAGAATGATGGTGTGGACATCAAGCACGTCTTATAGAAGCGACCTCGAGGAGGGATATAAGGGGCCCTTTACCTCTGTCTTTGTATCGGCAGACCTTCTCGTGCACACTCATAGACCTTCATCAGCCGTCCCAACGAGACATTGTAGTTGTCCACTTCACGCAGTTACGTCCAGTTTCCCAACCTCAGCGAAACTATGAAGCATCGGACAGTATCCGCGGCCCTCGGGCTCTTGTCGGTAGCTGCATCAGTGAGTGGCCATGGCTATCTCACGATACCGTCAAGTCGCACACGGCTAGGATCTGAGGTGAGTGTGTATCCATGGATGCCGAGTCGCAGAAGTCCACTGACAGACTGACAGGCGGGACTGGACACGTGCCCGGAGTGCACGATTCTCGAGCCTGTGTCTTCCTGGCCCGACTTGGACGTCGCTCCAGTTGGACGTAGCGGTCCCTGTGGCTACAACGCCCGGGTCAGCATTGACTACAATCAGCCGTCTGCCAAATGGGGTGTCACACCAGTTGCGAGCTATACAGCAGGTCAGGTTGTTGATGTTCAGTGGTGTGTCGACAACAGTACGTACGCTCCGGCGCGGATGGAGGACCAAGTCAGAGTCAAGCTGCTAATCTTGAACTTCTTGAAGACGGCGATCACGGCGGAATGTTTACGTAAGTTCTGTTTGTCCTGCTCTGCATCACACGAGCGACTGACGGACTGGACGTTAGCTACCGGATATGCCAGGACCAAGAACTCGTCAACAAGTTTTTGACACCGGGATACCTTCCGACCGAAGCCGAGAAGCAGCAGGCCGAGGATTGTTTCGAAGCCGGCACACTGCCCTGCACCGACGTAACGGGCCAATCCTGCGGGTTCAACCCGGACTGCACACAAGGGCAAGCTTGCTGGCGTAAGTCCCAAGATCCATACAACAAGTGCGCCATATACTGACTGCTTCCAGGCAATGATTGGTTCACCTGCAACAAGTTCGACGCAGGCAACCTCAGGGCTTGCCAAGGCGTGGACGGCGCCGCACTTGGATCCTGTTTCACGACGATCGCCGGGGGCTACACGGTTACAAAGAAGATACGTATTCCCAACATCACATCCAATCACACGCTTCTGTCCTTCAAGTGGAACTCCTTCCAGACCGGACAGATCTACTTGTCCTGCGCCGACATTGCTATCACGGGCGGAGGAGGGACGGCACCGGTATCATCGACCAAGACATCTTCCACAACCATGGCTACTAGCACAAGGCCGAGTACCACAACGACCAGCTCCTCGGCTTCTTGTTCACCTGTGAGCAGCGTCGCCGTAACCTTCAACGAACTGTCTACCACGAGTTTTGGCCAGACGATTAAGATAGCCGGGTCCATTTCACAACTCGGGAGCTGGAACCCGTCATCTGCACCAGCTTTATCTGCGAGCCAGTACACGACATCCAACCCGCTCTGGAGTTACACCGTCAGCCTGCCAGTTGGGACGACGTTTACGTACAAGTTCATCAACGTCGCAACCGATGGCACTGTCAAGTGGGAGAACGATCCGAACCGGTCCTTCACTGTACCTTCGGGATGCCAAAGCGCTGTCACAGTCAATACGACTTGGAGGTGAATACGCGCCAGGGCCGGTGTTTAAGAGTTGAGACCGTTTAGATAGCCACAGAGGACCTCCTCCGGTTTCTATAAGCACTCGGGCAGGCAGGGAAATTGATGTACGGTCAAGTCTTGTTAGTTACCGCATTTGTGCGACCAGTTCCGTCTTCAAAGTTTTTCATGAACATAGCAGTTGCTCTAGGGCACCTAGCACCATCTAGATGCCTATGAAGGAAAGACCACCTTTCTCCCCAACGCTGTGGCAACCCATGCACCTACAGTTTCCCTGACAATGTTGTTGCTCGACCAGCTGCGAGATGGGTGGACTCTGTTGGAAAAGTGCAGGACTATCGTATCAGTGACCCTGTCAATGACTAAAGAGGTACCTAGAAGAGAGAAGTTAGCATTTGCCTGTCCGAGGATGGGCCAAGCACGCCTTACCTGTGAAGCCAGTGTGACTCGCCGAGAGGATGTTTGCGAGTGGCCCAGCTGTGTAGTATTGAGAAAGCTCGAATCCCACGCCATGATATGCTCCTGGACCGAATCGCTCATTATAGTTATGGAAAATGTGATCGACCGAGTCCTTGGACAAGATGCGTTTGCCGCCGTATGTCCCGTTGTTGAGGATCATCTGGCAGAACTTCGCAGTATCTAGCACAGTAGAGTAGAGACCAGCATGGCCAGAGACCCCGCCCAGTGCCCACGCATTTTCATCGTGAACAGTCCCACGCACGGGTTGCGGTCGCTGCGGTTCCTCGTTGCCGAGGACTGTAATTTGGAACTCTTGTGCCGCCATCCGGGGGTAGAAGCGAAAAGCTGGTCCTTCGATGTTGCCACGGTTGAAGAAGGTGTCCGGCATGCCTATCAGCGAAGTGTATTCGTAAATGACTTCGTCGAGGCGCTTCCCGGTCACCTGCTCTATCACGATCATCAGGGTCATGTAGTTGATGTCCGAGTAGAGGTAGGCTGACCCAGGCGTGTTCACAAGTGTCTCGTTCAGGATTTGTTGAACCCGCGACTCCTGGGTCGGATATTGTGGCATCCAGAGGCCGACGGCCGGGTCTGCTGGAAACCCGCTCGTGTGAGTCACGAGCTGCAAAATGGTGATGTTCTCCTTGCCGTTCGTGCCAAAAGCTGGCAGGTAGGTAACGACAGTACTGTTGAGAGACAGTAAGTTCTTGTCTATGCATCGCAGGGCAGCAACCGTGGTGTAGAGCTTTGTCAGACTAGCCATGTCGTAAATGGTGTCAACAGTGGCATCCTCCTGCTGGCTGGGCGGAAGCAATGTGCCCACTGAGCCATTGCCGGCAGCCCAGAGATTCCGTTTACCAAATGCGAAATGGCTGACGATCACGCCCTTGTGTGCGACAAGTGTTGTTCCACCTACATTGTCAGCACCGGGCAGTGTATTTAGAAAAGACACAGCCAACTTACCTGGTTCAATTGGTACGACCTGCTGGTTGGATGGTTTGCCCCAGGCCCTCGCTTCAGTGAAGTGTGTAAGGTTCGCTACCATGTCCTCCAGAGGTGTAGGCAGCATCCCAACAGACTCTGCTGTGCCAAAGCGCAAGACTTCATGTTGGCATGCGCTCTTACCTAGCACGACTGGTGCCGTTGCCAGGAGTGCGGTGACAAGGGGAGTTCTCATGACTGGAGATTCACACAACAAACGGACAGTCAAAGTGCGGTCCTGTCCTGATACCTATGGGAAAGACAAGTGCGGCCTGGACGTGTCTCTATATGCGAGCATTAAAGCCAGTAAATATAGTGGAGGACTCCGCAGTTCACCGCATCTCCTCCTCAAACGCACGAGTAGATAATGACACGCTTGATTAGATGATGGCCATGTCGCCGCACCAATAACATGCGAATCATGCCCCAGGTGTACTACCACAGTACCTATGCACACCTCTTTCCTGGTCGAGACGTCTAGATATTCGGTACCATAGACATCGGTAGATCCCGCCAAATTACTGCACAATGGCAGCGCGGTCGGCGCTAGTTGTTCCTTTTCCATCCAGGCTATCTTTTCGCACACGGTTATTTCGCGTTTCCACTAGTCTAGACCTTGAAGATTGTCTGTAACTTTACATGTGTAGGGACGTGTTATCCCGCCACCCGCTAGCAGCAATTCATTGCCTCATTCGGAAGGTGAAGAACCCCTCAACTGCAGAATGCAATGTTACATCGAACCCAAGTCGTTGTGAGGCACTTTCCTCGTACTCGGCCGATCTATCGTCGAGTCATGGCGAACGCGGAGTCCATCGACCATCGGACCATGAAGCGAACGCAGAATGTGTGTTAATATTTCCGGCCTCCTAACCTGGGGTTGACTTGATGCCACAACCACTCTCACCTGCAACTTCCGCACGATCAAGATGCGCCGTGTTTCCTTGAATCTCTTTTTGTCTTTTGCTCTTGCAGGCGAGGCAGCAGCCAAACCCCCATCATGCGTTTCCGATATTGATCTGGGAATCTTGGCTGGAGCACATGTGGTATACTCCTGGCCAAAGACCATCCCGCCCCCGAACGATCTGGTCAACCTGGTTCGGGATGGAGTTGTAGGCGGTGTCATTCTATTTGGCGAGAATGTCGGCAATGGAACCTCGGATGCCTTGGAGTCGTTGCAATCGAATTATCAGGCCTCGCCTGCGGGAGCAGTCTTCGACAGATACTTCCGCATGACGGGCCCTCTGTTCATCACAACCGACCAGGAGGGCGGACAAGTCCGACGCATCAAGACTGGGGGCCCTTTTCTCACAGCGAAGCAGACTGGCGCAAGTCCAGACCCAGCTGCGGCCGGCGCAACTGCAGGCGAACAGGCTGCTGAAGCACTAAGTGGCGACAACTTTAACAGCAATCTTGCACCAGTTCTGGACGTTTACCGCCAAGCTGGAGATTTTACGGATTACTTTCAGCGGTCATATGGCAACACTTCCGCCGTCGTTTCTGCGGCCGCAACCGCGTTCATCAAAGCGCAGCAGGCAGCCGGAATACCGGCAACGGCAAAGCACTTCCCAGGGCTCGGCTCAGCTACCCACCAACAAAACACTGATGCCGGGCCCGTGACACTCAATCTCCCGCTCGAGGAGATTCGGGCTATCGACGAAGGCCCTTATCTTTCTGCCATTGCCGCTGGCCTCGACTTGGTGATGCCATCATGGGCTGTGTACCCGGCCATGGATGACATGCCGTCCGGCCTCAGCAGCAAGTGGATCAGGAATGAGCTCCGCGAGCGTCTAAGCTTCAAGGGCGTGACAATAACCGACGCCTTGGAAGCTGGGGCCCTTACACCTTTCGGCGATTTACCGGCAGTTTCCGTTATGGCTGCAAAGGCAGGCATGGACATGTTGCTCGCCAGCCAACGGAATGTTACCCAAGGCGAGGTAGTGAGATCGGCACTCGTTGCTGCTTTGAAGAGCGGCGAGGTGGACTGGCACGACTTTATCGCATCGACAAAAAGAGTCCTGACCCTGAGGACTAAGCTATCGGATCCAAGTGTTGAGAATTGATAGATGAAACATATAGGATACCTACATTCATCGTCACTATGTACATCTTTCTAGCACCTGGTGTAATCGAGTTGTTGCACTCACTCCTATAGGAACGTTCCGCTGTACCGCGGTGCGAAGTACACTCGCTATGGCTATGCAAGATACACTGTGATGAAGTGCCTATTATCGAAGGGCGACAGTTAGAGTCCTGCGGACAAATCGACTATAACTTGACGAACGAGTGCAGACCGATGCGGCTTTGCTATATCGTAGTATCACCATCCACCACACGTAAGTGGAAGAGATTCCATTATACCACCAATGCTTGGGTAGCTGTTCGTACCCCTTCTTTTGTACACAAATGCAACAGGTGTTGTGCTCCAGCAATTGCAGGCTGGGCCACAGTCTCAACCTGCTTGAACCGGCCACATTGCGCCTCGATCATCTCGACAAAAGATGCCTTGTAGAGGTTGTCTTGCATCATGCCACCGGCAAGAACGAGGCCAGATACAGAGGGATCGAACCGCTGAGAGCGAACCATCAGGGATACCATACCGGCCAGACTGCTCACACCGGCTTGGATGATACGCCTCGCATCGACGTCTGACTCGGCCAATGAGAGAACAACCTTGGCAACTCCCGCAATGCGCTTGGTTGTTGCCAGTGTCGCATCTTCTGCGGGGCGCTGCACAGTGCTCGGGGCCAAGACGGTGCTAAGGAGGTCTTCGGCCTTGAATCCAGGGTACAGATCACTGAAATGCTGGAATACTGCTTGTGACAACGGTGGGATCATGCCGCCTTCCTGTGTGCCGCACATATCGGAAGACAGGAGTGCTGTACGAAGCGCCTCACGACCAATCCAATAGCCAGATCCGTCATCCCCCAGCAAACCTCCCCATCCACCGACACGACTCGTTCGTTGGAAGTGGTCCTTGACTTTCTCGTAGCTCATGGCCACAGAGCCTGTTCCAGCAACCACGACGACGACATTGTCCCCAGTGCCGATAGATAATGGAAGCAGGTCAATGTCGGTAGTGATCTTTAGACTCGGGCCCGGAAGAAGTGTGCGTAGGGCGTTGTCGATTGCGGATGATAGTGATGGTCTGCCATAGCCTGCCATACCCACCCAGGCAGCCGTAAGCTTGACAGCCCGGAAATGGCGCCCTCTCGTAGTGTTACAATTGTCTACGGCTTGCTGGATGGCCTCGGATATGGTGCTGATCATACGCCCTATACCGGTATTGGTCCTGGCAAGGGGTTAGCAGGAGTCTTCTACAGAGCAAGGAACTCGACTTACACATTGCACGGACCGGCAACTCCCGCGCCCATGTCTCCATTCCTTGTGAGTATCACAGCTTTGCAGCTCGTGCCTCCTGCATCAACACAGAGAACGATATCCTCGTCCTGATCTTGTCGGGGGGAAGCCTCGTCGAATACCCGAGCGAGTACACCGTGGTTTCGTTCCAGTCTCGTCTTAGCTTCCGCAACGGGCACATTGAGAACGATTCTTACAGCGGCAAGCTTTACACTCCCAGAACATTGGCTCAGAATCTGATCCAACTCGGTATCGGAATGCATACAAGCATAGCCTCCCACGAAGCGAAGGATGTTCCTTGCTCGCTGCTTGAGTTTGAGGTTGGTGGCTTTGACATCGATCATCTGTCCAGTCAGTAACTGCTTCTCCTTTTTGAATCTGCACCATAAACACTGCGTACCAGGTTGCCATAAGTCTTTCCAAGCTTAATCATGATCCCAGTGCTGATCATATTGAGAACAAGCTTCGTCGCCGTGCCCGCTTTCATCCTCGTGCTGCCTGTTACCGCCTCCGGCCCCGTGACGGCAGAGATAACATAGTCGGCATTGCCCTCGGCCTCTGCCGCGGAAGGCGAGACACAGACTACCGCCACAGTGGTTGCCCCTAATCCCTTGACGTAGTTTAAGCCGCCAAGGACGTAAGGTGTCCTGCCAGAAGATGCGATGCCAATCAAGGTATCGACTGTTGGGTTCAGATTGAAAGGCCCCAAGTCGCCTTGCGCAGCATCTCTGTCGTCCTCGGCGCCCTCCTTGGCGTGACGAAGGGCATAGTCACCACCAGCCATCAGTGCAATGAACTGGCCAGTAGGGGCTGAGTACGTAGGCGGTATCTCGGATGCATCAAGAACACCCAGCCTGCACGTGCCAGTCAGCATTGCCATTGGGGGAGAATGGTGCTATCACTACTTTGACTGGTACTTACCTGCCGCTTGTCCCAGCCCCAATGTAGAAGACTCGACCACCTTTTCGCACACGTTCCGAAAGGGCATCGATGACCTCGGAGATGACAGGAATGCATTGTTCTACCGCCGACGGCACCGTCGAGTCTTCGTGGTTTAGGACCCGGCATAGCTCCAGAGTCGACAGTCTGTCAATATCGAGCGTGCTCGGGTTCCGCTCCTCAGTTTGAAGACCACCCAATACAACTGGCGGCGACATATCTTCGGTGTGATAGGACCAGTCTGTCCCCTTGACTCAAAACCTCAGACCAAAGGAAATATTGTGACCCCACGTCGGTCTGGAAAAGTCTGTGAGCTCCTGTCACATGAGCAAGGGGACTCGGGAGCTCCACGACCAAGGTACGGTGTACGGACCGGTATCTTGCGTACCCATGTCAGTCTGAACGCGACGCGAAATGCTCTGGTCATCAATAAGCAACCAAACATTCGGTTTCCCTTCCGCCCGAGACTCTGGAATCCGCCGGTCCTCGCGCCTGCTCTGTTTCGGGGTATTTTGTCCCGTCATTGAGCGAGACATGCTGAAGAGTGCGCCTTTCCGTTGTTCTCCGCTCAGACAGGACGCGATGGTTCCGCCACCGCGGGGCAGAAAGGGATGCTATTTGCTAAGTCTTGGGCCTCTGGCAGGCTAGTGAAACATGCGGGACGAAGCTTGATAACAACGACAAGTCGCCGGCCGCTGCTAAGGCGTTTTCAAGTTAGCGCTTACTTCGTATTGGATCTGTCAAACTCCCACTATCTCTGCTCCTCTTTCAACTTGTACATCACCATTGCTTCTATTGGCCATGTGGTCGATACAGCTCCGCAATTCCAAACAATCGGGACCTAGGTGACCTACCTTCCTTTCTCGAGGTTCTACTCTGTCGATCTCCTTTCCTTTACGCGAACTATGTAACGTATCAAGCCGAAGCTAGCATGGCACATGTGTTCGGCTGTCGGCTCCGAGAGGAGGGCAGCGATGTTCGACATATATGGATGTGACCCTACCACTGCACCGGATATCATCCCCAGATCTACCTCATACAACAAACTCCGGCATACCTATATCGAGCTTTGCCAGCATGTCGAATGACAGCAAGGAGATGCCTCAGAGTGCCGCCCCGGCACCTGATGCTCAGGGCCTAGCGCCGGACATCAGCCAGCAGCCGGCCGTGGACAGTCTGGGCCCGGCGCACTCGTCCAAGCTGGTGCGATTCTATGCCAATCCATGGACCCAGATCCTGCTCATCAGCTTCATCTGCTTTTGTCTCCCCGGCGTAAGTGATGTGGCTGTGCTTGGCATAGTCGACGCCGAATGAGGACTTCCACTAGGATATGTTGCTGATAAACCATGCCCTAGATGTACAATGCTCTTGGAGGACTGGGTGGATCAGGCCAAGTCGACCCGACTGTCGCCGCAAATGCGACTGTTGCACTCCTGTCGACCACCGCTGCCACGGCCCTATTCTTCGTTGGTCCGATCTTCTCGTGGGTCGGGCCACGGATTTGCTTCCTTATCGGAGGGTGGACATACGCGTTGTACAGCGGCAGCCTCCTCTACTTCAACCATCATGACAGCGGCGCCTTCGTCATTGCAAGTGGTGCCATCTTAGGCATCGGGGCTTCCTTCATCTGGATCGTCCAGGTAAGCTCCCATAGCGGTTGAAGATCGGATCAGTATTGATACATGCAGGGCGCAATCATGACAACATATGTCGACGAATCGCAAAAGGGCAGAGCCATCGCGGTCTTCTGGATAGTCTTCAACCTTGGAGGAGGCGCCGGCAGCCTTGCTTCGTTTGGGTTGAACTATTCGTCCAAGTCTGGAACAGTCACTGACTCCACGTACATAGCTCTGATGGTAATCATGCTGTTCGGCTGGCTTCTCGGCGTCTTCATCTGCTCGCCTTCGCGCATACGATTGGCGCAGCTTCACAACGCTGTCGAGACGGAGAAGCACAGCATCAAGGGCACCATCAAGATCGCCATCAAGACAATCAGCAAGTGGCGTGTGGCTTGCATGATCCCGCTGTTCTTCTCTGCCAACGTCTTCTACAGCTACCAGCAGAACAACGTCAATGGGCTAACCTTCAACATTCGCACCCGGTCCCTGAACGGCGCGTTGTACTGGATTGCGCAAATGCTTGGTGGTCTCATCATCGGCCTCATTCTCGACATGCCCTGGTTCAAGCGCGGTATGCGTGCCCGTATCGGCTGGGCCCTCCTCTTTGTAACGGGAAATGTTATTTGGGGAGGGGGATACGCCTTTCAGAAGTGGGAGAGTGCACGTCTTGCCGCCGGGCACAAGCAAGACATCGACTACAAGCAGGGCAGCATCTCCACCGGACCGATCTTCCTCTACATCTTCTATGGTGCCTATGACGCCTTGTGGCAAGGCTTTGCCTACTGGTTGATTGGCAGTGAAAGTAATAGTACCGCTCGTGCGGCGGTACTTGTGGGAGCATACAAGACATTCCAGTACGTATGGCGTACCATCAAACCCCCTTTCTCAAGACCATGGCAGAACGCGGCAGAACTTTCGAGCTAACCATGACACACTAGAGCGACAGGAGGAGCCATGGCTTGGCGCGTCAATGCTCTGAAAGTCAGCCCGTTCACTCAGCTAGGCATGAACTGGGGACTCTGCATCGGATCCCTTATTATTGTCCTGCCTACAGTTTGGACAGTGTCAGACCATACTACTGTGGAAGCAGAGGCAGGGTATGAGGGAGACATAAGCATCCCGCCTGTAAAGACGGTCGAGGATGTGGAACATGAGCCATGAAATTGGCCAGGTAAAGCTCGGGTATATAGGCATATAAGCCCGTGGTATTCTTCCAGCATGGTCACGAGCTCGATACAACGGGGTGTCCATGCCCACTCCAAAATCCCTGATCCTGTTATGGTTGATAAATGCCACTCCGAGTACCACTGTGCAATTCTTGGACTTCCGTTCTCACTTGTTGTAAAGACCCAGGATGATCCCAAGAAGACAAGTTGCAATCCCTGCCATTAGCACGATTGTACTAGTCTAAGAATACTCTCGTACGCGGAAAAATCGTTGTTGAGTTTTGCGAGCCAATGCCCGGCATGATTGTACTAGTAACCGCGCCCAAGCCTCTCACGTGCGTTAGTAGAGATTACAATTTGGTCTCTGACAGTAAGCGGATAACAGTCGATTGCATTTCTCCAGTCCTCCAACCGCCCGAAGCTGTCCTCTCCTGTATGATGTATTCTCTAAAAGCGAATACATATCTGAAGGCCACACTGCCTCGCAAATGCTAGCGGCGGCACACCTGCAGAGTGTGCCAGACACTGTCGACGACGGGCTTCTTAGCCGGACAAACGACCCCGAGGAGACGGGCTCATTCATGCATGCCCCAGAGAACTTGGATGACCGCTTCTTTCACCGTAGCGTCATCCTTATGTGCGTCTTGTTCCTCTTCCTCCTTGAACTCAGCGTGGTCATCATGGAGCCGCCGGTTCAAGCTATTATGGAAGACTTTGTTTGCCATGGTGTCTACCTCGATCACAGCACGGGATCGCACAAGACGGACCAGGATAGCCGGTGCAAGAACACCGACGTCCACATAACCCTTGCTATGGCGAGATCATGGACTACATGTTCATCCGTAAGTTAAAGTCTTCGGTAGGAGTCCCAGTGCTAATATCCGATGCGCAGCTTTGCTAGTTCAGATCCCATACGGTGTTCTCGCCGACAAGGTCGGTCGTCGTCCAGTCATGTTCTGTGCCATGCTCGCACTTGTGTTCTCAACAGATGGAATATGACTGTCTGTATGTCAACCCAGATTAACTTCGCTTAAGGGTGCGGCTCAAGGTAACAAGTTGTCCACAGTGCACAACCACGGAAGATTCTCTATCTGGCATCTACTTTACAGCTCCTTGTTTTTACTTGCGGGGTGGTGTACCAGTCGTCGAAGCAACCACTTGGACTACCTTAACGGACTCGACTTCACCACCTGAGAAAACCTTCCTGTTCTACAGACTATACGCAACCATGCTCATATTGAGCGCTGCCTTCCGCCCTCTAGCAGCATGGCTCTTAAATGTCGACCCCTGGCTTCCAATGTGGATTGGTCTGGGTGCGCTGGTTCTTAGCTTGGTCCGAGGTGAGTAAATGCACAGAATCAAATTCAGATGTTTAGGTGTCATAGAGCTAACTGTGTGGTGCTAGCTACACTATGGACAACGGTTGATAGGGGCACCTCGGTCATCCTTCTTCTAATTATCCTGCCGCTTATGTCCAACCTCATGACGAGGAGACTCGGATTGATGTGTGCGTCAGGGACTTGTACCTATCCCGAGCCTTCGTTCTTCTCATTGCCCCGGGCGCTTCATAACCGCGGTTGTATCTCTCATTGTCTTCAGCTTCGGCAGCGGCTTCAAGCCACAACTTCGTTCCCTACTCACGTTAATTGTAGAGCCGGAATCCATGGCAGCACTAAGCACAAAATTCGCAACCATGGAGAGCCTCGTCGGACTGGTTGGTATACCCCTTATAGGATGGCTTCAAGGTAAAGGCATTGGATTGGGAGGCCTTTGGATCGGCATCCCATTTGCCTTCGCATCCGTATGTGCCTTATCAGCAGCAGCAATTCTCTTCGTCCTGGAAATGCCGCGACAGAATAAAGAAGGGGATAGCTATATTTTAGCGAGTTTGAAAGACCTCCAAACCAGAGAGCCAGAGGCGTCGCACGATGTTGGACATACCACGATAACCATATAATTTCAGCAACCAAATGAGTACTTTAGAGAGTAGTTATCTTGACAAAGCTCATAGAGAAGTCGGCAGAGAGCAAGGGGAGACAGCATAGAAGCCGCTGTGATAAAACAGCCTTGATTTTCATACTAAGCAAGGACGAAGGTTCGAGTACCTCCTTACAAACTACAAATGTGCGCTATATAGGTACTAAAGACTCTGTAGGATATCGCATATTTCAATGCTCGTGGCACTCCTTAACTTCATTGACTACGGGCTGTCACAAGCTCCTAACAGCCAGCGTGTCAAGGATCATCATGGTACATACGGGAACTGATCCGAGTTCCTCTTTGATAACTTCTACTTGACGGTTGGGTCATGGCTGGCCTTAACATTGCACCTGGGGGGGTCTTCGCTCGAGTCACATAATTTTCAGTTTCGGCGAGAAAACGATGGAACTAAGCAGGCGCTCAAAAGTCCGGGACAATTGCGCTCCATCATGATCACCTTAGAAGTGCTAGCAAGTCAGCTGGTCCAAGTCAGAACCTCGGATGCAGAGGTTCCGGGAGGTTGGCGGTTGACGGCACACCAACGCCTTTGCTAAGCATCATGTTCAAAATCCACTGCTCTGACTTTTGTCCCATGTTAGAAGATGTAATGTGTCGACCTATTAACAAGCTATCCTGCTAGGTGCAAGGGGATATCGTAAACTCAACGAGCTCATTCTCTTATGCCACTTGTAATACTGCCCTTCTTCTAGAACGGATCTCTGTCAAGCTCGTTTCTAGTGGAACTGTTACGCCAAGTATAATACCTCTGCGAAATTAAGATTCATTTTCACAAATTAACGGGCTTTCAAGAGCTTTAACCGGCCATCTCCCATTGTTAAATTAACATTCTTGGCATTTACCTCCGATAGCCCGGTGCATCGTGAAGTCTGGACGGCAAAACACTTGAGGATAAATGGACGGCTTCCTCGCTGCTTCTTATCTACTCAGTCCGGCTTCACCACGATAACACTTTCTATCATGATTAAATCACTTCTCGTCACCGCGGCCCTCGCGGTTGCTATCCCGCTCGACCAAGAGCTATTCGGCAAGCCACTCGAGCTGAGCAGACTTACATCTCGTACGACAGCAGCTGGCTCGGCGGAAGGCAACGGATTCCACTCGGGGTACTATTACTCATTCTGGTCGGACCATAGTCGAGGCAGCGTCACCTACACGAACCTAGCCAACGGGTCATACACGAGTCAATGGAACAACATAGGCAACTGGGTTGGTGGAAAGGGATGGAACCCTGGTGGTGCTAAGACAGTGCAGTACAATGGCACGTGGAATGCTGCCAATGCCAACTCATACCTGGCCCTATATGGATGGACTAAGGATCCATTGATCGAGTACTACGTCGTGGAAAGTTACGGGTCGTACAATCCCAGCAGCGGAGCGACAAGGAAGGGCACCGTCCAGAGTGATGGGGGCACCTACGATATCTACCAGACCCAGCGTGTCAACCAACCTTCGATCGTGGGCAAAGCCACTTTCTATCAGTTCTGGTCTGTCCGCACGAGCAAGCGGGTCGGAGGCCAGATCACCACGGGTAACCACTTTGACGCATGGACAAAAAGCGGGCTGAAGCTAGGATCCCACGACTACATGATCCTTGCTACGGAAGGGTACCAGAGCAGTGGTTCGTCGAGCATCACGGTCTCGGAGGTTGGGAAAACCGGAGTTCCGTATCCGGATGAGCCCGACTCCGTGAGACCGAACAACTAGGGTGGCGGTGACGTGCAGGAAGTTTCGAAATAAGCAGGTGGTACATTGTACATGCAGACTTCCACAATCTTGTTACCCTGTTCTGGAAGTGCCCACCCACAATGACAGGAGGCATTACTAGCTATTTGTTCGTAGGATTATGAGGGAGGTGTCATTTCTATGGTCTCCATCGAGCTGTCGAGACGCAACCTGCACACCTTGGTCCACGGACGTGTTGCGGAATCACCCCATTGTCCAATCTATGTTTGCAACTTCTAACATGATGTCCCCGGGTTCAACGGGGAGGCTGCATGACTCCGTAACACCATCTGTGCCATCCAGCGCCACGCAAACCTCGTCTGGTAGCACCCCGATGACTGTGGCATCAAAAACAGCACTGCGGCCAGTCAGCACATGACCTGTGGTTCAAGAAACCATCCTGTTACCTTTGCTTCGCATCAGTGTTACTATCACATCGCCAGCCTAGGCGGAAGCCAATGCGATGTGTCCGGCGCTCAATCAAATACTGACAAGCCAGCAGCTGCTGTGGAAGGGGAGCTTCGTTGCTGGGTCTGCAGATACTCCAGACACCGCCGGAAACCGAGACAGGCATATGGTACAGCCTGTACGTGTCACCGGTCCCGGGGTTTTCAACAGCGAGGGTGGCTCGTTTCTGGGTCGAGCCACCTGCAGGTCCGCCGGGTGCCGTAGAGACGACTGTCTCGACTTGATACTCCTTAAGAACAAAGCTGCTGACATTGCGGAAGGTATCCACGGTGCACGTTGAGCGGGAAAAGAGGGCTGCTTCCTGCCGTGGCATTGCCAAGGCCACGGGTACCAAGGCTATCAGAAGGAAGAGCATATTGAGAACGGTGGCAGCTGAGAAGCATGGCCGGATAATCCCTGTTTCACATGAGAGTATTGCGACGTTAAATACTGATCTTTCACCATGCGCAGAGACATCTGGAGTCTCGCATAACCAATTATCCGGAGAATTACCATGTAACTCAATTAAAGACGGGGAGGAGTATTCACATACCGGACCTTGGCCTTCATTTGGTTAATGTCGCCTTGTGGACATATCCGGTAGATCTGACTATCCATGTCAACTACCATCCTGCATGCATTTGGCAGATATACCTGCTCACTGGGAGCTGGAAATGGCGGAGCAGTGAGCAGTGGAAGCAGTGCACTAGCTGGAACACACTGTTGTCGCAAATCAGCGAACTGTGAGTCGACCACTGCAAGGGAGATGTCGAATCAATGACATCCGCGCACGGTGTTGGCTGCAGTTGTGGTCACGTCATGAACATGCTCGCTAGAGGATTTCTAGAAAGATGAAGACGAAACTGGCAGGTGGTTATACCAGCCAGCAGCGATGTCAAGAAGAGGAACTGCAGATGTTGTCGATTCCAAGTTTAGCCTCGAATATGCAGGAAAAAAAAACTAGATTGACCAATGAGGGGTGAAGGAACACGAAGATAGTCGTCCCTTGAGCTTTTTGTCTAAGCGAGCCAGTTGCTGATGCATTCCGAAGCCAAGTCCGGTCTGGAAGCGAGTCATAGTAAGCCATGTAAGAATCATTTCCATGTCTATATCCCGGCAACCTTACCCCTTTCTTATGAACAATGTTTTGGACAGCAATTCTATTCGAACGGACAACAACACTTCCTAACGTGATAGAGCTGAAAGAGGCCCGGTTTGAGACCAGTTTGATAAGACAATGGTACAGCGATGACTCCAACGTGCTTCGACAATCGTACCTAGTCTAAGCCAACACTCCAGACTTGAGAATGATGCAAGCGATTAAATGGCCTGGATAGGCTAGAACCTTGCGTTGCCAAGTTGATATTCACTTGTGCAGCGAATACGCTACCGCTTGCCTGTCATCTGAGGACGGTCAAGCTGAGGGGCCTTTCTCCTGGTCAATAGGCCAGCTCTGAATTTCGGTATAGATTCCTGTTCATCCCCCGAACCTGAAACAGTTCAGGAACCCAAGGTCAAGCAGCTGGAAGCATAGTAACCGCAACCAAAGATGTCTTCAACTATAGCCACCACTTTTAAGTTGCTAGCCGTTGGCGCCGTCACACTCGCAGCGCCCGGAAACCTCTCCAATCGGCAAGACGTAGCTGAACACTGCGTGGATGATAACCTCGGCTACATGTCTTATAAGAACTTGTATTGTGTTACCTCCGATGGTACAATACCAAGATGCTACGAGTGTCTCGGCACCTGTGGCTCCCCTCCGCAGAGCGCGGCGTTAGGCGCGACTTGTTACATCACCAACGGCGGAGAGGACGGCGATCTCGGCATCCGCGTCGCTTGCCCGGGCGACCCGCCACCTACGGCGACTCCAGATGGTTCAGATCCAGGACAGATTGCGGGTGACTTTCTCCATGGCTGTAAGTACAATCGTTTGACTACCTCGTGCTTAGCAAGATCTACGTGTCCTCCTATCAGGGTGTGCCGTAGCCGGGGATGGTGGTTTGTTTGGCTGGACTACATGGGCTGCTTGCTACATGTGGGGGCTAGGATCAGCTGAGGGTAACGAAAAAGGGATCATAGGTTGGTTCTCCTTTGACTATTTGCAAAGAACCGGTGTGCACTTGCTAGGGAACAGGCTAATAAGATTTGACGCCGTAGCTCTCTGCGATGCGTTCGCCGTAGGCCTATGCACCTGTTTCAAGGTAGACCTTTGCGACCAAGAAGCTGGCGGTGGTACCGGTTAAGGGGGAAGGCGGTAGACTGGATCACCTAAGGTGTAACAATGCTACCTGGTCTGATGGAGGAGTCATAGTTTAAGCCGTACACAGAAGACCCCAGGCAGCTAGCTACCCCAACCATTTCGTCGTCCCACAGCCGCAATTCTCTGTGCTGCAAAGTCTATTCGATCAAGCTGCACAATGGGAAAAGAGTGCATGTGGGCATATTCAACATGACCCTACCGACGTAGCGTGAGGAATCGATCCAACAAGGCATCGAAGGTATCTGGATCCTGGAGTGGAGCAAAATGTCCAACACCGGGCAGGGTGACCAGACTCGACCCCCAGATCATATCCCTTATCTCACCTGCCACCTGCCTCAGGACAATCTCCTCCGAGTCTCCATCCGCTATCCACATAATGGGCGCCTTCTTCGGGTCCTGGTACAGCGTCTTGATTTTTGCAAAGTCCCCCCCGTCCCAGACCGGCATTGTTCCTTGTAAGACATCCATCCTCGCCTTGAAACTGGCCCAGCCCTCGGGACCCGTCGGGGACAGGGCCTTCCACTCATTCTCCTGCCTAGCGGCCACGTCCGCCAAGAAGGGAATCCCCAGAAGTCCCGTGATATTGAGCTGATCGAACCGATAGTTCGCGCCGAACGCGAAGCACCGGTCCACAATGTCGCCATGGCGCATGGCCAGAGACAGACAGGTGTTGGCACCATCGGACCATCCGACAAAGCTGGCACGCTTGACATTGAGGTGCTTGAGCAGGGCGGCGGCGTCGTCGGCGAAGAGGTCATAGCTTAGCGGCACGGTGGGGTCGTCGGTCGAGCGGCCATGGGCGCGGGTGTCAATGGCAATCACGGGGTAGCCTTGCGATGCGAGGTACTTGATCTGCGGCGTCCACCACTGGGAGCTGATCTTGCCGCCGTGGAGCATAACCACAGGGGTGTGACCGCATTCGAGCGAGGGTCCGTACCGGGCATACCAGAGGTCAATGTTGTTGATCCTGGCGGTACCCTGGAATGCGGAACGGGGTAACACAGGAGTGGGAGGCAGCGTCGCGTATGGCGGGACGTACACATCCGGCCCGCCCTGTCGGGAGGGTGCAGGAGGAGAAGGGCTGGAGACCACCATTGCAGCTGTGATAACGAGCTGGAAAAAAGCCTTGTTCAACATATCTCGCAGTCCTGTCCCTGTTAAAAGCCAAGGCTCTCAATGTGTAGAAGCAGGCGTTTGATTCGAAAAGTATGTATGGCTCCGTTCACAGATAGCGACAACATGAAGGCATATATAAGCATGCGTGGTGTGTCGGCAGGGCGCCCTTAATCTGTACCTAAGCTAACTTTTAGCGCTGACGTGATGTGGTTGTACGAGCTAGCGAACTAAATCACGGGGATCTGAAAATTGAAATGGAGAATGTGGTCGTTTATTGCATTAGTACAGACTGGAGAGGCTGGGCAGTGTTGGTGCAGCGGAAATACACGGTCCAACATCCCCAAAACATGTGGTGAAATATCGCCAACTGTGTCGGCGCCGAGATATGAGACGGGGAACACTTCAACGCACTCGTACATAACATTGCGGTTTTGAATTAATGCTAAGCATCGAGACTTGGCCAACTCAACAGACCTGTAGCTGACGGTGCAAGATAAAAGAAAATGCGCAACAAGTTACTGATGACCAAGTACATCTCGCGTTGGGATGCTTATGCCTGAAAGCTATACCGGGTGATGTGTATGATGAGCCGAATCTTTTCGGTCTCCGGCGACTCTCCTCAACGGATCTATAAGGCGTATGAAAGGCCGGTGGCGAGAGTATACGAGAGTATGAGGTAGATTATGCTGTAAAATAGACCCTCGAGTGGGTCGGGTGATTCAGGAGCTATAGTGTTTTGACGAGCGGGTTGTTGTCCATCGACACGCTACGTAGTACCGACACTCGCTTCAGTGTATCTACGATCGTAGACTGACCTTTGGCCTCTGCTCGTCCTTCCAGGCATCACTGCGACTTTGCCCATGTCAACTCAAGTTTCGAATGCTTTTTATCATGAACCGCATACTTCTGGGAGAAGTCCTCTCCGATACAGCCAAAAAGTAGAGGCCCGGCAAAGCGACTTCTGCTTGAAAACAGCGTCGCCCCAATCTTGCAGTATGCCATTGCAGGGCCGCTGGTCCAGGGATTGCCTGAAACGTCCTCCGTGAGCATGAACACTACCGGGTTGCCTTTGGTAACGATGCCAGTCTCCAGTGATTTGAAGCCTTCCTGGAAGGACGGGGAACTATGAACTGCTGAACTCCATCCCGTCGGGCTGCTTGGGTCCTCGCTGTCGTAATGGATGCCCATGTCGTCTGGCATCTGACGCTTAACGGACACATGGAGATGACCGGCGGCATCGTCCAAAAAAGGGACCTTGCCTACCGCCGGGCCGCTAGAGATCATTCTCTAGTCATACCTCATCCTGTTGTGGATGGTAACGTTCGTTGTGGCGTTGCTCTTTGCCATGTTGCCATCCTCTTCCGGCACTGCGCCCATTGCGGCGTACGCCTTCGTTACATTTGCCACTGCCTCTTACCGTTCGCTGCCCGATCAAAGCTTCAGGTTTGGAGCTCTTCTCCTGTCCTACTATTGACCTTAACTGCCGTTACATGCCTCGATTCCGACGTATCGCGCAACGATCTATCGATACTCCTTCAAAGACATTGCACCGACTCACTTCTGACGCGCAAGACGAAGTTAGCCGGTAACTCTCGTACTACAAGTGCTCCTATTCGGAAGCAGAAGCGTCGCGTCTCCGGAGTGGCACCTTCGAGCGATTCTCACAAGGGCGCCGAGACTGCACTCCATAACCGTAGCAAAGGAAGCCCTCAACACCATTCCTGTCGACCCCTACACAACCCAGCAGAGCCAGAAGACAACGGTAGCTACCCTCCTAGCTGTACAAGACGAGGAGGCGAATAGTCCGCAACCGACGTAAACCGGCGCCGCCTCCCCGCTCCCAGCCTTTCCAGTCGGCCGATCGGCAGATGACCGATTCAGGTCTGATCCAAGTGTCATGAGCTGGTAGACGGATCATGTCAGTGGGCTGTGTTTCTTGGGAGCGAGCTCGGAGGAATGACCGTTGGATGGTGCAGTCCTGAAGCGTGCAGCGGTGGACGGCGTGACCACTTTTCAGTTTCAATACACGTGGGTTACCTGCACGGACAGGAGCAGAAAGCCTTCAAACAGGGAGGTTGCAAGTAGTGATAGGGTTCACAATGGTCACTTGTGACCGACGCGGAGAAACTACGGAAATGACTTGGGCCCTTGGGGACAAGGGCAATGCGGGATGTCTTGAACCCCAATACACTAGTCTAGTTACAGCACAGCGACGATTGGAAATACACACCCCGGGTAGTTCTACGGTAGCCCAGAAGCCGGCCGAGTCTACATGAGCTGCCGCGTGTACTTTCCGTCCCGAATCCCCGCGTAAGCGATGTCCACCGCCCAGACGATCCCCTCCGGCTGGTCAAGGTGGGGAAACGCCTCCTTGATGACTTGAGCGACTTCCGTGAAGTGGCGCACGATCTGCGTGTATTCCTCAGTGGTGACGAGACTCTCCAGCACCCCAAAAGTCGCGAAGCCATACTCGTCGCGCTCCAGGCCGTCGTCCTCGGGCTTGTCGTCCCCCGACCAAGCCAAGACGAGAATGACCTGCTTCAGCGTCGGGGGACAGTCGACCTTCTCTCGCACGAGAAGGTCGTCGCGCCAGTACTCGGGGTCGAACTCCCAGTCAGACGCGGGATTCTGCTTGATGACCAGGGCGACGCGCTGTGCTTTGGGCGCCCACTTGCCCTGGAGGAGCATTCGAAAGCTCGGGGGTGCTTCCCACAGATATACGAGGTCGCGGTTCCAATTCACGAAGAGGGTCGAGGGCGCGCTCTTTCGGTCGTCTTCCTCGAGCTCCCCGAGCAGCTGGCCGAGCATCGGTGGCATGTCCACCTCGTTCTCTGGTATTGCTTCTTCGCGGACGTCGGCTACGTTAATGGTGGCGAGGCTTCTTCGGACAACTCCAGAGGATGGCTCGTAGATCTCGGCTATGTTGACGACTTCGAATGTTTCTCTAAAGACCTGGTATGCTTCGTGGTTGATGAGAATCCCCGCCGCGAGCTGCTTCGACGAAAGTAGGCGGTTGGTTTCCGTATCGAGGATGTGAAGACAATTCAACTGCGGCAGGCTATTCTTGTTGATGAGAATCCGGCTTTTCTCGAAGTAATGCGCCCATGTTTTCAGGCGAAGCTCTGTGGGTAACTCCTGAAAGCATTCGAACGTTTTAGGGGCTTGGGTCATAGTGAACTCGAGTGGAAGGTTACTGGGATTCTCGGTACGCCGCTGTGCTGAAGTAGTTGACGTGATGCTAATTTGATCTGGGATGATGGGGACTGGAGGGGTAGAGTGAGGGGTTCTCTACAGGTAGATATTGATAAACGGGTGCAGGGTACTTCGCGCTAGGGAGCAGGACGATTTGGCGCGCCCCTTGTCAACAGGCCAAAATCTGCCTTGTAAGGCTAATTAGAGCCGTTGTGCAATTACCGATTGTAAAAGATATGCCCTCTGATTGGCCAACCCCCGATTGCTAGTTCCCGAAGCGGCAGTTTCTGTTGCAAGGACTCCACACTACATCTAAGGTAAACCTGGAAGGGAATATACAGATGTGGGATGGGCGGTGCGGGCAACATGAGCTCAACATCGGTGCAAGATGGCACGCACTCTTATTTAAGCAATCTGGACTCAATCATCACGTGAGGCAGCCCTACGTCAAACATGCTACGTCACCAGTATGCCGTAATCGAACATGTCAATTGAGTATGTAGGAGGCACGATTGAATAACACGCTACTCTGCCGCCTCTACGAACCGTTTGTCTTCTCCGACCCATTCGGTATGGGAAGCCCGGGGGTATCCTCTCGGGTTCGTCCCTCCCACGGTTGATTATGCTGTTATTGGATATCTCTATGCGGGTATCCCATCGGTCCCGTGACTCCCGTCCATGGTTGGAATCTCTGTGCTAGGGCAGGGTCTCACCCGAAGGTGATGGCACGAATTCTTCCCTGCAACGGCCACACACCTCCAGCGCAAAAGACACGAGCCAGTATCCTAGCAACCTTCGCAATCAGGGCCGCAGTGCTAACTTGTTCCACTCGCACCACCACCGCTCGCATACCCGGAGTCGTCACCCGAGGGCTGTTTCCTCTGACGAGGCGCCACCGACCCTGGTGGACTGGCCTTCTGAGGCGTCACGAAGAGCAGCCACTGATGCACCCCGAATTGATCGTCCAGCGGGAATTCATCCAGTATCCGAACGGAAACCTTGGCATGCTGATCTGTCTCGGCTATCCTCTCGGGACGCCATGACTCGAGCAGCAGCGTTGCCCCAATAACCCGCACGCCTGAGGCGGTGAGGTTAATCACAACTGCCTGGGTAATGCACATCCTCGTTAGCCATGATCGTCTCCTTCGTGCAGTCAAAGAATCGCAAGCGTCATACAGTTGTGTCATTGTTGATGCGCAAGTCCCCGTGCAGCTCGTCGCTGAAGATCCCTTCATTCAAACCGTCGCGAACTATTGCGTCGTATCGTAGCTGATGTCCCAAGAGCAGGGAGGCTGCTGCCAGCTCGCCCGGGTACAGACACTGGCTGACAGATCAGCAGCAGCTGGACGAGTGGTAGGAGTTCATGTGCGGAACGAGCATCACCAGCTGCCCTCTAGCGCAAACCCCACCGCGAAACGCCCAAGAGTTGAAAAGTCTGTTGAAGTTGGGGGTCATGAGAGAAGACCTCCAGTTCCGTATGGTCCGAGAGAAACTGTAGGTCGGAACGCCCTTAAGCGAGCGAAGTGATAGTGTGGCGGATGACGCCTCACCCTCGTTTGGCGAAGATGACCTCCCTGCCTTCGACGACATCCAGCCACAGCAGGAAGACCAGCGACAGTAAGGAGAATAGGCGGAGGGAGAACAGCAAAAAAAAAACAGCGAAAGACCGCCGCCCCCGGCAGTGCCCCGACACGGAGTTCGGGCCGCATCGCCGCCTCTCATGGGCCGCGAGCTCCACCGTCCACACCGCCGCTAAAGAGGGCTTGAGGGAGGCCTGGCACAAGGCCGTCCCCTCCATACGGGCCAGGATACCGGGGAAGGCCGACGAAGAAAATGCAGGCAGCTAAGCGGGCAGAGCTGGCGGGGGAGAGCACTCGTCTGTCATGGTAATCCTATACCAAAGGACATAGAAGATGTTTGTCGTGGGAGTGGTGTATCGGATCGGGAAAAGGTCGGACCGGAAGAACTGGAGCGGGACAACAGTCGGAAGAACTCCGGAAGACAGAGATGTCCCCACCCAGTTGGTCCCGGTCTCTGCACACGTGACACTCCCTCGTCACTCCCTCTCCAACTTCAGTAACTTCCAGGTTGTCAAACTCGCTCATGTCAATTAACCCAGGGAATTGGGCGGAATGGAGTGACATCTGGTCAGTTTCAAACATATTTTCTCTACCTTGAGTTGACTCTTGGTGGGAGCTTCATCACTTTTGCGCTTGGCAGCTGCTTTGGTTACAGCGTGTTGTTCGTCATGCCTGCGGGGAGCTTTTATTCTGTCTTCACCATTTAGATGCAATAAAGCCGATAGGCATCGTCAACGACGATCTCGTCCTGCCGACAACATAATATAGACATGCTCAAGCGGGAGCCCATGCTCTGATGTCCACAGTCCTGACGGCGGCAAGACACGCGGGGTTCGGCATTGGCGTGCGCGTGCAGTGCTTGGCTTCTAAAAATACATGGACTGATGTGGAATCGCTATCACCGACGGCCAATGAAGGCGTGAGTTGGGTAGCACAACCGCCAAATCTCTCACGGGCGGCAGTCTCGCCAGCTTACATCAGAAGGTTAAATAAACGCAAGGTCGACGCCACCGCCTTTCTTATCAACCATGTCATGGCCAACTCCACCGTCGAGCATCGACAAACTTCAACTCCGACATACACCATGCGCTTCCTACTATGGCTACTGGCCTTCGTCTCGCTCAGCGAGGCACACATCGTCTTCACGTACCCTGGAACACGAGGCAACAACCTCATCACAAACGAGACTTTTCCATATGCCATGCAATGGATGTACCCTTGTAAGACTTCCCCCAACATTGTAGCCAAGCCGCGTGCTGACCATGTCATGGCTCAGGCGGCGGCTTAAACGTCACCCAGAATCGCACGTACTTCCCGACAACAGGAGGCACCATAGCTTTCCAGCCCGGCTGGTTCGTCGGCCACGCCAAGGGCTTTCTGCACGTTAACCTAGGCTACGGCACCGATGGCCCCGACGGCGGACCCCTACACATGGATGTCCCCTTGGTCCCTCGCTTCACAATCCTCGGTCCGAGCAACAACCCATGGCCGGGCACGCTCTGTCTGCCCGATGTGTCCATCCCCGCCGATGCGCCTGTGAAGGCGGGAGACAACGTGACCCTTCAGATATCCTTGGTCGCCCAGCACGGCGCCGCTCTCTTCTCGGTAAGTGCTGTGTGGAGGAGCCCCTAGGTCAACCTGCTGACACCGCCAGTGTGCCGACGTCGTGCTTACCGAGCCCGGAGATGAGAGGCTGCCTCCACTCGACGACTCGATCTGCTTCAACTCGACGACCATAGGCTTCGCCGACTTACACACTCTAAAGATAGATCGGCCGGGATTCCCGATCATCGAGGTTGAGGAGGAGCTACGCATCTAGAACTCTTGGCGGAGGTGGTAAAGTCCGGGAGTGGTCGGAGTAACCGCCTTATAGGGAATGGTCGGCGTCCAGCAACTGCGACGTGCGCGACACTGAAGAACTCTGCACTGGGTTGCCGGGCTCACAACCGTTCATGATCGAGTGCAACACCCATCTTACACAGGGACGCATAGGAGAACACCGCCAAGCTATTGGAAAACGAGGCGTGTTGGGACCATGAGAAGCTCGTCTTGCACCCAGTGATGCAAGTACGCTGGTTGGGGCGTATCGTTGGTTTCGACGTTGAAGAATGGAGTTGATAGCGGACAAAGAATGGACCAGATTGGAACCATGTCTCCCCGCTCAAGACCCCATTCACAAGTAAACCTACACAGATCCGCATGCCTAAAGTCACCACCGCTCGGCGCTGTGACATCCGTCTCCATGTCCAGCGGAACATCAGGCGACATCCCCCCCGACGACCCACTAGTCCTATTCGACAAGCCCGACCCCGACCTCGACCCAGGTCCAGACGGGGTGTGCCTCGCGAGCGTATCAAGCTGACTAAAGTACTCACCCTCGGCACTCCCAATATCACTACCGGTCGTCCCCTGCGGGTCTGAAGAAGGATTAACTCCCTTCGCCCCTTTGGTAAACGCCGCGGGTTCTATCTCGACCATGACGAAATCCGTAGCCGGCCGGATGATTAGACCGCGTTGATGGAGATGCATTTCAATCTCGTTGCAATCATATACCTCGGCCCCGAATCAGTTACTACCCGAGTTAAGGGACTCGCTTACGTCTCGTACACCCCTGGCGGCGGTAGTTCTCGCGTTAAACGGTCCGGTGCTGAACCCGGTCGTGTTCTAACTCGCATCACATCTGCGGTACCTTCGTTTCCAATCCAGTAGGCTGAGAAAGGGGTGTCAAGGTGGTTGTACGAGCTGCCTAGCTGGTCCGCTGGAGCTTCGGCCGGAACGCGACATAATCAACAAGGAATCATCACGTCAGCTACCTTACTCTAAGTGGTCCCTCAGATTACCAATTGTAATCCGCGGCCCCGGAGGGGCGAATCACTAACGGCTTCATCTATTACTACTATTGATACAGGGGACGATAATAAAATTTCTAGATATCAACCGTCGGTCGGCGATATTTGATTTAAAGCTATTTAGTAATCGGTTACGGCCGGTGTAATGCGGGAGTGTAGCGGCGAGTACTTTTTGTCATTGCGAACATATAAGCCATTCTTGCCCTCTCGGTCAGGCCGTGTTGATTGAATTTCGTCACTCTTCAACCCACGAGTATCGTATACACACTGTACAGCATTATAATGGTCTCACAGCACACTTCCAAGATCTTCGTGATCGGCGGTACAGGAGCACAGGGCAAGCCTGTTATCAAAGGCCTTGTGGATGACGGAAAGTACCAAGTTCGGGTCTTGACCCGTTATCCATCCTCCGTCCGAGCCCAGGACCTCGTCGCGCTCGGCAACGTGGAACTTTTCCAGGGCAGTCTTGCTAGCGAGTCAACTCTTCGCGCCGGGTTCCAGGGTTGTGACGGGGCATTCGTCAATATCGACGGATTCAACACGGGCGAAAAGACCGAAATGTACTGGGCCATCCGTACGTACGAAATTGCTATTGAGGAAGGCATCAAGTTCTTCGTCTATGGAAACCTAGGCTATTCGCTTAAGGCCGGGCGGTATGACTCGAAGTTCCGCTCTGGGCATTTGGACGGCAAAGGGAGAGTTGGAGAATGGATTTTATGGCAGAATAACGACAATAAGGAGAGAATGGGGGCTTGTCTCTTCACGACCGGACCATATATCGACATGAGCATCAGTGCCGCGACTGTCATGACACCTACGATCGATCACGGTGCCGTCACGTGGCGTGTACCGGTTGGCAATAGCGCAGTGCCATTCATCGCCCTCGAAGACTGCGGCCACTATGTCCGCTGGCTATTCGATAATCCCGAGCGTGCTACTGGGATGGACCTCAAGGTCGCGATTGACCACATCACATTCGACGAGCTGGCTGCGGCTTTTACGCGAGTGACCGGGCATCCAGCCCAATACATTGCGATGTCAATGGAGGACTATTGGAACCTTGGCCACTTTCCGCACTTCGCCAAGTTGCCCGCTGGCTACAACGCCGATCCCAATGACCCTAGTACCATGTCGAATAGGGACAATTTCACCGGATTCTGGAATGTTTTCAAGCACGGCCTGATCAAGAGGGACTATGCGATCCTCGATGAGATCCATCCGGGGAGGATCAGGACCGCCGAAGAGTGGTTTCGTCGGGAGGACGAGAGTGGGCGTAGTGCGGGAAAGGGGGGTCTCTGGGAGAGGGTTCAGGCCGGCAATATCGCACCAGTCTTGAAGCGGGCAGAAGATGGCGCGAAGGGACTTCTGTAACATTATGAACACTTTGGTTCTGCATCTGGCCGAGCCGCAATATTAAGTCGCCATCCTCGCAGACGTTTGGCCATTAGCTTTGATCAACTGCCAGTCTCTGTGTCTTTTCTCAGCACCGTCGAACAAGTTGATTGCACTTGGAGAGCTAATCGATGGGATTGTCGATAATGATTGTAGGATGCAACTTTCAGGAGACTTTGACACGGGAATTAGGAGAATCAGCAGGTACCCGCCACAGCTCATCAGTTCATGTTACCCTAGGATATGTTTGCCGCAACATTACGCAGGAGTCGAGATCCCTCATGAGTCCCAGGTGAACCATACCTTGAATAAGCTTTCCTGGTTCCTATTTGGATTCTAATGAACTACGTGGCGTGGCTAGCTACGGACATTTCTAAGCCTGCTCAGACGCCTCTGAGAGAGCCCTAGCCATGTACCAAACGATCCTCTGATCACCCCATTACGGACATTTCGGATTGCAGTCAGGGACCAGTGTCGGCGGCCGCGTGCATACATGAGGAGCAGGCAAAAACAATTTTTAAGCAGATGGGGCACGGTCTCACGAAATCAGAAGCCGACGGTCAAGCTCGACTCGAATGTCTTGGTGCCAGGGTCTGCTCAGGTGATGTATTTTGCCGCATAGAATATGGAAGGAACTCTTCCCCCTCCCCCAACCCCGATAGTAAAACTTGAATAGTAATCTGTGAATAGCACTCATTCACTCGTAAGGGCGAATGCCGAGAACGCGAAGGAACAGGTAAGGGCGAATGCCGAGGACCGAGCAATACCCCTCAGCCTTTTCTAGCTCCAACGCCGAGCTCGAAGTCTAGGCTCATCGTGTATACCAGCTTACTCTCTCCCTATCAAGGTCGTCATGGTGTAGGAGACGCGGTACTTGTCTTGGGTTCTGAATGTAGGCATATATTCCACGCACCACTAAGGAAAGGTTGTAGCATATACGATCATTTGCGAGACTCACACTTTCGTGTTTTCGATACCAGGTCATCACAGGAGACACAACTCTTGAACTGCCTAGACTCACTGCTACCCAGTATCACTCATCAAAACATCCCAGAACTTGTTGGATCAGCGTTCATACAATGGTATTTTCTACAATACTCGAACGCCGCAAATACTCTGCCACCAGCCAAGCTGAGTCCGACGTCCTGTCAGTGACCACGGTAGACTCGCTGGAGAAGCCTCTCGTCAAGCAGAAGTCGATCAAGCCGGCTGAGCTCCTGAAGCTGTCAAAGTGAGGACTTAGTTGCATCTTATGGTCTCATAACCTTTCAGGTGAGCCGCCCACATCAGTTGTCATGCGCAGCATCGTACCTGAGCGTTCACAGGTCGCTGACCCATGATGCAAACATAACATCTTGTTGTTGCCATTTCAATCTTGGGATACGGTTCATATATATACATACTGCTCCGTACCGGACGGTTTCGGAAGAGGGTAGCGTCGCCGGTGTGTTTGCTAGGGTTATTGATGTTTTCAAGATGACTTCAAAAGACAAGTAGCTGTTCCACGCGGGCGGTGGATATGCTGTAACATCGTCCTTCATACAACCGTTCCGCATTTGAGTCAGCAGGCAGTGAAACCGTCAGGTTCCGGTGTAGGTGTCCTGCAGAGCATCCTCCTCGCTCTCAACTCTGGCAAACTTGTGAGGGGGGTGAGTCCGAGGCCTACATCTAGCAACATCAACAGTAGGCTGGATTTAGAGCCGAATGGGCATTGCAAATCCGAGGAGTGGCTTCATAATCAGATTACTGAGGGGGAAGACAGCATCTACATCCTGCCACCAGTTGTTGCACCCGCGTTTAGCAAGAACTCCGGAGATGTTGGTCTCGGACGCTTTGGCACTCCTTTTGCTAGAGTTCTGCCCGACAGACTAGGGCTACCCCATCCACTGCCCGGGTCCTGTCCCCATCTAGGATGATTAATCCCATTATAGTAATTCGTAAAGGGCATACACCTAAGACAGTACCATATGACCGAATCAGGGTCCAGACTCCAAAGCCTTAGTCATGACCTACTCTTCACCGAACTACGATATAAACCCATGTAATTGCCAAGCAATGTAAACGATAAGCATCAGGCGGCCATTAGGTAAACGACAACGGCGATGAGTAAACATGACGACCTGCATGCCAACCGCGCGCGCAACTGGACAACACGGCATAGAAGATTATCTAATCACTTTCAGAGATAACGCGCGGTACTCCTTTTTGGTAGAGCCACCATCTAGGCACATAGAGGTAAACATCCACGGGTCAGAACGGCAGCCTTATGGGATGCGTCCGCCTAGCACCCTTACCTTGGGGAAAGTCACTGAACGGCAGACTCCGCTCTAACGAGTAGTTGCTGGAGATATAGATAAAGATATGACCCTAAGATTAGACCGCTACTAGTAGTGCGGGCATGCCTTGCAAACCGCCTATGCTACTACCATTCCAGACTACACTTGGGATAAGAGCTTTTCGGCCTCTTTCTTGTAAGTTGCCATAGCCAAGAACTGCAATGATGGACCAACGCTGATCCTAGCTACGCCAATCTCGGCCAGCTCCTTAACCGTTAGGCCGTCAGGCGTCATCTTCAAAGAAACATTAAGCTTCCCATTGAACTCCATGGCCATTTGCTCCACCTCGGCCCTGGTAACGCCCCTCTTGGAACCCTCCAAAACAAAAACGGTCGTGGCACCGGCATCAAGATACTTCTTCCCGCGGGCTAATACCTCCTCGAGCGCTCCACCTTGCATGAGGACGTCACATCTGGCATTGACCACGAAATCTGGGACAGTCCTATGCCTAGCAACGGTCAAGACGCGCTTGATGCGGCTCACCGCCGTGTCGCTATCGTACATCCGGCCCGTGTCCTTGTCCGCGTCTTCGAGGTTGACGCCAGCAACCCCGAGATCGATGAGTGAATTGATGGCGTCCTCAAGCTGTGGGCCGTAGGCATCCTGGATATCGACCGTGAGGGGCTTATTGAACTCTTTGGCAACCGCCGCTACACCTCTCACAGCATTCAGGTTGGTCTGCAGTGTCATGTCATCGTCGGTGGTGCCGGCTGCAAGTGCCACAGCATAGCTGGCTGTTGCAAGGGCTTCGCTGGAGGGCAGCTCAGCAACAGCCCGGGCAGAGAGGATGTCGTATACGTTGGCGAGCACCAAAGGCTTATGGGCTCGTTGGTGTAGCGCCTTTAGAGTTTGGGCTGTCTCGTTGGTTGTCGCCATTGTTGAGTCTGTGACCTCTGTGATAAAGAGTTTCCAAGCTAGGGATGAACGAGGAATGTAGAACTGCGGCCATTAGCTCAACATAAAATAAAAAAAACCTGGCTCTTTATTATGTCTGATGTGAGTGACTGCGTTCGCTGTGTGTCTGGGCCAGATCTCGCTCTCCATTACATACTCTTCTTGAAATGGTTGTTTTACATGCCATCCAGTTAATGCAATCAGATTATGTGATCCGGGCTGATTCAGCAGCACTTGGTTTGGGTGCGTCCTGGACTCTGCAACCCCTCCATCAATCACTGCTCCTCGCCGAATTCGACTGCCGAGGGACGTAGTTTTATATGTTCACTAATCAGTTATTCTAAATACACCCGGGCTGACTCGCGAAGACGCGGCTCTAGGTCAACTGACGACGGGTAAGAGCCTTTTCCGCGGAGCTATTCTTAATTCCTTGAACACATTTCACCAGTTGGACCGCCAGCTTCTACTTCGTCCGGGTGCAGGGAGAATCATCCGCCGGGTCCGGCCCGCGAGCCCGTAATTCAAGTGCCTCTCGGCAGAGGTGACATCTTCATAGGAATGCCCCCATCATCTAGCCTAGCTCATGCCCATAAACATAAAGACTTCGTCCCTCGCCCGTAGATGTTCGTTTGCTCCCGAGGGGGAACTCTACCGGGATTTCCCAAGCAGACCGTAACCCGACTCTGAGCTCAAGACCTCTTTATAACCCTGCGTTGGAAGCGATTTCAGTAAGCATACGATCCGACGAGCATTATGGTCCCTCCTGTGCAGCTTCCCGTCCGCCAGGTTGGGAAGAACGGGCCCTGGGCGACAGTCATTGAATTTGGCACGTTAGGTATGCGCATCGGCGCATATGGCGTGAAAAAGTGAGTAATACCCGGTTGGACAAAACCCTGTTCCGAACGGTCCTCTTGTTCGAGACCTTCGACGGATGGGTGGGAGATGCCATCTCTATAGCCAAAACTGCGAAGGTGAGCTAAGCCCGGTTCCAAGTCAGACGTCGAGTACTTACTGTTCGTGTGCGTCTTGACCTGCAGGGCGGACATGGCCAGACACACGTACGACCTCCTTGACTGTGTCCCCAAGGATGTCCAGCGCCTCTTTCGTCCTCGCTGCAAATGGTACCAAAGCTGTCGCCTCCGACCAGGATGACGCAGTGGATTCTGCCTCCAGTGAACTCCAACTTCCACTCATTCTTCACATCGCCGAGGCTGTCCGCGTTTTGAAACATGCCATTGTGAAAGTCTTTGTCCTGAGTGTTGTCTCTGATGCCAATCTGCATAATGGTTAGAGTTTCTCGCAACCTGGAGCCTGGAGGGTAGCATGGATGGGGTTGGAACGTCACACCTTTCCCAGCCCTGCCGCCGAAGACGCAATGTTCGTGAACCCAATGGGTAACAGCCCGCCGTGCTCTTTGGCGTGATCGAAGATAGCAGTGAGTAAGGGTTGCTGAGAAGTTTAAACCGATCCAAAGACGATGGCAGGGCGGTCCAAGACTTAGGGGTAAGAGGACCAAGTCCATTAAGTATCCCAGACAACACCTTGCCATCCAATTAAGCACCCAGTTCCCTCCTGAGACTGCGGCTGTCTCTCGGTACTCGCCAGCATGTCTCTCAGCTAGCCACACGCACTGTGAATATCGATCGTTTCCGTCCGTATAATCCTCACGTTATGCGCCGCTCAAATATTGAGCATGGTGATGCGGTGAGACGCTGTGAGCAACAAACATCAACAGGTGCCTTATCCGTGACATCCAATAACATCGCGAATGATGATATCATTACGGTCAAGGGAAGCATGAGGCTGACACGCCAAGACGAACTTCCGGTGCCAATTCTAAAGCAGTCTTCTTCTGTTCGTGGCTGCACGAGGCTTCTCAATACATCGCCAGTGTTCGGTCGGTGTCCAATGACATAGTCGGAGTGTCGTAGAAGTTGACTTGGCAACGACTCTCACCAATTCCATCGGAGCTATATCTGACTCGATGAGGTAAGTCTTGACGAATACTTCTCCGGGGTTTCAGACTCAGCTGTTCTGAGTTCTGACACTGCATGCAAGCCACCAAACACTGGGTCACTTGACAAGTTGACACTGGGCAACCGCCGGCATAGGAACGCGGCAACGAGCGCATCTCGAAATCCCCTGATGTGAGCATACTGTTACCAAGCTGTATCATGTGCGCACTTCAATGTGTGACCCCTGCACAGCTCGCAGCCAAGCCTTGTGTCGGCACTCAGCCGTAAGCCATAAGCCTCGAGATCCCGATAGTGACATTCCTATGCCACTGAATGCACAATGTCAATAAGTCGCATGCAGAGTCAATAGCATCCGGCGAGATCAACTGAATGTGCTATACGTCCGTATGCTCGCAAGCGGCTTCAGACCTCCAAGCTTGGCGCAGCACGGGGATCACATCCATCAATACTTGTTCTTGCTTCTCCGAGACGTGACGGAAATCTCATAAGCTTGAGCACTGTGGCATTGCAAAACCCAGCTGGATTGTTTGTAGATGCGTATCTCAACGAACGAAAGGCCGAGTGCACCTGATCATGAACTCGAACCCGCCGAACTGTGCTTTTTGGCTGATACCGTACTGCCTTCGATGTTCGTGCGAGGCGTCCTCCTCTGCATAGGGCTGAGTTGCTTTTGCGAAGACTCTGACCTCGAATCATATCACTGCGACCTCCTGACCAACTTGGTATATGGATCGAGGAAGGCAACAGTTGACGTGCATTGCAAGTCTCATTTGAGTCAATGAACATGTTCTATCGCTTGTCAGTTCGAGAGAGCTCAGCGTGGGTAACGTCTTTAAGATACATTACGAGTGGTGGCAGTTTTCGAGAGAGTGTCATTTAGGCAGAACCAGGCGAGCCGAGATCTGTCAGGATGTTTCATCGATCAGACACAAGCGGTGTCGACGCACACCATCACTGTCCAGCCTGCTACTGTGCGGCCTAGTACAGCGGCACTGGCGCCAGAAAGCGGAGGACCTCGCTGTTACAATTACACCTAGTAATGGAAAGATGCGTCTGACATAACGTAGTCCACTGGGACGCTGTCACGCCATTCTATAAGTAGAACTGTCGGTTCACGCAGTTGCGTGTTGTAACTTTCAGTGTGTCATTAACACTATTGCGGACACACTTGGAAATATGTGCCTCCGTAACTTGAGTGTCTGCAACAGGGCTCCCAACAAATTGAGGAAATATCCGAAGTCTCACGTTCCTGCTGCAGTGAAAGAGTGCGCATCACTCCCCGGCCAAGACTTTTCGAAACTCCCACGGTATCTTGCAGGTGTTCACGGATAGACATCGCGGTCCAGTGGCACGGGATCAAAGATGTACCCGATACGATTGTCCAGCTGCGTCTGCCTTCCATTTGGCAGCACGGGACCAAACTTTGGGTGGACAAGAACACCCGGCTCGAAGGGGTCAACCTTGATCTCATCCATTCCCTTTAGAAAGGTGTCAAAGTTGACGCACTCGTGTGCGACGGTGCGATTGCCCCCAGGCAGGATGGAGTTGTCGAACCAGATCATGGTCAGTGGCGTCTCATCGGCCTTGCACATGATAGCTTCAACAAGCATTTGGAGGCAGTGTACTGATATGGTCAGTATACGGTCACAAAGGTCGATACAGGCATGGGACAGGTAAGGGTACAGAGCGAATAAGTCTGCACATCTTGAAAAATACGGGATGAACACACACACTAGCAAAAGGTAACTCACAGCTGTGCTCCTGTTGGAGTTCCCTTTCAAAGTCGGTCATGTTCGGGTAGTACCGCTCCGGAAAGTGTGCTTGATGCAGGCGTTTCTATCAAGAGGTTAGGTGGCAATCACTGTGGCTAGACAGTTGACATACAATGCAGTGCAGCTACAGTGCGTGTCAGTCTTGGCTCAGAGTTCGATTGGCGCCGGGATGGAACTGACCTGATGAACCCAAGCAAAGTTGGCCAAGTAGTTCCCGTTCTCCAACCTGATACCGGTCTTCTCCCGGCCGAGCTTCTTTATGTAAGACGCCGGCACCTGCGCATAAAAGTACTGCATCAAGTTGGACCACCGAGCATCGAGCTCATCGCTCGGCTGGCCCACGAGCGGATAGTCCTTCGATGTTTCCGTCATGTGGAAAATCTTTGGCTCGTACTCGATGTACTGTCTGATGGGAGCTGGAGTTGGACCGTTAGTGACCGTGTGAGTGCTGGAATAGTCCGGCTTACTATCGATCACATTGGCCCCGTGAAGTCTCTCTTTCTTCCACCACATTGAGGTGCCCGTCACCAGAATGGCAGAGTACACTGTCAGTAACGCTAAGCAGCCAAAGACGTATGCTACTTTCCAGCGACGTGATTTTTTAGACCCGGCGTCTCCTGGCAGATGCCCTTCGTACAGGAGGTTATCTGAAGACGTGTTGGATCCTTCATCGTGTAGCGGAGAGTATCTCGCGTCGGTATTCTTCTCGTGAAAGCCCATGATCTTCAAGGTGTAAAGAATCAATTCAAGACTGGGAAAGCAGTGAGGTTCGAAGTGAAGCACCGAAGTCTACTGCAATACAAGGGAGAAGCGCCAACATAACGTCCGAGACTTCCCTGCTGAACAAGACGGTCAAAACTTAGCCGGTCACGCGTGGGCTGCCTTAAACCAGGCATGTTAATCGACCGGACTATGTGATGCGAAAACAACTCTGCAGTGTCGTACCGAAGGATGCTGACTGCTTTATCTCGTTTTTTCTATGCCATATACGGAAGGCAAGGTTTCTACTGCAGTTTGCAGGGTGGTATCAATTGCTTCATATCTACATCCACGACGTCAAAGTGCCTCAGTCGGCATATGATGTCCCGCTGCTGCGGCTTTCAGTGGAGTTGGTGATGCAGTGTCCCAAGTATCAACCACTGGTAGTTGGTGATCACTCATCATTGTTGATGGCCACTCACATCCTCACGAACTAGGACGTACGCGGAAGGTGAAGTATTGATCATCGGTAGTATTCTGATAGATGATTCGATCACAGTCCGCACACAAAGTGCCCTGCATTATCCGTGCTTCCATCACGATGGAACAGCGTAACGGTGTTACAACACGTGCGGAGGTGTAAGCCGAACGCCGGGTGATCTACCAGCGTCACTCGAGCTTCTCCTGCCGTATTAGGCAAGAGTTATGTTGGGGGCCGCACGAGGAATGCATATATGAGCTTCGCGAACGTCAGAGCCGCGAACTGCGCGACCGTCACACCACTCAGACCATCACACCACTCACCCAACATTCTACACTCGAAAATGCAGTTCAAACTCGCCCTCGTAGCACCGCTTCTGTTGGCTCTTGTCTCAGGAGCACCAACTCCGGACACAGATCTAGGCACATGTCCCCGCTTACTCCCACTGAGATATAGCTAGCTGACGATCTCGAAGCCAAAAAGGCCGATCTCCAGAAGGACGCCGACGCCATCTGGCTCTGGAAGAAGGACCAGTTGGTGGCCAAACTGGAGAAGGATAGTGACAGCATCTGGTTGTGGAAAAAGGGTACTCTGCAGAAGGATGCCGACGCCATTTGGCTCTGGAAGAAGGGAGAGCTGCAGAAGGACGCTGATGCTATTTGGCTCTGGAAGAAGGACACCGTGATCAAGAAGTTGAACAAGGACGCCGATGATATTTGGCTGTGGTAGTCTGCTGGCAAGAGACATTCTCTCCGCCATGACCACATGATCCAGCCTGGTTGCGTTAAGCACATCGAAGACCATTCGCTTTAGAAGCAGTTGACCATCGGCAATCTTTGCAAGCCAAACATGAGCTCTAGACACTGGCAGTATTGGTCTTTTCCCCAGTCTCGCCGCTGTCACTAGTCTCTGTCTCAGCCCCTGCATTTTCCTTTGTGCCCTTCTGAAAGTCCAGCTTCTCATGTTTCAATGCCAGAGCCCCGACGAAGCCACGACAGCCGCGGCGACAACGACATATAACGTAAGTGTAATAGCCTTTGTCACAGCCTGAATAATGAGTGCTTGTTGTTGCGCATCAAAGCTGGCAGAGACGCTCGACTTTAGTCCGGCCAGCGTCTCGCGAATGTCCTGTTCGCTAACACCGCTGCTGATAGCTTCTCGTAGCAAGGCATATCCTTAGTTCTGATACAGGCAACCCATCATGACGAGGCCCAATGATGTGCCCAGGACTGGCCCATGATGCTTATTGTACTGACGTCGCTGAACCATGACGGTGCCAGAGCTGCGCACAAGACGCTCTGTCCGTATAATCTAAATCATCACCTATAGGGCTGAAGACGAGCTTTGACTATGGGGACACATAGTAGCATGATCACTGAGACCCCCCGCCGTCTTGCTTGGTAGTCATAACCCCAACGGATATGAGAATGAGACGACTACCTCCCACCAGCAAAATGCCACATTGACTCGACCAGGCTAGTCTCACTGGAGAGACAAACGGGCCATTACTGTATCGCATGCAGATGATGCCAATTCGCTCTGCCGTCAGTAATGCTGCCGCCATTGGTCGCGTGTTAGTGACAGGCTTACCAATGCCGATCGCGGCGGGTTTCGGGCTTGAAGGACGACCACGACAGGCAGGAAACGGATGCAGACCTCGTATCATGGCCCTCAATACGACACAGAGCCCAGGGGCGGCTAGGATCGTCACACCGTACCGCCCTCGAAAACAGTCAAGGTTACCAGACAGCTGCGAGGGCTTCCTCAAATCGAAACAATGGGGGGCAGCCTCCAAGTATGGTACCACAGAGGTATTGTAACCCTTCGGTCTCACGCAGTCATGAAAGCCGGGAGAGAGGAGTAGGAGGCCTTCGCCTGCTG
Source organism: Coniochaeta sp. 2T2.1 (assembly GCA_009194965.1). Taxonomy (NCBI): domain Eukaryota; kingdom Fungi; phylum Ascomycota; class Sordariomycetes; order Coniochaetales; family Coniochaetaceae; genus Coniochaeta; species Coniochaeta sp. 2T2.1. Next base: position 1,023,809 of record VSMA01000016.1, read on the forward strand.
CTGCAGCCCTATGCCGAATCGACAGATCGTCCTGACGGGGTTCGGACACGGAGGACATGTTTGCATCCCCACCGCTGGAGCTGGTTGGCGCAAGGCCTCATCGGGGGTGGTCGAGTCCATGACTGTGCTTGCCATAGAGTTCCGATGTTCCCCCTACTGCACCATACCAAGCAGGCGAGTGTGAAGAGACTGTCGGCTCCCATGGTACGGGATAATGTGCCACTCCGTTCCATCATGGATAGCAGCTTAGACAGACGCCAGCAGTTCATGGTCTACTCTCCAGTTGTGACACTTTGATGGTCCACGAAGTGTCAGGATATGCCCGGGCACAATGATGACAATCGCGATGCCGCCAACTGGGTAATGTGTAGACGGGAGGATATGTGGCCACATACAGACACAGGGTGTAGTCATATGGGCGTCTCTGATAGCCCTTCTGTGGTTCACAGCGTTCATGACGTTCGTTTCGGCGCGACACACATCTCGATAAGTCGGTGACAGTTGTGATGTTGTGCCTTCGACAGACAATGGAAGACAACAGGAACCTGAAAGGCAACGTGGTTGAGAAAGTGGAGCACCACGTACCTCGCCGCCTAAGGTAGCTGACTCATCCGGAACTCTCCGGGCAGTGCTGATTTCTTCTGATGCGCCGTCCTCGCAACACAGTTTGTTCGATTCAATGTCTGATCTAGCCTGCAACCGAGCAATCTTCCGCATCTATTAGCCTTTTGAATCTCCAGTGTAACAAGAATGGCCGGTACTGACAAGACTGACATCCAGCGGTCGGCGAGCGGGCTGCTTGGCTTGCCAGGCACCCTCTGCGCCGTGGGTTTCCGCCTCCCGTCCTCTGAGAACTCGAGCACCTCAACGAGCTTCACCTTCTTCTCCCTTACGCACGCATTGCTTGGCTCTCTGTGACAACTGACTAGAACAGCCACGTACACAGTGCTACCCTCTGATGATACCTCTAACTTACTCGGAGGCGCGAGCAGAACCTCCAATGCCTCTGACGAGAACGAAGCTTGGGGGTGACAATGAAGACACCAAGTCGACGATCTAGTGGACGAAGGATGGAACGAAATCTTACGATACAGCACAAGGATAGGGCAGCAGGGGCGTTCTCTTCATGCCGCGTGCAATCTGTTCGCTGAGGGTCGGGATAAGAGGCTTTCGAAGTTCTGGCACCACGAATACGCTCCGACGATCCAACGACGCGACGGTAATGCCCCTACACCGCACGTGCCTACATAAACCATCAAGCGTTCCCAATATCACACTCGATCCGCTGTCTAGACTGCACTACTGGAGCGTCATGTCTCGTCATCCGCCAAGGCAGCCTCAATGACACTCTCCGATTCCTTGCTCCAAATACCCGTGATAAGACCGACCTGGCTCAGCAACGACGCCCACCGGCTTTCGATTCGCTCACGGTTGACCAACATGGCCATCATCGTCAAGTCAAGGCTCGTATGTTGCCAGGGCGCCCCGACATCCTGTAGCACAGCTTCATTGATCAGTATCCGCGAATATCCCTTCCTCATCGCCTTGCGCAGGTGCTTCATAATGGTCCCGCACTTGTCATCTGCCCAGTCATGCAGGATGAGGCGCAGAAAGTACACCTTGGCTCCGACCACGGGCTGGGGGAAGAAGAAGTCGTGCGTCTGTAGGGCCACGATGTCTGGCAGTGTCTTCGACGCCCTGTCCTTCGACACGACAGACTCGAGATCCTGGACGATGAGCTTCCCCGGCAGCTCTGGGTGAGCCGCGTGGAGTGCAGACGTCTCGTGCCCGAAGCCACCGCCAACATCCACCAGCAAAACGTCACCCTCCTACAGCCGCCAAGTCGCTCTTTGACCTGGTAGAAATCAATCCACCTTGGTCTCGCCTTCGCGTACCCAACCATGAAATTGTTAAAAGCGCTCCCCAGCCTTTGGTTGCTTTGCAGATCTCGAAGAAGGACTTGTCCGTCTTGAGGCCGTCCTGCACAGGGCCGGCTGCTGGATTTGACGCAGTCTGGTAGTCGGACTGTGCGAGGAACTCGGGAGGCCCATGAATGCTGATATCATCCCCTCGAACGAGCTGGTCAGGCCGGCCTCGATGGTGGGATCGTTGGTCGTCGTCGAAAAGGGTGTGCCCACGTATGCATCCTTCCCGCTTTCTTTGACGATGCCGTTGGCGGCAAGGTGCTTCATGATACGGGCTGCTGGGTCAGTGTCGATGTCCAAACGCAGGACCTCCACCGACTCACCAGCTACGACTGGGTCTGCTTTAGTCCCTTCACTTAACTCGACGCTGCCCATTGGCTTCTCGCCCAGCTTCTTCAGGAAACCGGGCTCAAAGGCCGTTCGCAATGCAGCTGTCCGACTCGGTTCTCCCCATCCGATACGGGCCATCTGCTCGCCCCGGTTCTCGAGCTCACGGATGAGGGCCTCGGCTGCCGCAATGACGCGCAAGCGGGCGAGGTCGTTACTGGATGAAAGGAATAGTTCGCCATCCTATGCGATAATGGCGGAAGCCACCACGCTTAACTTGCCAAAGCTCCGACAGATAGACGTCCACACTGCTCTGCGGTTTACGAATGATGGATGCGATGCAGGGTGGATAGGATATATTTGACAGTTGAGCCTGAGATTCGCCGTCTTGGGGCTACAAGGACGACGAGGCCCGCCGCATCCTCGCATTTGATGTGGAGCAGCACGATCAATACGCGATTGCTTCAGATCCTTCGGTCCCGAGCATTACAACTACTCGACTGTTGGCCCCCAAGGTGTAACCGAAGGAGCGAGTAGTCCGCTGCGGCATTCTTCATCTGCATCATATCTGACCTGCGACTGGTGCTGATGAGCATGGTGCACATATTCTTTCACGGCCGGGAATAGTACCCGATCGAACATTCCATTCCATTCATCGATGTGGGACACTCCTCTAGACTACTCCTAGGACTGTTTTGCCTGTCGAGCTCTCGCTACGAACAGCACCCATGGACACCCTCTGTTCGACGTCTTGCCCCCGAGCGTCTTCGTACGCCTTGTCAATGTCGTCAGCCCATATCCACTTCATGCGGTGTTCCAGCATGGACTTCGCGACCGGCAGTGCGTCGTCGTAGCTGAGCCCGGTCACTTCTGCCATCCGCAGCTCGTACACATCACCGGCCTGGCGTGATGTTGTCTGGACCCTGGCGGCACGGGGATACCGGACTGACTGGTACAACTGCATGGCCGTCGCAAGAGAGTGTTCATTCCTCGTCCCCCGTGCCTCGAAAAAGTCATGAAGTGCCCTTCCGAGGATATAACCGTCCTCCATGGCTTGCCCGGCCCCCGCCCCTAACAGGTGTTAGTGGATGGTTCGCATCAGAAACGACAGCAACCGGGAGTTCAATGAAACCGTCGGGAAATGATGGTGGACTCACCTTGGTGAGGACACATGGCGTGTGCTGCATCCCCAAGCAGAGCGACCTTGCCGCCAGAGAAACTCCACTGGTCCAGCGGCTCGCGGTCATACAGGATCCATTTGAGCGGATTGGCATCCATTTTCTCAATGACAGCCAGGACGGCAGGGTCAAAATCTTGAAACTCTCGACGCACCTCGCCCTTTTCTCCGGCCAGGGTCCAACTCTCTTTGGCCTGTCCGACCTTCTCAAGCGGCGTCGAAACGAACCCAACGACGTTCAGGACCTGGTTGTCGCATATGGGGAAAGTGAGGAAGTGCTTCCCGGGGGCCATCCAGATGGTGGCGTACGTGTGGACTGGCCAGATGTCCTTGATGTCCTCTATGGCGCACAGTCCGCGGTATACCACCATATCACCGTATTGGGCGTTGTCGTTCTGTGCCCATGTCAGCTGCATAACCTCGATACCTGTCTGGCACTGTGGACGGGAAAGATGATGAAGCAGGCAGAACTGCGGCACTTACAACGTAGTGACGGCGAACTGCTGAATGGATTCCGTCGGCGCCGATTACTAGATCGGCCGTCACTGTTGTTCCCTCGCCAAATGTTACCAGCGTGTGGTTTCCATGCTCCTGTGTCAACTGACGTCAGAGTTCTGGTCACCCGAGAATATTAATGGATGGGTGAAAGCGGAAATCCTTACCTCCAACTGTTGACACTGCTTGTTGGTATGCAGCTTCGCTGCCCCCCTCTCAATCACGGTTCGAACGAGGAGATCCAGGAACTCGGCGCGATGCATGGGCAACTGCAGCATCCGTCCTGTCTCGGGAACAGGGACCGTGAGGATCTCGGCACCGTCATCGAAGCGGCGGAACGAGAACCAGTCCTTGCCTCGCTTTCCCGCAATCTTCCATGCTTCTTCGCGGAGGCCGAGCTTCTCAATCAGTCGGGCGCCATTGGGCGCGATGGCAACACCTGCGCCGATTTCCTTGTACTGCGCCGCCTGCTCGTACACGTCGATCTGGATGTCCTCTGTCGAGCAGTGGTGGTGAATGGAGAGAGCTGCAAAGAGCCCGCCTATGCCGCCGCCGATTATGGCTATTCTGAACATGTTCCTTCGCTGGACGTCTCACCAATGCCCAGTGCTGAAAAGTCGGTATAGCGCCAGATATTATCACAAGGGTCCTTCCGAAAACGGGCTTTGATGTCGGCCTGGGACTCGTTGATGACTCCAGCATCTAGATATATCTGCACTCGGCCAAACAAGCTTAGCGTAAGCGTTGATCTCGTCATGTTTCGCCGCCTGAAGTGCCATCCGTGACTTGGTGCGCTTAACTCCCCGGATGGCCCAACCCTTGGGAATAAGACGGACAACTCCCAGTGGCATGAGCTGCAGTTCACTCAGGGACCAATCACGCCGTGCCCGCTGCCATACCAACCCATGTGCAAGGGAGCCCTGATGCGCAATACCGCAATACCTCAGATGCATGTTGAGGCTACATCTTACTTGTGTGATACGGTTACTCCATTGTTGGGCGACTAACGATCGCACCACGCCTGTACAACGAAATGCACACACTATCGCGGCAGACCCCTTGACATCCCTCAATAGAACCACTGGTCATCGAATGACCACGGCGCCAAAGCAAAATCCTTCGCATCAAACCGGCCCTGAAACAGGTCCGGACCATTCGCCATCTCTTCTGGAATCCCAAAAGAGGCGTGCATGTTTGCGACCGTAGGCAGAACGTCCTGCATGTCGGCCGGCAAGTCAAACGCTGGCAATGGTAAGATATTCCCAAGTACGTCCTCCTCGCGTTGTCCCTGCCTCTGGGTCGCCGACTGGCACGTGTGGTCAAGCACTCTTTGCAGAAACGAATGCGCTCGCGCGGCAAACGCGTGGTTGCGAGACATGGACTGGATCATCCGGAGCGCAAGCTCGACCTTGGCCAACGCGGTCCTGTCGTTGGAGTGGACTGGATCTGCAAGATGAGAGACCAGCACGATGACAGCATTGAAGACTATGTCCGTTAGCTGCTGACGTCCTCGTCCGCCCGTTGGGGCAACCTACGGTAGTAGATGTTGAACCAGTTCAGACCCAGGGTCTTCTTGGTCTCTTCATGCCTCAGGGCCACAATGTCCACCGTCTCGATTGCAGCACTGATGCAGATAGTGCGGCTTTGCTGCAGGGCCTTCGCAACTGCGACATCCTCAGCCTCCTGGGGCATTACTAGACCGTTCAACGTCAATGCCAGCGACTGCCTGTGAATCAGGATCCGGACCATGTTGCCGCGCAGAGCTAGAATCCACGGCTGCTCCTGAGGGTTGTTATGATCGAGGACAAGGCACTCCGGCAATGCTCGGTGCCACTTGCGATAGGTCTCATGCAAAGAAGTCACCAGTTGAACCATCTTGCGGCTGCTATGGACGTCGCCCGCGAGTCCGGTCATGAGTGCCTCCATGATGCGATAGAGTTTGATAACCTCAATGGAGAAAGTCATAGTTGAAGGTCTCCTGGGCATGGGGTACAGGAGGCCGTCAACGCGGATAAAGTCATCGTCGAGGTCTTCTGGCAGCATCACGGAGCACTCGGCGGATCGGATAGCCCCCGGACGCTCGTACACCGTGCTAATCAGCCGGTCCAGCGTGTATGCCGCATACCACACCCTCCGCTTGGTCTCCCGGAGCGGAGGCGGATCTGCTTCGGGAGGGTCCCGGTGCAGACACAGACCATAGGCAATCCGAATCGCGAGACCAAGCACATTCCAGCACTCAACGGCGCAGCTAGAGCCCTGCAGGTACCGGGCGCCGATCAGCAGAGCCTGAACATGTTCGAGACTCCAGTCCCGGAGCAGGTTGGGCTGCATGAGTCTCATGGCAATGTCGTAGTGTCTCCTCGCTGCACGATGGTTCTCCACCGTGTCCTCGCTGACAATGAGCCAGTGCGAGGTGCAGAGTGCAAAGATCATGTTCAGGACCACCAAGGTAGGCCTGTACATGGCTCGTTCCTCAGGCCGACAGTGTATCGCCCTGGCGAACAGCGGTCGGACCGTGGGAACATGGAACACCGGTGACAACGAGTGTCTCAGGCTGAAAAACTGGTCCAGTAATTCTGATGCATTGACAGGCACGCTGTACAGGTCCTCCTCGGACAGCTGGACCGGCTCTTCCCTGACCTCCCTGTCACTGTGCATCGACTGCGCCTTCAAGCTGCCACGGCCGTGCAAGGCGTTGAGGATCAGCTGGGCAAAAGCGACTCCGCCCAGAGACACGTCGGCGTCCGCAACGACCGAGGATGGAGACTCTTCTTGGGTGCCATCAAAAGGAGGCTGGCCCGAAGCTCGCCTGTGACTCGAGGCACCGATGCTTGGCAGGTGATTGTGTTCTGGTACCTGGCCAGTCGGAGGTAACGGTGTACCGGTCACACTGGCTGACTCTCTTCTCTCCAGAGAGGCAATGCGTTGCTCCAGTCCTTGTATGTATCTGTGAAGGGTCAGCCAGGGATGGTTCTCGGCGGGGAGTTAGCGAGCGTGGCACGAACTGTCGACTCACGACCATGGTATCCGCGACGTGCCCAGACCCAGCAATCCCCTGCTGCAGGTACGTGCAGGTCCGCCCGTTGTGTGTGCATGTTGCGCACGTTGGTCTGATGCCGTCACATTTTGTTTTCAGCGCCCTACAGCTGAAGCAGGATACGGGTACTCGGTTGCGACGACGCTTCTCTCGGCTTGCGCTGCTCTTCGGTTGGGTGTCGACCCCTGCATCATCTCCGACTTCTCCTTCGCGCCTCTGTACCATCTCATCAAGGGGTTAACTGCGGCGCAGACTTGCGCACATCAAGATGGTGTCATTGGAATAACTCCTCACCTGATCTAGGAATGCTGTTTGCCGCGACCAGAAGAAACACCCCAAATGTCAAGGGCATGATGGCCCCTTGCTCCCGGCCTGCTTCCCCGCACCTCTCTCCGCACGGAGACGACGATCTTGGTCTTATTTCCCCGGATTCACCCACAGCCAAGTGGGACCGATGGTGAGATAACCCCGGGCTATTACTCACATACCTCCAGCCGGTAATGGGCTTGTTACCGGGCACACCAACATGCCAATTCCCTCTACTTCGTACGCATGTCTCTACTTCGTACGCATGTTGGCAACTTGGGCAAGACAGACGTCAGGCCCGTCCAGTCGAGCAGTGATACAGCGAGGCGCGGCTTTGTTTCGGCATTGTCAGTTCGTCATCAGATCAGCGTGCGTGTTGTGAATGCGATGGAGCATGTCGCCTTCGCTTACGCCGTATTGCCGTTCCGACCTTATCTCCCCGGGAGACCTCCAATGCTACACATATCTGCACGCCCTCTCTGCGGGACCGTCGCGGAGGTGGCCCGGCAGTTTGGATCGCTTACCCGCACATACTCTCTGCAATGTCGATTAAAGATCTGACGATCCCCGTCTCGCGTCCAGCGTTACATCCTCACGCTTGCCACCAGGACTCATCATGAAACACAGTTCTGTTGACGCGGAGAAGATCCAGCCGTCTCAGCACGAGACCGCCGCTGGAGACATGTCGGAGAAAGGAGACTTGGAGCAAACCTCCTCTGGGAAAGGGGTTGTTGCGAGACTCGACAAGGCAGGACTTCCGCTGGTCCCTCAGCCAACGTCGCATAAGGATGATCCGTTGGTGAGTATAAAGTTCTTTCCGCTTAGGTGACTTCCACATGCTGACGCCCGTGGCAGAATTGGTCACCCTCCCTCAAGCTGCTTGTCACTCTGCAGATCAGCTGGCTTGCCATGCTAGGCCCCATGGGGTCGGCCGTCGTCAACCCTGCGTTTGTGACGATGGGCAAGGTCTTCCACAAGACGCCCGTACAAATCAGCTATGGTGAGAGCATCCTGGCATTAACCAGAGCATATGCAGTCGGTTATTGACATGCCTGGCAGAACTCACGGTGTACATTGTCTTTGCCGGAATCGGGCCACTCCTCATCGTTCCGTTCGCCAATGTCTACGGTCGCCGACCCATCTATCTGTTGGGCAACCTCATCGCGGCCGTCACAAATCTCGCTGCTGGATACTGCAACACGTGGACTGGTATCATGGTAACACGAGCTTTGAATGGCGTCGCTGCGGGATCAACTGTAGCTATCGGTGCAGCCACCATCTGCGACTTGTACTTCCAGCACGAGCGCGGTCTCTACATGGGCATATACACCTTCTTCCTGACCAATGGTCCGCATGTGAGTTGCTCCTCTCTGCGTGCGTGTGTCACAATTGACACCCTTTCAGATTGCGCCCCTTATCGGGGGCTTCGTTTCGCAGTACGTCAGTTGGCAGGCTTGCTTCTATATCCCCGGCTACATCCAGCTTGGCACGTTTGCCATCACCCTGGTCAGTCTCCCTGAGACGCTGTACTCTCGAGGCGATAACATCGAATCAATGCCGTACAAAGAGCGATCCTTCCTCGACCTGTTGCTGTTCAGGCGGAGCCATGCGACACGCCGGTTACAACGCCGCGATTTCACGAGACCATTCGAGATGCTGCGCTATATCACCTTTGTCATCCCGGCCATCTACTACATGACTTGCTTTGGCTACGGCACTGTCCTGTTTGCCTTAACAGGGTCAAAGTTGTTCGCCCAGTTCTACCACTTCACCAACTCACAGATCGGTCTGTTGCTCAGCATCCCGTTAACTGTCGGGTGCTTGATCGGGGAGTTCAGTGCCGGATGGGTAACGGACTGGGTTGCCAATCGATATGCCAAGGCCCACGGAGGCGATCGACTGCCGGAAGCTCGACTCGACGTCATCTGGGGCTCGCTGCTTATACCGATTGGCGTCATCATTGAGGGTATTTGTCTGTCTCATCACGAGACGGTGGGTTGGATCGGGAGTGCTTTTGGCATGGCCATCGCCGGCCTGGGTTTGCAGATCGCCACGACGGTGCTTTACGCTTACACGACTGATGTGAGTTATGTTGCCACGTCAATCTCTTGGCTATATCTGACCATCCTACAGTGCTACAAACCGCAGAGCGCCGAGATCTCGACCATGTTCAACACGTTCCGTCAGGTGTTCTCCTGTCTGATCTCCTTTTATGCGTACGTTCCCGCCGACCTGTTCTTGCTGTGTTCCTGAAACTGACTTCCTCCACAGCATCCCTCTGGGTGACGAGATCGGCTACGAGTTTGCCTGGCTTACATTTGCACTCATCAACCTCGCCCTTCTAGTCCCTGTGGTAATGCTGCGGTTTTACGGGCCAAGATTGAGGAGTCTCTCATGGCAGGCACCGCCGAGCTTCCATAACGATTTGTGAGCAAGATCTAGATGGAATGCAAAATTATACGCCGAGTGCGGGACTACCGTGCTCTGTGGCGCGTTCGGCCTCCTAGTCATTTTTACCATACCATTCTGATGTACAGGCCGAACCACAATGTCGGTTGCCATTGTACAACGCGCCGTACATGTTATTGTTATCGCCGTGGTCATCGGCCGAGCTGTCGGATGCCATTAGATTCCCATGAAGTTTGAACACCCCAAATCTTGGTGGGTGGGTTTTGTATGTTCCTAAATCATATCATGGAGTCCGGTTTGGATGCTTCATACACAAGGCTTGTAGCAAAGCCACGTTTCACCGCCGCCGGTTTTCCGCGAAACTGGTGCATTTTCTGCACTGCCACGATGTGTGCCGGGGGCACATCCTCCCTTCTGCGTCCCTCTCGAATCAGGTGGCCCACACTATCCGAATGAATGTCGAAGGCCGCATAATAATAATAACAGATAGCGTTCGATGCTGTGGCTTCGCATTATGTATATAAAGCTGCCCACCCACCAACCTTAGCTCAACTCTTGGCAATATAAGTTCCAGAACCATCAGCCCGCCTCTCCTTGTCCGATCAAAACCAGACAGTCTCCGTCACAACATGAGCCCTTCCGACACGTCAACAACAAAAAGCTCCAAGGGCTTCAAGAAAACCCTGGCGTCCATCTTCAAGTCGCCGGCCGCCGAAGCACGCTCTAGAGTACTAGTTGAGACCGTCAACCAAGCCGAACAAGACAACTTCTCCATCTACTCGGATCCAAAGCCGGGTAACGAATTCGACAAAGACAAGGCCAAGAGACTTGTGGCACAACGTGATGCGAGCTCACCTTCCGGCAGTTTCGTGCTCGGTGTTTACAAACCAGCTATGGCCTCTCAAGGGTACGCCGGGTACTACTCGGCCAAGGGCAGATAAGGGGTTGCAGAGGTCGGCAGAGCAGAGTATCGAAGGAGCTTACATAGTTCCTGTGCACAACTCTCTTACTTATGATCATGTTAAGTAATGGAAGGCAGGAAATGTGTAATGATGGGCAGGTGGAATGATGGGCATGTTCTGGAGCTGCCAGGCTGTCAGTCACGGTAATCAACCCGTGCTGGGGACGGGCTCTTTTGTTCAAAAGATATCAATACACACGCGAGTACACGACGGAATCCAGGTTATCCCCATCGAAAGACCAGACGTCATCAGCTTTGTAACTACTTAGTCCTAGGTTGGTGATAGGATGAAAGCCAAGCTAACAGATCACAATTTCATCTCGCTGCAGCTTGTCACGCTAAATCAGATACCGTGTAGCCTTTCGCTTGACCGATATATGATTGCACGGCAGGAATCACGTCTCAAACTGTGCCCCGTCACTTTGGACATCTGAGTCGGTTGGTCCGACCACAGTCATAGTTTGCCTGTACTCGAACGACAACCAAGAGCCACCACCCCTAGAGATGATCAGTTCACGTCCTGTGTTACGGACATCACTGGAAGATACCTCAGCGCGTTGACGGTTTACAAAGCCAATACGCATGCGATAGGGACACGGAAACCTGCGTGCGTGTCTTCTCATCGCATATTTGCAACACTTATATCCCGACATAGTCGGCACGACGTCTGGAGACTAAAGACTGCCATCAAAGCTAGGAGCCATAGAGAGATAGTCCACCAGTTGCAATACACAGCTGACCATAAATTATCTGCCACCCCTTCACTCGAAATAGGAAATCCGAAATGCTGGGCTGACGACATCAGGGCCATCGCCCAAGAGAACCGAGTACCAACAGTCCGGTTAAATGCAATATAGGCGAGAGTTCACTGACATCAACTGTCTTAGCTATCTACGTCATTGCTCACATGTTTGAAAGACGGAGATGCATTCAGTCGCGGTCTTCACGGTCTATAAATCAAAGCCATCGCGACCAGCTTCAGAATTGCTTTACCTGGAACCATACCACCACAACATCAACAACACTCCCACACAACCTGAACATCCCAACAAACATATACAACACTCATAGCCTACCACCTACCACCATGACGGGCTCAGACTCTCATAACGAAGGCCACTCGGGCGGCATCAAGGAAAAGATCGCCTCGGCCATCAGGCCGCCCGCCGTCAAGAAGCACGACAAAGTCCTCGCCGACAGTGTCGATCACATTGTCACCGAACAAAACAACTCAGACGTTGCCACGGATGTCAAGACCGCCGACACTGCGGAGATGACCGACCACGAGAAGGCCAAGCTCCTCGCTCACCAGCGCGAAGAACACGCGCCAGGCCATTTTGTGCTTGGCGACCAGAAGCCGGCCATGGTGTCCCAGGGATACGGAGAGTACTACGGCGCGAAGGCTGCAACGCAGAACCGAGTTTGAGGAGAGTTTGTGCGGTTATATTCATGGAACGTAGGGTTTTGAGCATCGCAAGCCGTTGAGGAACCACATGTCTAGATGGTTGTGATGTTCGAGAGGTGGAGTCGTGAGGGCCGTGGAGTGCTGTAGCTCACCGAGGTTAGCGCTGAAGTAATATCATTTTGTCTTTTGTGATTGGCCATGTGCTTAGTGCTCGCCGTTATTCGGGTGAACCCGTGCCCAGCCAGGGCCGAGCATGTGTCGTAAGAAGCTTAATGCCACCCTCCTCACCTTGCGGTTCTGTCCCCCAACATCCAACGAAAGGATATCATGGCAATCCCAAAGTAAAATCATCCACTGTGTGACCTGGGGCATTGTCGGGAAGATCTATGCCAGCGAAATCCAGCCGGGCCACACACGCGGCGCTGCCAACAGCGTAGCGCAGGGACTAGGCTTCGTAAGTGTCGACATCGCGTCTTGCTTCTTGACAAGGACTGACAGTGTCTGTGCCGTTGCGAACTGGCTTGTGGCTATAATCTCCCCCATCGTGCTGGACAAGTCTGCATTTGGAGCCTACTTTCTGTTTGGGGGCCTATCCATGGGCATCGTTGCCGACGTTGCGCTCTACATGCCCGAGACACGTGGTCGGTCTCTCGAGAACATTCAGCAGGCGTTCAGTCGACCGGGCCTCTCCAGCTTCAAGGACATTGCAACCTTTGCCGCGCTGATGGTGAGGGGGCGGCGTGAACGGGCTCGGCATGGTAGTTCTCAGGTTGTAGACGAGACCGAGCTGGCGCGCCGCGCAACCAAGCGTTGCCACAGGCTCACGGGCCGTATCTCACAGGCTACGGGTCGATATCCTACCTCACTTATTGACTGACACATCGTACATGGTGTTGCTTGGGGTTGTTGAGGACAATGACCTGACTGGTTTGGGTATAAGGCGCTGTGATCTCACCGTGTCACTCAACATCAACTTGATGGTGCAGAGCAACAGAATACCTTTTCGCATTGCCTTGAAGTGCTTTTCTTCAAGCGTGAGGCGACGAGTAAGCGACCGCGTCGCCGTTAATCGCGATAGGATTAGCACTTTCCGACCTCGTCGGCTCTCGGTGAATTACTGACCGTGAAGGGCGAACTTCCATGTTGATCAATCACGATTGCCGGACCTAAGGTGAGGAACGTTGCAGTCCGACTTCCAATCCCCACATCAATGATTTAACAGACGCCTGGCTCTTTGATCACGGCCGTGGCGGGGTGGTTCATGAGGAAGTCGAGAACCAACTTGTCCCTGTGCCTGGCACCGCGGCCCGACGTCATCGACTTGGCTGCGTTAGCGACGGGAGCGTTGATGCCGCATTATTCCTCCATGACCTGAGGTGGTGCGCGCATGCGGTGTTCCCGCGCATCCCACCGCTTTGGTACGCTAACCGCATATTGTGCAGGTATTGGAGGCCGCCATGTAACGATGCATTCGCCGTCCGACTTCGCAGACTTCAACTTGTACAATAAGAGTCGAGGTGGCAACGCAGGCTGGCCCAACTGATGCTTGGTTGGAGGCAAGCAAACAGGTTCACGATGCGTCTCCTGTCATTGATCATCGCAAGTGTCGCCGCCGCAGTTGCAGGGGCGCCGATAGATGGCACGACCAAGGTGTCCACGTCTGGCGTTGAGGCACTCGTCCAACGACGACTACCACAGCATGTGGGCTCATTCCAGTTCCAGCTTGTCAACACCTCGACTACGGACACAAAAGGCAATGACACCTACATTGTGGCCAGTGTTGCGGATGGCAGACTTCTCGTCCAGGGCAACAGTCTGAGCGCACTGCTATCGGGGTACGTGGAGGCTCTCCTAGACACGCCGATACGAGGACTGACACTCCTCGCTCTACAGACTGCACAGCTATCTCACAAACGTCGCCCATGTGGATATTTGGTGGTACATTGGCAGCCGTTTGGATGTTGCGCCCGTGACATTGCCCAGTCTGTCCACCCCGCTGCAGGGGAGCAGTGTCGTTTCGTATCGATACCACTTCAACACTGTGGGTTCTACACCTGCAGCGAGAACGTACGCAAGTGGCAGCTAACAAACCACAGTGACTACATCGTACACCAGCGCCTTCTGGTCGTGGGAGGACTGGGAGCTGCAGCTGGACTGGATGGCACTCCGCGGCATCAACCTCGCTCTCGCCTGGACCGGTGTCGAGAGGATTTTCATCGAAGTGTTCCAGGAGATCGGTCTGACTACGCCCGAGATTCAGGACTTCCTCAGTGGGCCGGCCTTCCTTGCATGGAACCGTTTCGGCAACATACAAGGCAGCTGGGGAGGGCCTTTGCCGTTTGCCTGGGTTGACGACCAATTCCAGATGCAGCTGAAGATCATCAACCGCATGGCTGACCTCGGCATGATCCCCATCCTGCCAGCCTTCCCCGGTTTCGTGCCCCGTGCCATCACTCGTGTTTATCCCGACGTGAACGTGACGAATGGCTCAACGTGGGAGAAGTTCCCCGTCACTTACACCAACGACACATTCCTGGACCCCTTCGATCCAAGATTCGCGCAGCTGCAGAAGAGCTTCATCGCGAAGCAAAAGGCGTACTACGGAGATGTGACGAGCTTTTACACCCTCGACCAGTTCAACGAGAACAACCCAGCCTCCGGCGACACCGGCTATCTTGCAAATGTCAGTCTCAACACCTGGAAGTCTCTCAAGGCTGCCGATCCAGACTCAATTTGGGTTATGCAGGGCTGGTTGTTCACGTCCAACTCAGCCTTCTGGACGAACAACCGCATTGAGGCTTTCCTCAGCGGTGTACCAGTTGACTCCGACATGTTGGTTTTGGACCTCTTCTCCGAGTCGTCGCCCCAGTGGCAGCGCACCAACTCGTACTACGGCAAGCCCTGGATCTGGTGCCAACTGCACAACTACGGCGGAAACATGGGACTGTACGGCCAGGTTATGAATATCACGGTTAATCCCGTAGAGGCTCTCTACAACTCAAGCTCTCTGGTCGGCTTTGGACTTTCACCCGAGGGCCAGGAAGGGAACGAGATTGTCTACGATCTTTTGCTGGACCAAGCCTGGAGCAGCACCGCGATTGATACAGAGGAGTACTTCCATGACTGGGTTACATCGAGGTACGAAGGAAACAACTCCATGCCGGTGCCGCAAGGCCTCTATGCGGCATGGGACATGGTACGAACGACGGTCTACAACAACACCAATCTCACCGGCAATGCCGTCACCAAATCGATCTTCGAGTTGGTTCCAAACACTGCCGGCCTCATCAACCGAACAGGCCACCACCCAACACAACTCAACTACGACCCCTCAGTCCTGACAAGTGCGTGGGCCCTGATGTACGAGGAGGGTGTGCACAACCCGTACTTATTCGACAACCCATCGTACCAATATGACCTTGTCGACTGGACAAGACAAGTGCTGTCAAATGCATTTATCCCCATGTACCAGCAGCTGGTTTTGACATACACGAACACGAGCAACAGCAAATGCCGTACCTCACTCCTTCGGGGACAGGGATCTCAACTTGTCGCACTTATGCAGACTTTGGACAATGTTCTAGCGACCAACGACAACTTTAAACTCTCCAACTGGATCAGGGCAGCCCGCGCCATGGCCAACAACAGCGCAGATGCTGACTTCATGGAGTATCAGGCTCGCAATCAGATCACTCTCTGGGGACCGGACGGCGAGATTTCGGACTATGCGTCCAAGAGCTGGGCAGGACTCGTGTCCTCGTACTACGTGCCGAGGTGGCAGAAGTTCGTCGACTACCTGGTCAGCACGCCCGACCCAGGGGACTATAATCAGACCGCCTTCTCTGCTAGCCTGCTTCAGTGGGAGGAAGCCTGGGTCCAGCAGACCTCATACGAGACGGACACGAAGGGGGGCCGGATCGAGGACGTCTTGTCCGAGGCTTTAAAGCGGTGGGGTCAGATACTGGTCGTCTGAGACACAACGTAATGTTCGTGAGAGTCATAGACAATGGCATAAGTCGGGCATGTCCGTCGTCGATTCCGTACAATTCGTTTACGTAAAGGTTACAGTCAGTAGGCGCGTCAGCCCATGCTCTCTGAAGGTTGCATTAACTCGACCGTTTTCTGCAGCGCTATCGACGAGCTGCCCACTCTGGGTGTCACGGTGAGCCGTATGTAGGGTCGCTTGGCGGCTGCTAGAACGGTCACCAACAGAAGCATACTCTAGGTCGTGTAACATCGCTGACTCCTCCAGGATCATGACATTAGCATGAGAACCAAGGGTGTCGAGATGCACGGAACTTTGAAGTCATCTTGGCACTTATAGCCGTAGTGATTTCCCAGTTGGGTGCAGTTGTCTACCATTATTGTCGCCTAGCTACCTCTAGTCGTGGTTGTGTTACCGAACCTCGGCGATAGAAGATAGCTTCGAGACGTTTACACAGCACACCACTTTGAGATAGAGCAGTAGCGGCAACACAACCTGACTCACCTACTGCACCTGTTGAGGTTCAAACGTCTCTGTCAGCTTCATATGTCATGACAGAGAGATGATGGCTATAAGTTCAGAGTCCTGCCTGCCCTCTTCGCAGTGTTAAACAGGACATCTCACTCTCCAGCACTCGATAAGCAAGATCAACCGCAATGAAGCTCTGTCTCGCAACACTTGCTGCCGGCGCAGCCCTTCTGGCGCCCGTCCTCGCCAACTTCGACCTCTACATGGTTGACGAAATCATCATAACGGATTCCGGCGTCTACGAGGCCAAAGTCTGGCAAGTCTTCGAGGCCGAACCCAGCTGCAGCCAAGCGCTCAACCAGCGAGCCTGGCAGACGAGAAGCGACGTCAGCGGCACAAAGACGGGCATACGCTGTGTCGGCGGTGGCTGCGACTACAAGGCCAACATCGACAACATCGACGTGCTCGAGATGAACTTCAAGGGCAGCGGGAACGTCTTGCACTGGACGCTGTATAAGGACCGTGGGAGGACCATGGTCGGATGTAAGTTGCTGACCTCCATTCTTCCTCCGTATGATACTGTCCCTAACGATCGGTGTGCAGTGGATGGAAATACATACGGCAATTGCATTGCGTTCCCGAACGGGGACTACAATTGTAACTCTGGTGCCAACTTCTTTCGCCATGGATACCGCAAGTTCCGCTGTCTGACGAGGTTCACTGCGAATGATCTGAACAACTCCTAGTTGGATTCTCTTATGTTCTGCAACGTTTTACTGGTGTCGATATCGGTGTATACTCTCATGACCATGGGCTATACATCCTCTGCTGGCCATCCTAGTGCATCTCTCTCGTTCCTAGGTCCGGCATGTCTATGCGGTGGTGAACATATGGGATAATCATGGGCTTTGGCCGCATTTCCAAGTCCCTGGTGCCCCAGCTCGTCATCTGGTACTTGCTCAATATGCTAGTGTTCGGTCTTATTACAAGACGACGTCTCATAGTCGATTAGTAGTAAACTGCTGAGGATACGTTTAAGGGTCTTGAATTCTGCTGCTCATCACCAAGTAATAGACGGTCTGTACCGTCTCTTGGCTTGCCCAGACGCATACTGTAGCAATTTAGGCTACTCCGTGCCATACATGTCTGGTGAGCTTGGCGTCTACCTGAATTAACAACCTCACCAATCCCATTGCATGAATTCTGTAATCAGCATCCGTCCCTGCGGGTTCTTTCCATCGATATGAATCAGCGCTTCGAATCTGCTACATTAACACTCACGATAAACATTCCTCGCCAAACTCGCCATGGGATCCAAGACGTTATTTGATGTTCCGCCTGGGGCCACTGCCCAGGTGAGCATCATCGACACGAGCCTACGTCTCAGTAATGTGGCGGTCGACTACTTGATGGCACCTCCAGTCGCAGGGTTCGATAAGTTCGTGAACTGTCCAACGTGGTCGTTCTTGATCCAGAGCTCTGCAGGCCAGAAAGCGCTCTTTGATCTTGGGGTGCCGCCAGACATCCACACTTTCTCACCAGCAATTGTCGAACATCTCCAAAAGAGCGAATGGTCCATAGAGGTAAAGCAGCATGTGGCCGACATACTGAAGGACAACGGCATGGATTTCTCCGAGATTGGCAGCATTATCTGGAGCCACTGGCACTGGGATCACATCGGAGACCCTTCGACTTTCCCGGGAACCACCGAGATCGTGGTCGGGCCTGGCTTTAAGGATGCTTTCCTGCCTGCATATCCAACCAATCCAGACTCGATGTTAAGGGAGAGTTACTTCGAGTGAGGCCCCCTCCCTTAACCTCTGAAAGAGAAGCTTATGTTAACCCATCCCAGGGGCCGCAACCTGCGTGAGATCGACTTCTCGCAGCAACAACCGCGACTGAAGGCCGGCTCTCTGCAGGCTTTTGACTTCTTCGGCGACGGCTCGTTCTACCTGCTCAATACCCCAGGCCATGCAATCGGTCATCTGGCTGGACTCGCCCGCACGACGACGAACCCCGACACCTTCATCTTCATGGGCGGGGACCTGTGTCACCACGCCGGCGAGATCAGACCATCGCCATACCTATCCATTCCTGACAAGGTCGACTTCCCACTGCCGGACGTGCTTAGAGCCCTAATCACTACATGCCCTGGTGGTGCCCTATTCCGAGACCTCAACGTCAAGCGTGGCCGCGGACCAGACCAGCCGTTTTTCGAGCCCGTGATCGGACACGATATCCCCCTGGCTATCGAGACGATCAAGAAAGCCCAAGAGGCGGATGCCCGTGACGATGTGTTCTTTATATTTGCCCACGATGCCTATATAATGGGCATCGTTGATCTGTTTCCGCTGAGGGCCAACGAATGGAGCGAGAAGGGATGGGCGAAGCATGTCTTGTGGAGCTTCTTGGGGGACTTGACACCGGCCGTGTTGGCTAAATGATGGATGGCTCTCTTTTCCAAATGTTGCAAGGCGTTGTAGTTGAGTTAACGTTATTGGAGCCATCTTTCAAGAAGGCTTCAACGGCTTTACCTCTGTCTGTCGTGTGACCGTGTCTATAGGCATGCTTGGACTTCTCTTAACGGTACCCCATTCCTGATTCGATCATGCATGTCAGTATTGTCACTGGCCGTGATGTTATCGTGGACATATATCAACTGACCGCCCTCTGACTCCCAATCCAATCTCTCATTTCCAGATCACTCAATTTCCGAGCACCTAGATGCTATGCGGCACCACATTTGATAACACAAAACCATCCTGGACTGCATGCCGTTGCAAAGTGACGTCTCTTCGTAGACTGCCTTGTCTCAGATGTACTGGTTGAACCCCTATCGGCCTTCCTATTCTGGGACCTCCTATATGTGCCGACATACTTATCAGTCGAACACCATGGCAGGTCCACACTTTACTGTAGAAACGGTGACAGAAAGGTCGACTTGACGGGCTCAAGTAGCTCTGGCCTCTTCATGATGGTGAACTCGTGCCGACGTTGCGATGCGGCTTTGACGATGTCCCTCAGTGAGTAGCTATTCGTAATGGCCTGGAAACCGTGCAAAGTAACAGCTGTTGCCTGTATCATGTTTTTTTTACCGCTATAATTGTGACGTGGGGGAGCAGTCGGGATAAATCTCTCAACAAGGGGCGATTACCGCCGCGACGCCATACCGCCACAATGGTACCGAAACTGCCCACCGTATCTGCCGCTGCCGCATGGTGAGATAACACTCTCCTGGATCCTACAAAACGCACTTCTTAAGAACTGACACCGTCAGACATGCGTCAATCCTCAGTTCTGACTGCGTGACTTTGCTGTTTTACTGCTTCAAGGAGGCCCACCACGCTGGCTATTTGTCCTGCCGCATTTGGTAGGAGCTTGCCATTGGGGTCGACGATGGCACGTTGCAAACAAGCTCCACCGCCAGGACAAGCCCCTTTCAGCGTGGCTAGATACCGGGGTGGCATCCTTGCATCCTACTCTGCCTCATCTCAGACTCCTACCCACCAGTTCTATCGTGACACAGAGCAGCAACTGATCCCTATTGCTTCTGTTTCCAGAACGACTCCAGCCCCCATACGCTGGACTGTGCAGTAACATCGCCCGAGTAGGGGCGCTTTCAGGGCCTGGGTAGGTGTTCAGATGACCCCGATGGCCCGATCAATGGAATACCTTCACCCACGCCAGCCTGTTTTGCTCCCTGGGATGCAAGCAGGTGGACTGACAACGTAGTATGTTCCTCTTTGGCACCGACCGCCACCGAGGAAGGGACTCAAGGGTGCCTGAAAATGGTTGGACGACCTATAAAGACTCACGTCGGGAGCCCAGCTAGGGCGGTCGTTTCTGTTCGCTCCATCGCCTCCTTCAACACAGCTCTAGCTATCAACGATGGTCCACTTCAGCATCCCAGAGCTCCTCACAGGAGCGCTTCTCGTCTCGCCGTCATGGGGGGCATATGTTCTCAAGAAGAACTACCAGGGCCAGAACTTCACGTCTGGGTTCAACTTCAGAACGGTACGAAGCCTTTGACACGAGAAGCAACTCTCACTGACATGGCGTTGTCGCATATAGGCAGCGGACTATGAGGGTGGCGATCCCACGGGCGGGTTTGTCAACTACCTGAACCTCCAGGACGCCTCTAAAGCAGGGCTGGTCAAGGTTGTCAACAACCAGGTGTACCTTGGAACAGACTCCACCAAGACCCTCGCTACTACGGCACAAGGCAGAGACAGCATCCGGCTCGAGTCCAAGGAGAGCTTCAACAATGGCTTGCTGATTGCCGATATTGCACACATGCCGGGCAGTCAATGCGGGATATGGCCGGCATTGTCAGTTGGATCCGTGATCAATTGGTTGGATTCTGCTAATCCTCTGTGCCAGTTGGACGTACAACTTTGACGAAGACCCTTATGGCGAAGTGGACATTATTGAGTATGCCATGTTCGACTCGGGCAACACCGTGTCGTTGCATACATGCGGTGCATGCAACTTCGACCTATCTGGCCAACCAGGTATACCTCCCTTTCCGCACCTTCATGTTCCCACCATGTCCATCTCTAACACCATCCTTAGGCACCGACCCTCGCTCAAACTGCAACCTGGGCGACGAAACACATCTGTGCCCTGAGACAGACAATAGCAATTTGTGAGTCACAAGCACCTCTCAGCCCAAATGGAGGTGACTAACTCTCTTCCAGCGGAGGTTGCGGCAACACTGCGGCAACAGGCTCCGCCGGCGACGGCTTCAACGCGGGCGGAGGTGGCGTCTACGCAACGGCCATCGAGTCCACCTCGCTCAAGATCTGGTTCTTCCCCAAGTCCAAGATCCCCAAGGACATCACGGCCGGCACGCCCGACCCGTCGACGTGGTCGAAGCCGTTCGTGGACTTCGAGACGTCCAAGTCCAGCAACAAGTGCAGCGTCGCCAAGTACTTCAAGAAGAACACCATCATCATCAACACCGACCTGTGCGGGAGCAACATCGACCAGGACTGGTGGGACAGCGAGCCGACGTGCACGAGCAAGGCCAAGGACTGCAGGACGTTTGTTGCGCAGAACCCGTCTGCGTTTAAGGAGGCCTACTGGCTGTTTAACTCTGTCAAGGTGTACCAGCAGGCGTGATGGCCAACGGCCAAGCAGTGTTTATGATCAGGGTATGGCGTCCATGTTTGCAGAAGCCGAGACTGCAGTCATATTTTACAAACATGGTTGCCACCCATAGGGACCAGCTCGGGACAGAACTCCACCCCCGTTTAGATAATCTCGCACAGCTTTCACCACGTCAGTTCCTCTTTGTCAACAGTTTCTATTCCAAGTAATACCAGGGGTTCAGCTGTCAGATCCCGTTTATTTGACCACACGTGTGCAAGTCCGAGCCGAGCCGGCCTTTGCGACCCCCGAAACGGTCGAGCGCGCGGCTGTGTAACAGGCTTCTCCCGTTCGCATACCACATCGGTGAACACTTATTGATGACTGCGTCTGGGGAACTTTGAGCTTACCAGTGACTATTTAAACTCGGGCTCTGGCTACTCGTCGTCAGCTCCTCTCCAAGCTCCGACCCATCCCACGCCCTTTCCCCTGTGTGTAACACCACCACCACCAATACGCGTCTCTTCTCCTTCAAGACCATGCATGTCCTCCAGGTGTTCGTGCTGGCTGCACTAGCCTGCGCCACCGCGCCCAAGGCACCCGGTCTTACCTGGCTCTACTCGGTCAACATCACCGGCGGAGAGACCACCGTCTTCGGCCAGGGGCCTCGGGGCATCCGGTTCGCCGTCGCCATCCTAGGAGGAGCTTTCTCCGGACCCAAGCTGAACGGTACGTACCATCACTTCCTCCCATATGCAACCCCCCCGACTCACACGCTGGCAAGGCACCGTCCTCCCCATCGGCGGCGACTGGCCCCTCCTGGACGCTAACAATTCCAACGGCACCGTGACGCTGGACGTGCGGCAGACCTTCGCCACGGACGACGGGGCCTTCATCCAGGTCTTCCAGACGGGCGCGTCGCAGCCCGACGGCCTGACACACACGCGTCTCGCCTTCGAGACGGGCAGCGAGAAGTACTACTGGCTCAACGCCGTGGTGGCCGTGGGGATCTTGAGGTTTCAGGACGGTCATATCGCGATTGATGCTTTCCAGGTGAGTTTAGCTGAGCCGGGGGAAGGAAGAGGATAAAGGGGGGTTGTGGCTGACTTTTGTGGTGTAGGTTACTTCGCCGACGACTTGATACAGGGAGGAAGTGGACAGTGAGAGGAGGCGAGGACGGGTAATGGTCGTGGGAAAGAAGTAATGGAATGAATGATTGTCGGGGGCCAGGCTATTAGCAGCAGTGTAATCGTGTAATTGGGTGCTGACCAGAACGTGCGTTTTCCATCGCATGAGGTTCGACGTCGTCTGCTCGCCGCATCGTTGGTTATGCCCCTGTCGTGATTAGTGGTGCTTGCAAGGTATCAATTGACTCGAAGCGTCAATCCGCAGTGTGTCCGGCGTCAGGATCTCTAGGGACACGCAGCCCTCCAACAGATGATCGATGAGCCGGCGTAGCGGACACTGGGTGCTCTTGCAATTCCCTTCCAAACACGGATCTCACACCACGGTGCCGGACCCATGTGATGCGTACACCTAGATGTCAAGGCCGTCACTCGTATTCACGTGTATCACTGACCATGAGTTCATTCCTTTCCATTTGCAGTCTACGTAACTGAGATTAACACACCCAGGCTGTCATGACCCGTTACTCATATCCTCGCCAAACCTCGACACCTAGAGGTTAGAGTACCTCTTGAAAGCCGCCAAGAGACCGCCGGTCGAGTTGTCATGACCGGAACCATTGCCAGGCTCGTCGATTTCCCTGCACAAGCGGTTAGCTAACATCAATATCACCACGGCCAAAAAAATCGCTCACTTCAGGATCTTCTTCGCCAACACCTTGCCCAGCTCGACACCCCACTGGTCGAAGCTGTTGATGTCCCACACGGCTCCCTCGGTGAATGTAAGGTGCTCGTAGTAGACAATCAGCGCTCCCAGCTCAGCGGGGCCAATGTGGCCACCGACCAGAATGCTCGTCGTCGGCCTGTTGCCGAGGAACACCTTGTGCGGCACGAGGTCCTCGGCCACGTTGCCCTCGGAGCGCACCTGGTCGGCCGTCTTGCCCACCATCAGGGCCTCGGACTGGGCGAGGTAGTTGGAGGCCAGCATCTTCTGGTGCAGGTTGTCGCCGACGGGGTTGTGGGACTTGGCGGCGAGGATGAAGTCGGTGGGGATCAGCTTGGTGCCCTGGTGCACGAGCTGGAAGAAGGAGTGCTGCGCATTGGTGCAGGGCTCGCCGAAGAGGATGGGGCCTGGGGGTGTTAGTTATGCACTGGAAGCACGTGGGTTTCGGTACCTACCAGTCGTGTACTTGGCTGGCGATCCGTCGCTGGTCACCGTCTTGCCGTTCGACTCCATGGACAGCTGCTGCAGGTAGGCGGGGAAGCGGTGGAGGTACTGGTCGAAGGGAGCGACGAGGTGCGTCTGCGCGTTGAAGAAGTCCGAGTACCACACGCTCAGCAACCCGCCGAGAACGGGGATGTTCTCCCTCAGGGGCGTCTCGCGGAAGTGTTTGTCCATCTCGTGCGCGCCGGCGAGGAACTTGCGGAAGTTGTCGTAGCCGACGTACAGGGCCACGCTGAGGCCGATGGCGCTCCACACTGAGTAGCGGCCGCCGACCCAGCTCTCAAAGCCGAACATGTTGGCGGCGTCGATGCCGAACTTGGTGACCTCGGCCTCGTTGGTCGACAGGGCCACGAAGTGCTTCGCGATGTCGCCCTTGCCGCCCGTCTTCTCGAGGAACCACGACTTGGCCGTGTTCGCGTTGGTCGTCGTCTCGGCCGTGGTGAAGGTCTTGGAGGCGATGAGGAAGAGGGTCGTTTCGGGGTCGGCGTTCGACAGCGCCTCGGCGACGTGCGTGCCGTCAATGTTGGAGACAAAGTGCAGCGTCATGTCCTTTGCGCCATAATGCTTGAGGGCCTCAGTGACCATGACGGGGCCGAGATCCGAGCCTCCGATGCCAATGTTGATGATGGTGGTCAGCTTCTTGCCCGTGAAGCCCTTCCACTCTCCGCTGCGGACCTGCTCGGAGAAGACGCGCATGTGGTCGAGCACCTCGTTGACGCCGCCCTTGGTGTTCATGACGTCGACGCCGTCGACCTTCATGTCCCAGCCGCCGACGTTGCGCAGGGCGGTGTGGTAGACGGCGCGGTCCTCGGTGAAGTTGATCTTTTCGCCGGCGAACATGGCGTCGCGCTTCTTCTCGACGCCGGCCTGCTCGGCCAGCTTGACGAGCAAGTCGAGGGTCTCGTCGTTGAGGAAGTTCTTGCTGAAGTCGAAGAGGACGTCGGTGGTGCCGGGGCACGACGAGACCTGGTCGGGGAGGGTGAAGGTGCGCGTGAACTTGGAGAAGCGGTCCGGGTCCGAGGCGAAGGCCTCCTTGAGCACGAACGACTTGCCAACCGAGTCGCGGTGAGCCTGGAGGTCGGCCCACGCGGGGAGGGTGTTGGCTTGCGGCATTTTGGGGGTGGTAGTTTGTTGTGTAGACGGACGTCGAGGGAGGTGTCGGAGGGAGGTTGTGTGGTAGTACGGTGGAAGATGGGGAGCGGTTCGGATCGGAGGAGAGCTATGGGAGTGTCTGCCAATGGTTAGGGGGAGGTCTTATAAGGCTGATAGATGCGGATAGGGCGGGTAGAATGAGTGAGTGAGTTGTAGAAAAGAAGACTGGTGACAAGACTTGGCGGGGGTTGTTTGGGGTGTGGAAAAGGTCTCGGTAATCGGGTGAGCTCGACTGTTTGAGACAGCTTCCAATTGCCCACTGCTGCCCCTCCATTGGAATCTCCGTCATCGCCCACGCCGACGCTGCGGCTGTTCTGCAGCAGGCGGGGTGATCATTCTGGATGATGTAAGTTTTTTGTAACGCGGTCCACTTACACGGAGTTTCTGTCTGCTGTTCTTTCCTCCAGTCGACAATGTTAACGGCTCAAGACAAAATGGCTGCGATGTTTGCCTAAATAGGGGAAATTGAGAAACAGACAGCTTGAAGTCATGATTAGCAAGTGATTTACAAGAGAGCTCCCATGAGTTAAGCAATATGCTGCTGGCTTACTCACGCCCAAATGCCAATGCAATGCCCAGAAGGAAATGCAGACATGAGAGAACAAGGCATGCATAGCCTGATGAGTGAGCTGTTGATCACACCGGACCGATTCAACCTCACAGCAGACCGACCATCTGGCACGCCATGTCAAAAAGAATACCTGCCTGCCTCACTATGGGCTACCTGACATGAACTCATCGATGATGCCCCTATCTCCTTCATCCTGTACTTTTGGCGGGCTGCTGCAAGACTAACTCATGAACTGCGAAGGAACCACCCTCCTCCCCCTGAAACCCCCATAGGAAGATGCCAAAAAAACTCCAGGATACACCAGAGGCCGTGTGAAAAGAGAACGCAAGAAGAGAGAAAACGGGACATAATCCCGGTATGCTTGAGACATCACTGGCGACCCCATCTACCGCCGATCCTGAATGCTACCGACAAACGACGGGTCCTTCACACTGCCTCCTGCATCCCCCAGACCTGCAATCGGCCGGTTGTAGCTGAACCCCGTGAACTGGTTCTGCATCGTCTGCGACAGCATCGGCCCGTCCACGTACGAGTCCTGCGGCGGCTCCGACGTGAACTCGGGGTCAAAGTTGGCAGTGTCGAGTGCGTCGGCCTAGACATGGTTAGAATTGCACCACCAGAGAGGTAAAGGATACTCACCACACTCGGTTTAAAGGCCGGCTCGTACTTGCGCTGTAACAACTTCCGCCAATCTATGGCGTGGAAGAAGGGATGCGCCTTGATCTCGGCCGACCCGTTAGCACCCAGACGCTGCTGCGGGTCACGGTTCAGGAGTTTGGTCAAGAGGTCCTTGGCCGCTGGAGGGACGACCTCGGGCCCCGGGAAGTGTAGTGGCTCGCCCAGGATCTTGCGGTACATCTCGTTCGTGTTCTCGTCGTAGAAGGGCGGCAGGCCCGTCAACATCTCGTACAGCAGCACGCCCA
This sequence comes from Coniochaeta sp. 2T2.1, assembly GCA_009194965.1. Classification (NCBI taxonomy): domain Eukaryota; kingdom Fungi; phylum Ascomycota; class Sordariomycetes; order Coniochaetales; family Coniochaetaceae; genus Coniochaeta; species Coniochaeta sp. 2T2.1. The sequence goes on from VSMA01000016.1 coordinate 1,050,387, forward strand.
GCGTCCACCAGTCCACCGTCTTGTTGTAACCCTGGCCCAGCAGCAGCTCCGGCGCCAGGTACTCGGGCGTGCCGCAGAACGTGTTAGTCCGGTCCTCGTCCTTCATATCCAGCTTGCACAGCCCAAAGTCGCACAGGGCAATATGGCCCTGGTAGTCCAGCAGGATGTTCTCGGGCTTAAGGTCTCGGTAGATGACGTTGAATCCGTGCAGGCACTCGAGAGCGCACAGGAGCTCGGCAGTGTAAAATCGGCTGCGGTTAACATCGAAACGCTGCTCCTTCTGCAGGTGGTGGAACAGCTCGCCGCCGTTGACGAAGGCAAGCACAAAGTAGAGCTTCTCGGGGCTCTGGAACGTAAACTTGAGCGGCACGATGAAGGGGTTGTTGATCTGGGCCAGCACCGACCGCTCGGCGAGCGTGTGCGCCACCTCGGACCGCGAGATGATATGCGCCTTGCGGATCGTCTTGAGCGCGTAGATCCGGCTCGTGTCCTTCTTCCGCACCTGCATGACCTTGCCGAAGCTGCCCTTGCCTACCACCTTGAGCAGCTCGAAATCCTCAATCTTGAGCTTGCCGGCGCGGTTCTCGACGTACTCGACGCCGATCTTGAGCTTGCCGGTGCCGTACTGCACGTCGATCCACTGCTCACCGACCAGGCCGAGCGCGCGCTCCTTGCTCGCAAACTCGGCCGCCGCCTTCTCGCGCTCCTTCTTGCTCGCCTTGGGGTCCTCGACGAACGGCTGGCGCTCCTCGAATCTTGGATTTATGCGCACGACGCCGAGGAATATGTCTTGGCTTCTGCCGGAGCCCGGCGGTGCGCTGGGATTGCGGATGTAGAGGTGCACGACGAGCTCCGTCACGCGCGATACGTCGAACTTGTACTGCGTGTTGGAGCCGGCCCACAACGGATTCTCGGGCGTGCCCTCGACCGAGTTCACAAACACCTGCACCTTGTCGAAGTCAAGCAGGGCGTAGGGCATGTACTTTGTCGAGATGCGGCCGTGGTTGGTCGGGATGCCGCTGAATCCGCCGGACGACGTCTGCGGCCTCGCTCCGCCGTTGATAAAGGACGACGATGATCGCGAGCCCGGGCGGACGGAGCTGCCAGCTCCGAGGGCATTGCCCGTCGACATGGAGCTGCTCGAGTGGCCTTGGCTGAAGGCATTGCGATGCTGTTCTGGGAGGGAGAAACCCTGGCCTTCGTGGAGGGTGACGACGAGGATGCCGGGCTTGGGTGTCTTGACGACGGGGGCCTGTGCGAGGGCCTCAGAAGCGGCTGTATTAAAACGGTAGTTAGCGACGACACCGTGGGGAGCAGTCACAGAGGATGCAGCGTTACCTATGGTGTTTTCATTGTTGTTTACCGCTGTGGAAGCGGACCCCAAGGAGGACGTGAACTGGCTCTTCTCGTCCTTGTCTGGTGTGATGGTTGATGTCGATGTGGAGCGGGAGAAGGTGTTCGCCAGAGGGCCCAGATGGGTCTCCTTCAACTCTGCAAGCCGTCAGTACCGGTCAAACGGAGAGCTGGGGGGCAAACATACTCTTGGTGAGTTTCCACGACATGCCGGACATTCTATGCGGTTTGACCGTCGAGACGGAGAGGGAGAAGGGGGGAAATGGCGGTAGCGGTGGTTAGAGTTACTCCGAGAGCCAGCAGGGTCTAACACTGTAGGTTGGAGGGAGCGGAATAGGAGGAGGGAGAGATGTTATGAAGGTGGTGAATGATTTGCAAAGCAATTGCAGTGGAGTGAAGTTGTCGAGGTTGCATGCACTTTGTTTGGGAAGGAGGTTCCAGGTTGTTGGACTGGGCCACTTGCACTGACAGCTGCGGCACCGAATCGAACTCAAGTTGCAGGAGGGACTGAGTTGATGATGTTACAACAGTTGCCAGTTTCGAGGGGCTATTTCTGGGCAACAGAAGTACCTCTGCACCTGTTGATTGCCTAAAAGGTACATGTGTCAAATGGCGGGATTACCGGGCCTCTGTTGCCCGCCGCACCCCCCCAGGCCATCTTCGAGACATCCATTGGCGGAAGGTACGTACCTCAGGGGAAAGTGAGGGGTTCCGCGACTGGACGGTATCCACAACTCTATCCACTTCTGCCTACAGTGCTGTTTCTCAGCGATTTCTAATGGCAGCAAGTGACCTCGAAACAACAGACGCACTCTCGTGAATGGAAACAGGAAGATGAATGTTGAAAGAGGCTTAGACGATGTATTACGAAGAATGTGGCGAACTGTTGTTGCTGACAATTTTAACCAAGATAAAATGGCTTAGACACTCGGTTATCGCTTGTCGGGATCACGTGGGATCCGGCACGTGCGCCACTCACTATCTTATCGCTTATCCTTATCGATAACGGCTGTGCACGGTCCAATCTTGACTCCGGCGGAAGAAAATTCAGAGGATCTGGAAACTTTTTTGGACTTCAAGCACCACCACTCTGTTTACACCCACCCCGCCATAACTCCCAGCTCTCCAACACCAGCAGAGCATCCGATTCCCTCACCATGGCCAAGTTTACAGCCATCACAAAGGCCCCTGCCACCTCGGGCTCCCTCGTAGACCCAGAGCAGGTATGTACCCCCGGTCGCAAACCGATTACCGACACTGGCGCATGCTGACCGCTCCTGTGCGACAAAACAGATCCTCAAAGCCTCTAGAGCCCTCCTCGCACACATCAAGAAGGCCGCCAACTCCCAGGACGATGCCGCCAAGAAGAACCTGCTCGCCGACCCCGACCAGCCCGAGGCCGAGACGCCCATCTGGCTGACCCTCACCACCAAGCGCCACATCAAGGACTCTGCCCGCCTGCAACCGGCCAAGATCCCCCTGCCGCACTCCCTCAACGCCGATGCCGAGTCGACCATCTGCATAATCACCGCCGACCCCCAGCGCGCCTACAAGAACATGGTGGCTTCCGAGGAGTTCCCCGACGAGCTGAGGAAACAAATCACCCGCGTGATCGACGTCTCTCATCTCAAGACCAAGTTCAAGGCCTACGACGCCCAGAGGAAGCTCTTCAGCGACCACGAGATCTTCCTCGCCGACGACAGGATCATCAACCAGCTGCCCAAGCTCCTGGGCAAGACCTTCTTCAAGTCCACCGCCAAGAGGCCAATCCCCGTCGTGCTCATGGCGTCCCGCGAGCGCGTCGACGGTAAGCGTGTGGCCCGCCCCAAGGGCAAGAAGGAGAAGCGCGACCCCGCAGAGAACGTCAACGCCAGGCCGCTCACCGAAATCGTCACCGAGATCCAGAAGGCCATCAGCTCCGCCCTCGTGCACCTCAGCCCGTCCACCAACACCGCCGTCAAGGTTGGCTACGCCTGCTGGTCCGCCGAGCAGCTCGCCGCCAACATCGAGACAGTTGCCGCCGCCCTCGTCGAGCGCTTCGTGCCGCAAAAGTGGGACAACGTCCGCAGCTTATACATTAAGGGTCCCGAGACCGCCGCCCTGCCGCTGTGGCAGACGGGTGAGCTCTGGGTGGACGACGCCGACGTAATTGCCGACGGAGAGGACCAGCTCAATGCCATCGACGGCGCGAAGTCGGAGAAGCCCAACATCGGCAAAAAGAGGAAGTCGCTGGACGCCGAGGCCGACGAGGAGAAGACCGAAGACCAGACCAAGGAGAAGACGCGGTCTGCCAAGAAGGCCAAGGTGGTTGTGCCCGAGAGCAACGACGACAAGCTGGACCAGGAGATTGCGGAGCGGAAGGAGAGGTTGAAGAAGCAGAAGAAGGCGGCCAAGAAGGCCATTGAGTGATGGGGTCGAGGTGGCTATTTGAGTCTACGGACGGCATCACGCATCGGTGGAGTTTTGGAGTTTTGGCTGGAAAAGGACAGCTACATGTAGATGAGACGCGGCCAGACATGGTTGCTGTAACTTATTGTCTTACTTCACGCGCGATTGACGATGACAGTGATATATCAGGGCACGGGCTGTGGCAACACGGCATTGCTGAGACGTTTGAACAGCTTAATCTTCACATTTACGCTCAGGATGCTAACAAGATTGCATACACCGAGTCATTACTAACCACCTGCGGCTTGCAGTCGCCTGGATCATTGCTTCTTCTGGACATACACCTCCAATCCTTCCTGAACAACAAAGAACGTCGCAAACGCCTTCAGCTCCCGATCCGGATGCACCAGCTCAAAGTGATAGTCGCGCACGAGACGGGGGATGACCTTGTTGATCTCCAGCAGAGCGAGATTGCGACCGATGCACACGTGGCTGCCACCGCCAAACTGCAACCGACGAGTTAACACTGAGCATTGAAGCCTGGTCACAGAAAGCAACATACCTGGAACATATACCGATCCATAACCCTAGCCTTCTCCTCGTCCCCCAGCCACCTCTCGGGGCGGAAAACATCCGCATCTTCGCCAAACGTCCGGCGATCCCGGTGCAGCACCCATCCGTTGGCCGCAATCCGCGTGCCAGCGGGAAAGAAGTGGCCGTCGAGCTCGGCGCCCTCCTTGGGAGCGAGACGGGTGATGTTCAGGCCGACGGCCGGCCGCACGCGCATGGCCTCGCGGAGACAGGCCTGGAAATATGGCAGGGCCTGTGACTCGTTCCACGACAGGTTGCCGGTCGCCGGGATGGTGCCGTCTTGCACGGCCCGGTCGAGCTCGGCGTTGAGTTTGCTGTATACCTGTCTGTCGGAGAGGACGTGCCAGAAGAAGGACTGCATTGTTGACGCTGTTGAGTCGGAGCCAGCGAAGCTGCGAATTGTCAGTATGGTTGTGGTCAGAACAAAAACGGGGTCAGAACAAAAACGGGGGTGACATACATGGCACCGTGAGCAACGGCAAAGACATCGCCCTCGGCGAACCGCTCCGGGTTCTTCAGATGCCCCTGGATCAAACTAGCCATCAAGTCGCGCCGTCCGTCGCCCGACCGCAACAGACCGGCGTTCTCCTTGTCAAACGGCCGCCTGTTGGCCATCTCCTCGAGCGCCATGCGCGTAATAAGCGCATTCTGCGTGCTAAGACCGGGGATGAACTTGCGGATCGGGTTCCTCCTGAGCAGGAAGTCTACCTCGGGGATCTGGCCAACAATACCATTGTATGCCTGGCTCTCGTCGATCGTCTTGATGGCGTTGTCCACGTCGCGGCCCTCGGCCAGGAACCCGAAGCTCCGGCTGAAGGCCACCTCGCCCAGGACGTCAAAGGCGAAGTAGTGCAGGTACGCGCCAAGGTCGAACACCTTCCCTTTGGGTCCCGCACCGATGTTAGCGGCCATGTGCTCGTCGATCTTGCGCATGAACAACTCGATGGTGTCGTTGATGAAGGGGCTCAGCTGCTGCATGGCGGCCATGCTGTAGGGGACATTGGCGACGCGCTTCTTCTGGGCGTGCACGTCCTCGCGGACTTCCGTGAAAATGTCCGGGTTCTCGGGAGGCGGGAAGACGCCGTAGAAGTCCGTCTTGTGGAAGCCCTTGCCCGCGGAGAGCAGGTTACGCGCCGCCTCGGGGGAGGCGATGGAGACCTCGTTGGGCGCGATGCGCACGACGGGGCCGTACTTCCTGTGCAGCTCGATGTGCTGCAGGTGGGTGCGGCCGGAGGCGGTCGAGATGACCTTCCAGAGGCGGGAGAAGGAGGCGAGGAAGGGCCCGGGGTACTTGCGGAGCGGGGAGGCGTAGCGCTTGTAGGCGGCGCGGGTGACGAAGAGGGTGACGGCGACGAGGATCCAGTGCGCTTGTATGAGGGAGATGAGCGTGCCGACTATAGCTCGCGTGGGCGAGACTGAGCCCGAGTCTGTCTTGAGCGTTACCCCCATGTTGGCTTGTGTGTGAGATGAGCGAGTGAGTGTGTGAGATGGTGGAAGTCCCTCCGCTAAACCGTTGTCCAACTTGAGGCAACTGTTGAAGTCGCACACACAAATTGATAAAATGCTACACTTGCTCAGGTTAAGCTGAGCCGCAAAGCACGAAAGTGAGGTGGTCTACGGTATAAATTGGACTGCCATACGAGCGCATGGAGGAGAGTGGAAGCAGACCCCGGGCACAGAACATCTGCCGAGTTGCGGGCCAATTCAGCCAAGAGTGTCTGAGATGGAAAACAGACCAACCACGCCAGCGATCATGTGCGATCTCTCTACCCTCCATAAGCAATAGCCGCCTGGCCAAATTGGCCACCTGTGTTGCAGCTTGCGGGATAACTCCCCAGTTTCCCCCTTGGGGTCATATTTGAGGTATGCCGATGGCCGCACCGTACCACTTGGTACGGCGGCGGCTTCCCCTACGCATGCTGTGGCATGATGGACAGACAGAAATGAGGCTTCGGCCTATACAGTGCCATACTCGGAGCTTGAAATGGTAACCGGGCTATGTGGAGAGCCTCGACGACCCGCCACTGTGGTCTGAACTACCCCATGGGGCCATCCACGACGGAGTTGTCACAGCTTGTGAATCAAGGACGATGATAGTCTGTCGAGTTGTCGGTCGAAAGGTGTGGGGTATTAGCTGTGACTGTAAGCTGTGGTATGTGCATGAAGCGCCAACATTGAGCCGAACATAATAAGCTGCATGTTGTGCCACAGCATGTTCAAGCGGCAGCATCTCGTCGAAGAACAAGCATGGCCGAGGCGTCCAACGTCCGCCAACGATGACAAAGGGATTAGCGAGCTGTCGAATGGGGGCTCCAGAAACTCTAGCGTTCGGCAGTTGATTTGTTGGAGATGCTGTGTGGTGTTGAAGAGGAGAAGGGCATCTCCTCGCCCCCTTGAACTGCATGTCTGAATCCAACCCCCGCACTTGCTATTCTGCGGGGGACATGGGGCAAGTTGAAGATTACTGTAAGCGGGGAGGCATCATTGGCATGTCAGCAACGATGCGAACCTAGACACGACAAGTCCGATGTGCGCACAATCATCGATCCACTGCCTGCCCTAGCTATGTCTCGGTGAAGACCAGTCCCGTGTTGTTTGATGCCCAGCTACCCTATACACTGCTTGAGCACTGGATGCTCGTTCCCCTTAACTCCATGCCGCCATGTCGGTGACCATCGACGACCACTGTCGCGCTCCTTGAGCTCCATGGCGCTCCCAAGGTCATATAACCCTAAACATATTCGCCTTGACATTCCTCTTCAGCCCAGAAGCCTTGCCATTCTCATATTCCACGCCCGACGCACCTCCATCGCCTGAAATCCCCTCCAGCTTCAACCGCAGCTCCTCGTCCAGCTCCGCCATGGTCTTCTTCTTGACTGCTGCTGGTTTGTCAGACCTGGCTTCTTTCTCCTTTGCCGCTTCTATTGCCGAGACGTGTTTTGCAGTTTGTTGTTGACTCGGGCTCGTTGATGACCAGCGGCAGGGCTGGATGCTGCCGTGTGACTTTAGTGAGGCTTGTCCCGACGCCAATGCGATGCTTGTTGACTTGGCGAAAGAGGACCTTGATGCCCTGGCGATGAGAGACATGGTGATGTTGTGTAGAGGATAGGAGTAGATATGGTAGTGTTGAGCAGGTAGGTTGAAATAAGTTGTGATGGTGATATCAGAACTCCAAGAGAGTTGTGGCGGTGATGTCACTGGCAGAATCCCCTTCAATTGGTCTCAGAGTTCGAACAACAACTTTCACGCTGTCTTCAGCAATCGTTAAGTGCAGAAGTAATTCAACAAGAGATTCAATAGGTGACCGGTGCAGAGAACCGACATTCTTTTAATTCGATATATCAAAAGATGCTAGAGATGCGACACAATGCCAGAGTCACTAATCGGAAAGCTCAATGTCCCATGCTTTGTTCCAGTCTACCCATGACGTCAGGATTCTCCCTCAATTTCCGCTATCTCCCACATATTTTTGTCCATAACGCAATTCCCGTTCAAAACAACTCGATATCGCTACTCCCACAACTCTATGCCTTCTTCCAGTCACCGGCATCCTTCACACCCTGAGAGACCTGTCCAGCTCCGCCCTCCACGCCACTCCCGATGTTCGACAGTCCATCTCCGACCGGCTTTCCGACTCCGCCAGTAGCTCCGGTTGTCGTCTCGCCGAGGCCCCGTCCCAGTGCTCCGACGACGCCTCCGACAGTGTTGGTCAGGCCGCCGACCGTGTTGCCGACGAGGCCGGTAGCCGTCTTGGCCGCGCCAGTGGCGCCCGATGTGACGTTGTTGTCGTTATTGTTGTTCATGGTGTTTGTTTAGTTGGTTTGGGGTTCTTCAAGTGTGGTTGTGTTTTGGTTTCAGGAGTTCGGTTGCTTAAGTGAGCAACGACAACTTCAGAGGCACAACCACCTCTCTCTTATACACTCGCTCACGACAAATGGAAAGTTCGCAAACTGGAATCACCTGGACTGTGGCGTCATCGCGAAGCCCGCCATGACGTCCACCACCATCTCTGGAACTTGGAAAGATGTGGCTCAACCCCACGGCGCCACAAATCTACTGGACAGGAAGACGGCCGATCGTGGCATGGGTGAGAAGCTTGATACACGACACATATCACATGCGGGCAGGAGCTCTGCGAGGCACAGGGACAGCCTTGGATCGAGGACAAGAGTTGTTGCTTGCTCTGAATTGCAAATGCCGCAGTTTGAAGCCAGTGCTCGAGCCGTACCTCTTATTTAGACACACTCATAGTCCGTTACACCCGCCATTGCTTCGGAAGCCTCTTCACCGCCGGGTTCTGCTGAATGCCGGCAGTCCCTGAATATCCCGGCTGGGTAAAGGCATTTGGCCGTCTTGGTGGTCCAGACCCAGGCCATCCCGTTGCAATTATCATGAACGCCAAGTCCAGCGCTTATTGCGACGCGAGTCCTACCACGATATGTGTCGTCTTTTAGCATTGCCGCAAGCAAGCGGAGGGAGGACCTGCGATGGAGTCGCTTGGCTTGATATCGACAAATTGCTGAAAGATGTTAAAATTTCTACAGCAGTGTTTCTATGACCAATATTCAATGTCGGGGACGGTTACCTGGTTTCTTGTCAGTCATGCTCAAAGTATAAAGCTCCAAGGAGTGTTCCCTGGGACTTTGGACCCCCGGAGCCTTTCTTCTGAAGATCGTCACATTCATGCTTCATCACAATGCGGACAGCTTCCATCTTTGCTGGACTCTCGATTGTGCTCCAGCTCGTAGCTGGGCAGATCTTAGCGAAGGATCTCGTGGAGAGGCAGGCGTGCAGTTGGGAGGGCCACTGCGTCGGTATGTTACACGTCTGACACACGCATCACTCTCGGCTAACTTTGCTCAGGAGCCGCCTGCGACACCGAGAATGACTGCGACGGCGATCTGACATGCCGTACCGGGAGGTGCGCTAGCGCTAACACTGGGGGAGGCGTTGGCGGCCGTCCGGGGCGGACAACAACTTCGCGGAGACCGGTACCAACGCCGACACCGACCCGGGGAGCCGCATGCAGCTGGGAAGGACATTGTCTCGGTATTGCGCCGCCTTCCTCGTCTGCATCACTGCGTCGCTAACTTACTGGCAGGCGACGAATGTGACACGGAGAACGACTGCGATGGTGATCTGACTTGTCGGGTAGGCCGTTGTGCCAGTGCAGTGGCCCCGTCTACGACTATTCGCCGCCCCACGACCACCCGCCGGCCTACCAGTACTCGTCGGCCTACCATCAGGCCTACCACCACTCTGAGGCCGACGCCGACGTCACCTGCAACTTGCGAGTGGGAGGGCCATTGCCTTGGTGAGTACTCCATGTGAGCCTCCACGGTGCTGTAAACTGGGCTGACTCCCTCAGGCGCTACTTGTGCCGTCGATGAGGACTGCGATGGTGACCTAGCCTGCCGCAGCGGACGTTGTGCCAACCCAACGGCAGGAGGGCCAGCAACTGTGGTCACACTTACAACGATCACGTTGCCGCCCGTTGTTACCGATGGGCCTGACGGACCTGAGGAGCCAGAATCGCCTGGCTGCGGATCGGATCTGTGTCTTGGTCAGTCTACATCCACGATGATGTTTCTTCCATTGGATTAGAGCTAACAGTTGTTTAGGTGCTTCCTGCACGACCGATGCTGATTGCGGCCATGAGCTCCTTCTATGCAAGAATGGGAGATGTGGTCTCTGATTCCTGTGGGACGTTGATGGCTACCCTATACAATTTCTGCGGCTCAGCTATATGTGCTAGATTGTTAATAGGGAAGGTCCTGAACTTATGAGACCTGTCTACAATAGCTCTACGCTCCTGGCTCATACTTAGCAATACTTCGTATGCAGAAGTCTATTGTTGGAACAGATGCACTGTACTTTTGTACACCGCCAATACAGTCGGCCAAGGCTACCCTTCTTCCAACAGGTTCCGCGGAGTTAACGGACCTTACTGTAAAGTGCACCAAAGGATCATCAACCAGGCAACCATCTTCTAGTTCTAGTTGGGCTATTTATCGGCGTACAACTTCTTTCGTTTGCAGCACCTTTCCGCTGGAATTCTCATACGGTAACCTCACCTTCACGATACATGCGATCATGAAACTCATCATCACTGGGGCCTCAGGTTTCGTTGCGACGGAGCTGATCCGCCAGAGTCTAAAGCGACCTGACATCACTGCCGTCGTCGCCTTGTCTCGAAAGGCAGTGTCACCACCAAGTGACGCCGGTGCCAATGCTTCCAAGCTGCGGAGCGTTGTCGTCAAGGACTACGACGAATACCCCGAAGACGTGCGCAAAGAGTTCGAGGGAGCCAGTGCATGCATATGGTATGTCCATTGTGCCTCTGTGTGCTTTGGCGCCTGCACTAACACCTCCAGGACCGTAGCAATCACGCCTACCAAGTCAAGACTGCACGACTTCAATTACGTCAAAAAGATCTGCCAGGAGGGCACCGAGCTGGGACTCAAGACCATGTACGAGTCCAGGCCAGCCAAGCCATTCAGATTCCTCTACATGTCTGGCGTCGGAGCCGTGCGCAGCCGCGACCAGACGCCGCAGTGGATGCCGGAGTATTCCTGGATGCGAGCAAGTTCTTAACCTCCCCGACCACCGTACAGTTACTGAGACTCGACCACAGGGAGAGACTGAAAACCGCATCCTGGCGTTCGCAGCGGCGCACCCGGGGGAGGTCGAGGCGAGCACTGTCAAACCAGGCTCCATCGTCACTCCAGGCAGACCCATCACGACGATTTTTGCCAAAGTCGCGAACCAGCTCGGAATGGTGTCGTACATCGACCTGGGCGTCATAGCGACCGCCATGCTGGAGCAGGTGATCAATGGGTTTGACTCGGACGCGTTGTTGATGGACGACCTGAAGAGGATCGCGGCGGAGAAGGGAGTGGTGCCGTCGCCTGGGAAACCCGAGTTTGTAGAGCCTGATGCTTGATGTGTCACGACGAGGTTATGGCGCGTGGTGGTCTGGGCAAAGCAATCGAAGGGTCCGCAATATAGTCCGACAAAATGTTCAAAGTATAGGCATTATGTCTCTGGCCCCCCGCTCGTGTCTCTCTATCCTTGCATCTGGACGAGCATATGTACACTACCATCATTCACAGGTGCCTCTAACTCTTCTGCTGATTCTTGTCCTTGTTGCCCCCCTTGGCCTGGTTGGCTGCCAGGTTACCCTTCGCCTGATCATTTCCGTTTCCTGCATCAGCAGCCGCCGCAGCTGTTTCCGCCGGGGGAGCCAGGAGGGTGAGAAGCGTGGAGTTGGGCTGCTTCGCGATCTTCGCTGTGGCTGCCTCGAATGCAGCACCGGTTGTGACAGCGCCCACTTCGAGGTTGTGTCAGTCAGGTGTCTACGAAGTGACGATGGACTACACTTACAGTCTCCGGCCTCTGCTAGTGCCTCGGCCAGGGCTGCGTTGTTGGCTGCGTCGATACCCTGCGTGTGCATCATCAGTATCCCGTCAAGCATATCGTCTGCAGTCTGGCGCTCACCTTAGCTCCGTTGTTTGCGGCTTCGTTGACGCTGGCTGCAGGGGCAGCCGCCGCTGCTGTCTTCTCCGCCGGGATAGCAATCACAGCCGAGGCCGCGAGGAAGAGGATAGCTAGGACGCTCTTCATCTTGACGTAGTAAGGACTGTAGTAATCGAAGTGATAAGTGAACAGAAAGGAATGAGACCAGCTACAAGGAACCGTCAGTCAGCACCGTACCAGTTGGACCATCGTGTACTGACCTCTGTATTAAATATCAATAGTGTCGGAAGAAACAACAAGTTGAAGAAATGCAGAAGACGGGACACGCCCTCCAGATATCGAGTTGCCAAGACCATCAAGTTAAATACCAGGAGCTCTATGCCAACACCACATCGCCATTGTCAGTCCATAAGACCTCGTCGGGATGGCACGCAACCGATTGCGACCGGTTTGAGGTGTTTTGATCGCCATCACTCTCTGCCGCGTTCCGCGAGAATCATCTTTGCCGGACCAGTCGAGATCTATGGCGGCGTACCCCTGATGTTCGATCGCCAAGACGTTGTGTTTCATCGACGAGGGCATCACCAACGTTGATTGAGACCCGTCAAAGTATCTAGCCTGTGTATAGCTGCTAACCACGACGGGAAACATTGGTGAAAGACTCCAGGGGACTGTAGGGCTCGTCGCCGGATGGTTCCGACCCAAGGCTGGGCGAGTGATCGCCGATTTCGAGCCATTCCCAGTATACCCGTCAATCATGGCCAAGAGTCCACGAAGCGACCTTGCAAGGCCATTACCTCGCTTGATCAACAATGCTGACCGCTAACTTCATTCAGCAAGAACCTCAAAATCCCAATGCTTATCTTGACTCCGGCTATTGACTCTCCGCAACAGTCGGATCGTCAGATCGTCGTCACCTAGTCGGTCGCATGGAATGACGGGAGCGGGAGTCTGGAATGACGGGTATTTAGTGCGGTGGAGTGACTCGGAATGGCTGGAATGACGGCCGGAGCGGGACGCTAAAACCCTGTGGGTATTGTTTACTGATTGGAAACTTTAAAGAGACAAGAAAGCACACAATGATTAAAGTAAACACCAGCGTCGTTTAGCATTAAAATGTTATGATTAGGTACATTTGGCGTCTTGCCGCACTGTCTGGCTTGTAGCCGACAATCTAAAACCCCTTAACCATTTTTTCCAAACCTAGCTAATATGCGCTGTAAAAAAGGAGCGTCATGAACAGAAGTGAAAAGCCAACATGAAGGCGTGAAATATACATGAAGCAGAGCAAATTAAAGAAGGGCAGCCGCGAAGATGGCAGCGGCAGCAGCACCGACGCTGCCAACCATGTGGGCGGCTGCGGCGGTAGAGACGATTGGACCGCCAGGCCTCGTCGTGGTGGGAACGACGGCTGGGGCAGTCGTAGAGGTCTGCAGAGTGGTCACCGGCGGCGGGTTGCTCTGGACCGGGGTGGTGCCCGGAGGAGGAGGAGGGGCCACGACGGTGGTTCCGGGAGGTGGAGGAGGGTAGGTCGTCGCAGGCGGTGGTGGCGGAGGAGGAGGGTAGGTCGTCACCGGAGGCGGAGGAGGAGGAGGGTAGGTCGTCACCGGAGGCGGAGGAGGAGGAGGGTAGGTCGTCACCGGAGGCGGAGGAGGAGGAGGGTAGGTCGTCACCGGAGGCGGAGGAGGAGGAGGGTAGGTCGTCACCGGAGGCGGAGGAGGAGGAGGGTAGGTCGTCACCGGAGGTGGAGGAGGAGGAGGGTAGGTCGTCACCGGAGGAGGAGGAGGGGGAGGAGGGTAGGTCGTGACCGGAGGAGGAGGCGGCACGTGAGTCTTAGTGGTCACCGGAGGAGGGGGAGGCGGCGGCGGGTATGTTGTGGTTCCAGGCGTCTCTGTAACCGGGCAGACGGTGGTCGAGATGACGATGGTCTCGGTGGTGACGTGCGGACCGTTGGGGCAGTTGGTGACGTTGGGCTTGCACGAGGTCACGGTGTACACGGTAGTCGTGTAGATGGTCGAAGTCGTGTACTTGGTCGTAGACTGAGGAGGCTTAGTCGTTGGGTAGGTAGTCGTCGACGGCTTGCTAGTGGTTGGGTAAGTGGTGGGAGGATAAGTAGTCGTCGACGGCTTAGTAGTTGGCTTGGTAGTTGGGTAGGTGGTAGGAGGATAAGTAGTTGTCGACGGCTTGGTGGTTGGCTTGGTAGTTGGGTAGGTGGTAGGAGGATAAGTTGTGGTCGACGGCTTAGTAGTTGGCTTAGTAGTTGGGTAGGTGGTAGGAGGATAAGTAGTCGTCGACGGCTTAGTGGTTGGCTTGGTGGTTGGGTAGGTGGTAGGAGGATAAGTAGTTGTCGACGGCTTGGTGGTTGGCTTGGTAGTTGGGTAGGTGGTAGGAGGATAAGTCGTGGTCGACGGCTTAGTAGTTGGCTTAGTAGTTGGGTAGGTGGTGGGGGGATAAGTAGTCGTCGATGGCTTGGTGGTGGGCTTAGTGGTCGGGTAAGTGGTGGGAGGATAAGTAGTCGTCGATGGCTTGGTGGTGGGCTTAGTGGTCGGGTAAGTGGTGGGAGGATAGGTCGTGGTCGACGGCTTAGTAGTTGGCTTAGTAGTTGGGTAGGTGGTGGGGGGATAAGTAGTCGTCGATGGCTTGGTGGTGGGCTTAGTGGTCGGGTAAGTGGTGGGAGGATAGGTCGTCGTCGACGGCTTGGTGGTTGGGTAGGTGGTGGGAGGATATGTCGTTGTCGACGGCTTGGTGGTAGGGTATGTGGTGGGAGGATACGTGGTCGTCGACGGCACGTACGTGATGCACGAGCAGGCCGAGCTCACACGGTCGACCTTCCCCTGGCAGTTCCCAAAGTCGGTCGGAATGGCCGAGGCGTCGGTGGTGGTGCCGGCAAGGAACTTGGGGCAGAACGCCTTGGCCTCATCGATGAAGCGCTTATCGGTTAACTGGCGGTAGCAGTTGTCCGGCTCCTGAAGTATAGTTAGTATAAAGCTCTGGTAAGGGAAGCACATCTAGCACTTACACAGTCCGGGTAGGTCCAGGCATTTGCCAGACCGAGAGCGATTGCTCCAACGGCAAAAGAAGCGCCACGCATTGTGACTTATGCTTGACCAGGTTGGCTATGTGTGCAAGCGAGTGTCAGGAGCGAGAGACAAACGGTTATGAGCGAAGGTCAGCTGAAAGTAACGAAAGACTTTGACAGCTCTGGGATTGTTTTGACAGTTAGTGTAAGGAAGAAAGATATCCAGTTCAGGGCAAGAGGCCTGCATGCTAGCTATAAGTACGGGTGTGACCATGTTATGGCGAGGTAGTCCGAGGTCACATCCATCACGCACTGTCAAATATTGCCCACACACACCACATGCAACCCCCACCATCCCTCGGTGGTGCCTTTCGGATTCGAGGATGACCTCACACTCACACGAACAACAAAAGAGCCAACCCTGCTAGCGTTGGCCGTCGCCGTGTATTACCACTCACGTAACGGCAACCACCCCATGGCAGCATTACCGTTGGCCAGCACCGAACGGTAGCGTATGCGGAGCTACTGTGGCTACCGTTGGGTACCGTTATTAGATCAACAAAAGAAGTCCTCTGCAGACGTCTTTCACCACAAGCTGACAATGGGCAATACGAGGTAACCTCGGCCACGTCGGCCACGTCCCGAATACCGCAAGCAGGCCCAATATTCGCTGGCTCGGGATGAGGCCGTGACGACCTCGGAGGTAATTCCTTTGTCCCTCTCTTTCTCCCATCTCAATGGCTGGAAGTTGGCCAGCAGACAGGGGTCCGCGAAGGAGACGCTGCGCGCCATGATGACTGGACTCCAGTCTCCTGGATAAAAAGGCGGCTGGGCGTCCCTGGAGGTGTGGATGAATAAACAGCGAGAACTGCCACACAATGATCTCGGGTCCATAAGATGGCGTGGCTGCCGGTGTAACCACCGGTGCACGCTAAAGACGGCTTCCAACCATGGGCTGATCGTCAGGGGTGACATTGGTGGCTCCCAGCCAGTCTGGCGGCTTGAATTGTCCAGCTTCCCCGCATACCCAGAATAAAAAGTTGTGGTGCTGAGCAGCTGGAATGAGACATAATTGGCTGGGCACTTGGGAGGTCAGCACGGATCAACCTTGACTGTTTTCGTGTTCCTTTGTGAGAACCAGGATCCTAACGAACCGCTAATCCAGATCGAAGATTTGGCACCGCCGGTCAATGAAATTTCCTGTTTTTGTTCTTAGTCCGCATCCACAACACTGTCAATCCACAGCCACGAGTCGAAGTTTCCCGGATCCTTCGGTTGGCTTCGATCAGCGTCATGTCGTCTTTGACACGATTGGGTTTTCTTTGTGTTAATCGGGACTGAGAGTTGGGTTAGTGCCTCTTGGCGAACGTTGGCAATTGTTGATCCTCGACTAAAATTATCAAGTTCTGGGTTTGTTCAGGTCGGTTGAGAACTGCTGCCAACTATGTGAGAGACGAATATCTGTTGGATCTCGAAACTTACAGAGGGATTGTGATAGAGGAAGCGGCAGAGAGATACGGAACAGAGGCAACATGGCAATTTGTCCATCACCCAGGATGGGCAGGCAGTGTTGTTGTCGTCTTCCTCGCAGCGATCAATTTCCAGGTTGAGAAAAATGTCGTATTCGAGAATGCTGCTTCCATTGGCCGGCCGTTCTGTGCCGTATTGCCCAGTGCTGTGAGTACGAGGTAGCACTGCAGGTGGTGTGTAGACAAATCGACTAAATAGAGTGTATGACGACAAAAGTCCCTCGACCTCGATGATCATTCATCCGCCTGCTGCAGTTCAACTCCTTCTCAGCCACCACCTTTGTGGTATCGAGAACCGAGACTCCACAACATGTCAGAACATGGTAGAACATGTCGTTGTCAGATGACGGATGCCCAGAGAAACCGTACCGGAGAACAACTGAAGCCCCCTACCGTGCCCGTATACTGTACACGGTGCCGACCGGAGGTTGGTTGGGAATGAGCGAGCATCGGCACGACGGCAGACTGCGAGTCGGTTCTTGTGTTTGACTATAGGGTAGGTGCCAAGTCTCTCTCAGCGCCTGTGCGGCGAATGGCTGTCGTCGAAATAAAGAGTGGCTCATATTGGGGGCTGTAATAAGCTGTTGGGGGCTCGGACTAAGATCTCATCAGCGTTGCCCTGTGGCGGAAATTGGTCGATACTCCAGGGGTTGTAAGGGGCCCCTTGGCGCCGGGATCGTGTCTGATAGTCTCAGCTGCTGCCGTTGTCGCGTCGCGAGATCCTCCAAAAGTTTGGGAGTTCAACTCTTCTTGTTGTTGTCAGTCCGTTTGTTTCATTGCGCCGTCAACCGTAAGGGCTGTTTTGCTTGGTGTGGACGGCCATTCATTCGTTATAAGCCGTCGTGATACCTTGACGTTCGTTCGAATCGTTGCAATACCGCGCCACCGCGCCACCGCGCCGACAAGGCCACAGCCTCGACGAAGGACGACGTGCAAGCACCAGTCCGTTCCAGAAGAGAAGTCCTCCGAATTGTCCCTTATCTGGTGGCCACGGGCCACAGTTCAACCTTTGCCCGATGCGTCTTCCTCTGGCGCTCGGGACTGTCCTCTCGCTTCTCCCGTCTCTCGGCCAGGCTGCTTTCGAAAACGACTTCTCCTCATACCCGAAGAACGCGCAACAATGCCTATACAATGCGGCAACATGGTCGGGATGCGGCGGCGACACGGCGATGGCGATGAACTCCTGTCTCTGCAGCAACGGAGGCAATTTCGTGACAACAACCGCGACATGTTTGGGTTCTTCGGATGCCGCCGACCTAGGGACCGTCTATGACACGATGAGAAATCATTGCGCGGATTCGAACACCCCGCTGACGGTGTCGAAGGCGCAGTTTCTAAAGGAGAGCGGAGCGACGTTGACGAGCTCGACGACGCGCTCAGCGACGGGGAGTAGGACAAGTAGTACGACGAGCACCACGGGCACATCGACGAGTTCGACGACGAGTGAATCGCCAACATCGACGGCGGCTGGAAAAGATAACGGCGGCGATGAGGAAGGAAACGGTGGGGAGAAAGAGACCTTATCGAGTACGGCAAGAGCAGGTATTATTGCCGGTTCGACTAGCGGGGGTGTCTTGTTGCTGGGAATCGTGGCCTTCTTCTTTGTGCGCAGAAAGCGGGCCAACGGTGGTGGCCGAGAGGAAGCACACCCGATGCTATTCCATAAAATAGGAGGCAATGGTGCCATCGGAGGGTTCGATGCGGCAGTCGATGGTCGAGGACACCACACGGGCCTAGTGGCAGCGCACCACGACGGTCTCGAGGTGGCCGATGGTGAAGGGATAGAAGAGACGGAGCCGGTTATGGACCAGAAGCAGAAGTGGCGGCAAAGTCAGCGGTTCAATTGGGAGTCGCCATATGAACCACCTTGGATTATAACTGAGGAGGATGCGGCCACGAAGCCATCGCGGGATCCATCGCCGCCACTACAAGGCGGCTATAACCAGGTCGAGCAGGAGATACATGAGCTGGCGAGCCCGGAAATGCAGGCGCCCATAGAGCTGGCAGCCACGCCGCTGGACGGACAGCATTATTTGAGAGGCGGATGGGGGACGGGCAGGTGACCATGGTGAACTGCTCCCAAGTTCTCTCGGTAGAGTCCATGGATGTTTGTCGAATCTGGTCGCACAATAACGGCGTGTTTGACGACTGCCGTTCGCGTTCCTGCATCGGGCCCGGAGGTCCGAGCCGAGATATGCGGCTGAGGGAGTTGAGGTTACCATGTCGAACTGGTGTTGTACAACCCAGCGCACCCTGTTTGTGATTCACATGCACGACATTGTCCGCCCGTGTTGCATCCCAACTCCACGGCATGCGGCTGCGTACAATGTGCTCCCTGGGTTGAAGTACCGGCATGATGGGATGGTGGAGCGAGAAGGGATGCCCAGATGGCGATTGAGCAATGTTCTGAATCAACCATCGAGACAGAGCCCGGTGAAATTTGTTGATAGCTCTAGTCACAGATCAGTCCGAACTCTGAGGCCATCGCCGACCCAGGACGTCGGGATTGGGGAGTTTCAACTGGAACGCGGAGGATTAAATGCATCTGACCTTGATGTGAAAGGAAGCGATCATTAGGGTTCACTCACAACACGAACTCCGCATTCGGTGATCCCCCACAATTGGGACATCGTCAGCCGAGTCTGCCCCGACCTGTTCCCACTACATGTTTGCGTGTCTCAACATGCCGCCTTCAAAATAAAGTTCCAACCAACGTCCACACTCAACTCATTTACTTCAACCTCTTCAGACGCTGCTGACCTTTCCGTCTCCTGTCAAGATATTCAACCTCCAAGGCACAATGTCCAGTCTTGTCTCCTCTTGACTGACGCGGTAGTCAGTCAGCAATATTTGTCATATACGTAACATATACCCCTCTATCTTTGCTAGACATAAATATACCATGGCGGGCTCCCGGGACTTCTGGAATAGCTTATGGCCCTGTTATAGCTGCTGCCGGCAGCAGTTTTGGGCAAGTCAAGCTCCCAAGAGCCATCCTGGATCCGAGCTAACGATGGCGTAGATACCCTCGCAAGGGACATTCACCGCCCCTTGTCTGACTGTGATCGGCCAAGTTCCAGCATGGACTGCTCTGCTTGTCGTGCTACTCCGATACGGCTGTGCACCTGTGTGGCATCGACGACCTATGTGGCTGCGGGCCTTTGCAGCAGAAACTGACTTCTCGCCGCCGTCATCGTCCGGGAAGAGCAGGGCTTGGACAGCCGCATCTACATGTCTGGTTCTGCTCTTCATCTTGGCTGTCATTGTTGGCCTGTTGCCGCAGTTCCGGGCCGACACAGACGCCCTCTACTCTATTCCGGTTGTGCCATCTGTAAGTCTCTCCCATGCTGTGCTCGTCGGCAGTCGAACTGACCGCATGTGCAGCTCGTCTCATGCGTAATACTCGCGATAGAACGCCCACGGACCGTTCTGGCCACGGTCTTTTTGACGCAGCTCAGCCTGTTTCTTGTGCAGCTCCTCTTCTTTGTAACAAACTCCGATCTCTCCACCGGCTGGCCAGCCGCCGTATGGGTGGGCCAGATGGTAATCTCGGTCGCTGGCCTCGCCGTCACGCTCAACATGCCGTTACGCCAGCCGACTCTGAGCACGGCCGAAATTTCTAAGCCGTTTGACACTCCCACGTCCAACCTCCGCAGCCCCGAGGACCTCATCACCATGTGGCAGTGGATGACCGTCTCCTGGATGGGCCCGCTCATCGGTGTCGGCAAGTCTCGACAGATCAACGCCGAGGACGTCTGGTTCCTCCCCTTTGAGTTCCAGCACACGCGCTTACATCAGCTCTTCCGAGACGTCAAGGGGTCCGTTATCGGGCGGTTATTCAAAGCGAATGGGGCGGACTTGATCATCACCTGCTGCCTTGGCGTCTTTGAGAGTCTTGCATCGCTCAGTGAAGTGGTGTTCCTGAAGCAGATGCTAGGTGCGCTGGACGCGGACGACCCCAACCCAAGAGCTGCCATCGTCTATGGCGTGTTCATTCTGCTTGCCAGGTTGGCGCAGGCACAATCTGGCGTCTTCTCCCTGTGGTTCAGCCGTAGGTGTTACGAGCGCTCCCGCGGAGAGATGATCACGATGATCTACGAGAAGACGCTTCGCCGCAAAGCCTTTACGTTCCCCGGTGGAGGGGCCACCTCGACAGCAGCACCCAGCCGTCCCGTAGCTCCGCTTCCTCCAGCCCTCGAGGAACCAGATGATGTTGCAGACGACGTCAGTGATCCTGCCGTCACCAACGTCGTCGAACCGTCCGCCTTCCAGTCTCTGTGGACATGGGCACCCACAGGGAATCGCAAGTCTGAGCCCGATATGAAACCTCCTACACCTCCTAGCAAACCGGACGAATCACCAGCCTCCACCGGCAAGATCCTCAACCTCATGCGCAACGACGTCTACGAAGTTGCTCAGCGATTCTGGGAGTTCCCTTCTCTAATCACCAAGCCGCTGAACTTTATCCTGTCCATGGCCCTTGTCTGGCGCTTCCTCGGGCCAGCATCGCTGCTTGGCCTCGTATTCCTTGTTGTTGGCCAGCTTATCAATGCAGGTGTCATTCGAGCACAGCTTCGAGTTGAGCGTGCCCGTCGCGCCATCACCGATTCCAAGCTTCAGATGACATCGCAGTTTGTTGAGTCGATCCGCCACCTGCGGTGGTACGACTGGCACGAGAAGTGGCTCTCTGAGATCCTAACCCTGCGCCAGGCCGAACTTTCGAAACGACTGCTGTCCAATCTCCTGAATTCCACCATTGTTGCGGTAAATCAGTTTGCGGCGTATTTGCTCCCCGTTGCCGGGTTCTTCGCATACACCGTCATTACGGGCAAGCCATTGCGTGTTGAGATTGCCTTCCCTGCTTTGGACTTGTTCTCCCTGCTGCAAGTCAGCTTGCGTGAACTGCCCGGTTTGGTCACAGTGTTGCTCAACGCCAGAGTGGCAATGGGCCGTATTGAGAACTTCATGGCTGAGCCAGACAAGGAGAGCGAAGTGCTTGGCGAGAGGGACCGTGTTGTCTCTCCTCAAGGCGAGCCGAAGATCGAAGTCAAAGACGCTTCCTTCTCGTGGCCGGGCTCGAAGGAGCTGGTGCTGCGTAACGCCTCGTTTGCCTGCACTGCCGGCTTAACTGTGGTGTGCGGCAAGGTCGGCATCGGCAAAACTGCACTTCTCCAGGCAATCCTGGGCGAGGTGGACCAACACGGTGGCACCAGGAACATCTCCAACGAGACTATCGGCTACTGCGCGCAATCACCCTGGCTGGAGAGCATGAGCATCAGGGAGAATATTCTGTTCTGCAGGGAACTCGACGAACGCAGATACAGGCAGGTGCTGGACACGTGCTGTCTCATCCCCGACCTCGAGAACTTCAAGGCCGGTGACCTCTCCATGATCGGAGAGAACGGCGTTGGTTTGTCAGGTGGCCAAAAAGCGAGAGTTGCCCTCGCTCGCGCTTTGTACAGCCAGGGTCGGATATTGCTCCTCGACGACCCAATTGCCGCACTTGACCACCAGACGGCAGAGACCATCTTGCGAAAGCTCTTCAGTAACCGGGAGTCATCCTTGATCGCAGGGAGACTCGTAGTCTTTGTGACACATCGCGTCAACTTGATCACCCGTTATGCCGACCAGGTGCTGGAAGTGGTCCCCAACGGCACAGTGATGACCATCGACCGCGAGCAGTTGGAGACAAACGAGGACCTGCGCCACTTGGCAGCCGAGGCTCTGGCACACGAGGACGACTTCGACGAAGAGACGACTGTCAATGAGAGCACCGCCGTTCCAGACAAGTTCATTGAAGAGGAGCACCGAGCAGCAGGAGGAGTCATGGCCGCGGTCTACTGGAAATACGTAAAAGCCGGAAGCCTCAGCTGGTGGGCCTTCCTCATCGGCTGCCACATCTTCTTCCGCATCGCGAGGGTCTGGTACTTCTGGTTCCTCAAGCAGTGGGGAGAGGCGTACGGGACTCAGGAGTCCGCACTGGTCCGCATATACCACGAAGACGCAGCCATGTACTCTGGACAACGCCATATGCTAACCAGCGTGGGCTTGTATGCCCACCAGCAGTCCCGCTGGCCGAGTCTCGATTTCAACCTCCCCGATCCCGGCGCCAACGTCAACCCGTGGCTCGTGTGGTTTTTCGTGTTCTCCATGGTGCAGGCCGTAGCCCACACAATCTCCGACTTCGTGCTCATCGTCATCATCTACAACGCCGGAAAGCGCCTTTTCGCCGACGTCATGCGCCGCGTGAGCAATGCCACATTCCGCTTCTACGATGTGACGCCCGTCGGCCGGCTGATGAACCGTCTTACATCGGACATCGGCACGATCGACGGCCAGATCGCGGCCCAGCTGATGAATGCGGCGTGGTACGGTATCAGCTGGCTCTCCTCGGTTGTGGTCATCGCCTCTACCGCACCGTCGTTCCTGGTTGTCACAATCATCATGTCCGCGACGTTCATCTACATCTTTGTGCAGTTCCTACCAGCCTCGCAGTCACTTCGACGGTTGGAGATGGTCTCGCTCAGCCCCATGATGTCCAACTTTGGCACGCTGCTCGAAGGGCTGATCACTGTCCGTGCCTTCAAAGCACAGGCAGACTTCCAGCAGCGCATGGTAGCGACCACCGACACCTTCCAGAAGATGGACCACTTCTACTGGTCGCTGCAGTCCTGGTTGACGTACCGATTCGAGCTGTGCGCTGCTCTTGCAACGTTCACACTGACGATTACTGCACTGACCACTGGCCTCTCCGCGGGCTCTGTGGGCTTCGTCCTCGCCGCTGCTAGCAACTTTGTGATCGCCACGCACTCCCTATGCAAGAGATACGGTGAACTCCAAATGCAGTTTGTTTCGGTCGAGCGAGTAATCGAGCTGCTAGACCTGGAACAGGAGGACTCGGAGGACCACAAGAAGCCACCTGCTGCCTGGCCGACATACGACGACGAGATTGAGTTCGACCACGTCACCCTCCGGTATGCGCCCAGCCTCGAACCCTCCCTACAGGACGTATCGTTCCGCATTCCGGCCGGGTCGACGGTGGCAGTAACGGGCCGGACAGGGTCAGGCAAGAGCACGCTCGCTCTGAGCCTGCTGGCAACCATCCTCCCAGACCACGACACAGGAGGAGCAATCCGCATCGGCGGCATAGACATCTCCACAATCGACAAGCACGCACTGCGTAGAAGCCTCACCTTCGTCGCCCAGGACCCGGTCTTGTTCCCCGGTTCTCTACAGGACAACCTCGATCCGCAGCGGGAGCACTCGGACGAGGCCTGCGCCGCGGTGCTGTCGCGGATCATGCACGGCGGTGCGTCGGAGGGGCTGACGCTCGAGACCAGGGTTGACGGCGGCGGGAAGAACCTCAGTCAGGGGCAGAGGCAGCTAGTTGGTCTCGGCAGGGCGGTGTTGCGGAGGAGTCCTATTGTCATTCTTGATGAGGTGAATACCTTACCTTACCTTGATCCTGCGGTGTTTCGTTGTGGGTAGATGCTAACATGGTGGACAGGCTACGGCGTCGATTGATGTCGAGACGGCGTTCTATATCCAAGAGGTGCTGAGGGAGGAACTGAAGCAGAGCACGGTAATCACCATTGCCCACCGCGTCGAGGCGGTTAAGGATGCGGACTATCGCATTGTGCTTGACAAGGGGCGGGTTGTGGAGTGTGGTCCCATATGATAGAGGTTGACTTGTAGGCGTTGAGCTGTTGGTTTGGTGTGATGAGTCTGAGCGAGCTGCGTGCTGATGTTTTGGAGCTAAACTTGGTGTCTTTGGATATAGCTAGACGTAGACGTGAGGATGACGGGGACGCTGTGCACAGGAACTGCCGTTGAAGCCAACCAGTCCCCCTATAGAGCGGAACCCCGTCGGCAATAGACCGAGAACAAGTACGGCCAGATGCGTCACCTGAGTGAGGCACATCAACCCGCCCTGGAGCGTCTGCTCCATCATTCACAGTGCCAAAAGAAAAGGAGCGCCCCGAGCAAAAGTATGCGCCAGCCGCGAATCGAACGCGGGGCCCATCGAGTTTTCACGAGTCGTGATGGCAACGATGGATTTTACCACTAAACCACTGGCGCTGTTGCTTGTTTGATGGAGAAGTGTGTCGTTAATGCCATAGACAGACTTGCTACGTAAAGAGCGGTGAGAAACAACATGTGCAGTGGATGTGAAAACTCTGCGCGAGTGCATTATGCGCCCAGTTGGTCGATGAAAGTGGATAAGTATGTCAAGCTCCAACAAGCTGCCTTAGCTGATAGCAGAAGATAGAGAGGTCTGCTTGGTACACGGATATCATTCAACGCTGTTGTTGTTGTCTATTGTTGTGCAACGCTAACTCTTGTTGTCTATTCATATCCAACAACCATCCGCTGGTGCCCTTAATCATGATATCATAAGCATCGTGACATCGTCAACGAAACTAAGCATTATTCGCCATTCCCTGGTCTCCTCGGCCAGGTTCCTCGGCAGCCGCCGGCAGCAAATGTCGTGTAAGCCAATACCTCCTGACCTCTATCAAGTCGCATATTTGCCTATAGCCGGGATGTGCTGCCGGGAAAAACACACCGAATTCCGAATCGTCCGTCGGGGGAATTTTGGTCGTGGCTTGTATCAGCCGCGAGTAGACATGAGGGAGCCAGTGGGGCACTTTCTCGATGCCCATGACCCTCCAGATGTCCCAGAACCTGCGCGCCAACTCGGTGAATGCACACAGTCCAGTATACGACTCGTATTCGTGTATCACCCCCTTCTCAACCATACAGTTCACGGCCGTGATCAGGCCTTCCCCAACACGAGGCCACGGCTTACCCCGGACATAGCGCGCCATGATATCGCAGAACCGCTCCCACAGGGTCCTGTCGCTGTTGTCCCGGGTCTTGCATACGCTGTCCGTCAATAGCTCCATGTATGCTGCCCTGTCGAGGTCCGCATTGTTGGACGGATGCGCGTTGTCTCTGGGCTCGTCGAACGTCCTGGGCTTGAAGTTGAGAAATATGGTCTCGGCAGGTGAGCGACCCTGGTTGTCCAGCGGGTGCTCGTCAAGACTGCTGCTAATATTCATGATTTCGCGGATCAACGATGCGGACGCGTAAAAGTTGAGGTAGTGCAGGGCATTACGTCCATTCTTGATCATTTGCAAGCCCTGGAACGAACTTAGCGCTCTGACAATGTCGACCTGTCCCCACTCCGCCGCTCGACAGATGACCGGTACGTCGCTGCGTAGATAGTCGGTAGAGTGGTCGACGAGTAGAGCGAGGATGAATCGTATTGACTGCGTCTTTTCCTCCAGGAATCCGGGGTACTGGCTGCGTGGGACTGGAGAGAGGCCGTTCAGCTCCCGTATGTAGGCGAAGGCTTCTGCCAGCGGCGTCCTGTTCTGTTTCGTGACCTGCCTAAACACCCACTTCTTGTCGGGGTCGAGCTCGTGCAATGTCCGCAGGAGCTTAATGTCGTTGTTGGCCGCGGCGTAGTGCCACAGCAGCCGGCCGTCGTTGTCGGTCTGGCGTAGGTTCGCGCCGTGACGGGCGAGCAGCCTCAGTACGTTGCTACTCTCGCAGAGATGCAGCGGTGTCCTGCCCGACGCGTCGGCCACCGCAACATCCGCTCCAGACTTTAGAAACCTGTCCACCCAATATATCGAATCATGTTCGACGGCCTCATGCAGAAGCGTGCGGCCTCTATCTTCCGCTGGCTGGTCCTTCAAGCTCAATTCCGTACTGAACCGGGCGTCCTTCATCAAGTAGTCGAGATCGGCACGCATCCATTTCTCTTCGACCCCAAACGCCGTATACACCGCTTCAAGCACGACATTGTTGAAGCCGTCGTCGGTCAGTGGAACCCCTCCCTGGGGACTGAAGCATTTCTTCAGCCCGTACGTCACGGCTTTATCCCTGGTAGCATTGCGGATTTCCCGTCTGCCGTGCTTCCATGACACGTCCATCAGCATGGCGCACATATCGTCGAGAAATGCCCTGTACTGCGGCGTCGAGGGGCCATCTCCGCTGTCGGGCTCCATGGGGTCGTACGGGAATCTGGTATCTTGAAAGAGTGCGAAGAAGTCGGGGTCGGTTGGGTACTGCTCGTCGGGGCAGAACATGGCAAAGAGGTGGCAGTCACGAGGCCCCGATCTTGCTGCGCAGGCCATCAAGGCGACAGCCGCAAACGATGGCGATTTGCATCGTCTTGGCAGCATATTGTTGTGTTTCCCGGCCAGCGCGCCCATGTCCAACAGTTTACCCGCCGTCGCAAACCTTTCCCGCAGACGGTAGTCTTTCCGCGCGACAGCCCAGTCAAAGTCCAGTATATTCGACAGGAGCAACGCCGGCCCCGCAAGCGCACAGTACAAGGGAGTCCGGAGCTCAGACGTCTCGTTTACGGAATGCTTCCTTATTATCAACGAGTGGCAGACGTCTGTTAATCCAAAGCAGGCCGCGTAGTGTAAGGGTGACAGGTTGGACTTTGTGCAGACAGCGTTGATGCACAGGAAAGTCTGTGGCGAGGGAAGAGAATAGAGGCCTTCCAACCGCCGCCTGCCCATCTCTGCTAGCCACGAGATAAAGTTGCCCGACCTGACGGACTTGAAGAGCACCCGTGCTTCGCTGCAAAATTCCTCTCTAGGGATTTTGTCGTGACTTGAACCAAGCTCCACGCCCATCCACGTTTCTGCAGCATAGCTGTACAGATGAGGTTTTCTGTTGCCCGTCTTTGCCATTTCGATGTGGAACTCTTCAGGAGGATGCGCGAAGTCTTGTAGATTCAGAAGGCGTAGGCACGCCAGTCCGATGCGGAGTCGGACGTTTGGTTCGTCTGCCGGGAACAACTCCCGGACAACGCGGTGCGAGAGCTCGACAGTCGGTCCCTCCACGGTCCTCCTCACCAGGGGCCCGCAGATTCGCAGAATATGTGCTTCCGAAATCAGTGCGACTTCGCCCCATGACTCTACTCCGCTCGCTTGCGACAGGGAGAGATATTGGCACATCTGCTGCATGCTCAACTCGTCCGGCTCCAATACTTGTAACAAGTGCAAAACGTTGAGGGCGAGTTGCCTCTCCTGGCCATGGAGCCCTGAGGCGTACGTCTTGTACAAGTCTCGAAGCCCGGTATCTCGATGCGGAGGCCTCAAAGCTTTCTGACTGGTTAACGCATCAAGCCCCATTAATAGGGCAAGGGCGGTCTTCAGTCTTGCGATATCGAACCTTCGTTTAGGATGTATCAGTTAGCACGTATTTATAAATGTGCGATCTCATCGAGGGGACAAGACTTGAGGCACATACCTTCGGGTCGACCAGCTGATGGTCTGGGCCATCAACCGAGCTTCTTCTTCGGTTGCGTAGCAGGACGGATTGGCTTGGGCGTGTCGTCGCAGTTGCTCTCTAACGTACGCCTCGATCTGGGAGTGCTCCGGCGTAACATCCGCGACCAGATAACTAGCTCGTTGAGGATTGGAGTCCACGCTGGAAGGCTCGCAAGCCATGATCGATATGCTCGGAGAACGTGCATGACCTGCACGGATGCTGGGGCATAGTCCGTTCAGGGAGTCTGTGATGTTTGTGGGCTCCTGGAAATGGCCATCGACGACTAGAAATACCCCCTTGTAGTACAACTTGAGGCAGTCGAAAGCATATCTGAGAAATCCCCCATCCGCACTGCTCTCCTGGAGAGCCTGTCGCATGACATCTGGGTCCGCTGACAACTTTTTGAGATTGGAAGTCGGTGCCAGCAATATTTCCTTGAGCTTTCTCCATGCCTCCGGGTGCTGTTGAGCAAGCTGGCCGACTAAGCCTGCGAGCAATATCCCCCATTTCGGAGGGTAGCGCCCATGATGTTCAAAGAAATGGTAGCACACGGCAGTCGTCGGGTCTTGCTCTGCCTGAGCAATCAACTTCTCCACGATCGTACTCGCGAGGACGCTCTTCCCAGACCCTGGCCTTCCCCGAAGCCAAACTTTGGACGTACGGCCTCCTAGCCAGCTCTGGATCTCGGGTTTCTGCAGTGTCGCATCCAGGGTACCTGGCGTTCTTAGTCTCAAGTAGGTATTCAGACGAGCGTCGGACCAGCGGGCCACTACCGCCGGGTCCGGGATCCCACGTACTTTTGGAAGCTGCCGGCTTTGGTCATGCGGCACTCTGTCCGGCAAGTGGGCTGCAATATCTGACTCTCGTCCGGACGTCGGCTGCATGCTTGGCTGTGACAAGGCGCGGAGCAATGCGAAGGCCGTATCAGCGGCACATGCCACGATCAGACGAGCGCGCACTTGTCCGACACGCTCCTTTAGAGCTTTGGTCTGACATTCGTTGAAAGGCCAGGACGGAACACCACGTGACTCCTCCCCTGCGTCGATGAACTCGTCAAGATCTCTGATGATTTCGTCGGCGCGGTGGACATGGTACAGGTTGAAGCTTTCTCCGTCTGGTATTATCTCGTACTCCGGCATGCCGGAAAGTGTGATGTGTATACGATACAAGTTCGCCGAGATGTCGCGAATCGAGCGGCAGATAAGATCGAGGTTATGGAGGTCCAGGTCAAAATGGTTGGCTGTTGTTGACCGGATGCAGCGCGCCACCTTTGGATATGTCTGGTCAGCGGCGGACAACACGTCCAGGATGAGCGACCTGTACGACTCCATGTTTTTGTTCTAGCCGATGCATAAATACCCATACATAATGCTGTTGTGGTGAGGACTTAAATACGTTGGAGTTCGCGAGAGAGGGAAACATGATGTTGAACACTGCCCTGGGTACACTTGTGATTAGGTAACACAAAAAAATAGGAGTGGGACAGGATCATGTGATCAAAGCCCCTGAGTTGGATTTGATGGCGACGACGACGGAGACTTTGCTCCTCCTCTGCGGAATGCGTGTGATATCTGAACTGTGCGTCGGACTTGGATTCTGCTTCCTTCTCCCAGGCCATTCTTACCATCCGGCCTCAATTAATGCAGGCCCGATTTTGAGTTTGACCGAACATGCATGGAAAGACCCGATACTGCATCACGCCTGAACCTTCGAGTTCGAGTTGGTCATGATATCGGGAAAACTGTGCGGAAGGGACGGCAGTTCCGTGGTCCTACTCCATTTCCGGATTTCCTAAGTTGGGAGTCTTAGTTCAAAGAGCACACGTAGTTGCCAACCCTGCGTGCCAGCAGACATTTGTCGGTAGAAGTTCTCAAGTAGACTCTATCCACAAGGCACTTGATTATGCAGCCGGCCTCGTTGTCCTGCCCTGAGCCGAAGATGAGAGCTGACATGCGGAATGCCGCTATGAACCACCATCCCAACTCAAGGATGTCCGATAAGAGGCACAAAGTTCGTGCCAAATGCCTCAACTAGCCGGCCATCGTCCGTTCAAACCTTGAAAATCTGTTGGGAAATCTGGCAACTTCTGCCTGATATAAGAGCAGGACTCCCTCCCCCCAGTTCTCTCTTCCTTACACGTCTTTCGTTTGCCAACTTCGACCCCCCCAAACCACATCAGCATCAGCAACTGGCATCGACAACTGACCATCGACAACTGAATATCAACAGCTGAACATCAGCAACTGAGCGTCGACACCATCAAAATGCCTCGCTTCATCACAGTTCTCTCCGTCATTTGCGTGGCATTGGCCACCACTCACGCACATATCCTCTCCGCCCACAGCCCAGCCAACGTATCGATCCTGGCAAGGCGTGAGGTCGACCCTGCACGCTATGACCACCCTGGCTACAAGCAGTTGGTGTTCGCTCACTCTCTGCAACGCGTCGAAGACTGCCCTGATGGCAGACTCCGCGAGCATGAGTTGGACACCCGCGGTATCTATCACGCACCAGACAAAATTATCTTCTTGTCCTGCCGCGACGAGGGTATCTTCGTGGACCATTGGCAATTCAACATCAGGGACTCCTGCGCGGACGAGGATATTATGCAGCCCCACGTGACGGCTTTGACCCATTGGGACATGCCGCTGGGCATGTTGCATAAGAACATCGACGGCAAAGAGCTCGACGAGGTGTGGGAGGTCAAGTACGAAATCTGCATCAAGGAGCCCTCAGGGCAGCATAAGCCGCAGCCAGAGCAGCCAAACGAGCAACAGAAGCCGCCACAGCAGCCGGAGCAACCAGAGGGGAATAATCCACACCCGCAGATCCTCGACAGCTACGGGTTCAAGCATTTGGAAGCCTTCTTTGATACGATCAGCAGAGATCCCACCTGCGAGGATAGTATTCTCACCTACGACCACAAGCTTCACCCGCAGAAGACCTCTCGCTCTATCGACCCGGTCACCATCAGAACCTGCAGATCCAACCCAATCGTCGTGGACAATTACAAGTTCACGACTACATCGGAATGCGCCGGCTGGGATAGCACGATCCCAAACGTCAGCATGATGGTTGGTTTGTCCGACTACGGCTTCATCACACGGAACATAGGGGGTGTGATCCACGACGTAATCGACGAGGTAACGGTCGAAACCTGTGTCACGTCGACGCTCTCCCCGGACTGCTGGGGCGAGTGGATCGTCAATCCGACATGGGACTTTGAGTGGCAGATCACGGTGCCCATGGACTACTCCCAGGACAAGTGCGGATCCAAGTTTGAGCAGGCCATCAAGGACGCCTGCTACCCCTTCGAGCAGACCAAGTTCGAGTGCGATTCCCTTTATCCGGGCGCCCTCATTAGGGTCCGTCACAGTCTGCTGTGCGGACGCTCCAAGATGATGAAGGGCCTCAGGGAGGGCAGCGGGGGGGGACTCGGCGACATGAGGTGTCCTTACTTTGTCGAGATTCCAGTTCCTTCCAATTGAGTGCGGGCTTCACTTGAAACACTCGGGCCCGGGTTGGATGAGAACTGGTGGGCTCAACGTAGGTGTTTGGCAATCTCCTCGACACTTGTTCGCGGCCTTGGCAGCTGCTCGAGCTTCAACACTTCTCTTGACAACTTTTTGGCATCTCCTCGACACCTCATTCACGTGCCTTCGACATGTTTCGCATTTCGGAACGCTCTTCGGCATCATTCCGACTTGTTTTCCCCTCGATGACTTCATCACGACAATTCCTACATCTACTGTGCCCACATCTTTGAATAACTTCTGCTGCAGCAGCAAGGGTATGGGAGGCAGGCGGACGGAGATTTGAGTTTCTTGGAATGACACCGGCGGATAACAGGGGGCTCTTTTTTTTTTAATGCTTCAGAGGTATTGGCGTTATCTGGTTCTTCGGCTGGAGTGGCGAGGCTATAGTTGCTAGGGATGAATTCCGCACTTCAGCCTTCAGATGGTGGATATTGTGGCAGGAAACGGCGCGGATAATTGTGGGTCACGGGCTTGTTCAGTTTACTCTTATTTTTTGTGATTACAATTGGCTCATCATTCAACAACAGGCAAAGTGCCAGAGTGGTTAATGGGTATGACTAGAAATCATATGGCTTCGGCCGCGTAGGTTCAAATCCTGCCTTTGTCGTGAATTTTCTCTTTTTCCATTTCAAGAACGCCTCTCGTGTGTTTTTTTTGGCAGTCATCAACAAGTTCTTTTTGCTGTCCTCCATTTTGCAATTGATCTCAGTGCGGTTGCAGTCCGGGCCGTGGCCCTGCAAACTTTGCATCTCCTCCCACAGCGCCGCCCTTATTTATTGACGGGCCCAAGAAACCGGCTTCCACGGTAAGTCGCGCGACTGGACGAACAGTTGAGATGACTTTCCACATCCTTTGGGCCTCTTCAGACGCCGGGTTAGCGCGGCACTGTGTGGACAGCTTCGTCCCAACCAGCTGTGCCACGCCATTGCGGATGGCCGGAACCAGTCCGCGTGGCGATAGATAGCACGCTTGTGAATCCGAAGCGTGGGACAGGACCGCGGCATCGCGGAATTGCTACCATCACACGATTAGCTCACCAGACGACTCAAGCAGCCTTGGGCCAAAGCTTGACTCTGCTTCTGTGCTTGGCTGTTTAACCTCCAGAGTCCAGGCCAGATCAGTCCCCGATTCGGCTTCAGCTGTTCGTTCAGGGACTGGTGACACTATTAGCGTTTGGCCATGGCCTTCCACTACACCCACACATCATTACCGATGTGCTTGTTAAGTCCTCAATGTCATCTGAGCCATCCCCTTCTCCTCCAACCCTCCTCGGCATCGCGCGGTCACTACCGGCAAGGCGAATACGCTTCTATCATTGACAGAGCTGCCTTCCACTGACGCATACGTACCGTCAGCATCCGACATGATACAGCCCATCTCCAGCCATGATCTTTCGTCTCAGTGCCCCCCGCGGTATTTTTACTCGACTAGCGAAGCCTTTAGGCCCGTTGCTGCCGCCGAGGGCATCCTTCAGCGTCAATGCTCCTTCGTTGCGGGATATACCGACCTCGCATGTTGACCTGGAGGCTACGTTTGAGGCCGCGTGTGCATCTAGAGTCATTCCTGGAGCAGTGCTCATCGCCGGCGACAGGCTGGGTAGGGCAACCCCGAAATCTCTGGCCGGCGCGATTACTAACGGTCTCCAGGCAAGCTGAACTACAGGAAAGCTTTCGGCGTTTGTTCCGTCCTGGGTGATCTGCAGAACGAACCCCTATCCGTCGACTCTGTGATGTATGTTGCTTCCTGCACCAAGCTGCTAACAACCCTTGCCGCTTTGCAATGCGTTGAAAGGGGGTTGGTTACGCTGGACGAAGATGTGCGGCCCATCGTCACTGAGCTTCAGGGCCTGGATATTCTGCAAGGGGACGGCGAGGGTGACATAGCGTCCAAACGGAAGAACACCACTCCGATCACGCTTAGGTATGTTAGCCCAGGACACTTAGAGTACCGATATTCACAGCAACTCCAGGCAACTGTTGACCCATCAGTCTGGGTTCTCATACAAGAACAACGAGCCTCTTCTGCAACAGTGGCGCAAGGGGCTACCAGAGGCAGAACGCGGGTCGTCCACCAGTCTCCGCGGTCGGTTTTTGCACCCTTTGCTCTTTGAGCCAGGCAAGCATCCCTGCAGAGCTGTTGAACCACATGCACTGACCTCGTCCAGGCTCCAACTGGTCATATGGACCATCCGTCGACTGGGCGGGGGTGGTAGTTGAACGCCTCACTGCCTCAAACCTGGAGGAATACATGAAGCAGAACATATGGAAACCCCTGGGAATCAGTGACATGACATTCTTCCTCTCCAGTCGTCCCGATATGCAAGCTCGCGTAGCGCACATGACCCGGCGTGTTGTGAGCGATACAGGAAGCGAAGACGAAGTACTCATCCATTCCCCTGTGCAGCCTGTCCTCGATCCGGATATGGAGGACTGCCTCGGTGGTGGCGGCATCTTCACGTCGCCCAGAGAGCTGTTCAATGTCGTACGCGCTGTGTTGCTGGCCTCTGATCCTTCAGCATCTGACACAGCCCCGATACCACCGACACAACTCCTCCGCCGGTCGACGGTTGATTCCATGTTCCAACCCGAGTTGGGCGAGTCTGGACGTGCAGCCCTGCAGAAAGTTGCACAGATTCCCAGACTGAACCGCATAATGGGCGACATGCCGGTTTCTGCTATTAGAGACTGGGGACTGGGCGGTTTGTTGCTGATGGACGATTTGCCGAGCTGGCGAGGGAAGGGTACCCTGACTTGGGGAGGGAATCCCAACCTGACATGGGTAAGCTCGAGTGCACACTGCGCGTTTCTGCGCGTTTCTGCGCGTTTCCTGTCCTAGACCGGTGCGGCTCTTGCTAACCGACTTCGTCACTTCAGTGGATAGACCCCAAAGCTGGGCTCTGCGGTCTCTACGCCGCTCAGCTCATGCCTCTCGGCGACCAGAAGTCAGTTGCGCTGACCAAGCTGTTTGAGAGGGAGATGTACGCTCGATTGGTGGCTGCCAGTAGTGATTAGTCTAAGAGCACAACGAAACATGGCAGGATATGGACAGTTGAGATCGTCGCAACCCTTTCGTCCCGATATATTCCTCCTGTCCTTGGTTCCTGACGATCATTCCCTCAGTCAGTTTGCCCGGGAACCTTCTGCTTCGAAGCCCTTAAGCCGAAGACTCGAAATGTTGGCCTTGGCTGCTGCATACGACGGTGCCAATGAGCAGCAGGACGACAACTACCGATTATTCACGAGCTTCTACGTGCTTAGTCGTCTTCGGTTCCATCGCGTGATTAGGGAAGCGATCTACATCTTCGACCCCAATATTCATCCTCATCACTGGCCGGTCTTTCTGGTTGATGACCTAGATAGAAAGACATATCGAATGTTATCACCTACCTGGGAGGCAGTAACACTCTACCATGATACGCCTCACGATCTGATCCTGAAACACATGGTTAGGGATACACGACATATAAGCTGACTGACCTCTGGATACCTACGCTCAACTGCAATCGGAAAGCCGAACCGAACACAACTGTAAAGGTGATCACTCATCTCCATGATCGTCCGTGGAGGCATAAGCTGACACTGAACCGGTTGAATAGATGCTGCGATATGATTGCAGGATGTTTACGATGGTGGTGTCGAGAGTCCACGGGCACTGGCTTGCTGCCAGGTCAAGGGCATGATTTGAGCAGTGCCTGTTGATCAATCATACCTCCCGGGAGGGATCAAACGCATTTTGATCAGCTGCTTGACAAAGTTGTTGAACATGGGTTCCTTTCCAGAGTTACGATACAAAAGAGGAATGCAGCCAGTGTTGGAGGTTGGACCTTGACCACTGTGCAATCACTCACAGCAAATTCGTCCTCCACCACCAGCATGAAGATCAACAGCAGCCTCACTTTCTTCCTGGGCTGCGCCTGGACGGCCGTCCACATGGTCCACGCCATACCCGCCGAGCTGGCCCGGGATGCCACGGTCGTGCCGTGTTACCGGACCTGCAACATAGGCTTCGACGACTGCGCCAAATACATCTCGGAATGCACTCCCACTTCCTGCCACACGGCGTGGAAGAACTGCGGGTCGCGGGGAATTGACGACCCTGCGCAATGCCAGTTCTGCAAAGACAACACGCTCTGCCACCGTGTCCCCGAGTTTCCCTGCGGGTAGGTGCCATTTGATCGCTTTTCGGATGCTCTGTATGGTTGGGTACTGCCGACTCTGAACGTGGCAGGAAACCGTCTTATTGTTAGGAGTGGCGCAAAAAGCATTGGTCATAAATGGCAAAGGAAATTGACCGTCATGTCTATTTGCAAACGCTCATTCAAGTCTGGACAATGGCCACTAGTCAACCTGTACTTCTCCGGAGCAGTGCATCAGCAACCTAAGAAAGCCCCATATTGTCCATCAGCACCTCAGCGACTCGCTCCAAGAATCCCTTGATGAACTCGTCCGTCTGCCACTTCTCGTTGTAGCACATGTTGATGTAGGACGTTCCGCCAAATGACCACTGGAAGATTAATCGGGTGGCGACCATAATATCTAGGACAGGCTCGACCTTGTTCACAACCACCAGATTCTCTCCAGAGTCGTAGATCGCTGTACCTTCCCATCAACAAGGCCAATGCTGCTGAGCTGAGGCTGGCTGGGCAACAGCGCATCGGGGGGATGTGGCGCAGCAAAGGCGTCGGCCAGCATGCCGGCGTAGGTCTCGTGGGAGTCGAGCATGGGGAGGACATCTCGCGCAACGGGCTCTTTGTACGGATCTATACGAGTATCCTGTTTCGACGACATCATCGCCAGCGTCGACATCTAGCGGGCTCGGACATTGACTCTCCTCTTTCGGGCTCCTTCAACGACTTCGACCGGCCAAATGCAACGCCCTCCGGTAACAGAGATAAAAACCTGGCTAGCTCCGATCAAAATCGTCTGAATCGGTCGTCATTCGGGTATTCGATGTCACTGAATCGTGCCATCATGCAGGGTCGGCGCCATCCGTCCCAAGATCTTTCCACTGCACCCATTGACGCCCGGCGAGTGCATGCGAGAAAGAAAACACCACCAACGCCACAAATTCCAATGTCCAAAATATCCCCGAAGCAACGCACCCAACATCTGTCACTGCACAAAGGGCTATCATCTCGACGTCCTGTGCCGCCCTTGTGTACCGCCACCACCATCATCAGGAAGACCTTCGACGGGCTCCGGTGCCTGCAGCAACCCGGCTCTACTCGCATCGACAAGCGCATTATACCAGAGAATCGCCATCTTCCTGTATCCCTTGTCGTTTGGGTGGGTATTATCCGACAAGTCGCCCTTCTGTGGCCCATCCTCGTTCTGCATCTCGACGTAGACAAGCCGCCTGCCCCTGGCTTTCAGCTCCTCTGCCACGGTCCGGTACTGCTCGTTGACGGTGACCACCTGCCGCTCCGTAGTCGCATTCTTGTTGACGACGAGCGAGCTGAGCAGAACCGTGGCCCGCGGACTCAGCACGAACAGCTGCTCGAGCATAGCCAGCATGCGCTCGCCGGCGTGGCCGACGTTCCTGTCCTGCGAGCAGTCGTTCGTGCCAGCGTTGACGAGGATGACGTTCGGCTTCCAAGCCGGAACAGACGCGTTCGCCTTCGCGTACACCTGGTCGATCACGTACCCCGGCCAGCCCTCGTTGTCGTTATCTACCATGGTGCCGTGGTGCTGCGAGCCGACCATGTTGACCGGGTTCCCCGAGTTGGCGAGCATGTCGCGCAGGACGCCGCGGTAGCCGTTGCCGTCTGACGAGGCCTGGCCCCAGGTGATGGATGCTCCGAGCGGCATGATGCGCAGCGGCACGCCGTCGGCGAGAGGTGGGGCCACGATGCGCGAGCCGAGGTGCATTTGGCCGGTTGCTATGCCTGTGTGCGCGAGGGGAGCGGCGAATGCTGTGGTTGTGGTTAGTAACTGATCAAGAGTGTGGGAATGCTCAACTTACCCGCGAGGAGGAAGGCCATCAGTGACAGGTTCAAGAGGATCACTCTGAGAGAGCCCTCAGAGACGCAGAAATGTATACAATATCCCGAGGGAGTGGTGTATCCAGGTATAAGTCGCTAAGAATGCGCCAAGAGACGAGAAGGAGGGAGGGAGGACAGACAACGGGAGATCTGCGAGGGTGCAACCCCCATATGTAAGTCCACCGATTTCCCCTGAATATCTGACTGCTATAGGGCGACAATGAATATGAGGTCAGCTTACAGTAGCTAACCGGATGAATCGACGGTACGGAGTAATCTCTGGCAATTCACGTCGGTGACCGCGGGACCCTTCTCAATAAAGAATGTATAAAGACGGCCGCTATGACGTGGTGTTGGGGAGAAGACTTAACGCCAACAGGCTAAAGGGAATCCCCAACTCTAGGTCGATGGCTGATTTACACACACTGGTAAACTTGCGCAGGTGATCCAGAAGGGGAACAGAAGAAAAGAAGGAATCACTCTCCAGCCATTCACTGGCATACCTGCTGACGGCAGACCGCCCATATGTGGTGGCCGCGATGTGGCCAGCCCCGGAGTTCCCGCCCACGAGCCAACAACATACCTACCATCCACGACCTCAGTCTAGCGAATGGCGAGTGTTCAAAAGCCATACGCTCAGCAAAACAGACAGCCGGGAACTCATCCCTAGCCGATGATGAAATCACCGTGATCCGCCGATGGCCCTGGACTGATGCGTTGAAAGTGTGTGGGGAATCAACGTTCTGGGCCGGCCCAAACGCAAAGCTTGACCTGAGCTAAGCACTACTAAGCACTACGAAGGAGGGCGATTACAGGGGTCTAAAAGTTGGGATGTGATTTCTCAGGGTCCTGTGCATTTCTGGCGCAGCAACACGTGCTACTGATGCAAGATCTAGAACGCTGTGGCCAGAGGCACGTTGGCGAATACAGAGGCTGTTGCTAGACACGGGTTTTGGAAGGGGTTAAGCGCTCAGCTAGCACAGTGCAGGAGATGCCTTCCTTGAAGGCAGCAAAATGCCAATGAGGCAGCCCTGATGATAGGAGTCAGGACCGGCAAAAAAAGAAATGCAAGCAAAAGGTAAAAAGAGAAACTCGGATACGGGGAGTCGAACCCCGGGCTGATGAGTGAGAGTCATCGATGTTACCGCTACACCATACCCGATGAGATTATCGAATGTGGTTCCGACCAATTGATGGAAGTACAGACGCTAAGGCAGCACATGGGCATGTGGGTGCCAAGCCTTGAGGTGTTCCCACTGGAACCTAGAGAGTCTGAATGAGAGCTCGCAGGCTCTTAGTTTGACAGTGGATGCTTCTGACTCTGTCTTTTAGCCATCTAGGACCAGCTAAGACAGCCAGGACGCAGAGGTTGATAAGCTCCCGCTTTCGGAGGCGGTATCTACACTTACCTGTCCCAGCAAAATGCATCACTCGAAGCTCGTTCCGACATGGAGTATACAAGGTCTTGACACGGATATGTGGACAGGAAATAGGTACAGGTAGTTAGGTATCTGCAGAAAATCACTTCGTCGCTCTTATCCAATCCTACCGTCCACCACACATAGACAGTCTCGCCAGCCTACCATACGCTCTTCTACATCTCCCTCTACCCACGCACGCCTGTGCCGTTACTTGGCCTCGTACTTCCCAGAAGCCAACTTCCTCACAACCGGCACGTCAGCCCACGTCCTCGCCACCTTAGGCGAAGGCGTCGACGACCGTCCCGTATCGTCCGCAAAGGGATCGTCTTCTCCCTCCTCTACGGCGCGTTCTTTGCCCTTCGACTCCAGCAGTCGGGAGATCGAGATACCGCTACCAGTTATCGGCGCGCCCTCTGTTGTCTCGGGGGCGACATACTCCCACCTCGCCTCGATGTGTCCCGGCTTCGGTTCCGCTCCACCCTCGCCTATGATCCGGCACACGATCTTGCTCCACTCTTCGGTCAGGGTGATATCCCCCAACTTCCAGTAGACGATGTGCTTGTCCTTCAGGTGCACGGAGGCGGGTTTACTCTGCGCTCCTGACGCGCGGGCGCCCTCGTAGGTGGCAAAGATGAAGACGTTGTTCAGCTTCACGGGCGCGGGGAACTTGCTGTCCGGGTTGAGGCGGTATTGCAGGAGCAGACCGAGCTTGTCGCCTGTTGGCTTCCAGGCTATCTTGATGACCAGCGGACAGTGCGGGGCGAGGGCCGTGGGGTCTGTGTCGGCTTGCAGGCGGTAGGTGAATGCCGGCGAGGGCTTGGCGAGGTGCGAGAGGTCGAGGCTGAACTCGTCTGCGGCGAGGGAGACGTTGTTGACTAAGATGCGGTTGGGGCCGATGGCAGAGAGGGCGTCGAAGTTGTTGATGCGGATTGTTAGGTTTTCTATGACGGTCAGCACGCGGTTATTGTAAGGGTGATGAAGGGGACTCACCGGGATTGCTCGAATTAGGGTTTTGGTTATATGCAAATGCGATCTCGCCGTTGATTCTGGCGGACTTAACGACTCCGTCTTCAAATGACGCGGAGACGTACTCGATGATGGATGTGTTAAGCCCAGTGCCGTGCATCTCGGGGTGCTTGTGCTGTGTCTGACTCCCAAGGGAGACGCCAGACCTCACAGACTGGGTATCGGACGTCCCACCAATGCTCGTTTCTGAAACAAGCGCGGAAACGGCTGATGGCCGAGCCGTGACACTCGGCAGAGCTGGTGAGGACGGTGTCGCAGGGGTGTTTTCGGGAATCGACTCAGACGCGGTCAGACTCGGCATGTACACCGTGTTACGGACATCCCTCCGTCCGCGAACAGTGCCCGTCTTCCGCGTCGGCGCGCCGAGCTGCGTCAGCGACCGCGCTACATTTGACAGGGCTGCCTGTTTCGCGTCGGGGTCGTCCTCGGCGACGGGCTCCTTCTGGATCTTGACGTTGAATAGCTGGTCGCCGTCTTCGCCATTCTCCGCAGCTGCTTCCTTCTGCGCTTGCGATATGGGATCGTTCATGGGCGCCGGGACCGTATAACCGTCTGAGTCCTTTGCCGGCTCCTGATTGTGCTGCTGAGACGGTGGCGGGCCTGCGGGGGGCGGCACATCGAAGATGTCCTCCGGTGTGCCGTTCAAGGCATTCAAGGCACTGGCTCGTTGCTGAGCTGCGGAGTCTCTGGTCTCGTCAGCTTTCACGCCGTTGGTGCCCTCGTGATGCTGGTCTGCGTGATTTGCCGGCGTGGGTGATGTCGGACCCTCGGAGAGCGATGACAGCCGGTTATGGGAGTTGTGGGTCTCGGCCAGGTTGTTTGACGAGGCGCGCGGAGACACACCTCGGCCGTGGCTGCTGTTGAGGTTCCTCGTGAATGATCCGATGTGCTTCGGCTGCGGCGAAAGTTGGCCAAATCCGCCATGGATGCTCTGGCGTCGGCGTCCTAGCATTGTGCCGATTCGGCTGCGGAGTTTTGATTCTACACCATTGTTAGTCGCTGATCACACACGACGGCGGGAGATGTTGTACATACCGCCTTGTTCTCTTATGCCGGAGTGCTCGCTCACGCCGTCGTCATCGTCGCGGTCGCGGTGTAAGCTCGGAGGAGCCAAGCTCGGTGCAGCAATTGAACTGGCTTGTCTCGAAGGCGTAAGCGCACTTCCTTGCCTTGAGGGCGCCTGCCTGGTGTTGGTAGATCGCTTCTCCAGCTTTGGCCGGCCCGCAGTCGTCTTGTGAGCAAAGTTCTTGATCTCTTGCTCGGTCTGCACCTCCAGCAGCGTGTTGAGCACGTCCTCGGCAGACGCCTGGGTCCTCGCCGCCTGGTCGACCTCGTGTGTCACCAGCTGAGTCAGCACGTCGCGCAGGTGGTTGATGCGCTGCTCGTCGAGCGCCTGCAGGCTCTCGAAGATGAAGGGCGCCTGTGAGTCCCATTGCTGCTGTGCGGCCTCGAGGCGCGATGTTGCCTGGTCCACCTTTGCCGCATTGGCCTTGCCGCCCTTCCGGGTCAGCTTGTCGGATCGATCCTGTGCTTCGTCGAGCTCCTTCGCCATTTGCTGGAGGTTCGCGCTGATGGTGTTGATGCTCTGCATTTCCCTCCTGTTCTGGAAGCTGCGCAATGCATGCTCGACGTCTTTCTCGACATTTGTCGCGTAGAGCTGGTGGGAGGCGGCTATGGCATCGGCGGACTGGAGGATCTTATCCCAGGGTGTCTGGAAGATACTGTTTCAAGCGAGGGTCAGTGATCTGTGCAGTGATGCTGACATCTGCGGACGGAGCATACCCAAGCTCGGATGCGCCATTGGGCACCTTGAAGAGCAGCAGCTTGCGCAAGCCATTGATGTAGGTGTCTTCCACTCTCCGCCGTTCCTAGACAGGACAGTTAGATGCTGCCACTCTCTGTGTAATGCGCCGAACAGGCTGTGTTCGTACCTGCAGCCAGTCGGCGATCTCTTGGTTCTGTCTCGCGATGCGCTTGACGCGCTCGGTAAAGGCGTGTACGGCGGCGCTCGGCTGGAGGTTGGCCTGTTGTTCGATGCGTGGTCAGTCGTGGGTGCACCTTAAGTGGTCAGGAAGGGAGTCAAGAAGAGGGCAGCGTACCAGCATGGCCGGATAGTCGGACCTCGACAGGTCCTCCATGTTGAAGAGAGGTTGGGGCGCAATCCAAGCCAAAGGAGAAATAGAAAGCCAGCAATCGAATCAATGCATATCAAAAGGGGCTGCACACAAAGTAGGATAAGCCTCGCCGACTACGGTTGCGGCAATGCAGCGACCCGAGCAATCCGCGATGCCGTTCTCCGTGACTCAACCCGATGTTTGCGACGTTTCCTCGAGGAATTGGGCCTCTTCTGTCGGGGGTTGGGTGTGGCCGAGGCAAAATCGTCAGTGACGGAGGATGTTACACCGTGGCAGCTCTTCGTGTTCGCGAGCTCGAGGTTAAGTGACGGAGGTTGTGCAACGGGGAAAGTAAAATCGGTGGCTGACCGGGTGATGATGTTTGCTGGATGGAGAGTTAACAGATTGTGGAGAGCTCCTCCCGCCCTTCCGTGCTTGCCATTCCCCAAGCGGCACGACGACGACGAATTGATGTCACGGGAGCCAAGGCCCGCAACGGCGCTGACAGTGCGCCGAGTGGAGACGCCCCGCATTGTGCATAAACCCCTGTCCTTGACATGTGCTATCTGTTATATGCATAACCTCTACATTGACTTTATCTTCAACTCATGACACCGGAACTGTGTTCAACTTTCTGAGGGGATACTGGTAGGTCTGCATGAGCGGTGTGTGTCTTTACCGAGAACTAACTTGCAATTAGATATCGGAGCTCAATTGATTGCATCTGAACTTCAATCCTTGAGAAGATGTCAACCAACGACGACTGGAGAAGCTCCCTCACAGCTTCACAGAGATATGAGAACATCCAGAGGATGTTAGTGTTCCCACCTCCAGTAGAGGGCACCGAATAGCGTCACTAACCAAGCACCCGTCAGCCAGCAGGTCCGGGCCACCTCCCGTCTAGGCAAGACAGCATTTGCCGTCGAGAGCGAAGCATACGAGTCGTCTCAAAACCGTGTAAGTCTCTCTCACTCACTTGCTCGCTTCGCACTGACACGCAACAGAAAGAATACGATGCAGCATGCTCCCAAATCCCAACTCCACCTCCACCACAGGCGACGAGAACAGACTCTCCACCACTACCAGCACCAAGCCATGACGGCTCCTCCTCTCCCGGCGTCCGCATCGGCCCTTACAGGAACTGCCACTACATCGCCTCGGGCATAACAGCCTCAGTCTACCGCTCTGACTCCCTCGCCCTGAAAGTCATCACCGAGACCCGCAACATCGAACCTCACAACCCCCAGCGCGAGGCCAAGATCCTCACCCTCCTCAAGAAACCCGTCATCCCCCTGCTCGAAACCTTCCGCGACCACGAGCAGCGCTTCGTTCTGGTGTTTCCCTACATGCCTCTCACCCTCTCCGCCCTGCTCGACCAAGGATCCCTATCAGACGCCCAAATCCGGTCCATCTTCAAGGACATCTTCTCCGCCCTCTCCTCCATCCACTCCCAGGGCATTATCCACCGCGACATCAAGCCCTCCGCCATCCTCCTCTCCTCTCCCTCCGGTCCAGCGTACCTATCCGACTTCGGCACGGCCTGGCACCCCACCCTCTCACTCTCCACCGAGCCACCCAACGCCAAAATCCTCGACATCGGCACAGGCCCCTACCGCGCCCCCGAAGTCCTCTTCGGCGACCAGTCCTACACGACGGCGGTGGACATGTGGGGCGCCGGCGCCATGCTGGCGGAGTGCTGTCGCCGGCCAACGCCAAAACCGCTGTTCGACTCGCCGCCAACGCACGAGGACGGAAACCAGCTGGGGCTGATACTGAGCATCTTCCGGACGATGGGAAGTCCGACGGCGGAGACGTGGCCCGAGGCAGGGAAGTTGAGAACGAACCCCGTCGAGATGTACAGGGTGTTTGAGGGGCGGGGGTGGGAGGAGATCCTGCCCGATGTGGGCGGGAAGTGGAGGGAGTTGGTTGCGGGGCTGGTGAGGTATAGTCGAAGGGTTACTGCGGAGGAGGTGAGTGATTCTTGGCTGGGGAGTTTGTTGGAGAGACGCTAATGTGATACAGGCTTTGGAGGTTGAGTGTATGAAGGGGACGGTGAGTTGACTGAGGAGACCCCTTTTCAAGGGATCGGTGCAACGCAGGGCCCATGATTGTTGCATTTTGTGTAGCATGGCTTCACACTCATCACAGGCATACTCATGGTCAAGTGCTAATGGTCGTTTAACAGTCCATTGACGTTCCTAGTCTACTGCCTGAAGATACCAGGTTAGATTCAGTGCCTCAATGACCGGTACCTCATCGCAAAAGCAGTCATTCCTCAAAATAAATCCACCATTGATACGCCTGCCAAACCATTCCTTCCGTCGCTCCTCAAATCCTCCTCACGGACCGCTCAAGACTTCAGCACCTGGTCGGTGGTGCTCGTCGAGCTCGTGCCGTCCTCGCCGGAAGGCAGGCCCTCCTCGTCGCCGGGCTCGCGGTAGGTGGCGACGGGCTTGGCGTGGCGGGTGCGGTCACCCTTGAGGATGTTGCCCTTGTCGATGGCCTCCTTGTCGTCGCGGTCTGTTTTTGGTGAGCTATGTCAGCGAGTCACGCCTCAAGTTGGAGGTAGATAGCTTACCGAGCTGGGCGTCGGTGTCGGCCGTCTTGTCGTCGATGGGGTCCTCGACGGGGGCGTCGTCCGAGACGACGGGGTTGACCTTGGCGTCGTCGCCCTTGCTCACGTACGAGTTGTCGTGCACCTCGCCCGAGGGAGCGT
This sequence comes from Coniochaeta sp. 2T2.1, assembly GCA_009194965.1. NCBI lineage: Eukaryota > Fungi > Ascomycota > Sordariomycetes > Coniochaetales > Coniochaetaceae > Coniochaeta > Coniochaeta sp. 2T2.1. Next base: position 1,094,831 of record VSMA01000016.1, read on the forward strand.
CATCGAGGTTATCCTTGCGGGGAGCCATTGTGATGATTATGGAGGTGTTGTGTGGTGGTTGGGTTGGGTTGGGTTGGGTTGGGTTGATGTGTGGTGGTTGAGATTGAAAATGTGGTTGAAGTGGTGAAGATTTGAGAGTTGACGGACGAGTCTATTGTTGGTTAGGCTATGAAGGAAGTCGCGTTATATCGTTATCTTGAGGCGCCGGTTACTGTACGCTTCTACGTTGAGGCGATAATGACGAAACTTGAGGCTGTCGTGACGTCTGTGATGCATCATTGACAGCATCCACACGCACGCAGGGGCCAGGAACAAGCAACAACAACTTTCTGAAATCAGCAAACTTCAGGCAGTCAACGTAATAAGACATGCCCCTTCCGCTTGGCGTTTGTTCTTTCGGGCAGCTTCCTCCTTGCAAGGTGAGGCTCACCGCCGGGTCCGCCGCACATGCCGGAGTTGTGTCGATCCCGTCCAAGTCATGACGGTGAGGCGCCCGGACAAAAGCAAACCCTCACTGGTTTTCGAGCCATATGTCTTTGATCCCTTCAATGAAGCGTCATGGATCTGTTTTAGCACCATTTCGATGTCAAAAGAGGTCCGATTGAAGCCATATGCTGAGCTAGCATCGATCGATCGACGATCTCCCGCGTGGTAACCCAGACAAAACACGATGCACCAATAGCCACTCACTCCAACAAGCTAACAAAGCCAGATACGTACAACCCAACCTCCCCTTATCCCCTTATTCCACCTCAGAACAACTTATACGCCTTAATCCCAGCATCAAAATACCCATCAATAGTAGCCTGCAACTGCGCCGCGGCCCCCTTCAACTCCTCAGGCACCTTATCCCCCAGCGCCGCGCCCAGTCTATCAGTGGCATCCTTCTCCAGCTCCAGGTTCAGGAGTATAACCGGACTGAGCAGCAACTTGTCGAACTGCCTTTTCTTGGCCACGATAGCCGCGATGGTCTGATTCACGCTGCCGGAGAGGGTGTTGATGGCCACGGCGACCGTCAGAGCCTCGAGCGGCTCAAGGGGCGCGGAGGCCTTGGTGACCTTGGTGGCGTTGTTGATGTCCTTTAGGAGCTCGGTGGAGGAGACGATGATGGGCAGAGTGCCGAGGAGGTCGCCCTTCCAGGAGGAGACTTTGGATTGCAGGGTTACGGTGACGGTGTTGATTGCGGTTATGGCGTCCGAGATGGTCTGGCCTGAGGAGAGGACGGTGGGAAGGAGGGCTAAGGGGGTGAGGAGGGATGAGAGGCGCATTGTGACTTGCGGGCGTTGTGATGGACTGCTTGAGACAATGGTAGACAAGGTAGGCTGGTAGGTATGTGATCAACTTGGAACCTCGTCAAGGTTAGGTGTTAACCTGCAACTGTCCGGACACCGTGATATATACTCGCTGTGATCATCACAAGCCTCAGCTGGGCCATTGGCAAAGCCGTGTAAATCCAACGGACCGAGGAGGAAAGCACACAGCATCATCCTGCAGCACACCTTACCTTCGACCTTGATGCCAGCCCTTCCCCGCGCCGACTACTTCAACATTGAGGTGGTATTACAAGTTAGCCCTGCGCAGATCTCAAAGTGACCTTCGAGGGTGTTTAAGGCGCCATGCAGTCGCATCGCCAACCTTGGCAGTCCATACTGTGAGAATAGACGGAAGGTCAGTGAGGCGAAAGGTGTGAATGTTTGCGCCGTCGATCAGTAACTGCATCAGGATACACATCCGACCCCGGACAGGGGGGAGGAAGTGTGGTGATGGGCAAGGCACGAGAAGCTTGTTGAGCTTATTGAGCGATCTGGGGTAAAAGTGCTCCGCAGCCTCGGCCGAGGGAGCATGTGAAGCTCCCACAACACCATCACCACGAACGGTGATGAGTGCGGGGTTTTTTTCGACGGAGGATCCGACCATGATGAAGATCACCACACTTCTGGACCAAAATCAGGAGCAAGATGGCAGCATCGCTGTTCCCTACTCGCCCCGGAATCTCCCGCTGCTTCCCCCGTTCAACTGCCGTCATCGCAACCCGGACAGACACTGGGATATGTAACTGTAATAGCAGCATTATATTAAGACGGCCGTAAATGGCACATATCGCGAGTCTATGACTGGGGTATCATGCAGGCAGGTACAGATCGCAAGAGATGCCACTTTCGTCGACGGGAAAGAGGTGTAAACCCAAGTATCATGAATCAATGAAACCATCTCGCTCGTTTACCGACGGTCGCTCGTCGTAACTGGACTAACAGTTCCAGCCGAGGGACTCACAGGCGCAGTCGAAGATCCCTGGCTACCCGTCGCTGCCGCATTGGACCTTTGTGCTGCAGCCGGGGCGGTCGGATGGCTCACCGGCATCTGATGTTGAGGCTGGAACACCGGAGCAGCCTGGCCCGGAACCTGCGCCGGAGCATAGTACCCATACAGATGCGCCTGCGGCGGCTGAGCCGGCACCCCCCGTCCTCCCTGCATATGAGGCTGCTGCTGCTGCTGCTGAACAAACGGTAGTGGCTGGCCAGGCAAAGGCTGGTAAGCAAAATACCCGACCGGTACCCGCCCTGCCGGCATCTGCACGGGCACCTGGACGTACACCGTCCTCGTCACAAGACTGCTATTATTGTACTGGTGCGTCTCGACGCACGCCCTGACGAACAAGACGAAGTGCAGCAGGGCGAGCAGGGCGCTGAAGGCGAGAAGCGTCTCCTCGAGCTGCACAAGGCGCGCGAAGGTGGGGGCGTCGTAGTTGTCGTAGTAGGACGAGCTGCTGCCGCTGCCGTTGTTGCTGTTGTCGCGGATGCGGGAGAGCTGGTCGAGGTCGAAGGAGACAAAGGTCGCGAGGAAGCCGACGGCGAGGATGGCGACGAGCCAGATGATGAGGTGCAGGGCTACGTTGGCGCCGGGGTGGATGCCGTGGTTCTTGGAGGAGGCCCAGATGGTGATGAATTCTGCGGCTTGCCAGATGATGGCTAGGCCGGCCTGGGGTTGTCAGTGATCATGCGGTGTGGAAAGGATGAGCGAGTAACGCACAGCTGTAAAGACAAAGGCGACCTCGAAGGTTATCTGCCAGGAGTCGTAGTAATACTGATTGTTGGAGGCGAACTGCGCCAGGACGACGATGGCGATGGCCCAGAGGACGATGGAGGCCACTATAGAGATGGACCCGAGGACTATCTTTGCGACGTGCCACTTCTTGCTGAACGGGCGCTCGCTGACGTCGTCCTCGGGGTTCAGCAGGGGGTGTTGCCGCTGGGGGTCGTAGGGGATGAACTGCATCGGTTGCTGGCTCTGAAGGGGCATCTTCTCGAGGACCGGCTGGGGAGCGACTGGCTGGGTATGTGTGTGATGTTGCTGGGGAGCAGACCCCGATGTCTGTGCTGTTTCCGCCATGTTCTGATCTCCTAGTGTTCTTCCTCCTCTTCAGTCCAAACAGTCGCGGTGACGTCTCGGTATTATATCGTGGGTGTCGCAAGTAAAACAACAACTGCAAACGAATGGCGCAGGTGCAACAGAACAACAATAAACGGATGACAAGTCGCAAAACGAGTGACGACAATTAACGATTAGGTATCTAGAAAAGAGTCAGAGAAGAATGAGTCTCGAAGGAAAACATCACGCGCCCCCTTGTCTAAAGTGCCAAAGCGGCACAGCCTCCCAAAAAGAAATAGAATCTCTTTCCGTTGACAATCTGGACTTGACCGTTTCCGCCTCCAATGTGACGGCGTTGTTAGTCTCATTGGTGGCGCCTTAGCCCTGCTCGTATCCTTGGGGGTTGTCCAATGAACGTTTGCGACAACGGGCAAATTAGGTGAGGCGCTGAATCCTTCGAGACACCTGGTGCCTGGAAGTGGATTGACACAGGCATCGGAGATAAGATCTGTCTGTTGGCACGTGTAACTCGGGGTGGCCGTTTGTGACGTCGATCATGGAGATGGAGCAGCCCAGGTACCGTGCAGGAGGTGCTATGTGCAAGACAGCCACAAAAGGGCCAGGAAGTGTCGAGGTCGTGTAAGAGAACCCGGGCGTCTCTTCAGTCTCGGCGAACTTGCAGACCAAACGCACGCCTCTAGCCGTGTATTGAGACAGCATACCGAACCAGAAAGCTCTGTCGGCAAACACAGAGATGACCTGCTCGTCATTCTCATCGACAGTAACCAGAAGTGGGTAATTCTTTTTGCATTGCTGCTGTCGCCGTAACTCCATGCCAAACCCCAAAACAATTCCACCCTTGACCCGGCAGCACCTCATCATTCCCGCTGCAGGACGACCAGTAAGCCCATCAACCCCAGCATGACCGTCTTGAGCCACGGGTGCTCGCTGAGGAGAATCGTGACGTAGCCCACGAAGGGGATGAAGGCCACGACGCTCCCTATTATGTCCTTCCTCTCGAGGTAGTCCTGCCCCCTCGCGTACAGGTCCGTGTCGTCGGCGCCGTTGTTGTCGCCTTTTGTGAGGAGCTTCGCTTTCGGTCTGTCCACAGCACACCTTGGTCAGCATCTCCGCCGTAATTCCTGTGGAAACTGAAGAAGCACTCACCCGTTGCCAAACTTTCTCACCACCCTGTGGACGATGGGTATCTCCTTGTCCTTCACGTTGTAGACCACTATCTCTCCGACCTGTTTGCGCAGTATTGTTAGCCGCTATTCGCCATCGAGAGCTTTGCAACTGGGACAGCATACATCCGTCTCCTGCACCCAGTTCCTGTTCCACAGAAAGAGAAGATCCCCCCGCTGGAAGGCAGGCTCCATGCTCCCGCTGAGCACCACGACTATCGGTGACGGCGAGTCTGTGACAACCGAGAGACCTTTCCACATCTGTTTCATGCACAATGTTAGCTCGTGCCAGCGTTGACTGGGAAGGTAGGAGGGAGGGGCGCACCATGAATGCCGTCGACAGAATCAGTCCAAAGTTGAGCAACTGCGCGGCCGCTTGCCGCGGGTTCCCCAAGCTGGAAAGCATTGCGACACGGCACAATGGGGTGTGTAGACGTCCGTTGAGTGTGGAAGTGTGGTGGTGCAAGCCGGGGAAGAGCTCGATCGTTCGGATTTCGTTGTTCGGAGCTTCAGTTGGAGACGGGGGACACGGTGACATCTCCAAATGGACAAGTCGGCCGCGTTTGGTTGGCGGAGCGCGGCGGGAAGTGGGGCAACGCCAAGATATTTGGAGCTTGCTCACCGTGGTGAGAACTTGACACCTTGATGGCCAGGATAGGGTAGGTATCTTCTCTTGACAACTGCCCTGCACGTAGCAAGGAGCAGGACGACCTTCCCTTTTTTTTTCCTGTTCTCCGGCCCAGTTTCCGGATCAGTTTCCTCTCCGCTATGATTCTTTGAGCTTTCCATTTCGCGTTCGTTCCACTCCATCCTGCCATCCTCGATGCTTCCAAACTGTGAGGCATCGCTGGTTATGCTTTCTCTTCGACACTCTTCTGCGAAGCGGCTCCTGCTGGTAACGATGTGCCGCCCGGTCGGCTGGCGTTCAAGTGAACCAGATGCCGAAACTTGTTTTGCATGCTCCGAAGCCTTCCGTTTCTCTTTTGCATCCTATTCTCCTACAATTGACTAGGCTGGCAGTATCTGTTGCACCATTACTTGGGACAGTCTTGTATGACAGATATGTCATCTATATTTACCTCTACCATGCCTAACGACAGGACTCCCCTTCTGCCGGCCACGCAACCCGTGCAGGAGCTCCCTCCGCCGTTGCGATACCTCGTTCGAGACCATGTACCCTCCCGTGACCCTCCGCTTGCAGGTCTCTGTGCTGACCTCTGCAGCCCATCTTCCTCCGCGCATGCCACTCGCCCTGGACATTCATCCCTCAAACCACCCTAATCTGGGCTCGCGGCATCATCGTTGTTTACCTCACTCTCCTCGCGCCCGTGCTCTTCAACCTCGCCACCAACCGCGATCCAGCCAGCAGTAACTGGTCGATAGCCTTCGACTTCTCCATCATCAGCTTCACCCTCCTATGGCTGTACCACGCCATTGTCTTCGTTTGTCTTGCCTCCCTATCCCCTCCACACCTACTGGGAGCCTAACAGCTAGCAGACCTGGGCGAACACCCACTGCCGCTGGGCCGAAATAGATGAATACGACGACTCCTGGCGCGCCCGTCTCCTCCGCGCCATGTCCCCTCCTGTGCAGCGACCAGGTGACCGCAAGCGCTTCTGGTTCAGTCTGTTCTACACGACCACGCAGGTCTTTGCCCTGGTCAACGCGCTGGTGTACTAGGTTGTCCTCGTGCCGCGGGGTTATGGCTACAGTCTCTCCCTGGTCAAGCCTATGTTCAGGGAGGTGAGGGTCGTGGACCCGGCTGGGCTGTTGACGTTTTGGACCGTGAACATCTGGGGCGTCACTGTGCTCGTTGTCTTGGGGGAGGTGATGTTTTTGAACAATGTCAAGCGACAGGTTGTGAGTTACCCATGCGACGCAGAGTGAGGTTGCCAACCTGACATTATCTAGCCCATCACAGGCCACGTCCTCGGTCTGGCTGCCTTACCGGCCGCGTACGTCAACTGGACAGCTGTCGGGAAGGTCATGACGGGCCGCAGTCCGTACTGGTTCCTCGATCCCGACGTTGTTGACGGTCTCTCGTGGATGGTGCTGTATGCCGCTGGGTTTGTCGCTCTGGGACCCCTAGGTATGTCATATGCTCTGATGGAGAAGCAAGCCAGCTAACAGTTGTCGCAGGCTTTGCTCTTCTGTATGGGCTCATTGGCGTGCGTGAGAAAGCTACGCGGCGGGGGGGCGGCGGCACCTAAGCTGCGACCTCGCTCAATCAATTACAGAATGATGGATGGGGGACATAAGGCGCATTGGCCCTGACGAGACAGAGTATTGCAATGTGTTTCCCAATAGTCTTCATGCTCGAGTCATCCGAAAGCTGGCCTCGCCTTACTACCACTGTCAGCCAAAACACAAGAAGAACCTGTTGCCGTCTCAACTCCCCAACACAGGGAGGCGCCAGGACCTCGAATGCCATATGGTCATGCCTTCATCTCTTGCATCAAATCCGCTTCCACGGCCCTGTTCATCCATCATTACAGCATGCTTCACTCCGCTCGCGACAACGCCGTTTCACGAACAGCCACAGCTATTTCCGCCTCCAAAAGACCACGACAGCCATGTCACTCCTCCAACCATCCATTCCCAATGTCCTCACATTATCCCAGGAATAATCTGCCAGCCAGATACAAGCACGGCGTGATGATGAGTATCGCGCAGACCACCACGAGTCGCATGCGATAATTGTCTTTTTCTGTCGCTTCTTGTTCGGGAGAGATCAGGTCTGCGTCTTCTTCGATGTCGTCTGTCGCGACTCGAGTATAGCCGGAATTCCACATGACTTTTGGAATAAAGTCAGAGTTCGTTGGAAACCACTCGAAAAGTTTTGATTGTTGTGTTCAATCTATTACAGATTGTGGTTGAACAAACGAGTGGTTTTGAATTGTGTAAGTCGCCGGGTTGAACAGGCTTGGGTTTCAGGTGGGCGTCCTCGTCTCTTAAAAGCTTCCCAGGCGGCTGCGCAGTTCAGCTTCCAGCTCCCTGCTGCATCTCTACGGCGCAGTTTCGGGAGACTCAAGATCGTTCCCCCTATCGAACGCAGGCATTGGTCTGTCCGCCAGTTTGGTCCGCGCCATCATTATTCACCAACATCGGCCCTTCTCATCTTCACTGTGTTTGTTGGTCAGACAACGCGCAATCGAGCATCCGTCATTGCAACACGTGTACACGTGACTCACCGGGCTTGTAAGTGCTCATCCTCAATTCACTGATGCCCAACGCTGACGATGCCAGGTTGAATGCCATGACGAATTCATACCCAGTTGGCCAGCTCACGCGGCTCAATCGAATTGCTATAGGTGAGGTAACCGGCTGTTATACGCTGATCTTATCAGACACAGCCATGGCCTTCATGCAAGCTGGGACCATTCACGGACGCGACGCCGTCTCTGCACACGCGCCGGTACCCATCGTGCCTTGGTACGACCGACTTACACGACCCCACACACATGGGTTAGGTACCAATGGCGCGACATCCTCACCAAGGTTGCCCTGCATGGCCGGCAACGATATAAATACAAGCCTCGCCCACCCCTTCGTTTGCGCTGTTTCTTCTGGTTTTCTCTCCCTCCCCCCACTTACACACAACCAAAGGGTCGCAAAGCTTTCAGCTGGAGACTGTATCTCGAAGCGTAGTCTTGTCATCTCGTCACTCGTTCTAGAGGTACTTCTCCGCCCGGACCCTGTCAATACCTTCTTTTGTGCGTGCTCTCTCTCTCTCTTTTCCTCTCTCTTTTCTGGTCGTTTTGCCTGTTTGTCCGGACGACTATCCCACTCTTTTCGTCGCTCTCTCCAAGTTTCCATCGTTCCGCATTCGATTACCGACCGTCTTCTTCGAGCCATCAACATTCGTCGAATTACTGCCGCAAACGATCACCATGTTCAAGCGCTCGTTCCGATCCCGCGACGCTGCGCCCTCCCAGAGGGAGGGCCCGACGGTGCCACCCATGGATTCGCAACACCGCGTGGACAAGTCTGCGAGGCTGACGAGGAGGAACGGCCCCGGTTCGGTGCGGGATCCCCAGAAGCTGTCGAAACTGCAGCGGTCGCTCAACGGCGAGGAGGCCTCGCGCATGCACCAGCAGTCCCAACAGCAGCATGCGCCGAGGTTCGCTGATAAACCCACCCCGCCGACCCCATCGCCCATCGTCACCATGACGGTGGGTAGGGAAGGGCGACTGTTTGCGGCGCACGAGGACGTCCTGTGCCAGTCCCCTTTCTTCGAGAGGATACTGCGCGGGACCTACTTCGATGCGCAGAGCAAGAGGATATCGCTCCCGGAGGAGGAGCCAGAAGTCTTCAGCGCCGTCCTCGAGTACCTCTACAAGGGCGACTACTACCCGCGCTTGCTGCACAACAAGCCGCGCAACTCTTGGGAGCTCGAGGACTCGCTTCTATCCCCGTCATCGCGCCGGGCCACGCCCCAAACCTCCCCGGCCATGACGGATCACAACAACAACTCACCTAACATTGGAGGTGGCCGCGCAGGCACCATGCCAAACACCCCTCAGGCCGTCGAGGCGACGGTGTTCCTCTCCAGCGTGGGCCAGCACCTGCTCCGCGACACGGTCATCTACTGCGCCGCGGACCGGTACGAGCTGGAGGAGCTGAAGAGGCTCGCGCTGCGGAAGCAGGGGCTCCAGTCGGGCATCGACGTGGGCACCATCCTCCGCAGCGCGCAGTACTGCTACGCGCACACGCCCGACTCGGACAGCCGCCTGCGCGCCCACTACCTGGCGCTCATCATCCGGTGCCGCAAGACCTTCAAGCGGAGCGGCACCATGCAGGCCGAGATGGAGAAGTGCGGCGACTCGGCCGTCTACGGTGAGGGCAGCGGGAAGCTGTTCTTCGACCTCTTTGTCGCCATGTGCAACCACCTCGACGACGTCATTGATGCGAGCAACGCCCGTACCCCTAAGACTGTCTGAGAGGTTTGTGTGTGGAACTGTACAGTATTGGTTCTTCTGGTTTTCTTTTGCAAGGTGCGTATAAGCTGGAATCTCGAAGGGCTGGACTGAAATACGGGTTGTATGAGAACGGGGTTGTCGTTCTTGCGCTGACTCCTCTTTTCGCTCGGCGTTGGCGTTCTTTTCTCGTTTGCAGCTCTGCACAAGTCTTCATCAGATTGGAAACACCATTAAGGAGACTCCCACATCTTCACTTCTCACGGAGGTTGGCCGACCTATTCTGATGTACTGATTTGACAGAGCGAGAGGGAGGGCTGTTAATGCGGAGGTACACGAAGAGAAAAAGGAGCCCAGACTGCTTGGAGGATGGCCCGTCCCCTCTGCTCTCCTACTGGTTTCTGTTTTGGCTTGATTTCACCACTCTGCGAACACCTACGGAAGACTACCGGACTGCTTTTTGTTCTCTGCGTCGGAACTGGACCGGTTTCGCTTCTCCGTGATGCATCAGATTGGTTCTATTCGCTGGTTCGAATGATCACGGAGAAAGCAACAAAGAGACCGGTCCAGGGAAAGACGTGGTAGAAGTATCATTAAAACAGGAAGATGTGGCTCCCCGTCAGTCCCTCATCGTCCATACCCGACAAGAACAACTACGCGACGCCGTCCAACGCACTGGGACTGATACCCCCAACTTCCATCTCCCAAAAAAACAACACATCCCCAGCGTTGCTTTTTTTGCGTTCTTTTCATCTTGCTTTCGGCCTACTGGCTTTGGACTCTTCGGATACCGGTTCGGGGGAAAGACAATCTCTTGCTTTTTGGTTCAACGTTTCTCACATTGGCGTCGGAACATGCGAGCATAGGCTTTCTGTCTTTCAACAAAATTTCAGACTGGACAACCCCAGAGAAACGAGCAGTGGAGGATACCTTCGCGAAAAGGGGGTAATAACAACAACGGCAACAAAACCGACACCACAGGCTGGCGCGACCTTTTCACACAAACCTTCGCTGCCGTACATCGCTTTTTCTTCTCTTTCATTTGTCACAGGGGAAATGGTGATGGTGTAGTTTTCCTTTTGGGCCGAAAGCAAGAAAAGACGACGGGCCTGCATGGTTTCCCCAGCGTAGGGATATATACGGCTGGCGGTCACGCTCATTTGTAATGACTTGATGATGATTAACGACTTCTTGACGAAATCTTTCGTCGGGCTGGATGAAGCAACGCGATAGAGGGAGGGATTAGAGGAGGGCTGTGTGTCCCTAGAGGATCATGTCTCTTCTCTTACCTCTTGTTGTCTTGCGTGTGCTGACGGCCCCGTTGGCTGTTGCTACGCCCGCTTGAAGGGCTAGGTAATAGGAGATTTAGGCCACCTCCACCTACTGATTCACTTGATCCTCGTGATGTGATCTGTCCATGTTCTTTGCATTGCCACAAACGCTCACGGAGAGTTGTTTAAGCCCACTCGACCTCAAAATCCCTGAACTCAACCACCAACTCGCTGCTCACCTCCTTGTCAGGCCTAGCAGCCAGCGCCTCAACCGTAAGCTCCCACTTCCCGACCTCCTCGTCGCCGCCGCCGTAAATCCACGTAATCTCCCTCAGCGGCACCTTCGTCCCGTCCTCCAGCACGCGGAACACCCAGAAACTCGGGCCGTGGTGGTCCCCCTGCTTCTCGACCGAGACGGTAGTCCACACCTTCTCCTCGCCTCCCTTCTCACCGACATCAGGGGAGCGGTCGCCCACGCTCCAGTCCGCCCAGTTCTCGCAGTTCACGGTCGACAGGCGCGGGGCGGAGTTGTAGAACTCGACGCCGGTTTTGATCCATCTGGGCGGAATGGCGGAGGGAGAGGTGGTGGTGGACCGGGGACGGAAGGAGAGGAGGAGCCCGCCCTGGTCGTATTGCGCTGCGGACGAGAAGGGGAAGGAGAAGGAGATGCGGGCTGAGAGGAAGGAGGACAGTGGCGCTGTGCGGGTGGCGCCTGAGGGGGGAGGGGCGGTTGGGGCTAAGGTGGGGGTGTTAGTTGGTGGTTGCGGTGCTGGGGAGGGAGAGAGGGAGGTTACCGTTGAAGATGGTGGTTGATGGGGGTTTGCGCCAGACGTCTGTGCCGGGGGCGGCAGAGATGGAGAAGGTTTGGGATGACATGGTGGTGGTGTTCAGGGGTATCTAGGAAGTCACTTGAAGACTTGGCGAGAGATGAAGAAGATGCAGCGATGATGGATTGAGCCCAAGAATGAGCGAGGTAAATAGCTACTTATAGACTTCTATCTGTGGGCATGGCACGTTGCTTGACCTCCTCCATTACCTTTGAATATCCGGTCTTCGGCGACACAAACGGCGACACGGGCCGCTGCGACACATTACCGCGGGGAAACATCATCAGGAATGGCGCGCCGGTTGCTTCGGGGTGCCGGAGTTTAACCGCATACCTCAGCAAGAGTCGTGGCACAGGTGCTGCTTGGCATCTGTTCGTGCATATTTGCGAGAGTTACACGTGCGAGAAGGCGGAATACTCGCTGTAATTAACTGGTGAAACGAGAGCTGACGGAAATCAGGCAGAAAAGGCAGGAAAGGTCAATAAAAAGGCGCCGCCTTGCTTCCATCTGAAATCGAACTCAAGAGTCGGCGGGGTCGATGCAAGTGACTCAGGTGGCCCGTGCGTCACGTCGCTTTTGATTTTGGGAAACCCCCACCATTTTCCACTCGACCAACCCACCGCTTTTTCTCTCACGTCCCGAAACAAAGCTTCGGGCCCCACCACAGAATCCCGTTGAACATTTTTGCCATCACCAGTATCCTTCCACCCTTCCACTCATCAAATGGTTGATGCTGCCTCTGTCCAATGGTATAACATCGTTTAAGGGGGTGAAGCACTTTCTCGCCTTGAGAGTCCGGTATTGCTTGCAATCGCAACCGGCTGTCGTCACTACATCTCGGTAGCCTGGTTGGCGACGTTTTCTCGCTTTGTCCCAGCATCAACGCGTCTCATCGACCTCGCGTTGGGCACCTCACAGCCTCCCGACTTACACGACTCATACAACCTATACAACCTCATTCCACATATCGCCCGCCATGTCGGGCATCGCCAAACCACCACCCGTCAAGCGGCCACCCGGTGGACCCAAGGGCAAGCCGCTCCGGAAACCAAATGCAGTCCGCCAGATCATGGAGAGAGAGCAGCGGGCTCGGGAACAGTCGGCCGCCGCTGCAAAGGCCGCCGCAGCAGCAGCAGCAGTCTCGGGCACCACGGCTATCTCCAGAGGCAACTCCCAGTGTCCGAACAAGGCCTGTCCGAACCCGAACGTCGTCGACGGCACCTGTCAGACCTGTGGTCGTGTCGCCGACGAGAGCAACATTGTCTCCGAAATTACCTTCGGCGAGACGTCGTCCGGTGCTGCGATGGTCCAGGGTAGCTACCTCGCAGCCGACCAAGGAGGAGTCCGGATCAATGGCGGTCCAGCATTCCGGCGCGTAGCCGGCAGTGGCGCCGGTGAGGCTCGAGAGCGGTCGCTCAAAGAAGCCAAGATCCTCATGCAGCAGTACGCCCACCGCCTCAACCTCGCGCCGTCAACTGCCGACAGCGGGTTCCGTCTCTACCGGATGGCCTCCATGAACAACTTCGTCCAGGGCCGGCGCATAACAAACGTCGTCGCCATGTGTCTGTATGCGGCTTGTCGCAAGGAGGGCATCCACAAGGTCATGCTGATCGACCTCGCGGATTTGTGCAAGGAGGATGTCTTCCGGCTGGGCCGCAACTTCAAGGCTTTCCAGGCCAAGTTCCCCGAGAATAAGGAAGGACCCCCGCCACCCGTCCTGGAGGACCTCATTTACAAGTTCGCGTCGAAGCTCGAGTTCTACGAGGAGAACAACAAGATCGCCCTCTCCGCCGTCCGCATTGCGAAGCGTATGCAGGCCGATCACATGACTCACGGTCGGCGGCCGGCCGGTATCTGCGGTGCAGCCGTCATCATGGCTGCTCGGGCGCACAGCTTTCGGCGGACCGTTAGGGAAGTCGTTTATATCGCCAAGGTCACCGAGCACACCATCCAGCAGCGAATGGACGAGTTTGCAAATGTGCCCTCTGCTCAGATGACCATTGACGAGTTCCACAGCAATGAGTTCCTAGACGAGCAGTTCGACCCGCCGGGCTGGTACAAGCAAACCGCGGCGTGGAAGGAGAAGCACCCGGGTCGGAAGAGGAAAATCCGCGAAACAGATGATGACGAGGAGGGATCAGCTACCCCGGAGCAGAGCGCGGAGAAGCGCCGGAGACTCGACGGGACGCCACAGCCTGCCTCATCCGACGCTGCTACCGCCGCAACAACCGCCAACGCAGCGACATCAGTGCCAGTCGATACTCGACTGATGCTGTCTCCCCCGCCTTCCCAAACACCGGGCCAGCTGCAGTCGAACCCGTCCCAGAACATCGACAAAGACGGCTTCGTGATCCCACAACTCCCAGGCAAAGGCTCGGAACCCGCTGTGACCGGCGAGGAGGCAGCTGCGATCGTGTCTGCCCGCGGTGGTGACGGCGAGCTTAACATGCTAGCGGAGGAATTCGGCGACCCCGATGCAATCCCCGAGCGCAGCACCGAGGCAGCCATGGCCGCGGCACAGGGCATCATAATCCCAGGACTTACCGGCAAGAAGGGCGCCCCTGGCTCACCGGGCAAAGGGAAGAGCAAGAAGCAGTCTACCGACAGGGGCAACAGCCTGGCCTTCGACGAAGAGTGGCGTGCGGACGAGGCAGCCCTGGAAGAAGACGTGGAGACGCTCCTGCACGACAAGGAGCTAATGTCCATAGCCGTCGAGGAAGTTCGGAAAGAAGGCAACGCGCGAGCTGCAAGCCTGCTGGAAGAATTCGCCCACGAGCAGCGCATCGACCACGAGCTCACAACAGCCTTGCAGCAATCCCACTCCGGCCAAGCTCCCCTGCCCACCCCGGCATCCACCCAGATCTCAGCCACGCCATCCGCCACGCCGTCCGTCGGCCCCACTGTCGCACTAGGCTACGCTGCCCGGTCGACCAAGGTCAAGGACGACCCCACCGTCACAGAAGACGAGTTTGCCGACGACCCAGAGGTTCTGAACTGCCTGCTCAACGCCGAAGAGGCGGCCAAGAAGGAGATGATCTGGACGAACGAGAACGAGGACTGGATGCGCGAGCGGCAGCTGAAGGAGCACAAGAAGAAGCTCGCCGCGAAAGGGCCGCCGAAGAAGACGCGCAACCGCAACCGCGTGCCGCGCATCGGCGAGGGCCAGGCCAGTCCCGCCTCCTCGGCCGGCGATGCCGCCATCAACCAGCTCAAGATGCGGACTGTGTCCAAGAAGTTGAACTACGACTTGATGAACTCCATCCAGAATAACCTGTTCAACGAGAAAGGGAAGGGCTACCACCGTACCGAAAGCGCGTACGGCGGCAGCACGGTCGGGACCAACACGGCGGCTGGTAGCAGGGAGAGCAGCGTTGCGCCCAGCGAGGCGGGGACGGAGGTCGATACCCAGATGGAGGAACCTGATGCTGTGGCTACGTCCAAGGCTGCTACCCCTGCACCGGTCATCAACGGGAAGGATAAGGAGAATGTCGCGGACGCAGTACCGGCCGCTACGTCTAAGCCAGACGAGGAGGTTCCCCAGGAAGAAGAAGAGGAGGAGGAGGATTACGACCAGACGAACTACGAGGAGGATCAGACGGAGTACCCGGATGAGATTGATCCGTTTGCCGATAACGCGGGCGGGTATGAGGAGGAGGAGTGGTAGAGTCGTTCATTCTCGTTTTGATGGGCGTGTTATGCGACAAGGTACCTGGTCTACGGATAGACACTTGGTTGGGATTTGATTATCAAAGGCGCACGGCGCACAGGGAAAACGATGTCATGCATGTATTATGTTAGAGAGGGGCGTCGGAAGGTCATTGGGAGGGATAACGAACTATGCTAGGCTGGTAGAGGATATTGAACATTGATTCGATTAACTGCTGTGAAGCTATGGTGGAGTCTGCTTGCTTATGCTGTGCTGGCTCTTACAGAGCCTTCTAGCAGCAGTACGTACCAGTGCAAAATCAGAAGTTCAGGTTCTTGCCTGAGTGTTTCCCCGGTGCAATGCTTTCCTCGTTAGCATTGTCGCCTGCGTCGGCGTTAAGCGGTGCTGCTGTTGATGGGATTAAGTGGAGCGCGGTAACAATGGCCTTTGTCACCAGACAAGGACGGGCTTCAGGTTTTCCAACTTTATGCCAAGTTTCAGAACATCCTGCATCTTCGTCTTTCTGTTGTCTGTTTTGAACCCGTCACCCATCTCGTCGGGACGTCTTTCGTTTAATCACAGCGTGTAGAATATTACCGCGTTGTTACGCTCGCTCGTTTAGAAATAGTCGTCAATCGTTTGACGCCAGTGAGACTTATACGAGTTCTCGACGTCATCTCGCCATAAGAGACTGTGGTCGATGACCAGCTCTCACTCTGGTTCCGGATAGACCTCGATAAAAAGAATCTGTCCTGGTATATGCGGACAACATGGGAGGAGAAACGCGTCGCACCCCGTGACAAGTGGACGCAATGAGGCCCGACACCATGACCGTTGAAGAAGTGGCCGTGGAGAAGCCAGCCGGAACAACACGGATCCCTCTCGAGGGGTGGACGACAAAAGCGCGCAAATGGTACCGCAAATACCTCCCAGACCTTATTCTCCGCCAGAGACGTCTCCAACCAAGCAAGGACGGCCGCCACGTCCCGTTGGACCTGCATCGCCAGGACGATGTCCTCATCGACGAGCGCCGCGGCCGTCCGTACATATCCAACGCCATCCGGACGTCGCGGTACACGCCCTTCGACTTCCTCCCCAAGCAGATCTACTTCCAGTTCTCTCGGTTGGCCAACTTCTACCTGCTCTGCGTCGGTGTGCCGCAGATGATACCCGGGCTGAGCACGACGGGCAACTACACCACCATCATCCCGCTGCTGTTCTTCATCACGCTCATGGTGGCTAAGGAAGGGTTCGACGACTGGAGACGCCACCGGATGGATACCGTCGAGAATGCGCGCCAGGTGAACGTGCTGAGAAGGGTACCGGAGACGGATGAGTTCGCCTGGACAGAGGTCAAGTGGAGGAATGTGCGAGTGGGGGACGTGGTCAAACTCACCCGGGACGAGGATGTACCTGCTGACATGGTGCTGCTGCATGCCGACGGGGACAGCGGCTTTGCGTATGTCGAGACCATGGCGCTTGACGGTGAGACCAACCTCAAGAGCAAGCAGGTGTCGGCCGCTTTGGAAGGTTGTGATACGGTTGAGGGGATCGCCAGTTGCCGCGCTGAGTTTGTGGTTGAGGACCCCAATCCGGATCTTTACAGCTTCAACGGGAGGGTTTCGGCCGGCGAGAAGACCCTCCCCTTGACACTCAGCGAGATCGTGTATCGAGGCTCGACGCTGCGGAACACTCCGCAAGCCATCGGCATCGTGGTCAATACGGGCGAGGAGTGTAAGATCAGGAAGAACGCGAACCAGCACCCCAGCGCCAAGAAGCCGGCCATGGAGAAGATTGCCAACAAAATCGTCATATCACTCGTCTGCTACGTCGTCTTGCTGTCGGTCGGGTGCTCCATGGGGTACATCATCTGGCAGAGGTCGACGGAGCGCAAGTCCTGGTTTGTGGCTATTGCACCGGTCAAGTTCGTCGAGATCATCGTCGGCTATCTGATCCAGTTCAACAACGTCATCCCTCTGGCGCTGTACATCAGTCTGGAGATTGTCAGGGTCGGACAGATGCTCACGCTCAACTGGGATGTCGAGATGTACGACGAAGTAAGCGACACTCCGGCGAGGTGCAACACGAACACCATCCTGGAGAATCTGGGTCAGATAGGGTACGTCTTCTCCGACAAGACGGGCACGTTGACGGAGAACGTCATGAAGTTTCGGAAGATGAGCATTGCGGGGACATCGTGGCTGCACCCGGTCGGGGTGGACGAGAGCCCTGCCAAAGACAACGCAACGGAGTCCGTCCTGGTCAAGCAGGCGTCGCTCCAGGTGCCATCGTTTGAGCCGGTGGTGTCAGAGCCCACAACGACAGACCTTCTGCGACATATACGGTCTAACCCAACTTCTGACTTCTCGAAGCGCGCGACTGAGTACATCCTCGCCATGGCCCTCTGCCACACGTGCTTGCCAGAGGTTGGGGACGGGGAAATCAGCTTCCAGGCCGCTTCGCCGGATGAGCTGGCTCTTGTCCAGGCCGCAAGAGACTTGGGATATCTCCTCGTGGAGAGATCAGCCCGCTCTATCAAATTGGAAACCAACGATCAGCGGGGAATCAAGTCCCGTCAGACCTACCAGGTCCTCGACATCATCGAGTTCAGCAGCAAGCGGAAACGTATGTCCATCATCGTGCGGTGTCCCGACGGCAAGATCTGGCTGATCACGAAAGGCGCCGATTCCACCATCTTGCCACGCCTGAGGCTTGCGCACCTCGCCATGCAGCAAGCCAACGAGGTCCGCCAGAGCATCCAGCTGGAACGCGAGATGGAGCGAACGAGCGAGGCCTACGAACCCCGGAACAGCTTCGGAGGGCGGCCGAGCCTGGTGCTGCGGAGGAGTACCACAATCTCGAGGATGATCTCGGCCGAACAGAGCCGAAGCAAGTCGTTCGACGTCAGCCGCAAGTCCGCGGACCGGCTGAGACCACAGATCGGAATTCGTGCCCTTTCATACGGAGGCAGCCTCATTCCTGGGCAGCGAGCATCCATGGATATCACCCCGGGCCGGCGGTCCACGTCCAAGAACATACCTTTCGGGAGCGACTCGACTATCTTTAGCCAGTGCTTCCGCCATCTTGACGGGTTCGCGAATGAGGGTCTGCGAACCCTGCTCTTTGCGCATAGGTACCTCTCAGAAGAGGAATACACATTGTGGAAGAAGGGTTACGATGAGGCGACAACGTCGCTGGTAGACAGGCAAGAGCGCATTGAAGAGGAAGCTGAGCTGATTGAGCAGTCGCTGGAACTCACTGGTGCTTCCGCCATCGAAGACAAGCTGCAGAAGGGCGTACCTGAGACTGTCGACCGACTACGCAGGGCGAATATCAAGGTCTGGATGCTCACGGGGGACAAGAGGGAGACGGCAATCAATATCGCGCATTCTGCGAGGATCTGCCTGCCTGCGTCGCAGCTATTCATCCTGGATGTCGTGAAGGGTGATCTTGAGGGACAGCTCGCTGCGATCATGGAGGACCTGGGGCTGGACACACCGACGCGCATTACGGTCCGCCATTCGGTCGTGGTCATTGATGGCTCCACGCTGGCGGTCATCGAAGATCCCAACTCTGTCGCTCTACAACAGCTCTTCTCCACGCTCATTCCGGCAGTCGACTCGGTCATCTGCTGCCGCGCATCCCCCGCGCAGAAGGCACGCCTCGTACGGTCTATCCGCTCAAACTTGTCCATACGGCCGAGGGGCATATTCCACGCTCTCTTCCATAGCACGAAGCCACTAACACTCGCCATCGGTGACGGCGCCAACGACCTGGCCATGATAGCAGAAGCCCACGTCGGCGTCGGCATATCCGGCAAGGAAGGGCTACAGGCAGCGCGCGTGGCCGACTACAGCATCGCGCAGTTCCGCTTCCTGTCGCGCCTGCTGCTGGTCCACGGGCGGTGGAACTACGTGCGGACGGCACGCTTCATCCTGGCCACGTTCTGGAAGGAGGTGTTCTTCTATCTGCCTACCGCGCTGTACCAACGGTCCAACGGTTATACGGGCACGAGTCTGTACGAGAGCTGGAGTTTGACGGTGCTGAACACCCTCTTTACCAGTCTATGTGTGGTGGCTGTGGGGATATACGAGCAGGATCTGAATGCTAATACCCTCCTCGCCGTGCCAGAGTTGTACGTGTTTGGACAGAGGAACATGGGGCTAAACATGGCCAAGTACGGCCGCTGGATGGTCGGCGCCGTTATCGAGGGTCTTGTGGTGTGGTTCGGCTGCTGGGCTGGATACGGCCACGTCTGGGGTCCCGGGAGGGACGAGGGTCTGTTCGCACTGGGCAACTTGGTGTTTACAGTGGCCATCATGTGGATCAACCTGAAGCTCCTGTAAGCTCCTGTGCTTAACCACTTCTTCCGGCAGTTGGCTAACATTTTCTCAGCATCATAGACCCGCACCACAAAACAATCATCATCCTCGGCTCCTTCCTCATAACCGTCGCGGGCTGGTGGGCGTGGCAGTTCTTCCTCTCCGGCGCGTACAGCACGGGCGAGGTCTCGCCGTACGCCGTCAAGCACGGCTTCACATCGACCTTCGGGCCGGACTGGATGTGGTGGCTGACGCTGGTCGTCGTGCTGGGCGCCCTGGCGACGGGGGAGCTGGCGTACCGGGCGTTGCAGCGGTCGCTTCGGGCGATGAAGATCTGGAAGAAGCGCGCGGCGGAGGAGAGGACGGCCGAGGAGCTGGACGTCGAGACGTGGCAGGAAATGGAGAAGTATGCGGAGGTTGGGGATATGCTGAGAAGTCAGGCGCGTGCTTGAAGACGACGTGGAGCTCGTGGCGGTTGTTGGGCGTACGTATAATGTTAAGATACCCTTTTATTTGCGATCCAGGACGGCTGGCTACATATTAGAACTGGCGGTATTATACACGGGATCCGGATTACATACTGGAATTGCAAATACTACTTGTTGTTACCTTACACATCTGATCCTCTAGTTAGCAATTCTGCACACCTACCCTACAGCATCTCTCCACTTCCCACTTCCCACATCCACGTCACCGCCATTCTGCCATCAATCAGATCTCTTGACACGAGATCGTCTCCATCACACAAGCACAAATCCAAACCAAGCTAGCAAAAACTCTTCATATGTCGCAATACGGATCAAAATTTTCATCTCCATTCGAGCGAGCATCCACTCGACAACATCAGGATTTCCATTAATCATACGGCCTACTGGCCCAATGGCTAAGGCGTTCGGCTTCGAACCGAAAGATTGCAGGTTCGATCCCTGCGTGGGTCAGATTTATTTGCGGATTTGATGTTTCGAGGGTGGTTGTGCAGCACCTCTTTTTTGTTGGTTTTGGGGGTTTGCTGGTGTTTCGGGAGGTGCATGTTAATCAAGTCTTAAAGTTAAGACGGTCGTATCTTCGTATCTTGTTCTTTTGCTATTTCAGTTATATTGTCGTCCGGTTTATTTCTGTATGCTAGTCTTAAGTTGAGACGGTGGCGTGTAAGTGCCTTACGGCCTATAGGTATCGAAGATTAGGGAAGATGAGACGAAGGGGCCGTTGTCTCTTTTGCACGGAATTCTACTGTTACGTGCCATGCGCCATTCTTAAGAGCCGCCTTCAAACAAATGGGGGTGAGCGAGGTGTTGCAAGTGCTGCCTGTCCTTTTGCATACTGGTCTTAACCCTGGATGTGGTGATGCATCGCCAACGAAGGTCACGGAAGTCAAGGGACGACAGGGCCATTGTTTTCTTTTGCATTTACCTCTAACTGTCTTGGACCATGCGCAAGCCTCTGGAGTCCGGTTGTCAACAACAGGGGGCAGACAATGTGTTACAAGTTCTGTCGCCTCTGTCGCCTGCATTATCCAAAGCCGCGCCACAGGATTGCAAAAATTCAACAGCAATGGTCCAAATATGGCAGTCAAAATGTGCCACTTCCTGCAAGGGACAAATACGAACCCCCTGTATGTAAGAAGGGCGCCGTTATGCACAAAGACATTGTCTCCCATATCGTCTTTGTCTCCTGCACAAGACGGTTGTACGACACCATGAACAAAAGGTCTTGTCTATGAAAGAGCACCCAACCTAGATGGCGTGGGCATATGTATAAGAGGAATCCGGGCCTCTACTATTATTTTTCTCGATCCCGTCCTCACACAACACACTACAAACATACTCTTCCAACAACCTTTAACGAACTTCAACGAAATACACACACGACTCTCAAGAACAACTCGCTTCCCGACAAGATCGAGCCCGATTTCGCTATGTCTTCCTGGAGGCCCATTGAGCTGCGGAATCACGAGGAGATGGAAGAGATAGAGATCGACGAGACGGGGGTCGACGAGACAGAGATCGAAGAAATAGAGACCGAAGAGATTCTGGGCTCCTGGGTTGGTCCTCGAATTCCTCTAGCAAGCTTGGAGCTTCTCAACGAATGGCCTTCCGAGTTGGAATGGCCCCCCGAACGGCCGTACCACCTTGGACTGGTCAGCTACAAGGTCATCCTCACGGACCGCCCAGGTGGCCCGCGCCAGTTCAACGGCCACTTGGAGGAGTTTTTCCCTGCCCACCTGGATACGGGTGAGATGACACCGACCGCCGATGACTTCTATCATTCCTCGATGTTCCTTACAGACCACTTCACCAACACTATTCGTCGAAGATTTGGTCTCCTTAATGGGGGCTGGTTCCTTTGGATGGTCATCCAAGGAGACAGAAGCTGTATGCCGATCCGTATAGTGGACGGATCGATCCTTGTAGGAGCATTGGAACACTTGAGTCAGTCGTATATCAAGAAGCACCCTTATCAACACTATGTGGTGGTATTCCTCATCTGCATGGACGACCCGGAGACACATAAGAGGTTTTCGGCTCTTCCACAGCCTCGTCGAATCTCTACCAGCAGCGACCAGACAGTCGACGCCTCTCAACGGATTGAGGAAACTGTCTACACGCCGCCAACGACCGTCTGCGAATACGATGGACCCAAGGACGAGCCGAATTCCGCGTCTGAGCAGTCCGATGAAGGACTGAAGCAGATGAAGGATGCAGTCTACGTCGATTCGGCCGAGCTGCCCTTGGGTCTGGACGTTGAATCTCAGTCACCGTCGTCACCGGTTGACGTGCCCGGAGTTCTGGAGACTATTGACACCGACACCAAGAAAGGCACGGACGTAATAGACGGCGATCTCGACTCCATTCTTCCCTTTGCCACCGGTGTAACGGACGAAGAGTGGGCGTTGTGCTGCTCATTCCTGTTCCTGAACCCCCACGAGCACAAGGATCCAGTCAGCAGGTCTGTCCCTATTCCTCACACCGACGTCTCCATCACACCTAGGCAGTATCTGGCGGCTCTTACCATGCTGGGTAGCCGCGAACACCGTGACATCTACGGCGGTGTTCTTGCGGATGTCCCCGGAACGGGCAAGACGCACACATGTATTGCAACTGTTCTTTTGCGGGCTCTGATCGCCTACAACATGGCCGAGGTCAAGAAGGAGTGGGAAACGCGGGACTATGAAGCCTCGAAGGGCAAAGGGTCTCGGGTGTTCAAACACTTGCCTCATGACGCTAGCGCGATTGAGACGTGCCCCTGCGGCAACCTTCAGGGCATCGTGTGTTACGCCAACGCGGAGAGCATTACTCGCATCGTGGGAGGCTCCATGTCTCGCGGAGTCTCTTTGATCCTCGCCCCTCAAGGTGTCATCGAGGAGTGGAAGACATTACTCTTGAAGGCGAAAATGAACCGCAAGTTCTTTGAACCATGCCTTGTCCACACCACTACTCACCGCGAGCTCACAGGCCCTCCCTACTTCGAGAAGAGGTTCCAGCTGAAGGCTACACCTCGTCAGGACGCCTTCGCCAAGGACTACAAGCCGAAGGTCGTGGACTTTGACTACGCTTACACCATCGACACGGAGCCGGCCAAACAGCCCGAGCGATTTATCATCCTTACAACACACCAGATCGCGAAGCTGCGCGAGACGTTCCAGATCCCCGTTATGGTCACCGTCGCCAAGAAGAAGGAGCGCATGCACGTCTATGGTCTTCCCGTCGGCTGTATGCTCGTCGATGAATTTCACAAGGTTCGTACCATGGGAAACCCCGTCGTCGAGTTGGCTCAGGACCACAAGAGGATAATGGGCGACATCACCGAGTTCTGGTCCGTCACTGGTACCACGATGCCCAAGAGCAGCTTCCTCGATCTCGAGTCAACCATTGCTATCTTGGAGCGCCCGACTTGGTCTCAGCCGGACCATATGAACCACGACAAGCGCATCGAATGCTTAAAGGAGCTGGAGAACGCCTACTTTGAAGCCGTTTCTGCTGATAATTGCTCCGAGGCTGCTGTCGAGGCATTCAGGGAGCGTGCGAGCCAATTCTTCGAAGGCCTCATCATTCGCCACACGATGGAGTCTCGCTTCTTCGGCCAGCGCATCACCAAAGTCAAGGAGATGAAACCCGTTAAAATGACCTTCACCACCGCACCCGAGTACTTGGACGACCTACAGGCACTGGCGGATCAAGTCAAGGACAAGATCCGTACCATGACGCAGTCCGATAGCTACGAGCAGGTTGTGCGCTCACTACCGACCTATATCGAGCTGACACCTCTGCAGGTGGCCTCGACCTTCCCGGCCGCTGCTCGTCTGATACTCGACGGCAAGATCAAGTTCGACGTGCCCTCCATGCGCGCCTTGATCAAAAAGGCAAAAGGTGACGTGACAAGCGCGAAGGAATTCACAGACCTCACCGACGCCATCATCTCCGACAGCCCCAAGCTAGCCGAGATCGTCTCCGTCTTCCTGTACATGGAGAAGGACCACTCCGCCCGCCCCAAGCCAGCAGCCGACGGCGATTCCTCCCCCAACAAATCCCTTCGCGAGAACCGGCAGATGAAGAAGCTGGTCGTTATAACCCCCACCCTCGGCGAAGCCATCTTCCTCTACCTGGGCCTCAGGGACCGCCTCTCCTCCATCAGGGGGGCCAAGCCGGTCCTCCTGCATGGCGACCTCCTCGCCTCGGAGAAGCAGAAGATGACCAGCGATTTCCAGGCGCTCACCCCGGGCTCGGCGAGGATACTGGTCACCCCCTACGAGGTGGGCGGCACGGGGCTGAACCTGCAGGCTGCCAACTACCAGGTCCTGACGGGCCCGCTGAGGACGAAGGACTACGAGCTGCAGGCTTTCGCGAGGACGAATCGCGAGGGGAATGGGTTGAGGTTGCATCACTGGCTGTACCTTACGGATGATAACCCTGCTGATCGGTTGATTGTTGCGAGGCAGGCGAATAGGAGGGTTGGGAGCGATCCGTTTGATGTTGGGGCTGAGTTTAGGGTTGAGGGGGAAGATGGGGAGTAGGCCGGGAAAGCGAGAGCGGGATGGGATAAGGAGTTTGGCTTACTGGTCGGGTTTAGGGGAGTTTGCATAGATTCATCTTGACTTGTTGAATTTACCAAAACTGCAATGATTTAGTACATGTGTGGCCTTGTGTGTACCTTGACGTACGTCCAACTGCCATTCCCTTACTGTCAACGGTGTAATGCTCGATACGACGTACGGCATAGTTTCAACTTCGTGGCCTGGGTTGACGCCTAGAAACACAGTAAACCAAGTCTCTTCGCCGAGGAACTGACAGTAAGGAGGTACAGGTCGGCAAATAGACACCGGGAATCCAGTGCATTAGCACATACCGGCGGACGGCTATTGGCTGACCCTTGTTTGTAAATGAACCTTTTCGACGAACGGACGGATAGACACCGGACAGCACACAATCAGGGGTAAATATATTGCTCGCCCCCATATCTGCCGGATGGTAAGCGTCCAGTCCGCCACAATAGGTAACAGCGTCAACCCGGAGTTGCATGCACATCAATATGCAAAGTCGAGCGTCTGCTCTTGGGTTGTGTGATCGACTCGGACAAACTTTAGGCCAGGATATAAGTCACCGCTGCTCCCTAGTTTTGTTGGGGCTCGATCTAGGTCGCTTTGTTCAACAAGTTCAATACTGGTCATCATGAAGGTGCTCGAGCTACTCATCCTCGCGGGGCTTGCCACGGCTAAGCCCGTCCTCCCGCCCACCGAACGCTCCGCCCAAGCACCGAGCCCGACAACCCTCGTCAAGGGGCAGTACTGGATCCGCGCCGTCGCCTCGCCCAACTTCCACAAGTACCTGCAGACGAACCCGGCCAATACGCCGGGCGTCGCGATCCTAGGCTCCTCCAAGACGGCGGGGCAGTTCAGCGTCGCCTCGGGCCAACTGGTCGAATACACCGGCGAGGGCGCCGCACCGCTGTACATGCACGTCGAGAAGCCGGCGGACTTCACGCAGAGGACCTTGAAAACGTGGTTCAACACGACGCAGAACGACTTCGGCACGTTTGTTTTCCAGGGCGACGCGTTGACGTGGAGCGCGCCGGAGGTGAAGAGGCAGAATCTTGCTGCTTGGCTCGTGTGTGCCGGACAGGCGCTGTTTGTGAATACCGGGGCGTATGCGTATCAGACGCCGGCTGGGTGTGCGGATCAGACTGTGAGTCAAGCCCTAGTTGTGACGGAGGTGGGTGGGGAGAGTAGGTAAAGGAGAAGAGGAGAGAGATGCTGACTGGTTGGGATAGATCCATTACTATAACGATGCCACGGCCAACGACTAGTCGGATTGGAGCGGGCGTGTGGAGGTGGAGGGAGGCAAGGAATGGAGAGATGGGATGGGCTGTACGAAGGAGACTGCGTCAGATGGTCGATATCAGTACTTTCATGTCATACTTCCGGTAGCAGAGCTCTGTTTCAAGACGTTTGGGTTGACCGGATGCTCATATCTCCGTAGAGACATGGCTTCATCATGTTGAGCAGTTGGACCAACTTTGCGAGACACAGTGATGGTTCGTGTTCGGGTAAAGAATCACGCTCACTGACACCGCATGTACCCTATCTGAATCCGAGAGCTCATCTCGTGATCCCCCGGTACCACAGGAAAGCTGCATGTTCCTTCGCCAACTCTGCACGTTTGATCCCGCGCCACTCCTTGAAGTACGGAACAATAGTGACCATAAACCGAACATGGCTGTCACATCCATCGCCCAGAGAACATTCGACTTGGTGAGCGGTTTCAGGAGCGTCTTCAAGCCCGTCAAAGATCGCCAAACCAGCGTCCTCTAGGCGGCCGGGCCCTTCCTCTTGCGCCGGAGCAGACAGTGCCGCCCCCACCTTCTCCTCAACCGCTCCGGCATGACCGCCAAGTCGGGCACCCACAGCGCCCTCGCCAGGAACGGCGTGCTCGCGGCGTCCAGGAATGGCACGCATTTCACCTCCTCCCAGTGCTCGGTGTCGGCGACGAAGTCCGGCTCGTTGGGCGGCGCTTTCCAATCGAGCTGCTTCTGCTGCTCGGGATACTGCATGTCGACGAGGAAGTCGCACATGCGCAGGTCGACGTACTTGCCCGCGTCCTCCTCGTTGCGGTCGTTGAGCCCCGTGGTGGGCAGCCAGGAGCCGCTCCAGAAGCCGAAGCCTGTGCGCGCCTCGGAGAACTCGCCGGGGAGGAGGCCGCGGAACTCGGAGCGGACGAACTTGGCGCGCATGTCCTTGGGCAGGAAGTAGGAGGAGGGGAAGCGGTACCACTCCTTGCCGAAGCAGACACTGTCGCCTTGTCCGCCCACCGTGTCGAGAGGCTTATAGATGGCGAGGGGGGCGGAGTAGGCGGAGTAGATACCCCAGATGCGGGCTAGGCCGAGGTCGAGGGAGAGGAGCATGGCGAGAGATACTGCGAAGAGCTTGAAGCG
The DNA here is from genome assembly GCA_009194965.1 of Coniochaeta sp. 2T2.1. Classification (NCBI taxonomy): domain Eukaryota; kingdom Fungi; phylum Ascomycota; class Sordariomycetes; order Coniochaetales; family Coniochaetaceae; genus Coniochaeta; species Coniochaeta sp. 2T2.1. Next base: position 1,121,791 of record VSMA01000016.1, read on the forward strand.
GGCTGGGATCTTGCCGATTAGCGTCTTGGGGTCGGTGTGTCCGAAGGCAGTGAGGAGGATATGTAGAGAGATGGCAGCATTAAGCGCCAGGAAGGGGTAGGCAGGGTACATGAACCTCTCTTCCTTGTGTGGCTGGGCGGTGAAGATTGCGAGCCACATGTAGAAGGGTGAGAGGAAGACGATTGTCCGGAGTCCAGAGTGGAAGCTCTGTGTTGAGGCAAAGACCTTGTGCAGCATGAACAGGGGCAAAGAGACCAGAGCCAGTATAAACCAGATGTTGAAGTTGAGGACCAAGTTCTTGAAGTAGAAAGTCCACGGCTCGGTGCCGTAGAGGTTGGGACCGCCTGTTTCGGAGAAGAGGTTGTACTTGACGATGTTCCAAGAGACCACCTCAATCTTTTTGTAGAAGAAGGTGTTGATGGCCATGTCAAAAAACTGGGAGAGTGAGCATGCATATAACAAGAGACATTATACGAGAGAAACTCACCACCAAGATGCCGGCAGCAACAATGCCCCTAAAGACACGCAGAGCAGCCTCAAAGAAGCGCTCCTTGTCGCTGAGCACGGCAAAGAGACCCTCCTCCAGCAGGAAAGGTGCACAGAGAGCAGCAGCAAAGGGCCACCCAAAGACACCCCCAACTGCAAACCAGAACATTCCCTGGGAAGTCTTCAACCCACCGCTCCAGTTCATGAAGGCAGCAGCTCCCACCATGACCGTGTACATGGCGAAGCTGGAAGGTAGATACGCCGTGCTCGCATGGAAGTTGCCGGGACTGAAGACGAGGGCGAGAATAAAGAAGAGGCCAATCCTGGGGTTGAGTGTGCGGCAGACGACCCTCCACATCAGGGTCTGGCACAGGGCGCAGACGAAGGCCAGGACGTAGCGCACGAAGTAGAACTCGCCGACCTGTGCAGAGGGGGTTATTAGAGGTATCTCCAAATTTATGCTGATCATGGGCATCCTACCTTTGAAGACTGAGGCAACAGTCTGCGAATGTTGCCAATAATGGCATGTAGACCGACATAGAGCCAGCTTCGGATGGCATAGGTGGGGGAGTACTCCCATGTCTGGAGTCCGTAGCCATGGCTCAGGTAATGTGTCGGCTCCCAGTAGTTGAATGTCTCGTCGCAGTCTTGTATGGGCGAGAATAAGGCGGCAATCAGGTTCGCGCCGAGGAAGCAGTAGAATGCTGTGATCGGCTCGATTCCATACGGTTTCGGCTTGTCCCTGTCGCAGAGCGTTGTTAGCCAGGTCAATTCGCAGCGCCCCTTAAAGGTTCAATTGAACCACTCACTTCTTCTTGCCGTGCTCCGCCTCTGGATGGACGAAGTCCCGCCTTTGCTGGGCGCGGGTAGCTGGTGGTTGTGGTGGTGCCATTGTGCTGTTTCTGGATAGATCAAGACGCAGGAACCACCCCAAATCGCCAAACAGAAGATGAGATGGGAACGTGGAGGACAGGACGGGAAGCTCCATCGCGAAAACAACCTTCGTCATTCCGCCTGTTCAGCTGGAGACGCCTTCCCTCTTTCGGTAAGGCGTTCCCGAGAGCTTAACAGGCTTGGACCGTGCGCTGGCGCATCATTCAGGACCCTGGCAGTTCCTGGCACATTTTCCCACCGCCCCACTGACCGACGAGTCGCGGGCGTTGAGAGTGGTCAAGGAATATTTTCTGCCGTCGTTTTCATTTGGAGCCATTGCAGTACCACTTCTTAAGCAAAAAACCTGGAAACCACCTATTGTTTCTCGCTTTTACCCTGCGCTTTATCACTGAGTGGTGTTGGGTTTTGGCAATTCTGCTTCTTTAATACCTATACAGCCAATCAGACATCTTTTGTGGCCCTCATCCAACAACCATCCATCCTCTACACGCCAGTCCCATCACCACGACCTTGAACTGCGACCCAGCAACGTCTGAGGATCCGACAGACTTGACCCCGGCGTCAAGGAAGGCTGTCACCTTCGACCGCAGCCATGAGCGAATTCCAGATTCCCGGCCTCGGCCAGGCGAAACCGAACGAGACACTCCCCTCCGAAAGCTTCGCAACCGATCTCGTCGCCGCAGCTGCAAGTTTGGCAGGCGTTGGTGGAGTAGGCTTGTCCGGAGCTAACGGGGAGCAGTTGGCAGAGCAGGGCAAGAAAGAGGAGCAGCCCACGACTCAAACAGCGCCAGTACCGACATCTACGGTCACAACACAAGAGCAGGCCCCGAAAACAAGTGACGATGCTATGGAGGTTGACAAATCAGAGGCACCAGCCACGGAGCAGCAAAATACGGAAGATCCGGTTTCCCCAGAACAACACAGAGTGGAGCAGCAGGCAGCCGAGGCGACAGTGAAGGGAGACGACACCAACATGACAGACGGGGCAGCGCCTTCAGAACCGCCGCACGTTGCGCATGCCCTCGAAGCCGCGCTGGATGGTTTACTATCCAACACAGCCGCACCCGCAGCGGAGGCTAGCGCACCGGCTGAGACTGCGACAGACAGCAACATGGAGGGTGTGGAGGGTCCCAAGGAGGAACAGCCGGAGTGGGAGGCCGATGATTCACCATACGAGTCATCCGACGATTCCAGCTCAGACAGCTCATCCGACGACGACTCGGACGACGAGGAAGGCTACGAACTGCTCGGGATCGAGGAGACGGCTAGGTTGCTGATGTCCCAGAGCGGGGACGACCACGACGATGGGAAGAACAGGAACAGTACCGCTGGTGGACAGATGCGGACGAAGAACGAGAAGCCCGAGGAACCCATCCCCAGACCCGACGTCGCCATCACTGAAGACATGAAGATCCTGCCCCTCGGCTTGATCAAGTTCATTGTCGAGAAGACGGTCGTAATAGAGTCGCAGGCGCCCGGAGAAGTGCAAGCGCTGGACACGGGCTCAGTGCTATGTCGCGGAGACCGGACCATGATTGGCGTCCTGCAGGACACCATCGGCGCCGTGCGCAGCCCAATGTATACCTGTCTGTTCAACACGGAAGACGAGATCAAGGAGTTGGGGCTCAGTGTCGGCACCGAGATCTTCTACTCGGAACAGCACGCGAAATATGTCTTCACGCAGGTGCTGAAACAGGAGAAGGGCACTGACGCAAGCAACATCCACGACGAGGAAGTCCCCGATGCCGAGATGGAGTTCTCGGACGACGAGAAGGAGGCCGAGTATAAGAGGTCACTGAAGGCGAAGAAGCGGGGCCTCAAGGGTGGACGTGGTGGACGCGAACAGGATGGCCGTCCACACCCATTCAGCAACCCCGCCGGACCTCAAGCGGCGAATGGCCCCGCCACCGGACTTAGCTACGACGATGACGACGGGCCTTATAAGCCGCTCGCTCGCCCTGCGAATTTTGGCCAAGGACTGCCGCCGAACTTGGCGCAGCTACCGCCTAAGCCGGAGCTCGCGTTCGGCCACACGAGAGGTGGATACGGCCAGCAACAAGGAACCTTCCGCGGTGGACGAGGCGACTTCCGCGGCGGCAGCAGGGGACGGGGCGGCCGGGGAGGATTCGACCGATCAGGCGACCGCCGGCATGTTAGTGGAGGATACGCCGGCGACCGTGGCGGATACGGTGGTCAACGCGGCTACGGAGGACAATCATCACCGCCACGGTCCTACTCGGGCTCAGGACCATCACAGCAGGCACCGCAGCAGCCACCTCAACCACCTCAAAACCCTCACCTCCCACCGCCACCCTACGGTGCGAACCCCGTCCCTCCTCCTGCTGGGCCAGGTCAATGGCCTGGCGCAGGAGCGTCATTCATCCCGCCCCTTCCAGTCCCCCATCCATACGGCCAACCGCAACACCAGCAACAACAACAACCGGCACAAATCCCTCCTGCACAGGCATACAACATCAATTACGCAGCGTGGGCGGCGAACGCTGCGCAGGCGGCACAGGCATACGCGGCATACGGGGGGCAAGGACAGCAGCAGGGACAGCATCCTACACCGCATCCGCAACAGCCGCAGGGCGGGTATCGGGCGCCGGCACCGGCTGCGGCTCCGGCATGGCCTCCTGTTCCGGCTCCTCCTGCTTCGGGGGCTTACGTCAACCCGGCATTCTTTGGTGTTGGATTACAGCAGCAGCCGGGTCCAGGTCAGGGACAGGCTCAGGGTCGGGGTGGTCAGGCGTCTGTTCCGCCGGCGGTGCAAGCACAGCAGCAACAGTACTGGGGCCAGCACCAGCAGGGAGGGTACGGGCAGCAGAAGTGAGCGCTCTTTAGTTGTTTAAGAGGAGCATTGGATGGACATTGTTAGGTTAAGCTAGGGGAGGGCGGATGGTTATTGTTAGGCAGGTTAGATGCCGGCAATGGAGCATTCTGTCTCACTCTCAAACCGCTCGACCTCGTGGTCGTGATTCGAACAATGGGAATCAGAGTGACGAACAATGACAGGACTCTCCCACCAGCTTGTTTCCTTGAATCACCTGCTCTTGGCTGATAGGGATCGGCAGATCGACCGACTGGCGCCGGTGTTTCAGGTTTAAGAGCCAATGCAAGGGCTGAGCTGTGCTAAAAGCAAACGGCGACCACCACCTCCAATCGACTCTCGAGGCAAACGAAACGGAACCTTGGCTTCAGGGAAACAGAGTGCACATGCGACCAGACGGATGAAATGCAAAAGATCATCATTGATTGCTGACATTCTGTCTATCACTGCCCTATTTGCGGATTAGTATTCGATGCAGTGAGACTCTGATTCTTCCAAGCGACCTTCCATCCTGCATTCTGCCGTTCGCTTCTATTTTCCCCTTCCTTCTCGAAGCCTCAGCCGGGCCGCCGCATCAAGCGAGAGACACAAGAAAAAGATGGAATGGGAGAAACAGGGGACGAGGCACGAGGGAAACACGCGCCCGTACTGAGCACGAGAAGCACAGAGCACCACACAGCCGCAGCGGCCAGTCACAGCACGAAGACGGCACCAGTGAGGAAAGAAGCATAGACCCGGGCCCCGCAATCTGCGCGTGCTGCAGGGATCATCGCCATGAGCCAATCACACGGGTGACGTGCCTGGGGTCTGAGCGGGTCCCCATGCGAGGAGCATCAGCCACGATCTGCAAGGGACGGGCAGGCACGACGGAGGAAGCAAACGGAATGATGGATGCAGGTGTGAGGGCTTCACCGGCGGGAGGCGATGAGTCTTTGGTGATGGTCTTTTGGCTGTGAAATGATAGAGATACTGGTAGGGTTCTTGGTAAAGGTTGAATGAAATGAACTGTTTGAAGCGAACAATGTAAACAACACTAAATAGCCCCATCGTCATTGTTTGCACCCGCGTTTTTCCCACAGCTCCTTCCAGTTGGGACCGGGGTCGTTCCTGCCAAGCAGCCACTGAACCCCTGCCACCCTCCCGACCGCAACTTCCATTTCCACAAGTGTGTTCGCTCTTCCGCTCCGCTCCTTCCCTCTTTTCCCTCTCCTCCTCCACACCCTCGCTGTCACCACGCTCTTTTCCGTGTCTCTCTCCTTCGGGAATCAGTGCTCGGTTGAGTCTTCGACATTCCTTCTTCTCGCACTTAACTGAGTGAGACAAGTTCGACTCGACCCCTTCCGTTCACTTTACCGCTTGCTTTTCGGCCAACCAGGTGCCTCACCTTCTTTTCATCTCACCGCACAGATACCACTTGTCGGAATAGGTATCATCGCAGCATCGAGTTTGCTTGCCCACCATTCCTTAACCAACCAGAAACACGACTGGTTTGTTGCTACCACGCACCTTCTACCAACTTACTTTACCCATCGCGAGACGAGACACAGACGGGAGTTTATCACGACGAAGCTGGGCTAACGGAGTATTCTGAGCTGGACTGCGTTTGGGTGTTTTGCTGGATGAACCCAAATCAACCTCCAACTTATTTCTGATCAACGCCAACATTCACCATGCCTCACCACCATCACAGGCACATCCACGCGAGGGCACCGCAGGATATCTGGGACAAGTTCACCTCCAAGGCCGCGAACGTCTTCAACGATGCCTTCCCCACCGCCAACTCGGGGAAAAAGGCCAAGGACGGCGACAACGGCCCGGAGACTATCTACCGGACTGTGTTCACGACAATGACCCCCGAAGGATGGACCGGCACCCAGCTCTCAACCCTCCCGCCCAAGATTGAGAGCCCTTCTCCCACCACTGTGGCTGCGAAGACAACGCCGACCACGGTGGTCTTGGACACCTCTTCTCCCACCCCGAAGCTACCCGCTACTTCCAACACTCTTCCCTCCGAGCTGAGTTCAGTCACAGATGTGAGCATTCCTCCGACTCTGGTGGTGGCTGCAACCACAGAGCCTACCACCAAGGGCTTCTCAAACCCCACTCAGACCACAACTACTGGCATCGCCGCATCAGCCACATCCAGTGCCGATGTCACAGCTACCGACGGTCCCAGTGCTGGAGCAAAGGCAGGTATTGCTATCGGTGTGCTCGGAGGAATCTTGGTCGTCTTTCTGGCTCTGTATTGGCTATTCACCCGACGCAAGAAGCAGATTGAGGAGGACCGCAGGGTGGACGACGAGAAGCACAACGGACCCTTCGCCGATTCTAATGCCATCCCGGGAACCCCAGCGACTTCCGCCAGGGCTCCCCGGCTCAGCTTGCGACCTGTCACGCAGTTCCTGCCGAACATCGGTAATCAGTCGAATCCAGACAGGCGCGCTAGCCACGGTGCCGCCATCCCAATGACAGCCAGCCCGACGCAAAACACAAACCGCGGTCTCACAGCAGCCAACGTTGCGCAGAACCCTCCGTCGACTAGCTCGAGTAACCACAGCGCCAATCCTTTCGGCAACAACGCCGAGCGCATGTACTCACCCATCCCCGAAGAGCACTCCCGCGCCGTGACCCCAACCAGCCAAATGGAGAGTGAGATCGGCTCGGCCATCACGACGAACTCGCCCCCTCGAGCTACCCCTGCCACCGCGGCCAGCAACGCGACCATGGCCGCCGGTGCCGCCGTAGGATTGTCAAGGAAGGCGTCACTGCGTGGTGGACAGAACGCCCCGAAGCCGCTCGATCTCACGAGGCCCGTCATGAATCTCTCTGCCGTACCGCCTAGCCCTGCGGGCACTGACTTCAGTGTCAACTCTATGGATCCCGGTCACACTCCCGGCCCGTCGAACAGTGCTGCCGCTATTGCTGCTGCTGGAGGTCCCGCTCAGTCAGCCGTGCACCGCGTACAGCTTGACTTCAAGCCTACCATGGACGATGAGTTGGAGTTGAGGGCTGGCCAGCTTGTGCGCCTGTTGCACGAGTATGATGATGGATGGGTAAGTTTTAGTGACCCCAAACAAAATGGACCGACACTAACCTCGATAGGCTCTCTGCATCCGCCTCGACAGGTCACAGCAAGGCGTCGTCCCCCGCACCTGCCTCTCCACCCGCCCCGTCAAGCCCAGGCCAAACCCCGGAGCAGGCCGCCCGGGCCCTCCCATCAACCCGATTCGTGGTCCCGGCTATCCTCCCGCCAACAGAGGTCCCCAAGGTGCACCGCACAACGGCCCTCCCTACCCAAGACCAGGTTCCGCGCAAAGCGGCCGCGCATCTCCCTACGGCGGCCCTCCGATGGACAACTACGGCAACCGTCCGCATTCGCCAGCTCACGGCCGCCCAATGAGTCCCGCCCACGGCCAGCGATCGCAGTCCCCCGGTCCCCGCTACCAACAGCAACAACCACCCCGCTCACAAAGCCCGAGCGGCATGCAGCGCCGCATGAGCCCGCCCGGCCAGAGCCCTATGAACCAGGAGTACGGCACGAGCCCGCCGTCGTCTGGTTCCGTCAGCCGTAAGCCGGTGCCCGGACAGACGTCCTAGACGGATCCGTGGGAGCTGGATGGGTATTCATGGAGCGATTACTCGCTTCATGTCGGGGGGTGATGAATTGGATACGGCGTTTTTGAACTTGAGATTGGGGTTGCGATGGAAACGATACCTTGATGAGACCGAACAACACTTTCACTTTCTTGCGTCCTTCGCTTGTTCCCAGTGCTTGTGAGCTTGATGGCTGGGCATGGATGGGGTTAATTTTCTCGTGGATACTTGGTTTATCTACCACGGCTTTGCTTGCTCCTGTCGAGAGAAGGGACATTTGTATCAATAGCCGGACTTTGCTGGGTTTCCTACTTTGTTCACTTCTTGTTTCTGCCTTCGCTCAGCGCGTTCCCGTGTGAGCTGTATCGGGCCCGTCTCGATCCCGTTAGCCCGTTGCAGATGTGCAGGCTCTGGTTGATGTGTACATTTGACGGTGCTTGGTTGGAGCCGTTGGCAAAGATGTTGTCTATACTTGTTGCGGTTTGAAGCAGGCCTCTTTTGTTTCGGATTCTTGGGCCGTTGAGGTCGCATGGGGTGAGACAGCAGTGGATTGAGATGGACGGACTTGAGGGTGCTTAGGCGCAGAGCGAGTGGTTGCTTGAGGAGGTAGAAGAATGAAAATGGATTGTTAAAGGAAGGGCATCCGTCCCAACTCGGTAAACGCTTACGGATTGACTGGTATTCTCAGAAGGATTAAACTTTCTGCCATCGAGTTCTCCCAAGATCTCTGGACGGGAGTTCGATGGAATTCTCCATACGGTACGGACGGTCCCACTTGCCAAATGTCATGAGATCACCATGACCCATTTCAGCCCTACGACTCTCCTCGCCGGCGTCACCATCCACGACGAATCTCATGATGCCACCAAAGTAGACGTACAGATAGCGTCATCTCGCAGTCCACGAACTCTACTTCAAGGCCAACGATCTCACAACACTCCCTCAACTCGTCTTTCCCATCACCCTTCGACTTCCACCACAACACCAACCAACCTACTTACACAAACATTGCACCCAACAAATACAGCCCACAATGGCAGGCCTAGCCATCTTCCGCCCGGCACCGCAGTACGACGACCTCGCCAAGCTAGCGCAGGAGCACTTCAGCCAGGACCTGTCTCCAGACGACAAGTCGACCCTCCGGGCCGCCTCGCGCAAGGTATCCAACCACACCCTCCTGGGGTCTCTGGTCGGTCTGGGCCTGGGCGCCTACGCCGCCGTGCGACTGCGCCGCGTCCGGGCGGACATGTTCCAGGCCTTCCGGGGCGCCGAGAAGCCCACCCGCGTCGTGTTCGCTGACGGGAGTAGCGGTACGTTGGTCCGTGTGTGCTGTCCCCCCAACCCTCTGCTAAGGAAAAAGAAAAGGATGCTGATGACCAAGGAGGAAAATAGAAGCAGTCCCAGATCTAACGCCGTACGTACGCCCAACGAAATGGGGTGACTGGGCCACGTACTTCTTCTTCGGGTTGGGGGGATTGTTTCTTGGTGGCGAGACGGGGTTAATGACGGGCAGCTGGTCGGCTGCGAGGCTGATCACCAAGGATCCGACGAGAAAGGACAGGATCGAGGACGCGTACCGGCGGTTTAGGATTGATTTGCTCCGGAAAGAGGTGGAGAGGTTGGAGGTCGGGCATACGCCTTTTCATCATGGGACTACTTGAGCTGGTCAAGCAGTGGACGGGGTCATATGTAGTGTAGGTCTAAGGCTGGGGATATGCTTCCCAGCATGGCATGATGTTGGGAAGCGGATCTCAGCATGGGGCCAGTTGAGGAGGCAGGGCACAGTCGGAACGGCACAACTTGCTTGAGGGAATGGCAGCCGGACCATGCTCGACTTGCGGTTTTGGGGGCCGGATATCAGCGGATGCTGTATGTTGCTTTGATACGGACTTTCGACCTCAGAGAAGCATAGTCTGAACGACTCACATCTTGTCAACGCGATCTGCATCTATGACACTGCCCTCCGTGTAATGGATTCGGAACTTCGGAACCACATGAACTGCTGATAGATAGCTAAGGACGCTTTCCAGCCACCTACACTGGCGATGCTCGCGATCCTCCAGCTTCATCTTATCTGTTATCAGCTTTATCAGCTCTCATTTCCAGTAGCTCGACGCAGCTCGCGATAACATGCATCATGCAGCAGGACTTATAGTCTGCCGCCAAGCCCGACCTACACGGCCACGGTGAGGGGAAGCCAAGTCTTTATATCCAGGTTTCGGCGCAACCGCACACCGGAATTGCAAGACGACATCGCGACTCCCAGCATCCGGAGGTGGCCGTGGTCTTTTATCTGTCGACGACAGGCCGGACAGAGGAAATCCTACCGAGTTGCCGGTATCGAGGCCAAGAATGTCTAGATCTGATCCGGTTGCGTACACGCAGCCAAGAACTGCAGACACACATCTGGCGGTGACAAAACTGGTCTCCTCGCGGAGCTCTTATCATTTCGCCATCTTATCTGGTTCTCAAACACTCGTCCGGGAAAGACAGGTGATGGCTTCACAAGCTGGACTCCGGGGCACGAACATCTATAAGTACACTCGTTCCTGGGCGCCATAGAGTTTCACTCGACATGCATGCGGTCTGGACAAGTCACTTGGCTGCTTTCGTCTGATTAGAAACTTCTGCAAACCATCTGCAAAATGGTCAGATTCAGATCAGCTTGGTTGCTCGGCTGCTTGGCCGCTGCCGCCACTCTGGCCAGCGCCAGACTCGAGCCGGACCTCTTCCGCCGCGCCATGAACGTCAAGGACGACGTCAAGCTCTGCCACATCGGCGACGACGCGCCCACCACCAAGGCGCCGAAAGCAAACGTCTGGGCCCAAATCACGCCCGAGGAGTCCAAGTCCGTGTGGGACTTTGTCCACGACCCGGCCCAGGGGCTCAACATCACTGACCCCGGTGCGGCCAAGCTGACCGACAACTATCTGTACTTCATCGACACCCTTCCCGTCAACAAGACCACTGCTCTCGGCCACGTCGACGGCGACGATGTCGTACCGACCAAGTATGCGCGCGTCGTCATCTTCGAAGGCGGCAAGCCCGAGCCCATCTCGCAGGAGTACATGGTCAAGCTGCCCATCACGGCCGACTCCGAGCTCGAGAAGCTGGACTACCTCTTCAACGGGGGTCTGGGGGGCACCGTGCCCTTCAACGGGCGCTTCTTCGACGGCAAGCGCACCTCGGCGTCCGAACCCTTGCTCAAGTCCGTCATGACCAACATCTCGGACATCACCATCGCCATCTTCGGCGGCGCCTACTACGGCTCGGGCGACAACCGCACCAACCTGTCGAGCACGACCAACACGCCCATCTCCTTCGACGGCAGCTCCGCCTTCCGGTCCGTCATGTTCCGCTACCCGGGCTTGGCGAGCTACATGCTCCCGCTCGACTTCTACGTCATCCTCGACGTGAGCGGGACGGACGCCTCGCTGTACACGCTTAAGGGCTTCGTCACCAAGACGCACTTCTTCCCCACCGAACCGGAGCTCCGCGCCGCCTTCGAAGCGGGCGAGCTGGAGCAGGAGTTTCCCCAGACGCGCGACAACACGTGGGCGTACGTCAACCACAAGCCCGAGATGGGCCAGCGCGCTCTGGAGGACCGGCTCGCGCCGCAGAGCCTCGAGATCGGCGGGAAGCGGTACAAGTTCGACCCGGACGAGCAGTACGTCGAATACATGGGATGGACGTTCTACATGGCCTTCACGCGCATGCTGGGCTTGATGTTCTACGACGTCCGGTTCAAGGGGGAGCGGATCCTGTACGAGTTGTCGATGCAGGAGGCCGCGGCGCAGTACGGCGGGAACCAGCCGAAGGCGGCGGGGACGGTGTATCACGACACGTACTACGCTTTCGGTACGAACTCGGCGACGCTTGTGGAGGGGTATGATTGTCCCTTTGGGAGCACGCTGCTGAACATCAGCTTTCCCGAGGGGAATGTGACGCAGGTCCACCCCCAGGCTATCTGCTTGTGGGAGGCAGACACGGGATTCCCGCTGGCGAGACACAGGACCGGGAGTGGGAATGCTTGGGGTTTCTCGCAGTTGGGATCTGTCAAGTCGTCGTCGCTGAATGTCCGGACTGTTGCTACGGTGGGCAACTACGATGTCAGTTCCCACCCTTCCGTCCAACCATCCACTCTAACTCTTTGCTAGTACATGTTCTCCTACGCCTTCAACGTAGACGGCTCCCTCGAGGTCGAGGTGCGCGCCTCGGGCTACCTCCAGTCGTCGGCCTACTACAAGGACCAGGACAAATTCGGCCCGCGCATCTACCAGGGCACCCAAGGCAGCCTGCACGATCATGTCGTAACGTTTAAAGCTGACTTCGACATCGTCGACGCCGCCAACTCGCTGCAGGTGACGGACCTCGTCGTCGCCAACCAGACGCAACCCTGGTTCGAGGAGCTCGGCATCTTCGAGCAGATGGAGCTCAACACGGCCAACATGGCCGTCGAGCAACAATTCGACTGGGCCGCCAACGGGCAGAGCATGTACTGCGTCGTCAACAACAACCGGACCAACGCGTGGGGGGTGAAGAGAGGTTACCGCATCGTGCCGGGGAAGTCGAACGTCCACCTGTCCGTGCTCAAGAGCCCCTTCTCCAAGTCGCAGAGCACCTTCTCCAAGTCGCACCTGGCCGTCACCCAACGCCACGACGAGGAGACGTACGCGAACAGCTGGCAGAACATCAACCTCGCCTCCAAGCCGCAGCACGACTTCGCCAAGTTCTTCGACGGCGAGAGCGTCGACGACGAGGACATCGTGGTGTGGTTCAACCTGGGGATGCACCACTTCACGCGCAGCGAGGACGTGCCCGTGACGCTGTACACGGAGGCGGTGAGCAGCATTACCTTTGCGCCGCAGAACTTTTTCGACCGCGCGCAGGAAGGGGATTTGCTGAACAGGCGGTGGATCGTGGCTGACTCGACGACGGGGGAGCTGAGTTATGAGGATTATGGGGTTGAGTTGCCGACGTGCAAGGTTGAGCTTGGGGAGCCTGTTGATGGGATTTTGCCGTGGAATACTATTTAAGTCTAGAGGGGGAGGCGATGAGTCGATGACAGGGGTGAGGTAGGAACTGTGACAGAGTATGAGGCATGATATCACGCGTATGCGACGATGAGCTTGAAGCGGTTGGAAAGACAGTTCGATAGGCCACTTGGTATATGTGCCTCCGTCATAGAGAATATATAGCGAAGACATTACCTCATATTTTACGTTGATTATGTGCTACTGGTCTGCCATCGTCTATGATTGTCTGTCTAGTCGTCGTTGAAGTATCTCTCCAAAAGTTACGACCGGCAAACAGGCTACTGCTAAGGTCTGACACAGCAGAGTCCCTCCGTCTATTCCCGTCCTTTTTCTAACGCTCTCAACATCCCATAGAAACATATATCGCCCTACAGCAAGCATACCCATCGCATAACATCACACGCCCCTAGTTCAAACCCCCCATCACACCCCAAGCGGCCCTTCAATCATCAACACCCCCTCCGTCCTCGCCCGAACCCTACTGAGATGCGCCTCCCAATAATCCGGCCTCTCCCCCCTAACAACCGCAAACGGCTTGTCCACCAACACCTCCTGAGTAAGATACTCCTCCTTCACCCTCCTCCACTCCAAATTCCTCTCCGTCGACCTCCTCTTCATCCGCTGCCCATCATCAACCCTAGGCAGCGCAAGCCTCCACCTGCCCCTCGCAACCTTCACACCGCCCAACGGGCCCAGAAAACTCCTCTCATAGATCCTCTCACCCCAGGGCGTGAGGCTCTTATGATCCAACCAGATACTCAGCCGCCTCAGGTCCGGAAGGCGGGATAAGGCGAGACAGAGGCGGGACCAGGAGTTATCCGTCCTCGTGAAGGGGAAGTTGTGCGGTAGGGACGGGGGAGGGCCGCTTTGGAAGCCTTGGGAGGGGGAGTAGAGTTCCGGCAGGATTGGGGGCATGCGGATGCATAGTTCTAACGAACGGGGACGAGGAGAAGGGGAGGAGAGGAAGGCGGTGGCGGTTATGATGTCCGTCAGGACAAAGGTTAGGGTGCTGTAGAGGAGGGGGTGGGAGTCGTGGTACCTGAGAGGGTTTGTTAGATTGATGAGGGAGGAGGGGGGGGGGGCGGGCTTACATGAGTTTACAAGTCAGTAAAGTAGACATGAACACGTCCGACTTCTCGACAGGATCGTGCAGCGACGACATCTCCTCACAAGGCCAGTGGACGGCCCATTCGTTCTCGACCCTGTTTGTCCAGATCTCCCTGTGCGGAGAGGGAGGGGGGAAAGCGGCGAGCCGGTCGGACCGGACGTCGTGCGCCGTTTGGTCTGATACCACGCAGGGCGTGTGGGCGAAGGCGTGTGAGTTCTTGCGCTTGACGATGTGCTGTTTTAGAGAAGACCGCCGGTCGCCGGGGCTATCCTCTGGGTGGACTCGGTCGTGCCGCCAGCTTTCGATGTAGATCATGTGTCGTATCTCGGCTGGGAGGATGGAGAAGAAGGGGGAGGATGTTTGGGGGTCGGGTGGTGGTGAAGCCATTGTGTAAGTCGCGAAAATGGTGCACAGGAAGATGAGATGAGCGCCGCCGAAGAGTGAGCTGTACAGGTGAGCAGTTTGAGTTGGCGGCGAGGTTGATGTAAGTGTTAAGTATCGGATTGGTAGCCCCGCCGGAGGAATATCCGTCAGAAAGCACAGCCCGTTGATGGACGCTGTTGCCTGAACTGGGCAGACTTGAAGCTCCCTCCGAACTGCCCTTCGATGACTGCTTGGAGGAGTGACAACTCGATGGATTATTGCGTGAAAGCTGTCGTTCGAGATGGTCGATGCCTGCCGCTGGCGGAACCGGGGTGTGGACAAGGTCACTCGACATGACGTAAACCTATAGGGTAGCCTGCCTAATCTAACCGCGTCACCGCATAGTGGTGAGGATGCGGGCAACAACACTTTGCTTCGATCATTTCATCGATGGCCGGAGTCCTTGAAGGTTGAAAAGGGGATATATGCAGCCTTGGCTGGTGTGCCTAATCCGCAAATGCAAAGAGATCAATTGGAGTTGGGTGCTTCGCCTTGCCTTCCAATGTGCTATGCCATGTCCGAGTGCAATGACCGGACTCAAGTACAGGACTAAACCGTCCATCATCCAAACAGACAACACAAACCCGCTGCCGTCATCTTAAAACACCCAAAACACCACTGCTGTAAATGCATCGAAAATCACGCTTGCAACCCCCCTTCCCGCGTCACTACAAGACCTTCAAAGCCATCGCCTGCCCTCATATGCCTCACAATCACTTCCCAGACTCATAGCATCATCACCAACCTCGATCAGCTCTCCATCTCGTTGACAGTCCACCGCCTCTTAGTCGAACTCAGATCCCTCACCACCTCCGCCTCGGCTGGCGGCCTTACCGGGCCCGCCCACAGTGGCTGCGCAGAAGCCTTCGGTGTCTCGTCGCCCTTCCTATTCAGGAACGCTTCGCTTTGAGACTTAGCCAGACCACCTGATACTCTCCCGTTTTCTTTCACGCCGTCCACGTTATCGGGCATCTTTGGCTCAGCCATCTGCTGCTGCTCGCCTGGAGTAGGCGTGGTAAGCGTCACAGCGGGCGTCTGCGGCGGTTCGACGGGGTGTCTCTTCTCGTGACTAAAGTTGAGCACCATGCCGTCGTCGTCTTCCTCCTCCTCGTCCTTCGGTACGGGCGACCAGAGTCCAATCGACGGCGTGCGAGAGAGGGCGGACGACGTGTTGCGCGTCGAGAAGGAGGTAATGCCGCTGCCGACTGTGATGCCGCTGCGGGGGTTCGCCCATATACTGCGCTGTTCCGCCTGGGCCGGAGGCGAAGCGCCGGAGGGGCGACGGGAGTTGCTCAGCGCTGCGCTGGCGGAGGTGGCGCGGCTGCCGTTCGCGTCGTTGTAGCTGGCGAGTGCTGAGGCGAAGGGGTACCGGCCGCGGGCGGAGGGTGTGCGGTTCAGGCCCGACGACTGGGAGTTGGAGCGCAGGTGTTCTGTGCTGGCGAGGATCTTGAGGTCGTAGTACTCGTGGATGGGGATTTTACCCTTTGGTTTCCCGTTCTCTGTGCTCACGTGCTCCATTTGGCGCAGTTCCTCGTCTGGTTTGCGGACTGCCATTGTGAGCGAGGCCATGCTGACGTCCATCAAGACTGGCTGATGTGTCAAGGCGCCGATGAGGGCGTTGCACCCCGCACCGTGTGATACGAGAATAACGATGGCCTCTGTCTCCTCGTCGTCGTCCTCTGCGTCGGACTCCACCGCGCAATCAGGGTCGCTGGAATTCTTTTTCGTCCATCGTGCAATTCGCGTGACCATCTCGGTAGGGTGCTCGGCTGTCGTGTACCAGTTTACCAGATGCTGCAAGCCATTCCTAAATCGGCGGTGCATCTCAGTCCACTCCTCGCCAAACTTGCCGCCGTCTCCCCATTCCAGGGGGCCTCTCATCGAATCCCACTGGTAATCGACGTTCACGCACGCGTCTCTAGCATGCGAGACGTAGCCGAGAGGGATGGTCTGGTTGTTGTTGACCGCGTAATGGGGTACCGGTGCCACATAGCCGCCTGTATGTGCCGGTGAGTGGACTGCGGCTGGTGACCCGTGATGACTGCTGAGACTCGAACTCCTGGATAAAGTCCCCGCCGGGAAGCTATCAGCACCGTCAGGCTGCGAGGTCGTCGGACTTGACCGAGGACTGCCGCCCCATAGCTGCCCCTGGGAGCTCGAGTGGACGTGCGAAGCATAAGCGGGGAAGGACGTCTGGTAGTTCTCGGGACGCAGCAGGTCCGCCTTCGCAGTGGCCAGCATCATAACCGACTCTGGAGGGGGTGTGATGAGCTCGAAGTACCCAGGCGTCAGCCATTCTCCCAGAAATGCATCGAGACGCAGGACCGACTTCCGTGTTTCGTGCAGCTCGACACGCGCCGGTCCTCTTTTCTGCGGTGTCGTAGGGTCTCCGTCGAGTCTTTCTAGGGCGTGAGAGTTGAGGCTCAAGGTTTGGATCGGCGGCATCCCGCCATTCGGAGTGGGTGTCTGCAGAGGGGTTGGATCTTTGGCGATACCAGCACTGAGACCGATCGAGGTCTGGACGCATCGCAAAAAGGGCGAACTATGGACGATAATCTTGTATTTGCGGCGTTTCCTTTTGGCGCCGTTCGGCTCTCTTGCTGCTGCTGCTTCGTCTTCCCGTGTTCTTTCCCTCAATATGGACGATATCTTAGAACCGAGGGCATGCGTCTGTAGCCAGCCGTTGTATGTGAGGGGAGGATCATAGGGGGCGGGAGAGGAGAGGTGCCATTGCTTGTCTGAAGCGTCGAGTCTGTGTCCGTGCCTGCGGTGACTCTGTTAGTCGTCTCATCGGCTAACAGGCGAACGCGTTGCACTTGGCTCACCTCACTACGAATATGTAGGCGGGAGGGCGGCCCATTGTGACCTTGGTGGCCTCGACACTGAGACCTGGCTATGCTGGAGGTATCCGTTCGTTACTGTCGAAGGTGACCCGGTGGAATGTGGCAGTCTTTATGCTCCTGTGGCTATGCAGCTCGTCGGGCTTCCGTGGGGACGATGCAGCCGTGGGAATGACGGTAGCCGCCTCGGATCAAAGTATCGAGAGCTCGTCGTCACTGGGCGGGAGGATTTGCCTTCCGAAGCCAGAAGATCGGAGCTGGATATGGCAAACTTTCTTATTGTACGACGCAGAGGCTTCGTAGAGCGGGATAACGACGTCCAGCTGTCGCAGATTCCGAGACAGTCGGTACCGAGATTCAACCTCGGGGACGCAGCAAAAGTCAGACAGAGTTGATCAAAAAAGGGTCCGAGCCGGAATGAAAGAAGAAAGTGTGAGAGCAGAGGAGAGAAGGAAAAGAAATGACGCCACGCTCAGCCGAGACGGGTACGTTGGTTTTGAAAGAGTAGAGCTTCGATGGAGGTTGCCGCATTCAGAATCCCCGCGGCGTCACATGTGATTGTCTGATTGGCGAAGAAGAGAAGCTGCTCTTTTGTTGCCCGCTGCAGAGCTGGCATTCGATTTGTTTGGTCACAGGTTGGAGAAGCCGGGACCGGCTGTCCTTCCCGTCCGCTAGTAGAAAATAGCGGGGTCTGAGCACGGGCACCTCTTTGGCTGGAACTCCACCGACCCCGGATTTGAGACGATCGGAAGTTGCCGTGTCCCGTCTCAATTCCTGGATGACTGCGATTGATAAGCTTCCTTCCCCCTAAACAAACAACGGCAATGATTCAACGTTAACACGACTACCTGCATTACTCTAACCTGACATCTCATGACATCCTGAATCTAACAACACCCCACCTTTCCGACCACCGAGATGAAGCTCTCCAGCATCCTGCGTCTCCCGGCGGTGCTGGCCGCCGTCGTCCTCTCGCCAGCCACCCTCGTCGCAGCCGAACACACGAGCAACTGGGCCGTCCTAGTCTCGACATCCCGCTTCTGGTTCAACTACCGCCACCTCGCCAATGTGCTCTCGATCTACCGTACCGTCAAGCGGCTGGGCATCCCGGACTCGCAGATCATCCTCATGCTCCCGGACGACATGGCCTGCAACCCGCGCAACGCTTTCCCGGGGACCGTCTACTCCAACGCCGACCGCGCAGTCGACCTCTACGGCGACAACATTGAGGTCGACTACAGAGGGTATGAGGTGACGGTCGAGAACTTCATCCGCCTCCTGACGGACCGCGTGGGCGACGAGATGCCGAGGAGCAAGAGGCTTCTGACGGACGACAGGAGTAACATCCTCGTGTATATGACGGGACACGGGGGTAACGAGTTCCTCAAGTTCCAGGATGCGGAGGAGATCGGCGCATACGACTTAGCGGACGCATTCGAGCAGATGTGGGAGAAGAAGCGGTACCACGAGATCCTGTTCATGATCGACACGTGCCAGGCGAACACGATGTACAGCAAGCTGTACTCGCCGAACATCATCGCGACCGGCTCGTCGGAACTCGACCAGTCGTCCTACTCGCACCACGCGGACAACGACGTCGGCGTGGCCGTCATCGACCGGTACACGTACTACAACCTCGAGTTCCTCGAGACGCAGGTGCGGGACATCAACAGCAAGAAGACGGTCGGCGACCTGTTCGACAGCTACGACTACGAAAAGATCCACTCGCACGCCGGCGTGCGGTACGACCTCTTCCGGGGAGGGGCGGAGGCGGCGCGGAGCAGGTTGATCACGGACTTCTTCGGCAATGTGCAGAACGTGGAGGTGGACGGGACCAAGAACACGACGCTGGAGGAGGACCTGCTGTCGCTCAGCAAGACGATCGCGGCGCTGAAGAAGCACGCGGACGAGATCGAGGCGGCGGAGCGGAAGGCGAACGAGACGGTGCAGGCTCGGCCGGACGCGAGGAAGAAGATACAGTTCGCGAAGCCGCTGACGGATGATAACTGGTGGACGAAGAAGCTGTTTGGCGCTACGGCTGTGGCTGGGTGTGCGTTGCTTTGGGGGCTGGGATCGTATCTGGAGGGAACTGGGGCATGAGGTGGTATGTTCTGCTGAGAGTTTGGAAAATGGTTGCGTCAATGGCGTTATGGGCATTAGAAAGCGTATTGCGTCTGTACTTGCACAGGCTTACATGTTGGTACGAAGAGGAGAGTTGTTTCAATGATTGGTGCAGGAGACGGGCATTTTGATTTGGGTGTTGCATCACATCGTATTCAAATGTGCAAACTTCACCGTTCTGATTTTAGACCAAATCATTCGCAAGCTGCGCCTTCAAGTCTAATGCGTTTTATTCCTCAGAGTGATTAGGTTCATTTCATGTTGTCTTTCCGTCTCGATGTTATTTCTAACTGTCAAAGTTCCCCACCCAGCGACGATTTACACCAAACTTCGTCAATCCAGCTTCATCACCGAATTTGAGACTTTTGAGCATGCATTACTGTCTTTCGCAGTTGATTTCAAGCATACACAGTGCGATTTATAACATGTGCATCGTCAGGTAGCATATATTCTCCCCGCTCTCAGCCCGAGTGAGCAGACGCAATGAAGACCTCAAGACTGGAAGCAAAGGTAAGTCGCGTCTCACTCTGACCACACCCTCGTCCCCATACTAACCACCGGCAGATCCCTCTCCTCCGCGAGATTTCCCTCACCACCCGCCCCCTCACCAAGCGCGCAGTCTCCTGGTCCTGCGACGGCGAGCTAGCAGTAGCCGCAGACGACTCGGTGCACGTCTTCGTCCCTCTCTTCCCGGACCCAGTCACCCAAGAAGATGAGGCTGCCGATGACGACAGGACATCCTCCGAGGAAGATGACTACGGGCAGGACGATGACGACGGCGACCTCCGACCGGCTTTCCTCAAGCAGAGGCGGAGGAAGAAGGTTGTCCGCGGGACGGCGCAGTTCGCCAGCGGGAACAGGCAGATCCTCGTGTCGCATCCGCGGCTGCATCCTAGGGTGAATCGGGAGCTGTTTGAGGTTGCTGGTCTGCCGTTTCCCGGGGAGGGGGAGGGGGGTAATGGTGTAGGTGTTAGGCAGGACGATTTGGATGTGGATTGCGATGAGACCGAGGATGAAGTTGACGGCGACGAGGAAAAGAGGCAGGAAGAGGAAGGCGATGACGGGAGCGATGAGGAACCGACGTTAAACGATGACACGACATTTGGAGCTGGGAAGGGGGTTATTTCGAGTGCGGGATCGACGCTCAACCATGTTGTTTCGATCGCATGGTCGCCCTCTGGCCTTGGACGGAATCGCCGGCCCATTTTAGCTGTGTTGACTTCAGCCGGCTACATCGGGTTCTACGGCGACAACGCATCGGCAGCCAAGAGGGGACGTGCCATTGCTTCCATCAGCAAGGAAGAAGGGACGCTGAAGCAACGCGACCTCTCGGCGTGGGGCATCTTATTCGGTGTGGGCGAGCGACTCATCGTACCGGGGCAGCAGACAGAGGTCACCGAAAAGGTCGCCAGCATGGCGTGGGCGAGTGAAATTGGTCCCGGACAGGCGCTGCTGGCGTACATCAACGATGACCAGGAGGTGGCCATCTTAAGCATACAGTCCATCTCTATTGCGGACGAGGAAGATGAGGAGCGAACGATCTGGAGAGTCGACGAAGTGGTACGCTTCGAGGCGAGCGGGCCTCATCCTCCGTTGTCACCGTGGGATCTTGACTGGGTGCCCACTGGTACCTGCTTCGGCCTACGCTGGAGCCCGTGGCTAAATTCTCCTGAGGGGAAGACCTGTGTCCTCTCCTGCGTCGACAGGAACTACGTCGGCTTCCGCAAGATCACCCTCGCAACACCCTGGGCCAAGGGCTCCGACCCGGACATCAAAGTCGACACGACCGATACCTTCGGCCTGTGTCTGCACCTCTCTACAGACAGCTTCGTCGAGTTCGAAGACGCCATCTGGACCAAGGGGCAATCCAAAGTCGTCCGCGGCCTCGTCGTGACAGGGCTGCACGTCAAACCCTTCGAAGTCTCCATCTCCGGACCTCAACCTTTCCCCTCCCCCTTCTCACCAGAGCCACATCCCACCTCCACCTGCAGAACGACCTACCTCGACACCTCGCTCGACCGCCCTTCAACAAACCCGATTGTCGATTTGATAGTCCACCCGCCCGACATGATGCGCCCCAGCGCGGCACCAACGTACACCCTCGTCCGCCTGTCGGCGACGTCGACCAACCACGACTGGTTCCAGACCAACGCCGCCCTACCCGAGTTCTCTTCCTCCACGGGCCTGCCTCGTTCCACCAGGCCGCAGTGGGCGACGGAACTGGCGCATAAGCTGGCCGTGCTCGTGCCGGCGGACGCGCACATGCGGCACACCGCCGGGGAGGACGAAGACGAGGAAGACTTGGACTCGGACGTTGAGTCGGCTAAAAGCACGGGCGACGACGGCCTGTTGATAGGAGGGGAAGAGGAAGAAGAAGAGGAGATGAATATCGAGAAGGCCGTCGCCACGCCCGAGGTACACCCCACTAGGTTCAGGTTGCACGGTCTCGCCGCCGCGCCGGGTGGTAAGGCCACCGCTGTGCTGGTGAGTGCGCATAGTACGCAGACGCCGGACAGGACTGGGTGGTGGGGGTTGAGGAGCGTGCTGCTGTTCGGGGCTCTTGAACGGCCTAAGAGGCGGGGGAGAGGGGAGGAACAACAGCCGGCTCTGGACCCGATGTTGGCTAGGCTTACGACGGAGGGCAGGACGATGAACTGGATGTACGGCGGGGGAGCGGACGTTCCGGGCGTGACGGCCGAGGTCGCGGTTGATGTGAGGACGGCGATAAGAGAGATGTTTAAGGAGGCCATTGCAAGTCAGAGGTGTGATTTATGTGGTGCCGAGATGGCTGTGGACGAAAGTCGGCAGGGCATGACGGTTTGTACAAAGGGGCACTTCTGGTCGACGTGCGGCGCGAGCGGGCTTGCGATTCAGGCGCCGGGGATATCGCATACATGCGGTGTGTGCGGGGTGAGGACGCTCAAGATCGGGGAGTTGTTGAAGCGGGCGCCTAGGCTGGAGGAAGGGATCAAGACGGAGGTGACGGCTGATGCGTGTGGGAAGTGCGGGGGAAAGTTTGTTGATTAAACGTGGCGAGTGTGATATAGATGCTCGGAGAGGGAGGCGAGCATGAAATCTGAATTCAGCAAGACGGTCAGCTGCTATATGTACCCTACTACGGAGGTTGATTGTTGACAGTACAGTCACCATCGCTATCAGTGGTGACGATTGGGGAGACACGTGATAGCCCCACCTGTATCCCTCGAGCTCCACTTCCGTAATCTGACCGGCTGCAGCTCAGTGGACCTTATCGCTCCTTTCCGGGTGCTCCAGCTACTGCTGCAGCTCGCTGTAAGGCAACTTCAGCACCTTCAATTCGCGTGGTCGTCGTCATCTTTCATAACTTCTTCCCAACTCGGTGCAATTCGCAACGCAGCAAGCTTGCAACCCTTCCATCACTTCAATGCAAACACCATAAGCCACGTTCGCCCAGAATAAGCTTCCACGCGAACTTGCACCACCGATTCCTCCCTCCACCGTCCTCCAATCCAAATAATCCATCCGTGATGTCGGCCCCCGCGCCCCCGGAGGACCAGTCCCGCCTCCTCGAAGATGCCCTCATAGCTGTGCGCCAACAGACGGCGCTCATGCGCAAGTGCCTAGACCAGCCAGGGAAGCTTATGGATGCTCTCAAATGCTGGTATGTTTTCCGGTTCACTGCCAAATGAGCTCTGTTCTGTTGCCTGTCCAGACCGCGCCGGCCGCTCCCCGGAGCTGCTGTCTTGGCCTCAAAGCTCCAGACAATCTGTATTTGCGCATCACTCTACTAACCCCATGGCCTCCCTACAGCTCTACCCTCGTCTCCGAGCTCCGAACGAGCAGCCTCGGCCCCAAGCAGTACTACGAGCTTTATATGGCCGTCTTCGATGCCCTGCGCTACCTCTCCGTCCACCTCCGCGAGAACCACCCGGTGAACCACCTCGCAGACCTCTACGAGCTCGTCCAGTATGCCGGCAACATCATACCCCGCCTGTACCTGATGATCACCGTCGGCACGGCCTACATGTCCATCGAGGGCGCGCCTGTGAAGGAGCTCATGAAGGACATGATGGACATGAGCCGCGGCGTGCAGCACCCCATCCGCGGCCTCTTTCTGCGCTACTACCTGTCCGGACAGGCTAGGGACTACCTACCTACCGGTGACAGTGACGGGCCGGAGGGCAACCTGCAGGACTCGGTCAACTTCATCCTCACCAACTTTGTCGAGATGAACAAGCTGTGGGTGCGATTGCAACACCAGGGCCACTCGCGGGAACGGGAGCAGCGGACACAGGAGCGGAAGGAGCTGCAATTGCTGGTCGGGAGCAACATTGTGCGCCTCAGCCAGCTGGTAGACCTGGAATCCTATAGGACGGGCATTCTGGCGCCGCTGTTGGAGCAGGTGGTACAGTGCCGGGATGTGCTGGCCCAGGAGTACCTGCTCGAGGTCATCACCCAGGTTTTCCCCGACGAGTTCCACCTGCACACCCTCGACCAGTTCCTCGGTGCCGTATCGAGACTCAACCCGCACGTGAACGTCAAGGCGATCGTCATTGGGCTGATGGACCGGCTTTCCGACTATGCCGAGAGAGAATCACAGAGCGAGGCGCCGGAGGACAAGGCAAAAGTGGAGGAGGAGGCCGTGGCCAAGCTGCTCGAGAAGATCAAGCTGGCCAAGACGGATCAACAAAGCGCGCCGCCACCTGCAAGTCCAAAGGATGTTCCGGAATCGTCAGAGTCCAACGGAAAGCAACCGGAGGAGGATGCGGACGATGCGGCCTCGACGACCGCCACGCTGACCAAGACGGATGACGAAGCAACCCCGTCGATAGCAGAGACGGATGCCACAGCTGTCGAAGGTGAAGAGGGTGAGTCAGCGGAGGCCAGGCCAAGGAGAGGCATACCAGACGACATTCGTCTGTACGAAATCTTCTTTGGCCAAGTAAAGAACCTCGTCCAGGCGCAACATCTACCGATCCAGGACACGATAGCGCTGTGTGTGTCCCTTACAAACCTGGCCCTCAACGTCTACCCGACCAGGCTAGACTACGTCGACCAGATTCTGGACTACGCCAACGGCAAGACCATCGAGCACGCCAACAGCGCAGACCTGCACTCACAACCCGCACAGCAGAGCCTACTAGCTCTCTTACAGGCACCCCTGAAGCGATACGTCTCCATCTTCACAGCCCTGTCCCTACCCACCTACGTGCCCCTCTACCAATCCCAGACCTACCCGACCCGACGTGCCGTAGCCGGCGAAGTGGCAAGGACCCTGCTCAAGAACCATACCCTCATCACAACCCCAGCTCAACTCGAAAACGTCCTCGAAGTGCTCAAGGTCCTCATCAAAGAGGGCTCCCAAGCGCCAGCCGGCTACCCAGGCGTCGTCGCCGCCCGCGCCCGCGCAGTCGAGACGGACGAGACGATGGAAGAGCAAGGCTGGCTAGCACGGCTAGTCCACCTCCTCCAAGCCGAGACGAACGACACGCAATTCCGCCTCCTCCAAATGACAGCCAAGGCTTACAGCGAGGGCAACGAGCGCATCCGCACCACCACGCCCCCTCTCATCACCGCCGGCCTCAAGCTCGCCCGCCGCTTCAAGGCGCGCGAGCACTACGACGACAACTGGTCGACCCAGTCCTCCGCGCTCTTCAAGTTCCTCCACGCCTCCACCTCGACTCTCTACGCGCGCGTCAATGCCGCGGGCGCGGCCGAGCTCGCACTGCGGCTGTTCTGCTCCTGCGGGCAGACGGCGGACATGACGGGCGTCGAGGAGGTGGCGTACGAGTTCTTCGCGCAGGCCTTCACGGTGTACGAGGAGGCCGTGAGCGACTCCAAGGCGCAGTTCCAGGCCGTGTGCGTCATCTCGACGGCGCTGCACCAGACGCGGAACTTCGGCAAGGAGAACTACGACACGCTCATCACCAAGTGCGCGCAACATGCCAGCAAGCTGCTGAGGAAGCCCGACCAGTGCAGGGCGGTGTATCTCGCCAGTCACCTGTGGTGGGCGACACCGATTGCTGCTAACGGGGAGACGGAGGAGACTGAGGTATGTTTTCGCCAGCAGGATAACTGTGTGGGAATGACCTAACTGACGTGTGTGTGTGTGGCAGTTATACCGCGACGGCAAGCGCGTGCTAGAATGCCTACAGCGTGCTCTGCGGGTGGCGGACTCGTGCATGGAGACTGCCACGAGCATCGAGCTGTTTGTCGAGATACTGGATAGATATGTCTACTACTTTGACCAGCGGAACGAATCGGTATGTTTCCCATTCGTCTATCTTTCCCAATTTATCAGGCAATCATGCTAACGTGGTCAATAGGTAACGACAAAATACCTCAACGGCCTCATCGAGCTGATCCACTCCAACCTGGCCGGCAACCAGCAGGACTCGGCCTCAATCGAGGCGAGCAAGAAGCACTTCTACCACACGCTTGAGATGATCAAGAGCAAGGAGTATGAGGGTGTCGTGCTCACGGCCAAGTAAGGTGCGGAGCTGTGCGGGGGATCATGGAGACGGCGATGTGGTTTGTGATGGTGGGAATTAGGTCGTTTTGCTGGCACTACCTCGGGTATATTGATACTAGTAGGTGGAGGCCTTGTGAGGAAGGGAGGAGGAGGGAATAGGGAAGGGGCAGAGGAGGAGGGGGAGGACGGACGAACGAGGAGACCGTACGGACCAGCTGTGGGAGGCGGAGGAGAGCGGACGTCCGTTTATTATGGACCAGTGTTAGATATTCGAGCTTTTTGAGGTGTCATAGCGTAGCTAAGCTAATTGTTTGTTGTTCTTGTACATACTATTTGGTGCTACTTCTTAAACAAAGTCGAGTGCGTCAAGTCTCCGTTGGCATAGCAATGAGATGGCGTAGTGAGAGCGCAGTGTTCACTCGACTGTCGAGCAACAAAGGAGACCGTGGCATATATGTATTGTCGAACCCCTGAATCCGTATGACATCGCTACATACATACCCGTAAGTAGGTACCCGATCCAATGTTTGTAGTCCTTGTTGTTCGGCAGGTGAACTACCCATGCTGGAATGGAACTGCGTGTTGTACCCCTTCTCGGTCCTCCAACCATCTGGATCTGGCCTAGGAGGCATGCTGACCGGGTCATTCACTCGTACTGCTCATGGAGAGGCCCGAACGTTGCTTCATCTGTCCACCTGGGAGTGTACTGCCCTTTCCTTCCAATAAAATTGACCCAACTCATCCCCATTCAGCTGTCTCGGGATTCACTCGATTGCTCTCGCTTTCGCATTGTGAGTTCTCTTCCTCGCCATACACATCAGACTAGGGGCACCTGGTCTCGCACCAATTGTTACTGCCAACACATTCACCAAGTGATTTCCAACCGGACCATCTCTCGTCTTATATGGCAAGATCCGACTATAAAGGGGAAACCTCGCGTTTCTCTCTTCCGCTGCCATTCTAACACTTCTTCGACACCACGTCTGTTTCCAGCTCTTCCACAAGGGAGTCAACTCACGGGTATTGAGTTACTCAACACAACCAGAACCAACCGCAACGACCATCAGAGCTGCACACCCCTCTTCAATCTTCAACCTTCCACCACTGCCATCGATTTCCACATCAACCCACGCTCAACCACCAAGATGTATCTCCCCATCACCCTGCTCCTCACCACCCTCTTCCCAAGCCTAATCCAAACTCAAACTCCCTTCCCAGCCACGACCCTAACCTGCGACGACTCCACGCCCGCCAAAACAGACTACATCGCCGAGTGCGGAAACACGCTCGCCCAGGATCCCACGGCCGTCGTCGACGCCAGCTCCGGCCGCGTGGTGGTGTGCTACCGCATCACCAGGGGGCGCACGGACATCAGCGAGGTGGTGGTCTTGATCCGGGAGGGCCACGAGCAAGGGAGGAAGTACACCACCACTAAAGGGGATGTTGATTGCGCGGTTAGGAAGGTTGTGGAGTATTGCCAGTTTGGGAAGCTGGTGGGGGGAAGGGATCTCGTTTGTGGGTCGGAGGATCTGGTTGTTAGTGTTGAGGGGAGGGGGAATGATGGTGGTCAGTGATGGGAGGGAGAAGGGGTTTAGGTATGGGGAATGAGAAAAGGGGGAAGCATGAGAAGGGTAATGGATGGATCGTTCTCGGGTTCATTTCTTCGGACGGCAGGTATACATTGGGAGACGGCTAAACGGTCTCATGGTGTCTAGAGTGACCTATTGATCACATTTATTGACGATAAACACAGCAATCACTGGAACTGAATGTAGGGTCATCAAGGTCGTGGTATCATTTTTCCATTAACCCTGCTTCGAGGGAGTTTATACGCCACTCTGGTCTTTGCTTTAAGGTGTTGGAAAAGAGGATCAGGTGTTATCTGTTGGGAAGTTGTTTCAAAGAAGCCGAGCTGACATCACGAGAGATATGCCTTGTCACCAAATTCCACTCGTACCTTTCCAACGACGGGAGCATTCTTTTGAGTCTTTGATCAGGCCTGCTTGCTAGGGATAAAAGCCGCTTCGTTACCTCCCTCTGCGTCCGTTGCACCATTTCTCCCTCGACACTACCAGAAATTTCCCAGTCCATGGAAAATACAGTTGTAAATACCCAAGTTTCTCAGGTTACAAACTACAGACAAAAAGCAGGCCATCACACAGACATCGGGCCATTACGAAAAAGAAAATGCAGCTCTTTAAGCCCTTCATCAACGTCTTTGCCCTCCTCTTCGCCGTATCGACCCTCCCAACTACCGCATCGGGTAGAGATATCGACTGCTTTCCCTTCACTCAGACCGCGAAAGCCACCTTGGCCCTCGAGTGCATCGACGAACTTCTCGCCTCCACGACACCGTGACCGTTTCCGGGCGTGCCTATCGCGGTACCATCAGCGTCTGCTTCCGTGGCAACAATAACGCCAGCACTAGCATACTGGTTGCACATAAGCAGGAAGGCACACACACGGCTACCAAGGGGGACGTGGCCTGCGGTGCTAGAGCCGTCTTCGAGCAGTGTCGGTATCAAGGAAATAGGTATCAGGTCGTGTCTGGAAAGAATGGGGTCTGTGGACATGCGAAGATGTACGTTTCTATCGACGGGATGTACAACGAACCGGCTATGGTGGGAGCGGATGGTGAGTCGGTGACGGTCCCGGCCGCGGTCCCTGTTACGGCGACGATTGGCATCCCTGTTGCGCCTACTTTTTCGTGACGGGGACGGCGACTCTTTGAAAGGTAATCAGGGCGTGAAGTACACGCATTTTCATCAAGGAGGTATTTATGATCGAAAGGTGGTCGATTTCTTTATTCAAAAGCTACAATCATCAGTCATTATCTTATGGAACTGTGCACGAATGTATCCATACTTGTGTTCTAAGGACTTATTAATGGCTTAAGGGTCTTCAAAGAAGCTCCCATGGCTCACCAAGATGTTACACATTTGTATATCTCTAACAGAAGAGCGGTTCTCTGATGGCTATAGAGTCGGTACAAACCTGCACGGTATGCCGGCTCCTAAGCACGTGCCAACATTATGGTCTTTCCTCCCCTCGGTCCAGAAATCTCACGATTAAATCACAGGTACAAAAGAGCAGCAGCAGCAGCAGCAGCAAATACAATCCCAACAGCCCCCTGGCCACGAGACAGGAGGCCAGAAGCCGACGACCGGGCCAGCCATCTCCCATTCCCATCCTTCACCCACCGGAAGCCTGTGTCATTGATGAACATGAACTCCGGCAGAGCAAATGCAGTGGGATCGCGGAGACCGATGGGGTAGTAGGCCGTGCGGTGGTTTTCCGGGTCCGGTGCGACAAAGGTATGGTAACCGCGGGGCGTATCGGTTCGGTTTCCCACGAATTCCACGTTCAAGACACCCTCCGGCATATAGAAGGAGAACGAAGACGCAGCCGTCGTATTCGTGAAGTTCACTGAGTATCTGAAGATAGTCTCCTTGGTCCTTTAAAGTCAGTCAGTGATTGTCCGGCTCATGTGCAAGGAGGAGGGCCTAGAACAACCACTTGATGTTTATGTCCCACACACACTCGTGTGACGTACTGCCATCGTCATGACTATCCTGGTGCCACTTCCCGTCCGTCTCGTTAATGGAGTAGTTCCTGGGGATCCGGAAATCTAGAAAGTTCCTGTTGAGCGTGCCGTTGCCCACCCACGAGCTCTGATCACCCGTGACCGCGTAGTAAGGTCCGCCCTCCCTCAACGAGTCTTCTTTACGGTGGTGATGCCAGCCCTGGTCAAGTTGACTTGCTGCAACGGCACAAAGTAGAATCTATCGTCCTGCGGCATCTCCCAGCAGGCATCCGTCTCATTGACGAAGCACTCGAACTGCGCCGTCGCAAACTCCATGCCGTAGAGGCCGCCGTACAAGGGCAAGGGATCCTTGTAGCGGTCGATGGAGAAGAAGAACGGATTGCTGTCCCAGGCCGGCGGGTTGACGCCTATGCGCATGCCGGTGGGCATGCTCCCGTTGTTGCCGAAGTAGTATGTCCCATTGTCGCCGCAGTCGAACTGGGCGTAGCGCGTGCTGTTGTGCACGAAGGTGCCGGAGACGTTTCCCACGTAGTAGATGAACTGCGAGCCACCGTCCGTGAAGTGATTGATGACTCCGCCACCTAACCATTTAGCCACTGCGGTGGGGGCAAAGAGAGAGAGCGTGAGAGGAAATAGGAGCATGGCTGGCCGCGGCTGAGGCAGCGTGTCTAAGCTTTGGCTCAAGCGTATACGGCGACTGGGTGAGGTTGACGGAGTTCAGCAGAGGTCTTGGGATGAAAATTGCCGGAAGCCCCAGAATTTTCAGGACAGCTATAAATGCCACACTCGCAAGAGGCAGAATTCAGGGCTATTAACCATACAATTTCGGGAAAGTGTCCGGTGTAGGACTGCTTTGCCGCACGGCGGTCGCCAATGCCAAGACTTTGGTCCCTCCAGGGTCTTCACTTCTCGACTTGTAGAACCGGCTGCGAGAGCTCGAGTGTTGCTACAGCAGTCAAGACCCGTGGTCGAGGAAGCCGACTCCCGGTCTGTCTTGCAGTCCGCAGATCTCTAAGCGTAACGCATTGGCCGTGAGACTGACAGCACCTGGAGCGAATAGGGGCTGGGGTACTTCGTATATAAGTCGAGTTCATGGCCTTGACCTCCGTCGCATGTACCATTCCCGGTTAAAATCAACCAACACGAACTGCAGAAGCTTGGAGGTCAACATCAACAGGCATGCATGAACAGGTTCGGGGATGAGGACTTAAGCTTTGATCCTCACTGGGCTCCCTCCTCCTGGCATCGAGATTTGCCGACCTACCCTGCACGAGCTGGGTGTCATACGTACCCCTGACCAGCGTGTTCACCCCAAGAGGTACCCAGAGACAACACACAATATCGTCAGCACTCAAAACGAACTTCAGACGTCCCTCCGGATCCCTCCGGGTCCCTCCGGGTCAAATAGAGAGTGTGTGTGCTGAATATGTACTCAACATGAGGCATCCTCGCGCGGCCATGTCTTGTAATGATGCACTTGTCATCGGCATGCACGTTAACAACTGAGAACGTCCAGCAGAGCCATCCACGCCAGTAGACAGATTCTGCAGATGGAACAAAGTAACCAGGGAGGTGCAAAACATCATGGAGATCAAGGCACCAAGGCGACTCAAGATGGCAGTTTCGAAGTCGACGATCAATAAACGACATAATGCCGTCACATCAATATTGGCGTCCAGCCTTGATAAGCAGCGGAGTAATGCAAAACAGGAGCGAACTCCAGAGAAGTTTTGGCATGCCACTTTTTAACTCCGGAACTCTTCAGCGCGGATGCGGCCGCATCGCTGTTAAGAGACTTCTCAATCTGTCGCCAAATCTGGTGGCAGCCGCCTATCTACCTTAACAGCCGTCCAGCTCCACTTGCGACTTACACAGCGAGACTGGCTTTAGGGGAGTTTGCACGACGTCGAGTATCGAAATGGGGGATACTTGGTAATGGGATAAATGAGTATATATATCGGGTGTCTGCTGTTGCTGATGAGGTGTAGGAACAGTAGAACATTACAGAAGCAACAAGAACACTCGTCTCGACCGCAACTCAACCATCACGACTATGTCTCTCGTAACCTCCTCCAACTACACCCTCCCCGACAACGCAGTCTGGTTCAGTAAGTTACCCTCCCCATCCTTTCCCTCTCTCCACCCCCAACTAACACACTCAAGTCACAGGCTGCTCCTCAGGCATAGGCAAAGCCCTCTCCCAACTCATAGCCTCCAAGCCCCAACATCGCCTCGTCTCAACAGCCCGCGACATCTCCTCCCTCTCCTACCTCCCGGACAGTCACCCCAATGTCCTCAAGCTCTCGCTAGACGTAACCTCCCAACCCTCCGTCGACGCGGCCATCTCCGCCACCTTTGCCAAATTCGGCCGCCTCGACGTCTTCGTCAACAATGCCGGGTATACCCTCTACGGCGATGCCGAGAACGCGAGTGAGGAGGACTCCCGTCGAGTAGTCGAGACGGACTTCTGGGGCATGGTGAGAGTGACCAAACACGCGTTGAGGATCCTGAGGGAGGAGAACCCCAAAACTGGCCAGCAGGGCGGGTTGATCATGAACGTCAGCTCGATGGGTGGGCGGATCGGGTTTCCGGGAAACGCGTTTTACCATGCTAGCAAGTTTGCCATGGAGGGGTTTACCGAGGCCGTGCAGAAGGAGGTGCGGCCTGAGTGGAACAGTGAGTGGGAGTTTCAATTCTGGAACCAAGATGAGGAGTGTTACTAACCAGAGCTAAACAGTCCACTTCTGCCTCGTCGAGCCAGGCGGCGTGCAGACCAACTACGCCACGACCAGTACGCAGAAGATTGCCGTCCACCCGGCGTACGCGGCGGAGGACACGCCGGCCCGGGTGCTGGAGCGGTACATCGACAACCCCGAGTACCGGAAGACGTGGGCCAAGGCCGAGGAAGTGGTGGAGGCTATGTATAAGATCGCCGATGCGAAGGGGAACAAGGTGCCGCTGCGGGTGCCGCTGGGCCCGGACGCGTGGGGTATGATGAAGGCTGAGTTTGGGCGGATGGAGGAGGAGTTGGAGGCCGTCAAGCCGATTAGCACTGCCGTGGGACATAAGGACCAGCTGGAGAGCATTGAGTTTTTGAAGACGCTGGAGTAGAGTGGGATGTTTGTAAGAAATTGTATTTACCTTGGGCGATGGAGGATGGAATTACTTATGATAACGCAATTTTGGTGACCAGCTGGGGCCCGGATAGCGTATTATTGTTCCCAATTCTTCGAGGAGGGTTGCGGTCTCAGGGTGGTGTCGGTCGGGCTCGGGCAAAGTCGCGTCGGAATATCTCCTCGCCAGGGATGTAGGCACGGAGATCACTCGCAGACCCCGGCCCCAGGTCGACAAGCGGTGGGCGTCCGCGATGTTTGCGGCCGACGCTGCCCGAGATCCCGATCATGTCGGGTGAGTACGGGAGGTACCAAGTCCCGCGCCAGGTTATCGAACCCTCTTCGCCCTTCCCACCCCTCCTATATATGAACATGGTGCGTGTGCTCGCCATCTTGTTCCGCATGCCTAGGATCTCCAGCTTAGGGATGTGCAGCGCCGTTCTACCGGCGTTCTCCAGCAGATGGATGATTTACGTAGGGTCCCTTTGGTGCTCGGTAAAGTAAAGTTCGCGCGATACAAGGGCCAAGGTCCGGAGCCAATGCCAATTCCATTTTCCGTCCCAAGCACGCGCGCTGGAGAAGAACTCCCGGGCGTCGGCCATGGAAATGGACATTGCAGTCACGTGTTCGGCGCCGGAGCACTTTCCAACTAAAG
Organism: Coniochaeta sp. 2T2.1; assembly: GCA_009194965.1. Taxonomy (NCBI): domain Eukaryota; kingdom Fungi; phylum Ascomycota; class Sordariomycetes; order Coniochaetales; family Coniochaetaceae; genus Coniochaeta; species Coniochaeta sp. 2T2.1. The sequence goes on from VSMA01000016.1 coordinate 1,154,886, forward strand.
CGTCGACGACATCCGGCATGGAGACCTTCCAGACGGGACCAGGTTCGTCGTCACCTTCGAAGACGGATACTGACACCGTAATGGGCAAGTGGGCGTACGGCAGCTTGATGTCATCTGTAGCGCAGTAAGAATACCAACCTCTCACACGTACCGCCGCAAAGCGTTGCTGCTGCGTAACAGGGAGTAGAGAATGACCTACCAGGATGTTCTCCCCTTAGCAGGCGTAAGCGAGTTTCACATGACTCGTGGACGAATACATCCATCCAGTGCCTACGATGCTGCAGGTAAGCGAGTTGATATAGTCCGACGTGTCCGCCGAGTGGACTGCGCAATACAAACTTCGTGACGGCTCTGACCATCTGGAGCGAATCAGGGATCCATTGGCGCAGCGAGGCCATTGTCTCGTAGATGTTCAAGCACCCTGTGGCCCCAATCTCAAGAGTTACACCAAGCATGTAAGGGTTACTGGGCGAGTCTTGAAGCACGTGGAAGAGCTGGCGGATGGCTTCTCTGACGATGCCACTGCTCTCGTCGGCGACCTCCGTTATGGTCTTGGAAACGCTCCATCCGGGGGGTCCTGGGATGATGATGTCGAGCCCAATATGCCTAACGAACATCTTGTGTCGAGGCGTAACTCTCGTCTCGAAGTCGTACAGGTGTGACTGGGTGAACCTCAGATGACGAAAGTTACGCTGTTCGAATTCAGCGCGCCACTCTCTGTTGACATGTGCGTATTGTCAATGGCTGCACATATCGGCCAGAAACGCGTCGACTATGAGGCGCAGCTCGCCGGGCATGTCCTTCCAGCCTGCCATATTTGTTGTCGGCTGAGAACGACGTAATTTAAGCTGGTCGATACAACACCTGTGGAGGATTAGGCATGTTAGTATGGAACTCGAACTTACAATGACATTATCAGGCGGAGCAGGCGTCAAGATCACGGTGCACGTCTCCTCCCAGCAACATGCAATCACTTACCGCTGGTGTTGATGAGCCGGTGTCAGTAGAAGCAGTTGCAAGGCGAGGTTCAGGTGGGATTCGGGTACTGGTACAACAATTAAGTCAGTTGATGGTGGTAGAGAGCTGGTAGTTATGGCAGACCCGGTAGTGGCGAGAGACCCCAAATGCCGAGCGGAAGTTCGAGGATGTAAAGAGGTTTCGCGAGGAGTAGATCGTGTCGACTAGTGAGAAAAGTTGCTGGTAGCTCTGCTGGGTTAGAGCCCCCGGAGACCAGTTACTGACGAGAAGGCTGATAGTGGTCTCAGAGTCGGTGCTAGTGAAGAAGCTGGTGATGGTGAAAGATCGGGCAGTGGCCCAGGTGAGAGATCTGGTAATGGCACGGGTTCTCGCAGTTAGTGAGGGTTGTATTGAGGAAAAAGAGAGAACTTGAGAGAAGGAAGAGGACTCTCGTGCTTTAAAAGGCCCTGGTGCCTGTTGTAAACCGCCTGAAGTGGTGACAGCTGGCTGGGGGTTCGACCCGGACGGCGACGAGGGCCCGTGACGCAACTCATGGCAGTTTCCCAGCGTCGAGCTCCAGTTTCCGAAGTCCGACGGCACCGAAGGAGCTGGCTATCGCCGTCTGGTCTTCGTCTGATCTCGCAGAGGCCAGCATCGGCTCCCTCTGAATGGATTGCACTGGGACGAAGTTAGACGTCGCAGGGGAGGAAGTACTGGATACAGAAGCCGATGCCCATCTCGATCTTTGACCAGCAAAGCACGTTGCGGACCATATGGGCCTGTTGAACGGGATACCGTGCAGAAACATGCAAGTTTTGAATTCAGTTGACCGACCAAGAATGTACCGTGACTTACACAGTCTGGCATCCAAATGCGGAGCCAACATTCAACGCCTTCCTCGATATCTAACTCTGGGCCTTCAGGGAGTCCAGTTGCCACACGCCATGCCATGCCATCTCCGCGTTCAATCCGGTTTTTGGGCCTATGATACAGGGACGCGCAGAACGTGTTTAACAAAAGAGAAATGCAAAAGAGGGTAGGTATGTGTAAGCGATGGGTGACGGAAGCCAAGACTTAAGATGTCTTTTCCGACTTCGAGGCCTTTGTCTCGGCCGTCGTCTTGTCTGTCTTTTTAGCGGCATCTCCCGTGGTCGCGTCCTTGGCCTGCTTCTTGCCCTGCCGAGACTTCTCAAACTTCTCGCGTAGGTATCTGATCATCCGGGGCAGACCGGCTGTTAGCGCGCTCTTCAGGCTCTGGGTCGTAGACGGCCAGCCGACCGTCTGCTTGATGACCTGCCGGACATGCGTCCTAAGCTGCCCCGGTTCGTCCTGCGCGATACGCTGCTCAAACGCGCCGCCCTGCCGCTTGCGGAACTGCGTTGTGTCCTCTGACCGCGACTCGGCCATCATCTTGTCGAACTCGTTCGTCGGGATGGCAAACTTCTTCTGGTATTGGAAGTACAGCTTTGACCTGAAAGACTTTGGTAGGCGCCGTACCATGTTGCCGCGCTTGACCGGATCCATGTCCTGCCGCAGCCGCAGGTTGGCGTCATTGTCCATCGACATCCAGCCCTCTGTCCGGCAGCCTGGATCGTCGAACTCGACGTTGGGTAGTGTCTCGACCAGTGGTGCGTATAAACGGCGGAAGTGTGGTAGGTTGTTGCCCACAATGTTGGCTACTTTTTGCGGGTTCTCGGTCGGGAATGCCATACGCGGGTCGCCCAAGTATGAGATGCCGGCGATGGTGTTGTATAGTTCGCGCTCGGTGAATTGAGGTGGGAGAAGTAGTAATGCGGTGCGGAGGGCGGAGAGCAGGTTGATCTGGTTGGCGAGTCTGATTCTGGCGTCATCTCGGAGGATCTTGACCGGCTTCTGCAACCGTCCTGCTAGATACAGGGTATCCCACTCCCGCAGGTCCCGCTCAAGGGTGTCGAGGTTGACAACGCCGTACTTGACGAGGATGCCGTTGATCACCACATAGGGGTTGAAGTAAACACCCGCTCCCCACTTGTCCTGCACTGCTGACACGGCACCGGAGCCCAGGCTGCCGAGGAACGAGTAGTGGTCCCGGTGCTGGCTGAGGTTGAGACTGTGCCAGTGCTGTGTGAAAGTCACGCCGAAGATGAAGTCTATCATCTTGGGCGTGCCGTCCTGCGCCCGTTGTAGGGCTGCCGGGGCCTTCGGGTGGATGGCTCGGAGCTCGGCGTCGGTGGGTATACGACCGCTGCTCTTGGTTTGGGGGAAGACGCCGGACCCATAGGCAAAGGCGTACCGGATAGGCGCCCGGAACTGCCACAGGACCTGCCGCAACACCTCCTTGAACTCGGCATTGATGAGGATGTGTTGGTTTACGCCGAAGTTGGCGTGGGGCAGCTCCTTGAAGCTGGAGATGTGGAAGTTCGGGTTCGCTTCCCAGTCGTCGGGTTCTAGGGAGCTCCCTGACGCTTCACTGGCGATGCTGCTGGATGATCTGGAGTCTCGGGACGCGGCCTCGGTTGCGCTGTCGGTGGCTGAGTTTGGCGGAGCTCTCTTTCGCGTTCTCGGGAGTGTTCGGGCTACTTGCGAACGAGCGGATGAAGGCGGCGCTTCGGAGGGGAGCGTATCGGGTTGGATATCTTCGAGTAAGGAGTGTCGCTGGAGAGAGGGCAGTGGCCTTGACGCCGCACTGCGTCTCGTGTTAGCGTCATTTGTGAGGGACAATGGAAGCTCTAGCTATATAGGGATATAAGCTTACCTGCGACAGGCGGGCGGCAAGAGGAACACGGAGCGAGGCCATTGGGACGCCAACGGCGGAGAGTAAAGGCCTGCTCAAGTTGTGGAAGGGAGATGGCACAACAGCATAAGCTGTGGGAGAGAATAGCGTAGACGTATCACCTCTTGGTGCGTTCCATGCTCTTGGGTTGGGGTGTGAGATGGAGGAATTGGAAAACTTGACGCTCGGGGGTGCAGCCGCCAGGGAACCTAAGCTACACCTATTGCAGGATTACGCAATGTTAGTGAGGTGACTTGTTAATCGTCGTTTCGTCGGCTAGTTGTGGGATCGTCCAATCGTGCGTGCATGTATCGCGCTAACATGCATATCGTTTAACAAGGTGTAAAGGCCCAATGATGCGACGGGCTAACAGCGGATCACGGATTGACAGGGGCGCATCCCGCTTTAGCTGTGGAGTCAGTCGTCATAGGCCGGGAGTCTCAAAACGGCGAGGAAAGAACATGCTGCGGCGGGCCGCCAGCTACGGAAGTGTGTGGAGCTCACAGCTGGCGGGAGCTCAGCTAGCAACCATCAAACAACCAAGTCGCGGTCGCAACTTCTAAAACAAACACACGTTTCTGACCACGACCTCAACATCAGCGGAATGAGGGGGCACACTCCACAGGGAGAACCTCCGGGTAGTGCGAGAAGACCCTCATCTGGTCCACAAGCGCCTCACAATCCGCGTGCAAGTTTCGGCGGCTTTTCCAGACCACATACCACCCTCAGGGAATCCAGAGTACGTTTCTTTGTTTTCTTGTCGTCCATTCCAAGGAAATCCAAATGGAAGCGCGAGCTCCGTATAGACTTTTTCCGAAGAAACAGAAATGCTAATCGCACATCTCTAGCTCGGCAACATGCGCGCCTCGACGAACCAACCTTCCTACAACCTCTTCACCGGCGAGACCAACGCCCCCGCGACCGGTATACCCCAACCGACCTCTGTTCTTCGCCGTCCCTCCGTCTCAGGTCGGCAGAGTATTCTCACCGGCGCAACGCATGGAGGCGACATGTCTCCCCCACCAGGTCGCCCGCGAACAGCCTCCAACTTCTCGCGCGAAAGCAGCAAGGAGAACCATGCACCTCCAGATGCGGAGGAATACGAGACGCAGCGCCGACGGATCGAAGAACTGAAAGCTGAAGTCGGCACCCTCAACTATGCGATGCGCAACCTCGAGCAGGAGCGCGACATGCTCGTGCTGGAGAAGGACAACGAAGTTCGTGAGGCGCGACGGAAGGCTGATGAAGACTTCAAAGCCCGGCAGGCTGTAGAGGTGGAGAAGACCCGTGTACAACGCCAGGCTGAAACCTTGGCGAACGAAATAGAGACTCTGCGCGCGGAAGGAGAGACTGCGCGGAGGGACGTCGAGAAGAGAGCGCGGGAGGCCGAAGAAGAGGCACGTCTTTTAAGGGAACAGCTTGAGGATCTGGCGGCCGCTAAGGACGATGCTGCCAGACGAGCTGATAGAGAGGTCAAGGACGTCCAGGCGCAGCTTCTCTCTGTTCAGCGCACGGTGCAGGAGATGGAACAGGAAGCCAACACACGGAATGCGGCGCTACAGAAAGCGCAGGAACAACTCGCTGGGCGGGACGAGACGGTGGAGCGGCTAGAGGGCGAAGTGCTCCGCCTAAAAGCACAAACGGGCGACGCCGAGACTATGGCGGTCATTCAACGTGAGCTGGCGGACCAGGTGGCCCATATACGGACACTTGAAGCCACGAGCAGAGAGCAGCTGGTCGAGCTGAAGCACCTCCGCCAGACTCACCGCTCGGTTGAGATAGTGGAGGAGGAGAAGCGGTCGCTGGAGCGGAAGCTCAACGCAGCAGAGGCAATTGAGCTAGAGCTGCATGAGGAGAGGCGGCAACGACAAAGACTAGAGGACGAGCATCGGGCCTGGGCATCTTATCTGCGGAGCGAGTCGAGCGCAGACCACCCGATCGAGTTCGAATCACCTGTTGATCTTGCGCGAGCCCTGGTCGAAGAGCGCCTCAACTCCGCGTCTTTGATGCAGAAGATCGGCGAGATCCAGCCCGAAGTTACGGACCGGGAGAACATTATCAAGACCCTTGAGCAGGACATAGCTTCCCTGAGAGAGGAGCTTGAAAAAGCGAAGGTCGCCACCGTCACGTCCGGAGCAGACAAAGGCAGGATGCGGATCGAGCGTCAACGGGCCCTAGCCCTCAAGGAGGTCGAGTACCTCCGCGCGCAGCTCAAGACGTTCGACTCGGAAGACGTCACATACCAGCCAGACAACTTCGATCATGTCAAGCAGAATCGCATACAGGAACTCGAGGATCTCGTCGACAAATATAAGGAAGAGGTCCAGTCCCTCCACAACGAGCTCTCCTCTCTCGAATCCGCGTCCACCAGCCCAAGTGCCCCTCCCCTGGCGGGCACCAAGCGCCAACGCGAGCCCGATGCTGACAACCACGAGCAACTCGGCCAACTAGCGCGAAAGAACCGCAAGCTCCAGGACGAGTTATCAGAGCTTCAATCCGCCCACCGGCTCCTCCAGACTGAATACAAGGTCTCCCAAGAACAACTCAAGTCCCTACAGGAGAAGTCGAAGACCCGCATCCTCTCCCTCCGTTCAAACCCTACCTCCGACTTCGAAGCCGTCAAGACCTCCACCCTGACCGCCCTCAAGCTCGAAAACGCCGAGCTCCTCTCCCACATCCAGAGGCAACCAACCCTCTTCGCCACCGTGCCGGCCTCCCAACTCGCAGCCGCCCAGCGCGAGATCGCCGACGCAAAGGCCGAGACCGCCTCATCCCAGAAATCCGCCCGCCGCCTCAAAGAGGTATGGTCAGCCAAATCCGCCGAGTTCAAGGAAGCCATCTTCTCCACGCTAGGCTGGACGGTGACGTTCATCCCTAACGGGAAGATGCGCGTCGAGAGCGTGTACTGCCCTAGCTTAACGGACGAGCACGAGAACAGCATTGTCTTCGATGGCGAGAAGGGCACGATGAAGGTCGGCGGTGGACCACGGAGTGCGTTTGCCCAGAAGATAGGGGATAACATCAAGTTCTGGGTTCGGGAGAGGGGGTGCGTGCCGTGCTTCTTGGCGGCGCTGACGTTGGAGTTTTATGAGGAGCATACCAGGGCCGCGAGGCCGTCCTAGGCTATCGGAGGTGTAATGGGTGTTTGCGTTATGTCATGGCGTTCAGGAAGCATGTGGACTGGAGTTCCATCTGTGCTTGTAGAGATATCTAATGCTATTGCTAGGCGGTCGGTTTGGCCGCTTGACCTACGATATTGAAGGCAGCCATGTGGGAGGGACAAGGGAAGTTCGGATGGAGTGATGTAATGTGCAGGACAGTTGAGATCAGCTGGGCCGACGCCCAACGGCAGACACTGCATGCGGTCTTGAGACCGAGCACGTAACGGGGGACTTGGAAAATGCTCGCATATGCGGAATTCGCTTATCAAATGCGGTGTAGAAACCTTAGTCGAAACACGAATCCTCTGGCTATAAGAGGTTGGCCATCATCTTCGTCGAGTGCCGTCTTCCCACCGGATCAACATTGAGCATCGCGGAGCAGCCTACCTTGTTCAGACTTTCAATACCTTTTCGCCATTATGGCCGCGACGACCCCTTATGATACGCCACTAAAGTTTCATGGCCCACTCTCCGCCGAGCGAGATCGTCCCGAGCACGACGACAACAAACTCATCGCCAACGCAGTCAAACGCCAATACTGACGTAGTCTAGGCCGTACCTCCTCCTCACCCAGAACCCTCGCCGTACCACAACCACGGCCCTTCCAATGGATGATCTCATTCCATTATTTCCCAGAGCAGTTCACGCCGAGAGCATCCGGAATCAGACGCCGTGGTGTCTCCTGCTTCGGTGTATGTTTATCGATCTTCCCGAATGGCTCGAGAATGGACTTGGTAGCACGGTGTTAGAGCGAGATCACCAAGTTAAGGTGGTATACCTAACCCGCAACTGGAAGCGTAATGGCTTTCTACAACTGAAATGGGGCTAGCGATTTGCCTTCTCGGAGCGGATAGAAGAGCAGCCAAACTGGCTTACGGGCCGCTGGCTTTGTCGTTGGATATCTATGGAGCGACAATCGCGAATAGGCGCGGAGTGTAGGTGGTGTCGGAAAGCTGGCATCGCTTTCGGATACAGTCTGGGAAGTTACCTCTACTTCTACACAGCTCTGTCCCCGATGTACGAGTCACGTAACTGTATTTCTCACTCTTCTCTAGTATACGTGTCTTCGAGAAACTGAGAGCGTGCAGCTTGATGAACAAGGAGGCGAGAGCAGCTTATACGGACCATCGTCACGAGATCCATCTCGAGATATATGGCCTGACAATACAGGTCGCCCTTCTTGTAAGGAAGATTGTCGGATGCAGACAGCTGGTCTGCCACCCGGAGGCTCTGCCAGCAAGCCAGAATAAGTCACTGCATATTGTTGCTGCGTGCTTCTCCTTCAGAAAGCCTAGCTTGGACTGGGTCTCGTGCTCGCCAGGCGAGGTATAGGGGCTTATCTCGAGAACAATGGCGAGCTCGACATGACGTCGGCCGTAACCTTGGGGTTGCTTCAACACACCCGGACAGGCAAGTGCTTATCCAGTTTGCCGTTGGTCGCCGGCAGCTGACCGGCATCGACGTGGAGGAACTGCATATACGGGGGTTCTCCAGGTGACATTTAATAACCGGGAACCCCCAAAGAAGCAGCTCACTCCCGCGAACAACCCGGAATTTGTAGTCACGATCGGCAAAATACACCAGCAATTGGACCGCAATGGAACGGCACTGCGGCAGGGCACTTTGGAACCGCCCGGGCTGCAAGGCACATGCTGTGCCGGTGTCTCCTGGACATGGGTCCACAACAGCATATTAAAGGACTGTTGGAGAAGATAAGAAGGGAGCTTGCCTGAGGTATGGAGGGGATGAAGGATGAAGCTGTCAACGGCTGGCCTCGTGCATCGTACGGGATCTGGTGCTGAATACAAATCTAGGACGGAGTGCGCATGGTAGCTGCTGTCTCTCGTTGCTCGAGCCCCTTCGCATCGGGTTCCTCCGCCTCTTCACTTCCAATGGCGCGCTTACTCGCGCTGAGCGCGTTTCTAGGCCTCGCCCTGAGCGACACCACGGCATTCGATCCGTTAACATACGTTGACCCGCTCATCGGCGCCAGCAACGGCGGCAATGTCTTTCCGGGCGCCTCGCTCCCCTACGGCATGGCGAAGGCCGTGGCCGATACCAACAGCGGCAGCAACCAGGGCGGCTTCACCTTGGACGGGGCGAACGTAACCGGCTTCAGCGTCATGCACGACAGCGGTACGGGTGGACTTCCGAGCCTCGGGAACTTTCCGCTGTTCCCTTATACGAGTTGTCGCAGCGGCGACGTTAACGAATGCGTGTTTCCTAAGAAGGGTCGAGCCCGTTTCGGCGCCTTTGCCAACGAGAGTGTATCCGCAAAACCGGGGGCTTTTGGGATAACCTTCAACAGTGGCATCCGGGCGGATATGACTACGACGCAACACACGGCACTGTTCAGGTTCACTTTTCCCAGCACGGGTGCCGACGGACAGCCTGCGCAGCCGCTGATTCTACAGGACCTGTCAGATCTGTCCGATTCGAGGCAGGACAATGCCACAATATCAGTTGAGGGTGATAGCGGACGCATCACGGGCAGCGCGAGGTTCCTCCCCAGCTTCGGGAGCGGCAACTATGTACTTTACTTTTGTACCGATTTCGCCGGTGCGGATGTCCTCGACAACGGCATCTTCGCCAACAGTCGCGCCAGCACGGCGGTCAAGGATTTGACGATCTCACGCTCGATCAACGGGTATCCGCTACCTGGCGGTGTCTTTGTGAGGTTCAAGTCGGCGGCAGACCCTATCCTCGTGCGGGTGGCTACGAGCTTCATAAGTGCTGAGCAGGCTTGCGCGCATGCCGAGACTGAGATACCGGACTTTGACTATGACAGAGTCTCGAAAGCCGCCACAGATTTGTGGCGGGAGAAGCTCAGCCCAATCAAGGTGGCAAGAGAAGGGGTTAACCAGTCCCTGGTGACCAATTTCTACAGCGGAATATACCGGACGATGATCAACCCGCAGAACTACACTGGCGAGAACCCGTTATGGTCAAGTGACGAGCCATACTTTGACTCTTTTTACTGGTAGGTCAGAGTTCATCGAGGGACTGCACGCGCGGAGGCTAACTGTCATAGTCTCTGGGATTCTTTCCGGTCTCAGATACCTTTCCTGACGATTCTCGATCCTGGCGCGGTCGCCGAGATGGTCCGGTCTCTCATAGACACATATGTCCACCAGGGATGGCTGCCGGATTGCCACATGAGCCTGTGCAAAGGCTACACGCAGGTGAGCTTCTCCCTACACCGGGCAACATGTCTGCCGCTGACAAAACACAACCAGGGCGGTTCCAACGCCGACAATGTGCTTGCAGATGCGTTTTTGAAAGGCATCGAGGATGGGATTGACGTACACAACACTCTCAAGCTACACCGATTACCATACTGATCTCTTACTAGTGGGACAAAGGCTACGAGGCCGTAGTAAAAGACGCCGAAGTCGAGCCCTATGACTGGTCGAACGAAGGACGCGGCGGACTGGACAGCTGGAAGAGCCTCAGATACATCCCCGTCCAGGACTTCGACTACAAAGGCTTCGGCACCATGACGCGCAGCATCTCGCGGACCCTCGAGTACAGCTACAACGACTTCTGCATCTCCCAGATGGCTGAGAAGCTCGGACACACAGCCGATGCGGAGAAGTACACGACGTCCAGCGGCAACTGGCAGAACCTGTACAAGGCGGACGAGCCGTCGTCGCTCTGGAACGGGACCGATACCGGCTTCGTCGGGTTCTTCGAGCCGCGGTTCCTGAACAAGACGTGGGCGTACCAGAACCCGCTGAACTGCAGTAACCTCGACACGTTCAGCGTCTGCTCGCTGCAGAACACCGGCCGGGAGACGTTCGAGAGCAGCATATGGGAGTACGGATTGTAAGTCAACGCCCTGGTGATTGTTGTTGCTGTATTGCAACAGCTCTTGCTGACATGCACCACAGCTTCGTCCCCCACGACCAAGCAACCCTAATGACCCTTTACGGCGGGCCCTCCGCCTTCGTGCGCAGGCTGGACTTCCTCCACGACCAGAACATAACCTACATCGGCAACGAGCCGGCCTTCCTGACCGTCTTCCAGTACCACTACGCCGGCCGCCCGGCCCTATCCGCGAGACGGGCGCACTTCTACATCCCGTCCTTCTTCGCTCCCACGCCGGACGGTCTACCGGGCAACGACGACAGCGGCGCCATGGGTTCCTTTCTGGCCTTCTCCATGATGGGTCTATTCCCCAACCCGGGACAGGACGTGTACCTCATCACCCCGCCCTTCTTCGAGAGCGTCAACGTCACGCACCCGCTGACGGGCAAGACGGCGAGGGTGAGGAATGTGAACTTTGATCCGAGTTACGAGGGGATTTACATCCAGAGCGCGACGCTGGATGGGGTGAATTACGGGAGGAATTGGATCGATCACAGTTTCTTTACCGAGGGGAAGGAGTTGGTGCTGACGCTGGGGAGGAATGAGAGCAGCTGGGGGACGAGGGTGCAGGACTTGCCGCCTAGCTTGGGGAAGTATGCTGGGTTTAATGGGACGTATAGTGCGAGGGGTGCGAGGGCGAGGGCGGCGACGAGGTATGATGGCGGGTTTGGCGGTGGTCATGTTGGGGGTTACAAGATTGGGGTGTAGGTGTTGAATTTGGGGAAGTTGACCTGGCACTGTCTCTTGCGGTCCTGACTTGGTGTCTTCTTGGTGTCTTGCAGTCGTGTAATCAATAGATCTTCCCGTTGACCACCCGAGTAAAAAAGCCTGTGGCGGCGGATGGGGGCCGAAGGAATTGTCAAGACTACTTGAGAAATTAGGAGGAAGTCCTTGAACGGCATCCGGTGTATTGGGAGTTGCATATGCTAGCGAGTTGTCCATTGCCGGCGTCTAATGGAGTTGTGAAGACCTGAAACAAGATGAATCAACCACTGACAATTTTTCTGAGTGCCACACAATTGCAACTATCAGTTGAGATGCACGAGACGGCGCCGCAGTTGTCAGAAGTAAACAAAAGCACAGATATATTGTTGCGCGGAATTGTCAAGTGGGAGGCTCTACATGCATCACCGCCCATAAGCTTAGATCGAACAAGAGTGCAGCAAGAAGGAGCTTGAAGCAAACGAAAACAGAAGGCACGCTTGCAAACACTTAAAAGTCGCACCTGCCACTACGCGCCCGAATTGTGCGCACAAAACAGAAGATCGCGATAGCTTCACTTTCACGCTGTCGACGGCAACAGAGGCAAAAGGAAAGAGCCTCCCCCTCACAGGTTTGAACTGTGGACCTCCTGATGTTCTTTTCACCTTCGTGGAATAACAGTCAGACGCTCTAGCCAACTGAGCTAAGGAGGAGTCGCTGCGGGCTATTGTTGGAGAACCAGGGCGCGGTTGGGGATTATCTAGCTGTGCTTGCGGGCTGCGTGTGGGGTAAGAACTGTGGCGTGCAGTAGAACAGTGCAGATAGAGTCTCAGCAGCGGAGAAAACAACTCGGGCAGAAAACCACCCGACACCATGACTACCAGGGCCAAGGGTACAAGGACTGGCTCCCAAGTCCGATTGCTAAGCCTGAAGAAGCAGATGACAAAGGCCACACTCATAAGCCACCGATGAATGCACTCTGAAGCCACGAGCTCCAACTTTGGGATGCTCCGAAGTGCAGCCGCAACAAAGATCTACATCTAGGATAGTGTGACCAGTCTGTCGAAACGCTCACCGAAGTACGACGGCTCACCGATAACAGGGAACATGTGCCAAAGTGAGATACTGTCTTCAACACCAGAGCCGAGAACTGTCTGCCTCAGAGTAGCTCGGGCTAAAGAGCTTCGCCGAAATGAAGCAGACACTACACGAGAGTGGACATCTCAGGACTTACAGCAGGCGTGGAGACACTTCTAACAAGTGTCATATGACGCCCCTATAGTCTCCAGCACTGTTAGCACATACATTCTGTGATTTATGTCTCCACTTTTGCCAGAGAACCACCACGGTCAGGGATAGCTCTCAGTTCGCAGGAGAACGTGAGACCGGCCTTGAACACCCCGAGAACTGGGCTCTCCTGCTCCTCTTCGCCCTCGTCAAAGCTCACGACTTCCCGGATTTCCTACGCTTATCGGGGTTCACGCCCTTCCTCGCGACCTTCAACAGAGTCGCCCTCCAAAGTTCCTGCGCCGCCTCGCACTGCCTGACATGCTCCAGGACTCTCTCTCGCGAGTATACCTCGTTCCACAACTCGCGGGAGGCCTTGACTTCTTGGCGATCCCTCGTGTAGGAACTAGACAGCGCCTCCAACGCCTCGACTTCCCTGTTCCGTCGTTCACGCCTCCAGCATCCCTTGCAGCCGAGGCCGTAGAACGACTCGTCCGCCCCCCGGTCAAGGTATGGAAACGCCGTCGAAACGGCGTAAGTGTGGGCATGTCGTTCGTCATAACTCTCTCGCTCCCAATAGAGAGCGAGGCCCTTGTACCGTGTGGCTCCTCGTCACAATACTGACACTCCGAAAGAGGAGCGCACCCGGACTGAGTCCCGAGTGTAGGAGCCCGGGATGGGGCGGAACGATGGATTGCCCTTGTCGAACCGAGAACACAGAGGCCTCCACTCGGACCCGAAGGGCATGCGGCGCACGGTCGCAACAGTTAGTGAGGAACTCGAATGAAGACAGGAGTAACAGCAGCGTTGAGCTGTGGGTAGGAACAGGAAGCTCCCGAATGACCCGCAGAACGCGCATGAAGGGTCGCGGAGAGGGTCGTAGATATCCGACAGCGTCTGATAGCGCGCCATGTACGTCAGGAGAGACGCGCGGAGGGCGTCCAAGGCATGGCGCGAGATGGCCTGGAACTCGCTGAGGTCAGACACGGCTCGGCGGGTGAGTTGGTCGACCTGGCGGAGGCTGAACAGACTCCGTATATCCAGGTCGAGACAAATCTTTCTCAGGAGCTCGTGAGGTAGTCGTCCGAGGAAACTTGGCGGCGAGGATGGCGTCGTGGGGAATGGGTCGACGATGTAAGGTTGGACGCTCCGCTCATCGCGTGGGGAAGAACGGAAGGTGATGCGGTCGAATTCCTTGCGGGGGTAGGTGGTGACTTGTAGTAGGGCAGTCTCTTCTCCTTCTGGAGACATATTGTTGTCCATGGCGAGGTTTCTCAGGGTGTTCTCATTCAGAAGCCGCCGTGGCACGCACAGAGTTCTAAGATCCTCAACATGCCAGAATCGCACTTTAAGATGCGCACAGGATAAGAAGGTCGGCGGCAACACTGGCCCCCAAAGAACGGGGGGCAGAGGGTTGTTTCGCAAAATGCAAGAGGAAATGGGGTTGAAGATGGCGGCAACACTGGCCCCCAAAGAACGGGGGCCCAGAGGGTTGATTCGCAAGATGCTGGATTGCTACTTCGAAATGATCCCGGCGGCGTACCGCTCTTCCGATTGGTCAGTTTGTTTCACGCATGAGACTAACGAAAGCTGAATACGCTCATCGTGCTACCATCTTCTTGCCCAATCCGTCCGGTCAAAGTACCGGGATAGAAATACGACTCCAAATAGTACGAGTCTACCACCCTAATTAACCTCTCAACGCCCATCTAGTGTCGCGACCCGCCGCAGTCTCCGCATCTTTGATCTGCCCGTTCCTCCAGAGTCTCTTTGCCGGAAGGCAGATAGGTATATGGTCCTCCAAGAACTCCCTCCTTGTCAACATGCGGTCCCAGCCGGCTTCGGGACCAACCGGCCTCTTCCCCTGTACCCACATATCCTAACCCAAGGCTGCCTCATTGCACAACCCAGACAGCTAAGGCTGTTATCGACTCCATCCCTCACCGGGTCGAGAAGCGGTAACGCCGTCATCACGGCGAATGTAAACTGTCCGCTATGCCCCAGTCCTTGAAAGTCGAGCGAGGAGGTCGCACTGGGGTCCCCCTGCGGTCTGCGATCAACTTTTGGGCCGACCATTAAGAGACGAGTTGCTCCATCGGTTCAAAATGTTCTGGCATCGCGCAGACGAAAGGTAGGAACCCGCTGCGTGCTGACGAGGAGAGATAGATCGACATGCCACGCTGGGATATGCTCTCCTCCCGGACACAGGACTACCTACCATCCTTCAGTTTCCTCCCAGCAACTCTCTTCTTGACGGCCGCAAGGATATCAGCGTCCTGCTTCTGGCGCCACTCGCACTCATCAGCAAACTCGCAACTGCGGCACTTATAGGCCTCCTCGATCTGGACGCCGCGCGGGGGTCTCTTGCCCTCCCACCACTCCAGATCCGTCCGGAGGTAGAGGTCCAGAGCACTCGGGTCAACAAAAAGCACGTTCGCGCCCAAGAGGGACCCGGCTTGTTCGTCGTCCGGGTCTTCCAGTCCGTCCGCGTTCCTCCTCGCCCGTCTGCGGTACTCCACGTTGACGAGCGAGCCGACGGACCCTGCTCCGTCGGGGAAGGTGAGGCGAAGTTCGGTTTCGAGGAGGGATGTCAATTGCCTTAGGGTCCGGTATCTGATTAGGTCGGGTGTTGATGATGGAGTGGATGAGACGGGACTAGAAGCCGGTTTGGTAGTGGAGTCGTCGACGGCGTCTTGGAATATCTCGTCGTGTAGGCTTCCTATCTGACTGATGAATGTGTCGGAGAGTTGCTCGTCCGGTTTGAGGCCATAACGAGCGAGGACGCGCAGAAAATCCAGCCGACCGGCGGCCATCTCAGAGAGGAATCGGTGGTAAAGAAACAGCTGGATGGTCGTCGGACGCAGGGCAGCGCCAGATGGTATGTGACGCGAAGCGCGGGTCTTGACATCCGTGATAAATATCTGCCGGTTTGTGGGCTGAGCCGAGGAATGGAAGAACGTAGTGATCTTTTGATCATTCGACGCGCCCTTGGTCGGTTCCTGGCTGCTCTGGCTGCTCCTGACCTCCTCTTCAAACTCTGGATCCGGATTTTCGTAGCTCAGGTTGTCAATAACACCGTTCACCACATGGCCGTCAACAAGACCCCAAACCTCTAGCTCTCTTGTCATGCCGGTGTCGCGCAGAGTGCGAAGGCCTTGTATCAAGTTCCAAATCTTCAGACCGAAAGCGTCCTCTTTCTTCGTGATCTCTATCGTGACGGTGGTGTAGATTTCGTCCTCGAGCTTCTGGTGGAATTTCGAGCCGCCCTTCATAGCAGCTGTCCGCGTCTTCTTCCCTCCCGGAAGCTTAGTGAGGGTATAGAAATACTGTAGTTCGCACCAAGCGCCGGCGACCAGGTCCGAGACAGAAAAGGGTTTCTTGGGGAAGCTTCGGAAGCGAAGTAGTGGCGACAGCCGTTGCTGCTGATCTTGGTCGACAGTCACGTTAGGGTCTGAATTATCCATAACACTCCCTAATGCTCGGCTCACTAGACGCTTGAAGTCAGTCAGACCCATCCTGCACACTTGGACAACAAGCTATAGCAACAGTGGCCACTCACAATCAGGGTATCTGATGTCGCCGACCTGACTTGGTTGAGGCATGGCACGCTCTGCTTCCTCAATAATGGCCATGACCTCGGTGTCGATGTCCTCGTCATCCACACCTGCTGTGCGTTTACCACCATTGGCCGCCAGACCTGATAGTACCGAGAGGTCATCGCGATAGGTAAATCCCGGGTCCCCCAGGACCTCTCGAACGTTGAAGTTGATCTCGGACTCGTGCGGAGACTTGACGCTCGCATGGGTGGCGAATGCTGCCGCGATATCCGACCTCAGAGACGATGCGCCAGCGGTGGCGTGGGCAGTTGGCCCAGGAACAATAGCCGCAGATGGCTTGGTAGAAGAAGCGCTGGCAACAATAGTCTCGAGCAGATCCTCCTCCTCAGCAGTCAGGTCGAAGTCGTAGTCGCTGCTCGCGTCCGTGTCGCTGTTGTAGCTGTAATTATACTTCAAAGCCAGCTTCGAAGCCATCTTAGCAAGTTGGAGCTCGGAGTTTTGAGGGCATCATACTGGAGAAAGCGAGAGTTGGAGCGAGACAAAGTTGCCACGGGCCTATAGAGGCCGTCATCGAAGTGAAAGAGAGGTTCCAGGAAGCTCCGCCGTTTGACGCGTTAATGTGTCTTTAGCGGGTACTAACGCGACGGGAGCTCACGTGACTGTTAACTGTCCGCTTACGTAGTTCCCACTTTCCCCTTAGACTGTTGTCAACATTCGCTTCGCATCTTTTCTTTCACTCAGTTACTTTCTAGGCTCCTATATAGATGGCTATGTCCACTCAAATGACGAGTCCATTCAGTTGTTTGTGGGATGTCGCTCTCTTGTCAATCTGAGACGCTAGTTCTAGAAGTTATTCTGGTGCCTGGGTGAGGATCAACGACGCCTACCCAATAGGCTGAGTTCAGGGGCTCCAACCGCCGTGGTGTTCGCGACGCCACCACCTCTGTTTCAAGTGATGGTTGACATCGTGTCTTCTCCTCTCAAGGCAACAGCCCTGTAGAAGTACAGCTGTCAATCGCCTCTCCTCCATATTGTCTTCTTCCCTTCCTCTCATTTCAGTCCGCATAGTCCAGTGGATTATTTACGTTCGTTCATTGTCAGCGAAGCACTCTCCTTTTGTTTACCACCGTACAATCTTCATCAGGCGCCTTAAAGGGATGGGTTCTCTCATGCGGCGTCTCCTTCCTAAGCCAGCAGATGCGCCGTCTCCCGATTCTCACAGCAGTATTGTCAAAGATACAGCCTCACCACATCAGGATGGTGATAGTGCGACACGTCCACTCACCATCATGGACCTCCCACCGGAGATCCACCTCCTCATCACCGACCAGCTCATCTATCCAGACGCCCTGTCTCTGCGCCACGTGAACCGCCACTTCTACAACCTCGTCGACACGGGCGTCGAGCTCAAGATCGACTGGCTTGTCGAGCGTCGTCTGTTACATCTCGAGTGTCCCAACGATAGGCGGTGCGACCTGGGGAGTGACTTGAAATTCTGCCGGGGGAGTGTCAGGTTCGTTGTGTTTATGGTCAAAGCGGTGATTGCTAAATGTGTCTAACGGGTCGACAGGTTGCTCATGGAACGCCGCAGAGAGCACATCGAGTGCGAGTCTCGTCCTGGACTGGGCTGCCTCATCTATGGCACGACCACGTGTCCACAGAGGAGGAAACTGAGCTCGAGACTCAAGCGCTGGCTGCATATCCGGCTTACGTTCGAGATGTGGTGGGTTCTGCTGGCCCTCATTCCGGTCGTGGTGTGCTGGCTGTGGAATGCCGGTCTGATTGTGTGATGGAGAGGGTGTACCTGTTGGACAATCGTGTTTTCGCAACCCATGGGCTGGGCTGCGATGCCATGAGGGCTTCAGATGACGTTTGAGTTCATGGTATGGAGCAAAGTAGTGAGTTTAGCATCCGTTTGTTTCTATGTCTGTTGCATTGTGTACTAACCACCTGGCTTACCGTAGTAGTCACGTTAACACAGCGCATAACCGGGAAGATGTCATTCCTACTTAGTTTGTGTGGAGCGTCTACCAATAGCAAACGATAGCCCAATCCCTTCCCATGACAAGCAATGCCTTGCCACAGAGAAACACCGTGCATTCCTATGGCCGTTTCTCTGACCTCCGGACAGTCCAGGTTGGCGATCCAGTGATCAGCTTCCCCGCGTGCAATAAACTACCAAAGGCCTTGGGTCACAATGTCTGTGTTTTCTTTACCTTAGTTGTCGCCTTGTTTGCACAGTTGCAGTCTGGCTGAACACTTTAGCCGCAAGAACGTGGCACCCTTTCCACGGAAGTCAGAACGTGGAGAACCCTGCAAGGGGCAAGCAATCTATTTATTGTCCGAATCTGCTCCAATAGACCCTCTCATGAGTAAAATGCAATCAACTGAGTGCCGTTCTTGGCCTACGATATTCCATCAATCCGGTGTCGAGCTTTAGACGGAGCGAGGGGGAAACCAAGAATGGCATCAACCCCTGACGATGGAGATGTGTACAAATAACAAGGGACTGGAGTCCGTCAGTTGGCTGAAGAGCTAACCAGCACCTCTCCCAGAAGTACAACCAGAAAGGTTCAAGATGGGAAGCTCAAAGAACAGTCTTCTCGTGCTGGCCCTGGCCGCCCTAGTCCAGGCAGCCACAGTCGACACCGGCTCAAGTCTCGAGCGCCGACAGTCAGGGACAACCATAACAGTCGACCTCTCCAAAACCTACCAAACAATCGATGGCTTCGGCACATCGGAAGCCTTCCAGCGCGCCGTGCAGATGAGCAAGCTCCCCGAAGCCGAGCAGAGGCGGGCCCTCGACCTCCTCTTCTCGACCACCAAGGGTGCGGGCCTCTCCATCCTGCGCAACGGCATCGGCTCGTCGCCTGACATGAGCTCCGACCATATGGTGTCCATCGCGCCCAAGAATCCCGGCGGCCCGACGAAGCCGCTCGTCTACCAGTGGGACGGGTCGGACAACAAGCAGCTCTGGGTCGCGCAGGAGGCGCAGCATACGTACGGCGTGAAGACGATATACGCCGATGCGTGGAGCGCGCCGGGGTACATGAAGACGAACGGGAACGATGCGAATGGCGGGAGCTTGTGCGGTGTTAGTGGCGCCAGCTGCGCGAGCGGAGACTGGAGGCAGGCGTATGCCGATTACCTTGTGCGGTATATCCAGTTTTACCAGGAATCGAACGTGACGATTACCCATTTAGGCTTCTTGAACGAACCCGAGTTAACGTGCGTCCCCTTCCCACTTGCCTATCAACATGCTAACACCTCCCTAGCACAAGCTACGCCTCCATGCGCTCCAACGGCCAACAAGCAGCAGACTTCATCAAGATCCTCCACCCGACCCTCGTCAAAGCCAACCTCACGAGCCAGGTCGGCATAGCCTGCTGCGACGCGGAAGGCTGGAACAGCCAGTCTGGGATGCTGTCCTCCCTGCGCTCCGTGGACGACCAGCTCTCCCTCATCACGAGCCACAGCTACACCTCCTCCCCGTCCTCGCCGATGAACACGAAGCACCGCGTCTGGCAGACCGAGGCGGCGGACCTCAACGGCGCATGGACGACGGCGTGGTACGGCTCGGGGGGCGCGGGGGAGGGCATGACGTGGGCGAATAACATATTTCGGGCTATTGTGAACGCCAACTGCTCGGCTTATCTGTATTGGATTGGTGTTCAGGGGGGCGATACGAACAGTAAGATGGTGAGGATCAGTAACAATGCTGTTCAGCCGAGTAAGAGGCTGTGGGCGCTTGGGCAGTGGAGTCGGTTCGTGAGGCCCGGGGCCGTGAGGGTGGGCACGTCGGGGAGCGCGTCGGGGTTGAAGGTCGCGGCGTTTAGAAATGTGGATGGGAGCGTTGCTGTGCAGTTTATCAACACCGGTGGGAGTGCGGCGAGGGTTAGTGTGAAGTTGAGTGGTGGTGGTGCGGAGGCGGGTGGTGCGAAGGCGTGGGTGACGGATAATACGCATGAGATTGCCGAGATGGAGGCGTCTTTTAGTGGTGGTGTGGCGAGTGCAGGTATTCCATCGAGGTCTATGGCGACTGTTTTGCTGTCGACGGGGAATAGCACTACGTAACAAAGTGGGATATTAGCGATAGATGGATGGGGATAAGAATAGGAGATGGCCGGGTCGTAAGCAGACTCTATCCCGGAATCCTACGTACCTGTATCTTCGAGACTTGAGACTACTGGTGCAAGGTCCGAACGGCGGAATGTACAACATCGGCCGTAGATAACCGGAGGGGCACCTTGTTATTCTCAGGGCAAGTGCGTATATCTCGTGACATCGACGTCGCAATAAAGAACAACACAACGTTAGCGCTAAACCAACCGTGGTTCACCGTGGAGTTAGACTTTGGCTCCGCGCCCTTCGACTTACAAGACCTGATCAAGTAGCTCTTAAGTCCGGATATATACCATGTCCCAGAAGTCATCACCGTCGTTATTTCTACACACTCACACAGCCCCGATACCAATTTCCCATTCAAAAGGCCCTCTTGGGCCAGACCGAAAGATGGGTGCAACCACAGAAGCCGGCACAATGGACGAGCCGCAAACCCAAGCACCACCGGCTGCCACCATCCCTCCACCACCCGACGGCGGTCTTCGAGCCTGGCTCCAAATCCTAGCAGGGCACCTTATCAACGCCCTGACCTGGGGCTACACCGCCTCCTTTGGCGTCTACCAGCTGTACTACACCACTCACCTCGACCTGCCCCCCTCCCAAATATCATGGATCGGCTCCATCCAGATCTTCCTCACCTTCTTCGTCGGGACGGTGTCGGGCCGCTCCGCCGACGCCGGGTACGCGCAGTGCACCGTCCTCTTGGGCTCGACGCTCGTGGTGCTGGGAACGTTCCTGACTAGCGTCGCGAGGACGTACTGGCAGATCTTCCTGGCGTACGGGCTGTGCACGGGCCTCGGGATGGGGATATTGTACATGCCCGCCGTGGCGGTCGTCGGGTCGTACTGGCAGAAGAGGAAAGCCATGGCGCTGGGGATGGCGGCGAGCGGGAGCGGGACGGGGGCGATTATCTTTCCGCTTGTGGTGCAGAATTTGCAGCATTCTATCGGTGAGCGAGCCTCCTTAACTTTGAGCCCCCGGTAGTGCAGATGCTAACATGCTCAGGCTTCGCAAATGCGGTGAGAGTTCAAGCCTGCATAGCCGCCTTCTTCGCCATAGTGATCAACATCCTCCTCCGCCCGCGGCTGCCGCCGCGCAAGACCGGCCCCTTGGTCGAGTGGTCCGCGTTCAGGGAACCGACGTACGCGCTCTTCACGGCGGGCATGTTCCTCAACATCTGGGCGCTCTTCTTCACCTTCTTTTACATCAATACCTTTGCCACCTCGGCCGAGATTGGTATCGGCTTCTCCGACGTCGAGGCAGCCAATCTTGTCGTGGTCATCAGCGCCCTCGGCATCCCCGTCCGACCGCTGCTGGGGCTGGCGGCGGACCGGTATCTCGGCTACCTGCCCAGTATGATTGGCAGTACAGCGATCCTGGGCGTGGTGCTGTTCGCCTGGATGCCCGTCCGGGGTGTGGGAGGTTTATATGCCTGGTCCGTCGTCTACGGCCTGGCCGCCGGCGCCACTCAGGGCATGTTCGTCGGCGCCCTGGCGTCGCTGACGAAGCAGGCAGACAAGATGGGCACGCGGTTCGGCATGGTCTGCTCGGTGGCGGCGTTTGCGGCGCTTGCCGGTCCGCCGACGGGCGGTGCGCTGATTCAGAGTGAGGGCGGTGGGTTCTTGCGCGCCCAGATATGGGGTGGTGCCGCTATGGTTGCTGGGTCGGCGCTTATTGCTCTGGCGTGGTGGTTCGACGTCAGGAAGGAGAGGGCTGAGGCGGGACTTCCGATGATGCGGTTTGGTTTCTCGGGGAGGAAACAACCAGACGCGGTGGCACCGGGTGAGCAGATAGGAGAGATAGAAGGGTTGACGCCCGCTCTGTGTAGATGATGTAGGTTGACGTATGTGGGTGTGTTTTGCCATCTCTCTCGCACCACCGAACCAGCGTGTTTGCCCCGAAGCATCATGGTAAAGGGCGGATCTGTGACCGGGAAACACCTCTATGACAGATAATCTATGAGCACGAAGGTATCATCGACTGGTTCGCACTGTGCCTCCAGCCCAGAGTCCGGTGGTTCCTTGACAGAGTGACAACAAATTGCACCGGCCGCCGATTTGGGGTTGACACGACCTGCAATGCTCCGGAGCCAAGGCAGCAACCTCGAACCTATCTGGGCAAGATTCTGTTACTCGCCTGACTCGCATCAGTGCAGCCTCGCAGTACACCACAACTTCGTCGTTCGCCGCCGCACAGGAAGGATTCAGCTAACAGGTCCAACGATGTCGGAGTTTACTGACCACGACATCGCGGCCGTATTTGCTACGGGGCTCGTGAAGCAGAGCACAGCAACCTTCGCAGGTGTCAATGAGTACTCTTACGCCGACGCGAGGATACTGAAGACGTATGTCATATGCGAGAACGACAAGGCAATCCACCCCAGATCCAAGAAGGGATGGCGAATTTGTCCGGGTCCAGGGAGGTAAGGTTGCAGCGTGTTCACACACCGTTTCTGAAGGAGAAGGAGACCGAGGTGCTCGTGGATAAGGTATTCTCAACGGCTTTTAAAAGGGGCCCTTTAAAAGATGCCTAGCACCAGGAGCACAATTAGAATATTTATGAAAAACCGTGAAGTTATTACAGAAATGCGATCGCGACGAGACGACGATGCTAGACTAAGTGGACCCCCTGCTGACTTAATCGGACTCGGGCTTCCGGCTGCTTGGGGTGCTTGGCCACTTGGCAAGGGGGGAAGCCACGACTGTCGATGTCGCAGCCGCATTTCATCTTGAACTTTCTCGGCAAGATGCATCGTCGCTTCCTATTTCATCAACCATACGACTAATAGTTCAGTGTCTGGACCTGTTGTTCTATTCCTTCACTGTCCAAGTCCACAGGGAGCAGTGAATTAGGACATCCGGCGCTCCCAACATGCGACCCTGAAACCGGCAGCTTACGACATCAACCGAAGCCTCTCCTGTAACCCTTCCGGCGCAGCCACGACTCTCGTGCGCCAGACGATGCAGGATTGCTGATTCTCTGCAACACACACCCATTCTCTTCCTACATTCGCTACACTGAATTAAACTACACATCTCCTTTCTGGCTCTTCGAATGTCCACACCGAGCTTCCTTCGCACGCCGACAGAACGACGACGGTAGCTGCAATGCCGGACATCAAATCCACCTACGAACCCCCGATTCCCTCATACGACGAAGCCGTCGGCAGCAGTGGAGGGGCCTACAACAACAACAGCAACGAAGGATGGTCCCCCACGGCCGACGATGACGACGAGAACCGCGAGGGCCTCTCGCTCCTCCGGAATGAGGCGGCGAATACCACACCCGCCCGGCCAGACCGGCATCGAGGAGCAGGCTACCGGGCGCCGACTGTGGAAACGGAGGACGAGGACAGCATATTTGGCGCAGAGGGCGACTCGGATACAGACGATGAGGCGGCGCACGTGCGCAGGGAGATGTTTGAGATGGACGTTATAGACGCCGAGCATGACGACGATCGGTCGAGTAACTTCTCTGCACTACTCTGGGGGAAGCGCCTAGGGTTCCCCTTGTCGCTACCGCGGTGGAGATGGAGTTGGCGCCCGCGGTTACCGCGGATGCAGATACGGCTGGGCGAGGATCGAGAAAGGGCGACGAGGACAACGACAGAAGATTCGGAAGAGGAAGGCCCACCTCCGCCATGGTGGAAGAGGTGGCGGTCCCGAGTGGCATGGCCGGTTGTGGATAGGATGGCGCTGATACTCATGCTGGGCCGGATGCTGGCCGTGATGTTGGTGCTGGGATTCGTGTACTTGCTGTTCATGAGCGACTTGTTCACCGGAATCACGAGGCGGATGGGGAGCCAAATGTTCGATCCCGAGAGTGTGAGGCTGCATGTGCAGGGTAGCGTGGACCCGATGAGGATAAAAGAGAACCTCAGGGCGTGGACGAGGTACCCGCACATTGCGGGAACAGAGGGAGACTATGCGCTGGCGCTGGATACGAGGAACAAGTTCGTGGAGTACGGTTTGGAGGACATCACGGTGGACCAGTACTGGGTTTATCTCAACTACCCGACCGCCGAAGGGCGGTTGATTCAAATACTGGGAGAGGACAAGCAGCCGGTTTGGACCGCCGAGCTCGAAGAACAGAACGTCAAGGGTCCGGATGCAGGGCATCAAACATACGTCTTTCATGGCCATTCAAAGTCCGACCAGGTGGCTGGCCCGTTGATTTACGCCAATTACGGAACGAGGGAGGATTTCAAGAGGCTGCAGGATAGCGGGATCGACACTGAAGGCGCCGTTGCGCTGGTGAGGTACCGCGACGGCGAGGATAACGCGGCATTAAAGGTCAAAGCTGCCGAGATGGCTGGTTTTTACGGATGCATCGTCTACACCGATCCGGCCGACGACGGATTCCTTAAAGGCGTCACGGCGCCAGAAGGCCGGTGGATGCCTCGTGATGGAGTGAAGAGGCAGGCTGTCAGTCTCACCAACTGGGTCATTGGCGATCCTCTGACTCCCGGTTGGGAAAGCATCAAGAACATGCCGAGACTGGCGAAGGACAAGGCATCTGCACTGCCTCAGATACCCAGCTTGCCGCTCTCGTGGCGCGATGCAGAGGTGCTGCTCGGCCGGCTCAGGGGCCACGGACAGCGCGTGCCCGAGGAATGGGTCGGCGGTGTTCCCACCGTTGGTGAGTGGTGGACGGGGAACCAGTCATCGCCCATGGTCCTTCTCAGAAACATCAACGACGAGAACGAGAAGAAGTCCATCTGGAACGTCTACGGCCGGATTTCCGGTCTGGAGCAGTCGTCCAAGTCCATCATCATCGGCAACCACCGCGACGCTTGGACTTTGGGAGCTACAGACCCTGGCTCCGGGTCAGCCGTGTTCCTGGAAATGGCGCGGATATTCGGCGACCTGCTGAGACGGGGGTGGCGTCCGCTCCGCACCATCGAGTTCATGTCCTGGGATGCGAAGGAGTACAACCTCGCCGGCTCCACCGAGTTCGTGGAGAAGAACACGGACAACCTCCGCGACGACGCAATGGCGTACATCAACCTGGACATGGCAGTGACCGGCAACGAGTTCCACGCCGCCGGCTCGCCGGTGTTCCGCAAGCTGCTCCTATCCATCCTCAACCGGGTGTCGGACCCGAACTTCAACACCACCATACGCGATCTCTTCGACAAGCGGCACGGCGACATCGAAACCCTCGGCTACGACTCGGACTACGTCGCGTTCCAGGAAATAGCTGGCACATCGTCCCTCGATATCTCATTCACGAACGAAGGCAACCCTGCTTTCTCAGCCTATGACAACTTCGAGTGGATGGAGACTGTCGGCGACCCGGGCTTCGTTTACCACACCCTCCTAGGGCAGATTGTCGGCCTGCTCACCCTCGAACTGGCCGACCGACCCATCTTGCCTTTCGACATGGGCGCATACGCGAACAGCATCGCTCACTGGGTCGAAGAAATCGAGAAATGGGGCGCCGACAAGGGCGCTACACCTCTGGACTTTGCCGTCCTGAAAGCGGCGAGCGCGGAGGTCACGGCCTCGGTCCACGGGTTCGAGCAGTGGGAGCTAGATTGGGAGTCGCGAATCGTGGCTGCTAGCGGGTGGGAATCTAGCGGACTCGGGGCGGGGAGGATGAACTATAACACGCGGATGGCGCACTTTGAGACGAATCTCCTGGATCTGGATCTGGGTGGCGGGGTAAGTTGATCTCTATTCCATATTATACAACTTGAGCTGTTTGCTAACACGATGCATAGATTCCCAACCGCACGCAGTTCAAACATGTGCTCTTCGGTCCGCCATTGTGGTCTGCCGATGAGGGAGTCATGTTTCCCGCTATTCGGGACAGCATCGAATCAGGCAACTGGACGTTGGCCAACCAGACTGTCGAGAAAGTGGCCAAGACTATTAGGCATGCCGCTATGAACCTGTGGCAGGATTGAGCTGGCTGCCACGAACGGTGCCAGCCGACCGGCTTTGGCTTCAGAGGTCGGCTTTAGACGAGGCCATGGGCCTTACGTGAGGAACGTTCTCTGCTTCTTATCAGGTACTTGCCGGCTTGGGAGTCCCCGAGAGCAGGGCGTATAGCTCATATGCCATCGGTGCCTCCAAGCATGGCCAGCGCCAATGGCAGCATCCAGAAGGAGTGCTGAAATGAGAAACTACGCTACTACCAGCCAGCCTCGTATAGCCGGGTTTCGCTTCAAGTCGTGTATATAGGATACAGGAGGGGGCACATACTGCATTTGGCGAGGCGTAGCGGATTGGATTTGATATTCCCTTTGTAGTTTAAGTTTCTCTTGGAAACCCTTAGAGAAGATAGGATTTCGTATTTTCAAATACCAAATCCTCGGAGCTAGTGAGGAACATGGTGATGACCTGCCAGACCAGACAGCATGGGGCCTTCCAATAATTTCCCTTGTTGATGTCAACCAACGCCGTGCCTGTGGCCGGTTCCCCCCTTTAAGCCTAATATATCCAATGTAAGAAACCATCACCCGTCACAGCCAAAGTCCGCATTGTCACCAACGCACTCCCCAAACGAGATTATGACCAGACTACCCAGGCCAGCCAATTCCAACAATAAAAGGGGTTCAGCTTTCCATCCATCTGCCCAAATGCTCTGCTGTCTTCACCATCAGACCTGCCCGCCATCTGCGTCTCAAAACAACCAGCGAAACAGCTCCATCACTACCACCACCAAGTCTTACTTCCACGGCACACACACTCCTTCTCTCCAAGCATGCAACTCCTCCCCCTCGTCACCCTAGTCCTGAGCATCTTCATCACCCCCCTCCTCGCCATGGCTCCCCCAACATGCGACCCAACCACCCCAGCCCGCCGCGACTGGGCCGAGTCCTGCATCGACGAACTAATCGCCCGCGGGTCCGACATTGTCGAGCTGTCGGGGCCGGCATTAACATCCCGCAACAAGCTATGCTTCCGGGGCGACGATACCGGCGCGACGACATCGTTCTTGCTTATGCACCCTCGTGACGGGACGTTTCGCACTACCAAGGGCGACATTGCTTGTGGTGCTAAGGCTATACTGGCTGCTTGCGACTTTGGAGGGGGAAGGCTGACGGGGGGCATCGGGGGTGTCTGTGGGACGGAGGACTTTTCGTTGGGGATTGATGGGTGGCACAATGAGGGTGGGAGGAAGTAGGTTTCGGGCGGGAAGGAGGATGGTTATTGGTGTGTTAAGGGGACGGTAGAGTTGGGTAGTGGGCACTTGGGAAGCTCTTGTAGTTGACTTGGGAATTGTATCAATTGTGGAGGGAGATGGTCTTGGAGACTGGGAGTGAAAGGCAGGGAGGCAGCACATCAAAGGAAGTACACAGGTAATCGCACTTTGGGAAGAGTACAATAGCACCCGCCTTAGTAAACAGTGTAAACGCCTGGTGAGCGCAAAGTGAGCTGAACGACGTACATAACCCCCAATCCCATCTTATCCTCCCATCAAACAACCCACAGCCCCGATTACCGGTCCGTGGTCAAGTTGGAGGGGTGCGATCGTCCAGCGACACTGGAGTCCTAGTCTTCCCTCTTGTTCCTACGCTCCGGTTGTCGAGGTTATGGGTTCGACTCCCTAACAGGTCTTACGGTTTTTCGTACAATGCCGGGGAATCGATGCAATCGGGGTTGGAGAAGTTTGACCGTCCAGCTGCTCTGGAGTCTTACTATACCTTTAGACCCGCTGGCTGGTTGTATCGGTATCCTTGGTGATTTCGACTTGTTTGGGGGGTCACCGTTTTTTTGTAGTCTCTTCTCTTTTGAGCTTTTTGAACGAGGATGATATCAGTTGTCTGGTGTATGAACGAGAGATATCAATGCTAAACGTTGGTACATGAATTGTTACACCCTTGATCTCCGACTTGCAGTTTTTGAGCAATGACTTTTGATTTAGCTGCCCTCCGTTCCCAATATGGGTATCATAGCATCCCCATGAAGACAACAATAGCAGTTAGCAATACCCAGCACACTGAACTCCTAGACCCCACAGCCGTGACAACAGTCGAAGCTCCCGGACTGTTCACCAGCCCCGTAGCAACCGCCTGCACCGTCTCCGCCGCCGTCGGCACAGCTCCAGGCGGTAACGCCGTTCCACCCTCCTGCTCGCCCTGCCTTGTCGGCTGAGCACCGCCCGCACCTTGATCTTGCCCGAGCGCCGTAGCATCCGGTAGACCGTTCACACCGCCCACCCCCGCCGCCGGCAATGCGGAAACGACGGCCTTCGGAACCGTGAGGGTCACGCGGTCCTCACCGTTGTGACCGCATGCCATGCAGTCTATTGCGGTCGTGACCATCTCCACGGTCGGTATTCCGTGGTTAACGCACCGGTGGCACGGGTAGTAAGGAAGTGTGACGCATGTCTCCGTCAGCACGAGGCTGGCCGGGTTCGTCGGGCAGACGGTGGTGTACGTCACCGTGATGATGGTTGTTGCTATTTCGGTGACTGGCGGTAAGACGCCACTGCTGATGGTGGATGTCGTGGTAGCTGTGCCATCCGGCAGCAGGGTCGGCAAGCCCGCTTCTGATGAGCGCGGAGTAACTGGCGACGTCGAGACGGTCGTGGTGGTCGTGGTACTAGTGAACTCGAAGCCGCCTGTAGTGGGCGTCGAGGCAGGTGGCTCGGGGACAGCACCCGGCAACGCGTAGATGGTCAGGAGAATGCCATATGGAACAGCGCGGCGATCGAGATACGCATCGCCTCGCTTCTCCACCCCTCTAGCCGCCAGTGGGTTTATCAAACCGCCACAGAATAGGCCTGGGTCACCGGGGCATGGCAGGTCGCAGCGGCCGTTGGGTATAAGCTCCGTGGCCTCCAGGGTGTCGGCGACGTAGCACGAGCTTGTGACCAGTGTCAGTCTAATGTATGGTCTATGATAGATCAGGGAAGTTGGAACTTACGTGTTGAAGAGGCCTATGTAAGGGTGTTCGCCGACCAGCGACACGCACTGCGCCGTCGTCATGTTGTCGGCCGTCAACACCTCGTTGAAAAAGAGGAAACCGGCAGAGACATCGGGGGTAAGACAGCCGATGTATTCGTAGCCACCGATAGTCGGGAGATTCGAAGCAGTCGCTGGAGGAGAAGAGACGGGTATGGCTGTGGATGTCTCGGAGCCCGGCGTCTGGCCGCCAGATGTGGTGGTGTCATTGGTGAAAGGGGGTAGTGTGGGCTGAGGAGGTAGCCCCGATTCCGTTGAGATACTGGGAGTGGGAGTCTCCGGAGACTGGCTAGAGGTGCTGTTTGTATAAGGCGGCGAAGGGGTACTGATTTCGCTCGAGGAAGTGGAAATTGGTGAAGGCTCGAAGCTGGTTATCTCGCTCTCTGGAGACGTACCCGTGCTCGAGATTGACACCTCTGAGCTAGTTGTGGGAGACTCAGTCGTCTCAGTTTGGCTTTCGGATGATTGGCTCTCACTTGCAACCTCTGAACTGACTGTAGGTGTCTGGGAAGACGAGGGTTCTAAGCTTGGTTCTTCAGTGATATACGTGGAGGATTCCGTAGAACTCGTAGGACTCTCCGTTGATTCAGGGCTCGCCGTTGATTCAGGGCTCGCCGTTGGGGTCTCTTGAGGGTCGGTGCTCGTTGAGGCCACAGACTCGGTTGTCGAATCGGACGCAGTTATTGTCGAAACCGCACCACTCGAACTCTCGCTCGCACTCTCAATTGGGGCCTCTGTCGGGCTTTCAGTGGTAGAGGTTTCTGTTTGGCTGTCAGAAGCAGTCTCAGTTGAGAACTCCTGGCTACAAGAAGTCATCGACGTCATATCGTCTGTCTCCGTCCACAACGATGGCTCCGGCTCTTCGCTCGAGGAAGAGGTGGGAGTTGGTGTTACTGTCGGATCCGAAGAACTTTCGATCGTCGGAATATCTGTGCTTGAAGGATCCGTAGTTGAGGGCTCAGCAGAAGTCGTAGAGGGCTCGGCTGAGACTGTGGACTCGAAGTCGCTTGAAGTCGACGCAGTCTCGCTCTCTGTTGAGTCTGTAGAAGACTGCGTCTCGACCGAACTCGTGTCTGATGACTCAGTCTCAGTTGAGCTGGGGGAACTCTCCGTTGAGCTGGGGGAACTCTCCGTTGAGCTGGGGGAACTCTCTGTTGAGCTGGGGGAACTCTCCGTCGAGCTGGGGGAACTGTCCGTCGAGCTGGGGAAACTGTCCGTCGAGCTGGGGAAACTGTCCGTCGAGCTGGGGAAACTCTCCGTCGAACTGGTCGAAGACTCGGTCTCAGTCGAGCCAGTTGAACTCTCAGTTGAGCTGGTCGAAGACTCCGAAGTTGTTGTAGCCGCGGCAACCCTGACAATGAAAGTTCCCGACGTCGTGGACGAGGCCTTGATAGTCTGCGTCCCGAGACTCTCCGTTGCGGCCACTGTTGCCGTGGTGGTCACGTAGTTGATCGCAATGGATGCAGGACAGTCCGCAGCGCACCCCCTGGCGTTGACCAGCAGGCCAGAGTCATAATCATGGTCGTTGGAGTCGCACATGGCAAAGACCATTGTGTGCTGTCCAGGGCTGGCGGGAATGGAGAAGATCAACGGCGGCGACGCAGCACTGTAACTCATGTCGTCATTGGGCTTCGTGATATATATAGGGGACCGGATGTAATTGCTCAGAGAAGTGATTTGGTTGCCGGATGCATCTTTGGCGTACTGAGTCCCGTCTAGCCAGATACCGACACGGTCGGGCACCTGACCACTGATTCGGTGTTAGCCCAAATGTTTTCCAGTCATGTGTCTGTCGGGAGGCATCTCTCACGCGTCTTCAGATCCGAGAATAAAATTGACCAGGACGCCGGTGTAGCCAGCGTCAACGTTGACATTCACCATCAGGATTGAGCCATCATAGGTGTTGGGGCCACACCAGTCTGCCGATCCGCTTGCTCCGTTATTGACGAAGACGTTGCCTCCGACAAGGGCGCCGGCCGCTGCCCCCGATGTTAGTATGGCGCCGCTCCCGATGCCGAAGGGCCCGTCGGTGAAAGTCCCTGCCGCGGCAGCTCCGCCTACAAAGCTCGCGCTGTTGACGGTGACGCCAGGGCTATTGAAGATGGCGGCTGCCAGTGTCGCGGCATCGTTGGTCGTCGTGATGGAAATGGCTGCCGTCTCGCGTGATAGTACTGCCCACAAGGCAAGCCTGACGATATTGTTGGGCCTCATCGCGACGGCTGGCTGGTGGGATTCGATGGTCCCTTTGGCTAGACCCGGTCGCAGTTCTCGGCCAAGGAAGGATCGGTCTCAACTCAAGACCAGGAGAACGATATATCACCTCAGATCGTGGCAGAACACAGACTAGATACAATCACCTCCGCGTTGTAATCAGCGAGATTGCAACATTCATACGAACGCGTAGTGATGCAGAACGTGGTGAAAGTCGCGTCCCCGACATGACTTATTATGACCGATGCGGCACTTGTGTCTGACAGAGACATATCTCGGAAGCCACATGGCGTTGTCGCTTATTGTGCTCAATTCTGGCCTAAGGCGGACGGCGCTTTGGAAGGCATTCCATCCAAGCATCTAGACGCCCAGAAGAGGAAATCATGGCGGCCACCGCAGCATTCCAGACGAACGTCATCGTCCCCGGACCCCGTGTCGCGGATAGTTGAGTAAGTGATTAACAAGGACATGAAACTGATCAGTAATGTATCAAAATGCCATGTGAAGATAAACAAACCAGTAGTTTCAAGGGTGAGAGAATGTATTTGGGCAGCGCTTTCACTCGTTGGAGTTGCATCCCCGTGGTCTGTGTCCATCGCCAACCTCGGTGAGCTCACCCTATTCCGCAGCCATCAAATCCTCGTGGGCGAAAGAGTTTAAATCAATGGCCGCTAGACCAGCGAACAAGCGGTCTAGATCACCAGAATATCGCGCCGTCCAGTCTTCCGGAATAGTGCGCGACGCTTGTCACGCTTCCATGCGGTCACCACCTGAAACACGACCCGCATCGCCTGTGCAATCATTTTTTTCTGCTTGTTGCTACAACAAGCCTTCCAGTCCCGGCGGGACCATCGTAAGGCCTCGTACACGTATTGGAAAAGAACAGACAGGCACCCGGGTGCAACCAAATGCTCGGGTAGCGCTCCGCTACTTAGCGGGCGCTCGATGAAAAAGAGACTAGAAGAGTGCTTGGAATGGGGGGATGGCATTTACACGCCCGATCTCTAATCATCCTAGATAGGCCAAAGACCTATCTGATTGTGGAATTGGTGCTTGCATAGCGTGTTAAAACCTTGGGAAAGACCCATCATGAAGTTTTGGAAGTGACTGGGTTTGGAGATGGCAACTCACAACGCTGTGACATCGTCTGATATTGACGACGGGGACTTGCGCTGAACGATAGGAGATCAAGAAGTTATCGGTATGTGCGAAATGGCAATGGACCAAAAAGTCGCGTCCAAACCTGGAAATGAACACTCTCCATTGCATGGAAACGTATCATAAGACCTCCAGTTGCAAGTGAGGAAGAAATACAATCAAACGCCATGACCCAACCCCGTTGCTTATACAGAATCGAATACAACCGAACCCAGAACAATCATGACAGCCAATATCGGCACGCTCCGTCCAGTGCTCATCCTCGCTCAACGCCAGCTGTCTCTGACTCCAACTCCCTTCCTTCTCGCAGTTCCAGACTATCCCGCCACACCTTGAAAGCACTCACTCACCGCAAGAGCAATCTTCGTATCCAAACCCAGCAACCTCACACACTCCACCTCCTCCCCAACCTCGTCTATTCTCTTCGGACCGGCCGTCTCCTCTCCACCCTTCTCCTCGCCTTCCTCCCGTCTCTTCTCCTCATCCACCCTACTCTTTCTCCGCGTGGTCGGCTCCCCTACTCAACCACCAAACCCTCAAGCACCCTCATCGCCCGTCCACCCTCGACCTCAAACCTCCCCACCAAGCCCTCACACTCATCCCTCAACATCCCATCCGCAACCCTAGCATTATAAAATATCCACTCCTCAACCGTCATCTCCTTTTCCGGGGTACTCAACTCCTTCCCTCCCTTCTTCAACACATTCTGCACCACCACCGCTTCCTCCTCGCCCTCGACCTCGCCTGCTAGGGCAAACACCAAGTCGAGATCGACCGCCGTCCAGGGTTGTGTGGTTTGCAGACGGCCTATGACGTTGCGGCGGGGGGAGGAGGGAACGCGGCCTGGGGTGGAGGGGTGTGGGGGGAGGGTGACGGTTTTGGAGAGGGGGCGTTTGTGTGATGAGGCGGAGGGTTTGGAGGAAGGGGGCTGGTTTTCGGCGTCGGAGGATTGGGGGGTGGGAGAGGGGGAGAGGGTGGGTTGCTTTGCGTTTGCGCTGGGGTTGGTGGTGTGGTGCGACCGGGGCGTGGTGGGTGCGACGGGGGAGAAAGGTTTCGCGGACTGTGGAGGCGGAGAGGGAGGTACGGGTGGGAGGGATTTGTTGGTGTTCCGGGTGGATTGGAGGGGGGCTGCGGGTGTTGGTGGTGCAGGGTTGACGAGGGAGATGGACTCTTCTGGTTCTGCTTCCACTTCCATTTCCTCGGGGGCAGGTTGAGGGGCAGCGACCACGGGCTCTGGCTCAGGTTCGTAGCCGGGAGCCTCGGACGCGGCAGAGTTCTTCTTCGGTCTACCCCTGCCACGCTTGGCAGCAGTGGCTGTCTTGTTCACCACAGTCCCGGAACTGGTATCGGGATCCTCAACCACAGGCTCTGGTTCGGTAACGACCTCAGCCGCTCTGGTAACCACAGCCGATTCCTCGGCTGGCTCTTGGACGGGCTCCTCAAGCGGCTCAGGAGGTGGGGGAAGCACTTCGGGTTCCTTAGCCTGCTTCGACGCCTTGCGCGTGCCTGCGGCCTTCTTGGCCTTCTTAGGAATCACGAGGACCTCCGGCTCTTGCTCTGCTTCCATCTCGGCTTGCAGAGCGCGGAGCTCCTCGTCGACCTGCGCGTCGTTGTCACCGACAGGGGCGGGGTCGAACATCGCGTAGTCGTCGAGTTGTTCCTGTTGGCTGCGCGCTACGGCCTTTGGAGTCGAGGTAGCCTTCTTACCAGTGCCCTTCTTGGAGACAGGAGCAGGCTTGTTGCGCTCCGACTCCGAGTCGGCAGTCATGTACTCATCCTCGGTCAGGGGACGGTCCATGTCTTCCTGCAGTTGTTTGTCGAGGTCATCATCCGCCACGTTATCTTCCTGCGCAGCTTGCGCTCGTAGAGAGGCAGTAGAAGCCTTGCTCTTCAGGGACGCAGCCGAAGCTTTGCGCGTCGTAGTCTTGGCAGTCGAAGCCCGACCCTTCTTGCGGCCGACCGGCTCCTTTGCAGGAGGCGCAGGTACATCAACCATTTCCTCATCGGGGACTTCGGCTTCCACAACGGGCTGCTCTACTACAGCCTGGCTCTTCCCACGAGTCGCACGCTTCTTCGGAGGCGGCGCCTCGGAATTCATAATAATCGAGTCCTCAACCTCATCACTGACCCTCTTTCGGCCCCTTGCCTGCTTAGGGGGGGGCGGGGGAGGTATCTCAGCGTCCTGTTCGTCTTGCAGAACCTCAACAGCTTCTTCCTTCTTAGCCTTTGTCTTGCGCGTCTTTGCAGCAGCGGCTTTCCTGGGACGGCCGTTCTTGCCGCCTGCGGTTGCGACGGAGGTTGTAGTCATGACGCTCATGTCGGGGTCGAGAGTCAAGTCCCCAGCCGCGGAATGTAAATCGGACATTGTTGTTGCGACAGACTGTATCGAGAGACGGGATGCATTGGTCGCTCTTCCCTTGCGAGGCTTCTTCGGTGCTGGCGCCGCGTGGATCATTTGGAAGAACGGGCAGTCTGGAGATCGCTTGTGGTGCTCGTCTCTGTATGCTGTTAGTGGCGATCCTTTTCTGGTCGCGGTAGGTCACTCACATCGGCTTATCTCCCGCCTCCCACCCATCGAGAGCAAGCTGGCAGTACGCACAAGTTGCCATATCGTCGGATTCATCCATTGGGCTGTAATACCAGCCTCCCTCAACCAACTATTTCACCTCGTTAGCAGTCTTCCCCATTTCTTGCCCCCATCTTATGATCCTCTCGTAAAAGCGTGCACGTACCTGCTTAGTCTTACACTTCCACCCCTTCTTCCCATCATAAGGCCACCTGCCGGTGCCAAAAGTAGCCTTCCTCGCCTCCACCATGCGCGGGTCGAGCGGGTGCACCTTGGCGTACTCGCCGAGCTCGGCCTCGACGGCGGCGACGATGGCCCACCCGCAGTCGGGGACGTGCTTCAGGTGCTCGACTAAGGGGCTGTCGTCCTCCTCCCAGCCGTCCAGGTGCTTGTCGCAGAGGAAGCAGACGACGTTGTCCGGGTTGCTGGGGGTCGGTTGGAAGACGAAGCCTGCTTTGGCGAACTGTTGTACAGATACTTTAGTAGAGGGTTAAAGAGGAGGATGTGGCGAGGGGTAGGGAAGACGAACGCTCGAGGGAGAGAGTTTCTTGTGAGGCCATGTCAGGGCCTTTGGTGCGCGCGAGCTGGCTGTCGATGTGCGCCGCTTGGAGATCGGTTGCGGGCCTTTGAAGGAGGCGAGGCGGTTGTCGTAGACGAAGTAGTCCGTTTCCGAGGAGAGGAGCGCCATGTTGAGTTGTGTGTATAGGTTACTTGAAGGCGGGCTTTCTGTCTGTGGAAGTGGTTTGGATCGGGCATGCGACGCGAATGTCGCAGAGGATAAAGTCGTGAAATGCTAGGGTGAATAGGTAGCAGGAAGAGCTAACATCGTCTGCAGCGTGCAGAGAGGAAGTACTGGGAGAGAATGCGAGTGTAATTGACAGCTCTGGGTTGGTTATTGTTGTTGGTGCCGAGTTTCGAGTCGCTGCTAGGAATCAATGTCGATTGGCAGGAGCAGTCCCCAAATCGGAGGGGCCGTTTGTTGACGCGTTTGTTTACTTCGTCACGTGTGGCCCGCTGTGGGGTTACGTAATCCAGCCACCCTCGACCACCAACCTAGCCTTCAGCAAACAAAACAGCCAGTGCGGGTTATGCAATAGACCATTGCAGAGAGAGTCCGGGAACTGTTAACTGATTTGAAAGCACTATCGATCTCCCAACAGCACTCAAGGCCACATAGCACGAGCATAAGACCTGAAGTTCGTTGCATCATCTCGTACCAGCAACCTATCCACCATAGTCCGTACTATGAACGTGCCTCAGTTCGTCGGAATCCCCAACTCCCGATAAAACGCCTCCGAGCTTGGCTTCCGACCCAGGAACTGCGTCAGGCTCAACATCTCGTCCTGCGAACCTCCCTTCTCCAGCACCGTGTGCCGGTACCGCCTCCCCTCCTTGCCGTTCATCGGATCCGCCTTGAAGACGGAGTAGAACATGTCCGTGCTGTACACCAGGCTCGACAGGTAGCCGTAGTAGCCCGCGTCGTAACCGCCGATGAGGTGGCCGAAGGTCGCTTGGCCGTTGCCCCACGTGCTGTTGGCGTTGGTTAGCATTTCAATTGAAACAGAAGGGGGGACGGGGAGAAGGGGAAAAGAAAACATACCTGGGTTCACCCAACGCCTCGGGCCCCTTCATACCCGCCACCTCGACCCGGAGCTCGTTATACACCTTGCTGATGTCCATCCCCTCAATCTCCTCGTGCGTCTTGGGCGAGTGCACCGTCATGTCGAACAGACCAAAGTGCAGCTGCCTCAGGTTGAAAAGCGCGTCGTTCACGTGCTTGGTGGAGATCTGCTTCTCGATCAGGTCGTCGGGGATCTTCTCCCCGGTCTCGTAGTGCTGGCTCAGCGCCCTCAGCTGGCTTGGCGTCCAGCACCAGTTCTCCAGCATCTGCGAGGGCGCCTCGACGAAGTCGCGCACGGTCGAGGTGCCGTGAAAGCGGGAGTACTTGTTCCGTCCCGCCAGGTCGTGGATGCCGTGGCCCAGCTCGTGGAACAGGGTGACGACCTCGTCGTGTTTGAGGAGGGAGGGCTTCTTGGGGGTGGGCTTGGAGAAGTTGCAGACCAGCGCCGTGGCCGGGTAGCGGCGGCTGCCGTCCTTCTGGAGGAAGCCTGGCGACAAGTTGAAGTTGGCTGCGTGCCCGTACTTGCCTGGGCGAGGATGCAGGTCGAGGTAGAGGTAGCCTACGAATCCGTCGCCCTCTGAGGCGTCGTCCCAGACGCTGAAGATGATCACGTCCTCGTGCCAGGCGATGTCCTCGGCCTTCCCGGTGGGTGACAGCCGCGCCCTGTCCTCGGGGCTCAGTTCGACAAAGACGAGGCCGAACAACTCCTCAAAGATCTTGAGCATGCCCCCGATCGTAGGCCGGATGGGGAAATACTCTGCAATGGCATTCTCGTCGATGCTGTACTCCTTCTCCACCATCAGGCGGTCGTAGAACCTGTGGTCCCAGAGGTAGTAGTTCCCATCGAAGGGCAGGCCGCGCGCCTCGTGGTCGGCCTTCTTTAGCTCGAGCAGATGAGCCGTCTCTTGCGCGCCGCCAGCGGTGAGCTTGCCACGCAGGTCGCCGAGGAAGTCGAGCACCGTTTTGGGCGTCTTGGCCATCTTGTCCTCGATGCGGAAGGAGGCGTGGTCGGGGTAGCCTAGCAGGCGGGCGGCCTCGTCGCGGAGCACGACGGCTTCTTTGAAGAGGGGGACGTTGTCATTGCACTGTCTTGTCAGCACGTATACGCCACATCGGCCATCGCAGCAGGATACATACCTTATTCTCATTCTGAATAAGCACCTTCTTCCGCGTCTCCGGGTTCTTGGCAAACTTCAGCGTAGGGAAGAGATCGGGGTACTTGAAGCTCAGCTTCAGCTTCCCCTCGTTCTCCCCCTCGCCCTTCTCCAGCCCATCAAGGACATCCTTCGGCACACCATCCAGCTCCTCCTCCGTAAACCAAATCCCGCCGTTCTCCTCGTTCAAGTTCTTGGTGAACTGGATCTGGATCTGGCTCAGCCTCTTCTTGATCTCCTTGAACCGGTCCTTCTGCTCCTGCGTCGCCAGCCCCAGACCGTTCTTGATGTAGCTCTTCCTCTCCTTGTCCAGCAACCTCGCGCTTTCGGCGTCTCCGAAACCGAGCTTCTTCGCCAGATCATTATCGATCAGCCCGTCCTCCGCCTTCTCTTTCGCCTCCTTCAGCCCCGAGTCCTGGTAGACCGCGTCGACGAGCCTGAAGACGTCCTCGCGCATGCTCATCTCGATGCCGAACTCGTCCATCAGCTTCTCCGCCTCGGTGGAGGCGTTGCGCAGCCCCTCCTCACTTGACACATACTGGTAGAAGCCGAGGATGCGGCCCGTGAGCGAGGCCTCGTTCTCGTCGTGGATCTGCGGGAGCAGGACCTTGTCGAATGTCGCCTGTTTTGTATCCGTCGGGTCGACCTCGGCCACGAGCTTGTCGAGCACGGACCGGGACTTGTCGCACAGCGCCCGGGCGTCGGCGACGATGCTGTCCTTCGTGCCCGTGAAGACCGGCGGGGGTTGGGGAGGGTTGGCGTACTTGGACATGTCGCCGGCTGGGTGGTGGGTGATGGGGACGTAGGTTGCAAAGCCTGCTGCTGCTGAGGCGATTGTCGTGGTGGCGAGGAAGGTATGGGAGGCTGCTGGCTTAGTCGGGAGGTGTATGCTACCGCCGAGGGGGAACTGGGGAGGGCGGTGGTACTTGAGCTGGCTGAAGAGGCTCGTCAGGCGGGGTACAATGCGTGGAGCCGCCAGGATGAGGG
This sequence comes from Coniochaeta sp. 2T2.1, assembly GCA_009194965.1. Lineage (NCBI taxonomy): Eukaryota > Fungi > Ascomycota > Sordariomycetes > Coniochaetales > Coniochaetaceae > Coniochaeta > Coniochaeta sp. 2T2.1. The sequence continues at coordinate 1,193,842 of VSMA01000016.1, forward strand.
TTGTGACTGCGAAGAAGACGATGGAGAAGAGGAGGAGGAGCGAGGTCTTGCGGAGTCGAGAGGAGGGGGTGGTCACGTTGGTTCTTGAAGGAGCCACGGTGAATGTTGTTGGTGGTTGGGGGTGAGTAATGGTACGTAGTGACAAAGAGGGCGAGAGCGACCCGAGCTGGAGCTTCCACCGATGTGTCAGTCGGAGTGGAGATGGGTCTGTCTTACTGTATGCGGGGTCGAGGGGAAGAAGACACCTGGAAGCTGACAATGTTTTCCTTAAGGTAGCCCAGGTACTGGTAGAGGTACACAATGCCAGTGCCTGGAATACGGGCGTGAATGACTGATTGGGAGGAACTGCCACGTGAAGTTATAGCATTGAGCTTGTCGGGGGAAAGTGCAGATTCAGCAAGGTATGAAGTATGGTAGGAGCCCAGGTGCCAAGCATGTTCCGAAACTCTCGCCGTGACACCCGGACGGCCACAGCTACCCTACAGCACACAACTAGCATGGAACTTTCAGAGCTCGGATGCCAATCCCGGGGCCAGATGCACAAGTGAACAACCTTCCATGGCAAGCAAGACATCTATAAAGGTGTGTTCCCCAGGTGATTAGGTATGTCTTCTTCCAAAAAGGTATGATTGCCCCTATTCCAGGCTCTGTCGCGATATCAATACAACCAAAACACGGGCGGAAGTGCGCCAAAGCATAGCAACGCCAGTTCTCCCGCCCCAAAACCCAACAAAATGCAATGTCCGTCATAACCAGATCTCATCTTCTCTCGCCTGATTGTAGGGGGCATCAGGTAGGTCCGTCTCCCAGCCAGGCCTGGCCAGGCCATCCAGCAAGTGTGGTTCGTCGTCTAGTTGGCGAGAATCGTCCGCACCAGCTCTGTTGTCCAGATATCAGCATTTGTACACCAAGGATGCAGGAGGGGTTGAAGGAAGACGCACCGGTGTAGTTCACCTGCCCGTTCTGGGTGTCGACCGTCTTGAGCAGCTCGTCCACCTCGTCGTCCGACATCTTCTCTCCCAGGTTCGTGAGGATGTACTTGAGCTGGCCGACGCCGATGTAGCCCGTCATGTCCTTGTCGAACACCTGGAAGCCGCGGCAGTACTCCTCCGGGTCGCCTGGGTCGCGGAACCCGCCCGCGCGGTTGAGCACGCGCTGGAACGTCTCGAAGTCGACTGTTTGCATCTCTCTGTTAGCTGATGATCCCTCTCTGTGTATTTCTGTGGCAGGTAAGGACTCACAATCGCCGCCCACCTGCTTCTCCAGGTCCTTGATCTCTGCCAGGGTCGGGTTCTGGCCACAGGCGCGCAGCAGGTCGCCCAGGCTGTCGACCGTCACCCGGCCGTTGCCGCGCTTGTCGAAGAGGGAGAAGGCCTCCTTGTAGTTGGTCGAGGCCTGCGAGTCGTAGTGGTTAGAAGACATTTTTGCAGGACTGTGCGAAATAAAAAGAAAAAATAGGCAGTAGAAGGTGTGGAATGCGATCAGGAATGCGTCGAGGTTGTGAATGTTAGATGTGAGGCTCCAGTGCAATGACGGCGCTAAAACCTGACGGCGGCGAGATTTTAGTGGCCTCTGCGCTGTGCTTTGTTGACATGGGCAACGAGGGGCAAATCGGAGCTGTCGGCGCAGAAACCACCGGTGGTCGCGTTCTCCGCGTTATTGAGTGGGGCAATTTTGTTAGACTGACCATGATTTGAGCGTGTTTCTCTTTCTGTGTTTAAGTGATTCACTGACTTAATCGTGCAACTTGTGAAAGTCAAGAAGTGTTCGACGATGTAGAAAGATGATGTAGGGTTGAGAAAATACAACAAGAAGGAAACATGGGTTCTTTAAACACCCCCTCCAACCATCCGACCAGTGTGGTCTGTGCCTTCATGCGCCCAGATTGCAGGGCCGTCCTCCCCCTGTCTTCCTCTCCTGTGACAGCGTACCAGCTGAGCCCTTTCTGACCCGGCAACCGGCATTGCATGCATCGCTAAGCTGCTCCACCATCTCTTTCACTCACCAACAACACCTTCACAGTCATCACCAGCGTTGATCACCAGCATTACCGCCTCCTCGCCATCAAAATGCAGGTCCCCCAAGCCACATCAACCTCGACATCCCTCCACCCCTCCCCCTTTCCCTTCCACTCCGGCACAGCCTGCACAACCTCGTCAAACATGTAATCAACCACATCCCCCTCCCCGCCCTCACTCCTCCTCTTCCGGTCCGGATATTCCTCCTGCCAGTTCTTATAGCTGCTATAAGTCCTCACATACCCCTCCAACTCGCCCAACTTTAGCTTCTTCCGCTGCCACATGGCCTCCTCCTCCACCTTGTCCCCATCCCCAAGTCCGCCCGTCTCCCTGTCCGGATCCCATACTACCCTCCTCACCTCCTCCCATTCCGTCTCAGGCGGCAATATAGCCCTATAACTATCCCTCAGTATATCCCGTCCAGGCAGTTCCCAAAACCTGCCAAGGCTCTCCGTCCCGGGCCTAGCTTCACCATCACCATACGTATACCGGTAGAAAGTCTCCGCCACTTTCGGCCCTGCCCCCAAGATAACGTGGTCTCTGTACCCCCAAAACGCCAAACTGCCTCCCCTCTTCACAACCCTAGCCAGCTCGGGCCAGGCCTTGGAGTAGTCGAACCAATGCGCCGCCTGGCCGGCCACTACTAGGTCTACCTCCCCGTCGCCGACAAACGGAGTCAGGTCTTCGGCCGCTCCCTGGCGGAAGGTGAGCTTGCTGCTGAGTTCGGGCGGCGTGAGCTTTTGCGCTTGCGAGACAATGCCTGCTGAGGGGTCGAGGGCGACGATGCGGGTAAAGTGTGGTGCGAGGGCGCGGGCGATGAGGCCGTGGCCGGTGCCGAGGTCGAGGAGGGTGCTTGATGGTGACGGGGAGGGATTGCCGTGGTTGTGGTAAGCTAATACGATGCGGAAGAGAGAGGGCGGGTAGCTGGGCCGAAAGGCGGCGTAGGATGAGTGGGAGAAGGTTGAGCGTCTGGAACATTATCAGTGTGTATACCTAGGTGAGTATGGGGGCATGAGTGACTTACGCAAAGGTTGCCATGTTCGCGGTGCTATGTGGTCATACGGCGTTTGGAAATTGGGACCCTTGGGGACGATGTTTGGTGTAAGTCGTAAACGCGGGGAAGACGGATCTTCACCATGGCGCTCTCGGGTCCCGGTCCTTTATCTATTTCTCATGGGAGAGCGGCCGTGATGCCGGTCAGCCGAAGCAGGAATTCGGATGCGCAATTTCACAGCTTGCCCGATATCCGTGGTTTATTCCCACGGGATCACGCCCTGTCAAATGCATTTCCTTTTGTCCAGCGGTGCATGTTGTTTTCCATCTTCTGTCGTAACTCAGATGAACCGACGGTTTCCGCTCGGATTGACACCATTTAACCCGACATCGGCAGCACATCTTAAGCCGAGGCTTGCAACTTCATTAATCATCATCAACTTCATTTGACATTGCCTCAGTGCTCACAACCCGGTTCACCGTCTTCACCTGAGCATAAGCCATCCAGTCTTACACAACTACATATACCGGATTCTCACACCCCGCCTGTATGCCGTTATTGAAACGCCCGTTATCAACCGCCTCTAGCACGTCTCTACTATCGGCCTCACTGCCTCTCTCCAAATCACCTGCCTCACCTTCCATCCTTCATCGCCGACCCTTCACAATGTCAACAGAAGCCTCCGTCCGGACCTTCTTCTCCTCCCCCTCCTTCGCCGTCGTAGGCGCCTCCTCCAACCCAGATAAATACGGGCACAAAGGTATCTCCTCCCCTCCTCCTCACCCCTCCCCCCATCCTTAACCCCCTTACTAACTCTCCCCACCCAGTATTCGCCTGGTACACCTCCCACTCCCTCCCCGCGCACCCAATCAACCCTTCCACCCCCCAGATCTCCGTCTCGGGCACAAACTACGCCACAATCCCCTCTCTCTCGGCCCTGCCAGACCCGAAGAACACCTCCGTCAGCATCATCACCCCGCCCAAGGCCACGCTGGCGGTACTCAAGGAGGCGAGGGGGCTGGGAGTTCCGAGCGTGTGGATGCAGCCGGGGAGTTTTGATGATGACGTGCTGAAGTTTGCTAGAGAAGGGGAGGCAAAGGACGGAGGGTTTAAAGCTGTCGTGGCGGGGGACGGGGGAAGGGGAGGGGAAGGGTGGTGCGTGCTTGTTGATGGGGAGAGGGGGTTGACGGCTGCTGGGAAGTTGTAGGGGTTGGGATGGGGGGTGAGATGTGGGACGAATAGGTCGGATGGACGAAGCTTGATGTTCTGGGTTTGTCTGATGTTCGGACCGATGTTAGGACTGAAGAAGGTTCAACTGATCTACCATGGGCATGATGAAATACAAAGAACCTTACGGCCACAACGTGCATTTGCGAAGAGTCACACGTTGATGTCGAACTTCAATCTTTCGGAGTATAAGATGCCAACACCTCTTCACTTCCAGGTCTTCCATCAACCTTCTCCCCTAACATTCCCACCGGCATTCCCAGCTTGCCGCAGAGTTACAGCCACAACCAACTGTCGGTCCTTAAGCCACCAACAATGAGCGACCATAACGGCGGAAGGACCGTCTTCAAGATAGCAAAAAACGGTGACAGGTTCTCCGAATTTGTGAAGCCTGCCCTGCTAGTCGTCACCTATCCCCAGCGGCAAGGTGTCCCTCCGTGCGACAACCTATCGATCACTTACGTGCCGTACCGCTACGTGGACGCACGAGCGCACCCCTTTACCCGACTTACCCTCAGTGACGGAAGGGTCTTCGCCGAGGGGGAGATCATCGAGTTTCTGATCCAAGACGACGTCGTGGTACGTCTAGCTCGCTTGTTCCCCTCCTGCTTTCTGCAATCCCAACCTCAACCACCAGGCCACATAATGGGTGCAGCACATAGACAAACGCTCTCGGCGGCACGTATTTCGAGTTCATGCTCTCGAAGTCGTTCCTATCCGTGGCTCAAGACCACCCCAAAGGGCACACCTACGTATCAGGCGCCGACCGTGCCTCGCTCGCCGACGTCGTGTGGGCGACCCTGCAAGCCACCTGTCTCGGGATGCGCATGGAACACCCCAAACACGTCCAAATAGTATCCCAGGATCAACTACCGCGCCGTGACAGACTGGTTCTACAGGCTCGAGAAAAGCGAACCCTGGCTCGGCGAGACGGTGTGAAGGCTCTCGACTCCCCTTGTCCTCGGAAGAACCTTGTCCTCGGAAGAAGCCACCCCGGACTGGTCCCCGGAAGCCTGCCGTCGTGCCCGACCCGTTTGAAGTCATCTTCTTGCCTGGGATTGAGAGTAGTGGGACGGTGACAGTCCTCACGCTCCCAGTCTCGACCGGTCTGACCCTCGCGCACATCCAGTCCGCCTTCCTCTCCCACCATCTAGCCCGCCGCTCCCCATCAGGGGCCTTCATCCTCCTGCTTCGACGACAGCGATCCATCCGTCCCCTTCCACTCCTCCCACATCTACCATCCTCCACGACCTATCCCTCCTCGACGCGCCGGGGCTCGTCGTGCAGACGGGCGAGAGATACGTCAAGTCTGTGGGGAGGGGGATGGTTACTGGGCCTAGGATCGTCATCTCGCAGTCTGATGCGCTGTGTCTCAAGGACGGGGAGGGGGTAACGCTCGATCGGTGGGGGAACGTCGTCGTGAAGGGGATTGATGAGGAGGAGTGGGAGGAGGTAACTCTTGACAGTGAGAGCGCGGGCACCGTCGTAACTTGGCTCTGTCTACAGATGACCTTGACCGGTTCGCGGAGCTTCAGGAGCACGAAGAAGAAGATCACCTGGCTTGCGGTTGCGGAGGAGGGGGGATACCCCGGTACCCGTGAAGCTGGTAGTGTTTGAGCGCCGTCTGGGAGGGGATAATATCATAATGTGGCAGCCGGCTTTGGGCGTCTTGCCCCCTGGGGGATAATGTTCATTCGGGACGTGCTGCAGGGGCAGGGGAACGAGACTGTCACGCGGGCATTCGCCGACCGAGACGTGGTAGACTTGAAGGAGGGAGACGTCGCGTTGTTCGCGCGCAAGGGGTATTACCGCGTCGACAGGGCATATGGAGATGGGAACGAGCGGATGGTGTTCTGGCAGATCCCCAATGGCTTGAGCAAATGGGCTGCAAAGAAGATGCGTAAGCCTTGTTGGTACTGAAATTTCGTGGGTTAGCTATGTAGCTACCAAAAGCCTGTTCCCTCCCAAGCGGTCAACTGCAGTCACAAGTCGGGTTCCAATTCATTCCCCCCCTTTCCAATCAACAATACCCCTCTCGACGGGAAGACGGGCGCCTATCACAACCTAGAGCTTGGCGGCGGCCTTGCCAAGGTCGGCGAGGGCGTCGCGACGCTTGAACTTGGCATCCTGGATGACGCCTGTGACCTTGTCAGTATGCAGAGTACACAGCAAAGCGGGAGCAGAATAAGAACACACCGGCATCGGCATCGTTGGAGAAGTGGCCGCTCCACTCGACGTAGGTGCTGCCCTCCAGCTCGCCCGACGTGACGGCGTACAGGCGGATGGTGCTCAGCACGCTCGAGTAGGTCAGCTCGGGCTGGGCGGTGATGATGCTGTAGGTGATGTAATGGTTGATGGTCTGTCCGCTGTAATCAGTCGAACTAATCCCTCAGTCTGGGTAAAAGGGGGCAACCCACGCTGTGCTCCTCCTGCTTGACCTGCACGACGCTGCCATCCTTAAAGGTCCACTCGACGACGTCGGTGTCGTTGCTCACGCCCTTGACCACCTTGGATGACTTGAGGGCGGACCAGAAGTCGGCGAAGCTCTCGAGCTTGATGTGGTGCCACACGTGCGAGAGGGGCGCCTTGATGACGGCCGACTCGACGACCGAGGTGGAGGACGGGATGGCGGTGGACATTGTGGGTGAGTCTTTGATGTGTTATGATGTGTTGTGATTGTGTGAGAGTGGATGGGAGGACTGAACTGAGTGTTCCTGTGTGTGTGTGGTGTGTGTCGGTGATGTTCAATTGAGGCCTGGTGATGGAAATCTTTGAAGCGAGCGGAGATTGCTCCGCACAACTTGAACTGACTCGTTTTGCTGCTGTTGGGAGCTCAAGCTTGAGGGGAGCTTTGAAGCTCGGGGAAGGTGGTGTGCTTGGTGCTTACTACGTCATCGTCCTGTCATGGAAGCTGTGATTCGCTCCAACGGCGAACCGAGGGGAAGGAGGAACAAACGGAAATATCTTGAGGCTTTCCATTATTGCGGCTTCTCTTTTATCAACAAACAGCTCATTTATCATGCAGGAGGAAGCTAGACCGTTTGGACGATGTGCAGGTGCGATTCAACTGACTCGGTGTTGCCAGGGGCACTTCTACGCCGAAGCCTTATAGGGTAGTTCGGCAGATCTGTAAATGGGCGCCGCAGACATTATCGAGACATATCAAAGGCCAGCTTTCCAACTCTCCGAAGGGCTTGCTATCTCGAGCTTCCCCGAAATATAACGGATTTCTGATTTGGATCTCTCAAACAGCATGCCGTCGGGAAATAGCTGCACGCCTTGCAGGTCTCTACGCACTGTCGCGGTATGAGTTGTTCAACCTGCCATGATGCAGATATGCCGGAGCACAGCCAGACGCGCATGGCGTCCCCTGAACCCACCACGAATGACATATGAGATTCTGGCTTTCACCGCCATATCACTGGCTCTTCCACCAGTTTCCCGGCCGCGGGATGAGGGCCACGTTGATACAAAGAGATCTTAGCCGGGTCCTCCGGGGGGTTAGGCCAGCTACCCGGCTCAGCGAACTACACCACAGGGGGCTTATAAGAAAGGCGATACGCGTTGTTTCGGCTCTGGTGCTTGAAACAAAACGCCAGAGCTCTACTAGGGGCTTTCCGTACATTCCGGGCTGCCCATGGAGGGTTGAGCGCGAGAAGCAATAGCTGTAAACGTGGACGAAGATGCCCGGTTGTTCTTTCTCCTCCCCAGTCATATCGATATGTTCAGTGATGAGAGATCATGCAGGATGATGGAGACTCTCGGCACCCTGCTGTCACTGCCAGCCAATGTCCTGGTCTGCGGTGTGGATGGATGCACATAGTGGCGTTAAAGCTCCCGCCACAGGCGGGAGATGTCGCTGATTGACAGAGCTGACCTGCCTACGGCAATGGATCTTGCTGCGTTTGCATGCATGAGGCGCACTTTGGAAGACCAGAAATGAGCTCTTCTACACCTTGGCGGTGGAATAATTCCAGTCAACATGGCACACCCGATTGCCGGGGTTCTGTGACGACGACTAACAACGGCGCCCTTTAATCAGCTGATCGCATGAGGGGAGCCTGTTGGATAACTTGGGCAGTATATGTGGTCACTGCCAGGACCCTGATTACATTACTTAGCCGCAGCTCATACTATGTATATGTGACGATGAGGTATGTCCCCGCTGGTATATCCCGTACCGCACCACCGACTCTATCCTTCCGCTGCATGACCTGATCTCATCCCCTTTCGCATAACACCAATCCAAAAACCTCAGAGCCATACTAACCCCATAACCAGACCTGCAATGACGCACCCCATAAAGCCAACACTTGCCCTTCCCGACCCGGCATGGACGACAGATGCTGTTGGCGCAAATGTTGCCACCGACGTACCGAAAGGCGCCGTGTTGGCCGCGGAGGTGATGGGGTTGGCGCTCGTCGTTGGTGAACTGCTGCTACCCTTCGTCGTTGCAGCAGCAGTAGTCGAGACGGGCGCAGTAGTTGTAAACGATCCCGGAATGACAGTTACTGGCGCCACCGTCCCGGACACAACCGTTCCCGGGATGACAGTGATCTCCGATATCCCCGACACGGTCATTGAGCCTCCTACTGCCACGCCTGCTGTTGCACAACCGCATACTGAACCTCGCGTGTTAGACTACCATTGCTTGAAGGTACAACGGAGTGGAGTGGGAGAAACATACCTGAGGATGCGCCGTCGATGACGGCTTGGTACGACGGAGCAGGACATCCTTGGGCCACGCAGCCCTCAATGGCAGCGTAAAGCTTTGCTTCCGAGGCGCATTGGCAGGCGAAGTCGAGGCTGCCGCAGCCAATGGTCGGTGCGCCGTTGATGAAGCATGACTGGGCGCATTGGGGGATCGCCTTGAGGGCGATGGCGGCGCAGTCTGCTGCCACTGCCACTGCTGTGAGGAGGATGGCGCCGAGGAGGAGTTGTATTATCTTGGACATGGTTGTGGTATTGCGAGTTAGACAGCAGCCGTACGACTCCGATGCGGAACGAGCGTGTAAGTGATCAACTTCAGCAGCTTCACAGCTTCGGTCTCAGCTCAAGATCGGTGAGAGGGCGAGGTGAAGGACGTAGGACATGACATGGAACGCCCTCCCCAGGAACAGCCGCACATTCTGCTCCGGGGCCCCAGCAGTTTATCAGAGCTACCCCAGCCCGAGCTACACATGCCATTCTCGTCCGCATCATGATCGCAAATTCGAACCTTGCCCCATCCCGCCGTAGCATCCTCGACCGCCAAGCTTCGAGTGATCGCCAAGGCAGGGTAGCATCCACGGTCTTCACCATGGGACGCTAGACATGCACAGGGGGGAGGGCCTACTGTTAAACCCCGCGTCTTGGGGAAGCTCCACTTGCCCCTTTTGGTGGACAGCCCGAGCCTTTCAACGGTTGTAGCCAATCATAAGGGGGAGCTACTGCGCCGTCTTCCAATGACCTCACCCTGGTGCCTTGCACCGGCGGGCTACTAAAGGCACTTGTTGCCCTCCTTGTCGGTACGACCCTGGAGAGATTCAGCATGTGAAATTTTGATGTCCGGTATGGTGGTTGAGGATTTCTTTTGAGGAAACACGAGCAAGAACCTACCCCTCACCGACAGGGATTGCTCGGGAAGACAGCTGTGATCGACGACGACATCGATGGCATGCCGGGGCTCTAGCTTGCTTGACAGCGGCTTGATACTTGGCCGCGGCGGATATGGTGGATGTCGTGGAAGAAGAGAAATCGGGGAAGATGCGGGGGAGGCCGGGGAAAGAGACAGGCGATATGGCAGTTGGGAACTCTACACGGATTGCGTACGCAATGGCTTGTGCTACCTCGGCCGAGGGTGACTCTTCGTTGTGAGGAGCATGTTCACCGCCCGCTTGCGTGGATGATATAAGGCCGCGATCCCCGCTGCACTTGGTCAGTCCGGAGCAGAGTGATGACAACATACTCCCTCTGAGCTTGCATTGAGGGTTCTGGCCGGAAACTTAGTCTGGTACTTTGCTGAGGAATCTGACCGTTCGATGGGAGAGTTGCCAGGGGCTTTGTCTTTCGATTCCATGAGACGAAGGGGCCATGGTATATGTGCGAACGAAGGATCTGTTGGTTGTAAACGCAGTCGAACACAGCCTGGAAACTACCATTGGTTCTAAACTGGTGGTTGTTAGTCCAGTTCCGTGTAAGTCGTGTCTGGCACATGTCGCGGAGGAGCCTCGGCATCCGTTAGGATCTGTACGATCTACCTAGTACTAAGTGTACGCTAAGTTAGGTTCAAAATCCACCGTCTGCTGTGGTCACTTTTCTGGTCCTGCTTGTAGATCTAGCTTGCAGCATGTTGGTGAATAGCCAGGAAAACGCTCCCGCGAGTGTGTACGAGTACGAGAAGCATCAGTGTCGAGTATCTGTGTGCCGGCACCGGGGCTTGACAATGGATACAAACGCCGTTATCCCACCTGTAATGCACCTAAGAAGGTTTTAGAGCGAGACAGATATCTAGTTGGAAGTGAGAGACTAGTGTCTCTAACAATTTGAAACAGTTTTACCACGATGAGAAAGCGCACTGTGTCTCAAGCCCTGAGGTTCGGACGGGAGATGGACATTCCATTCACCTGAATAGTTAACATTCCAACTCAAAGCCAACCATCGTACAACGTGAACGGCACTGAACTTCTTCAGACCGATCGTGGCGACGTCTGGTAGCCTGGGACCCGCTCCGGGGCTGTTGGGTAGGTCGGCAGATCCGGACGCAGATCTACTAGACTTACATGGTCTGAAGATGAGGCCGTTGTTGCATGAGCCTCTACCAGTGTCATCTTCTCTTCAAATTGCAGGAGAGTTCTGACAACAAGTGCGACACCGATCTGCATGCTGGCTTGGAACATATCCGTCTAATACCGGGATTCCTGTCCCCAGTTCCCCAGTGATTATTTTCTTCTTGCTCTCGTAGCGGCTTTGCTAGACCGGGTTGAGCTCTGCTACTTCATGGGTTTCAATGATCAAGACGGCAGCAATGAGAACTTCAATGGTTTGGAATGCTCGGATTTCAAACCCCCCACGTCCCGGGTCTCGGAACGGTCCAGGGAGCTCAATGTCACAGCTTCGGTTACTCGACAATCTTCATCCCGCCTCTAGGACCGAAAACAACGGACTCACTGGGAAGAAGCCGGCAATACCTCAGTCTCAACTCCACTTACACACCCATTTCACGTCGAACCTAAGAGGCAGAGCAAAAGATTCCAAACTGAGACGCGAGTCCTTTGAAAATCATAGAATCCTCATCTCCTCCGTAACATTTAATATGACATGTTAATCTAGACTAGTCTCAAATATCAGACAACTATATCGAGGGCAAACTGGTGCACCGAGGGGGGGGGGGGGGCAAAGACTACTCCTGCTTCACAAGCGCATCATCCCCCTCAGCATACGCATCGACCTTGTACTTCGCAAAGTCCCTCGCCTTCACCCGGCGCGCAAACAGAATGTCCAGCTCCTCGAACGTCTTGCCCTTCGTCTCGGGCAGGCGGAACCAGGTCCACGCCCACAGCGCGGCCGCGCAGCCGCCCCAGACGAAGCCCGTCTTGCCGCGCCAGTTGCCCGCCGTCGGGTTCAGCATGTACGGGTTGATGACCTGGCACACGATCTGCGCAACGTAATACGCGATGCGGCTGAGACACACGCTCTTGTTGCGCAGGCGGGTCGAACTCGTCTCGCTGACGATGGCGTAGCAGATGGGCCCCACCGTCGTGTAGTACACGAACAGCCACAACAGCATGAGCGCGGCCTGGCCGTAGTTGCCGCTCCTCGAGTCGGCCGCGACGCCGACTGATATAAAACCGACTGTCAACAAAATGGCCGACAGCAGGCCGAGACCCCAGAGGTAGATGGTCCGCCTGCCGGTCGCGCCCATCAGTAACCAGCTGCAGATGGTGCCGACGCAGGCGAGCCCGAGCCCGCCGACGGACATCTGGAAGGAGATGGTGGTGGGCAGCCCGGCCTGGACGAAGAAGTAGGTCGGCGTGCCGCCCATGGACGAGCCGCAGAAGGGCTGGGCCATGAAGGCGAAGCAGGCGATCTCGGTGCGGCGCAGGTCGACGCCCCGGAAACAGTCGCGGTACGACGTGCCGGCGTCGAGTTGCTGCTCGAGGTCGTTGGTGTGGATCATCATGGCGACCGTCTGCTGGGCGTGCTGGGCGTTGGCGGCCGAGCCCAGACGCATGACGGAGCGCTCGGCGTCCTTGTAGCGGCCGACGCGGACGTAGTGCCACGGCGACTCGGGCGCGAACCAGAGCACCGCGAACAGCGGGATGGGCCAGGCCCACTGGATCGCGAAGGGGATGCGGTATGACCACTGCGTGTCATTGTCCGAGAAGCCCGACTGCACGCCTGCCGAGATGAGCTGGCCGAAGCCCCAGCAGAGGTTGACGTAGACGGCCAGGTAGCCGCGCAGGGCCAGCGGGCAGACCTCGGAGGCGTAGGCGGGCGCCATGGTGGCGAACACGCCCCAGGGGATGCCGCAGAGGAACTCGCCGACCAGCAGGACGGGCAGGTTGGGCGCGAAGAAGGTCAGGAAGATAAAGGCGCAGATGGCGACGAGCGAGGCCAGCAGTACAGACCTGTAGCCAAACTTGTGGGTGAAGTAGCCGTTGCAGAAGGCGCCGATGATGGCTCCCACGCTGATGGCGTTGCTGAGCCCGTTCTGCCACGAAGCCGAGACCTGGTACGAGTCGCTGGACGCGATGTAGGTGCCGTACCGGCGCGAGAAAGACGGCTGGGCGAAGAAGGACGACACGAGCACCACGTCGTAACCTTCCATTATGATGGACGTCGAGAGGAGGATGGACCACATGACGGCCTTGGGGTGTCGCTTGATGGCTTGCAGGAAGGTCTGGGCATGCTCGTCCTCGGCGGCGGCCTGGGCCATGCCGGTGTCCTTGAGCCCGGGCACGCCCATCTCGGAGGCATGCTCGTCATGTTCCTGCTTGATGTCCATCTTTTCGTCCACGTTGGCCATGTTTGCGTGTTTGTTGTATGACCAGAGTCGGGAAAGACCATGTGTGGAGGCTCATTCCTACGTCTGGTCGAAGGGAATGATCGCCATATATGCAGTGTTAGGTGCGTATTCCAAACGCCCGACCAAGATGGTCCCCTACACCAGCCGGCTGGGCCAGGTCTGGGGAATGTGGGGTACTTTCCTGGGGTAAATCGCGACGGTTAATTCGTATGGGCGCAATGAGAGGTACAAGACCCGTGTTGCACCTCGCACCCCACCGGAGTAGGTGTCGTGAAGATCCTCTCCGGCGGGGTGCGGAGTGAGTGCGGAGACAGTGCGGCGTGATCATTCACAGCACTCGGAGCTACCCACTAAAAGGATGACAGGATGCGAACTTGGCCAAGGCTCCCCTCACTCAACCTGGCTCAGGTGCTGAAGTTGTCTCGGGAATCAAGCATCGCAGCATCCTCGTGTACGATGGCTCAATACCCCATGTGTACGACCCTTCCTTGGTCTGCTGTGGCGGTGGAGCTGGCCGACCTTGGCCCCAGGCCCCGTGTCTCCTGTGACCCGGCTCTCCCAGTAACAGTCGGATGCCCTCGCGGAGGATCTTTGCGGGGGCGCCAGGGGCGCAAATACTCCCAACGCCTGACATGTAACCCGGCATCTTGTGGCCGAGACGGACGTATATCTGCACCAGCTCGTCATCGCATGGCCTGTCCAGGTGTATGAAGGAAGGCTCCGGATCCGACTCGCTTTCCTCGGCCGGAGATCCATCCTGCTGCTCCGCTGCTGCCTCTCCTGCATAATTCCCACGGCTGGAGCCACCAGTGTTGGTGTCAAGATCCGACCGGATGTTGCGTGTTCCTTGAGAATTGGTTGGCATTTCGCCAATCTGGCCAGTGCCGACGAACTGGGTCGACACGCTGTAGGCCCAGGCGACGAGGGTGGCGATGTAGATAGCGAATGGCTCCATGAAGCTGTTCGTGCTGTACCGACGGGCGTGCCAAAACAGTGCGCCTGCATGGATGATGGACAGCCTGGCCTTGTACTGGTCCCGGACAGCCCACTGGAGCAGGTGGTTTCGTGCCTTGACATACTTGGCTGTTCTCGTGGCGGAGGCTCCCTGATTATTAGACGCCCCTTGCAGTGACAAGAATGCTAGATCCTGCATATGCTCGGTCGGGGCCAGGATAACCAGCCGTGAGAGGTGCAGAAGCAGAATCGTGGCGTGTTCCCAGCCTCCCGCTCTGGCAACCTTGCTGTTGGCGCTCCAGTGAAGGATGTCGAGCGAGTCGCAAGCGCTGTTACGCCATTTGGACAGCAGTGACGAGGACGGTGGCCACGTCTCGTCCACGTCTTTGTCGAAGTATGGGGTCCGCGCCTGAATCTTGGCCTGGGGAACCCACGCTGAGAGTTCTGTCTGCTGCTCGCGTATAACCTCCTTGTTTTTCCTGTAGATGGCCAGCACGAGGAGAGTGGTGCCGAACTCGCTCAAGTTGGGTGGTAATCTCTTCTCCATGTACATCATCTCGAGTGCCTGGAAAACGGTGCCTAGCATGGTGGTTGCGTTCAGTGGGATTTCCTACAGATTCAAGGGAGGGCGTAGTGTCAGAGGGTTAGCTTGGGATTGGGCCTCACTTACAGGTCTGTGGTTTGTTGGTCAGTTCTGACGCAGGATCGTCCCAAACATCCTCCTGGCAAGGCAGCGGCACCTTGAGGTCACCGAGAACCATAAGATGTTTGAAGCCAAACTGGAACGCGGATATACAATCCAAAATCTGGTCAAGCGTTAATACGGGTTTCCATAGTCGACTATGGGAGAAGACCTACCCAGATCATCATGCCCGTTCTGGTTCGGGACTCCCGCTCCAACAAGTTTCCAGCCCTGCCCATAGCCTGGTCCGTGGAGGTGTCGTATGCCATGAGAAGCTGCATGTTATAGCATGTGTCCACGAGATGGAACCGCTGCAGAGATGCCTGTTTTACCAGCCTGTCATTCCCACTGTGGAGAAGGCATATCTGATTGAGTATGGCGGCTTGCACGACAGCAAGGTCGAGGCAGTCGGCAGTCTCGTAATCTGATGATCTGGGCACCCAAGGGGCATTATCTTCCCGGCAGGATGAGTGAAGCCCGTCGCTCAACACGGCCTGTAGCAAGTTGAACAGGCCATCTGCAGACTGTTGCGTGCTCAAGGACGTTTGCACGTACTTTGCTCCCACAGTAATGACTGCCAGCAGGATAATCCATCCTGTCTCTCCTTCAAACAGCGAAGGATGCTTGTAAAGAAAAGGATAAACTGAATGAAACCTTTCGAAGTATATGCGGCTCAGGAATCTGATGTATTGATGTGACGGTATATGTGACGCAGCGTCAGGTGATTCCATGGCGTGAGAATGTTGATCGGTGCCGCTTCTCCCCGGCAGGCGAACTTGGAGCTGCCGGCGGAGATTACGATACGCCTGATCCGAGACCATCTCCTTGTCGGACCACGGCATGGCTTTTGGATGTCGCCCAGGTCTCGGCTCGCTGCCGGTTGCTGTGCCATTGCCTATGCCGTCCTCAAGTACCACGCCTGGGCTAATGACAGAACCTCTCTGGTGGGAGAGTCCCCTGAACGGCGCCCTCGCAGCATCTCCGTCAACATAGAATCTGCCTTGGACACGGGAAGAACCGGCCGATCCACCTGCACTTGACACAGAGACCGTCTGCTGGCCTTCAGGGCTCACAGGGCTCACCGTCGCCAGCAGTGGCTGCCCACCAGCACTAAGTCCTGGTGTTGGGACTGCAGGCACATCCAATCTCGACTGCTGAGTATGGTCTTGGGGTGGCTCAGTCGGATCAGACGGCGGTAGCTGCATGCCAAAAGTGCCCCAAAAGTTGACGTTACCGTAAGACAGCGCCGCTAGCTGGTCATCCCAACTGAGGTCGTTCTGGAACTCGGGTGACATCCAGTTCACCGACAACGTGCCGGCGGCCTGATCGGCATAGGCGTTGCCACCAGTTGTGAAGTCGTAAAAGCTGTCGACCTCCATGGGGTTCGGGTCTGGAGCGGCGTTGAGACGCAGAGCATGACCAGCGAGACCATCCGTCCTTCCCATCCACGAAATGCCGCCGTTCATGGGCGACAAGGTCGGTGCAGTACCAGTGGCTATTTCCTGCTGCAGATGGCCGTCAGTCATTCCGGAAGGGAGGATACCCTCGCTGCTGGAACTAACAAGACAAAGACCAGGACCGGCTTCTTCAGTCTCGCCTGGCTGTGGTGAAGCACCAGTAGTGTCGTCAGCGATAACATTTTGATGACCAACCCCAGCCGTCGAAAGTGGCTCTCCGCGTTTCCTCCCAGTCCCACTCGCGTAGACGCACTCGACGTCCCGTTGAGCACACCGCCTGCAGGGCCGGGCCTTGGAACAGCGTACGCGGCTAACGGCACAGGCTCGACATGCTCGGGTTGAGACAACGTCAACGACGGGTTCTTGGTCGCCCCCGTCGTGTGATGCGTGGTGACGGGTCAGGACATCCTGTCGGGAGAAGCTCTTGCCGCAGATGGCACACTCGAATGGCTTCTCTCTGGTGTGCGTACGTATGTGGCGGGTGAGATGCTCGTGCCTTGCGAACGTACTGCCGCAACGGTTGCACCGGAAGGAGGAGGAGGAGGATGCCCGTCCGGCCCTGGGGCTGCCGCTGGACCTCCCGCCCTCCATTCGAAATGTTTTATACCGCAATATAGTCAAAGTAATGAAGTCAAGAAATGGTCGTGCAAATTAGGCTGTACTGTCATTATGTTAGTACAGATAACCTAGATAAGAGGTTGCTATGTTTGTGGGGGTAGAGTTGAAGTGGTGGTTGGTGATCGGTGACCGTCCCATCGGGTATTTAGCGGGATCCGAGCTCAATTGGTCGCAAGTGAACCCTAACCCTGACTCAATTACCTTGACGTCAGGTAGGTACATAGGTAGCCAGTGGACTATCATGGCGAGTGGACCACTTCCTACGACTATAACATTAATAAAGCGTTAATCATATAAGTTAACGTTAACTTAATAACTTGATGATAATGAAAGATAATAATTGAACTATTTATCACTAGATTCTTTAGATATGTCTGTATCGCTTTTATAAGTACGCGAATTATATCTTGTTATATATCTTACTATATCGCCGCGCGCTTAACTCGAAACTCTTCTTACGATTACTCTTCCGCCGCGTTTCCTATCCTGGCTATTCTCACCATGGGTCTCCTGATTGCCGGTGCCGTGTTTCCGGCTGCCTTAGCCATCGATTGGAAGGGTCAGCCCAAAGCAGGCGATTCTGGGGCATTGGCCAGGTTGGCTGCTGGCCTGATTGCTAGCTCGTCTAGGCTAAGGTGTTCTACGGAGATCTTTCTATCAGCATCACCAGCACAGGTGGAGAGTGAATCCTACCCTGGCAGCCAAAGTCGCTGGTTCGACGACTGGGCTGATTGTGACGGTCGTGGTGTCCCTCAACAAGGCCGACAACTTCGACTGGTCCATCACGCGCGACATTTACTCGCCGTCGTCCCTGTACGGCGACGTGGTACCGTCACTCCTGCTGTGCACCATGGGGAGAAGGGAGCGTCGAAAGCTTGACTACCGTGTCAGTCTATCAGTCTATTTCTTCTCTCGTCTAACGAAAACCGGCATGGTCTCCAGCGGACACTCAACGTCGACGCTCTCACCACCAGCACCGAACGTCTTCTCGCCGCCAAATTCCGCCCACTCCTGGCTCTTGGGAAGCGAGGGGAGATAGACCGCCACGGTTCTCGCCCCGGCTTCCAGCACCGGACAGCACAAGTACTTGCCGCCATACATGTACTGCCTCGCCCCGACGTTCCAGCACTTCTTATCGCCGGGAAACTCGTAGAACATCGTCCTCATCACCGGCGTCCCCCGTTCGTGCGCCTCCCGCATCAGGCCGCGCGTGTACTCCCTCATCTCCTCGCGGATGAGCATGTACTTCTTGCAAATCTCGTACACTTCGGGACCGTACGACCAGACCTCGTTCGGCGCGCCCGACAGACACGTGGCGCCGCCCGTGGTGCCCAGCTGCTTCTGCTTCGGCTCGCGGTCGCCGTGCAGCCGCATGACGGGACAGAAAGCCCCCCACTGGAACCAGCGCACAAACAGCTCGCGGAAGTCCGGGCTCTCGGGCACGCCGCCGTGGAAGCCCCCGATGTCCGTCGTCCACCACGGCAAGCCCGCGAGGCCCATGTTCAGCCCCGCGGCCAGCTGATTGCGTAGGCTCGACCACGAGCTCGCGATGTCGCCGCTCCACACCAGGGCGCCGTACTTCTGGCTGCCCGCCCACGCACATCTCAACAAATTCACAATGTTCTGTTGTCCGGCCGCCTGCTGCCCCTCGTAGAAGGCCCGGGCGTACTCGCGCGGGTAAACGTTGCCGACGCGCACGTTGGGCCCGGCGTGGTAGCGGTAATTGTCGAAGTCGTAGGCGGCGTACTCGGGCTCGGCCTCGTCGAGCCAGAAGACCTTGATGCCCTTGGAGAAGTAGTTTTGCCTGGCTTTGTCCCACACGTACCTGCGCGCGTCCGGGTTGGTGGCGTCGAAGTGCACCGTGTCGCCCTGGAAGTCGAGTCCCGTGCGGACCCCGCGCTCGACGCGGATGAGGAGGCCTTGCTCGAGCATCTCTTGGTAGTTTTCTGACCGCTTGTCAACCGTGGGCCAGATGGAGACCATCAGTTCGATGTTCATGTCCTTGAGCTCTTTAATCATGGCGTCTGGGAAGCTGGTGTTAGTAGGTACTCTGAGACTAAAGGGTCTTCTTCTGCAGTTTAGGAAAGTAGGACGTACGTACCGGGGTCAGGCCAGTACGTGGGATCAAACTTCCATTCGCCCTGCAACGGCCAGTGGAAGAAGTCAATCACGATGAGGTCGATGGGCAGATTCCGCCGCTTGTACTCGCGCGCAACCCCAAGCAGCTCCTCCTGCGTCTGGTAGCGCAGTTTGCACTGCCAGAAACCGAGGCCGTACTCGGGCATCATGGGCACCTTGCCCGTCACATCGGCGTACGCCTCCTCGATCTCCGCCGGGGTGTCCCCGACAACAATCCAATAGTCCATCACATCAGTCGAATACGCCTCGAAGCTCATGATATTCTTGCCTAGGACGGCCCGCCCGACGCCCGGGTTGTTCCACAAGAACCCATACCCCAGGGAAGACAGCGCAAAGGGTACGCTGGCCTGGGAGTTACGCTGGGCGAGCTCGAGGTCGTGGCCCTTGAGGTCAAGGTGCGGCTGCTGGTACTGGCCCATGCCAAAGATCTTCTCGTCCGGGTCGACAGACTCAAACCGTACCGTGAGGTGGTAGTCCCCGCCCAAGATGGGCTTGAACTCGCGCGCCTCGACCTCGATGGCGCTGCACTTGGGGTCCAGCAGGTCGCGCCGGTTGCGCGCGTACTCCTCCAGCATGACCTGGCCTTTGTCGTTCCACACCATGAGCTTGCCGCTCTTGCTGACCGAGGCCTTGATCTTGCCGTTGACGATGATGGCCTCCTGGTTGTCGTCCTGGATGGTGATTTGTGGCGGCTCTGGAGACTGTGGGGTCGGTTGTTGCAGCGCCCAGTCCTCCAGGGCCATCTTGCTTGCCTTGGTGGCGCGCACGCGCAGGGCGTTGGGTCCCCATGGCTCGATCCACAACTTCTCTGCGTCGTACTTGTAGACCAGTCGTCGTGTGTCTTCTTGGAAGAACATGGTGGGCGGTGTTGGTTGCGTTCTACTGTTGCGTTCTACTGGATGCCCGCCGTCTTTGACTTTCCTTCCAATGTCGGTGCAAACAGAAGACTGGGGGGTTACGGGTCTCTCGTCTCTTCTTAAGACAGAGGAATCTTTATTCCATGTCATCATGACTGACGACATCGCTCCGGACTCGGAACCGAGCCTGCATGTCGTTGGTTCGGGGAGAAAGACGACGAGCATATCTCCAATTCCGGCCACGGGATGCTCCGGCGGGGTGACCGCTTACACAGTACAGGCCCCCCTCGGGCTCCCCGCCGGGCCCCCGCCGGAGACAGCTACCCCGAACGACAACCCCACCGGAGTCCGCTCTCCAACAGAGTGATTGACAGTATCCTCAGCACTAACGTCTGCGGTACCCTGATTAACCTGCAGACACCCCTGGTTTCCCCTCAGAAGACCCCTCAGGGCGGGCAGACCCCCGTGGTGATCAAGGCCTCCGATGGGTGCGGATGGGTGAGCTACGCCTGTAGCAGTCCTCCGGCAAAATGTATGTCTTGGTCTCCAAGACTGATGTCAACGTTAGTGACGTGACGGCGTTCAAACCTTTGGAATCCGTGTAACTGCTACCGCCATGACATTGACTCAATGGCGATACCCGGTAATATAGGTAGAGGTATAAAACATGCCACCACCTGTCCAGCTACGGCCTCCCGTCTAGCCCTCCCTCCGCAGCGCTCCATCCCTACCGCCAGCACATCCACCTTGGCAAACGCCGTCTCACAATGAAGCATCCATCAGCCGCCTTCCTGCTCCCCGCATTAAGTCTAGCCAGCCGGGCAGTAGCCAGCCCCAGCCGCAGCCGCAGCACCGCCGTCGGGACAGCGACAGTCGACCTCCACTCCCCCCTCGGCGCCCCCCAATACCTCGGGTCGGGCTTCATCTACGGCTTCCCGGACAACGGCGTCCAGGCCGAGACCGTCATCCCAGACCACCTCGTTACCGGGTTCAAGTTCAACGCCAACCGCGCCGGCGGCGCCCAGATCCCCGCCAAGGGCTGGGCGACCGGCGGGCTGGCCGGCTACAAAGCGCGCTTCGACTCGGCCCTTTCCAACTACCGCACCACCCGCAAGTACGGCGGCGAGTTTATTCTCTTGCCGCACGACATCTGGGGCGCCGACGGCGGCCAGGGCGCCTCCGTCCCCTACCCGGGCGACGGGGGCGACTGGGAGAACATGGAGGCGTTCTGGAATCAGCTCATCTCCGACCTGAAAGCCAACAACATGCTCGACGGCATCGTGCTTGACCTCTGGAACGAACCGGACCTGGACATCTTCTGGGCGCGGTCCTGGGACCAATACGTCGAGTACTTCGTGCGAGCTACCAAGCTCGTCCGCTCCCAACTCCCGCACAGCCTCATCAGCGGGCCGTCGATGGCCAACGCACCCGACGCAACCGACACGAACTGGCAGTCCTGGTGTGCCGCCGTGGCGGGCAACGGCACTGTGCCCGACCACTACTCCTGGCACCAGATCGGCTCGCTGCTCGCGCCGGACGGCACGGTGCCCATCTTCAACTCCCTGCGTCAGAGGTACAGCCTGCCCGAGCGGCCGATCGAGGTGAACGAGTACGCCTGGCCGTACGAGCAGAACCCCGCCGGCGCCGTATTCTATCTCTCGCAGTTCGAGCGGCACGATATCCGCGCGCTGCGGGCCAACTGGGGCAGCGGAAGCGACCTGCACGATTACCTGGCTAACCTCGTGGGCAAGACGAAGAGCACTACTGGAAAAGACGTGTACTACCCAAACGGCGAGTGGCAGCTGTACTCGTACTACGCCGCCATGACGGGGCAGCGCGTGGGCACCGCCGCCTCACAGGACGGGCTGTTTGACGTCTTTGCCACGGTAGACGGGAAGGGTGTCAAGGGAGGAAGACAGGCCAAAGTCATTGCCGGCATGAGGACGCAGGCGGCGCCGAAGGCTTATGATGTGAAGGTGTCGGGGCTGGGTAGCCTTGGCCTTGGGGGGAGGAAGGGGACGGTTGATGTCCGTACCTATCGGTTTGATTATACGGGCCCTTTTGGGAGGGTTGATGCGCCTGTGGACTTGGGCTGGAGCAAGTATGCGTACTCGGATGATGTGGTGAGTGTGTTGTCCTTCCTAGCCTGTGACTCTAGCATGAGTGGACTGCTGACTACCTTCGCCCGTAGCTTGTCTTGCACTACGACCCTCCGACGAACTGGACAGCGTACGCTTATGAGTTTGGTGGCAAAGAGTGATGAGTGATGGTGGCTGTAATGCGTGTTGGTCAAGCTCGAGTTTTTAGGTAGAGTTGCTCACCGACGGATGGCCGTGATGTAAGTATAAATCTACATCTTCTAATATTTCCCATTGTCCGGGAGCAAGTCTAGACCGTCCCCATTACCCCCGGCAACCCTACATAACCATTGACTACCTTACGTCCCACATGCTGACCCTTTTAAGCTTCCTCAGCAATGCTTGTTGGCTAGGGCGCCTCACGCTGTCGGTACCACTTATCACCCGAGGGCCTGGGCGTTGATACTCATTACCTTAGACTTACATACTTTTTGTCTCTGATTTCCACGTCCAATCCTTTCCACAAAACTGTGCTCCAATTCAATCCAATTACATGCAAATGTCAGAATCCTGCGAACACCAAAACCCCATTCGTGAGACAAGTCACAAAGCTAGATCCTACAGAAGGTATAAAGTGGAATCAAAACACGATCACGCAATCGAAGCGTGAGAATGCGTAGCCAAGAGAATTTTCTTAGTTCAGTAATCCAGTGCCTTTTTCGGTCTGCCAGAGCAGTATATGTAGATGTCAATTGCCTGGCAATGCCAACGGGGGGTGTTTGATCCGGCTCATCACTGTTCGGATCTGCGGTCGTAGCAAGCCATCGTCGTTGAAATTATCATGGCTTCCTTCGTCGAGAAGACCCCCGTGGTCGACGAGAAGACGGGCTCGAGGATCCAGGAGGCGCCCGTCTACCAACAAACTCATGTCGTGGACACATACTCGGAGGACGAGCCGGTGACGGCTTCGCCGGCTCCGCCCCCGGCAAGACAAAAGTTCTGGCACTACTTCTCGCCCGAGGACACGCCTGCAGAGCGTCGTCTGATCCTCAAGCTCGACGGGCTGATCATGGTCTTCCTCTTCCTTGCATACTGGGGCAAGGTCCTCGACTCCTCCGCCACGGGCACGGCGTACGTCAGCGGGATGAAGGAGGACCTGAGGATGTTTGGCAACCAGTTGAACTACCTGAATACCGTTTACCTGTGAGTTCAAACTGGTTGGGAAGCAACAGTGTAAAATCTCTTCCTCGTTGCTAACGAGACGACTTAGATGCGGGTTCATAACGTTACAGATTCCGATGACGATGCTGGTAAGTCCAGTCAACTAATGAATGAACCTGCCTGACAGGAAGCTAACTGACAATCTCAAAGATGACGCGCTTCTCCGTGAACTACTTCCTCCCAGCGGCGGATCTGCTCTGGGGCATCTTCACGTTGGTTCAGTACACATCCACCAGCGTGAACCAGCTCTACGCCTTCCGCTTTCTCGTCGGCATGCTGGGGGGCTTCTTTTTCCCGGCCGCCATGTGGTACATGGGATGCTGGTATAAGCGGAACGAGCTGTCTCGCCGTGGAGCGTTCTTCTTCATCGCCTCGCAGGTCGGAGGTATGAGTTCCGGCTACATCCAAGCTGGCGCGTACGCTCACTTGAACGGAGTCCATGGTATCGAGGGCTGGAGATGGCTCTACATTATTTGTAAGTTCCCTTTGTTCCCGGCATAATGGCGTGGGAGAATCTGTCAATCTCATACAATCCCCCTAGGCTTCGCCGCCACCATTCCCATCGCCTTCGTCGGCTTCATCTTCCTCCCGGGCACCCCCGACAGGCCCAACCTCCGCTTCCTGACCGCCGACGACATCGCCCTGGCCCGGGCGCGCATGGCCTCCGAGCACCGTCAGCCGCGGCAGAAGATCACCCTCAAGATCATCAGGAACGTCGTCTTCAAGGGCTGGCACTTCTGGGTCCTCGTGGCCTTCGCCTTCTTCTTCTCCCAGGCCGACGGCGTCACGTCCAACAGCGGCCTGCCGCTGTGGCTGAAGCAGCAAGGGTACGGTGTCGAGGCCATCAACACCATCACCACCGCCAGCCCGGCCGTGACCATCGTGTCCTCCATCCTGTGGGGCATCGTCGCCGACGCGTACGACGCGAAGGGCCAATTGATCGGCCTGACCGCGGCGCTCAACATTTTCGCCTGCGTCTGCCTCGCCATCTGGGACATCCCCGTCGGCCTCAAGTTCTTCGCCTTCTACCTCACCGGCACGGCCAACGCCATCGCGTCGATTATTTACTCGTGGGCCAACGAGATCTGCGCCGGCAACGCCGAGGAGCGCGCGCTCGTCATCTCGACGATGAACACCATCGGCAATGCGTTTGGCGCCTGGCTGCCTATTTTGTAAGTGTTCTGCCTTTTTTTTCTCCCCTCAGTTGGTGATTGCTTGTTTGCTGACAAAACGGAAAACAAAAGTGTTTGGAAGACTGTCGACGCGCCCAGGTACCTGGTTGGATACAACTGGACGATAGCGCTCAATGTGTGCATGGTCGGCATGCTGTTCGTGCTTTCCTGGTTCTGGAACAGGGAGCAGAGAGAGGCCAGGGAGACGGAGAGTCCGGCTCAGGGAAGCCCTACCCTGGTGGAGAAGAGCTCTGTTTAGAGGTCGAGGAGCGAGACACTCGACGTCCGCCCACACCGCCTACAACCCGGTATGCTGCTGTCTATCCGGACTTCTTCATGCTTGGAGCTGCAGGGTAGGAAGCGACCAGGCGGCAGGACAAGGATATGGCTGGAAACTAGGTCGCCTAGCACTGATGGCAATGCCGTTTCTGAATGCAACGTGCCACTATGAACTACTTCTGAAGGCATGTTCAGCCCTGAGCGTCAGTATAGACATCAAGTGAACAGTAAGCGACGCGCAGGTATGCTATGCCGCCAAGAGAATGTCAGAAGCGTCCGATGTATATTTCTGCTCTCGGATTTGGGATGGGTGCATGTTTCTCTTGAACCGACAAAGATGCCGCTTGAGTTGCAGACCCTTGCGTTTAGGTAATTGAAAAAGAGTGTTTTGGAGGCATGTAAGTCCTCTAGACCTAGTGGAAGAGGTTCTATTGGACAGTCGACAGGAGCTGGGCACTCCACGAGTAGCCTAACTCGGGGTTTCACGGCTCGGTCCGAGCTGTATAAGTTAGTGTAACAATATCCCGGGCGAGGAAGTGCTGTATAGAGCTGAAGCCTCGCCGGTGGTCAGCTCGGGTCATAATCCGGGGTGATGCAGATGATCGCATGCGCACACAAACTTCAGACCAGCCGAGGCTAAATTGGTATGGAAAAACTACAGTGAGACAGGGAAACACGTGTATAGACTTCATGCGCCTTTGAAGCTTGCATCCAAGTTTAGCTGCTCGTGTACTGTGGTAGTGGTGGTGCCGGAGTCCGCATGGGGGGCGACCCCGGACTCCGAGCTGACCACCATTACGGGATCAACCAACATTGATGACCTCACAAAGGGTACAAGGCTCGCACACAAAGACATTATATATCTCATGAAGCAGCCTGTAAAGACAAAGAGGCTTTATGAAGAGACACAAGAGATAAAGGAAACACAGGACACACTCTTTGGGTTGGTGCATGTGGGATGCCCATCCTCTGGAAAAACTCCCGAACTTCACCGGACTCGGGAGTTGATGTCAGCAAAGTATATCAACCATTTCCACCAACCTCACCAGATGAGAATGATTTCGCCGTCGCTCTTTTGACACACAACCAGACCAGCCCTACTAACACCGCGAAGCACCACTCGAGAACAACACTCACCCACAACCCTCGTCCCACACACCCCCTATCTACAACCGGCACAATGCCATACGTCACTCATTCCCTCCCCGAGGGCGAAACCCAGACCAGCCCCAACGTACCCCTCCCACCCACAATCTGGGTCTTCCAAAACACCTCGCCCTTCACTCCAAAACACTGGATCTGCCCATCCTGCACCGCCCGCGTCCCCTACAGCCCCCTGAGCAGCCAGACCTGCCCCACCCCCTCCTGCCAAACGCCCTTCACCTGGTCCACCTGCACGCTCTTCGACCAGCGCGACCGCGCGCTGGACGCGGCCCGCTTCCCGGTGCACTGGAACTGCAGCACCTGCTTCCGCGCGCACTTGGCGGCGGAGGTGTTGCTTCGCGATGTCACATGCCGCTGTGACAAGCCGGCGCTGCAGGCCGTCTGGGACCAGTTCGGGGATTTGTTTCTGTGGTGGGAGAAGGACGAGGAGATCTACGACCTGACGGATGGGAAGAAGGTCGAGGAGGCGGCTAGACGGTTGTGGGAGGCTGGTGGTGCGAGGTGGGCGGATGAGATGCCTCTGGTTCCTATTCGGATGCAGGAGGAGGGGGAGAAGGTCGGGGAGAGGATGATGTGAGTCTCCTAAATATGAGATGCGCTAACGTTCGTGATACTGACTGACATGCTCCCGCAGCGGCTCTAGCACTCTGGCAGTGATGGTGGAGATGACGGCGTAGTAACAGTGTACGATGCTGAGGGAAAACACAGAATGCATATTTCGGAGTAGCAAGGTTTGTTGGCATGCGCGAGTACGCCTTGCTTCTTCTTAGCTGGCAAGCAGACGGTAAGCCACAGCGATTGTCTCATCTGTCAAAGACAAATAACGAGAGTAAACAAAAAAAAGTCTTTCCTATCCATAACCCACAAGTTCCCTTTTCAGTTACGTGACAATCATCCTAGCCCGTAGACGTACACACCATCAATCACGTCCTTCACATCCTCTTCTTCCTCCCCACCCCAGCGTTCCCAGCCCTCGTAACAAGCACCTCATCCCTCTCCCAAAGCAGCGCGGCAACAGCCGCGATCGGGCCTCCAATCGCAGTCCAACCCGCGGCCTTGACCAACACACCCGTCCCGCTGAACTGCCCGCCTCTCTCCCGGCCGGCCACCAGGCGCAGATATACCGCCCACAGCAGCAGAGCAAAATTGCCAATGTTGACGTCCCACATGAGGAAGAAGTGCGTCAGCGGCGCCAGCTTGTCCGCCGGAATGATTTTGGGGTCCACGCTGGGAGGGGAGAAGATATCTGGCGGCAGAAAGGCGGACTTGAACGACACCTCGCGGAAGATCTTCGACAGCGTGGGAAAGCCGGCCGGTATGGCGCTGGCGGGGGTGAGGGCCACGGCTAGGAGGGTGAGGTGGGTTGTCACTGTGATGAAGAGGGCGGTGCGGTAGACTACGGCCGTGCTGAGCGCCGAGGTAGAGCGGCCGGTTTGCCGGGGCGACGAGCCGAAGAGGCCGAGGGTGGAAAAGGCGCGGGTGAGGATGAACTGGAAGACGGCGTAGAGGACGGGGAAGAACTGCCAGGTTGCTATCCAGTTGTAGTGCGTCTCCGCCGATACGACCGAGTGCGCCGGGAGCAGCATCCCGATGGCGGGCACGGCGTAGGCGAGGAAGTTGCTGAGCAGGAGGGTCTTGGGCTCCAATGCGTCACTCGGCAGTACGTCGCTGGCTGTCACCGACGGCGAGGCTATCGGTGAGGTGAAGAGGTACAGAGCCGTCCAGATCGGACCGGCGATGGTGTATGAGATGTTCTGGAAGATGAAGCCCACCGTGCCGACCCTGTACCACTTGGTCAATACCTCGAACACAACTGCACCAAGAGTCCAAACAAGGGCATTCTTGCTTACCAGCTCACCAACCGCCCGGCATTCCCCCTCCTCTGTCCCTCGAGAAAGATGACACTCGTCGCGGCGAAGAAGTTGATCATGAGGTACCAGAAAGACGCCCTGATGGCCCACGACTGCGGGGTATCGAGGATATACGCGAAGAACGGCACCAGGACGAGCAGCACTTCGTCGACGGCCTTGACGCCGGTGTAGCTGTTCTTGAACGGGTGCACGCCGCCCGAGATGTACGGGTCCACGGGGCGCCCGGCCGAGTTCTTGGAGCTCTCCATCGCGCCGTTGACGCCGCTCATGTACATCCCGGCGTATCCGCCGACGAGGGCGCATGCCGCGAAGATGGGGAGCAGGGCTGCTCGGAGGGTGCCGGGGGACGACATCTTGTTTTTGATGTGGAACTTGGAAGTGTTTAAGGTGTAAGCTGGAAGTGTGAGACAGGGCGCTGTCTGAAATTTATAGCTGCCGTTGCTGATGATAGAATAATCGGCGTTAGAGTCTTGCCAAGTCTGTGCAACCCCCATTTGGATACGCGCACGAGGAAGTATTGGTCGGTTCGCGATGTCAGCATGAAGTGTGAATCCTATTCCGATTCCTTTCCCGAAGTCCTCCTACTAGGCATACACAGTAGCAGCAATGTCCCAGATTAGATAGTGCCGAGATATCTCCAAGCAAAGCAGCCAGCGGACATGAACAGTCAAGTTTCATCCATATCCATATTGCTTTGGCCCAAAGCTTCAAGTCCGCATGCGTTCAAGGCAACGGCACCAGCAGAACCGCAGCACAAGCGGCCTGGCAGCTTCCATACGCGGCATTGCAAGCAAGAATGCTGGCGGGAGCGGTTGCACCCAAAGTTGCTCCCCAAGTGAAGCCCGCGGCTCCATAACAGGCCATCACGACTCCAGCGCAGCCGCCTTGGCAGACGCCATACCCGACAGGGCCGGCGATAACCTCACTCGCGAGGAGGAGTATAGAGACGGTGGGAATGGCCGAGAAGACGCGCATTGTGATTTGCGTAGTCGCGGCGAAGGTGTTGATTATTTGCTTGTGGACAGTTAGCAGTGTTGTGCATCATATGTCGTCAGCTCTGTACTTACATGCGATAAGCTTTTGATATCCTCAACGCTTGCTTGTCTTGCTTGTAAGAAATTGAAGTGGAAGTTGGCAAGATGTGAGCCCAAGGTCCTCGAAGGGATCTTATACTTGGCCAACAAGTCGCAAGGCTCTGCGCTTCTGGGAGGCCCACCGCTCTGTTGCGGCGAGTGCAACATCCTCATGCTGGAGGCCCATCGCCAACAAACGCCGACTGCCTTGCCATCCAACCAGGTATGCAGCGGCCATCTCGGTGGCCGTCCAACCACAAGGTTGACGAGGGTAACACAATGCCGCCATTGGCATGGTTGACGTCGTCAATGAAGCCATAATCACATCGCAGCCCAATGCACCCCCGGCTTATCTCTCTCGACCGTCCAGCCTTGTCCACGTAGACAGCGGCCAGATGCAGATTGACCCATGTCTGCCCTGGTCCCTACTTGCGCGCAGCCATTCGAGCCATGACCGATGATAGACTTCAACTCTCCAAATCGAACGTCTCATCGACAACCGGCCCTAGTTCCGCCTCTCCATAAACTCCGCATCCCCTCCATACCCCCTCAGCTTCTCCCTCAGCCTCTGCTCCTCCTGCTTCTTCTCCGCACTCTTCACAGCAAACCCAAACCTCGCCCAAAACCTCGCGGCGCCGTAAACCGACACAAGACAAGTATTCGGGAACCCGTAGCCCGTGGCAACAGCCAGCAGCCTATCCACGCACCCCCGCGCCAGCCCCCGATCGCGGAAGCTCGGCAGCACGGCCACGTCGTGGATGTAGTACTGGTCTGCTTTGGGGTGTATCTCTCCCAGCAGGGCGTTGAGGGCAGGCGGTTGGTGTTTGAGGATTGGGTGGGAGATGGCGTAGCCGTAGACTTGTTCTGGGGAGTTGGGAGAGACGAGGACGAGACAGCCCTCGGGAAAGAGGTCCAGACGCTCGGCGAAGATGGAGGCGTCTTCTGGTAGGTCAGGGTGGACTGAGCTGGCGATGGAGAGGACCGAGGGGATGTCCTCTGGGAGCATGTTGCGCCAGGACATTTTGATGGGTTGGGGGGCCACGTGATGTCGAGGTGAAGAACTGGCGAAGAAGTTGGAGAAAACAGAATGTGGAGAGGGGAGGAGGAAAATGCGCTAACGGAGGCGAGCTACCCTATAGGAGTACCAGCCATCAAGGTTCTCAACTTAACACCAACTGATGCTCGTCTCATAAACCCTCAACTTTTCTTTTTCTAGTTGTACTCGTATGCGACTTACGCGTAACTTGCTATGGGGCTCTCAGTCTGCGACGGGAACTGCAACTCCTTGCCAAGTTTGGCGAGAATCAATTCCGCCGTCGGCAGGTAGGATGCACGCTATTGCGTGTTAGGCAGGTTGCATGTGCCTCCCCGATCGTCATCGTCGCCGATGCGTCGTCATCTGACTTCGCGTCCTGTCTGCCCTCGATTTACTGTTCCAACGACAGCTATAACTTCGCGCATGTCTTGGCCTTGATACTCACCTACCAACTCAATTGATCTTATAGTCTACAGCACTCACCATGGTTACCATCCGGAAGGACATCGCGCAGCGCGAGCCCATTGGCCCAGACCTCGACGAAGTCACAATCCACACCTCCTCCCTCTTCGACTCCAAGCACAAGACCTTCCTCACCAACATCACCCTCACAATCGACACCAAGTCAGGCCTGATCACCTCCTCGCACCAGCGCGACCATGACCTCCTCCCCGCGCACAACGTCTCCAACAGCCACACAGTCGACCTCCGCGGCCTCACCGTCCTCCCGGGGCTCGTGGACGCCCACACGCACATCTTCCTGCACCCCTACGCCGAGACCTCCTCCACCCACCAGATGCGCGACGAGTCCCTCGTAGAGCGCGTCGTGCGCGCGACGAACCACGTCCGCTCCGCCCTGGAGGCGGGGTACACGACCTACCGCGACCTGGGCACCGAGGGGCTGCGAGACGCGGACGTGCACTTCCGCGACGCTGTGAACAGGGGCATCATCCCCGGCCCCAGGCTGTTCGTGGCGACAGAGTGCATCGCCTCGAGCGGCGGGTACGAGGTGCGGATGGAGAACACGCTGCCGGGAGGTATAGGTGCCACGGCGCCGCGCATCTCGGACCCCGCGGATGGGGTTTACGGGGTCAGGGCGGCGGTGAGGAGACGGTTGGGTGCCGGGGCGGATGTCATCAAGTTCTACGCTGATTACAGGAAGAGGGCGCTCCGGTTTCCGGAGGATGGGTGGCCGGGGCAGTGTCCCGTCCAGTTCCCGCCTTCAGGGGACCTGTTGTACGGAGACAGGAACCCGAATGTGTTGTTGTTTACGCAGGAGGAGATGGACGCCATGGTGGACGAGGCGAAGCGGAGTCACGCGCCGATCTGCGCCCACGCGCAGAGCCCCGAGGCGGTGGTCATGGCTGCCAGGGCGGGTGTGACGTCCATCGAGCACGGGGCGTGGCCGAGCGAGGAGGCGCTGCAAGCCATGAAGGAGAACGACACCATCTTCGTGCCGACGCTATCTGTGTTCGACCTCTATCTCAGCGACGGGAGTGGGGAGGCTGCGCGGGCGCGGAAGGCTATACTGGGCCACACCAAGGCGGCGTTCGAGAAGGGCATCAAAATTGCGTGCGGCGGGGACACGGGGGCGTTTGCGCACGGGGATAATGCGCGGGAGCTGGAGCTGCTGGTCGAGGCGGGCGTGCCGGTGCTGGATGTGCTGCAGGGGGCTACGCTGACCGGGTGGGAGTCGTGCGGTGGTGATCTCTGCGGGAGGAGGTTTGGGTTCTTGGGACCTGGGTGGGCGGCGGATATTGTTGCTTTTGAGGGGGATGCGAGTGAGGATGTGGAGGTGCTGAGGCGGCCGCCTGTGTTTGTGATGAAGGATGGGAGGGTGTACAAGCAGCCGTGATGGACACTATCTGTGTCTGGCGGCTCACCTTCTACGAATACGGCTAAGGAGCACGTGAGCTTGACCTTGAGATTCCCGAACATGCAGGAAGGAGTGGATGCCGTTGCTAGCTCACCGATGCCGCTCACCTATGATGTGACACAGCCCAGGCCTGCCGCTAGCAAAGTTGCGTGGTGGCACGATAAAGCTCGATAAAACCCACAGCAAAACAGGAGCTACCCCGCCGTTGCCCCGCATCGTCACCACCAGTCGGGATCTCGACCACACTTTAACACGAGATGGTCAGAGCTATGCCATTGGCGCCAAGTGGCGAACAAGCCGCTGCGTGATGACCTCGAGATCGTCGTACCATCACGCACCTGCTAGGTAATTTTTAGGGGGCATGGACCCTGGAACTTCTCGTTGTTTCTGTTTCGGGAACACACGATCAGGTTTAAATTGGTGGTGACCTGTTGTTCCTCGACTCTTCTTCCTCTTGACATTCTGGATCGATTACCACCTCAACCTAAACACGATCAAATACTTCTTCTACATACATACAACAAACAATCGAAAAGAGCAATCCAGTTCTACAACACGCTATTTACCACTCTACTACTACAACCCACAACACAACACAACCAAACACAACCCCACAATGTCCGCCACAGCCAAGCAACAACCAACCCCCCTCAACACCTCCACCTCCACACCCTCCTCCCAGTCCTCCTCCCAACACCAACAACAACAAACAGCAGACCTCGCCGAGCAGCTGACCTCGCCCGTCTCCCCCACGACGCCTCACACGGCCACCGACGCCCAGCGCGGCATGAGCCACGTCGGCGAGTGGAAGCCCGAGTTCAACCGCCGCCAGAGCTGGAGCAAGGAGGAGCACAAGCACGCGCTGCAGATGGGCGGCGTCATGCGGGATGTCAAGACGGGGCCGGGGTTTAGCGAGAGGACTTGAACGGACGGGACTATAAGAGAGCGATTAGAAACGGGGCTCGAAAAGGGGACGCGGTGCTGGGAGGGGAGGATAGGAGAGGAGAGGTCTGTCTGTCTAGGGGGTGACGATAAGAGAAAGGGGTGTATGGGGATGGGGATGTGGGATATGCTTGGTGTTTTGTGACTTTACGATGGGAGAACTACCACGGACGAGTGCGTGGGGACCAAAAAATGAATGGACTGAGGCTGTGGAAGCAGACCATTTGGCGTACTGCTTTACTCTACGGAAAGGACGGGGCGTAAGGGTCCCTTTGAGACACTCATGGATTACGGCCGGCCTAGGATTAGGATTGATCACATTGTACAGATTGACGGAAGCAATGCCTATCGCTCACTCAGACGAGAAGTTAATGGGAATTGGAGAGGGGGATATTCCTATAGTATATACTCAGAGCTGAACGGAGAGCATCATTAACCTATAGTACAGTTGGCCCTGTGTATCGCTGCTGTGATACCGAAACAACCATTGAAAACAAACGTCCACCTATGCTGTGTGTTATCATGAAACCGCCCCAACGCCAACAAAAGAAAAAACAGCAGACATAACCACCCATGCGCATACCAGTCTTGCATCACTCATACCATCCATCCTATCCGCACTTTGTCCATCTAGTCTCCTTTCCTCCTTTCCAATCTCTGCCCTCATCCAACTACTCCCTCCTTGCGAGAGTCTAGAACCCCCTCGGGCCCAACCCATCAACACCCCCCGTAGCGAAATACTCCCCCAACACGCCCAGGGCGTAACTCACAGCAGCGACCCAGGCGGCGCCGACGACCATCCTCTTTCCCAGGCTCTTCGCCTTCTTCTGTTCTTTGCCTCTTCCCTTTCCACCCTCTTTGCCGGTTCTCTGGCCGCTGAAAACAGGTTCTTGGCGGCGGACGTCGATGCCCGACACGAATCTTGCGGCGGGGGTGGGATTGGTGGTGGTGGACGTGGGTGCGGCAGACAGGTAAGGGGACGAAGAGGGGGGCGATGAAGAAGAAGAAGAAGTAGACACGTGGTCGTCGTAGTTCACGAACCCCGTCGGGCTGGCGAAGCGGTTGACCGCGTGGGAGGAGTAGGGATAGGGCAGGGGAGGGGAGCCGGTTTTGTCGATGGGGTTGATTCGCGCTGTCTGCTTGGATGCGGACATCATGATTTCTGTGGCCGTTGCCGTCGATAGCGGCGCAGCAGCCGTCTTTTTTGCGGTAGTGCTGGGGCTGGCGGACGGGGAGGGTGTCCGGACCTTGCGGAAAACGAGGACGTCCCCGCCGCCGGCGACGATCTCGTACCCTTCTGCCTCGAGGGGGCCGAAGTGGGGGGTGAATTTGGCTGGGTGGGAGAGAGACGTGAGGACTTCGGCCGGTGTTAGAGGCGGCGAGGAGGAGGATGTGTGAGAGGTCGTGGTTGCTGTTGAGACGGATTGGGTGGAGGGATCGTAGGCGAGGATTTTGTAGAGGGTTGGTTCCACCGTCGCGGTCGCGGATATGGAAGGTTTGGAGCCGGGTGAGGAAATGGTGTTGGAGGTGGCTGCGTTCGCTTCGGAAGTGATACCCGCTGTCTCCTGGGGTACCTCGCCGTACTGCTTGACGAAGATGGGCTTGTCCAGGTCTGCAGCACATTCCTTCTCGTATGACGTCTCCAAACCCTGGGGCTTCTTGGAGAAGGGGTCACCCACCGCCGGCCGCGGAGATAACTTCGCCTGCCGGTTCAGAGCCGGCTGGAGGGGTGTCGATCTGTCCAGAGCTGGCTGGACGGTCTGCTCCATATCCTCAGGCGTAAATGTCGACGTCCACGACTTGGCGAACTCCTCAGGGAAGTCCCGCACATAGTTGCCGATGTACACCTTCTCCTCCTTTGGATTCTGGTCTGCAGTCCTCTGCTTCGCTTCCCTGATGGCAGCCGCGGCTTCCTGGTCTTGCGCGTCGGAGTCCGCCGCCAGCCTGGACATGGCGGATTCGAGATACTCGCGGGGTAACGGCTTCGCTTCTGCTGGCTCTCGGATGAAGCTCGCCCGGATATCACTCGCTCGCAGGAGGTCCAGGTCCTCGGCTCTCTCCTCCTCCGTGGGCTCGAGGTACGGGTTCCGACGGCCGGCTGCCTGCTCCGTGTCGTACTCCGCTAGGGCCGCAGCGGTACCGTCGAAGTGCTCGGATGGTTTTCCATTCGGCTCGTTATGTCTGACCGCGCTGTAACTTTGCGCCTCGGCCGCCCGGTCCTCTTTCGCAGTGATAGCGTTCGGCTCGGTGTTGCTAGTCTCTTGATACTCATGCGTTTTGGCAGACTCATAGCCATACTTCTCCTCTACCGCGGCAGGCTTGCCGTCTGGCTCGTTCCAGCGAAATATCTGGTAACTCTGGACTTCCGCCGGATCGTAACTGCTGCTGCCTTCTTCAATGACTTCCGCTGGCTTACCATCCGGCTCATTCCAGCGGAAGGGTTCATAACTCTGGACTTCCGCGGGATCATAGCTGGCGCTGCCTTCTTCGATGATAGTCGTAGGCTTGCCATCTGGTTCGTTGTATCGGAACGCCTGGTACTTCCGCACTTCCGCCGGGTCGTAACCGTGTTCTTCTTTGGGAGCTGTCACTGGCTTACCGTCGGGCTCGTTGTACGCGAATGGCTCGTAGTTGTTCAGTTCCCTCCGAGTGACTTGTGGTTCGTCATAGACAGCAGGGTTTTGGTCAACGCCGAAAGGTTGGTAATTATCTTCGGAAGTAGTGTCCGTGTGTTTCTCTGCAACCGGCTTGCCGTCTGACTCCAGGTACTCGACCTTCTTGTACTTGTCGAGGTCTGGGTATTGCTGCGATTCGTCGGATTTGACATCTTCCTCCATTCCCACGGGCTTGTACTCCTGCAGATCATCGTACGGCTGCTCCTGTGCTGTCGGCGGGACATTCACGTCCTTCTGCGCACCTTGATATACAAAGGCCCCTGGATGAATGGCACCATCAAAACGCGTAATGCTATCACCTGCCCAGCGGACCTGGTTATCGCCCTTGGCGTGGTGGCTCTCATACTCCTCGCTCTCAAACACGATGCTCGGCTGTTCGCGCAGAAGGGAAGCGTGCGGATCCAGCTTCACCGGCCCGTACTTCCTCAGCTCTGCTTCAGGCGGCGGTCCGTCGAAGAAGATGGGTTCGTCCGAAGCAGGCGGGTGGAAAGGGGTGAACTGCGGTTGATAGCCCTTCACCGGAGTGTCTGCGGCAACACCTGTCGCGAATATGGCGGGCGACGAGACGTCGGGTACCTCGGCGACTGCTTTGGGCATCTTCCTGTTCGTGATGGGATCGATGATGTATTCCACCTCGGGGACCTGCTCCTCAACCGGTGCCCGAGTGGACTTTGGCGAGGCGGTATGCTCGCTGAGCGTCCGACGCTTAAACTTGCGAAACGTAGACGGCCACTCCTCAGTCGCCCTGTCACCGAACAGGAGATGTTCCATGGCTCCCCTCTCAGCATCCTCAATGTTGTTCCCAGGACGAACCCCAGTCGGGTTGTCGGGCGTCTTGCTCCCCTTTGCGCCGGTATTCACATGTCTGCAGCTGGGTCGAGGCCGCCAGCACTCGCGAGAGGAAGACTTCAGCACCCTCCTTAGATCGTCGGCGTACGGGTGGTTATCCCATGATAGGCGGCGATTCAACGACTCGGCGTACGTGTGCCGCAACTTGCGGTGGTGTCGAAAGATGCCTCGATGCGGCTCATGGTCGAAATACGACGCCCAGATGCGTGCGAATTTGAATGTACGCGTCTGCTGCTGGCGGTAGGCGATCAAGGCGGCACAGTTGGGAGCAATGCATCCGGAGGTTCCCCTCCGGGTGGCGGTCGTGGTCAACATGATGAGTGGTGGGACGACGACGTTGGTGAGGGCATGTCAGTGGTTGGAGACCGGTATCTAGACTCTTCTGTTAGGTAGATGCCTGTTGTGTATGTGTAGAAAAGGAGAGACTGAGTCTGAAGCTCAGAAATCAAGGGATGCGGTGAGTAACCACAATCCGAGAACAGAGAGAGTTAAGACGTCCAGATACGGGAAGTGGAAGCTTAATAACTGGCGCCGGACCGACTCGGACTTACACGAGACTTGGACGAGAGCTGTGGTGCCAAAGTCAATCCACGGCGCATGTGAGAGAAACTGCTGCAGCACAGTTGGAGTTAGTTCACGAAGGCTTCCAGTTCCCAAGAGGAGGGAATGATGTGTACATAAGTCATTATACGCACCAAGAGGGAAAGACTGATAGGTCCCATGCCAAGCCTGAACATTTGTACAAGCAGCAACTCCGTCCGGTGGTACTGTCTGTGGTACTGTCGTGAAGAACGGCGACGGCGTCTTCTCACTGGCTCCGAGGAGCGATCGACTTGTCATTCTGAGCCTCCATTATGTGTACAACAGTACTTCTTTCAATGTCCTTCTCCCCCGCATCCGGGGCTACCTTACTGACGATGCGACTTCAGTACACGACGAGCCACTGACGCACTTTGCTTCAGTGGTCAACTTGCAAGGGCCCTCCATGCGACCATGCGGGGTAGCCGCGATAAGCCCGCAGTGGCCTGAAACCAGCGGGGTCTTCAGGGACTCCTTGGTGAACATCTTGAAGATACCAGGGATTCAGTGGAATGACCGGGAGGAATAGCGCTTCAACTCTCGCTGAAACTCGGGAGTCTGAAGATGGATACGCTTCAGCAAGACTCTAAGAGCTAGTCTGAACGACGCTGGCCGGGCATTCCTCATCTTCTCGCGCGCTGGGCTCTTGGGAAGTGGATAGAGCGGCTCAAGGGCACAGTGTCTCTTCGCTGGTGAAAGTCGGCTGTTGCAGCACTTCAGTAGCCCCTTGTTTTATTGGAGTGGGGGAAACGGTGTGACCGCTGGCGTTTTCTGGCAGCCATCATCATTCCGTAACGGACGGAAACGGAGGCGGATCGTCAGGTTCTTCGGCGCAACTGGCATGAGCTGGAGTACCTTATCGTGGACATCTCGGCAATTTCAGCTTTCCATGATGTCAGATTGACATTGTGATTTTTGAGAAACGAACCTACTTCTAGTGTTTGGAATCCTTTCTTCGTTCTTTCCATTGCGCGTCTTTGCTCCAGTCGAGCGCAATGTGACCCAATCGCTTGACGTCATCTTAGTCAGCTTTTTATCCGCCACAGGTGTAATTGATGGCGTGAGCTAAAAGCGAGCCGTAGCACGTGACTGTCCCGCCGAAAAAAAGCTCTGGCGGGACGGGGAGCTATGACATCGGCGGGGACTCATCGCCGGTCGGGTTGCCATCGCGCAATGCAAAATGCAGGTGTAACAATGAGCCCAAAGATTCTAGGAGGCTGGCACTATCCACGTTTGCATTATACATAACAAATATTCTCTGCAATACACCCTCTTGCTTCTTCCTTTCAAAGAGATGTAAAGTCGAGCCTCTCCCTTGTTACCGGCGCGCCGATTCTCTCTCCTTCGCCTTCTCCCGAACCTACGAACCACCGATCGCCATTCGCCCTATCGCCCCATCTCGTCCTCAACCGACACGACTGCCACAACCACACACAAGATGTCAAGCAAACGGGCCGCATTCGGGGGCAAATCCCCCGGCCAGAGTCCACGGACTGGCTTCGGCGGCTTCAGCACCGCGTCTTCCACCACACTCTCCTACATCGCCGAGCCCCCTGACCTGTCGACCGTCTCCGATGCCAATGTCGTCGTCTCGCTCAAGAATCTGCTCAAGAAGGACAGCACGACCAAAGCGAAGGGCTTGGAAGACCTCCTGGTCTATATCAAGTCACACCCCTACGAGACCGATGGCGGCGTGGAGGAGCCAGTTCTGGAGGCCTGGGTCAAACTCTACGGCCGCACATCCATTGACAACTCCCGACGAGTCCGCGAGCTATGCCACCACGTCCAGCTCGAGCTGATGAACTCGGCCCGCAAGCGCATGGAAAGGCGGATACCAAAGGTCGCAGGGCCGTGGCTCGCCGGGACATTCGACAAGGACCGCGTTGTCTCTCAAGCCGCAACCAAAGGCCTTTCCATGTTCGTCAACACCGACGAGAAAACGACGCAGTTCTGGAGGAAGTTACAGACGCAAATACTCGACTATGCGCTGGAGAGTGTACGGGAGACCCCGGACACCCTGAGCGACGAGCGATCCACAAACAAGGAAGATTCCGAAGCCAAATACTACAGAGTCGTCGGCGCCTCACTGGCTCTGGTTCTGAACCTACTGGAGAAAGTCGGCGTCGAGCAGAGCCAGGAGCAACTCGACCAGTTCCTGGGTACGGAGTCGGTCTGGGCACTAGCAGCGGCAGAGGACTCGCATGTGCGGCGTATGGTATACCAGCTTGGTCTCACATGTCTGAAGCAATACCAGGAACTCTTAAAGTCACATCTGCCGAAATTTGGCAAGGCTATCGTCTCGGATGCGCTCAAGATCAAGCAAACCGGTTCCGCCTTGGACTACGTTCGCGTCCTGACAACCTTGACATCACTGCATCCGGAGGTATGGGGCACCAAAAAGCAGCCATTGTCGCGGCTTCGAGTATTCGTGGAGAAGGGTTCCCAGGGAAGCTCATCGGCCTTCTGGCAAGAGCTTCGTCAGCTTATCGCAGCTCTGCCGCAAGATCCGGTGGCCTCCGAGGTTGCGACAGAATTCCTGAGGGCTCTCAGAACCGGCATTTCGAGCAGGGAGGAACCCAGAGCAAATGCTCCGTACGGTTGGGCTTGCTACTTCGAGACGTTTCTATTGTTTCTGACCAGATTGACACCGGAAGATGCCAAACTGGATTTCATCAAGGGAACCTTCTATCCCATCACCCAACAGTATATTCACCCTACCCCTGAAACGTCGTCCTGGACAATCGCGGCACCTCTGTCACTACTTCCGAAGGCCTGGGTAACACTCGCGGCCACTCCAAACGACGAGATATGGCAATCGGTCTCCGAAGAGTGGAAGAACATGGGAGAAGCGCTGAAGGTCCGCATGAATAACTCGCTCCCGGAGATATCCAAAGACCATCAGATCTCGCAACAGGGCGTGGCCGATGAAGGAGACAGGTTCTTCGCCTTGGCTGGGGCTACGTCGGAATATATTACAAAGAATCTAGGATCTGAGCGGAGGTTACGTGAACCATTCA
Organism: Coniochaeta sp. 2T2.1; assembly: GCA_009194965.1. Taxonomy (NCBI): domain Eukaryota; kingdom Fungi; phylum Ascomycota; class Sordariomycetes; order Coniochaetales; family Coniochaetaceae; genus Coniochaeta; species Coniochaeta sp. 2T2.1. The sequence goes on from VSMA01000016.1 coordinate 1,233,627, forward strand.
CACAATCGGCGGGTTCGATTCTTCGAGAAGCCGTCGAGCTGCTCGTTAGACGAGACTTCAAGCCGTTTGGTGCTGCAGCTATCGTCGAGTCAGCTCTTAAGCGCTATTCGACTGTCCTTGAGGATGATGGCAATTTCTTGGCTGAAAACTTGTTTGAGAGGGACCCAGAGGACCTGAAGAAGTTGCTTGCCTCATCGTCAGCTCCATATCTTCTTTCCAGCCTTGACATTTTGGGGACATCTTCATTGATCGCCTCCCAGCGGTACGACGAGATATGGACCAGCTTCGTGGGCATATTATTGAATTGCGGCGAGAAATTCGTTCCATCTAGGCTCATACTTCTCCTGTCAACCGAAAAAGCAAAGTTGTTGGCACAAAACCATCAAGCCCTGCAGGACTACTTGGTCTCCATCTCAGTAGACACGGCCAAGGGTCAAAGTACGACTTGGGAACTCTTCGACGCCTCTCTCACACATCAAGCCTTTACGGACGCCAGTGTGCAGAACTTGGCTGGTGATATTGTACAGGCCGTCGGCAGTTCCTCCAAGTCGACTCCTTCCGTGCTGAAGGCGCTTGAACTCATCCTCCAGCGCAGGCCATCTCTCTTTTCCGATGCCTCAGACCTCCACGTCCAGCTTGTCGCAAAACTGCTGGCTTTGACGGAGATATCCGACGAGGCTGTGTCTGCGCGCGTGACGACACTACGTGCTCTGCTCGAGAAGCACACTGACGGCGATACGCCTCTCGTCGGTATCGTTCAGGAGAACCTCGACAATGCCGAGCCGACATCCCTAGAGTAAGTCTCCCTCGCATCCACCATCAAGTACTTGGGCCCGCTAACTTTGTACAGGATCGACACCCTCGTCCAACAAGCAAAATCCATGCTCAGCGACAAGACGGTTTCTGGGGATCAACTACTGCCCAACACTAACATCTGGATGGAGGACCTCCTGCTCTTCTTGCAGGAAGTGCCGGATGCTTCGCTCTCACTGACAAGCAATCTTGGCGGGGCTTACTATCTTGTCCATGCCAGTCCTGCAGACCAGAAACGCAGGCCGCGTCAAGATCGCCAGGGTTGCTCAATACCGGCGCGTATGGCTACATACACGACGAAGCTTCTCGCTTCTGGCCTGGAGCTGTCTTCCCTGCCCCAGAACCTACAAGCCGAGCTTTTGTACCTGATCTGCCTCGTCGTCGAGATAGCAGAGGACCAGCTGCAATCGCCAAATCTTTCGGATGGTAACAGGCTCTGGTCACGGCACGACGGCGATGGAGAGGTTGAGGAGTTCACAACATCGACAAGGAAGATTGTCATCGACATCGTTTCGTCATCTGAAGACTGGGCAGAGGGCAAAATAGTGGGTGGCAGCCTTGTTGGTGACTTGATAGCTCTCATGCTACAGCAAGCGAGGGGTCTGAGCCCTCTGGCGCTGTACAGCGCAAAGGCTCTTACCGGTGTGCTCCAGTCGCTGACGGAAGCTCATGGCCTCCCGTCGAGCATCGAGGAGACTGTGAAGGAACTCAATATCCTGAAGGCAAAGCCAGACACAGTCTTAAGCGCGATGGCTTTCGTCAAAGGCTTCGGCGAGACGCTGATCTCTTCCCCGGCAGTCAAGTATCTCTGCAATCGCCTCATCAGCGACGTAGCTGGTGCCAGTGCTACCGGCTCCAACACCCTACTGACGATGGTCCTCCTGAATGCGTGCCTCTCTGTTTACGAGTCCGGGGAGCTACCCGTCGAGAGCCGTCGGCAGATCTTCGCTGTCAGGCAAATCACCTCTTGGACCGAATCACCGAGCGAGATGGACGGGAGCCTCGTGGCCGAGGTATGCAAAGCACTGAACCTTTTTTTCCCGAATGTCTCCTCGATATATGGACCGTACTGGGACCAGGCCCTCCAGTTCTGCATTTACCTGTGGAGCAACGCTGGCGAGCATTCCACCAGTAGTCTACCGTGTCTCCATGCATCCCTGAAGCTCTCAGCAACCTTGGAGTCGTTGAGGGGCGAGAATGATGACTTGGATGATGCACTCGCAGCTCGCTCCGAGGAGATGTCACATGCCCTGATACACCTCCTCCAAAGCCGCGGTGACGACAGCAGCCCAATGTCTGATATCGTGGACTCTCTCCTGTGCCGGCGTGTCGCAAAGATTCCACTGGATCACGTCAAAGACCTGTCCGAGCTGTATGGCCTCGTGGCCTCCGAGTCGAGGGAGATAGAGACAGCTGCGTTTGGTGTTCTTAGCAAGGCTATCGCGGCAGCTCAGTCGCAGATATCCATTGATGCTTTGCTGGAGAAACGAGGTAAATGACTCAACTCCAGACACCGAAAGCTATCCGAACTAACAGGCTACAGATGCGAAACTCCCCGACGAGTTGCTCTCGCTCTTGCTAGACGCTCCATCATACGACGCCTATCCCGACGATGTCCTGGCCAGCTTCCCAACACCGATAAGGTCATACCTGCTCTCCTGGCACCTCGTATTCGACGCCTTCCGGACAGCAGCGTCCAAGGTACGAGGCGACTATGCCGAGCAACTCAAGGCAACAGCCAGCTTAGAGCCCCTCCTGAACTTCATGTTCGACGTCCTCGGCCACTCGGCAGCACGCCCGCTCAACCTCGACAAGGCCGGCTTCGACGCGGACCACATCCGCACGTACGACCTCAAGACCGCGGACGGCGAGCCGGACGAGCGCAACATGCAGTGGCTGCTGATCCACCTGTTCTACCTCTCGATGAAGTACCTCCCGGGCCTCTTCAAGTCCTGGTTCCTCGACTGCCGGTCCAAGCAGACCAAGGTCGCCGTCGAGTCGTGGATGACCAAGTACTTCTCACCCGTAATAATAGCCGAGAACCTCGACGAGGTCGCCGACTGGGCCGCCAAGCAGGAGGCCCCCGAGGACGATGAGAAGGAGCTCATGGTCAAGGTCAGCCGGGCCGCGAGGGAGGTCACGGCGGGTTACGAAGTGGATGAGCTGCAGGCCTCGATCGCGATCCGCATACCGCCGGGCTACCCGCTCGAGTCCGTCAGCGTGGTCGGGATCCAGCGCGTCGCCGTTAGCGAGAAGAAGTGGCAGAACTGGCTCATGATCACGCAGGGCGTGATTACCCTAGGCGTAAGCTCTTATCCCCCCTATTCCCCTATTATCCTATTTTTCGAATCCCCTTATCCCCCTATTGCCCGATTGCACGATCCCCCCATTTTCCTATCCCCCAACTCCCCTTCAAAATTAATAACAACCCACCCGACAAATAGAACGGCAGCATCATCGACGGCCTTACCACCTTCCGGCGCAACGTCGTCGGCGCACTCAAGGGCCAGACGGAATGCGCCATCTGCTACTCCATCATCTCGACGGACAAGAAGATGCCGGACAAGAAGTGCGGCACCTGCCGCAACGCCTTCCACCGGACTTGCCTGTACAAGTGGTTCCAGACGAGCCACCAGAACACGTGCCCGCTGTGCCGGAACCCGATCGATTACCTCGGGTCGCGGTAGGGTGTGAGTGTGTGTGTGTGTGTGTGTTCTTCGGGACGCATACGGCGGTGTGTCGTTGTTTTTACTAGAAGGGATAGCATGGAAAAGAGGGCTAGACGGCGTTGTTGGACCAGCGAAAAGTAGAACCATATTTACCTCCCTAGACTTACACAGCGTAACGAGCTTTCGTGGCCTTCTTCCAGATTCCTCCACCTGCCAAGTGTACGCTACACGTGTACCTACGTCATGGCAAAGATATAAATACTCCTTGACCTCGATGACCAAGGCGTCGACGTTCGACACACAGCTCGCCAAGCACTACCGGCCATTCTAGAACGCAAGCCACTAAAGCACGCCTTGGACCCACAGCCACATGCAGTTTATCGATAAGACGTTTATTAAACGTCGTCCCGTCCCGCCAGGTCGGCCAGGAGCTTCCTCCGTGCTTCGAATCTGACTCCCGTACATCTAAAATTTTACAAACAAGAAACTTTCCCCTCTTCTCAGGCACCTTGACGTTTTCCCGGATTCTTTCCCTTACTTCTCAAGTTTCCTTAAGCAGTGTGCCCAGGGCCAGTAAATCACGACACCGCAACCATGTCCTCGATCGCCAACCTCCAGCGGCTCCCTGCCTCGGAGCTGTCCAAGATCCTCCTCGCCGAGCAGGAGGCCGCCACGAACCCAACGATAGCAGTCGTTGATGTTCGCGACGATGGTACGCCTTTCTCTATCTCGCTCCTACATATCCTCTCTCCTCTGCGTTGCCCTTCCATTCCTCTTCACCCCATCCTGCCCTCCCCCTCCACAAACCCCCTCCCTTCACCCCCTCCACAAATCCCTTCCCCTTCCACCACCCCCACTAACTACATGCCGTACTAACACCTCTCCTCACCAAGACCGCATAGGCGGCCACATCAAGAACTCAATCCACGCCCCCTCCAACACGCTAGACGCCAAGATGCCCACCCTCGTCCGGCAGCTGGCGGACAAGAAGACGGTCGTCTTCCACTGCGCGCTGTCGCAGCAGCGCGGTCCCTCGGCGGCGATTAAATATGTGAGGGAGAGGGAGAGGATGTTTCCCCGTCGGCACAAGGCATCCACTGAGGATGGTGGGAAGGAGGGGGAGAAACAGACTGAGGGGTCGGATATTCTGGGGAAGAAGGCAACTGCGGGAGAGGGAGAGGAGGGTAAGGAGGAGGAGAGAGTGGAGGAGGAGGAGCAAAAGATCTACGTCCTTGATCAGGGGTTCGTCGGGTGGCAGCAGGTGTATGCTGATGACGAGCGGTTGACGGAGGGGTATCGGAAGGAGGTTTGGGAGAATGGGTACTAAGTGGGCGGGAGGAAAATGTTGCTCCTAACAGGGGAGACGTTTGAGACTTGCTCGTTAAGATGGAGGATGGGTCTGTTGTCGAGAACAGCAGGGTACGAGGACGTGGTTTCCTTTGGCGCTGTGGTTTGGTTGTTGTCGCTAATGGATCAACTGTGAGTCTTTCGAAGATGCTTGAGGCCATCTAACTGCTTGGCGAGGGGTTACTGACAGTTTAAGTGTCCAGCTGAGGTGTCTGGCTTTGCTGAGTGGGAGATACTGGAATGCGTCGGAGGCGACGTTGATTGCTTGTCCGAAGCATACGCTGTCCCTTGACTCGTCCAGGCGCGCGTCTCGCAATATAGAGCATATTGCCAACAGCCGTCTAGAAGCTGAACCTAACAGACAGAGGAGTCTGATTCAACGCCGGTTCCATCTCCTCGTTAGCATCCTCCATCGGTCTATAAGCTTGCCAGCCTCTCGAGATAGCCCACATCGCACTTTTTGCCATAGCCGGGAAGTACTGAGGCTAATATACTACGACTGATACGACCTGCCTACCTGATATCACCACATCAATGTTCTGTCCCCTGACCCTTCCGTGGGTCCTTAAACACAACCTGACTTCTGCCCGGAAAGCCTGGCGCTACTACAATGGCGGTCCAGCCTTGCCTCACTACATGAGTGGCTGCCGTTGCAGTCAATTTACCAGGGTGATTGGAGAGACTTAGTGCGAGAGGTGCTACAATAACCCCAATTGCAATCCCAATGCTCCCCCTCCTCCCCCTGCTCTGGCGCCTACGCCTCAACCTCAACCCCAACCTCAATCTCAACCTCCTACTCAGTAGTTGCCCGAGAACATGAAATAACCGTCCTGTCCTCGTCTCAAGCAAGGGGACGGAGCAATACACAGAGGGGAAGCATGTACACCTGAAAGAATTCAGAGATAGACCGGCCGGTCCGGTCCTAATAGTCTGGCACAGACATAGTCACTCGTTCAAATATACAGCACTTGGATATCCATATTGTCGTTCCACTAGTGCCTGGCGCGTAAAGATCTCTTCAAGCAAGCCCGTCATAATTGGGACACGCCCAGTTAGTGGTCTGTCACGCCCCTGCTGAGTCGCTCCCCGAGGGCGAGGGGCTACACTCCGAGAGCTGTAGTCCGTATTAGCGTTCTCGCTGTGTGACATGTGCTCTGTATTACATTCATTGTTGCACAAGACTCTTGTAGGCTTTGGTTTGGTTGTATGACAAGTCCTCAAGAACAAAGAAACCGAACAATGCCGTTCTTCACTCTTTGACACGTCACAAGGAGTTCTGACAAGCCTTGTTGTTCGACGCTTCCGTAACTATTGTAGGAGTCTTGGTTCCCTATTCTCTCTGCAAGAGTTCTTGTCAGACTCCCACCAGAACCCTTGTCTAGAGCACAGAGTCAGAAACAGTATAAATGATGCCACGACCTTCCGGCATCATAACTCGTCCTTCATCATCATCACTAACATCCAACAGCATTCTAGCCTTCATGAACGCTGCTATCTTCCAACAGCTCTTACAAGAATTACCGCCAAATCCTCTATCATATCCGACAGCCCCAACAGCAACGACCTCGAGACAATGAACCGCTGTGCCCACTATTACACCCACGGGTGCCCACGTAGGTGCACATCTCGGGATATCTACTGCTTCGAGTGCAAGGACTCGCTGTGCGGGGACATGAGGCGCCCCTTGGATTGGCTTGCCCGTGGTTTGCGGTTTTGACGACGGTAAGGATCGTTTCTAAAACCCGCTTGTTTCGCAAGGTAGAAGAAGTATAGAATCCTTTTGTCCTGGGTTTCAAATGAAATAATTGAATACAGACACACAGCTGTTGACAGAGCCTACCACTCTCCTTTCATAATCCTGGTTTCTCGTGCAGACAGTAGACTATTCACCACCCCGTGTAGTAGTTATCAAACCCCGGGGCAACCTAGTCGTGTGGTCAATGATGCCGGTCCTGGGGGTAATCCCAGTTTGAAGCCCTGCGCTTGCAGAGCGCCGGAGAAACACCGTGGCAGGTCTATTCTCCGAGGAAAATGAAGGGGATAATTGGCTCGTAGTGGCTCGTAAGCCCATGAGGCGAAGACTGGAGTGAAGGATCCCTCTTTACTTCTGAAGACGACAGGGCGAAGGGCGCTGGGTGGACATCGACCTGGGGAAGTAGTTACTTGTTACCATGCGTCGTGAAGTTGTGATAGTGATGTGTCTGTAGCGTGCAGTCTTAGGATCCAGGGCACTCGGTTGATGGATAGCCCCGTCAATGACTGCCCGACTTATTATAGCTTTCGAGGAGGAGAGGCCCCTATTCACTGGAGTATGGAGACACCATAACACGGCCTGCTTGGGATGGACGGCAGTAGAGCCGTTTCTTAGGGGAACGACAAACATGGGAAACGGGTCTTGATCGAGTGATCAAAGCCATCGCCTCGTGGAACAGCCAAGACAAGTCTGAATCGTCCAGAATAGTGGTCAAAGTGACAGCCACTGCCCGCGTGTCCTCAATGTCTCATACCTCCATAACAGTGACTGCCCGCGAGCCCATCAATGATCTCATAGCTTCAAGTAACCACATGAAGTGCTCAACTAATCCCAATGGTCGACCAGCCAGCCAACGACTGGCGGTATGTTGACCCTGACCTTACCATCTCCGTTTTCAACCACCGTCCGGAGTTCGTAGTTTATCCGTTCCTCTCAACTCCCTCCCGTATCCATCTCGACCGGAAAGCCGTGCTCCACACCTGCGGTGCCGATAACCGTCCGGGCCCCATCTTGAAACCTGTTTCCGGGAGCTGCCAAGACGTCCTTTGATGCCGGGTCCCAAGGATCAACAACGGACATTCCTAGCTTCCCTAGGCAGCAAAATCAAGGGGACCAAGGGGTCTTGGCGAAACAGCCGTATCCTCTCGTATTTTCCTCTCGTATCTTCCACGAGTCGGATAACGACTGGTTGTTCTCTGTCTCGCTTTGTCGCCTTTCAGCGGCACCAAGCCGGGCGAAATATGGCCGGTAAAGACAGAACAAGTGGTTGCCATGGCCGCTTGGATTGCTGATGTTTCTCAACCCCTGAGGATCATGGACCCTGACGAAGGACCCTGAGACCGTGATCGGCCTCGCGGTAAGCTATTGGCATCCCTTTCCCCGACAATAGTCTGCGGCGAGCGGATTCGCTCAGGGTCACGGATAGACGAACCACTCCAAGAAAGTGCCATGCCCGTCGCCGACTCGTCCCCTTCACCGCCAGAAAGCAGAGCGGCCACCAACGACCACAGTCGCATATGGAAGAGGGCCGGAGAAACGAAAAGCTGCAAAGGGGACCTGACCGACTTTCTCACTTGAGAAAGAGATCAACACAGGCAACAGAGAGGGACAGGAGATGCTATATTCACACACTGGATCTTCATCCCTTCCACTTGATCGGGATGCGAATTCCGTGCGACGTAGAACAGAAACGGTATAACACCGGCCGGCGGGCCGCACCCGGACGTGGCCATGCCGCCAACATCTCGTACAACAGGAACTCTGCCGCATGGTGCAACGTGTATGTTTGTTGTCGTAACATATCACCAGCAATTCCTGTCCTCTTCGGGATATCCTTGGAACAGAGCCCGCAGCTATGGTACATGTCTAATCTGTACAAATGGCCTGATAAGCGGAGCCCTTTCGAGATGCGGTAGATAAAATCTGGTAAGAGATCTACGGTTCCGAACCTTGAAAATGCACCAACTTACCCATGTCTGTCTGCTGGCTACCCTGCTGCCTTTAGGGATACGAATATCCGAGCATGTAAAATGCGAGGACCCTGAACTTCAGAAAGAACCCTTGATATGCAGATATGCCAGGACAGGAGCGCAGTTCCTTGCGTGGGGGAGCCTGCAAGCTGCGTTTCAAGTTGTACGGTGTGCGTATAGATTTACGCCGTGTTAGCCGGAGAGTAAAGGTAGTTGTGGTTTGACACTGTGGGCGGACTGTGTTGTTGGTGGCCGCTTGAGGCGGATGCCCGCGCTCCAGCCGCAACAGCGTTCTGTCCGTCCGTCCGTTAGGATCAGGAGTAGGAAGGAGATGAAAACGGGGGGATTGTAGCTGAAAGACCGTCCTAGAGGCAGGGAGTTTCCCAGAAGTTATGAAACGCCGGGGACGGATTTCTACGCACTCGCCTTGACTCAGGCGTCCGGTGGGCGCGGCTTGCGGGTGGACCGGCGTTTTCCTCGCTGAATAGAACGGTGAGATGATACGCGATACGCTCCGTTCGAGAAATTGCGTTATTCGGCCGATATCACTCAGCACACGAACAGAGAGGACTGCATGGTCGGATCCAGCATAACGTCATTGCACGCTGATCACCAATCGACTCCAGCTGATAAGGGTCCTGGGGAAGTTCGCTATGAGATGGAGGGAACCAGAAGGACGACCTCGATATCGTCTGCAAAAGGCGGGTACAGTCTGTGACGATAGCAGCCGTCGGTGGTGTGCTGGCAATCCTCCACTGCCCTCTTTCAAGCAGATGATGTTGGCGCGGAACGGAGCAAGATGACGACAGACAGGGCGGAGATACTGCAGACGGCCCGACCGGACAACAACTCCTTTGACTTCCTATCTGCTTTCTTCAAACATTGTGAGTTGTATTTGTCTCGGGTACTCTGAAATCGGCGGGCTGGTCGTCCATCTGGCATCGAGAAGTGGTGGTGGGGCCATCTAGTATCTAACTTTTTCGTTTGGCGTCATTGCCACTCAATGTTTGTCGGAGGGAATACGTCACTGTGGGCGCCGCGAGTTGCTGTGGTTTGACGATGCAGCCAGACGCGAATCCACACGATTGCCTCATGCAACTGAAATTGACATCGCGGAAAGGCGGATTGTTGCTGTCTTGTCTTCTCGCTTCTTTTGCTCTGGAATTGATGTCAACAACTTCTCCATGGTATCGACTTGTCGTCAAGACAAGAAACTGTATGTCAACCCGGTTGCGGCTCAAAATGCCCCCCCAACACCCCCAAGCAATGACGACTGAGAGTCTGAGACGAATCTGATGGTGGCGCCCAGTCATGCCGCATCGTGAACTGCTGTGCAACGGGCCCACCAATAGAAGCCCCTGTGTGTAAGTCCCGTTCAGGGACCGGGACATGCAGAATGCAATGCATGTGTGAGTGACGCCGCCTCTCGTCACGAACCCCCCGGTCAGGACCCTGAAACTTTTCCACTGCCATTCAGAAAAGCCTTTGACCCCTCATCATGAGATTGATGAATTGAATGCACCGCAGCCGTTGAATGAAGGTTCTGACCCCCATCATCATCAACGGGTCATAAACGCATCATCCCAATGGTATGTGTATCACACCACAACCGTTCCGTTTGATGTCGTACGGAGCTGATGTAGCAGACGCTTAGAGAAGCACGACAGACGGAGCAGATATCGTGTAACTTGACACTCGGCTCAACAATGTGGAAGCGTACTCAACAGCAGCCGGGTCATCACGGCGTTACTGTCCCTTAACCTTACCAATCAGTAAGAAGTCCCGGCCTGACTTGCACAGAGTGACAGAGATAAGGGATAAACCGGCATATCCCTCTTTGAATCCGCACTGTAGGAGTGAAAGAGGGATCCGTTTAATTACCTCACTCGGTGCTTGAACCCTTGGAGTGACGCCGATAATGGACTTAGGTCCACCAAGACAAAACGGAGCACGATGACATCGACTGTGGACCGCCGTATCTCTTGGTGGTGACCTCCCATTGGTCAGAAACACAGTGACGCCAGGTCCCGTCGACCGTAACTGGAATGTACCACCACCAACCCGGAGGCTCTTCCTCGTCCGCGGTGAGTTAATGTGAGGATCATCGCTGTCACCGCCGTTGTTAGTCGCCTCAACCCTTTCCACTGGCCACCCCTGGGGCTGTAAGTCCGAGACGACGTCGACAACGCCCTAAAAGACCAAGGCGCGCCAAGCACGCTGGTAAGGAGGCAGGGACGGCTTTTTATCCACAAAATAGGCCTTTTCCTAGCAACGGTTAGAGCCAAGCAATGCCTCCATCGTGAAGGTCATAGATATAAGGGCTCGCCTCCTCCCTCGAAGGTTCGGCTCCCTTCCCTCTCATGATATCCGTTCTCCATTTTATCTCGTCCAAACTTTCCCTCTGATCGACATCTCCTTCTACACCATCTCCAGATGCCCTGTTCAGCCTAAGGACCTTGTACACCAGTAGACACCAACAATACCACTAACACCTCAACATCAAGAGTGATATCAGAATCTCTCCAGACTCCACTTGGACTCCGGTTATACCCTCCTGTTCATCACATATTCCTCTCATCATCACCATCCTACACATCAGTCAAAATGGCGGTCAGCAGTAACACCAAAAAGGCCGTCCACTTCGGAGCCGGCAACATTGGTAAGTGGCGCACAGTCCGTCTCCGGTCCGCTCGAGCCGAAAGGCCCACATGCCCGGGAATTCTGTTTCGGGTCGGATATCACATCATCCAACACCCATACTAACGCACCCAACTTAGGTCGTGGCTTCGTCGCCTGCTTCCTGCACAACTCAGGATACGAGGTCGTCTTCGCTGACGTGACCGACGCACTGGTGGACCAGCTCAACGCCCAGTCTTCGTACAAGGTCATCGAGGTCGGCGCCGAGGGCACGACAGAGTCCATCATCACCAACTACCGCGCCATCAACTCCAAGACGCACGAGGAGGAGCTAGTCCGGGAAGTCGCGACGGCGGACGTGGTCACCTGCTCCGTCGGCCCGAACATCCTCAAGTTCATCGCCCCCGTTATTGCAAAGGGCATCGACCGCCGGGCAGAGGACCTCAAACCCCTAGCCGTCATCGCCTGCGAGAACGCCATCGGCGCAACAGACACGCTGGCCGAGTTCATCAAGGCCCCCAACAACACCCCCTCCCACAGGCTAGCAGACCACGACAAGCGCGCCCGCTACGCCAACAGCGCCATCGACCGCATCGTGCCCGCCCAGGACCCGGACGCCGGGCTCGACGTCACGCTAGAAAAGTTCTACGAGTGGGTCGTCGAGCGCACGCCCTTCGAGGACGTCGGCTGCCCCTCGATCGAGGGCATCCAGTGGGTCGACAACCTCGAGCCCTTCATCGAGCGCAAGCTCTACACCGTCAACACGGGCCACGCCACGGCCGCGTACCACGGGTACAACCGCAAGAAGCGCACCGTGTACGACGCGCTGCAGGACCGGCACATCCGGTCCGAGGTCGAGAAGGCGCTGCAGAACACGGCGCAGCTGATCACGGACAAGCACGACATCCCCGCGGACGAGCAGAAGGCGTATGTCAAGAAGATCATGACGCGCATCAGCAACCCCCATTTGGAGGACGCCGTCGAGCGCGTCGGGCGGGCGCCGTTGCGGAAGCTTAGCCGCAAGGAGCGGTTCATCGGTCCCGCTGCCGAGTTGGCGGAGAGGGGAGAGGACTGTGGCGCCCTGCTCGAAGCGGCGGAGATGGCGTTCCGGTTCCAGAATGTGAACGAGGACGAGGAGAGTAAAAAGCTGGCGCAGATCATGGCTGATCATAGCCCCGAGGATGTCGTCACCAAGGTGTGCGGGCTGCAGCAGAATGAGAAGCTGTACCCCATGGTTGTTGATGTTGTGAGGCGGGTGCAGGCTGATAACTCGGATGAGGAGTAGGCCTTGGGGGATTTTGACTGATTTTTGGGGAGTACCAAGACCTAGATGGTTTTCTTTTCTTTTATGATCATGACAGGGTTAGCAGATGATCATTGCATCTGTGGGGTTTGGGATAACGGCGTTTTGGTTGGAGTTTTGTATACAGGTGGTCGGTTTACCTTTGGACATGGCGGTTACCAGTCTTTTGGATATGACTAGCTTAGAAAGGGCCTACCCTCAGCATCGCCTCGCTTTTTTGAGCGATTAGATCGATGTGTTGTATTCTTATACCAGCAGCGCTTTTGGAAGAAATACCAGCGACTGGATAAAACACAAGACATTTTCAACTCTGCCGTGCTGAGTTTAATGCGTGACAGCCTCCGTGTAATCTGGCTGCCTTGCCGCAGAATTTAGAAATGATAAGATAAGGATGTTGGTAGACGGCATTGACGGTGTGTTTTGATCGGTGGTGGTAAAAGAGTCAAAAGTGGTGATAGCTTCAGGTGAGTTTAACGGTGAGCAAGTTGAGCTCGGCCAGCTGGCACGGAAATAACTGGCCTAGGTAAGGCAGAATGGCTCCACAGCTGAACCAATCACAAGCACAGACCAAGTACCCCTTGCATTACGTAAGGCAGCCATCCCCGTGTGAGAGACCACATCTCGAAATTGTGGAATTCCATTGAAGGGGGCACATCGATACGTGGCCGACGCATGTTCCGAGCTTCAACAACACGCGACGTACAACCCCAACACCGATCCTCCGCGACATCGCAGTCCTCTTCCAACGCAGCAGGAAGTCGATTGTTTAAATTGTCCCCAGCGGTCACGACACAACCCGCTGCCCGAGGCTGATGCGGCTCCCCCGACTCGAAACCCCCACCTAAACCTCGATCGCGAACCTCACGATAGAGCTCCGACAACACTTCCTCGGCTCGCCTCCTTTCCTTTAGAGAACATCAGCCGCCAACATGCGTCTGGATGTGAAGGTACTGCTGCCTGGTCCTGGTTGTTCTCATCGTGGAGAGCTGGAGTGGCGGCGGCGTGAGGATGGCAGCACAGGAGCACCCTCTTGGCCTTCTCATCCCCTCGCGCTGCATGTCTTCGGCTCTGCTATTGTTCTTGATGTTTGCCTGCTAATGTAGCTGCTACTACAGAGACAACTCTTTGCTCGCAGCGAGCGAGTGAAGGGCATCGACTTCCATCCCCAAGAACCATGGATCCTCACCACCCTCTACAGCGGTACGTCGGGCACAGCTCCTTGCCTGCTCGAGTCCTCGACTAACAGCATGCGAACTAGGCCATGTATACATTTGGTCGTACGAGACGCAACAGATCGTCAAGACATTCGAACTCACAGACGTTCCCGTCAGAGCCGGCCGCTTTGTGGCGAGGAAGAACTGGATTGTATGCGGTAGCGACGACTTCCAGCTCCGAGTCTACAACTACAACACCTCAGAGAAGATCACCTCCTTCGAGGCACATCCCGACTACATCCGCGCCATCGTCGTCCACCCCACACAACCGTTCGTCCTGACGGCCTCAGATGACATGACCATCAAGCTGTGGGATTGGGAGAAGGGCTGGAAGTGCGTTCAGGTGTTCGAAGGCCACAGCCACTACGTGATGGGTCTGGCCATCAACCCGAAGGACACAAACACCTTTGCCTCGGCATGTCTGGACCGGACCGTCAAGATCTGGAGTCTGGGATCCTCGACGGCCAACTTCACCCTCGAGGCGCACGAGACCAAGGGTGTCAACCACGTCGACTACTACCCCCACTCCGATAAGCCCTACCTCCTGACGACGTCGGACGACCGCACAGTCAAGATCTGGGATTATACCACCAAGTCTCTGATTGCCACGCTCGAGGGTCACACCAACAACGTCTCGTTCGCCTGCTACCATCCGGAGCTGCCCATTATCATCTCCGGTTCAGAGGACGGCACGGTGAGGATATGGCACGCCAATACGTACCGGTTCGAACAGTCGCTCAACTACGGACTGGAGCGCGCATGGTGTGTCTCATACCAAAAGGGCAAGCAGGGCGTCGCTGTCGGTTTTGACGACGGTGCCGTGGTGGTCAAGCTCGGTCGTGAGGAGCCAGCTGTGTCGATGGATGCGTCAGGAAAGCTGATCTGGGCCCGGCACAATGAGGTTGTTTCCGCGATTATCAAGGGTGGTGGTATGTTTCCGCGTTTGTTTCCCCAAACAAGACAATTCAGCTAACATCACGCAGATGCGTCTATCAAGGATAACACGCCTATAAATCTCCCCACCAAGGACCTTGGTACTTGCGAAGTATACCCTCAGACCCTCATCCACTCCCCCAACGGGCGCTTCGTCGCCGTGTGTGGAGACGGCGAGTACATCATCTACACCGCCCTGGCATGGAGGAACAAGGCTTTCGGCTCCGCGCTTGACTTCGTCTGGGCCTCAAAAGAGAACAGCAACGACTTCGCCATCCGCGAGTCGCCAACCAGCGTCAAGGTCTACAAGAACTTCGTGGAGAAGACGGGCGGCTTGGATGTTGGCTTCCAGGCCGAGGGCTTGACCGGCGGTGTTCTGCTCGGTGTCAAAGGTCAGGGAGGCGTTTCCTTCTTTGACTGGGCTACCGGCGCGCTGGTGAGGAGGATCGAGGTCGAGCCCCGACAGGTCTACTGGTCTGAAAGCGGAGAGCTCGTTGCCATCGCTTGCGACGACACCTTCTACATCCTGAGGTTCTCACGGGAGAACTTTGTGGCCGCTGTCCAAGCCGGCGAGGTTGAGGACGATGGCGTCGAGTCGGCTTTCGAGGTCATCACAGACATCAGCGAGAGGTAAGGCCCCTTCACTATGCCACCAATCTACAGTTGCTAACTTACATACAGCGTACGCACTGGCGAATGGGTAGGCGACTGCTTCATCTACACAAACAGCACCAACCGCCTCAACTACCTGGTAGGCGACCAGACCTACACCGTCAGCCACTTCGACCAGCCCATGTACATCCTGGGCTACATCCAGCGCGACAGCCGTATCTACCTGGCCGATAAGGAAGTCAACGTCACTTCGTTTGCTCTGTCGCTACCCGTGCTGGAGTACCAAACCCTCGTCCTGCGCGAGGACATGGAAACTGCCGCGGAGCTTCTTCCCTCCATCCCCGACGACCAGCTAAACAAGATCGCCCGCTTCCTCGAGGGCCAGGGCCACAAGGAACTCGCTCTCGAAGTGGCCACCGACCCCGAGCACAAGTTTGAGCTCGCCCTCGCCCTCAACCAGCTCGACATCGCCCTCGAGCTAGCCAAGGACGCGGACGCGGACCACAAGTGGAAAACGGTCGGCGACGCGGCGCTCACAGCATGGGACGTCGGTCTCGCGGCGGAGTGCTTCTCGCACGCCAAGGACCTGGGCTCTCTACTCCTCGTCTACACCTCCACCTCCGACCGCGACGGGCTCGCCTCCCTCGCCGTCCAAGCCGAGGCTGCGGGCGCGCACAACGTCGCCTTCACGTGCAAGTGGCTACTCGCCGACATCGAGGGGTGCGTGGACATCCTCACCAAGACCAACCGCCTGGCGGAAGCGGCGCTGTTCGCGCAGACGTACAAGCCCTCTCTCGCGCCGCAGGTGGTGGAGGGGTGGAAGGAGAGCTTGGAGAAGGCGAAGAAGGCGCGGATCGCGAGGATTATCGGCGCGCCGGAGGATGACGAGGAGTTGTTCCCCGAGTGGGAGGAGTGGTTGAAGCTTGAGGCCGGGCAGCCGGGGAAGATGGAGGGGGTTACTACGAATGGTGGGGAGGAAGAGGAGGAGGAGACTGCTGGAGAGAGACAGGGGACCCCGGAGGCGGAGGGGTTGGAGGCTGGCCAGGAGGTGGAGGAGGAGGAGGTTGAGGCTGAGGAAGAGTAGGACTTGTTGTCATCTTCTGGTGGGAACTCGGCCTTGGTTGGGGGTGCAGGAAAAGCTGGGCACTGAAACTACATGTTGCGGATATGGGGTAGGGGAGGTTATTCTTAGCAATGATTATGCGGCTGTTTTGGCAGAAAGCTAGACTGTTCAACTGTTCGACATGGACTCGGCTTGAAGGGTTGCCTGGCTGCTGGCAATTGATTGGAGCCCGAGTTGATGGATCGTGTACCGTCATGATGATGTCGATCCAATCTTTGTTTGGGTTGCTTCTCGTTTACTCAGATTTTCACCCCTTTTCCCGGAGATATTCGGGCATTGGATCTTCTCAACCAACGACCTACTGTGTACAAGTTTCCCGAGAACGCTTGGAGAATGTATTAGGAGACCTCTACTGTCTATTCAATGTTTGGTAATCTTGACAATTCTTCTGGATCGGGTGGTTCCCGATGGGCTTGGCTGGCACTCCCTCCCTCCCTTCTTCCTCCCTCCGTCCTCGATGGTCTGATGTGTCGCATGCATATGCAGATGGTGTGGATATGGCTTGCTGAGTTCCAGGTTGTACGTGGTGGTAGTCTGGTGAGAGGGGGATCGCTGCGCTGAGCAGTGAGGTCTGGTATCCCCCAACGGACTCCCCGTGCTTCGGTGTCTTAAGGTAGGACTTACGTACCTTATGTTTCCATGTTTCAGTCACAGCTAACAAGACTGGACACCCATGAGTAGGTTCGTAACCGAATTGCAGCTGAGTCGAAAGGAAGGAGACAACGAGTGCATGTTGCGTGAGGTGGGCGATGTCTCATTGGCTTGCGTGTTAAGCGTGACCCACCGCTGTTGTCTCCTCCCGTGATGGTTCTCTCTCCTCATCCCCTTTTCCAACTCACGACACAGAAACGAAAGTTGATCGAGTCTCTCACATTCAGGCAATTTTGACAGTCTGTCTGACTCAAACAAGTCCTCTCTGCCAATTGCAAACGACTCGAAGCCAGTTCATTACCAGCGCACATTATACTGCGGCAACCTCGGAACGCTGTCGCCATCCTTTCCTCACCCTTCCAATGCAGATACTCTATTTCCTAGACCCGCCGTCTTGGGACTCAACGGCCATATTCACTCCGGCCAGACGGAGCCGTGTATTTTACCCTTTCTTTACCGAATACTACGTTCCGTCGGCTCAGATGCGACAAAAACAAGCGGTGAACCACGGGTCTTGACGGATTGGTAAGAATCAACTCTGAGGTGCCGTAGAATGGGGTCTTGGGGTCTTGGGGTCGACGTGGAAGACGCGGATGATGGTGGATGATGTGGCCGATGTGGATGCGACGCAGCATTGAACAGACGATGGTGTGCCACCTGCATCAGAGAGGAGTTACACAGCACCAAAGATACACCGTAATTCCGGGTCTGCCTTGAGGAAATCCGGGGCGGGAAATACCAACAGTCTGGAAAGGGATTATCTCCTGGGATTGTTGTTGGGACGTGTTTCAGTTCGCGGATCGGTTCGAGGTGGTGAGTATGTTGATCTAGCAACTTCTCTCGCGTTCGGCTGACATCAACATCTGTAGAGAAGACTGTAGGACACTCTCCTACGCGCAGCGAGGCATATGCGAGGTTCGTGTCTAGAGACACTTGGCAAGTTCACCGGCAAGCTCGGATTTCCGAGGACACAGTCTATGCAATGGCACCTCTCTGCGTCGTCTTGTCCGTTCAGGACTACCCTTTCGTCATATTTCGCCAACGCCGAGACCAGACGAGGAACAGCATATCTGACTAACTCCGTCTCCGCGATGCGAATAGCAGATGCAGCGAAGATCTAAGCTGCTTTCATATTCCCTGTCCGTTCGTACAGCGCCAGGTCAGCCATGAGGAGTGGGAAGCCAGAGAGGGTATTGGCGAGTAGAGCTATCAGATGTCATGTAAGTGAATCGCCCTCTCTGAGTTTGCGATAGTAGTCGAGTGCACTAAGCAGAAAGCAGTCACAATCGCCGACATACTCGCATCATCGTGACCACCGGCAACGGTCCCGTTGGTCGGCTTGACCCGACTGACTGGACGACGGCAACATCCTGGACCTTGTAGCGGAAGAGCTATTTCGTGCTCCAAGATTCGTTCCGTCTCACCAGCTTTCTTTAGTTCTATACATTTCCCTCATTCGGTCTATATATGCGAGCAGTATCAAGACAAGCGTCTTAGCCCAGGTTCTCCCCAAACGCCCCGGCCGGCGGACTTAAATCCTGTTCGTGGGAACACAAGATGCTCGGCTGCGGGTGTCTTGGGTGTGGCCCGCCTGCATGGAATCATGCAAGTGCATTCTTTAGCTCCACGAGGTCCCAAGTGGGCAATGGACGGTTGGACCAACCCACGCTTGCGTTCGTGCTCCATATCCGTACATGACCATACCTTCGGTGGTGACCACGTCACTCGCTGTGCTGCATCTTGGGGGGTTGCCATGTTCCCGTATTCTTGTTTCAGTCTTCGTGAAGGGGTCGTCGGTGGGGTCTGTTCTGCACGATATCCCAAATGGTGTCATGAACTGTCCGATGCGCGGAGAGGACTTGCTTTCAAATAGCCACGAGGTGTCGTGGGTGTGGGGGCGAGTATGGTCCTTGGGTTGCCATTGCTACGCGACACCTACCCTACTGTCTCCCGAGAAATGTCGGCCATTAGGATAATGCCCGCCTTGGGACACGTCCGTGGAATCCAATTCGTGGACGCTCTCGCTTCCAAGCTAGGCACATCAAGCCATGCTGGATTTCATGTCTTGCCCGCTTGGTCTCGTCAGTTCTCCCTTGCTCTGGGTCTATCATCCCTTGGATACAACTGCCTCATTCACCTTAGCTTCCTGTGTTTGCCGAAGCCATCGGCGGACGAGAAGCCAAGATCAGGGTGGACCGAGACGAACCCCAAGATCCCATCGGATTGTGGACGGTTGTAGACGGCCGGGGAATCCCCGATCGCGTCTCTTGGCCTCTCCGATATGTGCTGGCCTCCGTGGTTAAATAGTGTTGATTCCCTATGGCCGGTATCTCCTTTCACCTTGAACACCATCTCACTTTGGCTGTCGTTGACACAACTGTTATATCCTCATTCACCGCGGAAGTTACATCCTCATTCACCGCGGAAGTTACAAGAAGACGTACCTCCGATACAAATCCCGTCTGGGACTGAGCTACATTATCCTACCTCCAAACTTCTGTACTCCAGTGGTGTTACACAGCAGACAGGCACGCAGCATGGAACTCTCACAGCTTTATCTCCCGCCCACACCTCCAAAGACTCCAGATAACGACACGCAATATGGCTACGATGACAAGAGCATACCACGGACCTTCGAGCTTCCGCTAGAGCTCCCCAGCACACCTGTCGAGCCCAATGACGCCCTCGTGGAGGAGCTGAAGGGCCGCGTCATGCAAATCCCCAACATGATGAACTACATGCCCGGCTGGCCAGTCAGAGAGCTCAGCCCCCATCAAGACCGCTTAAGGGTATTGTTTAACGATGCTTTGGACCGGTATGTCAATTACACCACCTACCATTACTGCAATAGCTTACCCGCAAAAGCGTCGTACCAGACCCCCGCCGCCGCCAGAAGTTCAAAGATTGCGACTTCGCCTATTTCTGCGCGCTGTAAGTACCCCTTTCCCCCATCACCAGTACAACCCCACCCTAACTTTCACCACAGCTGGTGGCCCCACGGCGATTGGGAGGATTTCTACGCCGCCTCCTTCTTCATCCTTTGGATCTTCCTCTGGGATGACACAATAGACGCCAACGACCACGACCTCTCCGACGACTTCCACAAGGCGTGCAGGTTTCGCGCCCAGACGCTGAGGTACTGCAAGTACCACCTCGGCTTGTCCGAGGACACCGAGGAGCCGGAGCTGCCGAGCGTGGCGTGCGGGCTGTTCAAGGAGTTTGCGGGGAGGGTTGTCGAGAGATTCCAGAAGCGTATGTCAACTGATCAGGGCTTCTGAGGGTTTAAGTGGAGAGACACTGACGAGGAACTACAGACAGGATACAGCGCATCTACGACGAGATCGTGCAGTACATGAAGGAGACGGAGAACGAGCAGGCGGATCGCCTGGCGGGACGGATACCCACGCTTGACGAGTACATCGATAACCGGTTAGGTACGGCGGCGGTGTTCATACTGTGTGGGATTAACGAGTGAGTCCATGTTGGTCGCCCGTTTTGGAGCTCCAGGGAAGTTAACGATATTCGGCAGGCTGTTCATACCACGGCATCTCCCCGACTGGATAATGAACTCACCCGAGATGGAAGTGATATGGCGAGAGACAAACTTGAATATCATCATGTTCGTTGTTCCCGGTTCCCCACCTCCCAACAACTCCACTAACTTACCTTTTCCAGAACGAATGACGTCCTCTCGCTCAAGAAGGAAATTGTACGTCCTCTTTCCTTCCCCCCTCCCACGGATGGATCTAACAACCGCAGGTAACCGGCTGCCTCCTCTCTCTCATCCCAGTCCTCTACCGCCAGGGAATAGAGTGGGACGACCTCGTCCCCGAGCTGATGGACGAGCTGCTCAACGTCACGCGGCGGTTCGATCAGGCCGCGGACGCACTGGAAGCTGCTTGTGGAGACGATGAGGCGTTGAGGAGCAATCTGAGGACGTATCTTGATGTTTGTCGGAGGAACGGGACTGGGACTTATATCTATACGTGAGTTGAGCCGTTACCTCGGAGATGTTGGTGGAGGTGTGAGGTGGTAAATGGGGGTTGGTAGAGCTGACAAGGACACAGGATTGAAAGCAAGAGGTACGGTATTGCCCATTTGGTTAGGGAGGATTTGTCTTTGACGGTCGTATTGTGAGTCCAAGCGCATGTTCAGTGGTTTGTCGGAATCTGGCGACGTGATGGGCTTGATGTTCCACGGCATAGAAGGGTGGGTGTACCCGGCGCGCCTTGCAACCTTGGGAGACAAGACAAACAGATCGGCCGCTGCATGGTTTCTCCGAATCACAGGCACTGCAGATGCAGGACGCAGCACAACTTGTTGGCAGCCATGTTTCCTCATCACGGCGTCCCGAACGTCCCGCGTTCCTGGCGTGCAATCGGGAGGCGATGTCGCCGGTTATGCGAGCGGAACGCGGAGGGTTTGAAGGCCGGTGGTGAGCAGGATGTATATTCGGTCTACATAGTCATAAGATACGACTATAATCATCGTCGAGTAATCATGGCGGTCTACCGAGTCGCCTTATTGTATGGCCATGTGATCCTAACGGTGTTCCTGGAAACGGGGAAAGGGTTTGGAGTTACTATCACTGAATTGCAATTTTCAGTACCAGTCCTGTTATACATGCATTACGACAGTCGTGTGCTCATTTCAACGTGGCGCTTCTCAACACCCAATTCCCCGAAGAGCCTCACTTCCATTTCCAATGTCCCGACAGCTTATGTCAAGAAAGTTGGCGGCAGGTCAGGACCTGCAACTGTCAGTCTCAAGCACATTGAAAAACATCGGAGGCGCAACTTACCCCAAACATGCAAGTTATCAGGCGAAGCAGGGTTCTTGTGAATCGACTCGCTCATGTCCAACAAGTCTCCATCAACATAGTGCTCGAGGATGAATCCCGCGGGATCAAACCTGTCACTGTTAGCATTCCCTATTACACTCTCCTCGAAACCAAAATAAACAGACTCACCAGTAATCAAAGATCTGGCTCCCCATGATATGCCTCCCCACGCCCCAGCAGTTCTCCCAGCCCTTGTGGCGCAGCCAGTCGTGGCCCAGGACCTGAGTGTCGAAGTCGTGCGTCTCGAAGGAGGAGTGGTGGACGTGCGGCGCCCGGGGGCCCTCGAAGAAGAAGAAGCAGTGGTGGTCCACGAGCTCGTCGCCGCGGTTGAGGCGGAAGAAGACGGTCACGTCTTCGCCCTTGTCGTTGTGGACCAGCTTGATATAGTTAGTCGACTGTTCACTCGGATCAGGGGGTGTGATATGGGGGGTTGCTCACCTCGCTGGGATAAAAGTTGAAGAATGTGCTGTAGAACTCGTAGCATTTGGCGTAGTTGGTGACGCACATGCCGAAGTGGCCGAGCTTGTGGACCGGTGCAGGGCGCTTCTCGAAGCGGCGGAAGGTGTTCTTGGGGCGCTCCTTTACTGTGGGCTACCCGATGTTAGCTTCAGCTCATCCACCGTATTAAAGTCTGTCAGGGAAACTTACAAAGTTGATCTTGACCTCGGGAAAGTGAGGATCCATCCTCTCAACCTTGGTCTGGCCATAAACAAGATGGAACGGGAACCCATCCACGGGGTCATAGAACGTCACGGCCTTGCCGCCGCCAGGGGCATCCTTCAGCTCATACACCTCCGACGGCTTCGTCTCCTTCGGCAGGATATTGGCGGCGTTGTGCAGATCCTCCTCGGACTCGACAACGAAAGCGGCGCCGCCGAATTCATCCTTGTCGGCCTTCTCGATGCAGATGACGAAGGGCTCGTCGCCGAAGCCGCGGTAGTACAGCTTCTCGCCTACTTGCTTGGCTGGGTAGAAGCCGAAATCGTCCATGAACTCCTTTGCTTTCTCGATATCGGCATGCTTGTAGTAGACATGGGCGATGCGCACGAGCTGGATCTTCTTGGCTGGAGGGCTGAAGTACTTTTGCGTGATGGTGTGGTCTTCGACCGTCATGGTTGCGGTGTTGGGGGAGGCGGGTATCACTTAGACTAGAGACTAAAGGAAAAGTTGACTTGAAGATGAGATAGGGGTTCCTCGTTGAGCTATGAGTTGCCTTTAAGAGTTCAGAAGAGGCTATACTCAGGATAAGACGGCAAGAAAAGAGAAAGGATGAATAGAAAAGAGAAGCAAACGGCCGAAATGTTGCAAACAACGGAGGGTCTCCCGGCACTTTATTAGAGTCCGAAGAGAGGTGAGATAGGTGAGATGCCAAGCAAATGCCTCGGAACATTGTGAAGCTCGAGTGTTCTCGATTGACCCCAACAGACCCAGATCCCCATTCCCTTCCACACTGGATGCTGCGCGGGGAATCCGGTGGGGTAAATTGGAGAGACGTACCGTGAGTAGAACGACGGCAGGGACGGCAATTAAAAGTAACGCCTGATTTCTGCAGCGGCAGTTACACTTGTAGCTGTCTGATAGCTGTGTCGTCCCGAGTCACCTCTCCTTGTTACTGAACATCTCCAAAGGGCGGGCCAATAGCGGGCTAATTGCCATTGGTTGCGGGTAATTCTGTATGGTCCTGTATGAGGTGAGGACGGCATGAGGAAGGGACGATGTGAGAAGCCGATATGAACGTAACAATGTAAGCCCTACCTATGCTGAGAGAGTACGAGAGGGACATGTTGTATGGCCGTGACAGTTGCCTACTAGCTTGCTGGGCTATGGTCAGAAGACTGACACTCTCCACCGGACATATGCCTGTCGGTAAACAAACGAAGAGCACGAGTTTCAGAATGTCGAACAGCATGTCGTCAGATTACACGACCGTCGGATTACACGACATCTGTGTTCTTTTGGAGTCCGGAAGAAACATGATGGGGAAGCCAAGAATGAAAGAGGAGCTTCTTCCAGAGCAGACGCCACAAATGACCCCTCCATACCTTATCGGCACATATCGGCTCTTATCAGTCTATCGATAAGGACGGCATCTGGGCTTGGCATCGCAGCTGAAAAGGAAGGCCTAGCCTGGCGGCCGACGACGTCAGCGGGGCGACCACTCGCCGCCTTCCTTTCGGGATTCTCGTCAGCTCGACTCAGCTTTGGACTTAACATCCTCAACCCAAGCGACACTAATTCGACAACCACCCTCTCTCCACCTCAACATCGTACTCTATACGAAGCCGGTGCTTCACAGTCTCTCATTTGCACTTCAGGAACCATATCTCTCGCTTTTAAATCAAGATGCCGAAAAAGATCTCCAAATCCACCGCCCCAGCACCAGCAACAACTTCCTCCTCCATCGCGCCCATACCAGCCGGCCCCAACATTCCCTCCTTCCTAACCGACGGCCTCCCCCTCCCTGCCTTATTCGTCTTCGACCTAGACTACACCCTCTGGCCCTTCTGGGTTGACACGCACGTCACGCCCCCCATCAAACCCATCCCCTCTTCTTCCACAACCTACACAACATCCGTCTCCGACCGAACAGGCGACACATTCGCCTTCTACTCCGACGTCCCCGCCATCCTGCACACCCTCTCCCTCACCAGCAAAACCCGCGTCGGTGTAGCCAGCCGCACCCACGCGCCCGAGCTAGCCCGCGAAATGCTCAAGCTCCTCTACGTCGCCGCCCCGGCCGCCGCACCGCAGGACGACGAAGCGACTACGAAGAGGAAAGGGAAGAACAACAAGCCGAGGAGAGCGCTGGATCTGTTCGATGCCGGGATGGAGATCTACCCGAGCAGTAAGATTCGGCACATGGAGGCGCTGATGAAGAGGAACGCGGTTAGGGGCGAGGAGATACTGTTCTTTGACGACGAGAGCCGGAATCGGGATACGGAGACGCTGGGGGTTGCGATGTGGCTTGTCCGCGACGGCGTGACGTGGGGGGAGGTTGAGAAGGGGGTTGCGGAGTGGAGGAGGCGGAGGGGGATAAGGTGATGCTGTTGGGGGTTTTGCGCAAGGCAGGCCCGGGACTCTTCCGTGGATGGGAGGAGTGTCGAGTCGTGGTCGCCATGACTCGGGAAACCAGGCAAGGAGGTAGCTACCGGTGAACCCGACGACCACCGAACCCATGAGTCAGGATACCGCCCCGGTTCCTCCATCAACCCCACAACAAGCTCTGAGAAGCCCGGTTAGCTCAATCGGTAGAGCGTGAGACTCTTAACTAGAACATCTCAAGGTTGCGGGTTCGACCCCCGCATCGGGCTCAATTCCTGATGTTGTCTGTTTCGCAGGCAAGACCATACTTTTTGGCCTTTTTTTTTTTTTTTGGGCCATCGGTGTTGACGCGAGCGGCAGTGGATTTGGGCGGGTTGGACAGGCGTGGCCGGAAAATGAAATACGCGGATGCGGGAAGTTGCGACTCGGGGGGGATTTGCTTGCATGGCTTGTTGCAAGGCGTCACGGTTTGGAAGAATTAATAGACGGAGCGAGCGAGTGAATAACACAATATACCCACATAGACGAGATACCTTAGAAAGGGGTGGGAGACAAAATTCGATATGAAGCCAACAAGCAGCGTCCATGCTACAACTGGTATTGCGCTACAACACGCCTCGACGTGGCCCATCCAATGCAAAACCGCCAAATAAACAACCCCAGCAGAAGTCTGTGTATGTCAAGAACTGAATAAGCCCCGTAGCCCCAAATGAAGTAAGTAGCAAGTAGCCCGAAGCCATCCCGCCCAAGAACACCTAGAAATGGAAATCAACATCTATGACAAGACGCCGCCTTTCTGCATATCTATCATGCCCCGTTCGCCGCCTGTGTATGCTCACGCAACACTCGTCTTCTGCACCGTCTGCGCATCATCCTGCGCCTTCTTCTCCAACAGGTCGACGGGCTCGTTGTTCTCCGCCCCTCCATTAATAGACAAGCCCTGCACGCCGTCCACCACCGTGCCAGACGGCGCGTCCGAGTTGGTCGACACAGCCGGCGCGTCAGCAGTCTCGACACCCGTCGTCACGGCCGGCTTCTCCGTCTCCTCCTCCTCCTCTTCCTTCTTGGGCTGAGGCTTATACAGCCTAGGCATGGTACACACCCTCTCCAACCTCGGCTTGTGATCCGGCCCCACCGTGCCGATGGCGACGCACTCCAACGTCTCCCCGTCATCGCCCAGGGGCCTCCAGATCATCGGCCCCTTGGGGAAACTCGCGTGCCCGTTCTCCCACCTCACCGTCTCGTGCACCACGGGGTCGAGGTTGGGCACCCCGCCCCAGTTGAACTCGAGCTCCCCGCCGTACTGCCGCGGTATGTTCCTCACGTCGACGAAGCTCTCCATCGTGCTCTTCACCTCGTGCGCGCCGAGGATGAAGATCTTGGACACCGTGATCGGGTCGAACCACCGCTTGATCCACCCCCACACGGTGGAAAAAAACATGGGCGCGCCGATGATGAAGATGCGGTCCAGGGTCTCGGGGTAGTGCGCCGTCGCGAGCTGCGAGGCGGCCTGCATGTGCGCCTTGAGGTTCCAGAACTGCTTGATCCCCACCCCGCTGACGTCGACGATGTTGGTCGACAGGGTGATGGGGACCTCGTGGTGCGGCCGGTCGGGCAGGTTCGTGCACAGCGGCTGGGCGAAGCGCGTCAGGTTCTCGTAGAGGGCAAAGAGGCGCAGCAATTTGGGCGAGGTGGCGCCGTCCGTCTGCGCGTGCGAGGTAAACGTGTTGGCGGCGGACTTTTCGTAGGTCGACACCGTCTTGCTGTCGAGGTGGCGGATCTCGAAGAGGTAGAGCGGGATGCCGCGCTTGTCGCGGCGGCCGGTCCATTGGGGGTACTGGAGGACAGTTAGTTAGAGGCGGGTTATGGTAGATTGGGGATGTGGTGGGAGGTTGGGACGCACCAGTTTCCTCGTCTCCTCGTAGGCGTCGACGTCTATCGTGTCGTACAGCGTGTCGAGGTTGTTCGCGTTCCGCCATGCTTCCGTGTCGCTGAACTGCTTGTAGGCATCTTCCACCACCCATCGGCGGGCGCGGAGGAAGCGGCTACAGTTTGGAGGATCCGTTAGCAGAGTTGATCGCGTGCAAAAAGGAGGGTTGCCAGTCGCCAAGTAAGACGGCACTTACATGAGTGTCTGGTCATCGTGCGAGGGCGGCGGGCCGGGCTTGTACAGGCCCCTCTCCTGGACGAGCGTTTTGAAGTTCTGGAAGGCCTCCTGCTCCTCCTCGTTCAGGTGGTTCAGATGGCCGTTGGGGTATCCTATCTCGTGCGCCGTGCCAGTCGAGGTGACCTTCTGGGCGGGGTCCAATGTGTCCGACATGGCAGCTGCCGGGGAGAGGGGATTTGTGTCGATGACGGTTGTCGAGGGAAGGAATACGAGAAATAGTGTTTATGTTGTGTTGCAGAACTCTATTCTCTTGTTGTTCCACTGTCTAAGGTAGTTCCCTTTCGAAGTAAATAGAAAGTGTAAAGGTCGACGCAGGGAAGGGATCAATGATGCGGGCGGCGGGCCGCGGCTTCAACGCAGTCAGCAATAAAATTGGCACTGTTAAAGCCGGGATTATAGGGATTTAAACAGTCGCCGGGACCGCTATGATGCGAAATTCCGAGACGTGAGATCCCTGGACCCCACTGATCTAAAGTTTCCCGATAGATAAGGTAGCGCGGAATCCTTTCTTTTGCAGTACTGTGGTAGATTCACATCAAGAGTGTTGTATAAGTCAGCTTCAATGACGTCAGCACGCCAGCTGGTCGTTTTGGAGAAGTCGTCGAGTAGTCGAGCGGCGGATTGAGAATACCATCCTTTTATCTTTGGTGATCATTGGTAGCAGGCAGAGCCATTTGAGACGGCCAATTTCACCCATAAGAGCAAATCGAGCCAAGATAAACGCCGAAGCTTCCGGCCCAACTTTTGCTGCTTGCTAGAACCTTGGATCCTTGGCCGCGTTGTAAGGTACGCCGCTGACGCATCGGTTCTCTTTTGACACCCACTCTTCTATGTTTCGCCTGGTCCGTTCGGAATATAGTATCGCTAATATGGGACACTCACATAGCCACTTCGTCCTCCGCCGTCTCGGACGGTGCTGTCAAGACTGTAATGTTGCAGATGAAAAGGGGCACGGCATCACCCGAGCTGAGGACAGGGATCTATCAGGTGATCTACTTCGGTCGAACTAGCGACTCGACCTTCAGACATAACCCCGAAACGCCCTGCCCGTCCCCGATCTTCCGACCTATACCAAATCTACCAATCTAGCTATCCAGGGGTTTCAAGTAAGCACGCTTCCATACACAATGTTGTCTTTCGCATGTCTCAGTGTCTCATCTTCCTTGCGCCCAGTTCTGGACTTGGTATCCCCCGACGGCATAGCCAGACCCGGCGGTATACCCTCCGTATCCGCTCGTCTGCCCGCCGGTCTGATATTGTGAAGTGCTGCTGCTGCGTCCTGAAACCCCGACATATTCGACGGGCCGTGAGGAGGGACTGCCGGCGCGTCCCGAGCTGGTCGCATATTGAGTGGTAGTGGTGGCGGCGCTACTCCGCGTGGTGGAGGAACCGCCGCTGCGTCCCGAGCTGCTGCTGACTTTCGCCGTGGCGCGCCGTCGATGGCTTACTACTACTGCTGCTGCTGCTGCTGCCTGAGATGCCGAGGCCTCTCATGGCCTTGGAGAGCGTGCTAGTCCGTCCTCCCGAGCTGCTTGCGGGCTCCTTCGGGCGGCGCGCCGATGTGGCACTTTGTCCGGAGCTGCTGGCGTACTCGGCGCCGCGTGGGGGATTGTTGCTGCGGTTGGAGCTGGAGGCTTGTCCGGAAGAGCTTCGCCCGTAGCCACTGCTGCCGCCAGAGCCGCCCCCCTGCGCGGAGCTGCCCCCACTTCCCCTACCACTACTGTACTGCGCAGCACCGCCGGAGCTTCCAGCGCCTCCACGTCCATATCCGCTTCCTTGTCCATACCCGCTACCTGCTCCATATCCGCTCCCTTGTCCGGAGCTGCCAGCCCCGCGTCCGGAGCCGCTGCCACCTCGCCCAGCCGCACCAGCCTGTACCTGTGCGGGCAGCGGGCGGTAAGGCAGAGAAAAGCGGTTGGCGTGGTCGGTATACGAGCGCACAAAGCGGCTGGAGTGGAACGTACCGCGCTCAAGGAGAAGGACGCTGTAGTACACGTTCTTGTCGCCCTCGGGGCCACGGCCGTACTGCTTGCCGATGATGTCGTGGAAGGCGACGCGGTCCCAGTTGATCTGGGCCGTGCCCCTCATCTGGTTGGCGAGCAGGCGCTCCTCTCCCGCACCGACGATGCCTATGACGCTCCACCCGACCCAGCCAAGGGCGTTGAATCTGTAGAAGGACTGGGCACTGTTTATGGGAGGTATGGTCAGTATCTTCGATGATTCAAAAGGAAAAGGGGGATTGACACTCACACCCAATCCCGGCATCCATCCCAGAGCGATTCGATATCCACGAACGCAAACTTGGTAAGGTCGCTCCTGTTACTGCCCGGCAGCCCGCGAGCCTCTAGCTCACGATGCATCCCCTTGACCACTTCGACAAAGTCGCGCAGCGTTCGCATCTTCAAGACCTCGTACTGGAACCCCGCCGTCGCCTTATTAGTCCGGTCGTAGTAGCTGCACAGCTTGACCTGGCAGGCGCCGGCCCCCTGTCCCCGCGGACCTTGCCACTCTTCCATCGAGAGACGGGCGGACCGAAAGGTACGGGCGATGCCATAGACCTCCTGGGCGAAGTTGAGCTTGAACATGACGTGCGGCTTGACGCCGTTTGTGTGCAGGAACTCGACTGTGAAGTGTTGTATGTTGGTTGGAAGGGCAGGTGCAGGTCGGGGTGGTTGACCGATCGTGCGGTATCACGGCAGTCGTATATGTTCTCGTCTGGGTTGGTGATGTTCTCGGCTCTCTCGCCGGATGAACTGCGGGATGTGCTCATTCTGTACCGTGGCTCCCTTGGGATGTCTTGTAGCTCTGCTTTTCTTCGCGGAGGGTGGTAAATATGATGATACTGGACCGGCCAGGTGGACTCTAAGGGATGTCGTCTCGATACAGCGTCACCGTGAGTCTATCTTTCACCAGGAAAGAAAGACAGGTTATAGAGAGTAGATAACGGGGTGATCTTGTCAACGGAGACGGGCTGTGAGGAGCAAGCAGAGTATGTTGTTTGAGAGTCCAAGGCTGGACAATCTCAGGAGAGTGTCTGATGGGTTTATATGTGCAATCGCAAGGAAGTATGCAGAGTCCGGTATCCAACTGCAAGCTTCTCCGGCACTATACAACCTGTGACAGGTCATAAGCCTGACGGCCAGTCCCTATGCCCACTACAAAGAGACATAAAGCCATCATACAACTCCGAGGCTATATCGGCAGAGCAACAATCCCCGGTGTTGGCCATTGTGGCCGTCGTAGTGACCAGTCTCGATACACAGGAGACTGGATCAATTCGCTACGGGACAACCATGGGCACACATGTTGATTCTGCTACCAACATCAGGCCGCGGTGGTGGGCGACATGGCGCAGTTGTAACATCGACGAGCGGTTGCTTGATACCCAGAGTTGCTATTTGCGTTCGGATATTGGTCCAACAGATCTGTGCCGTACTTACATGGGCGCGAACCACATAAGCCAACCCGCTTTACTCCCAGGGCCCCATGCTAGATTCTTTTCTGTTCTTCGAACCCTACATAAGGTATCTTAACCTCTCACTCCTCAATTACCCAAGACTACGATGGGCTGTGAATGGGGTCGGACAGCCAAGCCACTGTTAAAAGTAGTCCTCGGAGCGGCCCGGATTGATCTCGTCCCGTCCCATACCTATAGGGTAGGTACCCCTGTGAGTGACTTTAATTAGACAGCTCAACGACATCAAGGTCACCTCGTTTGGCTGATGACTCCAGGGAGAAACAGGTTGTAGCCTTTCTATCAAAGGTGAATTGCGACTTCGGTCCAGCCTCCTTGACCGTAGCGACTTGAAACCAACAAGAGGCCGGATTGTATAATGAGAGCTATTTTTAAAGTTTCCCTTCCTGTGCCACTCATCTTTTCTCAGTTCCAACAACTTCTTGTCGTGACATTCCACTTCCTCCACGCAACGATCTCAAACTTCCGGTAAGTAGACTTTTTAAAGTCACAAGAGCGATTGCCCCCGGTCTTGGTGCTCTCAACTCATCGGTCTTCTCTTTTATCGCTGCAGACGCGACGCAAACTCTGCGTCCATTGAATGAAGAATGACCGGCATTCCAACGAACATCTCCTCACCAAGGCAATATGCCCTCTCTGTGCCAGAGGATGAACTCTTTCCAGTACCATGCCGACCATGGCCACTACCCGAGATTCGCTTACCCCCCCGACAATCCCTTGCTTTTCGTCAAAGTCGACGGCCCGGAGATGCGCGCTGAGGGTGACATGCAGTTGTTAGCATTCGAATGGCTTATCCGTGAGGGCGAGAGGACAAAGTCCAACATCTTCATCCCGGAGGTGTACAAGATCTTCACACATAGGAACCGCGTCTTCCTCGTCATGCAGTTCGTCCCGGCGACACCAATACGGTTACTACTAGAGTCTGAAGATCCGTACTGGAAACGCAACGAGCTAGCCTGCTTGGATCTGATAGCCGAAGTGATCAAGCTGCTTTCGCGCATGCCGGTGCCTGGCGATGCTACACTCGGGCGTTACTCTACTGTCAGGACATTGATCAAGCACCCCATATTTAAGGACCACCAGGCGCCTCTGATCTATCGGGATGTCCAAGAGATGAAGGACCATTTCAATAGGGTAAGTCCCTCGAACGCGCAAAGCCTGCTAAGTAGGATCTCGTCCACTGACCCAAGATCGATAATTAGGTCGCAGCCGTCAGATACAAGACTGTTCGGAATCCTCCAGAGGTAACCACCGCGAGCTCCAAGGATGAGCCTTTGATCTACTGCTACTCCGACCTCAACGACGAGAACTTCCTGCTCTGCAAAGATGGCGAAGGCAGGCCGCGCCTGTGCATGGTCGACTTCGAGCATGCCTCCTTCTTGCCGACGAGCTTCCTAGCGTTTGCCATCGCGGAGAATAGGTGGCACACGACTCAACCCTTACAGCGCAGACTTGCCCTGCCACAGCACAACGTTGCTGTTATGAAGGAGATATACTACGTATTCCAGATCTCCGTTTGGGCGATGGGCCTTACTCAAGAGCAGAGAGAGGCAGTCCAGCGCGGAGTGCATGGACAGGGCGGAGACGGGACACCGATCAGAGATCTTCCACGTTGACACCTCCGGGATGCTTCACCTGCGAACTCCTCCCTCGAGGGTGGCCACCAGGTAATAGATGGCCAATAGCCTATATCGCGAATGCAGTCACACCTGCTGCGATAGTCAACCCAAGGGACGAGGCGGAGCAAAAGCAGACGGCGAGTCATGCCGAAACGAAAGTGCCTGATGTGGATATGCAGACGGGGTTTCCTTGATAAACTCAAATTCGTTGCCAGGAACCATCGAGTCAGTAGGATCTGTCTAATAGGCAATGTGCCAGAGTGGTTAATGGGTATGACTAGAAATCATATGGCTTCGGCCGCGTAGGTTCAAATCCTGCCATTGTCGAGATTCTCTTTTGCCGTCATATCAAGCTGAATAGGACAACCCTTTTTGGCGCAGCATGTCCCTCTCCTTTTGGCTCAACTACAGTGGGGGGAACCATGAGTCATTGGTACACATTGCGTTCCCAAAGTCAAGCCCAGTTGGCCGAGTGGACTACGCACCCAAAGAAGTTATACAACACTGATCTCCCAGACAGCTTGAGAAATTACTCCTCCCTCATCAACTCATCCGCTAGCTCACGCATTAGCAAGATCCAGCGATCCTTCGTCTCCTTCTCGGACTTCTTCAGCGTGCTGTTCTTCCTCAACCCGAACCGGTTCCACACAAGGATATACTTGTGCTCGCTCGTCTTGTCGAGCCCGATCCTTCCCAACGCCTCCTTCATGCGCTCGTGGTCCTTCAGCGCACTGTACTGCTGCAGCGCCGTCGCCTCCTCCTTCTGGTTCCCGTCCGCCTTGACCACCCCTCCGAGCTGGACGCAGTAGAGCACGATGGCAGCCAACCCGCTCGCGAGCGCCGTCGCCACCGAACTGCCCGTCAGCGGCGTGAACTTGGTCACATTGCGATCGTCGTGCCGCTCCAGAACGACCTGGTGGCCCGGCATGATGAAGTCGACGGCCGACTGGTCGCCGACCCACTTGTAGGCCGCGCCCGAGGCCTCGGCGGCGCCGATCTTGAAGAGCTTCTTGGTCCCGCTGGCGGCCGGGTAGGTGCGGTCGCGGTAGGCGCCCTGGTCGGTGGCGGCGCAGAACATTAGGATGTTTTTGGCTGCTGCCTCTTCGATGGCGCGCTCGAGCTCGACGATGTCGTCTTTGTTGAGGTCGGTGCGCTCGATGGTCCAGGACATGGAGATTATGTCTACGCCTTTGTCGATCGCTGCGCGGACCGCCTGGTGGGTGGTTGTTAGTTTTGCGGGGGGGGATATCGTGGGGTCAGGGAGAGGCTTACCTTTGCTGCACTCTTGGCTGTAATGGTGCGACCACCAGACGCATCCAGCTTGTCGTCCAGCTTTAGCACGAACAGCTTCACGTTGGGGCACAACTTGCAGATCAAACCCGCCATGGCAGTACCGTGACCACCGCTGGAGACATAGTACGGCTGGTTGAGGTTCTGATCCTCGTTGCGGTGGCAGAAACTCCGCCCGCCAATGACGCGCGACTGCACGCTCGCCTCGTTGATGTCGACTCCGTCGTCGATGACCGCCACCAACACGGGCTTGGGGAGTACATACGGCGGATCCGCGTTCCTCTCGGCCGTCAGGAGGAAGTCGGAGAACTCCTCCATGGTAGCAATCCACTTGTGGCGCATGTAGGGGTCGTTGACCTCGTTGGCGGCGACGATTGCGGTCTCGCCCGGTGCGCCCCTGATGCTGTCCGGGCGGACCTTGATTGGGTTGTCCGCACGCTCGGGGGCGCTTTCCAGGCGCTGTCGAAACGAGGCGATATACTGGCTGATCCGTTGGCGGGTTTCAAGTCCCTGGTTGCTGTTAGTAGAGCGGCAACACTCGAAATTAATTAGTGGATGCTTACCTGGTAGGGATGCAAGTGGACGGTCTCCAGCTTCTTCAGCTGTCGCAGCCCTTCAAGTTCACTCCACCCGCGCAGTACAGTATGGTTACCGCTCCAGTACAAGTGAACCTCCCGCACGTCGGGCGCAACTTTCTTAATGACTTCAGAGGAGATATCCATCTTCCTCCAGTCCCAGATCTCCACGCCAAGGTCATCAAGGCATTCCTCGATGGCCTCATCATTGTGAGCAGGTTCCTTCAGGTCGTCAACAATTACCTTGAGAATGGTCTTGACCTTCTTCTGCTTGTCGTCCTTCAGCCAGTTGAAGATGAGCTTGAGGTCAGTTCTTCCCTTGGCGTCTGGCTTCGGTGGTGGTCGATTGCCCTTGACGACGACTGGCTTGCCCTCTACTTTCACCTGAGGGATGGCCACGTACTGCAGGATGTCCTCGAACTCCAGGTGCTTCAAGCTGTCTTGCATGCGGATTTGGCTCAGGGTTGGGCCGGCGCCAAAGAGGTCGAAGTAGATTTGACGATCTGTTGGTGTTAGTGGGTTGCCATCTCATTCCGAGAGAGAGGTTCAGGGCGGGCTTACCTTGCTGAACACCATACAAGAACTCGATCGCGTCGTCGTGGTTCTTGGTCCGCAAGCAGTACAGCTTCAGATACTTCTTGGTAACCTTGGCAGCCTCTTCACTCGGCAAGATCTTGGACACCTTCGAAGACTTCTTCTTTGTGCCATCGGAGCTCTTCTTGACCTTCGTCTTGCCGTCGGCAGTCTTGCTCTCCTTCTCCTTCTTGCCGTCCATTTTGGCCTCCGTCTTGGTCTTGGACAACTGGCCCGGTTTGGGTGCAGAATCGGCCACGGCCGTCTTGGGTGAAGCCGATCCAAACTTGCCCGTCGGCGCCGCCTCGCTCTTGGTGGGCATCTTGGCACCGGGTTGGTACGGCCCCTGTTCCAGAGGAGCCTGCTGTCTCGGTCGGGCTGGAGCCGCGTCTTTTACGCTCTTGGCACTCGCTTGCCCGTTCGCAGCGGAGGCGGATTCTTTCTTCTCCTGAGCCTTCTTCCGGGCTTCTCTGGCGGCTTGCTCCAGGCCTTCCTTGTGGGTGAGCTCCTGGTACCGGTAGGCGGAGAGCAGGCCCGATTCCTTGTGGTCGTAGGTCTGGTCCATGGCCTGAGGGCACCGGTCCACGATGCTCTTGACGATGTTGAGCTGCGTGTCGTCCGCCCTCTGGTAGGCGACTGCCAGGTGGAGGGGTGAGAGGCCCTTCTCGTCTTTGGCGCAGAGAGTTTCAGGGCTGGATTTCTCAATCATCAAGGTGATCAGTTCCGCGTTGGTGGATATTTTCAGCTGCAGAGCCTTCTGCAGGGAGTTTGTCTGCTTGGAGGGAATGCCGATGATGCTGTCAATGTTCGGGTGTGCCTCGCACATCACCTTGGCCAGCTTGTGGTCCTTGGTGGCAATGGCACAGTACAGCGGCGTCTTGTCGTCCGCGTCCTGCTGGGCCAGCAGATCGCCCTCGGGCCATTGCGTCGTGATGAGTGCCTTGACGAGCCTCTTGGTCTTCTTGTACCAGTCCTTCGAGCCGGCGGATTCAGCCAGCAGGTGAAGCAAGTTCTGGTTCTTGCTCGTCCGCTTTCCGAGAATGCTCTCGTGCTCCTTGATGAAAGTATCGAGGTTGGCCTGGACGTCGAGCGTCAGGTCGTTCTCCTTGATTCTCCGGATGAAGCGGTCGAAGGTGTCTCCCAGGTCCTCCTCTTCCTCCTCCTCGGATTCGGATTCGCTGTTGGCGACTTCGGCATCCGACTCCTCCTGCTCATCGTCGGAGTAATCGCGCTTCTCCTCGGGACTCATGGTTTGTGATGATCCTCGGATTCAAGAGTATTATCTGATGTGAATATGTTTGCCGTAGCGTGATCGGGTTCGCTACAGCTAAGTTGAAGTACCTTAGGAATGATATAACGCGACAACAGAACAAAACCAAAACAAACTTCGCGATCGCGATGAAGTTGACTCTCCGTCGAGAGCTCACTCGAGCTCCACGCGGCAAGGATGTCCCGAACAAGGCACTCGGCCCCCACCACACCCCTAACGACTGGCACACACACGGCCCTCCAACCCCTGTTCTCCTTGCTGCAGCCGCGATCCTTCTGTTATTCAGCTCACTGAGCTCTTGTGCCGGGGCCCCGGATAACAGGCGCATCCCCTGTCCTTGTCAGGACGACACGGCCCGCAGGATCTTGGACCCTGCCTGGGTCCTGGGCAGGCTGGGAGCGCACGAACGCGTAAATTGGTAAGCCACACACCTGACCGTAGAGTGCAACTTTGCAGCACATCTTTCGAGTCGGTGGTTTCATCGTAACCCTCTGATCTTGCCTCGTCTAATCAGCTTTCCGCGCTCGTATAATGTCATTCTAGCCTCCCGTCACTGCCCGTAACTGATCAGGGAGGTCCAGCCGTAATGCACATGCGGCCTCTGCCAAGAGAGGAGCGACAATACTAAATTTGAGGGTTGGTGCATACTCTTAGGCATCCGTGACACATCATGCAGTTATTGCATTGTGACCTGAGAATTGAGGAGGCAGGGAGATGATGATGTGACTTGTTGGCGACATGGTGCCGCCGAGTGCTCCATCGTGAACTTGTGACAATCCTCTGGCCCCCAAGGCTGAGTGGCTGAGACTCGAGGGAGCAGTGAAGTATTCCCGGGGTGGAGTGAAGGACGAATGCATGGCGGCCGCTGGAAATCGACAAGTCAGCGCTGAACTGGGAGAGCCGTACTGCAAAAGAATGGTACTCTTGGAATGTTACTCCAAACTTTCCATTATTCATGATATTCCCTAGACAGTCTGTCAACTCTGCATGATAATGTTTAGATCGTAAAAGCATGTTGCTTGGTTGAAGCGGTCAGACGGGTCAGACGAGATACAATCCGATTGTGTAATTGAGATCGATGCGAGGACTTTGTGTTAAGGCTTTGAAACCCGACAACACAAAGACAGGCTTAGCGCAAGATCTGCTGATTACTGATTGGCTACGGATACTGCCTAGCGCACATTGTTCAGATTGTGGGGAGCTACCGATTGACCTAAACCCAAAAGAGACAATGCCCAAATCCCCAAGAACAAAATTTGGCCCCCAATCATAAAGTCGGAACCATCCAGCCACCACCCCGCCATCCTTCACGGTTGGCCCGGCTACTTTCCCGAGGTGGGATGTGTGAAGCCCACCAGGCTCAGGTCCTGGAGGTTGATCTCCTCGAGATTGTCCGTGTCGTACTTGCGCAGTTTGTTGGTCGGCTTCATGGTGGGATCGTAAATGATGGGATCATCCTTCGGTGTGCTGCCGAACAGGCTCGACAGACGGCTGGC
Source organism: Coniochaeta sp. 2T2.1 (assembly GCA_009194965.1). NCBI lineage: Eukaryota > Fungi > Ascomycota > Sordariomycetes > Coniochaetales > Coniochaetaceae > Coniochaeta > Coniochaeta sp. 2T2.1. The sequence continues at coordinate 1,270,999 of VSMA01000016.1, forward strand.
CATGTCGGCCTTGACTTTGATCTGGAAGGTGCTCTCGAACTCGCCGTCGTCATCGCGCTTGAGCAGAACAGCCGTGCGGAAGAAGGACGGGACGCCAGTCTGGGCCGAGCCGTTCTCGAGGAGAGTCCAAGACACGGCGTTGGGGGCGCCGTAGTTGCGCCCCTTGGTGTCAATGGTGCCAACAATGGTCGTGGCATCCGTCGTCTCGCGGCTAATGGTCTTCTCCCACTTGAGAGATCCTGCTAGCTCGGCACCAAACTGTGCCGCACCCAGCTTGCCTTCCCTGCTGTTGGTGGTGGATTCGGTCTGCTTCGTCTCGACCAGCTGCTGTCTGCCCTTGGGAGCGACGCTCAGCACCTCGGGCTCAGTGCCGCCGACTCTGGAAGCGAAGGCAAACTCGGCGTCTATGGAGATGATGCGGCGCCCGGGCTTGCGGGGGTCGAACTGGAACTCATAGACGATGAGAGTGGCAGGATCCTCGCCCTCCTTCAGGAAGCCGTGGATGACATCTTTACCCACACAGCGGACGTCGATGGCGCCCTTTCGCTCCGTGATGTTGCTCCGCTGTTGCGGTCTGGAGGGGTCGTTCTGGAACCGGAAACCGCTGCCTTCGTCGCCGCCCTCCTCGACGCCGACGTCAAAGCCAAAGAGGCCCTCGTCAACTTCGAGCTCGCCGAGGCCGGTCTCTTGTGTCTTGTCGTCTGCCATATTTGCGATCTGTCTTGGTCGAAGCTGAGCAAAGGTTGGTATAGGGAGTCAAAGGCAGATGTCTGACGAGCAAGGTGTCATGAGTGTTGCCAAAGCTTGCGGATATCTTTTCTACTTCAGAAGCCGTCTCGAGCTTCGAGCTGCGCTCTGCCGCTCGGAGGATTCGACATCAGCCCCGGCCAGGCTATAGTAGGATTCAGCATTTAACGACTTGATGCATCTCCTCTGCAGCCGACCGTGCGAGCTGCGCAATCACTCGGCGGGCAGACGGATTACACGACTGGACCTGTCATTGTTCTAACATCTTGCGTATCTATCCTATCACAGGTGTAACACGCACGAGCGGCCCCCAATGCTACCCCCCTCCTATCGCTGCGTCAGCGCTGAGGGCCCCCTGCTAGGGGGTTGTTTCGCAGGCTGCAGCACTAGCGCTTATCCGCTGAGGTGATTAAATTGCCCAAGGATACGACTCCCTCGGGCCTTATGGATTCTTGGCGAAGATACCTGCTGATGCAAGCCATCTACGATCCCAGCCGCAAGCTGGACCCCTGTGATGCCGGCATGCCTGAGACGAGAGGGCCGGAAGGCGCTCGTCTTCCGTGGCCTGGTGCATGCGGTCAACACAACACCAGAACAAGGCTTCTTAAGATGGCAAAACCGTCTGACGCTTGACTGACAGCAACTTCACTAATTCGTATCGAGACACCCAGACAACCACTTAACAAATATGTCTGAGTCCTCCGCCAGCTCGGCAACTGCTTCAGAGCACGATGATAGCTCTTCCCAGTCTCCAGAGGCGGAGACAGGCGAGCATGAAGTTGAGGACACCGGTTATGATGAGTATATGGAAGACGACGGCAAACCGCCAGAGTACAGAGCAGAAGGCCTCGTCACTCTGTGGAAAGCTCCCGGCAACGACGAGGACTTAGGGGAGACAACTTTACCTGTCATCAACTATGAGTAAGTCATACCAGATTAAAGCTGCTGTACTCAGTGTCTTGACAACCATATCTGACAAATGATAGCATAATTGTCGTCCATGGCCTTCACGGCGCACGTCGCCCACCATGGAAGAACCCGGGCTCCGGCGACAGCAGCTGGGTTCATGAGCTTGGCCGTCATGGTGGAAGAACTGTCATGTCCTTCGGTTACGACCCTCTTCACATTCTGTCTGGATCGCGGACCTGGGAGTCTATCCGCCGGACTGCCGTACGTCTCTTGGAAGACCTCAAGAAAGCGCGCGCGGATGCTCCCTCCCCTCGACCTATCATGTTCGTAGCTCACGACATTGGTGGTATCATTGTCAAGGACGCTCTCACGTATGCTGGACTATATCCCAGCTCCTACGGCGAGATTTTTGACCTCACTCGTCTCCTTGTAAGTGCCCATAGTATCACGGCAGTCGGAGTATCTCGCTTGTTTGTTAACGCGCTCTAGGTCTTCTACGGCTGCCCGCACCAGAGCGTAGATCGTCTGGATATGGAGGACAGGCTGTCTCGGTTCATGCTGAGCCACTTTGACCGAAATGCGCCGCAGCTTCAGGGGACTTTGGCGTCTGCCAAGGGACTGACCACGGCTGTGCTCGATATCAATCACCTGTTTATTGACTCGAAACATGTGTATCGGTCGCATGTCATCAGTGTTTACAATGACAGTGACGACAGTCAGATCGACAAGGTAAGCCAAACACCTCACGCCTTCCGTGAAGTGGCTCTAATACCAATCGTTTAAAGGTGTTTGATAGTTTTGCCGGCACTCTCAGAGTTCCGTTTGAGAGGAGGGTCCCCGGCGGCATCTCTGATACGGAAGATATGGAAGTGATTGAGCCTCATCTCGTAAAGATCCATGCGCGTAAGTTGCATGTTCGTTTGGATACGGTATGGTACACGAGCTCACAGAACCTTAGAACTTTACCCCGATGCTGCTATTTTCGAGCAGGAGAGGATCCTCCTCTCAATTGCTAGGCCAACAGCTGCACTCACAACTGCGGACCATGAGAAGCACCCATTTGCCTGGATTGGTGAGAACGAGACGTACAAGTCATGGCTGCGGCAGAAGCAACCCCAGCTGCTCTATCTCCACGGCTCGTCAGGCGTCAGGCAGGCGGCCGAGTTCGCCTTCTATGACCTGGACAACAGCCTGCGCGGAAAAGATGCAGACAAAAATGAGATGGTCTTGTACTTCACGTTCGACCGTCACGACGAGCGCCATGACACCACGGAGGACATGCTCACCACCTTCCTGGCGCAGATCATCTGCCACAACCCGAGCTTGTCGCAGTACGTCGTCAACCACTTCGAGCGGTTGGCTCTCGACCGCAGCTGGTCGGACTACGATCTGCTCACTTGGTTCGAGTACTACCGTGTCCGTGGGCAGGTGGACGGCGTGTCGTGCGTCATCAACTGCTTTGAAGAGTGCGAGGACGAGTCGCGCAAGCAGTTCCTATACTTGGTCAAAAAGCTCTCCGAAACCCATGAGCGCCCGTGGAGAATCATCGTCACGAGCCGAGAACACGGGGCACTATCCGAGGAGCTCAAGGACTGGCCCTCCATCGACCTTGACACCACCCCGCCGCCAGCTAAGGAAGGCGATGACAAGGATACCACAAACATGTGGATGTCTTCGAGCAAGCTGTTGCGGCTACGACCCGAACTCAGGGATAACCGTGCTCTTGACGAAGAGCTCAAGATCATCTCAGAGCTTGACCCGTCCATCCGCGACCTGGTGCTGGCGCACGTCAGTCAGCACAGCAAATGGCCGCAGGAAGAGGTCGTCCAGACAATATTCGGGCCGGTGAAGAATGCTTCCGTGAAGGACATATTTGACAAAGTGGTTGACGCGATCCCTGACTCGGACCGCGACTTTGCCCTTCGTGCTCTGTCTTGGATTGTTTGCGCACCACGGCCCTTGACCGTATGGGAACTCGCAATGGCCTTGTTCATCGACAGCGAGAGAGACGACGGCGAGCAAGCAGTTCCAGACTACGGATATGTCGAGGACGTGATCCCGAGACTTGTCGAATGGTTCGCCGGGATTGTCGTGTTGGAGATACACGAGATCCGACTTGCGAGCCCACATTTCAGACAATTGATCTTCGACAAGGTGGAAACAATCCCGAAGTGGACTGGCAAAAAGTTCCTAAACGCAGTCCATAAGGATATCGTCGAGACCAGCATCAACTTCCTCCTTAGGCAACCGGTCAAACATGTACTGGAAAACGTCTACGGCAAGGGCAAGGAGAAAGCCAGCGTGATGCAGCTGCCGACTTCAAGCGATCGCTGCAACTTTGCCACATACGCAGTTCTATACTGGCTGAGTCATCTTCAGATGATTTCGAACGATGCCAGCCTGACGGACCTCCTGCATAAGTTTATCGAGTCCGACTCCGTCCCTATCTGGTCCAAAGCTTACTGGGCTCTTGCGAACCCCATCACGAGGAGCCCGGAGTTCTTCCCCTCCATCTACCCCATCTTGACCGGTCGTGGTCTTTATGAACTGGCCGAACCACTTCGGCAGAACGACGAAGACATTTCCGCCGGCTTGGTCGAAGCATGCCTGAACAGCCGCCCAGACATCGTCAGCTACTTACTGGGCCGCATCCAGCACAGCGAGAAGGCACTCCAACAGGCCTTGGTAGCAGCTGGATCCAATGGCGACGTAGAGGTCTGGAACCTGGTCATCCACCACGTCAGAGAGAACCACACCGACTTCCCTTGGCCGGAGTCGCTGCTGGCGCGAGCCGCTTGGCTAGGGCATGTAGACATCGTTAAAGAGCTACTTGAGGTCGGCTGTGACCCGAACCCGGTCAACACGATCCAGGGAGCTACGCCGCTGCACCTCGCTGCCCGGAACGGTCACCGCTATACAGTCAAGGTGTTGCTGGATCACAAGGCCGACGCGAAGCATATTGGCCAGTACGGCCGAACAGCCCTCCACGTAGCCACTGTCTTTGGTCACGACAAAATCGTCGAGCAGCTCATCAAGGAGAGCGACGTAGACATAAATGCCCTGGACGAGGACAGCGTCACAGCCGCCTATGTGGGCAGCCTCTGGGGTAACTGGAAGGCGGTCGAAACACTCGTCAAGAACGGTGCGAATCCCGATCTCGGTGACGGAATCCCGGGTATTCCCCAGTGGAACCCCTTGGTATGTGCTGTTGAAGAAGGCCACACACTCTGCGTTCGAGCGCTCTTAGACAATGGCGCGGATCCAGACTTTGTCGGTCTGCAGGGTACTCCCATCCGCTATGCCGTTAGCGCTGGACGTCTCGACATCACGCGCATGCTGATCGAGAAGGGCGCGGACCTCAATCATGAGAAGATTGATCCGCCGATCCTCACTGTCGCCCTAAACAGCTGGCGGTTCGACTCCGGCGAGGCCAGATTGGAAATGGTCCGACTACTCCTCGACAAGGGCGCCAAGCTGGATGTGGTCGATGAAGATGGCGAGACGCCTTTGGTCCGAGCGGTTTGTACTGGAGACGAGGACAAGATCCCTCTCGTGGCATACCTCCTCGGCAAAGGTGTGGATGTCAACAGACTGTCAGGACCCCGCAAAGAGACAGCATTGCACTATGCTGTGAGAATGCGAGATACGGACCTTGTGAAACTCCTGGTGGAAAAGGGCGCAGAGGTCAATCCCACGCTCCATGACGACAATGACATGGGCTCGCCTCTCCACATGGCTGTCTGGAGCACCGAAATGACACAACTGCTACTTGAGAACAAGGCCGATGTGACGGTGACCAACGACAAAGTTGCGTCGGTGCTGATTATGGCGACCCTAGCGAGCCACATCGAGTCTGTTCAGATGTTGCTGGAGCACAATGCGCCGCTCGAGGACGAGGACCCCAAATTCGACGGGTTTACGGCCCTCTCCTACGCCGCCAACTACGGATACTCCAACATCTTCCGCCTTCTTGCCGATTCCGGCGCCGATATTAACCACGCCGTGTCCAAGAAGCGCACCGTTCTCCACTTGGCCGTGAACGAGGAGTCGCTCGGCGCTGTCCTGGAATATCGGCCTCCGGTAAATGTCCAGGATGAAGATGGCAACACGCCGCTGCACTACATACGGAGCTGGACGCCCATCGAGAATGTCAAGCTGCTCTTCCGCGCCGGAGCCAAACTCGATATCAAGAACAAGGAGGACCTGACGCCTCTCAGCCATGCAATACGGGAAGCACATGAGGAAGTTGCGGAGTACCTGCTCAGCAAGTCCACCACTGAGATTATCAACATCGTGTCTCCCATACACGGCACCGCCCTGCATCTCGCATGCAGTTACACGCAACCGAAGCTTGTGAAGCTCCTCATCGAGAAGGGCGCAGACGTCAACGTAGCCGTCACCAGCGTTGCTGCAACCCCACTCCAGTCCGCTATCCTTTGCATCAACAACTATGCGGCCAGGGAGAGCAGTGAATCTGGCACCGGCAGCGATGACATCGCCGCCATAGTCGATCTCCTGATTGACGCCGGCGCCGACATCACTGCAGAGGGAGGCCAGTTCCAGACCACAGTAGCGGCAGCTGCGCTTCAGGGTTCTGCGTCTCTGCTTCGCACCCTCATGGAGAAAGGCGGCAAGACCGACGTGCCTGATGTGGCCGGTCGTCTGCCCATACACCTCGCAAGCGTGCATAGCTCAGATCACTTCGGTATCATCCTGGATACAGATGCCAGTCCACTCGTCAAAGACAACGCAGGCCGAACAGCGCTCCACTGGGCGGCGCAAGGCGGCTTGACGTCTGTCGTCGAACGTATCCTCGAAATCGCCGGCGACAAGGTCGTCGACGAACCTGACAATGACGGTTGGACTCCGCTGTGTTGGGCAGCGCGGGGCTGCGGGACGCATTTCTCCACCATCGAGACTAGCAAGCAGGTTGAGGTGATCAAGACCCTGGTCGAACACGGTGCTAAGATAGATTACAAGTTGAAGGGCGATGGCAAGCGTCCCATCGATATCGCGCGTTACCACACAGCGGCTGAGGAAGTCCTCGAGATCCTTGCCGTCGACGACAAGGACAAGCCGAAGAAGGCCGCTGAAAAGGATGCTGAAAAGGAAAAGGACGAAAAGGAAGAAGGTGACGACTCAGAGAAGGAACCAGTTCCACCCGTACTGTACCACCACTACAACGCCTACTGCGCCTACTGCCTCTTTGTAAGTCTTCTCAACCTCCCCTTCAACCCACTGCCTCCTCACTAACAGCCAAGAAGGATATCGCCGGTTTCCTCTACAAGTGCGAGACCTGCCCGGACCTCAGCTACTGCTACAAGTGCCACAAGTCGTGCTCCGACTTCCACCCGTCGCACCACACCTTCAAGGAGATTGGGCCGGAGTTCCAGTCGGCGTCTGCACCGTCGTCGGAATCTGGGGACGACACGGGGAGCAACACGCCGGATAGTGACGATGAGGAGGACAATGACGGGTCTGAGGAGGAGGACTCGGATGATGATGATGATTCTGATGATGACTCTGAGTAGAGCTACTAGGTTTGGCTTTGTGATTCGAATCGGGTATGCTCGAGTTGGCCAGCAGTGCTGTAGGGATCAGCACAATTTACTACGAAGCCCTTGTTTGTATGCCTTCAGAATAATAGCGAAAGTACGAAGACAAGGCCGGTCTTGCTGTGTCAGTACCGTGATAGTTCAGGGACTGATGCATTCCTCAGTAACTCCCATGCGTAAAATCTCCTACGAACTTGCTCTTCTTCTGTACCTTGTCTACAACCCTCACCGTAAGTGAGCGGGGAGACCTCCTCACCCCCCACCTTGTCCACAAATTCCTTCCCCAAGCTCCACAGGACATCTTGCCAGCATTTCGCAACAGCATCCACCAACTGCATCTCATCCAGTTCTGAGTCGCCTACCAACCGTTCACCGCAGCTTTAATATCGGCATCGAGTCCTTCGAACACCTTCCCAACCCCCCCAGACGAACATTTGCCGGATGACGTCCATGAAGACGGCCGGTTGGACAGCCCTCTCCCTTAGTGGCGGTTGCAAGACCTTGCGGCATTTGATAATGTGTAGCAGTATAGCCGTTGCCCAGCGGTAGAAGTCGGTGGGGTGGTTGGTATCGAAGAGCGTTTCGTCCGCCTGGGCAAATGTTATCCAGAGTTGTTGTGATGGCAATACCCGGGGCCCTACGTTGCAGTATGCGTGGAGAATGGATTCTCTTGGGATGTTGCGGCAGTGGCAGTCCAGGTCTCGTACAGATACTTGAAGGGAAGAGCAAGATGGCATATCGATTACTTACTTCGTACAGTAGGTCAGTTGACTTAATAGGATTCGGGAGTGGCCGTATCAAATATCATTCTTGTGCGCCTTGCTCTGCCATCAAATGATTTGTAGTATATCGACATGTCATTGTTAAGCAACGAGACGGGCGGAAACAAAGATAAAAGTTGGGTTACCAGCTTGGTACGCGATGAGCTGAAGATCCTCATGACTCACTACCTGATTCCCGGTTCGCCGACGAGCACTTCCGCCACGAAGGACCCATTATCCGAAGTACAAGGAGCATCGGGATGGAAAGCCCAGATAAGCACGCAAAGAAGGTGAACGTCCAGCCCGGTCCCACGGCGTCCAGCATAGGCTGCAGAATCGCCACGCCAACAGCGGCAGCCACACATCGCATCAGACTGGCCGCCACGCTGGCAAGACCTGTTTCCGTGGGATGCAAATCCACGTTAAGAGTCAGGCACGTCTGACAGTGTTAGTCAAAATACGGACAGCATTCCTGAAATCTCCAAATAGAGATGGTCAACAGAACGGATTACTCACATTGAAGATCGCCGTGTACGTGACTCCACACACAAAGAGCATCACGAGCGGCACACTCAAATGCGCATGTCTCTCTATGGCCCAGCCGAAACCAAGCGTGGCGGCAATGCCCACGACAACGAAGTATCCCAAGCTTCTGATTCTGGCGCGCTCGATCGGGAAGCTGGCGATATCGTCCCCGGATAGTACGTTTATGGTTATGCCACAACTGCGGGCAGTGGCCCGGCAGTCAAAGTCCATGACCTTACCTGGCAGCATTAGCCGATCATTATTTCGCCAAAAGTTTGAGGTGAAAGATCGCCAGTCTTACCAATGAGATACGAGGAGGATATGGTAGCAACGCCGTATGACAGGTAGCACAGTCCGGCCTGTAACGCATTCAGTCCGTAACGTGACATGACGGAGAGGGGCGAGGCCGGCGTGGAAGCAACTGTAGGTCGCGTAGAATAGGGAGTTGGACGTCAAGAGGAGTGCGTCGTGCCTTCTTACGAGAATCTTGAGACATGTGAAGGGGTTGGGACACCGCCGCAGGCTATGGCTCAGATTCACACCGTCATCAGGGGATACCTTGTGAGCCCTCGGAGAAAGTGTATTGACGAGCGCCCGATTGAAGCGCCCGCGAGCCGTGTACGCGCCATTGCCTACTACATTTCGGCATGTCTCTGGCAAGAGAACGAGGCAGACAGCGAAGCAGAAGCCTCCCAGAATAGCCAGAAGCCAGAAGATCCACGGCCAGCCCGCCCTTTCCGCCAGGACACCGCCAATGACCGGTCCAAGACTGGGGCCACAATTGGGCCTTGCCGTGTGGGGACGAGACAGTTAGACCAAAGCTCACTGGGGTTGTCATCTAAAAGCAAAGTCAATACGTACCCTGACAGCATTGCTCCTACGTAACGGCCCCTGGAGTGTGGCGGCGCGAGATCAGCCACGACCATGATGCCAAGGGCTATGGTACCCGAACTTCCGGCACTTTGGAGCATTCGAAGCACCAGGAGAGCAGGGTAAGATCTTTGCAGCGCGAGACCGATGCAGGCCAGAAAGTAAATAATAAGAACAAGCAAGTACACTGGGCGTCGTCCGATCTGGTCGGCCACGTCCCCGAGGACGGCAGGGATGATGCCTTGGACGATGAACATCGTGATGGTGAGGTTCATCAACTGGAGGGAGACGCCCAGATCCGCGGCCATGTACTCGAGGGTTGGAAAGTAAGTGAAAGCGCTGAAGGGCGAGAAGAAGCCTGCTAGAGCGCAAAGGGCCACGGTGCTGCGTATTTGTCCATTCTGGAAGACGGTGTATGGTGTTGGCGGCGGTGCCGAATCCGGCTCGGGCTTTGGAGAGTTGTTTGATTCAATGCTAGGAACTGGCGTCGGATTTATAGGAGCTGCCATAGAACTTCGTGTCTGATCTCTTGAGATTGGGCCTCTTCAGAGGCAAGAAGAGAAGCTTGATAGTCCTTAGTGGAGTTTCAGCGACGAGACAGGAGCTTAACCAGGGCGACGCTGCTATTGTCTGACTATTTTGGTTGCCTGCCGACCAGTGTTGCATCCCGGTAGTACAGGAAGAAGGCGTGCCGGTTGCGGGGTGGTAGAGGAGATACGACGACTGAGAACGACGGAACTGCGATCGCTGCTATTGGACGTCGGACAGAGTGAAATTGCTTGTCATGGAACCAACGGTCCTCCTGCAGCTTCTTGTCGAGAGGTTGGTGCCGCGATTCCCAGGCTCCGTACCAATCTGTGAGGGCAAGGCTCGAGGGACCGGCATCTTCGCGAGATTCGCATCAGCGAAGAACTATCTGGATGAGGTTGTAGGTCGGAATGATGAGTGAGTGACCTCTCCCAGTAAAGGCGACCTTAGCCTCTGGGTCCAAATAAGGTTGTGGGACAAGCTCGGGCCGAGAGGCTAGCGCGGCATTAACGAGGTCATCCGATCCGATCCTGATCAAGACGCATCTATTTAATGTGTGTCTACCTTACATAACTAGTCCCTTCTTCAATCCCATTTCTGTCCTCCTCGTATTTGGTGCCCAATGACAGATAATCAGCTAGCGTGCCACGTCAGGTCCCATCTAAGATGTTCCTTCGACCCTTGTGCCCTCCACTTCGCTGCCGGTATTTGGCGCGTATTTGTTTGTTGTTCAAGAACTTCACGTCATGCAGAAGCCTGTGGTCGAAGTTATCAGCGCGTGCCATATCAAAAACATGGATGGCATGGTGCCTACAGGCCATGTCAAGGAAGTGGAGGGGCGGCTTACGTCTGCCTGGTCACGTCAGACGCACCGAGCCAGTGCGCAGAGTGGGAGAAGTTGAACTTGATGCAATACAACTACAATAGATTGCGATCGTCCCATTCTTCGGTGGGCTCTCTCAAAGAGAAACGGAGGAGATAGATACTGTTTGAAGTATGTCTGGTCGAAAGGGACAATGATCCTCCGCCACATGCCGAGCTCATACTCGTGGTGCGCATATGAGCAAGAGGCGTCGTATACAAGTGGTTCCCCGGTGTTAACACTTGTACCGACGTTTTCTTCCCAGAGATCGCCGTGGACTAGGCAGGGCTTGATGACCCTGCCTTCGGCCTGCAGAGGTTCCAAGAGCCGGGGGATGACATGTTTCTTGAGCGTCTCGAACGCTTCCACATAGCCTGGGATCGGCCCATTGATGGCCATGTCGGCATCATAGAAGATGGTGATGAGCCTGGTAAAGTATCGGCACCAGTTCGAGTCCCACGTGTTGGGCTGGATAATTTTGCCGTGGCAAGTCGGTAGGGGGAACCCGAACATACCCGTTGGTGACTCGCCTTTCTTGTGCAGGTCGGACAGGAGCCTTGCAAAGGTGGCAGGATCCGGAATCTCGGCGATGAGGTCCAGAAAATCCAATACGAGGAAGTACGTGCCCGGCGTGCTCTTGCACTCACCCCAGCCATAGGGCTGAGGAACAAAGTCCGGCATGACGCTTTTGATGGTGCTCAGGGAGAGGAACTCGCCCTCCATCATCGTGGCGGCAGCATCGGCCGAGCACGTCTTGAGGAAGTAGTCCTTGGTTTCGCCGTCAGGAAGTTCAGTCGTCACCTTTGCTGTCCGGGTCCACGCTGAGGCACCCCAAGGCACAGCGTGTGTAGCGACCGATCCCTCTGGAAGGCCTTGGCTTCATTGTCAGGATGTGTGAAAACATATTAGGCATCGTTTGGGTATGCTTACACTTCAGGACTTCACCATCGACCTTGATGTCGCCAAGGCCATAAGATTCGCGAAGGAGTTCATTGAATAAGGTACTGTTCTGCTTGAATGGACGAAACCTGATTTCAGTCGAAGTCGATGAATATCGAGTCACGTATGGCGACAGCAGAGCAACATACATATCAAAGAAATCAGCATCAGACGAGAGGCCTGTTGGGAAAGCTATCTTTTAGTGTGGCCCTCATGCCGGGCGCCGTCAATGGGAGTTGTGCGAGTTGGCCATACCCGAAGGGAAGCGAACACGTATTTTAACCAGCCTGCAGCCAACCCAACAATCACCTGGCCAATTATAGCAGTCACGAGCCGCTGGCGAGATAGCATTGCAGCAGGAGCCTGCCTCTTCCACCTTTTAGGCAGACCTTTGGATTGCCCATGGATTGTATAAGACAGCGCGCGTCTCACGATGAATAATAAGGGAGACCCCATTGCCATGGCGAGCATAGACAGGACAGTAGCAATTCGCAGGCTCATCATTCGCTGCCGCTCAAGCTCCTGTCCTTTCTACGTAGATGGACAATCCCCGCATCCAGGTCCTGTTCGACGTCACGGGCGATCATCTACTGGACAGATGCCGCCAGTTAATCAACGCATGGCGACTCCCCGATCCCGTACCCATAGCGACTCGACCCAACGACGGAGAACCGTGTTGCTGGGTTACCCACAATTCCAGCCCGGCGCACTCCCTCTCCATTGGGCACGGTGCGGTGGTGTCCTACAGCACGGGCAACCTCACTCCCAACAGCCGGTGGCCCATCGATAAATCTTCGACGCCGCCGACTCAGACGTGGCCCCGACCCTCTCCAGACGGCCGTCCGGCGCGTACCATATGAGCCCAAACGAGGTAGCAACCTCGGTGGAGAGTCTTCATCGCCCCGAACCAGAGCACCATGCTCGTCGAGATATCCAAGGCAAATTCGCAGCAAGGCAGACGAGACGTCCGGTTCATGCTGCTGGCCACGGACTTCCTCGTTTCCGGAGGGGATCCGTCACAGTCACAGTCACAGGCCGCGAGCACGATTGCCGCGCAACCGCTCCCCCGCTCCCGAGACCGTTCATAGCACAGATGGAGGTTCCTGGGCTTCGTGGTGGAGGCTGCCAGACGGGGCTCGCGCTCGACAGCGACAGCGGCCGCGTCTGGGTCTGGATCCGGGCCGGGGTCCGGGTCTGGGTTGCGAACCGATCAACCGTGTGCGTTAGCTTTCATCGACCGAGGCTTCTGGGTCAGAACGTGGAGCTTGGACGATGCCGAGGGCATGGGGTCGAAGAGGCATTCTTGCCTTCCGCGAGACTGGATTAACATGGATTGCCTCGAATCGGCACAGGTGACGTCGGACGGACGGCTGCTGTGCCCTGGGAACGGCGAGGTCGCCGTCGTGCACAATGGGTTGAAATTGGAGTGGGTGGAATAGTGGCGGTGTCAGAGGGATGCTGAGTAGTGTGTAGAGCCTGTAGCAGATATTTGAGTTCTTACTCCGTTGCTTCACGCCTGCTGCGTTGCTAGGGGTGTGGATGCGGGTGGTGCCGGGGATGGGTAACGGGGAGATGGAGGCGCATTTGAGCGCGCGGAGGGTGAGCAAGGCGTATGGTTCTAGGTGTGGGGATTGGGATGGCAACGAACTAGGGAACTTGGAGAGACAAGACAGGAGGAGTTGAGCGGTGATTAAACATAATGGATATGCGACGCATACCGTTTGGTTGGACTAAACCAGGAACGGTCCCCAGTTCAACCTGTGACCATTCTGCGGTGCAGTGACCTCTCATTCGAGCACACAGCCAACTCCCTATTCCGTTCATTCTGGGACGCGCCAGACGATCCATATCCACCCAGCGTCGCACAGTATCAATATTAGACATTAACCAGAGCATCCTACCAGACGGGGCACAAACATATCCATCCCTGCAGCCATACCACTTCACAGAAGCCGCACACGCCTATGCCATATAAGCCGGGGGTACATCCGTAGTCTCCGAAGACCTCCTGTAAGCCGGCGCTGGCACTACCGTAGTCTGCGAAGTCGGATCCCCTCCGTACGCCGTCAGTGACACATCCGCATTCCGCGAAATAGACTGCGCCTTCTTCCTGGACGGAGGCCCGTGGTTGAAGCGCCAACAACCAACACAGAATAACAATATTAGGAGCCCGATGCCAATCGGGAGCCCGATAACCAGGCCGTAGAACGTCCCCAACCCTGCCAAATAGTCGTCATCATGTGGAGAATCATCCGGGCAGCCCTTCGACACGGCGGTACCCGGCACCCACGACGGGAGCTCTGGCGTGCACGTCCACTCCGGCGGAGCAGGCGAGAGGCTCGAGGTGTCGGATGGCATCCACGCAATGTGCCACGGCTGCTGGATTCGATAGTCGTCGTTGCGGTCCAGCGAGGCGAGTGGTGTTACGTCGGCTTGGGCGGTCGAGCTTGTCGTGTCCACCCCCGCGTGGCCTGATGCCGAGGAGGTTGCCGTTGTCGTCGAAGGTTGCCAGGATCCCTGGAAGCATGCCAGACTCGTAAATGTCCCGATGGAAGTGTCGTAGAACTGCCACTCAAGACTATAGCCACTAGTTTCGAGCGTCAAAAGATTGTTCCCGTCACACCACCCCCCAGCAAGCCCAGAGTAACCGAAAGCCGATAGGTCTTACCTGGGACAGCAGTAAGCTGTGGTGGTATAGGTTGAGTGTTCTTGACGTCTATGTTGATCTCGTCCAAGATAGCTGGCGGTCCATCCGCTGGGACATACTGCCGGGCTGAACGAGTATTGGTCGGAGCGGCCAGGGCCACCGGGATAACACGACGAAAAGCGGCTGTCTGCCTGATTTGGCACCAGCGCATGAACTTTAGCCTGCTGCTGCTTGTTACCGTAAGGCGCGGCGGTGAACGTGGTAGTCGTGAAGAAATCCGCGCAGACCGACGGCTGCACAAACGGCGTGGTTTGCGGTATCAGAGCGTCAGACATTTGATGTGAGAGGTACAGCGGTCGATGACCAAGAGGGGGCGGAAGTTGGAGACCGTTGAGGTGGTGGTTTGTGAGCGGTGCAAAAAGGGGGAGATGCCTCACTCCCTATAGTCTTGTTGGAGGCAGCGAGCCGGACTTGTTGGACATTCCCGACGTCCGACAAGGAGGTGGCACCACGGCTTCTTCTTTCGTCTTTATGAACATAGGGCCGTACGCTTTCGAGGCAACCTCTAAACAGGCCCCAAAAGGTGAGTGTTGATTGCGTGGCTGAGTGGCAGTGCACCTGGTCCCCTCGGTCCCAGGTAATGTGCCGCACGGGTAAATGCAACCAACAGCACCACCCCCTGGTTCTCACAGACATCAACAGCTTCGCTTAAGCTTAAGTCGACAGCAACTGGATCAAGCTTTTAAAGCTCCCCTGACTTGAGCACCAACATGCCCGGGCATTAAGTATTGGTTGCCAGTGAAGTAGAATGACTATCGGGCTGGACCACGTCGCCATACCGTGCAAGCATGACCTCTGTCTTCGTTGGTTTGACATGGCATACTGCCGTCATGGACCGATGCCTGTTGCCATCCGTTGTTAAGGCTTACTGGTATTCCAGAAGCTGTGCATTCACCGAAACATGTAAGGTAGTTGATGCCAGGTATCCTGTCGTCCAAACACCGTTGTTGTATACTGGGCCAGAGGTTTGCATAGGTGCCGCTTTCCTGCCTCACAGAATCCTCTGCCGCCAGAGTCTTACTTCCGAAGCCGTTGGATGAGCAGGACACCGGACGTAAGGACGGCAAAAGTCACAGTTGGATCACCGCCGACGCCCTACCCGAAGACAAACCTTGACATATATCCGTTTAGAAAAGTATCAAAAGATAAGGTAGCCACTACCAGTCAAGCATTGAACGGTCACTGGTTCGCAACTCGAACTCTGCACTTGCAACAGTCTCTTCTTTGAGCGCATTCCTCCAGCAGCAATACCCACCACCACATATTCTCGTGCCAGGCTTCTGACACCGCCCAGACCAAACAACCATCAACCATGCCCCGAGATGCAGCCATCCAACAGGAAGGCCGGCGCTGCCCTCCCACCCTGGAAGAGTATGGGTTGCAACTGCTAGCTGAAGCCGAGAGACGGCAACAGGCCGCACGTGACACCGCCATGACGGTGGACAAGGGTGCTCCGCCCCTGCGGCATAGTGTGGCTGTACGACATCCAAGAGCCGCTGACCGGTAGCCGGCAGCCGAGGCGCGCTACAGCCGAAGCCTGAAGGAGCTCAAGAAGTTCATCAGGGCCCGTCAAGTCGGCCGACTATAAGCAGACGGCCTCGCACTTGAAGGAGGGGGCAAGCGCGATGCGTTCGTGGGGCGGACCTTGAGGACGCTATCCGTGGGTTTAGAGAGAGGGTTTGGGGTAAAGGTGACACACGGCAGCGTGCTGTCTTCTCATGCCTGCCTGGTGCTGGAGAACATGCTTCAGCCGAGGGAGGCGGATGATGGCTTGAACGGGGTTGGGGCCGTCCACTCGCTTCTGGCTGTCCGGACTAGTGGGATTGGGAAGGCTCCGGATGTGGAAAAGTGTGACTAACGTCCGAGACAGTATGGGTATGACCATCTGTGAGGCGCTTGGCGTTGGATGGTTGGGACTCTGCGATGGAGGTCATGTTGGGAACTGGGATGGGAAGGGGACAAACACACTCAGACCGGTGGAGGAAGAAGCGAATCCGTCAAAGACCTGTTCGAAAGCCTGCATGCCGCGCGAGGTTGTCGTATTCATCTTCAATGAATGGATATGCTCCGCCTTGCATCATCTCGAGGGCCAAAGACACTTGACTTAGAGCTGTTTTTCTCAAGAGCGTCGTGACTCGTCTGGGGTCCAACTCCGGAATCGGCCCCGAAACACCCAACACCAGCTAGCGCCCCTCACCTTACATCATCCCGAGCTGCCGCGATAAGACTCCGATAAGCCCTGCGGACCCTCGACATCGCCTCCGTCACCGAAACATTTCCTTCGGATTGGTAATGCTCACTTACCAGCGACCTAACATAAACGCGACGACTTCTTTAACAACCTTGCAACCCATCTATCTACGCTTCTACCTCACACGCACAGTTTCTCCAAAACACACACACGAAGAATCGACTTGACCGAACCTCCTACCACACGGATTGTAACTAGACATTCCGTGCAACGCCAAACAAAAACCAAATACCTGACAACAACCACCGACAGATCACCGCCACAATGGCACCCCACCTCGACGAGCCCGACAGGGTAGAAGACGTCCTCTCGCACCCGCTCAAACAGAAACCCGCCCTCGTCGCGCCCGAGCCGGAGCACTGTCCCGGTCCCGAATCCGAACAAGCAGGCGCAGCCGACTCCTGCGCCGGCTGTCCGAACCAAGCAATCTGCGCCTCGGCGCCCAAAGGTCCGGACCCGGACATCCCCGTCATCGCCGCCCGTTTAGCAGGAGTAAAACACAAGATCCTCGTCGTCTCGGGAAAAGGTGGCGTGGGGAAGAGCACTTTTACCAGTTTGCTCGCGCACGCGTTCGCCATTAACCAGGAAAACATGGTGGGCGTGATGGACACGGATATCTGCGGGCCGAGCATACCCAAGATGATGGGCGTCGAGAGCGAGACGTTGCATGTTAGTGGGGCCGGGATGAGTCCCGTGTACGTGATGGATAACCTCGGGGTGGTGAGCATCCAGTTTATGCTGCCGAACAAGGACGACGCGATTATCTGGCGCGGGCCGAAGAAGAACGGGTTGATAAAGCAGTTTCTGAAGGATGTGGACTGGGGTGATTTGGATTTCTTGCTCATCGACACGCCGCCGGGGACGAGCGACGAGCATCTGAGTGTTAATGCGTTCTTAAAGGAGAGCGGGATCGACGGGGCGGTGGTGGTTACGACGCCGCAGGAGGTGAGCTTGCTGGATGTCAGGAAGGAGATTGATTTCTGCCGGAAGGCGGGAATACGCGTGCTGGGGCTGGTGGAGAACATGAGCATGTTTGTGTGTCCGAAGTGCGATCACGAGAGCGAGATATTCAGGGCTACGACGGGGGGAGGGAAAGGGTTGGCGGAGGAGATGGGGATACCGTTTTTGGGCGCCGTGCCCATCGATCCTAGGATCGCGATGGCGTGCGATTATGGGGAGAGTTTCTTTGATAGCTTCCCCGATAGCCCGGCTTGTAGGGCGTTGAAGGGGGTTGTGAGAAGCTTGGCGGGGGAGCTTGGGCTTGATGTGAGGGATGTGCTGCCTCAGGAGTAGAGGAGGGGAGAAGGGTTGAGGCGTGGTGTAGATAATGATAATGACTGCATATAATGGCCGGCGGTTAACGGCGCATATCATCGCCCATTGGCTCTTGGCTACCAGTCATTGTCCCGTCCTTTGCTGTGTCCCATAAATCCATTCTCGAATGTTGTTCCCACCAACGCCATACCGTAACACACGCTTCAACTTTCACCCCTTTTACGTATCCTCACGCAGCCCCCAGAATCTTAGGCAGCTCCTCCAACTCCTCCACGCTCTCGACGTCAATGACCTTGCCCACCTCGGCCGTGTTCCTCATCAGCTCCTTGGCGCCGGCGTACATCATCCTCATCTCGTTGTTGCACGTGATGGGCAGGTAGTACAGCAGCACGTACGGCACCGACAGCCTGCCCGACGGTAAAGTGAGGGGGTAGCTGAGCAGCACGAAGCGGGGCGTATGGTCGGGGAGGTCCTCTGCTATCTCGTCGAGGGTGGTGTACGTCGTCTTGTCCGGGTCTTGCTTGATTTCGTGGGTGGATTTATCGATTAGGTCTGTCGGGCGTTGTTAGATGGGGGACAGATGGATGGGGGAAGAAGGGGAGGGGGTTTATGGATGAGGGAGGGAGGGAGGGAGGGAGGGAGGGAGAAGAGGTAAGGGCAGAGGGGGGAGGGGAAGGGGACGGAGACATACATACAGATGACGGCTTGGGGTTCATTGGAGCGCGAGGTACCGAGGCGGAACTTGCGGAGATGGTCTCGCGACTCTTGTGAGAAGGTGTACAGTCTTGCTTCGGAGCTCTGAGTTGGAGTGTTAGTCTCATATGAGAGTGCTGTGGGAGGCGGGGAAGCTAGTACCATCTTGTCCGTTTGTTGGAGGAGGTAACAGGGTTGTAGGTGGGTTGTCACGGAGGATGGTCTGGGATGCAACTGGAAGTAGATCGGACAAGGCTGTTTCAGCTGGTAGATCCTGAGCAGGTAGAGCCTCGAGCCTCGTGGCAGCAGTGTCGTTCCTGTCGTGACTTGTCTCAACCTTGCTGATGCGTTCACCCCACCAATCCCTCGAGCGGGGTCTATTCCTTCGGCTCCACTATCCGGTCCCCGCTCCGGAAGGTCCCAGGGCCGTGGGTCCGATGACAGAGTCGAGCATCGTCGGTCTTGGATCGACTTCCGGCTTTCAACATACCAGGTATCTCATCCTCACAGCTCCTTCCTCTCGCGTCCGTTTGTCTGTAGTTGGGCTTGCCGGTAATCTTGTACTGCGTGTCTGTTTGTTTCATCTAATGTTATCCCGCGTCTCGCTCCTCGCCCGACACCTTACGAGACCAACGCTCGGCTTCTCGGTAACATCTTCAGCTACGTCATTCCGGCCGGTAACGGGAGGGTTCACCATGTCCGACGCCACGGCCGACGAGCGCAACTCGCGGGCCATACACACGGCGGCGTGTTTGATTATTGGTGATGAGGTGCTTGGGGGAAAGGCATGTTTGAACCAGAGTGAAGAGGATTGATGAGTTGAGGGCTAATGAGATATGGGGTGCTGGGATGCAGACTGTCGATGTATGTTGCTTTCTTCAGTGAGGTGGGAAAAATGAGCGAGAGCTAATGATGTGATAGACGAACTCTGCCTTCTTTGCGAAGTGGTGTTTCTCTCTCGGCATAGTGAGTTGTCCTGGCTGCTTTTGAGAGTTCAGTGTCTAACGGCACACGCTCCAGAACCTCAAACGCGTCGAGGTCATTGAGGATGACGAGGGTGAGATCATCGAGGCTGTACGGCGCATGAGCGACCGCTATGACTTTGTCGTGACGAGGTATGAGTCTCTTCCCTCCACGGCAGAGACAGCATGACTGACAGCGTACCAGCGGAGGCATCGGCCCAACGTAAGAGCGCCCTCGCCAGCGACACGTTCCCTCTTCTAACAGTAGCGGCGCAGACACGACGACATCACCTACCCGTCCATAGCGAAGGCGTTCGACCTCCCCCTCGTCCTCCATCAAGAAGCCTTCGAGCGGATGAAGCGCATATCCAAGCAGAAGTTCAGCTGGGATGAGGACACACCAGCCAGAAAAGCCAGGCTGAGGATGGTCGAGCTGCCGATTGACGAGTCGCGCGATCTCGCGAAGCAGGTGCTGTTCCCGCGCGAGGAGCTGTGGGTTCCCGTGTCCGTGGTGAACGGGAACGTCCATATCCTGCCCGGCATTCCGCGGTTGTGTTAGTTTTGCCCGACCCCCTTCTCTTATCTTCGTGTTCCTTCACTAACCTTGTGCGATACATAGTCGAGAGTCTCTTAGACGGACTCAAGCCCAGCGTCGTCCCGCGACTGACCGACCCGGGCAAAGGGATTTTCAGAGCTATGATCTCCACGCCCCTGCCCGAGAGCGGTGTCGCCGCTTACCTGGGTGAGCTGGCGGCCAGAGTCGAGTCGAAGGGGGTCAAGGTCGGATCGTATCCCCGATGGGGCAAGAGCAACACTGTTACTCTTGTTGGAAGGTAATCTCGCGCCATAATGATTCGATTATATGGGTGCGCTGGTTCGCTAACTTGTCATCTCCTGTAGGGATAAGGCCTTCATCGAGAGTCTGGTGCCGGAAGTAGTTGCGAATGTACAGGGACGTCAAGTAATGGTCGAGGGCGAGGGTGAGGAGGAGGACGAGAAGCCGACCAACCTGGGCTGAAGCCCTTGAGATGGCAGCAGGTTGAGGCATTTGCCATCTTCAGGTATCTATGCATGTGTATTCGACTCGGCGACGCCGGGCAATGGGGGCATTTAAGCACGCTGCTGCACGACGGCGGGTTGCGACGCAAGAGCGGTATCTAGCCTGCCCCCATGTTACAGCAAATGCAATGCGGAGTCGGCTGAGAGAGACAAACGACGTCGTGATGCTGGCAACGGATGGACAGTGTCGCGCAAAGTTAATCTGTCTAAAGTATTTCCGCCGCTTGCATCTGGCCGGTACCGTGGTGCTGTTGCGGTTCCACGTGGGACGGAAGAGCGAACCCATGTGCTACTAGTCTACTGCACAGAGAATGCAACACTGGATTGATGACAGTACAAGACACTGGACTACCTATGCCAACGATATACCTGCGCAAGAGATGATGCCCAACCACTGAAGATGTCCCAAAAATGCCTCGATCCCCAACAGTCCCCACAGAGCTCAGACACATCTCGGAAGGTTGTATCTGGGGTCACGATGCCAAATGGTGTGGCAACCCAACCGCCCATCGCAATCTTCGAGAGACGTTCTAGCGTTTCTTGTGCATGTTTCGTTGCCCAAGCCATCACCAGCCACATGAACCCCTTATCAGAAACTAGCGTTCTTCCTTGGGGGCTTTGAGGGAGAAAAGGAGAGATTATCATAGACCGGACGCTCAAGTGTCATGATGCCCGTGGCATGGGATTGGACAAAGAAGAAACTTGATGTGGACGGCGCCCAATCCAACGAAAGGCTGCAAAGATGACGGCGCCTCATGGGACAAACTGGCGCCTTGATACGAGCCAAGCTCAGGTGTCCCTGCGAGGCTGATGAGTGATGACTTCCCCCCCCTGAAAATGCTGGCGAGGTTAAAGATGGCGTTCTGGCTGCTGGATACCTGTTTGAACAAGACGTGGGTTTGTGGCATGTCGTACACTACATAGCTGAGAAGAGAGATTCTTTGACCAGAAGCCTCTTTGTCGAGGAACTCGTCACCTTTTCGATCCCACGAACACAGATAAAAGCCCGGCAAGGAGGTTTTATCTTTGATAAAGAGGTCAGAACCATAACCAGCGACACCCCTGTTCAGGTGGTCGGGGATGGAATGAGAAAGGAGCTTCCCCCACAAAGCCCCCCCTCTAGCAACAAGAACAAGCGCGATCAGGGTATCATTAAAGTGTGTGCGCCCGCCATCTTTCTCGAAGGTGGAGTGCTGCTCATTCTGTGCTCGTGACAGCTTCATCTGTACATAATTCCCAGTAACAATTTAGCCAGAAGGGAAAAGAGAGAAAAGGAGAACCCACCAACAAGAGAAAAAGGATGAATTAAAAAGGGAAGAAGGAAAGGAGAGAAAAGCAACCAACTCCCAAAAGGCAGAATGAGTGCAGTGGCACCTTCCCTTGTGATTCGCCAGCCTGCAAGCACAGGGCCGTTCGAAAAAGGAAGGGGCGTGTGCGGGTGTTTGGCTTGGTACATGCTCGACTGCTTCTTGTACATGAGGGTACTTCTTCGTCCCATGCCTTCGGTTGATCTTAACCGCATCAAGCCACAGCTGCAAGGTACCTCTGTCCAGTGGTAGGTACTGACCCCACTTTTGATTTAGGCGCTCGGACCCAAAGAGGTTGTTTCCCCCCCCTCCTCCTTTTGCTGCTTCTTTCTCTCCTGCAAGCCAGCGACGTCTCTGCACATCTGCTAGGCTCTTTCCAAACCGCTAGCACACCCAACAAGCGACACTGCATCCATCCCAAGCACACACCACTCACACCTTCATCTTTCTTTCATCTTCTTTTTTTTTTCTGTTTTGCGACTTTGCACACTGCTCAAGGAACCGATCAGCAAACCTCGAGATCATTGGCCACCCGTCCGGTAAAGCAAGTGATCGACCAAAGCGTGTTTCCTTCACTTGGCCGAAATATCGCCTGACGAATTAGAGTTCGGTTTTTGCCCGCCCTTCCAGCCCAGCCGCCTTGTCCACCTCGGCCGATAAACTTAGCAAGGGGTCCCCTTTCTCTCTTTGTCCAGCAACCGGCGCCTATTCCGACCGAACTTTGAACCTCACCTGCCAGCCATCCGTCCCATCGAAACCATCAAACAGAACATCCGTCCCTTCCCACCTTAGCTACGTCTCTGCTGCATTCAATCAAAGAAGATACGATCGTTTGATTGTTGCAATTGCATCCGATCGCGCGAATCTACAATGGCGTCCAAGGTTCGTCGTCGGTCCGGCATCATAACTCCACACCGTTTCGTCAGCCTCAACGTCACCCGCCATTTGATTGTTCCTGGCGTAGCCTTGCGACTCCAGAAGGCTAACAGTGTGATGCATTCCAGTTCCTACGAGAGTATAAGCTGGTGGTCGTCGGCGGTGGTGGCGTCGGAAAGTCATGCCTTACCATCCAGCTGATCCAGAGCCACTTCGTCGACGAGTACGATCCAACAATCGAGGGTTCGTCCTTACCTCCTCCCTCACTTCCTTATATCCGCCGCGTCGCTGACCTAGCTGTGTCCCATCTAGATTCCTACCGCAAGCAATGCGTCATCGATGATGAGGTCGCCCTGCTCGACGTTCTCGATACCGCCGGGCAAGAGGAGTACTCCGCCATGCGGGAGCAGTACATGCGCACCGGCGAGGGCTTCCTGCTAGTCTACTCCATCACCTCCAAGCAGAGCTTCGACGAGATCACAACATTCCAGCAACAGATCCTCAGGGTCAAGGACAAGGACTACTTCCCCATGGTCGTCGTCGGCAACAAGTGCGATTTGGAGGGCGAGCGGGAGGTGTCCAGACAAGGTAAGCGCTAGCCCTTTGCACGTCATTCGAGTTGGGTCCAGCTACTAATCACCGTTCAACCACAGAGGGCGAGGCTCTTGCGAGGTCATTTGGGTGCAAGTTCATCGAGACGTCCGCCAAGTCACGGATCAATGTCGACAAGGCCTTCTATGATATCGTCAGGGAGATCCGGAGATATAACCGCGAGATGCAGGGATACTCGACCGGCAGCGGGAACTCGAACGGCATCAACCAGATCAACAAGATGGAGGTCAGCGACAACGAGACCAGCGCCGGCTGTTGCTCAAAGTGCATCATCATGTGAGGTGGCACCGGGAGATATCCGGGGCGGGAGGGGTTGTGCGAAGGAGCAGTCCAGGACAGAGGGCGTGGTCTGGCTGCTATGCCCAGGGCTACAATTTTCGAGAGCTACGGCAAGAGGAGGCAGGCATATCAAGAGAGGTACCGCTCAAGTGGGAGGGCGACGGACCGAAGTGGAGGGCCGATGTGCGGAAGATACATCTTTACAACTGCTCGGCGTTCAGTGCTATGGTTGCACATACATCAGATCCGCAAGGAGGATCTGCGAGCGCAACAGCCGTCGAGATGTGGGAGCAGACGGCTTCTGGGCTTCCTACGGGAAGCGACACACATTACAGGGGATGCAGAAACAGCAAGCTGCACACTTCCCTGATTACTACAGACTTTTTCTTTTTCCTTTCGCGAGGGGTCATTCCGAACTAAACTCCGGGTTCTGCTATATCGGTTCTACTGTCGAAATCTGTAATTCATTGTCCATCTGTCCCACGACGTCTTACGCTACCTTCTTGCGTGACTGACATCTCCTGGGTCTCTACCCGGGCACTTAACTGAGAATACGGTTCTCCGGGTACTAACTCGAAGGTACAGCTCAACAAAGCTTTCAAAATGCTGACGACAAAGCCCATGCACTTCCTTCAAAGGCGAGTACATCCGAGTCTCGGGGGCCCTTTCATCGATGGTGTAACAACTGAGCTAACCACCGTCAAAGAACCTCGGGCGAAGAGACTTGCCAGCATGCTTCCGAAAATAGTAACAAGTCGAGGTAAAGACGAGAGGAGTACACCATCATATTGTTGACCCTCACGAGAAAGGCATCCTTCGAGGGATGCGGCTTTCATATATCATGCCTCGAGCCCAGCACAATCACTTCCTGAAGGGGATTCCGTTTCAAAATCACATTCGCTCTTGCCGTCTCTTTACGCGCCTATAGGCACGTTACTCTTACTTTGTCACGACCCTAGTTGAGAGACAATCTTCCACTTTATACTATACTATACCACAGCTACAAGGGACATACACTCCAGTGCATACGGCCCCAACATGCCGTCCGCACCGTCGCCCCCGGCAACCCCCCATTCCGCCGGCGGACTCTGGGACCTAGCAGGGAAGCCTACAAGCCCCTTCTCCTCCTCCGGGGAAACGCCCCTGGCCACCGTCCCCCTAAACTTCACCAAGCGCTCCCCAACCGGCCGCTGCAGCGACAAGATCGCCCTCGTCCCCATCCCGGGCTCCGGAGCAGCCCGTACGCGCGCATGCGGCAAGAAAGCCACGACCAAGTGCCCGGACTCGCGGCACAACAAGAAGAAGACCTGTCGCGTCTGCCCCTCATGCGCCTCCGCCTCCCGCGACGGCATGCTGCTCGGTTCCGGTGCGACCCTAACGCCGCACCAGATCATGGCCGGCCGCGCCTACGCGTGCAGGAGCTGCCTCGTCACGGGGGAGGCGGCGGGCAGGGCTCTACTCGACGCGGGGGGCCGGCACGCGTGGGGTATCACCGAGCGGCTGCTAAACCTCGACCATGGTGGTGAGATGGAGGGGGAGTTGAAGGACGAGGACAGGCTGCACGAGGAAGTTACCCCGTTCCTGGGGTGTTCGTGCGGGAGGAAGCTGGTTTCTTCCAGCTTGTGCGGTGCGCATAGGGCAGAGCATGCGAAAGAGTGGGTGGCCCACACGACTAGAGCGAGAGAATGGATGGCGCAGACCTACGGGGGGCCGGCGTGTCCGTTTTGTGTGGCTTGCCCGTCGGGAGAGAAGCCGGTCGACGCTCACTTATTCCGCGGCAGGAAGGGAGGGGAGGAACTGGAGCAGGTTGTGTATGCCTGTCTGGCGTGTGGGGACGTTGTTGTTACGCCCAGGGAGGAGGGAATTGGCCCCATTTGGCCTGACCTTGGTGGTGGTGTGACTGAACCTCTCCCGCCTCGTCCGGTCGTGGATGGGAATAACGGCGCTCTGAGAGGGGTGGTTGGGGTCAAGACGACCAGACCGGGCGACAACGACGACGATGATGATTCAGGGCCCCCGGGGGGCTCGGCGGATAAGGACCGGGACCCCCTCGGTTTCGGGCGCGATGCCTTCGCGAACTACGTCTTCGGCAACAAGTACGACCCCCCACCCGAGCTCGCCAGGCACCGATTTCAGCAGCAACTGGCCCATAACTCGGTGATGGCGGCGGTGTTGGCTGGCGCCAGCCGTGTGGGCACGGGCGGGTTCGGCGGGGAGAATGTGGCTGAGTATTACTCTCGTACCCCCCCGCGGCAGTCTGAAGACCCGTTCGAGTCGCCTGCTGGGCCTAGGGATCGTGATGCCGACCTTCTTGCGTATCTCGATTCCCTGGATGAGGAGGGCGCGGCTGCGCCTGCTGGGGTCGGTACAGCTGGGTCGCCTACGCCTACGCCTGCTAGGGGGACGGTTGGTGGTGCCGGTCAGGGGGGCAATGGCAACGAGCAGCAGACTTCCTGGACTGGACCTGGGCAGGGCGGTGGTGGTGGTGCGCCTCAGGTTTATGGTCCTGGTCAGGTACCCGCTGTCTCTGGGGGTGGCAACAAACAGCCTGCTACCTCTTGGTCTGAGCAGCCTGGCGCTTTTGCGGATCCCACCCTCGGTCAGGCGGCTGCGCGGATAGCTGCGGCAGAACACAACAAGAGGCCCTCCCAGCTCCATGATGTCTGGGCTAAGATCAAACCTCGTGTTTCGAATCCTGGTCAGACGGGGTCTGGACCCGGGAAGGTTGACGACCAGCAGAACACCCAGTATCAGAATACGCAGCAGCAGACCAACCAGCGGACCAACCAGGAGCACAACCAGCAGAACAACCCAAGGCAGAACACGCAGAACACCTTGAAGCCCACACCTTACATCGAGGATATGACCGTTGACGACGACCTCCGCGAAAACGCAGAACCCCTCTCCCACGAAGACGCAGACAACGGGCAGGGAGGCAATAATCAAGGACAGAACCCCGCAGGACACCCAGCACCCGGCGTGCCGACGGGAAACCAACAGCAGCCGACTCCCGGTCCGCCTCCTGTACACAACCCAACCGGAAATCCAAATCAGAACACTCAGCCTCCCAAGCCAGGGTCACAGCCTTCCGTTCCACCCGTGTCCGGACGCCAGGAGCTGCCAAAGCTGACACCGCAGCAGGAACAGCTTGCCCAAAAACTGGAAGCCCTGGTGAACGCTGATCAGGAGGACCGCAAAGGGGGCCGGCTTCTTGCGGGTCAACTGGGGCGGTATCAACAGCAGCTGGACAAATTCCCCGAGGACAAACGTCAAATGATCGATAACGTTGTCAAGGTCTATATGCATCGCAAAAAGCAAAGTCAGGCGCAGCCCCAGCCTGGAAATTTTCTGGGTCAGCCTGGCTCGTCTCAACCCGCACCTGGAGCTCCTCGGCCTCTACCCGGGAACACCGCGCCCGGAAACCCTCCCCCGGGAAATCCTCCTCCCGGAGCTAACCAGCTTCCCCCAACTCGGCCCCATCCAGCTGCTCCCAATCCCGGAGCTCCGCAGCCTGAAGCTCCTCAGCCTCAGCCTGCGCCTGGAGCTATTAACCCGGTGCAGTGGGACCAAATCAAGTACCGTGCTGCCAAACGCCTTGAAGGCATGCTCATTCAAGGCAAAGAGGTGCTCGAGAAGTTCCTGGCTGCCAGAGACAATCCACAAGGTGCCCGACGTTTGTTAAAGTACTATTTGGATCGCAAGGATGAACTAGACCGGCAAGCCCAGGCTTGGGGGGATCCCGAGCTTCTTCCCGGAAACCCTCCGCCCGGAACTAATCAGCTTCCGCCGGCCCACAACCAAGTCACTACTGGACCCCCTCCGCCTCCGCCCGGCCACCCGCAACCTCGACCAGGACCTGTTCATACGCAACCTTCACCTCTCCCTCAGCCTAGTCCCGTCTACCAGCCTAGTCCCGTCTACCAGCCCCAGCCCAGTCCTGTCCACAATGCTTTCGCGGGGGGTTATAGAGAGGAACCGGAGCAGGACGGAAATGTACTGGTGACCTTCGAGTTCGCCCCCAGGGGTGATCACATAACCCTGATCCAGGCCTCCGAGTTCGCCAAATTCGTTGCGGACAGGAGGAAGCATACAATGGGTGTGAGACCCCTCACGGCCGACGAACAAATGACGTTAGTCGCCATCTTGACGGGCGAGGAGGGTTTGCGTAGGGTCGGCAAGCGGAAGCCCGGTTACGATGATGACGATGACGACGAGGACGACGGCGACGACGGTTTTCATCCGCCGCCCAAGAAGCACAAGACCGACCCGCCCCGCCCGACCAAGGAGAGACGCGGACCAGGTCGTCCTCCCGGGGCTCCAAACAAGCCCAAGGTGCCTGGGACAGGTCCGGGGGGGAAGAAGACCAACAACAGGACCAAGCCCGGCCATCTAGCCAAGCTAGAGGAAATGCAACGGCGCTCGGAGAGCGGGACCCCAGCCGTGAACCAGACGCAGTTCACTACCCACCAGCCAACAACTTCTAACCAACCTCGACCTCAACCGGGCGGTCAACAAACGCAGCCCGGCACGCCGGCGCTGACCGGTAGCCACCAGCACCAGCGCAACGCATCTTCCGTAACTTTCGGGGAGTTCGCCGCGCGATATACCCCCGAGGCTTCGCAGCAAGAGGACTGGCGCAATGCAAAGCTGCCCGGCGTCTCAGGAGGACAGCAGCAGCGACTCCAGCTGCCACCGCAGATAGGACAAGGGCATCCCAGCATTTCGGGGCCGCCGCCGGTCTCTGGTGAGCAACAGGAGACGTTCAACGCCCCGGCATCGCAGCCTGGTTATCCGGGACAGCAGCCCGGTGGTGGTGGGCAGCCGGGGTACAACTTTGCGCCACCGCCGACGTATACGGGACAGATCAACACGGCGAACCAGCCGTTCAATGCGGGACCGAACCCGGGCTACCTGTACCAGACCCAGGGCCAGACCGGCTATTACCAGCAACCCGTCCCCCACCAGCAATACGGCAACAACAACAACAACAACAATCAGCAGCAGAACCAGTTCACACAGCCACCACCCGTATTTCAACAACAACCCAACTACCCCGAGCAAAGCTCGACCTATCCATCACCGCCACCTCCTCCGGGGACCCGACAACAACAACAACAGCAGCAGCAGCAGTATCAGCGGCGCACAGTTGATCAGGTGTCGGATGTAGACTCGCAATCGTCGGACTCGGACTTCGAGGAGTCTAGCGCCGGGAAGAAGCGGAAGCGCGGTGGCGCCGAGGGGAATGGTCAGCAGCAGCAGACTCTGGGGCAGGGGCAGGGGCGGTATAACCTGCGCTCGTCGCCGCGGAAGAATCAGGAGTGATTGGGTGGTTGGGTGAGGGATGAGTCTGGTGGATGGAGTTATGAGGCGGCGTTTGGTGATGGAGGAGAGGAAAGGAGTCCGGCGCACAGGAGTCTTTCTCTGTTTGGGAGACAAATGTCCAGGGTTTTGTGTTCAATGTCTTCTTGGTATCGGAGTTTTGGCGATTTGAGGTTGAGTTAGTACTTCAGTTGACAGGACTGTTTTGTTCAGAGACTGGGAGTAAGGGGGTAGCTGCTGCCTTATGGGAATGGAAGGAATGTATAATTGTATTATAGATAGATGGTAGTCGGCGTTCAATATGTTTTGGTTCTGTACTTTCGAAGCGCAAAATGTCTTCCATATGTCATTTTTGTAACGAGTTTTCATTCCAAGTAATCAACTCTGCTTCAAGTTTGTGATTATCGAAGAGTATTCATTGAATCCCACCTTATGGAGAGCAACATCTACCATCAACTTTAGCTTATTATGCCCTCTTCTCACCAGGGGCATCCCCAAAACCACCCCAAACTGTTCGCAAAACGTGGTATCATCATGAGTTACGGATTCCATTTCCGTTCAAACCATAAAATGAGTGACATGCCCCAGGGGTATCGCATCGTAAAAACACCAAACCTTCCTCCCAATCTCAGCCAAACCCCCTCATTCAATGTCCCAAGTCCGGTCATTATATTATCAATAAAGGAGTGTCGTGAATCCCCTTAACATCATGCCATATGATACCAAATGTTTCCAACCCCGTTTGCTGTCTCCCAAATGTTTGCCATAAAGAAGTCAAAAAATCTATTATATCCTCCCCCATAACCAAATTATGCCGCTACGCTGATAGCTATGCGGGGAGAAACAGTCAAAAGGTAGGAAAGGTAGAAAGCTCAAACGAAGAACAAAGCCGCAACAACAAAAGCTACGACGCTCGCCAGACCGCTCCTTTCCATCGACCGCGGCGCCAAGCTGCCGGGTACGGTCGATGGGACGCGGGTAGTAGCTGATGCGACTGTTGACGGTGATGCCGCGCCGGAGCCGGAGGAGGAGGTCGTTGTTGCTGTTGTGTGTGACGAGAATGAGGATGAGGAGCTGCCGCTGCCACCGCCACCACCACCGCCACCACCACCGCCGGAGGATGTGGCTGTGGAGGTGGATGTGCGGCTGCTACCGGTTGAGGGTGAGGATGTTGTGGGCGAGGAAGAAGTCGGAGGAGAGCCGCTGCCGCTGCCGGTGGTGGGGTTTGAAGAAGTTGTGGGGGAACCGGCTGCGCCTGGGCTTGACGTTGAGGGGTTCCCCGACGGCGGGGGGTTGGAAGCCGAGGGTGATCCGGACTCGGGAGGCGGGTTTGAGGTGGTGGGCGACTGGGTGTCGCTTGGGCTTCCGGTTGTGGGCTGTGCGGTGGTCGGGGCCTGAGTGGTAGGCTGCTCAGTGGTAGGCTCCTGTGTAGGCTCCTGGCTGGTCTTACTGGTAAGAGGAGGCGGTGGCGTCCTCGTAGTGGTGGGCTCTGGAGGAGGCGTCGTCGGCTCGGCCGTCGTGATCGGCTTGGCGCTGGTCTGCGTGTTGGCCGGCTCCTGCGACGTAGTCTGCACAGGCGGAGCGGAGGTCTCCTGCGACTGCGGCGCCGTCGTGACGACGGGTTGGGGACTGGCGTTCTGGGCTTGGCAGAAGTTGAGGAACTGCGAGAACTTGGGCTCCAGGTAGGCCTTGGTGCTCATCTTGGTCTCGTCGCCGTTGTCAACGATGCAGCTCTGGCAGTCGTTGTAGGAGATGTTGAAGGGCGAGCCCGCCGCACAGAGGGCGGCAGACTTACCCACGGATTGGGCCTCGAGGTAGCAGTCGTTGCAAGAGTCGTAGCAGACGGCCGGGATGATTGTCTCGTCGCGCTTGAAATAGGCGTTCAGGTGATTCGCGCCCATGTTGCCTGTGCTGCGCTTCCACTTGTGGTCGTCTTTGTCCTTCTTCTTGCCGTGATCATAGTGGACATAGACTGACGTGATTGTGGAGGTCGTGGTTATAGTTGTGCAGTCGGTGCTTGTAGAGGATGACGATGTGGTCGTGGTGGTCCTGGGGAAGTGCGTCAGGTCCGTCTGCGAGGCCCAGTTTCCAGTGGTGATGGTTGACAGCTTGTGGCCGACCTTGACGATGATCTCCTCCTCCTCAAAGATATCAAAGCTCAGTCCGAAGGCCTCGGGGTTCAAGTTGAAGTATCCTTCTGTGACAGGGTAGTGGCCCGTCTCGTTCGCAGGCCACTTGACGATGGGGAAGTTAGGAGCCGGGATACAGTTTTTAGGGTCGCAGAGATACTCGTCTGCCGGAGAGTCTGCCCAAAGATTGCAGCCTGCTGGCTTTGTCGGGTTACAAACGAAACCGGGCTTGCAACCCCATGTCAGGTCGGACTTGGGATCTATGCCTGGCAGCCTCGATACTGTATTGGTCGGCGCCGCGCAAGTCGTCACGGTTGATGCGATCGTGGTTCGGATTGTCACAGTGTTAGGAGGAGTTGGTGGCAGGGTGATAGTGACAGGAGGTAAGGTCTGGGTCTCTCCAGGGATCGTAACTATCTGGGTCACAACTGATGTGGTGCCCGGGATGATGCTCGTGATTGTGGTGCCAGGCTGCGTAATCGTGATGGTGCTCGCTGGGACGACGCTCGTGACGGTAACTACTGAAGTGGTGCCCGGAAGTGTAGTTACTGAGCCAGGGAGTGTGATTACGGAACCAGGAAGAGTTGTCACTGAACCAGGCAACGTAGTTACCGATCCTGGTAAAGTTGTTACTGAACCTGGCAGAGTTATTGTGACAGGAGGCACCGTAACCGTCGAGGCTGGCAGAATGGTCACGGAGCCGGAGAGCGTGACAGTTGACGCCGGCAAGGTTGTCACAGATCCCGGCAAAGTCGTTACTGAACCTGGTAGAGTTACCGTCACGGGAGGCAGTGCGACTGTCGGTCCTGGAGCCGTTGTAACGCTAACGACCGTGGACCCTGGGAGAGTAGTTACTGAACCAGGCAGAGTCACCGTCTCAGGAGGCAGCGTGACTGTTGAAGCCGGCAAAGTTGTCACAGAGCCGGATAGGGTGACCGTAGACGCCGGTAGAGTCGTTACTGAACCGGGCAATGTGGTTACCGAACCTGGCAGAGTTGTGACCGATCCGGGCAACGTAACTGTCGGGCCTGGTGCTGTCGAGATGCTGAGGCTGGTTTCGGTCAGGGTTCGGGTCACAGGATACGACGTCGAAAATGTGCTGACGGTGGTTGTGACGATAGTGCTGAAAAATGTGGTCGTCTCAGTGTGGTCATTCGTGATAGTAACTGGGAACGACGTCGAGATCGTCAGGGTCGTGCTCAGGGTAGTCGGGATGAAGATGGTGGTGCTCCTGGTTGTGGATACCGTCAGCGTGACGGGGACGCTGGTTGTCGTGACACTCGTCTGTGTTTGAGTCTGCGTAACCGGTAAAGTGGTAGATCTCGTGATGGTAGTAAGGATTGTGACGGGTACCGAAGTCGTGAATGTTGAAACCTCGGTCGAGATGAGCGTCGAGTAGATTGTTGTACCGCTGGTTACAGTTACCGGGACGGAGGTAGTGGTGGTGTAAGTCGAGTACGATGTCGTAGGGACATAGATCGTCGTGCTCTTGGTCTCTCTAATCGTAGCCGTTGTCGTCTCGGTATTGGTCCGTGTTTGGGTTGCAGTGGTCGACTGGGTTGTAGATTTCGTGATCGTGGTCAAGATCGTGACCGGATAAGAAGTCGAGAATGTGGACGTATAGGTCGAGACGCGTGTCGAATAGATAGTTGTCCCGCTAGTAACGGTCACCGGATAAGGAATGCTGGTTGTGACAACTGATGTCGTTGTAGTGGGTCGGTAAATTGTGGTACTCTTGGTCTCCCTGCTGATGGTGGTTGTGGTCTTCACGTCGGTCGTAGTTGTCGATTTCGTGACTGTGGTAGGAACGGTAGTGGGGTTCACCTGTGTGGTAGTGTACGGGTAAGAGGTGGAATAAGTAGACGTGACGGTCGACACGCGTGTCGAATAGATGGTCGTTCCGCTGGTAACCGTGACTGGATACGAGATTCGTGTTGTGTAGGTCGACGTCAGGGTCGTAGGCTTATATATCGTGGTGCTCTTGGTAGTCGACTTTATGACTGTGGCCGTTGTAGGCTTCACCAGTGTAGTAGTGTACGGGTAAGACGTAGAGTAGGTAGACGTGACGGTCGATACACGCGTTGAATAGATCGTTGTGCCACTTGTTACAGTCACGGGATACGGGATCCGGGTTGTATAAGTCGACGTCAGGGTTGTCGGCTTATATATCGTGGTGCTCTTGGTCTCACGGCTCGTCGACGTCGTCGTCTTAAGGTCCGTTTTGGTCGTAGACTTGGTGATAGTATACGGGATCGACGTCGAGTAAGTCGTGGTGTAAGTCGAGATGCGAGTCGTGTAGATCGTGGAGCTGCTGATAACCGTGACCGGGTAGCTGATTTTCGTGGTGTACGTTGAAGTTGTGGTGTAGGGCACGTAGATTGTGGTGCTGGTGCTGGTGGTCTTGAGGTCCGTCGTCACAGAGGTCGAGACGTCCGTCTTGGTTTTGGTCTGCTCCTTGGTTTCCGTCTCACGCTGGGTATAAGTCGTCGTGTCCAACTGCGTCTTAGTCTGCGTTGCCGTCTCCTTGGCAGTAAAAGTTGCGGTTGTTGTAGTAACCACGGTGCTCCATGACGTTACTGTACTGACGATACAGTAGTCCTCTGGGTGCGTCCTCTTCTTCTTGACCCCATAGTGCGTCGGCTCTGGCGCAGGCGTAAACGAGCACTTGCTGACGGTAGTGGTGACAGGGAAAGACTGCGGAATGTTAGCGCAATGTCCTCATAGCACGGAGGCAAGAAAAGACGGGCGACATACCGTTGTGATATATGCAACGGTCGTAGAAACGGAGAATTCGGTTGTTGTCGTCCTAAGATGCAAGGGTTAGAGCTGCGATGGGCAGATTGGGGAGAGGATATGCGTACGCTGCCACGTCGGTCTCAGTGGACAGTTCTGTCTTTGTTTTGGTGATAACGTCCGTCTCATATGAAAATTGGGTTGTGGTTTCGACTTCCTTTACTGTGGAGATGGACGTAGATGTGACCTGATGCTGTTAGCAAGACTTCCTTCAACCCAGATGTCGGGTAACGTACCGTTGCGCTGACAGTAACAGTGGATGCGCTGACAGTAACGGTGGATGCGCTGACAGTAACGGTGGACGCCGGTTGCGTTTGTCTATATTCTGTTAGTTGTTGTCCGCTGAGTCCTGGCTATGTAGTCCATGCTTACATCACGGTGACCCTAGATATTGGCAGTTGTTAGTTCAGAACTCTCCATTGTACCTGCTCAAATTTCATGGCACGTACGTTGTCTTCCCAGGCTGAGGGCATTTCGGTCCGCCGCATACTGTCTGAATGTACGTGACCGTCTTGGGGTGGCAATTGGTATCCGGGTAGTTACCACCGCCACCACCCCTCAAGGCCGCCGATTCCGTCTTTTCAGGTGCCGACACGGTATCTGCCTCGATCGTATTCGAATCTGGCAGAGTAGTTTCGGGACTGAGGTCGTCGCCGGTGACATGGGCATCAGGCGGAGGCGCCTCTGTCACCGTGCCATTCCCAAACGGCGCATCTTGCGCGGATACAAGCGGTTGTATCGCCAGGGCCGCGAGGGCCAAAAGCACCCTCCTCATCCTCATTTCCAACCTGGCTCAGAACAATGACCGTAGGGCAAGCTTCAGATGGCGTAACGAGGCAAACGAGCGATGTCGACTACTGCTTGTGAACTAAGGGGTTGAGCGAGTGGTGCTGAGTTCAGGAACAGCGATGTTCAAGAACAGATGTCATATAAGTCCGACTGCCGTAACGGTTCCTGTCGATCTTATGATGTGCTGGCAGGTTGTGGGAGAAGGAGGCCAAGCTTTGGATCTTCAGCCCAGTGGCATGCAGCTATGGTGAAAAATCTTGGAGATGGGAGCGAGAGTGAGAGAGCGAGCAGGCTGGGATGCGATATCTCGGCTTGTGATTGCTCAAGCTTCTCTGCGCGAGCCACTTGCTGTGCGGAACGCAAGAAAGGTGACAAGAAGTGTCGACGGTGGCGTCGGGGGTGTGGCCAACCTGGGCGGACAGCTCTTAAAGCATGCATTCGGCAGAACCCCCAGAGCCACGCAGGGTAGGGGCCGAGAGATGACTAGGCAAAGAGGCTGAGAAAACAACACACACACTCACCCAGGGTGACCGGCAACAGAAAGAGAGAGCTTGCGCCAAGTCCCGGTGCGGAGGGTCTGCACCTGCATGGGTGAGCTCTAGCTCTACCCTATCAGGCACCGGGACCGCACACACTTACAAGGGTGTGGTGATGATGGATGGGGCAGGATGCAGACGGGGCGGCCAGGGCAGAGCAACCTCCCCCATGTTCTCGCGTGCGTCGACCGGAAATCCTGGCCGGCCGGTAGCTCAAGAGATGCTGTGCCATCCGCGGACAGCGAGAACACAGGACTGGAGACAATTCCGAGCTTACGAGTCTCCGGCAGAACATCGACAACCAATGTTGAGCCTGGATAGACATACCACTCTGGGTCAATTATCGTGCCCAAGGTATCCCATAATTCCCAACAGCGTACCGGGTCGTATAAGTCGAGCGGCCCGGAGGCCTTGTTTTATTAGAAGAAGAGTAAGATCCCATCTCACTCAGTTTAGTCATCTGTCAGCAGTGGGGTCCAGATGATTACCGAAGAGCAGGCAATACTGGTACTGTGGTAGGCGGATAAACAGTCGGGCATCCCAGCAAGGTAGCACTGGCCAACGCTTGTTGATGGATGAACTGAAGCCGAACTGAACTGCTGGTGGGCTGACAGCCCGACTCCTAGGACGCAGAGTCATCTTAGGCATCGCTATATCAGCTTTGCTAGCGGATAAGATACCTGCAAACGGAAGGGTTGTGGGGGATAAAAAGGAACGAGGGCCCCCAAGTGAATGGGTGCCAGATCAGTAAGGCCGAGGGAATCTTGGTTGAGCCGGCCCCGGGCCACCGCACGGTAACGAACATTAGAGCATCTTGGCCCTAGTACGAAGTATACAAGCCAATGTGGTGCCGCTGTGGTGGTGGAAGTGCTCAATGAGGGCCAGGAGCGCGATGGCGTAAGCCCCTTCTGTCATCAAGTCTTGTCAGACCCTGAAGCGAATGCAACCAGAGTCGGGGGGCCGCCGCTTTGCTCAGTTGACTCAACTAGACAATAGCGGCTTTGTTTTCCGGGGCAGTGGTGCGCTTTTGTGATATCAAAGAGAGAGAAATAATAGAGACGGGAGTATTAATGAGAACCTAGAACAAACAAGGCGGCCTGCGATGCGAATGACGTAAACGATGTGAGATGGCACAATAGTCGAGAATAGGTGGGAAATTGCTGTGTTTGTGTTCGACAGTGTGCATCTCCTCGTGTTCGTCTCCACGTCTCTTCGTCGCTGCCATGGGGAACACCATAGCTGGGGTCCAGTCAGAGATTACTAGACGAGTGCAAGGCAGGGTGGCCGAGCACGAACACAGTCAAAAAGGTACGAAGTGACAACAAAAATAGAATCCGTCGTGGACCTGTGGAAGTTTGGAAGAGGTGCGGTTGAAGGAGGGGCTGGGCCTAGCGGGGCTCGAGGCGGGATGGAGTGGATTTGACAGGGATTAAGCTGAACGTTGGACCGACGGGAGCAGGGATCTTAGTGGGTCTTGTCTCGCTGGCTTCCGATGATTCGCAGATCGGCTTGAGGCTAGCCAGATTTGGACTGGCGCAGCTGAGCCTACTTCCACAACATCTGATCGGCGGGGCATCGTGAGGTCTGTTGGTTCTTTCATCAATCTTTTCCGTCCCTTCCCATCCTCTCTTCCCGTCTTTCTTCTCCTCGAGTTTGCTTCGCAATAACATGGATCGCCCGGTTGATTTCTTTGTTGGAGCGCTTCTCGAATCAGTTCAACCTTTCAGTTCCGTATTAGCCGGTGATCGACGACGTCTAAATAACGGCGCATCACCTGGTCCGGGACGTTTCCTCCTTTCCCCGCTCAACCGTGCCCGGTTCATCTTCAACAACTGCTGGCCTGGATTTATCTGATTATTTACCGCAAGGTCCGCGCATTGCTGGAGCGTGCCTGTCAATCAGTATTTGTCGGGTTTGGTACCCTGTCAGCGAAGGATCTGGCGTTGTTCCTGCAAAGCAGGCAAAGGTACGAGCTTGCAGGGTGAGGGTAGAAGCATGTCAGCTTACCACGTCGGAGGCTAGCAGGGTGCAGAATACGTACCGGGGGGGGGCCAAGTGGTAACCTGCTGGTAACTCGGGGCGGTGGACAATGAAAGACGACATCCCAATGCACCACCGGCTGCAGTCAATCACATCTCCCAAGCGCGCCACAATGTGCATGTTTGCTTGCCCCACACTACCACCACTACAAGCTCACTGAAGTCGGTGTGGAGGGTGCCACAGCATTAACGAAACATGAGATCAACCCGAGAGCTTTGCCATACATTGACTGCTTTCCTGTTTTCTGGTCAACATGAGATGGATCTGACGAGCTCACCACCATCTCGTCGCATTCACCCGATGACCGATCAAAAGTATAAATCCGGAGTGGATTTAACAATTGAAAGGTCGCCGATTAGTAGCATCGCCCAGCCCTACGAGTGTACAGTCAAGCTTACTCTGGTCCCTCAATCTCCTTCTTGATTGGGACAGCACGCTTTCTCGGCAACGGAGCCTGGGCGGCAGGGAACGGCGTCATTGGCTGTTTATCGCGGTCCGTGTGTCAGCCTTCGGCATAGGCCACCACCACACACACGGTTGGGTCAGAACGGGTACAAGATGGCCGAGATGAACTTCTGCTTCCGCCAACGAGGGCGAGGCTGAGGCCACCAGAAAGTCCCTCTCAGCTTGGGTGCCACACCTCCAACAAAGCCGTGCGTCCAATGTGGTTCTCTCCCTCGCGCTGAGCTTCTACCTTACAATACATACCACGCATCGATCCCGGCACGACTTCGCCACACGCCTGTCTTCGAAGCTCTGTCGAACTGACATGTGCGTTATGCATCCACTATCGTGAACGCCGTGAGACGCTTTCGCCGTGTTCTGCTCCGATCCTTTGGATCTCGCAGACGGATTCTCATCGCTCGCATCGACTCTCTTGCTTTGAACCTGCCTTTCTCGGTCGCAACCTTTCTGCCAGATTCTCGACTCGGATCTAGACTCCGGTCAATTTCTGTGGCTTGCTTCTTTGTCTGGTTGAGCCTCCCTTTCTTCGCCACTTTGACACTATCAAGCCAGGGTGGTGAAAGCTGCGTAGTGGTGTAAGTTTGCTCTTCCCTTTCGGTTCCCTTCCCATGTGTCCTCGGGACCGTTGCAACGCTTTCATCAAGACAAAGCCGTTTCAGAATCGCATCTTTGCCGGTGTTACTTCCTGAAGCAGCACCCATCTATTCGT
The DNA here is from genome assembly GCA_009194965.1 of Coniochaeta sp. 2T2.1. Taxonomy (NCBI): domain Eukaryota; kingdom Fungi; phylum Ascomycota; class Sordariomycetes; order Coniochaetales; family Coniochaetaceae; genus Coniochaeta; species Coniochaeta sp. 2T2.1. Next base: position 1,309,496 of record VSMA01000016.1, read on the forward strand.
CTGCTCGCAGTCGCCTTTGGCTCGTCTAATTCGAAGCTCGGACTAGGTGTAGTTGCCTGAATTGCGTTGGCATCCCTCGGTCAGAGTTACAACACTTGTCATGGTCCTCGCCCTCTGGATGTCCACGTAATGCAAGCACATGTGGCGTCTTGATACCATCTCTTCTTCTCCGTATAGTCACGCATCCAGGGATCACACGCAGCCGCATCATGTTCGGCACAAGGATAGCCTCCCTGTCGGTATTGGCGGGCTGGGCCGCCAGTGCCGCCGCACAGGCAGGATGGCCCAGGGATCAGGTCAACACCACCATGTGTGCCTGGGAGCAGGTCCGAGGTAAACACCACGAACGAAGCATTCACACTATCAAGCTGACGACAATGTAGCTGCCGTCGTTCGGGATACCGTCTACCTAGATGGCGGTCAAATCTTTTGGCTCGCGGGCATGGCTGATGGCTCATATGGCACCCCGGAATCAGACGGTACGATCGGGGCTCTAACGAATCCTCATTACAATTTGGCTAACAGACAACCGTAGACAACCCATTGGGGATAATTTTCACCTTGAACTTCAGTCAACCGTTCAACACTAATCAAAATATCACCGCCATCATGGGCCAGCTCTCCAAAGCACCAGCCGGAGGCGCCGCCAACAACGCGGCGCCCAACTACTTGGACGGCGCCATGCTCGCCAACGACGGGGAGTTCTTCCTCTACGGCGGCATGCGGAGGAACACGGCCGCATTTGCGCCGCCGCACCCGGACGACGTCCTGGCGTACCAGGCCTACCAGTACGGTATCCAGAAGGACAGCTTCCGTCCGGGGTTCGTAACCAACCGTCTGCCGCCCGAAATGACGCGCTACATGGCTTATGGAGGAGCTGCAAGCGCGCCGTCGGAAAACAAGGCGTGGTACTTCTCCGGCATGCACTCGCCTTCTTGGGGCGAGATCTTCGTTCCGAGCAACAATCAGTCGTTGACGGCGAGTAACGTGTCCAACACCTTCATCACCCTCGACATGTCGACGCAGCAGCAGGAGAAGTGGTCCAACGTGACGCTGCCGCCGTCCGTCGCCGCACGCGCAAACCCCGAGCTGGTCTGGGTGCCGGTCGGAGCTCAAGGCCTCCTCGTCTCCCTCGGCGGCGTCGTCTTCCCGGAGTTTACGACAGCCTCGCACAAGTCGCCCAACGAAGCCGTGAGCGAGGAGTTGAGCCCCGCCTTCATGACGAACGTTGACGTCTACGACGTAGCGGGTGACGAGTGGTACCAGCAGCCCACCGCCGGCGGTCCGGGCCAGCTCACGCGCGGATGCGCCGTAGTCGCGCCCGCGCAAGACGGGTCGAGCTTCAACATCTACTACTACGGCGGGTACGACGGACTTCACATCAAAGCCGACTTCAGCGACGAGGTCTGGGTCCTGTCGCTGCCGTCCTTCACATGGACCAAGGTATCGGCGGGCAAGGCCAGCCACGGTCGGGCAGGGCACAAGTGCTTCATGCCGTACCCGGACCAGATGATGGTCATAGGCGGCTACGCGCCCCAACCGGGCGCGGCGCAGGCGTGCGTAGAGGGCGGGATCGTGCAGGTGTTCAACCTCTCCTCTGCCGCCTGGATGAGCGGCTACGACCCGGCGAAATGGGGTAACTACACCGTCCCCGATGCCGTCCTCAGGGCAATCGGCGGCTCACCAACAGGCGGCGCGACAGCCACATCCCCCTCACCAAGCTTCGCCGCCTCCGCCCTCTCCAGGGTCTTTTCAACCCCCTACCCCGCGACGAAGATCAAAAAATACTACCCCTACCCCGTCGCCAGCACCACAAACAACACCAACCCCAATTTCACCCCAACCCCACAATCCTCCGGCGGCGGGGGGCTGCCCAAATACCTGCCCCCCCTCCTCGGCGTCATCTTCGGGCTCATGTTTCTCACCCTTCTCGCAACGGGCGCCTTCCTCTACCGCCGGCGCAAGCTGCTCCAACGCGGGGGGGGAAGCGTGACCGAGTTCGGCACGGACGACAGCAACGGCAACCGCATCATGAACTGGATCCGCGGCCAGCCGTACGACAACAAGGCGCCCACGGTGACGACGACGGACGAGACGCCCACGAGCCCGGAGATGGAGAGCAGCAGTTCGCCCCCGGTGCTGTATCACCCTGCCATGGTGCAGGTCACGCACGAGATGGCTGATACACAGTTGGCCGAGTTACCTGGTATGTTCTTTTTCCTAGTCCCCTCTTTCCTCCTTTCCATCTTTTTTTCTACCCTGTCCCACCACCGTTACTAACACAAGCCTCAAAAGACACATCCCCCCGTGCCGAGCTGCAAGACACAGGCCTAACTCCAGTGGACATCATAAACCGGCACTCCCGGCTCGGCTCGCTCAACGACCCGTCCAACTACTCCTCCACCGTGCAGACCGACCACGCCAGCACCGTCTCCCGCTCCTCCAACGGCAACGCGGGGGGGCGACACACGCCTCGCCCGGCCGAACTCCCCTCCCCGCCCCTCGAGCTCCCTAGCCCGCCAGAATTACCTAGCCCGCCGGAACTCCCCTCCCCGCCAGAGCTCCCCTCCCCGCCGGAACAAGATTACCTCAGCGGCGGGGCCCGCCCCGACAGTCCCCCCTTGGGGACGCATTACGATTTGGTTAGCCCCCAGTCAACTGGCCCGGGGGGACAGGCACCAGCAGCGGCAGTGGGGAAGAAGAGAGAAACGATAAACAGCCAGGTCTCGGAGGTCAGCGAGCGCGACAGGGCGCATCTGAGGCAGATTAGTGACGCGACTGTTAGTTCTGTCGGGACGGGGGCCCATGCGGAGGAGACGAGACAGGAGCAGGGAGAAGGACGGACACAGATGGAAGGAGGAGGTGGACAAGGAGTAGGAAGAGGGAGTCTGACGGGGGGGAGTCCCAGTGCGGAGAGGAGTTTGAGGAGGAGTATATTCCGGGAGAGCAAGGAGGATATGGGTGGTGGCGGTGGTGGTAGCAGTGGGGGGACGTAAAGATTTGATGGAAGGGAAGGGAGTAAGGTGGGGGGAAGATATAATTTGGCATATGTGGAATAATGTGATGATGATAGCCATGTTTGTTTTGGTACAGTGGCGTTGATATCCTGGTGTGTCCTCTTGTTTTCTTCTTGGCTTGGTAGATACTGAAGATATTTGCAAACTTCATTGAACATCGTTGTGCATGGCCGAGTCGTGATAAACTACTTTGCGCGGCTAGGAATACCCAAGCTACTACACCTGTGCAGGACTGCAAAGCCTGTGCTGTAATGAGTCCATCGTCGTCTCCTCGCTCAATATCTCCTCGTTTAACTTTGCTCAGATACCGCGAACTGAAATGCGTAATCCTACCAAAGGTGGAAGATATCACAATCACGGGGCAACAAGGCCAAACTCGAGTAGTGATATGATACACTGCTTTCTCGTCTAGCTTATACCTCAAGCTACTCCGTCGAGTCAGCGGTATTCATAACCTATAAAGCATCGCAGTCATGTCCATGCCCTAATCCATAACAGCACTGTTCGTTTCCTGCCCTCCACAAAGGCCAGCCATCGTCAGCAACCACCGGGGTATAAGTATGCTTCCCAAAACGCCAAATTCGCATGCCTGTTACCTTTTCACCGACCGCAACACTGGTACAAACTCAACCTTCCTCAGTCCATACCGTCCCCCATATGTTGGTAGCCCCCGCCCTAAAGACGCGGCCTCCCCTCCACCCGCCGCCAGTACAAGACTTCGTTCCCCCCTTCCCGCGTAGCCATCTCCGCCGCCTCGTCCTCGTCAAGAACCCTCTTCGGACCCGGGAAAGTAGTCCCCTACTGCTGCATGCCCATCGCCGCCGCCCCTCCATACAGATCGTTCGAGGCCCCATTGGTGTCCACAAACGGCGTCAGGTGCCGGCCGCTAAACCTCGCCGCATCCGTGTTCTTGTTCCTCAGAACGCGATCTTCTCGACTACCATCACCACCAACGCCTGCTCTTGCCGCGTGCCTGTCGTCCAAGTCCTCGTCCTCGTCCATCTCCGTCTCTTCAATGCCGCGCTTGGAGGTTTTGCTCCTCCCTCCTACACCAATACTACCACCGGCGGCTGCAGCAGCAACTGGCGCTGGCGCTGGGGCAAGCATCACCGCACCGGGCTGGTTCTCCTGCTGCTGGAGCTGCTGGTGCACCGCCATCCCGACCGTGCGCCGTGCGGCCACAATGTCCCCGTAGCTCCTAAGCAAGAACTTGAAGTCGTCGTCAAAGTTGGCGCAGATGCGGCGGTGGTGGATAAACTGCACCGTCTTCACCAAATCGGCGTCGTACATGGTCATGACGTACGCCGCCACCAGCGCCGCGCCCCTCTCGTTCCCCGTCTCGCAGCAGACGAGCACCTTGCCCCGGCCCCCGTGCTCGAGTAAGTGGGCGTTGATCTTGCTCACCGCAAGTGGAAAGGAGGCGATCAGCTCCGCCCTGTCGGAAACGTCGACGTAGTCCGCCGCTATGCCTAGTTGGGCGGCGGACTTGGATACCCCCAGCAGGCGGGCGAGGGCTTGGCGCGTGTCGCGCGCGGCGAGGAGGAGGGTTATCCCCTCACTGCGGAGGAAGGCGTGGTCGCGGGCTACGGAGGCCGGGCCGAGGTAGAGGTAGGAGAGGATGGGCTGGGCTTGGCGGCGGGATTCGTAGGTCCAGTCTGTCGACCGGGGGGAGACCTGGGGGAGATCTTGAGTGATGATTTGGACGTCGTGGCGGGAGATGAAGGTGCCTGGGACGCCGAGGTCGAAGGATGGTTGGGAAGGGTTGGTGACTGTGATGGGGGGGATGGCGATGATGTCGTTGAGGAAGTCGTTGCTGGGGATATGGATGTAGGGCGGCGAGGGGGGCCGGGCGACGGGGGTCTCGGTCCGGTCTATGCCCGGGATGTTGGAGTGGTCCATTTGTGGTGGGTTGGTTGGTGACTTGATGTGATTTGGTTTGGTGGATGTTCGACGGCAATCATGTGATATTTGATGAACCTGTTGGTGGGATGTTGAGACGAGATGGTGAGTCGGTTCGGATGCCGTGTGCGCCAAGAATATATACCTTATGCGACGGACACTCAGATCAGTGCTGGGGACACCAAGAAGTTTCGTTTTGACTCCGGCTACTATACAGTTCTGGAAAATGTTTGGTCAAGTAGACTGTTGAAAGATGATGAAGGGGTCAAGTTGAACTGACGTTGAATTTCCGTGGTGGGGCCAAACTGAGCGCTTTCAATCGCCTATAATCAATAAGGCAACAGCGCCCAGAAACACCGGGAGGGAGAGAGAACAAAGCAAGAAGTAGGTAAGGAACCTAGACAGAATGCGCCTGAAGTATTTTGATACAGCAGACAGAAGTGACACAGGTTGGATTGAAGACAGGAGCTAGTCACAGCTGGTATTGACCCGTCGAAACATGAACAGCACAGTCAACGCTGCCGGCCTGAATCTTACTATCAGTACCCCCAGGTACCTCAGTCTACCATATCTTACAAAACAGAGCCTCCGCATATTAACCAACCCCATGACAACAGACCGCCTCAGGCAACGATGAGTACCTAACTCTCCGACCCGGTCGAAATGACACTCGCCTCCCTCGCCAGCGGCGACGGAATCTCCGGCGTCAGCGACCGTCCCTCAGGCGCCGGCCGCCTCTGCGTCTTCGAGAAAGACCCAGAGCTCAGCTTCTTTCTCCGCTTATCCGACGAAGTAGACGCATTGCTGGGCCTCCTCGACACCCCAGACTCATCCACCTCGATCGACGGCGTCGGACTGCGCGACGAAGCCCCAGACATGCTGCCCCTGCGCACACTACTGCTGCGGGTGCGGCGATGCTCTCCCACAACAGCGCTATGTCGTGGGTGGTGGTGCACGTGGTGGTGAAGCTTCTCCGGATCACCCGTGATATGCGTAGATCGGTTGTTTCTCGCCAGGATTGCCGCCTTGCTCCACGGCAGCCACCAGAACCAGCCACCGTGCTGCTTGAGTATCTTCCTATCGCGGTCCGCAAGTTTCGTCCTGATCAACGCGCGCCGCTCGTTCTCCCGTTCCCAGTACTCCGTCCTATATAGCTCCCAGTTCTCCCTGAAAGTCGGCGAGAAGGGCTTAGCGAGTAGCAGCAGCTTGACATAGTCCCCTCCCGGCGAGACATCCTCCTCGTGCCCACCCTTCTCTTCATCTTCACTCAGTATCGGCAGAGTAGGATGTCCCTGACTCGTCAAGTTAAGTTCCTTGTCCACCTCCCTGAGTATACTCGGCTCGACATAGCGGTAACTCGACCCCGTGCTGGAAAACAACCCATACGTCAAGAACCAGCCCAAGGTACTCAGCGCCTCAGTCCACCAATGCCTCTTGATAATCACCAACTTGCAGTTAAACCCCCTCAACCCACGGTTGGAGATACCGAACCACTTCCTCGGCCACCGCACGCCCCGATCCCAGATCCCCGTCGCCCACACCAGCACGGCCGTCACGACCCCGCCCATGAAGCACATCTTCTCCGCCATCTCGACGACCCAGTACACCGACCCGCCCACGCCGCTGCCGTCCTCGCGGGGCGCGAGGAAGAGCGCGTAGCCGAAGCCCAGGGTCCAGAGGGACAGGAGCATGAGGAAGAAGGAGTGGTGCCGCCGGCGGGCGCGGAGCTCGAGGTACTGCGCGCGGAGCGAGGCCTCGAGGATGAGCAGGTTGAGGTAGATCATGGACGGGGAGGAGGGGGTGCTGCTGAGGGGGTCGCCCGGCTTGTTACTGGCGCTGGCGGCGGCGGCGGCGTTGGTGACGCCCGAGGTGGGCTGGGGTTCGACATTTTTGAGGTCTTGGCCTAGGGGCGCGCCTTTGACTATTGAGTCTAGAGGGTCGGCCATGGTGATGGTTTTGGAAGTGAGAGTAGGAGTGATGCGGCTCAGGTCAGGTGAGTGGATGTCGGAGCCGGATCCCGCGGCCGGGTTTGTTTGGGGACGTCGTCAGGCCAAGATGGCTGGATGTCAAGGCTCCGGGAATAGTGCGTGAGCCAAATGCATGAATCCTGGGGATGTGTAAATTGTGTGGTCGATCAGGTCTATCCAGTTTCGGATAGTGGTGGGTGTCCCGTGTCGCACTCGGTGAGCACACTGCAGGTGCTAGCGTTCTCGCCGGAGATAGGTACTGGAATTACCAGACTAAGACCAGATCAAATGAGTAATCCGAGTGCGAATAATCGATTTCGGGCACAGCAAAACGTTCTGGCCAGATCAGCGCGCGTCAATTGGTCCCAAAGTGAAGAACAGACGGAAAAGTGTCAACGTCATCGGAATTTGTCAGGTTGAATGTGTGGGACCTGGCAAAGAGCAAATGGGCCAGCGGGAAAGAGCGGAACGGGTCCCGGACAGACTTTAACTCCGAGCTCTTTCTTTTGCCCCTGTCAGCCAGTAAGGTTGCCGAGCTTCAGCACCTGGGGGAACTGGAAGGAAACACCCATCATTGGACCCGTGAATGCCGTGAATGCAAAATAGTTCACAACATTTAGACAGGTCGCCTTACGTATACCACTACCACTCACACATATGGCCTTGATAAGGGACAGGGTCCCATGTTCACCCTCTTTCCGGAATGATCAAGACTTCCTCTCTCGTTTCCATATCCGCCCTGCCGTCGAGACTGACGCTGGCAACAACAGCTGCACCGGGCGCATCGTCTGCTAAAATGTCCATGTCCACCGACGCCACCTCCGTTTCCTCTTCTTCCACACCCTCCCTCCCACCGTTCGGCCAACAGCCCATGCTGGCCTCACAACGAGCGAAGCTACAACAACAACAAACAGAAAAAGACGAGAAGATGGCACAGTCTGAGTCCAACGCCCGCCAGAGGAGCATGATGGGCTTCTTCCCCCTCGGCTACAAAGAAGCAGTACACCAATGGGTAGGGTTTTCCACACCAACCTCCCTCTTCTGCCCATCTGTCGCCATACTAACGCATTCACCAGTGGACATCCGTAACGCCCACCCAAGCAGAGCGCAACGTCCTAAACCTGATCCCCCACATTCGCGAAGCAACCACCTCGTCCCCGTCCCTGACGACTCTCGATGCCGCCGTTTCCGATCCCTTCGGCCAGCGCATCTGGCGGAGCACAATGGTCCCCCTGCCAGGCAAGAACCGCGCACTGAACGAATTCTCCGTCGAGCGCGTAGGCGAGGATGCAGACGAGACGCTGGTGATGCTGCACGGCTACGGCGCGGGACTGGGTTTCTTCTACCGCAACTACGAGCCCCTCAGCAGATCACCGGGGTGGAAGATCTACAGTCTCGACATGCTGGGTATGGGCAACAGCGCGCGGCCGCCGTTCAAAATACGCGCCAAGGATCCGCAGGGCAAGATCACCGAGGCGGAGAACTGGTTTATCGACGCACTGGAGGACTGGAGACAGGCGAGGAAGATCGAGAAGTTCACGCTCCTGGGCCACTCGCTAGGCGGTTACCTGGCCGTTTCCTACGCGTTGAAGTATCCGGGGCATCTGAACAAGCTCATCCTCGCCAGTCCGGCCGGTATCCCCGAGGACCCCTACGCCGTCAACGCAGCCATGCCAGAGCCGGAGGAGAGCTCGTTCCAGAACGAGTTCACGCAGGGGCAGGAGGGGATCGTCAACCCCGACGCGAACGAGAACACGGACACCCTCACCAAGGTCGGGTCGAACAACAAAGCCGCCGCCGCAAAGTCGGGGAGCGACCCGCCCAAACGGCCGATACCGGGCTGGCTCGTCTACCTGTGGGACGCGAACGTGTCGCCCTTCAGCCTGGTCAGGCTGGCGGGGCCCTTGGGACCGCGGTTTGTGAGCGGCTGGACGTCGAGGCGGTTCAACCACCTCCCCAGCAACGAGAGCCAGGTGCTGCACGATTACAGCTACAGTCTGTTTCGGCAGAAGGGGAGCGGGGAGTACGCTTTGCCGTATCTGCTTGCGCCGGGCGCGTTTGCGCGGAGTCCGGTGATTAACCGCATCGACCAGGTTGGGAGACAGACCATCCGCCCGGCAACAGAGGCGGAGCCAGCGTTACGAGAGACGGGTATACCCGTTGTGTTGATGTACGGTGAGAGCGACTGGATGGACGTCGGCGCCGGGTACGCCGCTGAGGAAAAGCTCAAGGCCAGAGTAGTAAAGGCTCTGTTGCACGGCACAGACGAGGAGAAGAGGAGGGAGAACGGCAGTGCCAAGGTCGTGGTCGTACGGAAGGCGGGTCATCATCTTTATCTTGATAACCCGGATGAGTTCAATGAGGCTGTGCTGAGGGAAATGAGAGAGACGAGGGAGTACCATAAACGACAGAAGGGGTCATGATGGCTGGCATGAAAGAGGATAGAGAGAAGATGGGGTTGCATTGGGATTTGGCGTTTGATGACGGGTATGAAAGGGGGGTGGTGATGGCTCTGGCTTGGTTGCCATTGGAGCCCGTGGGTTTGGTAGCGAGCGTGTTTTCGTCGCTCTGGGATTTTATGATAGATACAGATGGTGTTTACTAGCATGCATTATACACCATAGATTATTTTGCAGTGTTTATCAAGCATTCCTTGTTTCATATTTCAGTATCCTGAACACATTCTCCCATGTTCCTTAACTCATAGTTTAAAAGAGCCTGAAAGAAAGCCTTAAGCAAACGAATCTGATACAAAACTGCCCCTGACTTCGTGCCTTAGTTTTGCCCACCACTATCCCTACCACTGCTCCCCGTGGCGGCGCCTATAGCTGGCAAAAACCTCAGACTTCTGGGCCATAAACTCCGCCTGGGCATCAAGTGTTGAGACCGTCTTAGTTTCTCGATGAGGTTCTTGTCGAGCTTCTTGCAGTCCTTCTCCGTACCTCTCTGGCGCTCCATCCAATCGTCTCTGGGCTTATCAAGGCGATGAGGCCCGCCCAAGCACCTCCCTGATCTCCTCCTCGCCAGTGGCTGGCATCTAGAGCCACCGTCCGTCTCCCTGTCAAATACAGACCACCTGGCGGATGTCCCCCTACTGGAGCCGGTTTGAATTGCAGTCGCCGGCAACTGTAAGGAATCTGGAAGCATCCCAACGTGAGTGAGAAACAGACATGTGGCAAACAGCAAACATCTTAGCTAACAATTGTCATTGCTTCCTAATTGCAGGTGACTGCCGGATGTCCTTGGTATATAGAGTGCCTTTTCCCCTGCCGCTCACAAGGGTGTCATTGGCAACCGGCACAGAGGTCCTCGCGGCGCGTAGCGTCAGGGCAATGCGCAGTCGGCTTCGGTATCTATACTTTGGCTGACGGCACTGGGGCCATGATTCTCATGAACCCCGAGGAACATAAGGAACTGCATACGTTCCCTCTACAGTCCCGATGCTCGCCGACGGTGTCTACGAATGGGTTGATACCAGTCGTGGACTTGTTTAAGGTCCAAATTTGGGCGGATGAGGGTGAACCATGGCAATTGCACATGGTCCGGCTACCTTCCAGATGGTCCATGAGAAGTCAAGGGCTACCAATATATGACAGTACTGTCACGTACCTATCTGGATATCCCTCGGCTAGAGGACTGGGACTGCTGAGCCGTCAAGTACCACGTTGCCGGTGTTCTCGAGGCAGTAGCATCCGTTCCGATGCAGGTCAGAGCCAGATATTCCGGCTGGGCGAAGGTTAGAAGAGGAACTATACATGTCCTTCCAAGACGGAGTGAACTGCGGCCTTACTTTCAGAGAGAAGAACATCCAGTTCTTGACCTGCAGAGTGCTAAGCATACTGGGCGACCTTGCCATCGTCTCGGAGTGTCCGAGCCAGGTGTCAGATGCCGCGAGCAGGCCCATCCTCTGGTTTCCCAAGTTTATGGGCGAATATGTCTTGTGATGGGCGGTTCCGAATGATGGAGTTCCTCAACTACCGAGCCGCGTTCGAGAAACAAATGGTTACCAATGCTACAATGCAAACGTATCGCAACAACCAGACACTGCCGCTTCACGCAGTGCCAAACGCCCTGCCCACCATCATCGGAGCTGTGGCTAACGACAAGTTCGACCTACTCAAGGCCTTACACAGCAAGGGATTGCCTTGGACACACGGTACGGCACCAGTAGCTACGATCGATACGATCCGAGCTTATACTTCAAGTACCGGCGAAGCCGGATCGCAGGATTGCAACCAGATCGCGAGGGAGTGTTCTCGCAAGAGTTTATAGGCCCTGCACCTGACCATAGTCCTCCATCATGATCACATCGTCTCATGGCTCGTCAACGAGGAGGGAGTGCCACTGAATGAGCCTTGCGTTGGCCTTGCCAATGTTCTGTCACAGATCCAAAGCGTGGACTTCTGCTTCGGGGGAGGGACGCTCTTCGGTCGAGGCACAAACCCCCAGCAATTGAGGATACAATTATTGCATGGATTGGGTGTCAGGCCGGTCAGTTACAGGAGATCCAGCAACGTCACGAACCTGGACCGCCAGGACCGCCAGGGTGTGGAGGCGTCCTCAGACCAGGACGAGCGAGAATGCGGGCAACATTGGGCTCGCACCAGCTCTGTCGATCCCTCACCCAGCCGATAGGGTGCGCTTCTCCGTAATACATGACTCCACGTGGGCTACAACAACAGCTTCAACCACTTCATCATACGACCCCGGAGCCACCATCCAGGAATATGCACCCATCGGGAGCTTCCAAGAACCGTCCGACTCTGGTCCCGGAGCAGTTCCCCCCGTCATCTCATCGCTGGCATCACACCGCTCGTGTACAAGGGGAAGGAAAGAAGTGACAAGCAAGTTGTCCTTGGGATCGGCCGGCGACAAAACCTCGACATGTCGAACCTCTTCGACCTCTGGGGGCGCCAACAGCTATATGGTGAGGGAAGAAGAGTGGCAAGCAGCTAACAACAGATCACGACAAGTGAACCGAAAGGTAGCTTGAGTGAAGGAAGCGTGCGAAAGGAAACGCAATCTTGAATAGGTCGTCAAGATATGAGGGAGGTGGATATTATCAGGGTATCCAGGCGTGTCGGGGAATAACTTCAGCTTCCCATTGCAATACTATACCTAGACACACGAGCTCCAGGAACATCACGTCGTGGCAATCTTCGTATATGTGCTTTTGTGCTATTAGAGTGTAAAGTTGAAGTCGTGTTAAGCTTCGGTTCGAGACATCTATTTCCACAATGCATTACATAAGGTAAGCTATATGCCCCTGAACCGCACGGACCACTCGCAGTGCGTAACGTCAGCGCTGAGCCGGGAGCTCCTCCCAGCCTTCCGAAGCATCGCCGGCCATAATCCATTGTCAACATCACGAAAGTCTAACTTACAGCTTCACCACCCCAAGAATCCATTTCCTGCCCAGATCTATCGTCTCTCCCACCCATATCTCCACGGACCTCCCAATTGCCATTCCACAGCCCCCGCCATCCGATCAGGCACAACCCAAAGCACAACCACGACCATGGCGCCCCGGATAGAAGCCCAAGAAATCGAGACATACTGGAACATCTTCTCTACGCGGACAAATGGCGGCAAATACATGACCGGCGAGATGGCTGCGCCAGTCCTCAAAAACAGCGGGCTGCGGGACGACCAGCTCGAGCGCGTCTGGGACCTCGCGGATGTCGATAACGACGGCAACCTGGATTTCGAAGAGTTCTGCGTCGCGATGCGGGTGATATTCGATATTTTGAACGGGGTACGTTACAGCCTCTATGGCAAGGTCTGAGAGGGGAGGGGCTGTTGCTGACGTGTGGAGGGGAACACAGGAATACGCCGACGTGCCCACAACACTACCAGACTGGCTCGTGCCAGAGTCCAAAGCACATCTCGTCCAGGCCAACAGGGCGCTTACGGGAAAGGCGGTGCAGTTCGAGCAGGTGGAAGACGATGATGACTCTCCCGGGTTGAAAGACGGGTTCGACTGGTACATGAGCCCGGAGGACAAGTCGAAATACGAAGCGATCTACCAAGAGAACCGCGACATGCGCGGCGAGATAGACTGTACGCCTCTTTCTTGCGCTTCTCGCTCCCCCTTCTATCTTTTCCCAAGCTAACTTTTGTGTCAACTCAGTCTCCGCCCTAGAAGACCTCTACTCCTCCCTCGACGTGCCAGACACCGACATCCGGTCCGCCTGGAACCTGATCAACCCGTCCGCCCGCCCCTCCATCAACAAGGACGCCGCGCTCGCCTTCCTGCACATCCTCAACTACCGGCACGAGGGGTTCCGCATCCCGCGCACCGTGCCCGCCTCCCTCCGCGCCAGCTTCGAGCGGAACAACATCGACTACCAGCTCGACTCGTCCTCCACAAACAAATCCTCCCGCTGGGCGGTGAAGGCGGACGACGACACGGCCACGGGGCGCAAGGCCAAGTTCGGCGACCAGTACCTGACGCGGCTCGGCCGGACGGGCGTCAAGAGCACGGGCACGGACTTTAGCTCGTCCAAGAGCAGCGACGCCGAGTGGGAGGAGGTGCGGCTGAAGAAGCAGCTCGCCGAGCTGGAGGACAAGATCAGCCGCGTCGAGGAACACGCGCAGCTGCGGCGGGGCGGGAAGAGGGACTCGAAACCGGCGCTGGTGAAGAGGGAGCTGGAGCAGCTGCTGGATTACAAGCGGAAGGAGCTGAGGGATCTGGAGGAGGGGAAGGGCAAGGCGGCGCAGGGGCAAAGCTTGAAGGGCGTGGCGGATGATTTGGCTACCGTCAAGGAGCAGGTCGAGGGGTTGGAGGGGCATTTGAGGTCAAGGCAGGCGGTGCTCGAGGGGCTGAGGAGGGAGATTGAGGAGGAGAAGGCGGGGAGGTAGTGCGAAGTGCCTTTTAAGGGGTTATCGACGTGGTGCTGTAGTAGTCCAGGAGTCAAGGGCTGACGTTGGTAGACAGCGGCTAATGAAGTGTTACGGACTATGATGATCGGTCGAAGTCGAAAGGCACAAGTGGGAGCCTACAAAGGTCGTCGAATAGCAAAAACAGGGTATTGACGCACTCAAACTCTCTCCACCTTCACCACATCCAGTCTTCAAGCGACACTCCCATCAACATACCCGCCCATATAGTTCAGCCCCAGGGTCTTCCCCTTCCCCATCCAAGCCATGTAAGACAGCATAGGCACCACGCCCATCCGGCCAGCCCCCCTGCTCCGCCCCGTCGCGCAGGTGAAGATGTCAAACGGCATGCCCTTGACCACAGTGGGCTGCTTCCCCTTCAGCACAGCAGCAACGTTCCTCGCCACGCCGCCGGCCTATTATCCATCATTAGCTTCCCCTCCTCCACCATGTCACAGTACGAGGGGTAGGTTGGTTAAACTCACCTGCTTCTGCGTAATCAAAAACCCACACCTCGGCCGTCCCACCACATCACCAGCAGCCCAGACCCCCTCGGCGCCCTTCACAGCGTGCGTCTCATCCACCACCACCCACCCTCCCTCCCCCTTAAACTTCCCGTCCACAAACTCGCTGTTGGGGCTCAGCCCCATGGTAGGCAGATATAAATCGGTAACCACCTTCTCCCCCCCTGCCAACACCACCTCCGTCTTCCCTCCTTCAACCTCTTTCACGCTCTCGACCTTCGCCCCCGTCCGGATCTGCACGCCGAGCTTCTTCAGCTCTGCGCGCGTAGCGGCCGCGATCTGGTCGCCCTTGAGGATATCCTCATCCGCAGAGAGTAGGATCACTTCCTTGCGCGTCTGGCGCTGCGGATTGTCGAACGCGATCTCGCCCGCCGCCTCGCACCCCGTCGCGCCCGCGCCCGCGACGACGACGTGCTCCGCCTTTGCCACGCGCGCGGCCACGTCGTGCAGTAAGTCGCGGACCTCCTCGAACGTACCGTCCGCCTTCCACGGCATGGCGTGCCCGTCGGTCCTGCCGTTGCCTGCGCCGGTTGCGATAACCAGCTGGTCGTAGCTAATCGTACGATCGTTATCGACGGTGACCGTCTTGGCGGTAAAATCCGAGCCGGTGGCGGCGCCGACGACGAGCTCGTACGAGTCCGGCGGGTAGCGGGAGAGGATTTTCGATACGGGGCAGAAGAGCTGCTCGTCGGTGAGGTGCGCTTCCGAGACGATGGCGCGGACGGAGGCCATGTTCCAGTAGAAGTTGCTGTTCTTCGTCACGAGGACGACCTTGGTGTCCGGCGTGGGCGGGGATTTGAGGAGGGAGTGGGCGATGTGGAGGGCGGCGTAGGAGCCGCCTAGGATGAGGACTGTTTTTGTCATGATGAGAGTGGTGGTGGTGGTGGTGGTGGTGAAGGCGAGAGCTGATGAGGACGAGGTTGAGGCGATTGTGATGGGATGGGGATGTGGATGAGAGCTGTCGAGATATAATAGCTTCCAGGTATAATAAGCTTTGAGTAAGCCGTAATGTCCTTCTGGGGATGTCCGGCTTTAAGATGTAACGCCTCTGTGGTCAAGGTGATGGAGATATCCGGACTGATGGGTTGTGTAAGAATGAGAGTAAGTACTCGAGGTGGTCGGAGTGTTTCACAGCAACTATCGTGAAAGGGATCGACGCATGAAACAGCTCCCAAAGTTATGAGACAGAAACAACCTCCGGTAACACAGCAGGAATTACAAACACAAGACTTTATATGTAAGTCCGTAGGATGCTCGCTCTAACTCAGGACTTGCTGTCGATAACTTGACGTTAATGCAAGACAGACACGATTCACGGCACGGAACCACAGACGCCCGATGCTGCCGGTGCAGACGCGCACCCAAGCAAATCGGGACCGAATCCTTGAAACGTAGCCAGGAATGGACATGTAAGTTTCCGGTCAGCAGGAAGAAGGCTAAGACTTCGAGGCAGCTCGTAAGCTTGGTATTGCAACTGGTTGGAGTTACGAGGTAGGTCTTATTCCCATACAAATACCTTATCAGGGAAGGGGATAGTACGTAGCGCCCATGGAGTCAAAAGGGGCTATCGGCCGGTAGGGTAACCTGGAAAGTGAAAGCTGATGTTCGCAAATAAGAGATCGGACTTGTATGGACTGGAAGTGATCCTCCGCCTGCTTTACACCACGCTTTGAACTGGGGAATATATCACGTGTAACCCGTTCTTGTTCCTGCTTTCACGATCGTAGTTCATCCTGCACGTGTGAGCCGTACCTGCCATTAAAGGCATACGCACCTGCCACCTTGACCATCAATAGCGTTGACCGCTCCGAGTCCCACCTCGCATGCCCAATGCCAGCAAATTTGTGGAGTAAGCGATGTCATTGGACCTCGACCCCCACATCCCCGCCAAATCTGTCTGCCCCTCATCCTCAACAACTTGACTTGGCCGCGGTAAGCTCCTCTGAACTGCAACAAACACCAAGCTTCACCTTAACCCTCCTTACCATCGAACTTACCACCATTAAACTTCCAACAACAAAGCTCGAACACCCTACACTCCCCTCCAAAAACACCAACCATGTCCGCCCCCCACAGCGAAGCCTTCGAGAAGGCCGTCCAGGACAGCAAGAAGCTCACCTCCAAGCCTAGCAACGACGATTTGCTGCAGCTTTACGGTAAGCTCTCCCACGACACCGTGTAGAGCTCACGTTAGCTGTTATGGTGCGCAAACAAGAAAGAGGACGGTGACTAACGCAGTGTGTTCGCACAGCTCTCTACAAGGTCGCTACCGGCGAGGACATCTCCAAGGCCCCTGCGCCGGGCATGTTCGACCTGAAGGTGTGTTATTTGCCCCTTTTTACCCTTGCCCGCCCTCTCGCCCCTCTGCACAACCTCTACCTTCATCTCCCATCTCCTCCCTTTTACACTACCCCATACAAACACCGTATACAATGCGACACAGGTTACTGATATTCGGGTGGTACACAGGGCAAGGCAAAGAAGGCCGCCTGGCAAAAGATCGCCGACGAGGGCATCTCCGCCGAGGAGGCGCAGGCCAAGTACGTCACCTTGGTCGAGGGCATGAAGGAGACGTACGGATACGACGAGAGCAAGGAGCCCGAGGCCGTGGGCGCATGAAATCGATCCTATACCCAGGAGCAGAGCAGAGCAGAATACACACCTAAATGAAGAATCACTTTTGAGCCACACTCCGCTCGCTCGCTACGCTGACCGTCGATACTGCTCGGTTGCTCTTGTTAAGAATTTGGTGACTGGAAAGATATATATGCTCCCTGGCCTGCCTGGTAAGGAGAACCAACATGGCCTGTGCCGTGCTGATGCTCCGACCCTTATTCCCACCCACCCCAAACCTGCCCCTTCCAATCCGGCTCGCTGTAGTTCGCCGTCGCGACCCACGGCTTCTCCGCCCGCCCGTAAGGTTGTAGCGGGAGGTTATACGGTATCCTCAAGCCCACCACAGCCCGCCCCTCCCGTACCTCACCCTCGACCTCTTCAACATCCGGCTCATCCCTGCGAAAGGTAGGCACCATCACCGCCCCCTCTCCGTACAGCGCCGGCCAAACCAGCACCCCTATCTCGTAGGACGATATTCTCACCTCCCCCGACTTGGCGTTCACCGCCTCGCCCCAGGCTTGCTTGGATAAGTTGGCCGACGTCACAAGGGCCCAGTCGATTGATTTCTGTCCGTAGCGGATGTAAGTCTTGATATGCGGCGCCGCTCTCTGGCGGCCGGCGTCTTGCACCACGGTATCTTTCGGGAGCTCCGCTCCTTCGGGCGAGTCGTTAGCCCAGTGACAAAAGCTGGGACGGAGGTAGGCGAGCTGTTTAACCTGCTGAGCAGACTGGATCTTCGTATGAATCGATGCCCCTGCCGTATAGCCGTCTAGTGAGCGACGGATTTCATCCGGGGTGGGGAAGACGACTTTGAAGCTCGGTTTGAGGCTTGCGCCACCAGCCAGAGGCTTGTGCGAGCCGAGGGCGCCGAAGAACGTGTCTCTCAGCCAGGTCGGTGCCGGACCTAGCGTTGCGATGGAGGAAATCTGCACCACAATCTCTGCTGCACCGTCTTGTACCGGCACGGCGCGGAGGGCTTCCTTGACCGCCTTCCAGCCCCAGCGCGTGGGCGAGTCGTCCCAGATGTTGTGCCTCCCCGGCAGGCTGGCGATGAGAGCCCCTCGGACGGCCGAGAAGTCGTGCTTGGATAGGGCGTCGATGATGGGCTGGCAGACGCGGCGGCGGCGGCTCTCGTAGACGCGGAGGTAGTTGAGCAGGTCGGCCTTGAATTTGCCGCCGCTGCCTGTGGTGGCGGTGTGGTCGCCTTGATCGGAGTTGTTATTTGGGAGGAGGGGGAGCAGAGGTGAGCGCCAGACTGCTTGCGTCATGTTGGTCCAGTCGCGGTGGATCATGTTGGCTGTGTGGATGATTACCTGGGCTGTATCGTCGTGTCGTAGCAAGAGGAGCATCTTGGAGTGGTGGGTGCCGAACATCTCGGGTAGATATGCCTCGTGGAGGGACACATTGTTGAATCCCTTGACTTCTTCCTCGAGTTGTAGACGGTTACCGTCGTCCCTTTTCCAGAAGCCGTGAATAAGATGGACCTTGACTATGTTACGGACGTGTGGGTCGAAAGCGCTCATCAGGAAGGGGATGTCGTGGAGGTAGTTGAAGTTCCAGCATTCTGATATCAGGGGGTCCCCTAGCAGGTCCTGGAGCGCGACTGTGTCGACATTGGATACCGGCGGCAGGTCGCGGATCTTGGTGAGCTGGAAGGGCGATCTAAATATCTTTCTGTTCGGTGACTCTGTCGTCGGTGGCGTACCCAGCGCGGCGGTCTCTTGCTCTGTCCTTGCCGCTATCTGTTCCTCCCTATCTGACCCAGACTCCGTCTCAGACCCTGATTCAGACGCCGTGTCAATTTCCTCCTCCGCTGGCGTGACTGACGGTCGAATCCTCTTTGAAGGAGGAGGGCTGACCCGGGTTGTGAGCGAGAATGGTGATTCGCGCCCGGATTCTGAAGCAGCTACGTCATTGTCGAGACGAGGGCGTTTTGATGGTCTCTCCATTCTGAATGGTTGAGCCCGTAAGGTAGATAGAGATCGGCCACAGCCGTGGCAAAAGGGAGGTTGGCCCGAATAGGCGTGATACGTGGTGTATTACATTGCAGGACTGAGATGATGTGAGGCCATGAGATTGAGGGAGGGCAGAAACCGAGACAATGGAAGAAAACGCCGCTCTGAGATGGAAATCCAGCCTACGAAGGAAACGTCCTCCCGGTTTGCTCTTTTCTCAGCTCGGATTTTTGCAAATGCGAGTTGGATTCAACGAAACCTGAGACTGCCTGGGTGTAGTTGTTCTGGTCTCCATGAAATGGTTGAACTGGTTAGGCTTATAGGGTAGCCCTTCAAACTGTGCTGATAGTATTAGGTAAGCCGGTACCGAAGAAGCGAGCCAAGCATCCGAACTTTTAGCGACCACTAGACCCGCTGACATCCAATCACGGACAGCCAATGGTTATCCAAACCTGACACGGTGCAGTTGCCTCCTGAGTCCAGTCCTGACTTCACAAGCATCCTCTGGAATTAAAGCCCGTGACGGTTGACGAAGGGCATTTCTGAACCGCCATAACTTTGCACAACCTGACGTTCTCTACCCTATCGCCGTATCACAAGAACGAGAGCCTTACTGCCATACTCTCTGCCCTTCCTTCCGACGATAAAACAACCCCGGCCAATTGCTCCACGACGGCCGTACCACTATCGCTTCCTCCGCCTTGGACTCGCCCTTTATCGACCCCTTTCGCTCCGGCGCCACGCGCTGCATGCTGTTCGATTGGAGGCCGACCTCCTCCATGTTGGAAAGTCCGCGGGCTTAACTCGTCGCAATCATGCGGTTCTCACCGTTCGCACTACTCTTCGGGGCGGCCACCATAGCCGCCGCCGCCGCCGCGTCAGCTGAGGATGCGGAAACACAAGAAAACACATACTTCAACGGCAAGAAGGTGCCACCAATGCTGGAACTAACAGAGAGCAATTGGGAAAAGGAAATAAACGCCTCCAAGTGGTTGCTGGTCAAGCACTACAGGTAAGAGCCCGGTTTCTCCGACAAGGGGCGGCGAAGAGACCTTGCTTGACGAATGCTGACACTCGTTCAACACAGCCCATGGTGCCATCACTGCCAGGCCTACGCGCCTACATACCAGACTCTTTACGAGTACTACTACACTTCTACGCCCGAGGGAAGCGGCAACGAGAATGCCGACTTTACAAAATTCTACGACTTCCGATTCGCGTCAATCAACTGCGTGGCGTGGGCAGACCTATGCGAAAAGAACGGCGTGACCGCGTTCCCGCAAACGATTTTATTTAAGGACGGCAAGCAGGAGGGAGAAGTCATGAAGGGCGTCAAGGATCTGCCTACCGTTAGCAAGATCGTCGAGGACGCGCTAGAAAAGACCAAGCCAGGGACGCGGCCCAGGAGTCTCGACCTCCCGAAACCCGGCGACACCGATTCCGTGGCATTCAAAGAGGCTCACACTCTCAGCAGCCAGAAGGATGGCAAAGTCAAGGCGGATCCCTCGCTCAAAGCCAAAGCCGCCGCCCCGAGCAAGACGCCCGCCGTCAACAATGCCCTCAACAAGTCCGCTGCGAAGAAACCGAAGAAGCCGACCGCCACCCCCAATCCGGAGGGTAAGTCCGTAGTTCTCAATGCGGACAACTTCCAGACAAAGGTCACCATGACGCAAGATCCCTGGTTCATCAAGTTCTACGCCCCATGGTGCCACCACTGCCAGGCCATGGCGCCCAACTGGGAGCAGCTGGCCAAGGAGATGAAGGGCAAGCTCAACGTCGGTGAGGTTAACTGTGACGCCAATGCGCGTCTCTGCAAGGACGCCAAGCTGAGGGGCTACCCGACGATTCTGTTTTTCAAAGGCGGCGAGCGGGTCGAGTACGAGGGACTGCGGGGGCTGGGCGACTTTGTGCAATACGCCGAGAAGGCCATTGATATCGCCGGTGGCGTTCAAGATGTCGATGCTGTCTCGCTCAAGGAGCTCGAGGAGAAGGAGGAGGTCATCTTCATCTACTTTTACGATGCTGCCACCGCTTCCGAGGACTTCCTTGCCCTCGAGCGTCTGCCCATGAGCCTCATCGGCCGTGGCAAGCTAGTCAAGACGCAAGACGAGGAGCTGAGCAAGCGCTTCAAGATCACCACCTGGCCCAGACTTCTCGTCGCGCGCGAGGGACGGCCGACTTACTATGCCCCGCTCACACCGCGTGAGATGCGCGACACCCACCAAGTCCTCCGCTGGATGCGATCCGTCTGGCTCCCCATCGTGCCCGAACTGACAGCCTCCAACGCCCGCGAGATCATGGACGGCAAGATCGTCGTTCTCGGCATCCTGAACCGCGAGGACCAGGACCATTTCATGCAGTCCAAGCGGGAGATGAAGAGCGCGGCCAACGAGTGGATGGACAAGCAGATCCAACTCTTCCAGCTCGAGCGGCAGGAGCTGCGCGACGCCAAGCAGCTGCGCATCGAGGAGGCCGAGGACCGCAACGACCAGCGGGCGCTGCGGGCGGCCAAGGCGATCCGGATCAACATGGACAAGAGCGACCACAAGGAGGTGGTGTTCGCCTGGTGCGACGGCGTGTTCTGGCAGAGGTGGGTGCGGACGACGTACGGGATTGACGTCAAGGATGGGGAGAGGGTTATCATCAACGATGAGGATGTAAGTCATTTTCACGCTTCACAGTTGCACAGCAGCAGTCACTAACAACCACGCAGAACCGCCGCTACTGGGACCAGACCATAACAGGGAACTACATCATCCCGTCCCGCACGTCGATCCTCGAGACGCTCAACAAGATCACCGCCTCGCCGCCCAAGATCAAGCCCAAGCTGACCATCTCGAGCTTCGAGAAGATCTTCTTCGACATCCGCATGACCTTCACGGAGCACCCGTTCCTGAGCACGGGGTGCATTCTCGGCATAGGGCTGGGTCTCGCCTCGTGGTTCCGGGGCCGGCTGAGGCGGACGAGGGGCGGGCACTTCCGCATCGGCGAGGAGCTGGGGAGGGAGTTCAAGGCGCCTTTGCTGGGGGGCAGTAATAGTAATGGGAAGGTTGACTGAGCGGGCGAAACAAAAAGGAGGAATGGGTAGGGCTCACGGGAGGTGTGGGGGAGAGGCTGTACTTGGGCTGCGTATAAAACCGTTTGTTTGTATATTATTGGACGGGGTGGTTCCTGAAAGCTGCTCTACTCTTCTTCACCTTGGGAAGCGATGGCACGAGAGGAGGAACGGAGACAGCTGGGATGAGGCACCAGCCAGGTACTAATAACGGTGGTTTCTGCTGGTGTGGTTGTTTCATTTGTGGTTTTTTCTGTTGCTCTGGACTCGGGTTGGCATACAGGAGTTCAGTTCGGTATTTGAATACAACGCACATCCTATCGGACCCTTCATGTTCTTTTTGTCTGCTGTCTTCCAATCCACCCAAGCCCTAGGTATGTGGCAACCGTCCAGGGCTCGACGACACGACAATCGACTTGTTACCGTACTTCCTTATGTACTTACTTACTATAAGTACTAGTGTACTTCAGGCCTCGCGAAGTATTCCGCTCATCCAAACGCCCCCAGATGTTGTAGGAATGGCTATTAGCAAGTGCTATACTATGGTATAAATGATTTGCGACCAATAATGCGGCTTTTTCCTTTCACAGCTTGCTCGCCTACCTTAGCCGAGCGTAGATACCCGTCCTGAATGCTTCAACATCAAACATCTCGATCTTGGTTATCTCACCTACATGCAATGCGAAGCTTTCGATCCCTTCCAAGTTCCACGAGAGAAAAGGGGTTAAAAAAAGACCCAGCCTACCAATCTTTTATTCCGCCTGGTAGCTACAGTACCACCCTCACGAGTATTTGGTTTAATCATACGCCTGTCTCTATCAGGGTCCGAATTGGTTGATCCCGGATCGAACGACGGCCTCTGCTTGAGTCAAGGTCTGTGTCTGGGTGGACCAGCCAGTTATTACCCAACTGTACCGCCGGCGGATATCAACCTGACCTGGGTTATCTTGCTTTATCAACTGCCTGCCTGTCTGTCTGTTTGAGCTCAGGCGAATGCGGTGTGGAGAGAGAGTCTAATGTGAAGTAAAGCGAGGAGGTGAATTGTCTCAGCACACAGGTGCATAACCCCCCCCCCCCCCCCCCCCCCCCCATCCGTCCCTAACCAGTCAAGTAATCCCTACACCGCCTCAACGGCTCAATCACCTTGGCCAGCATGTCCTGCCTCCACCTCTCCGGCAGCGACGACACGGCGCTGCGGTTGCCGCCCAGACACCACCCGACCGCCTCGGCGTAGTCGGACCCGGCCTCCTCGCCGACGTGGCACTGCCAGTCGCGCGCGGCCATGACGTCGAAGACGGCCCTTTCCCTCTCGTTTTGGCCGGGAGGCCATCTTTGTCTGTGGGGTTGCTGGTCGAGGGTGCCCTTGCCGAAGCACAGTTCTAGGAGGATTATGCCGAGGTTGTCTAGGGCGTCTGTGAAGGGAGGAGGAGGTGGGGGCTGTTGGTTGAGAGGGTCAGGGGGAGTGGAAGTGGCTGGTGTCGGGAGGGGGAGGTGGCGGGTGATGTGCGGTTGGTCGAGGAGGAAGATGTTGGGGTTGTCCGGGTCGCTGGGGAAGCTGACGTCTTTCCGGTCGAAGGATGTCGGCAGCCAGGGCGATTCGAGGAGCTGGAGGAAGGAGGAGGCGAGGATTAGGGAGATGGTGTATCGCTGGGTGCGAGTTGGCTGCGGCTGGACTTCGCCTTTCAGTATCTCGGCTAGGGAGATGGATGGCGCTGCCTTGGCTTGTTGCCGGTTGATTGTGTAGACGTAGTAGTGGCGGTCTTCGTCTGGGAGGAAACCGCAGCATGAGCCTGCCGGTTGCTCTAGGGCTGTGCAGAGATTTGTTATCGGTTGGGTTATGCTGGTCCCGATATTGGCGAATGTGATGCTTATGTTTGGAAGGGGTCTGGGGAATATGTTAGCCGGGTGTTGTTCCCCTGATGTTTGCGCGGGGGGTGGGAATGGCTTACTTTGGAAGTGTGATGCTTGTTGTTGTAGTACTGCTTTTACCCTTGAGTGCAGACTTAAAAGGGGCATTCGCCCCTTGCCTGGCCTGGCGGATGGGGATGTTGTCGACGAGGCTCAGGGACTGTTGTATGTTCGTCCGCATCACGTCATCGCCTTCTGCTATCCTCGTCTTGCATATCTCCCACTGTGACGACGGAGATAGTTTGGTGAACATGATCTGGACCTCGAACCTTTTGCTCGTCCGGTGCTGGAGGAGAAGCCTGGCCTCATGGTGCGGACACTGACACTTCCAGACCGCAGACAGTGCTTTCCAGACTTTCCGGGCTTGGATCCAGAATTTGCATATGGTAACATCTATGGCTGCCGCCCTCGTGGCTACGAGTCTTGCCTGAACGAGCTGCGCGTCCTTGTCGCTCGAGTCCAGCAGCTTCTCCAGAGTATCGTTCCGGTTACAAAGTTCGTTGAACAGACGCTCACGGACGGTCGCGCCATTGCTAAACTTCAACCGATAGCGCTGGAATGACCTGCCATCCTTATTCAAAATGGATTTGAGACCTGCTGTAGAAGTCGAAGGTCGCTAGAAAGGGGGTTCAGCAGCTACTTAGTAAGTAGGTATGGGTCGATCACACTTACAGGGACTTTGATCATGTCCTGGACCGCTTCTGAGCCCACGGCCAACTCGCGGTTGATGTCTTCCATGACCTGCTGTAGTCCCATGATGCAACTCATGTACAAGGGAAAGGAGTCTTGGAGCCGCCTCTCTAGCAATTCGGCAACGGCCTGTTCTTTCCAGCTTGGCCCGCCAGGGTCCGCGAGCAGGATAGCAACCTTGTCGTCGTCGACTATCAGGGGTAGCAGGAGTTGTCTCAAGTGCCTTGTGAATGTCAACTGGTGGATTTTCAGACTGTCGAACGCCTTCTTGTATTCGAGCCGGATCTGAAAGAATAATCCCAACCGGGTCGCTACCTCACGATACCTCTCGAGAGCGCTGATGGCAATAGGAAAAGCCCCAAGGACGATACCTGCTACTTCGAATCCGGACATGGTTGAAGCCAGGCATATCACGACGTTCTTGGTGTCCGAAAAATGTATGTTCAGCTCAGTTAAGACCGGGCTGCCTCCTGCACCACGTCGAAATATCTGGACGCTCGCCAGAGCCTCGTCTGTTCGGGATTACCAATACACGTGATCTTGAACGAGGGGTTTAGCCCGAGGTTGGGTAACACTGCAGGTCCGATCATCCTTGCCAAAAGGTCCTGGTATCTGGGAGAAGAATACCGTCAGGCACCTCTGATGAGGACGCGGTAGGCCATCGCCAAACTGACATCATATCAACTATGGCAGATGTGAAGGGGACGCCAACTATTTCCGATAAGACACGCGATGTTCAACGACACTTCTTGGATCTGACGTCTCTCATGAGCGGTGAGCATCAAGACGTGGGTGTCTCAGCCTCAGCCGTCACAGACGCCTCAGAGAGATTCGCATTATGGGCCGGCAATTTGGGGGCGATGCGAGCCCCGTCGGCGTCGATGTCGCTGGACTCCAGACTCTCGGGGGCAGAAGAAATCCATCATCACATATGCCAACAGCTAGACGAGCTTGTTGAAGTGACAGAGAATCGTATGTAGCAACCTTTTGCGGGAACAGGGACCGCCGTGACCTCTTCCTCACAAGACTACAGTGACCGACATCATCCGGGGTACAGCTCCAATCGGGGTATCGGCAGCCAGCATGGCGTTGTTCCTGATGACGGCGTCACAGACGACTCTCAGCCCCCTGTGCCTCTCCAAGGCGAGCCCTCAAACGAGGCTCATATGATCATCCAGGTCATCTCGGAGTGCATCACCTCGCTATTCCGTCTAGGCATCCTTGTTCGGAAATCTACTCACCGTGACCGATTCAAACGAGCGCTTCAGGTGTCCGACGATGCCTTCCCATCCATGTTCGACGTCGACTATGTCCGGCAAAAGCACCCCAAGATCACCAAGGACTGGCTTGTAACGCGCCTGGGCGGTGGCATTGCTAAGCGGAGACAGTTCATCAAGTACTGCCGGGACCACAGAACGCGTCTCGGGGTGGACGATGAGAACCAAACACTGGATGCCGGAACCGGGACCGAGCGTCTTTCCAGCAAGGCAACCACGTTCCTCCCGGGAACAGCACAACCCCTGGAGGTGGAAGACGATGTAGTGTCATTCGTGAGCGCATCAACCATGGCCGAGTCTCTGCAGAGTCTCAAGCTACCGCAACTAGCCGACCTGTCGACGGACAACCAGCCGTTTGAATGCCCGATTTGCTTCACACTTCAGTCCTTTCGAACCGAGAAATCGTGGCGGTGAGCAAGTAAACTCGATCATATTGAAGCGTACACACTGACGTTGTGACCGACTAGAATCCATGCCTTCCGCGACCTGAAAGCATACGTCTGCACCATAGGGCAAGGAGAATGCGACGACGAGTTCTTCGGAGATCGAGACTCCTGGTTCGAGCACGAATTGAAGGAGCACCGCGCCGGGTACAAGTGCAGCCTATGCCAACTCGGACCCCTTGCATCGAAGGATATACGCTGGCACATCCAGGCATCCCACGGGCCATTTCCCGACGACCAACTAAAAATGCTGCAAGATGATGGGCGGGAAGCCGTGACGAAGTTCCAGGCCCAGGACTGCCCCTTCTGTGATGACTGGAGCCACAATCTCAGCAAAAGGGCCAACAACATCAGAACCAACTCCGAAGGCACGCCAGATGTGGTGGTTAGTGCAGGCCGTTTCAAAAGACACGTGGCCACCCATCAGGAACAGCTCGCCATCTTTGCGCTTCCCCGAGCACCCGAGGCGGACGGCACTCCGGCGTCGGGATCAGTTGCAGCACGCTCAAACTCCCGTGCTTCCAGCCTGGCGGATTTCGATGATGATGAACAGGGAGAAGAACAGCTTGAGAGATCCGTGGGATCCGTTGACAATGCTGACCTCCGTGATACAACACACCCAATGGATGTTTCTGAAGCAGAAGGTCATGGCCGGGCCTATATTTCTGGCTTCGCCTGGCTTCGAAAACATCGACTAAAAAGGAGCACTTCGCACTCCCCACCATCTGGCCTTGGCAACGAATTGTCCGGAGAACATGTTGAAACCCAAGAGGGCGATATTTCTCCTCCAGATGAACCGGTTACTGGTGATCGCGCCGCCGCCGACGACATCAGCGAACGCGGAATCACTCGAGACGACGAAAACAAACTATCCCACGTCGACTCCAGCGAGCAGCCCCGGGGCAGTCGGAACCCAGGACCGTCAACACAACCAGCGGGCCAAGGGGCCGACAGCTGGGCCGCTCGTGGATACGAATTCACCGGCCCGGCCGACCTCGCTCGCCACGATCTTGTGTCCAGAGGCCAGTCGCACATAGACTCCCCGCAACCTAAGATCCACCTCAGCGACGGGGTCGTCATCCGACCACTCGATCGCTACCGGCAGCCAGGGGCACGGAATCGTTCTCCCGTGGGGTATGCCAACCCGGAACGCGCCTCCGTCCCGATACGCCCGTCCTATGCTCGTCCTTATCCTTACAGAGGAGAAGAAGACCGTGCAGTCATCGTTGTTACCAACGAAAACGCACGACCTGCACCTATATATCCTTTCTCCCGGGGCCGGAGCCCGCCCCGGAAAGAGGAGCGCACATCACCCATGGAAGGTCATGAGATCCCTCCCACGCCCACGGAGTTGCACGAGCACGCCGCCAAAAGCATATTGCGTCCCAAAGACGTAGAGACCGAGGCGGCCCTCCCGCCGGGCGCGAGGTGGACTAAGATCGCCAGGAGGCTGGTCAGCCCGGACGCCCTGACCATTGGACGCGAGCGGTTTGAGGTCCGCGACGACTTCGTCACCGTGTTGAGGGTGCTGAGTAGGGAGGAGATACAGGCGTATTCGGTTGCAACGGCTCAGTTACGCGGTTAGTTTCACACCCATTCCCAACACGAGGGGTCTTTCGAATTTGGACGTTGACTAGGTACTAACTAACCAAAACAGAGCGCCGTCAAGCCCAGTCTGATACGGAGGAGGAGGCCGCTTCGGCGTCTAGGGAAGACTGGGTTAGGGACCGGGATAGGGACCGGGAGAGGGACCGAGATAAGGACAGAGATAGAGACCGGGATAGAGACCGGCTTAGGGAGCGAGAGAGGAGTCCAGATAAAGGCCGAGGATGGGACCGAAATAGGGACGACCGAGTTACAGCCCGAGATAGAGACCGATATGATGACCGAGGTGGAGACGTAAGGACGCGAAGGAGGTATCGCTCGCAATAGGCCGGCCGCCTGCCTGCTTCGCCGCTATCAACAGAGCCCCTATCTTCTCAGCAGAATCCTACAGCGAACAAATCAACGCTTCCCAATCCCTCTGCCCCTCTCTTCTCACCATCTTACTCAGACAAACTCTAAGTATAAAGCTCATCAGTAAGCCCATTAAAACTAATGCCCTCCTTCGCCAGATCCTCCACCTCGACCAAGAACTCAAGCGGCATCTCAACCAGCGTGCCCCTAACCCTGCTCAGCCACTCCTTCACCTCCCCCACGCCGCCGGAGACAAACTCCTCCTTGACCACGTGTCCGCAGTCCACCCTCCCCTCAGCCCTCTGCTTCTCCTCCTCCCCCTTCTCCGTGCCGGGGGTGATGAAGTGCCTGCCGAAGAACTCGTCGTACTGCTCCCAGTTCCGCGCGGCGTCGTTGGGGACGGGGTGGAAGACTTTGGAGAACACCTCCGTGTTCGTCCTCGCCGTGTCGCGCCAGAGGGAGAGGAATTGCGGGGAAAGGGGGTCTGCGACGAGGAGGTCGGGCTCGGAGCCCCAGTCGTAGTGGTTGGGGGATGCGGGAGAGACGGGCGTCCAGTTGGGGTCGAACCCGTCTGCGGGTTTGTGCGGGAGGAGACCGAGGTGCTTGCGGAAGAGCTGGCGGCGGAGGGAGGTGGCGAACCCGGAGGCGGTAAAAGGCTGGCCGGCCATGGTGGTTGCGACGGGCGTGGGGTCTTCTATGACGACCGCGATCTCGGAGTCGTGGTCGCCCAGTTGGGAGCGGTCGTTGAGGTTCGCGCTGCCGCAGATGACGAGGCGGTCGTCTGCTATGAGGACTTTGGAGTGGATGTACAGTTCCTCCGAGACGAATGCGTCGAGTTCGGACTCGGGCGAGCCGGACCAGGGTGCCGACCGGATGTCGGGCCCGTTGAGCATGTAGCATGCTGCTACAGAATCCCAGCTTGAATCTGACTGGTGAGAGGCCGCGGATTGGTACGCGTTGTAGTCGTCTTGCCGACCGGAGTACCCGTTGCCGTAGGTCTCCTGCTCCACGCGGTCGTCGAACTCGCGCCTAGCGGACTCGTACGACACGCCCGCCTCTCTCTCCGCTGATGCCATGGTCGACGAAAGATTGAGCCGGTCGTAGTTCCGCAGGTTGTAGAAGTTGATGTACTCCCTCGGCTCTTCGATACCCGCAGCGTGGAGGGACTCGAAGATGCTGTGCCCGCCGCGACAGATGCTGTTGTACTGGAACTCCATGATCGCCCTCGTGCCCAGGGCGCCGTCCGACTTCAGGTCGCCCGCGAAGGCGGGCACGGCGGGCATGAGGACGATCACCTGGAAGGGCTCCCCCGCGTCGTGGGCGCGGACGATGCGGTCTACGATCGCGCGGCCGATGAGGTTGGTTATGGGTTTCTGGGCTTCCGAGGTGGCGGTGATGAAGAACTGGTTCTCTATGTAGACGAAGTGCTGCGCGTTGGTGATGGCGGAGATGTAGGCGTTGGAGATAGAGTGCTCGGTTGTGTGACCGGCGGACCAGCGGGAGGCGCTGGAGCGGTTAGTACGAGAACGATGGGTGGAAGAGGGAGCACATACCTTTTCGTTAGCTGGATGTTTGATACACCGCTGTTTTGGTCTTGGAAGTCCCGCTGCTCGCCGTACTCGTCGTCGCGCCTCATCACGTGCCGCATGCCGTGTTGGAACCCCTGATGGGCTTCGTGGAACATGTCACCACTCGCCTGCTCTCGAGGTTTGGCAGACTCCAGGAGGGAGTACTTATTCTCCTCCCTGCTCACGTACTTCTGGTTGAAAATGAAGTTCCAGCGATCGGTGAAGTGATCCTTGAGATTGTCCACGATTGGACCGGTCAGGCTGATGCTGATATCGGACCAGCCCATCCTGGAGCTCTTGGTGCGGCCGACTAATGCAGTAGTTAGTTCTGCATGTGTGCTGGTTCAGAGTTTGCCTTACGCTTGTTGTTCTCCCAGGTCTGCACATCCTCAAAGTCAAAGACTCGGGCATTGTTGTAGTCCTGTCCTGGGAAGATAATGGCGTCCACATCCCCGGGATGGGCATCAGCAATGGGATGACCTGACTAGGAGTTAGCCCGCTGTGTAAGACATATCACTTAGGAGCTTATACTGTTCGTGTCCCAGCGTCCGAAGCCTGCAATAGGAGTCAGCCATCTTCGCTAGACCTATGTTCGGGCATACGCACACATATCCAAACCACCCATGAATGCAATTCTCCCGTCAACGAGACACAGCTTCTCGTGGTGCGCCCAGTACAGCACCACATCGTCACTGGTGCCGTACAATGTCGTCAGAGCGTCCTGCGAAAATTTGGCGAGATCAAAGGTCCTGAGAGACAGGTTCTGGAAGCCCGTCTCGAGCTCAGACTTGACATCATGCCCGCTCGGGTGATGGTCCGGGTGCCGGAAGACCTTGATGTTAGGATGCAGAGCCTCCAGCGCATGCTTGGTATGCTGTATGACACGTCGTTAGCCTCTCTCGCCGCACAGCATCCCTCCCGCATATGCTTACCTCCGAGTTTACTATGCCCCAACAGCAAAAGAAATCAGTAACTTATCCTTTCCGAAATCGGAGGTTGTTCGGGTGATACTCACGGGTCAGTGCCTGCGGCACCTCCTTGTAGACGATAATGTTGACGCTCACACCGCGCTCGGCGGCGGCCCGGAGCATATTGTCCAAGCGGTACTGCTCGTTCCGCGACGGAGGACGACGCAGGTACAGCTCCGGGCTGAGCCACCAGTCCAGTATGTAGATGCTCTCCCTCGCCTCTATCCGTGCCGAAAAGCAAAATGACGTGGTAAGCAAGGAGGCTCAGTGCATGTATCCCGGTGGCTTGCCGACGGAAAGGACTGCGACCTACCTTCTAGGGCGATGGAAACGGCCCAGAAATACGAGGCTCCGTCGACGTACCACTTGGCATGGCCGGTTGTCTGGGGAGCGAAGGAGGAGAAGCGGTGGTTCGTGTCAACGTGGGTTTCTGGAACAGGCCTGTCTTGTTGCGCTGACGGAGGAGCGTTGTCGTACGGCCTGGTTTCCTGGGGTTGGGCGTCGTCCTCGTTCCTATTGAAGACGTCATC
Source organism: Coniochaeta sp. 2T2.1 (assembly GCA_009194965.1). Lineage (NCBI taxonomy): Eukaryota > Fungi > Ascomycota > Sordariomycetes > Coniochaetales > Coniochaetaceae > Coniochaeta > Coniochaeta sp. 2T2.1. The sequence continues at coordinate 1,340,748 of VSMA01000016.1, forward strand.
GACCTTCTCCTCCAGGTCCTCTTTGAGCTTCCTCAGGAAGCCCGCCATGGCTGTAAGTGATGCTGGTGATGATGTTATGCAAGGTCGTAGAGTGATAGAGTGCGATAAAGATACCGGAGGACTACCTCACCGGCGGATTTGAGAGACTGGAAATGGACATCTTGCAAGCACAGAGCGCAGAGATCGAGAATTGACTGAATAAATACCTCCCCTCTACCCACCATTCACCGCTGGCAGACAGGAGGGGGAACGATTGGAGCAACTTGAAACAAGAATTGTGCTTCTTTGCCTCGCTTGAGCAAGTCTTGGCACTGATCACTCCTTCATGCGCTTCCTCAGTGAATCAGAAGCCGCAGTGACAGCAGAATGCTATTGGATACGTAAGGCAGGTAGCTGGGTACGATGGTTCAGATCCAGGGAATCCGCGCGATGTCTTGCCGGTTGATGTTGGACAAATCGAATGTGGAACGACGGAATCGTGGTCATCAGGAAAACGGCGGTTTTGGCTGGAATAATCAGGGGTATTGATGAACACTCGCTCATCATCCACGTGCAGTCGTTGAAGATACCTTAACAGGGGATGCAAGGTACCAACCAACACGCGCTGCCACTTCTGCTGCATAGTAGTACAACCGCATATATGACCTCAGGCACACTGCATCTTGACGAAATGTCGAACACCTGTCTTATACGACCACCTCATCACGAAACCTCGAGCTGCATCAGCGGGACCGTCTCCCATGTCTTCTTCAAGATCTTCCTCTTCACCGAGGCACCGGTGTGGCCCCCGCACTCCCGTCCTTTATCACCCATCACCCCCCTTGCGTTCCTTCCATGCTGCAGATATGCATGCCGGCCACGGAGGTTGTGTGTGTCGTGGCGCTTTGGAAGCAGGTCGAAAAAGAAAGGAAGGGAAAAAGGCTCGCGGGATGCGGTGACGAACGGAACTGCTGTGCAGCAAGCACCATGTGGTGATGAAAAACGGGATGGAGGGAGTGGTTGGGACCGGACCAGACTTCTAGAAAGATGGAAGGGAAGAAGAAGGGTGGAAGTGGAAGCTTAAAATGGCAGCGAAACCCCCCGGTGTGCGGATGCGGGACTAAAAAACCATCTTTCCACTCTCGAGGAGTCAAAGATCACCAATTGCGAAGCTCAATTGATGATATGGGCTGTCAATTGGCCAATTTTCATCTGTTCCTGGGTCTGACATTGGTGGTATTTGAAGTATATCGACGGTTTCGTGTAAGTCCCTCTCCCAGCTTTTGTCTCGATTTATGTTCTGTACCAGGTACATCAGGCACTTTTAGCGATGTACTTGCGAGCAAACATATTGAATCCGAGCCCATCCAGAACCAATTGGCCTGCAATTCGCCCAATGCATTGAATACCCTCCAATCAAATCCTCTCTCCGCGTCGAGTCCAGGCTGACGCAGGCGCATGTTCCAGAACTGAAGACCTGGCCGCCCAAAATGGCCGCATCCACCCACGTCTTCTCGCAGTCAGAGCACAGCCAACTGGTGCCCTACCTGGCGGCCCTACACGCATCATGCATCACCCACGACCACATGATCGGGACCTTTCTACCCCCATTGCATCATGAAAAGCTCCTTTCCTGGTGGAAAGAGAGGATAGCAGAGGTTAGCGCAGGCACACGGGTTATCGTCCTGCTCCTGACGGACCCGGAGCCGGGACAGAGAGCCCAGGGAAAAGAGCTCATGGGTGTAGCCATGCTGGGGATGCCAAAGTCGGAAACGGGTCCGTTTAGGGGGTATGTCGAGAAGGTGCTCGTCAGCACCAAGTACCGGGGCCACGGTGGCGCGAGAGCGTTGATGCAGGAGATTGAGACCGAGGCAGTGAGGCAAGGGAGGAGACTTCTTGTAAGATATTATACATCTATACTCTCCTTCTTCTCCCCCCTCTCACAGCTACTAACTAGCTTCGTCTGCCAGACTCTAGACGTGGAATCAGACACGCCAGCAGAAGGCGCCTTCAGGAGGATGGGCTACATCGAGGTCGGCAAGATACCCAAATACGCCCTCAGCCCGGCAACGCGCCAGATGCGGCCACAGACATTCTTTTACAAAGACCTTGGCGCTTAAAAAGCGTGTCTCTCTCACTCGTCTACTCGATTCTTTTTTACCTGTCTGTTTCTGGGTGTATTTTGGTGCCGGTATGAGGTTATTGCCGCAAGGCCGGACATTTTGCTCTTCTTCTGCCAAGAGGCGGACATGTTAGAAAGAGACTGGGCCTGTACATGACATGGCTTCAGTACTTCACAGTCATACACTCATTAGGGGTTGGATTATGGGCACATAGGTACCTTATTTGCTTCAGAACGAACGGCTCTGTTCACGTGATTTGCGTTGAAAAGCACATCGAGGTTTCGTCAGGAATTGCACCCAGCAACGACAACGAGCTCTTGTTTAGGCCTCTAATAGGACTCGCACACCTGACCTGGTAGCCACAGCATCCAGTCAGTCAATCAAGATCTTCTGGAATGAAATGTGTTCCTTTACAGCCAGCCATGGAGCTCAACCTTCAAAATGCACGGCAGGTGTTCCTTATCTTATCGCGGCCCGAAGCGGAGCTCGGACCACATCGCGATAGCTCGATTTTTTGACGACCTCATCCGGTAACCAGCACAACCACTACACCGTCAAAACTCGCCGGTCGATTGAGGGCTCTCCTAGGCCCATACAGCACACAATGGCATCTGCAAGGAGCGTGTCTCCAGGGGCCGCGCTTCTGCGCACCTCCAGAATGTTCTCCCTCCCACAAGCCCTCCCCCAACCCCATCGCGAGGGCTCCTTCCGACAGTCCGAAACCGCCACGGAGCCATACCCGACGCGCCAGATCATCAGCACCACGAGCCTATCGAGGAGAACCGGAGACTGGGGCCTGAAGCGGCCGCTACCCCTCCGGACCACCACCAAAACCACGATACCGATGATCAAGGTCAACCAGGTCGACTCCATCGAGTCCGTCACCGACTTCCACCCGGCAACCGACCACGGCATGTCCCTCCGCAAGTTCCAGGAGATGAACATCCCCATAACCGTGCCGAGCAACAAGGGCGGCATGAACATGCCCAAGAAGTCCGTCTTCGAGGACGACTTCGACTTCACCGCCCTGGGCCAGAAGAGCGGCGAGCAGGCCACGGACGACATGGACATGCGGTGGAAGTTCAAGGGCCCATGGCTGGCCGGTCTGACGGACGGCGAGATGCAGAAGTACCTCGAGACGCACGTCCGGAGCCGGCGGTCCGAGTTCCGCAAGTTCCTCAAGGGCAAGCTGGCGAAGGAGATGAACGAGTCGGCCGCCAGGGAGGCCAAGGACAGGGGCGAGGAGGCGCCCGCCGCGCAGGAGGTCGACGCGTCCAAGATCACCGACGTGGAGCTCACCAACTTCCTGCGGACGCTGCGGGGCGACAGGCCGAGGCTTTACAAGCTTGTGTCGCAGTTCCTCGACCTTGCGCCCATAGGACCCCCTGCCCACAGCGCCGACATGTGGAAGAAGGATTACACACAGGCCCCCCTCACCCTCAAGGCCGGCAACCCGTACGCCAAGGAAGGGCCGCCCATCACGCACCCCTCCGCTGGTCTGTCGTATCTACGCACCGCGTCCTACCTGGAGAACCACCCTCTCTACGGCCCGCAGGCGAAGCGCGCACCAGTCGAGGCCCGCGTGGTGGCGCCGCGACACGGCAACGGCGCGAGGGGAGCTAAGCTCGGCGTCGGCGGCTTCGTCACAAACGTTCCGGGAGGCGACTCGACCTTCAACATGAGCAGAGTCAGCGCGGACATCAGGCACGAGCGGACGCCCGGTCTCGAGAGGCTGGATCCCAGCATCAAGGGCGGCGCGAAGGTGTGGGTTGAGCCGCTGTTTGCGACGGTCAACTCGAAGGGGCAGACGATCGTCACGGTGGGCGAGACGGACAACAAGTCGCCCGCGATTGCGAAGGAGCTGGCTGGCGGGGAGCCGTTGCAGATTGAGGAGAAGCCGGTGCAGCGGAGCACGCATAACTGGGCGGTTCGGTCGCGGAGTCGCGAGCTCGGGGCGAGTGTCATTGGTAGCTCGAGGACATATGGGTTGAAGCCCGAGGACCTGGCTTTCGAGAAGAAGTGATGGCGGCGCTCTACGAACGGGGGAGGCCAGGAGGAGGTTGAGAAGATCCAGTCGATTGCAAGGATTCTCCCAGCCACATATGTCACGCTATGTACTATTACCACACTGTAGAAAGACCAACATGTACAAACACACGTTCTTCCACCTCTCCCTGTAAATCACAGAAAAAGAAAGCGTGTATTGGTGGTGTTGGCGGCCCCTTTGACGGCCACAGTGTCGTTTTGCCAGTCCACACTGTTAACAACTTCATATTGATACCGTGGTCAAACTGTGCTAAGCCAACGAGCGCCGCTGCTCCTGATAACGACTTATGTCACGGAAAGGATAAATCTCAGACGCTTCAGAATGTCCGAAAAATAAACCTTGTCCTTCTTCGTTTCGATATACCAGCCAGAGTCGTCCGACACGACGTTCCTCCATTTGTTCTTGTCTGGGTCATAGATGATCCATCTTTCCATGTCGACGGCCTCCCGACCGACCGGGCTGCCATTTTTGGGAGCTGGATGCTTGGTTGGCTGTGCCGGAACTGCCTGCGCTTGTGCTCTTGCTTGACTCTGTATTGTCTTTGCCCTTACCAAGATGTTCTGGAACCGATTCTCTCATATCTAGTCCTTTCCTCCTTTTCCCCCAAATCGACCGTTGATCTCGCTCTTGTCCAGATATCCACCGCCCGCCATGGTCCTTGCGCCTCACCGTTCCAAAACCACGCAAAGCCCTCCTCGCGCACGACCGTTCCCAGTCACCGGATTTGAAACCATCCCGCCATCCATCAAGCTCGAAGAAGAGCAGCTTCCTTTCTACAGCGCCAATAACTTTTATCCTGTTCGTCTAGGACAGGTTTTCCGAGGCCGGTATCAAGTGGTTGCTAAACTTGGCTATGGCACAACATCAACAACGTGGCTGGGACATGACCTGCCGTGTGTTGTCATCAACAAATGAATGACCAATCTCTTCGGATGGCTGACTTGTTTATTAGGTCCCAGAGGTTTGTGACATTGAAGGTGCACATCAACACACTTCAACACAACCAGGAGCTGCTTGTCTATCAGCGTCTCAAAACGATCACTGCCTCAGACCACGCTGGCCAATACTCGATCCGCATGCTCCAATACTTCTTCGAGGTTGACGGCCCGCATGGTGTGCACCAAGTGTTCGTTTTGCCTCCTCTAGGGATAAGTCTTAGGTCGCTACAAGAAAGGATGCCTGGCGGGGTGTTTAACGGAGCCTTCGTAAGGGCTGCCCTGCAGCAGTCTATCCCAGCTCTTGATTTCCTCCATAGCGACGCAAATATCACTCATACCGGTAAGACTCCTTTGGCATGCGCTTTGATTGCCCACGTCTCTCTAAAGCCTTGACGTTAAGTCTTATTCTAACTGGATCATCCCGAAGACTTCCATTCGGGTAACCTCCTGGTTGGTTTGCGAGGTGAGTCGCTGTTAACCGAGTGTGAAGAGGCCGAGTTTACGAAACCCACGGCCCGGAAAGAAGTCGGAGGCGTCACCATCTATGCCTCTCGCCTCTTATGACCGGCGCTGGCCCTCTTTATCTCTGCGACTTTGGAGAGGCACGTATTGGCAGCCAACACAAGGGTCTGGCTATGCCGATCCCTTACCGTGCACCAGAGATCCTCCTGGGAATGGAATGGGGGCATTCAGTGGATATGTGGAGTGTCGCGTTGGTGGTTCGTAGGAACCATTCTTTCCACCCCTACATGGATCATCTGACCACTCAATGGATAGGCTTGGGATCTCCTCGAACCTGACAGTCTCTTCCGCATATACGACTCTCGTGACCAGGAGTTGAACCAACTTCATCACTTAGCCGACGTGGTTGCGCTACTCGGACCCCCGCCAAAGGAATTCTTGAGTCGTAGCACCATGTCCAGGTAGTTCTGGGATGCCCAAGGTAAGCCGAACATGTTCAATGAACATTAGCGAAGTACGCTCATGTATTTCATCTTTCACGGAAGTGGATAGGTGCCGTACCTATTCCTACACATCGAAGCTTGGAGAGTCTTGGACGCTCCTTACAGGGAGATGAGAAGGCTGCATTTCTCGATTTCATTGGAGCACTACTCCGCTGGCTGCCGGAGGAACGATTGACCACAGCAGAGGCATATTTACATCCTTGGATGGCACAACAGGGAACATGAAGGTTGAATGAAATGTGTAATATGGGCAATTCGCCCGGCAGCTAGATGTTGGTAGCTGCCGCTGATTATTGGCCATTTCCTTCCGCCACGAGAAGGCTGTGAGGTGTAATGCAAACTACCCGGGCCTACACTAGACATACCATGGCTGTAAACGCTATTCGTACACGGCTGAATTATACGCAGTCACGTGCACTAGTGCTGCCCTAAGCTCGGACCACCCAGCTCCGCCCCTGCAATTCAACTCGCCCCACCAAGAAAACACCAACGAAAATTATCGACAGCCCAAAAACAGTGTGTCAACCGACCAGACCTCTACTAACCACCAGCTTCTGCCGACTTCAGTCCCTCGTCCAGGTCCCCTTAAACAACCCAGCCGTCAAGCAGCAAATCATTCAAGATGGGTCGCGTTCGCACAAAGACGGTCAAGAAGTCCGCCAAGGTCATCATCGAGCGGTACTACCCCAAGCTCACCCTCGACTTCGAGACCAACAAGCGCATCTGCGATGAGATTGCCATCATTGCCTCCAAGAGGCTGCGCAACAAGGTACGGCTACCTCTAACCCCCAGCCACTTGCCCAATAAGTGCAGGGAGGACGGAAAGTAGATAAGGAAGTGGAAGTGACTGACAGAGAGGATATAGATCGCCGGCTACACCACCCACCTGATGAAGCGCATCCAGCGCGGCCCCGTCCGCGGCATCTCCTTCAAGCTGCAGGAGGAGGAGCGCGAGCGCAAGGACCAGTACGTCCCCGAGGTCTCCGCCCTCGACTTCGCCCAGAACTCGGAGAGCGGCCAGCTCGACGTCGACACCGAGACCAAGGACCTGCTCAAGCACCTCGGCGTACGTTTTTTTCCCCCTCCCCTCTCCCGGGACATGATTCAAGAGAGAACCTCTGGGTTGCTAATGTTGTACTTGTGTCTATAGTTCGACTCCATTCCCGTCAACGTCATCCCCGTCACCCAGGCCCAGACCGTCGAGCGCGGCGGCCGTCGCTTCGGCGACAACCGCCCTCCTCGCCGCGACTAAGCGTCTGGTCGTTGAGCGACTTGGTGCAGCGGTTGGCTGGTGCGGTTGGCTGGTATGGTGGACACAAAAAGCTTGGTTCTGGATTTCGGTCAAGGGATAACGACACTTCGGCATTGCGACTTTTTATGACGGCGTTTCTAACCTGGAACATAAGGAAGACCAAGCTAGGGATGAGTATATCTCCGGTATCCGGCTGAGAAAAGAAAGAACAAGAACGGCTTTTTGGCCTTCCCACACAACGGTGTCGCTGATTCTCTTGGGTAATTCCGGAGATGACGCTTGATTGCCAATATCACTCTCCAGTCTTTGCTGCTGCGGTGATGTGTATGTCCAGCTCTTGCTGTGACGTGTGTTGTGTGTGACGTGATCTGTGATGGACGTCTGGAGGATTGGGCCTATGTGGGAAGATGGGCAGGACTGTTGCATGTCACGGTTCGTTCACTTGCTACATGGCGTTTCCGATTGACCGACCGCTCGATGTATTCAACGCCAATGACCTGTAGATGGGTATCTATAACAGCACGCCGGCCATCTCTGCCGTAGACCGTCAAACGGCTGTAGTTGTAGACTTCCTATCAACCTCCCACCGTCTTCCCCTCCAGGGTCAACCACGTTGGTTCCTTACCGACAAGGGCGATTAGGCCAGCGCGGTCGCATATTGCTCGCCGTTCCAGCGCCAACTCTTATCATAAGCTCGCACTTGTTAAGCTCGGGGCGAAGTCCGTCAAGTTACGAGCGGCTAACTCGTTGTGCTGTGGCCATGACCCTTCTCGAGACAACCTGCAGGCCTCATCATGTTGGCCGTCCGCTTGCGAAACCGCACTTCACAACGGGATATATAGACCGTAGTCACAGTTGCCCACCGAGATCTCTCAGTCCTCTCCGTACCCCTCATCCTCATCCTCATCTTCACCATCCTCCTCCTCCGCCTCCCGGAGGACTTGGTTCCTGAACCGCGTCACATGCCCCTCCACATTCTCCTCGCCCTCCCCCTCCAACTCCGGCGCCTTCGCCGTACCCGTGACCTCCTTCTCGCGGATAGTAAGATCCATCTTCGGCCCCAGCGGCACGAGCCTGGCCTTCTCCTCCTCGCCGCGGTGGATCACGTCCCCTCTCTCCAGGCTCAGGGCGGCCTTGACGCTCTTTGCTTTGCGCTCTTCTTCTAGTTTGTGGTCTGCTAGGTCTCTTGCTACTTCTTCGTCTGTTTTTGTAGAGTTGGAGGCAGACGTGGCGTCGATCGTAGATACCGGTGTTGCCGCGGATTCGGGCCTGGGCTGCTTTGTCGTGTTGCCCTCCTCGTCCATCAAATCAATCCTCATATCCGGCATAGCAACCCTCTCCCACGCCGCCGTCTCGTTCAACTGCACCTTCACGTAAAGCGCCCTTCTCGCACACTTGTCGCTACACCACTTCTTCACATCCTTGGTGGGGACGATGGCAAAGTCGGGTGTGTTATGGTTGACAAGGGTAAAAACCCCCCCTGAATCGGTTCTCTTCTTGTTCGGGCAGAGGGCGTACCCGCAGTTGCCTAGTATGTTGCGTTCCTCGATCAGGTCGTCGTAGTCGGAGGGCTGGAAGGGGCGGATGAGGGACTTGAAGGTTGCTACGTCTTGCGGTGGAGGGTTGGCGGAGGTGAAGGTGGGGGAGCGGATGAGGGGGTAGGTGGAGAGGGTGTCGATTGCGTCGAGGATCTGGAGCTCGAGGTTCTTTTGCTGTTGTAGGATGCGGGCGTGGTGGAGGGCTATGCGCTCTGCTTCTTCGGGGGAGGGGACGGCGGGCGTGGGGTGGGAGGAGCGGGCGGGTTTGAGGATTGATTTTAGTTCGCGCTGGATTTGGGAAGCCATTGTTGCTGTGGTGGAGGTTGAGAAGGGGAGAGGTGTGGTGTGTTTAGAGAGAGAGAGCGCGGTGATGTTGAGATAAGGTACAGACAGAAAGGGTGACGGTTGTTAAAGGATGAAAGAAGGCAAGGCTGAGGTTCGAGAAAGGTGAAAACTGCAAGGCTGAGAATAGAAAGACTTAGTGCGATTACCCCACCTACATCATTTCCGCTAGCGGAAAGTGTGGATATTTCCCCGCCAGTGTCTCAACATAACACAGCTCGAATTCGAGATTCATCCTGTTATTTACTGGTCCAAGGCAAAAGGATACTACTAAGAAGGCTCTGTCTGTTGTCTTTGGGGCTGCTTTTCCAACAACAGGCTCTGGGATCTAAGTGTGGCTTAAGCGAAGCGACAAGCAACGAAGCATCGATACTCTCATCTTCCCGCATATAGACTAAGCGACTACTTCTGCCTAACCGTTTGCATCTCCTTCATCAGCGCCACAAACTCACAGTCACCCATCGACCAACCGCCGTCGCCTCGTGGCAGGCATCGTCCACCCCAACGACGCACACAAGTTGTTCCTGGTCTCAAAAACACCACGAGGCTGTAGCCTTTCAACACAGAACGTCGTACAGACCGTCTCGGTGCATTTAAGCATAGCTGCCTCGCTTGTATTGTGGCACAGGGAAGACACACGAGTCCTCGATACCCGGCAATAGATGCACTAGAGGAGGTTGTTGGGTGTGCTCCGAGGTACCAGTTACAACTGTCTTGGAAAGTCCATGCGCTGACGTCGACCACCACTTTCCCAGGGCTCGGCGTGTCCACGTTCCACCAAAAGTCCCCGCCTCAATCCTCCTCTCCGCTGCCCCCCTGCAACCAACCTGTGGGCTTGCTTGCTGCTGCACTTGCTGCTTGCTTGCTGTCTTGTCCCGAGCGACCCTCTCAATCCGTCTGTTTGAGATTAGGCTCCTTCAACATTCACCACCACCAAACCAAACATTTAACTCTTTTGCTTGCTATTTTACTTTCTGCTTGCACAAGCCTCTGATACCGAGTGCCTAATACTATCTCGGGTCCTCTCTTAATAACACGTCGTGCTGCGCTCAAGCTGCCCCGCATTGCCCTCTACTGAGCTCACACGCACTTCGAGCTATCCGACGTCCCGACGGCCGCGTCACCATGTCCTTCAAGGTCAAGGCCGTCTACGAGTATAACTCGGGCCACGACGATGACCTGAAGTTCAATGTCGGCCAGATTATAACCGTTATCGAGCAGGAGGATGACGACTGGTATGCTGGCGAATATGTCGACGAGAGCGGTGTGAAGCAGGAGGGCATCTTCCCCCGCAACTTCGTCGAGAAGTACGAGCCCACCGCTCCCCCTCGGCCGACCAGAACTCGCACAAAGAACCATCCAGAGCAACAGTCCGCGGCCTCCGATTCACCCGCCCCTGCACCGGCGCCTCTGGCCTCGCCCAAGCTCCCCGCCCACGACCGGGAGCCGGAGCGGGAAGAGGAGAAAGCCGCACCTGCTACCAAGACGGCGCCAGCTCCACCTCCGGAGCCAGCGGCTGTCCCGGAACCTACATCCCGCAAGTCGACAGAGATCAAGTCTCCTCCCGCGGCCCCGAAACCAGCTCCCGCTCCCGCACCTGCGCCGCAGCCCGCTGTCACATCGCCGCCTCCTGCCAAGCCGACCACCTCGCAGTCGAAGCCGGCACCTCCACCTGTAACCGAGAAACCGAGCTCCTTCAAGGACCGCATAGCAGCCTTCAACAAGTCGGCCGCGCCGCCAATTGCACCTTTCAAGCCTAGTGGACTTGGTGCCGGTGGTGGTGCTGGTTTCATCAAGAAGCCGTTTGTTGCGCCGCCGCCGAGCCGGAATGCTTACGTTCCTCCAGTTCAGAGTGCCCCTGTTGCGAAGGTATACCGGCGCGATGAGGACCCAGAGATCAAAGAGCGTGAGGCCGAAACTCAGGAGTCAGCCGAGAAGGCTGGCTTGGTACCAGGTGCCGCACCCGCCGCAGGAGCCGAGGCCGGTGGGGAGGATGAGCCTAAGCCCATGAGTCTGAAGGAGAGACTCGCTTTGCTCCAGAAGCAGCAATTGGAGAATGCCCAGCGTCATGCCGATGCGGTTGCCAAGAAAGAAAAGCCAAAGCGCCCCGCCAAGAAGCGCATGGAGAGCCACGATGGACACGGTCACCCCGAGGAAGCTGAGGCTGGCGCACCGGCTCCTCCTCCTCCTGATCGCCGCGGCTCGGAAGATGTGTCTCGCAAGTCTACAGAAGAGCCACACCCGCCACGCGTGCCTCATCCGGCTCGTCGCAGGTCGTCGAAGGGTCCCGAACCTCACGACGGCAACGAGGCCGATATGTCGGGAGCCGGCGAGACGACCGAGGGCCAAGAGGATGACCTTACTGAGCGCGAAGATAGCGATCACCAACCGAAGCATATCGCGACTGCTGCTAAGCAGGACGACGAGAGGCTTGACGAGGAGGAGGTTGTCGACGAGGAAGATGAAGACGAAGATGAGGAAGAAGATGACGTCGACCCCGAAATACGGCGGAAGGAGGAGTTGCGCGCCAGAATGGCCAGGATAGCCGGCGGAATGGGCGGCATGGGAGGCATGGGTGCCATCTTCGGCGGTGGGATGCCCTCAGGTGCGGCACCGGCGGCGCCTCCGAAAAGAAAGAAGAGCGTCGCCCCCGAGGCGTCGGAAGAGGCTGCCTCCCCAGGCACCCACGCGCCACCTATCCCTACCATGATGGCTCTTCCCGGTATGTCGAGGGTGAAGAGCGCTGAGAAGCCTCCGCCCCAGGAGGAGGAAGAGTCTGAAGAAGATGAAGACGAGGCAGAGCTGAGGACGCCGCATCAGGAGAGCGCACCGCACTTCGGTAAGTAATCCACCTCCATAGTATGATCATGTAGTTGCTAACCTTGCAAAGCTCCGAGAGAGGCCGGTGGACCACCACCTGTTCCTGGAGGCCGTCCCGCCCCTCCTCCAGTTCCTACGGAGTGTATGTCCCCTCGTAACCGCAGACTAGTCGAGTATTTTCTAACAAGAAGCAGCGAGACCACCTCCTGCTCCGCCAGCAGCTGTCGAGTCCGAGAGTCAGGGCTCGCAGTCTGATGACGAGCTTTCTGAGCGCGGTGCACGGGGCGAAAGCGCGCCAGCACCATCAAGTCAGGCGACAAGAGCTCCCCCACCACTCCCTCCACTTTCAGCACCCTCGTCTATGCTGCCCACTTCGCCCACATCTGCCAGCTCGAACAGGCGATCGATTATCGGTGACGGAGCATACCCTACCTCACCCACTGCAGGAGCGCCGCCTCCGCTTCCTGAGAATAGGAGGAACAGCCGCGCGCCACCGCCACTCCCGGGCGCTGCTCCGGCGCTTCCGCCTAATCAAAGCAGACCTCCACCGCCGCCTCCGCCTGCTGCGCTTAGCAGGTCGTCTACGGCTGACACACAAGGACCACTCTCGCCAACGAGGCAGGTCCCTCACGCCGAACGTCTTAACGAGGAAGAGGAGGTCACCGAGTATGAAGGGGACTACGACACGGACATTGCATCTTCGGCGCCTCACAAGGATGCTCTCAAGTCTCATCAACGCGAGTCCAGCTTTGAAGACAATACCTCCGTGCGGTCTCCGGCTTCAGAGGCGCCTCCTTCGATGCCGCCACCGCTGCCCAACATCTCCGCACCACGAGGGCCACCGCCAATCCCCAGCCAGCCTCCACCGGAAACCTCCCGCAGGTCGGTCGACGCACCACGTGCTGCACCCCCGCCTCCGCCTAAGGAAGCTCCGCGGTACGGCGACGACGACTATGATCCGTTCAACTACGCTTCACCACCACCTGTACCCTCGGTCTCGCACCCACCACCTCCACCGCCTCCTTCACGGCCGGCGGAGGATCCGTATGAAGCAACTTCGCCTTACCAATCACCGCCGCCTGACAGGAGGGGACCACCTCCCGCTCCCCCATCTGCTGCACCCGCACCACCCTCACGCGCCAATACCCGCCAGTCTCTGGACGTACAACGACCAGCAGCCGGCTCCTCTCGCCGCTCAGTAGACGTGGCCCGACCATCAATGGAGTCCGGCTTCGTGGCCAACGAGCTGGACCTAGCCAGCAACTCCGGATGGTGGCTCAAGGCCGACAGCCTGCCACCACAGCTCCAGGGGCGCAAAGACATCTACTTCGAGTCCGAGGAGTCCACGTCCTCCAACCCGCGCGGCAAGACCATCATCACGCGCGACATCTACGTGCTCTACCAAGACTACTCCCAAACCGTCATAACAGTCCGCTTCGACCCCCACGACGCCTCAGACGTCGACCTCTCCCAACGCCACGAAGCGCCACCCCGCACCCTCCGCCAGGACCAACTGGAGCAGTCTTACGAGCGCTTCGGACGCGCCATAGGCGACTCCGTGTCGTCCAAGCAAAACACTGTCATTGGCGACGGCACGCCCCAGGCGCTTATCTACGACCTCCTCCGCCCGCACCGCGACGCCCTCTTGCCGGTCGGCACGCGCGCCTACGGCGCCCTGGTGTACAGCAACCTCGCCAACGCGTCCACCACGCAGAACGACGAGATCCGTCCCGGCGACATAATCAGCATCCGCAACGCCAAGTTCCAGGGGAAGCACGGGCCCATGCACGCCAAGTACAGCGTGGAGGTCGGAAAGCCGGACCACGTGGGCATTGTCGCGGAATGGGACGGGACGAAGAAGAAGGTGCGTGCTTGGGAGCAGGGGAGGGAGAGCAAGAAGGTGAAAATGGAGAGCTTCAAGCTCGATGATCTCCGGAGCGGGGAGGTAAAGATTTGGAGGGTTATGCCGAGGAGTTGGGTCGGCTGGGAGGGGGTGGGGAATTAGAATTTCCTTAGGGAAAGACGGAGCGTTTGTTGGAGGTGTAGGAGGGGGATGCCGGGCTTGATGACGGGTGGGTTGAACTTGAAGGTTAGGGGAGTGAGAGGGGTGAGGTCGGTGATGGATTTTAGGCCGTTGAGGAGGGAGGGCAGGACGGATTGAGCGAGTGGATGGATGAGGTTAATGTGTGGCTGTGGTCCAGGCATGTTTCTGGGTACTGAAGTCAGTTAGTTGATTGGCAACAGGGGGCGTGTCGAGAGGAAACCAGCCGACACGAGTCTTGGAGATAGAGAGATCGCGTTGCTGGCAAAGTCCATTCGGCATTTGTGGGCGAGGGAGTTGAAACCGCTTTTTGAACTTGAGAGGGAGAAGAAAGTAAATACTTTTTGTTAGTCACACTATCGTTTTCATATTGTTTCGAAATCAGTACGACTCTACCCTCCCTCCGCGAACTGGCCCTTTTAATGAATTCCTGTGTAGGGAACTTGTGGTGACACTGTTGATATGCCTTTCCGCTCCATTGGCATAACTTCAGACCTCCAACTTGCAGCAACGATATCTTCTGAAGACTTATCAATAACAACATGGATGAACATGGGGCATGCGTTGTTTACCTTGACAGGCCAGGACTCTCGAATTGGGATTTATAGCCCGTATCGACCAGTTCGGACGGTTAGACCCGGGGACATGAGATAGGGATGGTCAAAACTTACTTGCTGGACCAAAGTTGTTTCTGGCTTTTACTTCCTCGACTTACTGAACCACTATGACGGTGAGGTGATAAAATGCTACAACTATACATGCACCTTGCGAAGATATGCCCGTAGCCCGGGGGATTGGTGCGAGGCACGCCATGCCAGGGGCTGGGCTGATGGCGTATAGGGTAGGTAGATCGGTCGAGCCAAGCGTTGGTCAACTATGTCCTTTGACGATCGAGGGCCACACAGAGCACCTTTTGACCTGGGGTCGACAATGTAGGACGCTGCACAAGTTCGTATGGCATGAAAATTGCAAACTTAACTGGTACTTCCTCCTCTGTGGTATTTCGCCGGAAGTTCAAGTCTAGTTAGAGTCTGACACAGTTGAGATCTGTGTTGTAGCTGCTGATATGTGTGTTCAATAGTTCGCCTTTTCTGAGTTGATATCTTCAACACCCCGTGACTGTTTGACAACTCAACGGGCGTCTAAGGCGGTACGAATACAGGATGTATGGCAGAAGTGTTTCAAGGGCCACTGTCCTCGAGAGGATCCTTAACCACAGGTAAGCCAACTAGAGGTAAGCCAACTAGAGGTAAGCCAAGCGAGGAGTTAAAGACTCCTGCTCCCCGCCATACCGAATCGGATGCTTGCTCGACGGCAAAAAAAATCGCCCGCCATAGAAGAGCATTCCCGCTGCAGCGTGGACTTACACAGTCAGGTAGTCGAACTCTCCGACCGACGGGTCCAGTTTATCTACAGCAACAACCACCCACGCTGATCCCCGAGGGCACCGGCTAGACCCATCGAGGAATGGGGTAGCCACCGACGGGAGTAGCGCATAACGTGATCAGTCATGCGCTTGCGGGGAGTCGTACGGATGGGGGAAGCACGGCGGCGGGTTGATGTGTGGTGGATGGGTTTGTCATATGTTGTAGAACGTCGGAGGGATAAGGTGACTGGAAGATAGAAGATAGCTCGTTGGAGGGAGGGGATGACTTAACTGGACGATGCTCTCGTGCGGAACGGACGGACTTGACTGGATGATCCTTTCTCAGAGGCTGGGGTAGGCCAGAGAAGAGGATGTTCCGTGGGGAAGGGGGTCTGGAAGTTACTGAGGACCTGTTGAACTTCTACGCTGCGGATGGGTGGGATAGCAGGTGACTCCCTCTCCCGGCTGTCTCGGTTCAGGGTACCTGCTGCCGAGTGGGATGGGAGGAAGACCTCCATGGCTGGGTGGTGGTTCTGATTTTCGGTCGAGATTATTCGTAGAGAAATAGCCAATGGCCAAAGGAGAAGCTTCAATCTCATGATCGTCGTCCAATGGGGGTTGATTGGGGATCTACTGGCCGTTCCAGATACGAATCCTGTCGGCGTAAGCCCCGAAGATGTTGGAAGACTGAATCGATATCTGACAGACTTTGTCCCGAGCGAACAGCCACGGCCGACATCGAACCTCAGCCCCCGGACGGAAGACGCTTCCTCCATGCGACACTGTGAGTTCTCGAGCGCGTCTGCTGCGTCTATCGCCATTGTCAAGCGTTAGGCAAGAATGCAGATGAGGATGAAACGCTATAGCACGAATGGAAGTGTGCCAACTGGCGGTTCGAAGAGACGGGAAGTAGACGAGTTCCCGTCTCAAATGGGGACCTCTGGTCGGATGAATACCTCCAAGCGCGACCAGACAGTGTAAATGTCTCACGACCAATGAGAACATGATCGCATTCGAGGTGCAGATGCTGATATCGCCGCTACTCTCGACATCTGGATGGTATTGAACGTGGCAGCAGTGCATATCCGCTGGCTGAGGAGGACGAAGTTGTTCGGCTGTTGGGTTCTATGCAGCTCAGATAGAGTGCTGATAGCCGCGGAGGCGAACGTTGCTACTCGAAGGAGATGGACATACTGTATGGCTGCCTGCTAGGGACGGGACTTGGGGATGGCTTCTCTTTGGGTAGGGTTGTTGACTCGAGGTGCTGCTTACAGCCGCTCCTATCTCAGCGGGAACTGCTCCTCGCACTATTCTCAACCGCACCTTGATAGTAACTTGACGTCGAAGCAGCATCTCGCTTCCATTGTGACTAGGAGTTGCGAGAGGCACATAATGGCTCGCGAAATGGGGAGTGTAAGTGGCGACACATCCGCATGCCTGGTTAGTTGACACGCCCCGGCCCGAATAAGTGTCTCCTTCCTCCATCGGCAATTGACGTAAGCTGCAACTCGTGGGGGATCTAAGACAATCGGAAGTTCCGCGAGCGCAACCTGCAGTCCGGCCTTGTTCCTGCCATGTGATCGTCAAATCGAGCGAACCTTCAAGCTGCAACTGCTGCATCAGTCAGGGGTCTCTGAAATGCCTTGAGACATTCTCGACAATCTCGCAAAGACATGAATCGGTCCCTGAGCGCAAAATGTGTGCTCCTAAGCGATATCGGCTCGTCGACTTTAACCATTGAGGGCGAGGCGACTCGCTTCGAGATACTTCCGCACTTTCACAACCAATCCAGAGAGCGGTTGATCGACAGCCCCGGAAAAGACATGCAAGTATAAATGCGGATGGCTTGCCCACGTGCAAGGTACCCCAGGGCCGGAGAAAAGGTTTCAAGACCCGAACCATATGGACAAATGAGAGCTTGACAACAAATGCAGCTCGGCTGTGGTCCGATACGGAACGACCTGCATACATCGCGGTCTCGGACACGGCCGGCGCGGCCACGGTTGATCGCGCGTACCACTGTTGCCGCCATGATGCATTGATTGGGACTCTGCCATTGTCGTGAAGGGTTTGAGTTTGACAAGCACAGCTCTAGCTGCGTCACTACTGCGGAAAAAGCAGCCAGCTCTCCTCAAGCGTCCGGTGAAGGGAACGTCATAGGTAAAGAAAGCATGACGGCTGCGCAGAGCGGACGGAGAAGCTGTGTACTGTGTGCTAGAAGGGCATGATGTGCTGCCGATATAGGACTGACAACGGCGGTTGAAGCTGCATCCCACTTGGAAACCCATAGGTCGAAACTTCGCAAGCGATGTGGTTTATTTCCCGTCGACATCATCGGCTTTCCAAATACGGAACTGCGATGCGTGTCCCCAGAGCATGCATTCCCCACGATCTGACGTCCAATTGAATCGTGATGTTGTCGAACAGCCAGTGGGAAAGGGATGTCATGAAGCCGGGTGGTGTCGTTGGGCATCGAGTGTCCAGTGGCTCCGTAGGCCAAAACGAATGCCACGTTGGATCCCCAAATCGAGAGCTCTGTCGGACATTGAATTGCTTTTGCGATCAGTTTCTGAGATTAAGCGCTGCGTTTCGATGGAAAGCGTGTCTTTGGAGCCATTGATGGAACTTGAAGACGCAGGTCATCTTCAGAAGGAGGCACTCGTGATAGAGAACGGCTCAACGAGGGTGAATGCTCAGTCATCGCCGCCAATGTCAGCTCGAGACAGGACAACCGGTCTTATCGATTCGGCTGCAACCTTGAGCCAAGACTTGCTCGTGACAGTAGGAGTGAGATGTGGGTCATTGAGCTGAGACTTCCATGACGGATGAGTCTTGTGTGAGGCAGTGAAATGGCTGATACAGCGTAGCGACTGCACAACCAAGGGCCCTGTAAGCCAATGGTGATGTGTTCAGGCCGCAGCACATTGCCTGAATGGTAGGTAGGTAAGCCCGCAGTGCGGGATGCTGTAGATGTGCGACAGTTCCCTCTTCTCGAAGTGTCCAAGGGCTGTCCGGTGCCATGGCTCAACCCGCAGGTCCGGAGGTGGTCCTGTGGTGGTACGAGGCCCAAGAAGGCCCAAGACAAACATTGGGCCATGACTTCACTGGCTTGATTCAGTCCATTGCGCTGGACTGTCCGTGCTGCTGTGCTCTGGTAGTGCAAGCTGGACATGCAGTAGCCATGCACTAGGAAAAGGCTTGAAAGTCACACGACCGGCATCTGGGGTAATCTGCGTTGCTGTGCTGCCCTAACTGTCTGTCCGTATGTCGATGTAGGATGTCGGTGATTGTTGATCTCAGAACAGTGAAGTCATCTCGACTTAGACGAGAGTTGTTACCCGTCATCAACGGGAGAAAGTTGCCGGATGAGGGAACTGCTTTTAGCCAAGCAAAAGATGGTAGGCAAGAGGAAAGAGAGAAGTCACGCAACGTGCTGTGAACTGTCCAGTTGGCTTAAATGTTGACGTGTGAAAGAAGATTAACAACCTCGAAGCGAGCAAGCGAGATGTTTTCTAGAGTGCTCTGGCAACGGCTGGCAAACAGCCCACAGATCCCTCCAGTGGGATGCTTTGGCGGCCCAGTCTGACCACCTCCACTGCAATTCTCGTCATTGAGCTGAAGCCCAGGCAGTTCGCGGCCCGGATGGAGTCGGAACGTCTCCACACTCCAAGACGCAGAAGAAGTACTTCTGCACCGGAAACAAGAGAGGAGTGACATCACCAATCGGCTTCGAGATGGCTACTTCCCCGTGACGAGCGTGAATGCTTCCACTTCTCCCACGCCCGTCCACTTTTTCAACCGCAACCCCTTCTCTCTCAATTTGGTCACCAACCAAAAATGCAGGAGCCATTGCAATGGCCAAGTCGCAATGCGCCGGACCGTTGATATCCAACGAAAATCCTTCGGTTTAGCCTCACCATCTTTTTCAGATTTGTCCCTCAATATGGCGAGATATTTCGATCCCACCCCCCATCTAGTGAAGTCTCTTGCACAGGAGACCAATCCAGCTGTGTGGTCTTGCATTAAGACAAGTGTCTTAGTGCCGTCTTTTCCCCCCACGCTTTGCCAGCTTACATCGCCTGAGGTTGTCTGATTGATTATGTGGACGTAGTGTGGACGGCTGAAGACATGGTTGGACGTCAACCATGCCCCCAAGGTACCTTGTCCTCCCTCCACGTCAACCTCGTCCCACGCCTCCGGCTCCCCTTCGTGGGTTATACTTGGCCGGCTACTCCCATATAACGTACCCCTTGTGCACTTCATTGCGTTGAGACCCCATCCATCGTCAACATTCACCAACCATAGTCCTCACTGACCACTTACACCACTTATACCACCTTCAACACTTACATGCCCCGACCAGACTGGACTCCTGGATCATCTCGCGGTCGACATCCTACTCGTCAACTTGTTCCCTGACTACATACCGCGTCTCGGCCTAAGCTGCACATACACCCTGTGCTAGACCAGAGGCGAAGCAATGCAAGCCATTGCCCTGGTGTATGCATATTGGCCCCAATATCACATCGACAACGGCGTCTAGCGTCTCTGCAACCCAACAAGAACTCGACCATCAGGCACATAGCCCGCGATCGATCTATATAAGAACACTCCTCCACCCATCGTCACGACCTTCCACAAGACCCTCCAACCCGCATAACCCCATATCCTAGCACCCTGGACCTCCCACACACCACGGCTCCTCCTCACATACTCAGACACATCTCAGGATGCCCACCTTAACAAGAAGGACGAGCTCAAGTCAAAAGTCAACCTCCAGCCGCGACTCGGGCCGGAGCAGGAGGAGTAAGGACTCATACGGCAGCCAGTCGACTGCACCAAGTTCCATCTACGCATCATCCCGGCCTTCTGACGTCAAGGCTTCCCGATCTTCAGGTAGCACCGGAAGCTATGCGTCTGCCACCAGCCGGCCGAAGCAGCAGTACCAGCAACAGCAGCCACAGTATACCTACGGCTGCGAAGACGTCAGCCCTGGGACCTCACACTATGCGCGGTCGTCAGTCGACACTCATGCATCCACCACCGCTTCGGAAGGTGAACTCGTCGAACTTGACTTCATGGACAACGAGGAGTACAGTAGCATCCCGCCGCTGCCCATGTACACCCGTGACATAGTCGAGCCAAACGTGCGGCCATCCTCACCTCAGGAATTCGCCAAGCTCTTCCCGTCACTGAACCGGCTATCCATCCGGCACGACGAATACACACCCGACGGCAACATGAACCTCCGTATCGACACAGTAGTCACAGGACGTCGGCGGACAGTAATCCAGCTCTTCCACCTGCGCATGTACGACCTCGCCAAGAGAGAATTCTCTCTACGGCGCTACTGCCGCGACTCCGGCAGGGAGGTGTGTAACTCGAAGCGGAAGTACATCGAGCCGGCCGAGCCTAAGTCCATCAAGAGGGCAGAAGACGACCCCCGGCCTAACCTCCAACGGTCAATGTCAACGGCCCTCAAGTCCCTCAGTGGCGGCGGGAACAGCACGAAACCCGGCATCCGCCGTACCAATTCGGGCGGCTCGTTCTTCAGTTCCAAATCCTCCACCAAGAGCAGCAACAAACACCGACCAAGCAGCAGCACTAGCTCCTCCACCTCTTCAAACGACAGCTCGTACTTCCCCTCCCTCGAGTCCCTGCACTCCTCCTCCCATTCATCCAAGTCCAAGCCCAAGTCCCACAAGAAAGAACCCACCAACACGATCAAGCTCGAGTTCAGCAACTACGCCCGCGTCGACATCCACCGCCGCGGCAAGTCCAAGAGCAAGCGGTACGACTTCGAGTGGTGGGGCCACCGGTACGCCTGGAAGCGGTCCATCGACCCCAATCTCGGCCTCGTGTCCTTCCACCTGCTGCGCGACGGCGACGCCTCCAGCCCCGTGGCGCACATCGTGCCCGAGACGCGGTCACCGAGCCAGGTTCTGGCCGACGAGAGCGCCGGCGGGTGGGTGCCGCCTTGTTTCATGTGGATTGCCGACGAGTCTGTGCTTGATGCTGTCACTGATGTTGCCGAGTAAGTCTCCTTCAAACCCCTTATACTGTTTTTTTGAGACAAACAAACTGACAGTCCCTCTAGCGTAATCATGGCAACAGGCCTCATGGCTCTGGTAGACGACTGCATCAAGGACCGCTGGCAACCCGCCAAAAAGGTGCACCGCATTCCCGTGCCCTTGACGCACAAGACCGTCGACATGGTGCCCAAGTCGCCCAAGTCCATCCTGCAGCAGGTCTTCTTCGGCCGTCGCAACTCCAAGGAGAATCAGCAGCATGAGTATCAGTACTACTCCAAACCGTCCACTCCGCTGCGGTACGCGAATCCTATCAGTGCTTACTAGGCGGAGGGGATCGACAAAAAGCCTCTTGTCCAGTTTAGTTTGTTTCCCGTTCTTTTTTCTCTTACGTCTCTGTATATCGCTCGAAACTTGAGCCGCAAACGACAGTTATCGTGTGTATGACCCAGTCAGCCATCGTCTGTAGCCTGTACACAGTCTGGCCTTTGTTGTATCATTTCATGTTAAGCATTGGCATTGGCTTCTGGAAGCATGGGGAATGGTGCATTGCGTGGCTAAGGAGTCTGGGCATGGGAGTTCAATGACTGATGATTCTGTTATTGTGTCAAAAAGCAGTGTTTAGCTAGGATAACTCTCAAGTCTCAAATGGTGTGTGTTTCCGTCCAGCATCAAAATTTCTCTTCCGTCTCTACGATGTGTTCAATACTTATGTAGCATGGATTGTACTAAGAAACGGTTCTCTTTTGCTGTTACTATGTTCCCTAGTCAAGAGCTCTCTGTACGAATATGTACATACTCATCAATAGTATTCGGATCAGGAGTATCCATGACAGACTGCCACTCCAGCTTCACCATCCACCATCTCGTTGCTTATCCTCTGAATTTCTGCATTTGCTAACCTCCACGATCTGACTATATGTAACCCTGGCACAAAGTCAGCAAAACATTCAGCCCTAACGCACCAACATGCCATCATCACGACCTCAGCCACGGAGGCCGATAACCCTAAGGCATCAATGACAGACAAACAGCAGCTGAAGTCTCCTATTACACCAGCAAGCCGGCATCACCGCTGCCGTACAACCCCTAAACCTGCGGATTACCATGCAGCAGTCGATCAGTTTAGTTCGCGCATCGCTTGCGCGCTGTACTTCTCCCAAGAAAGCTTAGATCCCCGTGTAAAAAAGCAAATGACGATATTTGTGTACTATATTGTGTACGGCTACCAGGCACTGTTCCAGCCGCTCGGAGCAAGCAAACATGCTGTGCTGCCCTCCGTGGCAAACACATGCTGTATGGAAACAAGGCCGTCTTGCCCGGGCCTAGGAGACGGAAGCTGCATAAGTCGCACAACGTCGAAGTCTGTTGTACGCTGGAAGATTGCCGGATGGGGGTTGCACATGACTTCACGATACAGCCGAAGCGAGACATATGACGATTGTGGTATCTTGCTACACTGACGACGAGGTCCGTCCACGACGGCGGACGTTTGGCGACTTCATGTGGTAGCTTGTCTTCTCTTCGCATGGCAGACTGATTCGTGTTCGTCTCCATGTCATCTATCACGTCTCTAAGAGCGCAGTTTTTTTGTAGTTATGGTAGGAAGCAGACCTCGGTTAGGTTTCCAAGAAGCACTAGACTT
Source organism: Coniochaeta sp. 2T2.1 (assembly GCA_009194965.1). NCBI lineage: Eukaryota > Fungi > Ascomycota > Sordariomycetes > Coniochaetales > Coniochaetaceae > Coniochaeta > Coniochaeta sp. 2T2.1. Next base: position 1,363,833 of record VSMA01000016.1, read on the forward strand.
AGATGACCGTTCAAGATGACCAGCAGCCATTTAACATGCCTCCCTATTCTCAAGGTAGCCAAAGTTTAGGACTTGATACAATTCAATCATCTGTAGTCGGTACGACACGTCAGCTCTGGTAGTCTTAACAGACGGCTAGTACATCTTTGTGCTATCTGACTGATGTCTTTCTCTTTGTAATACCTGAGTGATCCACGGATACCTCCATATCCGAGCCATTCACCATGACTGGGCGTACGATGAAAAGTTCGCTGCTGCAGCTTAAGCCTTTTGCGGTTGTAGAGACCACGCGTAACGCGTTCCAGTCAGCTTTTCGTCACTTCGGCTGACGTATATAGTGTCTGATTAAGCGCCCTGTTAATAAGGTAAATGTCTGGCTACCAGATTGTATATTGTCCCCGGGGCATTCCTTCCTGTGCCTCGAGGACCTTGTACGACTCTGTATTCCTAGCACTGGGATGACTGGCAGTGGTGAACGCCGAAGCGTGAAGAGATCAGTATGTACACGTACGTAAACATGCTCGACGTCCTCTTCCGCCCGGCAATTTGGGCGCCCCTGGCACTACTACTCGTCATTTCCGCCTACCAATCCCTCACAAGGCGTGCCAGGCTGCCGAATCTCCCCATCGTCGGTGCCGAAGAGGGCGAATGGCTGCCACTAACCCGGGCGAGATGGCGGAACACGCTTGATCCGCGGAAGGCCATCACGGACGCGTACGCCAAGCACAAGCACCGGACCGCCGTGCTGCCCCTCGCCGACTTCGCGGACAGGGTCGTCCTCCCGGCCTCCGAGACGCAGTTCGTGGTGGACCAGCCGGCGTCGGTGCTCGACGCGCACGAGTCCATTGTCGACAGGCTCCAGCTTGACTACACCTGCTCGGACCCGCGGCTCATCCACAAGCCGGTCCATCACGACCTCGTGAGGACGACACTCACGAGCCAGGTGGGCAAGCTCATACCCGATATTGTGGAGGAGACCCGGTTCGCCTTCGACCAGCATTGGGGTGCCAGCAGTAGCAGCTCCGACAACGAGTTCTCCGAGGTGGTCGTGTACGAAACGATGAGACGCATCGTCGGTGCCGTGACGAACCGGGTGCTGGTCGGCGGGCCCCTGTGCCGCGACGCGGCCCTCCTCGACGCGGGCACGGCGTACGCGAGGGACCTCCCCCGCGCGGCGTTGCTCCTCCGGCTCTTCTGGTGGCCTCTCCGCCCGCTCGTCGCGCCGTTCATCACGCGCAGGGTCCGCGGGCACACAGCCAGTTTCAAGGAGATCATGCTGCCGGAAATCGCGCGCCGGCTGCGGGAGTACGACGCGCGTGCGTCCATGTCCGAGAACTCGACGATGTCTCATCCGGAAGAAGAAGAAGGAGGAGGAGAAGATCGTGCGGATTTCCTGCAGTGGTCCATCAGACAGGCCAAGGCCAGCGGCGACACCTACATGTGGGACCCGGCGACGCTCGCGGGGCGCGTCCTCCAGCTCAACTTGGCGGCGATCCACACGTCGACGCTGACGATGACCGCAGCCATCTTGGACCTCGTGGCTTCCAAACCGGAGCACATCCGCGAGCTGCGCGACGAGATCTCGACCGTGCTGGCGGAGCACGGCGGCGTCTGAAACAAACGGGCGCTGAGCCGGATGGTCAAGCTTGACTCGCTGTTCCGCGAGAGCGCGCGGCTCAACTCGTTCGTGACCTTGGGCTTGAACCGCGTGGTCACCGCGAGGGACGGGGTGGTGACGCCGTCTGGGATCCGCCTGCCCGGGGGCACGCACGTCTGCGTGCCGTGCTACGCGGTGCTGCGGGACGGCGAGGTCTACGAGGACGCGCAGGCGTTTGAGCCCTTTCGGTTCGCCGTACCTCGGGAGGCCGGAAGCCAGGGTGAGAAAGGGGCGCGGAAGACGTTCACTACGACGGGGAACGATTATCTGGTGTTCGGTCATGGCAGGAGCGCGTGTCCCGGGCGCTTCTTTGCGGCCAACGAGCTGAAGCTCATGATGGCGTATATGCTGGTGAACTACGACATGGAGCAGCTGCCGGCGCGACCCAGAGATGTCTGGGTTGGGTTCAACCGCCTCCAGGACTTCAGAGCAACCATCCGGATTAAGAAGAGGCTGAACTAGGTCGCGAGGCGGAAAGAAACAGCCTAGGCTTGAGTAGATATCCTTAGGAGGGCCTTATAATAAGATGAAAGAACCGGATGGTATGTAATGCACTATAAGACATTTCAACAGTTCATCACAGGCCCTGAAGGAGCTGAGGCTGTGTGAACGGCGATCAAGTGCTTCTTGGAACCCTTACCGAGGACCGCAGACCACGGGAACCTGCGCTGTTAGGTCACGTACTGGACGTGATCTTGAAGAGGAATACGAAGCGGGCTGAGACTTGATGAAATATCGTTTAGGAGGAGGGCCTTGGTAGTAGTAAGATGCGAGAACCGTTTTGCAGGCAAAACACGAACACAATATATGGCTTGACTGAAAATCACGTCGTCCGTGTCATAGGAAACTTGGAGACATATTTCATCAAGAGACGCCGTAGCATGCCATATCGGCTCACATCGCAACTAGCTAGCTCGTGTTCATCTTCAAGATCCTCTCTATTATGTCTCTAAAAGAGCTGGGTGCGATAACCCTCTAAGCATGCTAAACAATCAAATATACGATAACAAGTTAAACAAAAACAAAACAAAGAAACGTAAACGCCTAGGCCAACTGGCCTCCAGTTCTAGCAAAATGGTCCCAATTATAACCCGCACAGTTCTCCTAGTCCAATATAGTCCTAAGCCTCAACCTCAGTGTCAGGCGTAGTGTCAGGCGTAGCAACACCATTAGCCCCATCAGTGCTCGTACTCTCGCCATTGACCCCATCATCCTGATAACTCTCCCAGTTGGCCAAGATGTGCGCGATGCGAGGGGAGTTGGTCAACCGGTACACATCCTCGAAGTACTCCTTGGTGATGGCGAACGGCTTGGCCGTTACGTTAGGGATGTACTTGCCCACCAGCTTGGCCGGGTCGATGGTCGTCTTGTTGATCTTCTTCAACAGGAAGGAGCGGAACGGCTTGACACCGGACCTGAGGAAGGTGGAGTGGAAGGGCACGTCGATGCCCTTGAGAGGGATGGTGGCGAAGCCGCGCTCGAGGTCGACGGGTTTGGGCTTGGCTTCCGTCTTGTCGGCGCAGCCGCGGATGATCTCGACGAGGTGGCCCTTGACCTCTTCGATACTGAGCTGGGTGCGCATCTGCTCAATGTCGATCTTTTGTACCTTGAGGTAGTTGGTCACGCCCGTGAGGGTGTCGAGGGCGCGCAGGTCGCCGGCGCAGACGTACTGCATGTTGGCGATGTTGTAGTTGACGATCTCGAGCAGCCAGCCCGTCGTCTCGGCGATGTTGGCGACGACGAAGCGGAGGGCTTCCTCGTTGAAGGTGGCCGAGATGCGGGACGGGTTGACCGCGCACATGCTGTAGTTGGAGCGGCCCTGCTCGTCGCGCTCGACGGCCACTTGCATGGTCAGCCCGCGGTAGAAGACGACCGACACGAGGGACTCGATGGGCATGACGTCGGCGAGGGCCGCGAGGGCGGAGTACTCGCCGAGAGAGTGACCGGCAAAGGTGCTGTCGCGGGGTACGAGGCCCTTGGACCTCATGTCCTCGAAGCTAGCCTTCTCCATGAGCGTCAGGGCGGGCTGGGTGAACTGCGTGGCCGAGAGCAGGCCGGTGGGTGACTGGTAGGTGTACGAGGTGGTGCTCTCGTCGATCTCCTTGAATATGCGCTCCGACTTAATCGAGCCGTCGGCAGCGACCGTCTCGAATGTCATGGCCATGTAGTTCTGCCTAATGGCTTTGCCACGAGGACCACCGAAGTGGATGGTGAGTTCCTTCGGGTTGTTCTTGACGATGTTTGTGATCGCGAAGCCTGCTTTTGGTCAGCGAGAGAATCAAATGTGAATGACAAGAGCGGCTGGCAACTTACCATATGTGTCCATCAGGTACTTATCAGCCCGATCCCAGACCTCCTTGGCAACAGGGCTGCTGGCGTACAGCTCCATACCCATACCCTGCTCCTGAGAGCCCTGTCCAGTGAAGATATACGCAGTGATTGGCTGCTCAACTTCTGCCTCACCAAGGAGAACCTTCTCCTCCGTCTCCTTGTTGCTGGCCTCGACCTTGATGATCTTGCGACCGGCGACCATGCCAACGTGCTGCAGCTTGACTTGGATGTCGTCGTTGGGTAGGACCATGCCGACGAGCGAGGCGTGGAAGCTGCGGACACGACCGATGTTGTTTTCCGCAGCCCAGGTCTCGACCAAGCTCCTCACGGAAGCACTCGAGTACATGCCGTGAGTGATGGTACCGGGCAGGTTGGCGTAGCTTGCAAACACCCGCGAAACGTGGATAGGGTTGTAGTCACCTGAGACGCGAGCGTAGGTCTCGTTGGACGCAGGGGCGCGCAGCTGGAGCGGAGTCTTGCCGCTGAGAGGAATGGGGTTCTCGAAGTTGATCGGCTGCTCAATAGATGAACCATGGCGCTGCAGGTAGTCCACAACCGGGTTGCCGTGGGACTCCCCGGCCTCGTAGTCGACGCTGGCCACCTGGATGATCTCCTTGGTGGGCAGCTCGAGAAGAACCTGACCCCTCGTCTCGACACTGCTGAACACGGTCTTGTTCTTGTACCGGATCAAGCTCTGCAGGCGGAAAGTGAGCGTCTGTCCGAGAAGCTCGATATCCGGGTTCTGCTCGTCGAGAGTGAACCACTGCTTCGACCGGAGCACTGCAACGTCCTTACTGGTGGCAAGGTGTACTTGCATCGGCGTCTCAGTCTTGCGCTGGAAGGTGTTCTCGTAGTCAGTGTAGGCTCCGCGGTACAGGAACTGCGAGGTGACTTCCATGACGGGCTTGTCGTCACGGAAGATGGTCCCGCAGACCTCCACCATTTTGCCGGAGTCCTGGTTCAACACAGCGTTGACCCGTGCAGTCGTGGAGACCTCATCACCCTTCTTGAGCGGCTCAGCGCCGGGCATCATCCGGAAAGCATTGGAGAGATGCACGAGCTTCAGAAGATCGCCATCAATGATGCGGGGGAAGATAGGCTTCGTGATTGCCTTCCAGCCCACAACGATGGCGAAATCCATAGGCGCGTACATTGTCTTGCCAGGCCGGTCAACGAAAGCCTCGCCGGTATTGCCGACAGCGTGGACGAACTCGTTGATAGCATCACCGGTGACAACGGCTTTGCCGCCGTCAAACTTGCCGGTGACAGAGGCATCGAGGTCAATAGTCTCGTCACCAAACCAGGCACGCCAGTAGAACTCTTTAATGCGGTCGTTGCGTCCATCCATAACCTCGTGGATTGGCGCGTAGCCCGCATCAGGGTTGTAGATGAAGCGCAGAGGAAGGGCGACGGGCTTGCCGAGGGCTGTGGTGTCCTTGATCATGTTAACCATGATCTCGTTCTTGCCGGCAAGCTTAACCTCGATGACATCAGTGTACTGATTGTGACGGGGTTGCTCCTTGACGGTAATGACGGTCCTCGCTGGGTCGTTGGGATGCTGAATCTCAACGAAAAGACCCCGAGTGGAAGCAAAGATGCGCTTCATGGGGTTCGTCTGGAATTTCTGTCCCTGGACAACCACATCGGAGGTCAAGAGAGCATAGCGCCAGTTCCGCTTCGGGCCGGCCAGAAGGGCAAGCCACGCCTCGAGGGGCGGCAACTGGGCGGCTGGAGAGGGGGAAAGACGGTAGGTGTTCTTGTCCTGGTCGTACGAGACAGTCAGGCCCTCGACGTCCTCGACAGGGATCTCCGAGTCGACGAGCTTTCCGCCGAAATACTCGATGGTCGGCACTGCAGACTCCTTGCCACCATAAACATCCCGCAGAAGACCGGCAATATGAGCGTTGTGAATGCTGTCAAGAATGTCCTTGATAGGCTGGTCAACAATGGTGGAGAACTTGGCGGCCATGGGTCCCTGGAGGATACATGTCCTGCCGACGTCCTGGTCGATGACAGCTTCCAGGTCCTCGGACTGCCACAGCGAATCCTTCTTGAAGAAGAACTCGAAGTTCTCGTCCAAGGCAGGTACAAAAGTAACGGGCTTCTGGCCACGGCGCTGGCAGAGAAGCAGGAAGTGCTGGACATCCTGTGCGTTGAGAGGCTGCTTCTCGGCCTCAGGGTAGTGAGCAAGGACCCGCTCTACAGTCTCATACGGTTGGTCCAGGTCGGCGTAGCTCTGGAGAAGAGATGGCTGGCTTGACGAGGTCGAGAAGCGCTCCTCAACACGGTGGATGAAATCACCAGTGAGCTTGACGAAGGACGCGTCGATCCACCGGGACTCATGCTTGACGTACAGCAGGTCAACCATACGTCGCACAACTTCCCCATAGGTCATGTCCTCGAGATCAACTGCCTCACCGGCCTTGTTACGGCCGAACCAGACCTTCTGGAAGTCGTCATTGAGCTTCTTGATGATGTGATCACGATTTTTCTTGAGCTCAGCCACCCGCTTTTCCTTGGGCAAGCTAAAGATCTTCTGGTCCATCTCGGCCCAGAACTTGACACCACGAGTGGCAAGCTTGTGAATGGGCTCTCCCATCTCGGACCGCACAGTGATTACACCGCCGGCGGCGCCCTTGTAGGTCTTCTCCCACTCACTGTCATGGACACCTGGAGCCTCGACGATGGCCTTCTTCGCATTCTTGCTGGTGTGTGCCTCCTTGGCTACCATCATGCGACTGCCGAAGAGGCATCCATCATACGGCATCGGGGGATAACCGAACTTGGTCGACCAGTCGCCAGTGAGGTAAGGGTACGTGTCCTCAGCACCACCGAAACCACTACCAGCAACAAGAACAATGTTCTCCTGGCGCCGGATACGGCCGTACATGGCGAGAATGGGTGCGTGGAAGTCTTCGAAGGAGTGGTGGCCACCACCACGACCACCAGTCCATTGCAGGATGACGGGGAACGTGGGATGGGCCTTGGCAACGTTGATGACTGCCTGAATGGCCTCGCTGGAGCCGGGCTTGAAAGAGATATGCTTCAGACCAAGAGTCTCAATGTACTCTTGGGCAACCTCAATGGAAGGCACACCAGCACCGATGGTGAGACCCTCGATGGGCACACCTTCGGCCCTAAGCCGGCCGATCAAGGGAATCTGCCAAGCCATGGCACGAGGATTGACGTAAATCAGGTTAATAGTGATTCCGCGACCAGCGGGGATAACCTTCTCGATCTTGCTGAGGGCCGAAGTCATGCTCTTGGCGTTGTAGTACCCACCTCCAGCCAGCTCAATGTGGTATCCAGCGTTCATCGTCGCTGCGACGAAGTCCCAGGGAACGGTGGTAGGAGTCATACCAGCAACCATGACTGGGGGAATGCCTAACAGTCTGCTCATCTTGGTGTCGACATATGTGCGGCCACCGCTGGTCTTCACCAGTCTGGGACCAAACTCCTTGACCCAGTCAATGGCGTATTTGACGGCGTGTTCCTCATCGCGGTCAAATAGCTCTGACTTGTAGCCCACTTCTGGCACGGTACCATCAACGGTACCGGCAAGAATGACCCGAACACCAGTACCGTCCTTGTTCCTGCTCGTCAAGACACCAAGTCCAGAGATGCCGCCGGGGCCGAAGTCCAGCACGTGCGTGGCACCGGGGAAGACCGTCGCCTTCTCCCAGTTGACGGCGTCCCGAGTGATGAGACGGACCAGAGTGGGGACGATGTTGCCCTCAGCAGTCCTGAGATCCTTGCCAGTGTTGGTGTCGAAGACGGCGATGGCCAAGTTCCTGGCATCAATCTTAATATCCTTGAGGTCCTCGTCGATCAAGCTGGTGGCCTCAGCCAAGTACTGGCTGTGGAATGGTGCCGTGATCGGGAGGAAACGGTTGACGAAGCGGACCTTGCGCTCCGTGTGTGGAATCCTGGCCTGGTCAATGCCAGTCGCAGCCTTCACCTTGCGCAACTGCAGGTTCAGACCATAGAGAGACATGGGAGGACCAGTAACGACCATATTGCGGGGGCTGTTGATCAGAGAGATGGCGATGTGACGGTCGGCAGGGAGATACTGGTTCGTTCTGTCGATGTGCTTCTGAACCTCTGCTTGAGGCAGGTCGCGGATGCTAAGCATGGGTGTGGGGACGCCCTCACCGTTATCGATTGAGTCGCGCAACGTCGAAGGGGTCATCGAAGTCCGGGGAAACGTTTGCTGGCTGCGGGAACCGATCCAAAAGAGAATAGTCAGGGACGAAACGGCTATGCTCTCGTATGACTCCCAAGAGTCGGCAGCGGCGATCGCAGCGGCCATAACCACTCCCTGAGAGTGGCCAGTGGCACCGGTGATCCTCTCACGGAGAATACCAGGATGCAAACCGAGCGCTTTGCAGGTAACCTGGTAGTGTGCCAGCTGTACAAGACCGATCAAAGGGAAGCTGACGGGGGCGGAAACAAGGTAATCGACGTCGGGGGTAGCTTCCGGATCCTGGAGCCAGGCCATGACATCGAGGCCCTTGGGGAAGAGCTTCTCCGCACTGGGGTGGTTCGAGAGGTTCTGGAGGAGTTCGGCCGAGTTGACAATGAGCTCGCCAACAAAGGAGGGGTAAGTTGTGTAGAGCTCGCGAAGCTCGTCAAAGTACTCCTCGATGTTTCCCTGGCCCCCAAAGATGCTGTAGATCTTGGCAGATCCGTCGTCGGCGGCCCGGAAGAGGGCGGACTCGTGAGGCTTCATGGCGCGGTTCGAGGCCGACCGGGCGGCGTAGTAGCTGCGGATGACCTCTAGCTTCTTTGCGTCGATGCCCGGGAGGGTGGCGGCCAGGGCGTGGACGTCGTTGCCCCGGAGGAAGGCCCGCTCAAACTCGTTAAGGATGATCTTGAGCACTTCCTCGTAGGAGCCCAGCGAGTCGTCCTCGCCCTCCTCGACTTCGTGGGCAATAAAGCCTAGATACCGGGCCACTAGTTCGGTGATGGATGAGGGCTCATCATCTTGTGCCAGCTCGTCTGTGGGTGCCGGAAGGCTCGCGCTGAACCTTTCCTTGAGCTGGGAGGCGTGGAAGTGTAGGCTGGTGGGGACGAGAAAGGAGGTCTCGAGAGAGCCGTGAGAAAGGGTCAGAGGTCGGAGAGACGACGATGACCGTGGGGTCGAAACGCCCGTATGGGGACCGGTGCCGTACATGGTCGGAGTGGGTATCGTGTAGGGAAGAAGAACGGATGGAACTATGCAGACACTCAAGTTAGTTCCTGGAGCTGAAGTGTGCTGATGTTTGGTGTCTTGCAGATGGGTGACGTGCCTGGCACAGAAAACAAGGCTCCGAGAACTCAATTAAGAGCAGGAGTCTGTCGTGATTTCAGATGGCTGGACTGCTCAAGCGCGGAACAGTTGTTGATCGAAGGAAGGACGAATGCTTAGGAAGAGAGGCGAATGCGACTGTCGTCTCAAGGTGACCGGAGAGGCTGTTGAGGGCGCAGAACAAGTGAAGCCGCCGGGATGGAGATGGTCTATAGAGAGAAAGGCGTTGCACTTGTTGGAGAGAGGGATTGACTGATGAGAAAAAACACCCGAACAATCGATTGCAACTTCAAGCAAGTGTTGGAAAGGATAGAATTAAGGTTGGAGACAGGAAAGGGAGGGGCAAGACTCGGGAAGGTACGGGAATCTGTGTTGAAGAGTCGCTGTGCAGTGATAGCAGCACTTTCCTTCTCTTGACTTGACCGAGAGTTGTTGTCTGGCCCAACGCAATCGACGAAATTGCCGTAGCGCCCCCCTGTCCGCGATGTGGTCGTCCAAAAGTTTTAGTTTCTTGTTGGGGCTGGAATTGGCGTCATCCCTGTCGTGGCAACTGCCAGGGACCTGTGTGGCCAGGCTTGGAGGGCTGTCTGGTTCCACTTGGGAGTGACACAGACCGTTGAGTGGTTGGAGCGCGTGGAGATGTGCATCCACTCCCCCACAATGGGGCAAGAAGGGATGGCAAAGAGAAGGATGTACCTGTACTTCCAAAGAAGTCTGACATTTTTATGAGACGACGGATGGACGGATGTAAAGAATGGGCCATATATCGCCCCGAATGGAATTCTCGGTGCATCTTGACAGCCGACCGCCAACAGATTTGGCTACGAATACTTTATGCATCACTAATCCATTGTGTTGTCTGAACCGTTTGTTGGGCATTGGTAGCTGGCTAGAGACTGATGAACGTACAACCGGTACTCGTATGATGTTTGTGAATGTGTTGGTCTGTGAAATTGGAAGCTGGTGAGGATGAAATGGATGAGATGCGTCCCGTGCCGTCCTTTGAGTTGAGGACACGACCATAAGGCTCCCTGTTCCTGACCATTCTACAGCCGAATTCAGGGACATGGTCTTTATCAGTTATGGAGTCAGCTAGAATCATGTCATCCAGCCAATACATAGCCGAGGGAGAGATATACGGGACCCCTTACTGGCCGGTGCCGGTCTAAGTCTCACACATACTGAAAGTCTCATATGTAAGCCTTATCGGTCCTCATCAGTCTCGATACTAGGCTGGAACGCCTTCAAGAGTCAAGATACTCAGCTCGTTTCAGGACGCCACACATTGGAATAAAGTCTACTGTGGTATGCTTCGTGAAATGAGTTCAGGTGATGGCGTCCACTACGAGGGCAGAGGCAGTACGAGGCGTCGAGACATCATGGGATGCTCTCATGCCTTTCGTACTCAGTGGTACTGCAGCTCATCCTTGGCAGCATTGATGTCAACACGCAGGAACTTGCTCCCTCGATCATCCGAAAGAACGGACGAGGAGAAAGTCAATCGCTGATCAAGCTTCCAGCTGCTGGGCGCCTCTCTCTCCCTGCTGCTTCACGCATTCGCACACAGCTGGCACACTGTGCAGTGGGAATTGGGTGGCCAAGATGCCTAAAGTACCCGATAACCTGACCCTTGTTAAAGTCTCTCTGACGGATGTCCGTCCGGTAATGAACGATGTCATTCAGTGTCATTCAACGAAACATGATGGCATGTCTCGGTACAATTGGTCCTTAGCTCTGGTTCGCGGGTCAAAAGCCGCTAAAACACCCTGGGCCACCTTGCCTAACTCGGACTAGCGTGCAGTATTGGTTGAGAAGTGGCTGCAGCTCTGGACAGGGGCCGACGATTCTTTGCGTGGCTACGCGCCCCAAATTTCCAATTCAACAGTTGCACGACGGCACTTTTTGTAGAGTTTCCAACAACCCTGAGTGCCATCCGTTCCGGCGAGTCTTCGTTTCTCCCAATCTTTCAGCCTCTCTTGTCTGTGCTGTGTCTTCCATGCCATTGCATCTTCAACCTCTGGACTTCATAATTCCCAGTTCTTGATCATTCCACACACGCACTGTTGCCAACTTCCGCCTGCCCGTTCTTCAGGCCAGTGCATCTTCAATCCTTCCCTACCTTACCTTATCTTGTTGTCCTTTGGTGGTTCAGCAATCTCTACAAACAACATCTGCCCTCTCCATCCCATCTCTGGCAGCTCTGCATACCTCGACTCTCGTCCATCCTTTGCGTCTTTACTTTTTGAGTGTATAGGCCAACCCATTGGGCCATAGTATCCGGACGACACGCACACTTATACCCATCAACAACACCCCTCGACGCCCGCCCACCATCATGCGTCCCGAAATCGAGCAGGAGCTCTCCCACACGCTCCTTGTCGAACTCCTAGCATACCAGTTCGCCTCGCCCGTCAGATGGATTGAAACACAGGATGTCTTCCTCGCCGAAAGACTGCAGAGCGAATCGTCGAAATCGGTCCAGCGGATACCCTCGGTGTTATGGCCAAGCGGACATTGGCCTCCAAATATGAAGCCTACGATGCCGCCAAATCAGTCCAACGTCAAATTCTCTGCTACAACAAGGATGCCAAGGAGATTTACTACGACGTAGACCCCGTCGAGGACGAGCCAGAGCCTGCGGCATCCTCGAGCTCCGCCCCTGCTGCAGCTGCTGCCCCAGCGGCCGCACCGGCAGCAGCAGCAGCGCCCAGTGCTGGGCCTGCCGCTGCAGTCGCAGATGTGCCAGTCCAAGCCGTCGAGATCGTGCGGTCATTGATCGCCCAGAAGCTGAAGAAGCCTCTGCTCGACGTCCCTCTCAGCAAAGCGATCAAGGACTTGGTTGGAGGTAAGTTTACTAGACAAGATGCCTCGGAGACCCGAATTTCGCTAACAGCTCCATTTGTACAGGCAAGTCGACACTTCAAAATGAGATCCTAGGCGATCTAGGAAAAGAGTTTGGATCAGCGCCCGAGAAGGCCGAAGACACACCCCTCGACGAGCTGAGCGCATCGATGCAGCACACTTTCGATGGCAACCTCGGCAAGACTTCTCAAGGCTTGGTTGCCCGCCTCATTTCTTCCAAGATGCCAGGTGGCTTCAACATCACATCCGCAAGGAAGTATCTCGAGACCCGATGGGGTCTGGGTCCTGGCCGTCAAGACGGTGCCCTGCTTCTCGCCATTACCATGGAGCCACCTGCCCGTCTGGGTGCCGAACCCGACGCCAAGGCCTTCTTGGACGATGTTGCCAACAAATACGCCGCCAACGCTGGTATCAGCCTTGCTACAGTAGCTGCGGCTGGTCCTGCTGGAGGTGCTGGTGGTGGCATGATGATGGATCCTGCGGCTATCGATGCTCTTACCAAGGACCAAAGAGCACTCTTCAAGCAGCAATTGGAGCTCTTGGCCAGGTATCTCAAGCTGGACCTCCGCGCTGGTGACAAGGCGTTACAGACATCAGTTGAGTCGTCCAAGGTTCTCCAGGGTCAGCTCGACCTCTGGATGGCCGAGCACGGCGATTTCTACGCCGCCGGAATCGAACCGGTCTTCAGCCCTCTCAAGGCCCGTGTCTACGATTCGTCCTGGAACTGGGCGCGTCAGGACGCGCTTACGATGTACTTCGACATCATCTTCGGGCGTCTGCAAGCTATCGACCGAGAGATCGTCAGCCAGTGCATCCGTATCATGAACCGCTCGAATCCCACGCTTTTGGAGTTTATGCAGTACCACATCGACAACTGCCCTACCGAACGTGGCGAGACCTACAAGCTCGCCAAGGAACTTGGTTACCAGCTTATCGACAACTGCCGTGACGTTCTTAATGTCTCCCCGGTCTTCAAGGATGTCGCTGTTCCCACAGGACCCCGGACGACCATCGATGCTCGCGGCAATCTGAGCTACGAGGAAGTGCCCCGTGCCAGTTGCCGCAAGTTGGAGCACTATGTTCAACAAATGGCAGACGGTGGCAAGATCTCGGAGTACGGCAACCGCACCAAGGTTCAGAGTGACCTGTCTCGCATCTACAAGCTCATCAAGCAGCAACACAAGCTGTCCAAGACCTCTCAGCTCGAGATCAAGAGCCTGTACGCGGACGTCCTTCGCTCGCTCGCCATGAACGAGAGCCAGATCCTCCCCAAAGAGAACGGCAAGAAGGGCCTCAAGATGAACGGTCAATCCAAGGGCAAGGTTGAAACCATTCCCTTCCTGCATCTCAAGCGCAAGACCCTGCACGGTTGGGACTACAGCAAGAAGCTCACCGGTCAGTACCTGAACTGCCTGGAAGAGGCCGCCAGATCTGGCGTCACCTACACTGGCAAGTACGTACTCATGACCGGAGCTGGTGCCGGTTCCATCGGCGCTGAGGTGCTTCAGGGCCTTATCAGCGGTGGTGCAAACGTCGTCGTCACCACCAGCAGATTTTCCCGCGAAGTCACTGAGTACTATCAGTCAATGTATGCTCGTTACGGATCACGTGGCTCACAGCTTGTCGTGGTGCCCTTCAACCAGGGTAGCAAGCAGGATGTCGAGGCCTTGATCGATTACATTTACGACGAGAAGACCGGTCTTGGCTGGGATCTCGACTACATTGTCCCCTTCGCCGCCATCTCCGAGCAGGGCCGCCAGGTTGACGGAATCGATTCCAAGTCCGAGCTTGCTCACCGTATCATGCTCACCAACCTCATCCGTCTGCTCGGATGCGTCAAGACTCAGAAGCAGGCCCATGGTTTCGAGACCCGTCCCGCACAGGTTATCCTGCCTCTGTCCCCCAACCATGGAACCTTCGGCAGCGACGGTCTCTACTCCGAGTCCAAGCTCGGCCTCGAGACTCTCTTTAACAGGTGGCACGCGGAGGACTGGGCTCAGTATCTCACCATCTGTGGCGCCATCATTGGCTGGACTCGTGGAACCGGTCTCATGGCTGGCAACAACGTTGTCGCTGAGGGTGTCGAGAAGTTTGGTGTCCGCACCTTCTCCCAGCAGGAGATGGCCTTCAACCTTCTCGGACTCATGTCCCCTGCCATTGTCGATCTTTGCCAGCAAGAGCCTGTCTTTGCCGATTTGAACGGTGGTCTGCAATTCATCCCCAATCTCAACGAGTGTATGACCAAGCTTCGCAAGGACATCATGGAGACCAGCGATATTCGCAAGGCCGTCTCCAAGGAAACCGCCCTGGAGAACAAGATTGTCAACGGCGAGGCGTCCGAGGTACTCTACCAGAAGAAGACCATCGACCGTCGCGCCAACATCAAGCTTGAGTTCCCCAACCTTCCTGACTGGAAGTCGGAGATCGCGCCCATCAACGAGAAGCTGCAGGGCATGGTTGACCTTGAGAAAGTTATTGTCGTCACTGGTTTCGCCGAGGTCGGACCTTGGGGTAACTCGCGCACTCGGTGGGAGATGGAGGCATATGGCGAGTTCTCACTCGAAGGCTGCATTGAGATGGCCTGGATCATGGGCCTGATCAAGAACCAGAACGGTCCCATCAAGGGTGTGCCATACTCCGGATGGGTTGACGCCAAGACTGGCGAGCCAGTTGACGATAAAGATATCAAGGCCAAGTACGAGAAGTTTATCCTTGAACACTCCGGAATTCGCTTGATCGAGCCGGAGCTGTTTGGCGGGTATGACCCCGAGAAGAAGCAGCTTCTCCACGAGGTCGTGATTGAGGAGGATCTCGATCCATTCGAGGCGTCCAAGGAGACTGCTGAGGAGTTCAAGCGCGAGCATGGTGAGAAGGTTGAGATCTTCGAGATCCCCGAGACTGGACAGTACACGGTGCGCATGAAGAAGGGCGCTGGTCTCTGGATCCCCAAAGCGCTTCGCTTCGACCGTCTTGTTGCTGGCCAGATCCCCACCGGCTGGGATGCCAAGAAGTACGGTGTTCCTGAGGATATCATCTCTCAGGTCGATCCCGTTGCTCTCTTTGTTCTCGTGTCCACTGTTGAGGCGCTGCTCTCATCTGGTATCACGGACCCGTACGAGTTCTACAAGTACGTGCACGTCTCGGAGGTTGGTAACTGCATTGGTTCTGGTATGGGTGGTGCTGCTGCCCTTCGCGGTATGCACCGTGACCGCTTCCTCGACCAACCCCTCCAGAACGATATCCTCCAGGAGTCCTTCATCAACACCATGGCCGCCTGGGTCAACATGTTGCTCCTTTCGTCATCTGGTCCCATCAAGACGCCCGTGGGTGCCTGTGCCACTGCCGTGGAGTCGGTCGACATAGGTTGTGAGACCATCATGGAGGGCAAGGCTCGCATCTGCTTGGTTGGTGGTTTCGATGACTTCGGTGAGGAGGGCTCGTACGAGTTCGCCAACATGAAGGCCACCAGCAACGCCGTCGACGAGTTTGCTCACGGCCGCACACCCAAGGAGATGTCGCGTCCTACCACCACTACCAGGAACGGATTCATGGAGTCTCAGGGCTGCGGTGTCCAGGTCATCATGACTGCCAAGCTCGCCCTCGATATGGGTGTACCTATTCATGGTGTTCTCGCCATGACCACCACCGCTTCCGACCAGATCGGTCGCTCAGTCCCGGCTCCTGGTAAGGGTGTTCTCACCAGTGCTCGTGAGAACCCGAGCAAGTTCCCCTCGCCTCTGCTTGACATCAACTACCGCCGCCGCCAGATCAACCTCCGCAAGAAGCAGATCAACCAGTGGAAGGAGTCGGAGCTCGAGTACCTGGCCGATGAGATCTCCGCCATGAAGTCGCAGGGTGCCGAGTTCAACGAGAAGGAATACCTGGCGAGCCGCGCACAGCATGTTGAGCAGGAGGCTGCCAGGCAAGAGAGGCAGGTCCTGCAAAGCTTCGGCAACAACTTCTGGAAGCAGGATCCGTCCATCGCTCCTCTTCGCGGAGCTTTGGCTACGTGGGGCCTCACCATCGACGACCTCGATGTCGCCTCGTTCCACGGCACGTCAACTCAAGCCAACGACAGGAACGAGTCTGCCGTCATCTGCAACCAACTTTCGCATCTCGGACGCAAGAAGGGCAATGCTGTCCTCGGTATCTTCCAGAAGTACCTCACTGGTCATCCCAAGGGTGCTGCTGGTGCCTGGATGATGAACGGATGTCTGCAGGTCCTCAACACCGGCCTCGTTCCCGGCAACCGCAACGCCGACAACGTCGATAAGGAGATGGAGCAGTTCGACTACATTGTCTACCCCAACCGAAGCATCCAGACAGACGGCATCAAGGCGTTCTCCGTCACGTCGTTCGGTTTCGGCCAGAAGGGCGCGCAGGCCATTGGTATCCACCCCAAGTACCTGTACGCCGTCCTCGACGAAGCAACCTATGACGCCTACCGCACCAAGGTCGAGGCTCGCCAGAAGAAGGCCTACCGCTACTTCCACAACGGTCTCATCAACAACACCCTGTTCGTCGCCAAGGATCACTCCCCGTACTCCAAGGAGCAGCTCCCCCACGTGCTCCTCAACCCCGACGCCCGCGTCACCACCGACGCTAAGACGTCGGAGCTCAAGTACCCCGCCAACTTCCAGAAGCTCTCGCAGAAGGTGCTCCCATCTGCCAAGAGCAAGGGCACCATCGAGGCTGTCGAGGAGCTAGCGCAGAAGCTGCAGACCAAGAGCAACAAGGTCGGAGTCGACGTGGAGGACATCTCGGCCATCAACATCGAGAACGAGACCTTCATCGAGCGAAACTTCACCGCCCGCGAGATCGAGTACTGCCGCAAGGCCGCCAGCCCTCAGAGCTCGTTTGCCGGTCGCTGGAGCGCGAAGGAGGCCGTCTTCAAGTCGCTCAATGTCGCAAGCCAGGGAGGCGGTGCGCCGTTGAAGGACATTGAGGTCCTGCCTAGTGCTGAGGGCGCGCCTACAGTTTCGGTGAGTTTACCCTGGATGGCTGGGTTTTGATTCTTGAGGAGCCCCTGCTAACATCATGACAGCTCCACGGCAATGCCGCAGCTGCCGCGCAGAAGGCCGGAGTGAAGGATGTTACCGTGTCCATCTCGCATTCTGATACCCAGTCGATTGCCGTTGCCGTTGCCTCTTTTTAGGAGGTCGGGCTGATGTTACACCACATGTTGTTCGTTGTTTTCCCATGTATACCAATGCTTTTAGACTGGGGCGGTGTTTGCTTTTGAAGCTATTTCATTTTTCGTCATACCTAGACTTCAGGGCGGTGCAGAAACGGAGGATGTCTGCGAGCGATGGATAGCAGGCTGGTTAAGAGAGAGGAACTGGTCGCATATATAAGTTGTAATTTGATCTCCAACTCAACGCCCGTGTAACACTGCTCGTGAAGTATACTGGATGTCATACCTTTGATGTGTTTTGCCTCGCCATATAGCACCACTCCCCATTGTCAGACCGTTGTATAACATCACCTCCAATCGCTCGTGACTGCCCCTGATTGTACACTACTCGTCCAACCAGACTCCAATTCTTCGACGAAACGCGAACGTTTGGAGCGACGCAACCCGACGGGCCGGCGCTCACCACCGCGGCATTTTTCAGTATTACCGGCAGGCGGGCCCCGCCGTTGGCCGCGCCAAGACTACCATGATCCACAAAAGCCCGCCCGCGCTTGTGCCGAGGCGGGCAGGTACCTCCAAGATAGGGGAAACAAGGAAACAACTGGGAACACTAAACAAACGAGGCGTTCGTGTTATCTATGATAGAGCGAGCTGAGACGCGGGATAGATAAATAGCGCTTCTGTCCGCCTTGCTTTCCGTTTGAGCTTTTGTGCTTGGGTTTGTTTGGGATTCGGACGTTTTGCGGGATTCACGGTTGAGACTCGTTTTGAGAGTGAAGAAGAAGGGAACGTGGCTTAACTACTCTCCTCTCTCAACACCACTGGCACAGCAGTATTTAAGACGCGGCTTCAACGAGGTGACGACATGAACACAGCAACCATGCTACAACCAAAGAAGAACAAAGTCTACCACGGCACCTTCATCCACAGCACCTCGCTCGACACGCTGGAGTACCTGCACAATACCTCTGTCTTCGTCGATGTCTCGGGCAAGATCGTCGCTGTCGAAAAGGACGTTGATCTCGACACAGCTCTCTCAAGCGTTCTACCTAAACTCGGCTGGTCGGAGAAAAAGGACGATATAGCCGTCGAGAAGATCAAGGAGGGCAGCCAGTTCTTTTTCCCCGGGTTTATCGGTTTGTGTCCCCCACCCCCTCTTAAACCCCTCCACTCGCAGTTGATGTGAAGGATAATAAGGTGCTAAGAGACGACAGACACCCACCTACACGCCTCGCAATACCCCAACGTAGGCATCTTCGGCAAGTCCACCTTACTAGACTGGCTAAACCGGTACACCTTCCCCCTCGAAGCCTCCCTGTCGGACCTGAGCAAGGCGCGCGCCGTGTACGCGCGCTGCATTCGCAAGACTTTGTCGCACGGGACGACGTGCGCGGCCTACTACGCCACGGTGGACGTGGCCTCGACCAACCTTTTGGCCGACTTGTGTTCGAGGGCGGGCCAGAGGGCGCTGGTGGGGAGGGTGTGCATGGACAGCACGTTGTCGCCGGAGTGGTACAGGGATGAAAGTGCTGAGCAGAGTCTGGCTGCTACGAGGGAGAGTATTGCGTATATCAACAAACTTGACGGGGGGGATGAGGGTATCGTGCGGCCCGTCATCACGCCCCGCTTCGCGCCGAGCTGTTCGCCCGAGTTGTTAAAGGGGTTGGGAGAGCTGGCTGCCGAGACGGGGTTGCCCGTGCAGACGCACATAAGCGAGAACGCGGGCGAGATACGGCTCGTCAAAGAGCTCTTCCCGCCTAGCCTGACTGGTGCGAAGGGGGATAGTTATGCCGAGGTGTACGACGCTTACGGACTGCTGACGGACAAGACGATCCTCGCGCACGGGGTGCATTTGAGCGAGGAGGAGGCGGGGTTGATTAGCAAGCGCGGGGCGAAGGTGAGCCACTGCCCGTGTAGTAATAGTGCTATCACGAGCGGTGCCGCGAGGCTGAGGTGGTTGCTCGAAAAAGGCGTGACGTGCGGGCTGGGGACTGACATGAGCGGGGGATACAGCCCCAGCGTGCTGGAGGCGGCGAGGCAGGCGAGTTTGGTTAGTCGGCATGTCGCTATGGGTGGTGACGAGGGGGCTAAGTTGAGTGTGGAGGAGGTGTTGTACCTCGCTACGAGGGGAGGGGCGGAGGTTGTCGGATTGAGGGAGAAGGTGGGCGGGTTTGAGGTTGGTATGGAGTGGGATGCGCAGCTTGTTGTGTTGGGGGAGGTTGATGAGAATGGGGAAGTGAAGGGGATGGAGGAGGGGGAGGGGGAGGACGGGAATGTGGATGTGTTTGGGTGGGAGAGTTGGGAGGAGAGGGTGGCGAAGTGGTTGTTTAATGGGGATGATCGGAATACGAGGAAGGTGTGGGTTAAGGGACGGTTGGTACATGAGAGGAAATAAGGCGTTGGCTATCAATGGTCGACGTTTTGTCTTTGGTGTATGCTTGCACGGCTTCTATTTGGTGTTGGGAGGGCATGGCGGTGGTGGATGGCATGGAGTTCTCAGACGGATAGACTGATTGAGATACCACGGTACGGCATCTACGTCGGTGTCAGTGCAATTAGCATGTTATTCAAGTTCAGCAGGTCTTAATGATTTTCAAAGAGCCATCAGAGGAGTCGTTCACATACCAGAACCACGCTGTAAGTGAACCCTAACCCTGCTGTCAAAGTTTAGAACCGAATGTGGAGCCGTCTTACTTGCCCTTTACGAGTTGAAGCGCGTCGACGCGACTTGCAGGTCCCGCAACCAAGTTCGCGACAAGTCAACATTGGTGTCAACATTGAGACACCCCCAAACGACTCTACGGCTACCTCTCGCGATAATTGATGTTTACTTCCACTTGCAACCGATAAACTCCCTAAGAAGTGTCACCATGCCATCGGCATCGTCACCAATCGCATACCCCAGCTCACCATCGTCACCAAGGGCGAAACGACCATACGACCAAGACACCAGTCCTAAGCCTAAACCTAAGCCTGAGTCTAACCTAAGACGAACGGCGGTCCTATCCCCAAAGCTAAGCCACGTGTGACGGCCGGCTTTCTCGACGATGACTCGGACGACGATGAGAACATGACAGACTCCCTCCCCGCGCTCCCCAAACTGCCCGACCTGCCCAAACCAAAACCGCGGACCACGGCTGGCTTCCTAGACGACTCAGACGACGACGATGTGACCGACAAACCCCCGCTCAAGCGAAGAGCACTCGACGATGCCTTCAGCAAGGACAGTGTACCGCCACCGAGCACAAACCCCGGTGGACCTCTAGAGTACGAACTGCCGAGCCTACAAGACGATGGCATCACGACGCCCCAGATAGCCAGCCGGCAGCTCGCTCGCAACTCGACATCGAACACTTCCTCGGTGTCGCGAAGGGCAGCCTATTCGCAAACTTACCCGCGTCGCGACCCTTCAGCAAGACCTCCTACCAATAGTAACCTGCTCCGGCAAGTCCGCCTCCGTGCCCATGCGCAAGACCACGACAAACGTCTCCTACCAAAGCATGGTTGCCGACCGGTCCAAGACGAAGGAAGGTCGTGCCAAGCGGAGTTACTACGGCATTGACATCCACGAACTCGTCACCGGCGCGAACAAGGAACTCGCGGCCGCGAAGCAGGCGACACCGATTACGCCACCCGCGAACCCGGATCAACCTGTCCGCTCGGTTGAGGAACATGGACACCGCAAGAAGTCGAAGAAGTGTCTGCTATGGACGGAGAAATACCGCGCCAGAAATTTTGCGGATCTGGTGGGCGATGATCTTACCAACCGGCAGGTGCTACGGTGGCTCAAGCGGTGGGATCCGGTAGTGTTCCCGCATGTCTCAAAAAGACTCCTGTGTTAGGAGGCCGGTGAAGGAGGGCCAGCCGGCGGAGGAGGAGAAACCGCTGCGGAAGATCCTTATGCTGACCGGGCCCCCTGGCCTGGGCAAGACGACGCTCGCTCATGTGTGCGCCCGACAGGCTGGGTATGAGGTGCTCGAGATCAACGCTAGTGATGACAGAAGTAGCGCTGTTGTAAAGGGGAGGATAAGGACGAGTTTGGGAACCGAGAGCGTCAAGACGGTGGAGCACAATAAGCCTGAGGCGGGGAAGCAGGCGAAGGTCGCACGTCCGGTCTGTGTTGTCGTCGACGAGGTTGACGGTGTAGTCACTGGTTCTGGTGCTGGAGGGAAGGCGGCTTTGTCCGGGCACTGATCGACCTGTCATGACGGATCAGAAGAACAGTACCGGGGTGACGTCACACAAGAGGAACAAGAAGAAGGGCGACGACTTCCGACAGATGAGGCCGCTGATTCTCATCTGCAACGACGTTTACGCCCCTTCATTACGACCTCTGCGGCAGTCCGGACTTGCGGAGGTTATACATTGCGGCAAACCGTCTATGGACGCTGTGGTGTCGCGCCTCAAGAGCGTGTTCGAGAAAGAAGGCATACCTTGCGACAAGGACGCGGCGCGCAAGCTCTGCGAGGCCGCTGGGGCATGACGAGCGGTATTGACGCCAAGCGAGGAGCAGAAGGCAATGTGGAAGGCGATCTACGCGGCATCATGGTGGTAGGCGAGATGGTCGCCAGCCGATCAGGGCGGCATCTACGGGCACCCCACACCTCACACGACAGTGGGTAGAGAAGAACATAATGTCCAGCCTCGCCCACGGCGGCGGAGGAGCACGGTCTCGGCCGAGGCGGGTCAAAGGAAATCGTCGGCCGCGTCTTCAAGAAGGCGCCGGTTTCCCTAAGCAGACCTCGCCCCCTCGTCGTCCAAGAAACCCGCCACGAACAACCGCAAACGGAACTCAGCTTCGCCGAGCAGCAGAAGAAGTACGGCGCCCTGCGGCTGGCGGAGATGGTCGAGACGTGCGGCGAGATCGACCGCATCGTGACGGACGTGTTCTCGAGTACCCGAACAGGGAGTACAACGACGACTCCTTCCTCACGAAGCCGGACACCGCTTACGAGTGGCTTCACTTCCACGACACGTGCTCCACGCGGCTATTCGCCGGGCAGGAGTGGGAGCTGGGCCGTACCTCAGCCAGCCCGTGTTGGCGTGCCATAACCTCTTTGCCTCGGTCAAGCGACACATGCCCGCCCAGCAGGATCGACAGTGGGGCGATACGAGGAGAATCCGCGCCGCCGGTGCCGTTTTCCGGACCGCGGGCGGACTTTGAGGCGAGGGAAGCAGAGAAGGTCAACCGGGCTATGTTGCAGGGCATTCAAGCTGCTCTGCCGCCGAGTTGCACAGGGCGTTCCGCAGTCCGGAGCATGTCGCCAGCGACTTCCTGCCGTATCTGGTGCGGCTCGTGTCGCCGGACGTGAAACCCGTTGTTATTGGCGGCGGGGAGACAAGTGGCCCGTCGCGAGCGTGAGACGCGACAGCGAACGGACGATGGTGAAACGCGCGGCAAATGTGCTCGCCGAGGTAGGGATACAGCTCATCAAGGGGAAGATCGAGGCAGAGGGAGGCGGTCTGGTCGGACGACCGACAGGGTTTACCGAATGGAACCGTAAGTGTCACGC